>JAVUPR010000160.1:0-1360198 GCA_036785695.1 Gentiana straminea
CCCTAAACCCTAAACCCTAAACCCTAAACCCTAAACCCTAAACCCTAAACCCTAAACCCTAAACCCTAAACCCTAAACCCTAAACCCTAAACCCTAAACCCTAAACCCTAAACCCTAAACCCTAAACCCTAAACCCTAAACCCTAAACCCTAAACCCTAAACCCTAAACCCTAAACCCTAAACCCTAAACCCTAAACCCTAAACCCTAAACCCTAAACCCTAAACCCTAAACCCTAAACCCTAAACCCTAAACCCTAAACCCTAAACCCTAAACCCTAAACCCTAAACCCTAAACCCTAAACCCTAAACCCTAAACCCTAAACCCTAAACCCTAAACCCTAAACCCTAAACCCTAAACCCTAAACCCTAAACCCTAAACCCTAAACCCTAAACCCTAAACCCTAAACCCTAAACCCTAAACCCTAAACCCTAAACCCTAAACCCTAAACCCTAAACCCTAAACCCTAAACCCTAAACCCTAAACCCTAAACCCTAAACCCTAAACCCTAAACCCTAAACCCTAAACCCTAAACCCTAAACCCTAAACCCTAAACCCTAAACCCTAAACCCTAAACCCTAAACCCTAAACCCTAAACCCTAAACCCTAAACCCTAAACCCTAAACCCTAAACCCTAAACCCTAAACCCTAAACCCTAAACCCTAAACCCTAAACCCTAAACCCTAAACCCTAAACCCTAAACCCTAAACCCTAAACCCTAAACCCTAAACCCTAAACCCTAAACCCTAAACCCTAAACCCTAAACCCTAAACCCTAAACCCTAAACCCTAAACCCTAAACCCTAAACCCTAAACCCTAAACCCTAAACCCTAAACCCTAAACCCTAAACCCTAAACCCTAACCCTAAACCCTAAACCCTAAACCCTAAACCCTAAACCCTAAACCCTAAACCCTAAACCCTAAACCCTAAACCCTAAACCCTAAACCCTAAACCCTAAACCCTAAACCCTAAACCCTAAACCCTAAACCCTAAACCCTAAACCCTAAACCCTAAACCCTAAACCCTAAACCCTAAACCCTAAACCCTAAACCCTAAACCCTAAAAACCCTAAACCCTAAACCCTAAACCCTAAACCCTAAACCCTAAACCCTAAACCCTAAACCCTAAACCCTAAACCCTAAACCCTAAACCCTAAACCCTAAACCCTAAACCCTAAACCCTAAACCCTAAACCCTAAACCCTAAACCCTAAACCCTAAACCCTAAACCCTAAACCCTAAACCCTAAACCCTAAACCCTAAACCCTAAACCCTAAACCCTAAACCCTAAACCCTAAACCCTAAACCCTAAACCCTAAACCCTAAACCCTAAACCCTAAACCCTAAACCCTAAACCCTAAACCCTAAACCCTAAACCCTAAACCCTAAACCCTAAACCCTAAACCCTAAACCCTAAACCCTAAACCCTAAACCCTAAACCCTAAACCCTAAACCCTAAACCCTAAACCCTAAACCCTAAACCCTAAACCCTAAACCCTAAACCCTAAACCCTAAACCCTAAACCCTAAACCCTAAACCCTAAACCCTAAACCCTAAACCCTAAACCCTAAACCCTAAACCCTAAACCCTAAACCCTAAACCCTAAACCCTAAACCCTAAACCCTAAACCCTAAACCCTAAACCCTAAACCCTAAACCCTACCCCCTAAACCCTAAACCCTAAACCCTAAACCCTAAACCCTAAACCCTAAACCCTAAACCCTAAACCCTAAACCCTAAACCCTAAACCCTAAACCCTAAACCCTAAACCCTAAACCCTAAACCCTAAACCCTAAACCCTAAACCCTAAACCCTAAACCCTAAACCCTAAACCCTAAACCCTAAACCCTAAACCCTAAACCCTAAACCCTAAACCCTAAACCCTAAACCCTAAAACCCTAAAAACCCTAAACCCTAAACCCTAAACCCTAAACCCTAAACCCTAAACCCTAAACCCTAAACCCTAAACCCTAAACCCTAAACCCTAAACCCTAAACCCTAAACCCTAAACCCTAAACCCTAAACCCTAAACCCTAAACCCTAAACCCTAAACCCTAAACCCTAAACCCTAAACCCTAAACCCTAAACCCTAAACCCCTAAACCCTAAAAACCCTAAACCCTAAACCCTAAACCCTAAAAACCCTAAACCCTAAACCCTAAACCCTAAAAACCCTAAACCCTAAACCCTAAACCCTAAACCCTAAACCCCCTAAACCCTAAACCCTAAACCCTAAACCCTAAACCCTAAACCCTAAACCCTAAACCCTAAACCCTAAACCCTAAACCCTAAACCCTAAACCCTAAACCCTAAACCCTAAACCCTAAACCCTAAACCCTAAACCCTAAACCCTAAACCCTAAACCCTAAACCCTAAACCCTAAACCCTAAACCCTAAACCCTAAACCCTAAACCCTAAACCCTAAACCCTAAACCCTAAACCCTAAACCCTAAACCCTAAACCCTAAACCCTAAACCCTAAACCCTAAACCCTAAACCCTAAACCCTAAACCCTAAACCCTAAACCCTAAACCCTAAAAACCCTAAACCCCCTAAAAAACCCTAAACCTAAACCCTAAACCCTAAACCCTAAACCCTAAACCCTAAACCCTAAAAACCCTAAACCCTAAACCCTAAACCCTAAACCCTAAACCCTAAACCCTAAACCCTAAACCCTAAACCCTAAACCCTAAACCCTAAACCCTAAACCCTAAACCCTAAACCCTAAACCCTAAACCCTAAACCCTAAACCCTAAAAACCCTAAACCCTAAACCCTAAACCCTAAAAACCCTAAACCCTAAACCCTAAACCCTAAACCCTAAACCCTAAACCCTAAACCCTAAACCCTAAACCCTAAACCCTAAACCCTAAACCCTAAACCCTAAACCCTAAACCCTAAACCCTAAACCCTAAACCCTAAACCCTAAACCCTAAACCCTAAACCCTAAACCCTAAACCCTAAACCCTAAACCCTAAACCCTAAACCCTAAACCCTAAACCCTAAACCCTAAACCCTAAACCCTAAACCCTAAACCCTAAACCCTAAACCCTAAACCCTAAACCCTAAACCCTAAACCCTAAACCCTAAACCCTAAACCCCGAACCCTAAACCCTAACCCTAAACCCTAAACCCCCTAAACCCTAAACCCTAAACCCTAAACCCTAAACCCTAAACCCGAAACCCCGAACCCCGAACCCCTAAACCCCGAACCCGAAACCCCGAACCCCGAACCCCGAACCCCGAACCCCGAACCCCGAACCCTAAACCCTGAACCCTGAAACCCTCAACCCTCAACCCTCAACCCTAAACCCTAAACAACTAAGAACCCTAAACAACCGACCAAATTCATCATTATTACAACTAAGGACATAGTACAGTCAAATCAACAGGGGCTGGTCGGGCCGCGATAGGTTGTTGGCGGTGCGAAGCCTTGGGCCTGCGTTGTATGTTCTCAGTTGGCTAGTTGTGTTGTCAGACCTTGCTCTCTAGGTGTGGGGGCGGATAGTTATGTGGTAGATCCATCACCCTTACGTCTAGGGGAATTGGACATCCCTATGCCTTTCTCGTTATGGGTTCGCTCTCGAAGCCCATTATGGGGATAGGAATGTGTTTGGCGTTGGGGGCTCCGATGTATGATGAGTTTCCAGCCCCCATTCATCTGTTCCCAGAGGGTCTCTCCGGGTCAATATGCGGGTTGGAGGGCCAGATAACGGAGCCGGCCTATAAAAAACGATGATGAGGTTTCCGAAAATCATTTAATCAGTTCTATGTTTCCATTTATATAGGATAACGCATTCTCAGCAGAGTACATTATAAGCAAAGAAATAATGGTCACGACTTTTGAATATGTTGATAAGTTGAATGAAAAATTGATATCAACCTTTCCAGGGGATGGATATTGTTTCAACATCTTTCATAATGATTATTATCAAGAAGAATTTCTCAACACGTTGACACCAGATGAATTGCCTCATCACAAATCAGTGTTGAAAAAGTATTCACCGATATTGTTGTTAAGGAACTTAGAACTAGCAGAAGGATTATGCAATGATATATGGATGATATGTAAATGGTTCAAAGAAAACATGATTTATGCTGAAATCATAGTTGGGCAACATTATGGAAAGCGGGTTTTAATCCCACATATTCCATTTTCACCGATAGAAAACGAAGGATACCGTTTCAGTTTACAAGAAAGCAATATCATATACGTCTTTGCTTTGCAATAACGATCGATAAAGCACAAGGATAAACAAAACCATTTGTAGGAGTTTAATTGCCTCGATCGGTGTTCTCTCATGGACAACTATATGTTGCACTTTCAAGGGGAACTTCAATATCAACAACTTAAGGTGTTGATCAAACCCAAAAATTAACTAGACAACATCCACAAATGTACAAAAGCATAGTACTCAAACAAGTCTACACTATGGTACGTAAATATTATATTTCTTTATTATTATTATTCTATTATTTTCATTAAATAATTGGAATTTTGACACTTTTGGTCCCTCACTTTGTTTCAAAAATAACCATTATGTTTCTGAATGACACTTTTGGTCACTTATGTTTGTATTTTGTTTCAATTTTAGGACGCCTTATGTTTCTGACAATTTTGGTCCCTTATATTTGCAGTTTGTTTCAATTTTAGGACAATTACCTAATTAGCCGTCTATGTTAACGTCGACTAAATGTTGGATCAAACGTTTAGTCGACGTTAACTTAGATGGTTAATTAGGTGATTGCCCTAAAATTGAAACTAAATACAAACTTAGTGGACCAAAAGTGTCATTCAGAAACATAAGGTTATTTTTGAAACAAAGCTAAAACACGATGGACCAAAAGAGTCAAAATCCCTTAAATAATTCATACTTACACTTATGAGTTCTTATAAAAAAGAACGACCCTTCTTAATTAATAATGAAAGCACATAAAGTTTTTACACTTATTGATGACCCAATTTATGCTATGGAAGTGGAGGACACATAAAGAATGAAGTTGTTTGAACATGACCTTTTATGGTAACGCCTATGCCAGTTTGAAAGACAAGGAGTACCCATGGTCAATTACGTATGTTTTGGAAAATGCTAATATTAAGGAGGATGTCAATTACTGCAAGATGAAAGCATTTCTTAAATTATCAACAGTCAAAAGGCCCAATGAATTACCATTTAGAGGTCCTGTAATTGACATACGGTCTAAATTATTCAGCAGGGATAATGTGGATGTCTCGCACTGTGGATATAAAAAGCCCACTCTGAGCCGTTGCCTCAGTATCGACAACTACATCATTAAGTATTGAGTTCCAAAGTGGAATTTTGTTTTTCTTCAAATTGCTATTGTTTTATTTTATATATATTCAACTGCTTACCCTTTTATGTTTATCTTGAAATTCACAATAGTGTCAGATGATGTATGAAATCGTTAATGATGAAATTGGATCATTAGACGGGTAATTGTGAATGGTAAGGATAATCCAATTACTTGACAGGTGGATTTTGTGATGATTTATAGCTGAGTCAATATGATTGAATGCCTATGCACCTAGAGGATTTGGGATCAAGCTATTAATAAAGTTCTTAATTTGTTAGGAGTGAATCGTTTTTATATAATCCTCATTCCGAAGAAGATGCCTTGGAGCATATGATTGGGGACATGGCTGAAATCATGGGACGGTTTACGGTTCGTGCCTTGATAGAGTGGGAATCTTAGAGGCATTATTGTGGCAGTTATAGTCTGCTAAATGACCTGACCGGTCTTTTCGAAACATGAAGTCATCAATGCTCTGAGCTGAGACACTTCATATTAGACTGAGACATCTTCATCAAAGTTATCTAGAGTATGAGGCCCTAACTTAGGCTGAACTTATGTGGCTCATATGGTTATATGATCTGATGTAGCCCATTAGGTGCCATGTGTATGACTTCGGGTCATACCCACCATCAAAATCCCCACAAACCTGAGCTAGAACGGAGGTATAGGTTAGGTCTGATTGGGGATGATGTGGTACTTCTTAAGAGGCGGAAACCCAAAGGTCTCTGACATGAATGTATTTTCCAGCTGTCTTTTAAAATTCAAATCTCATTATCAAATTTTAAGATCCCGATTCACTTGCACCTTGGCGTACGTACTAATCATTAAATTATGTAATCAAGACGTCTCTCTGACTTCACCATTATAAAATAAAACTCTTTCGATCTGAATCTTTCTTCGCTTTTTCCATTATAATCAAAGTCCTTTTGTTTTTCAGAGTATGCACATTATTAACAAAATCATTAATTTTTTCTTCTGAAACCGAAATCCTCCCCGAAATCTAAACGGCCTCTATTGAAGATTAAGGTACCTCAATTCAAGAAGTTTTGGGTCCATTTGAAATTAAGTCCTCAACCTGCTCAAAAGAAAGGTGCAAGCTCATACAAGTTGGGAGGTCTCCGATTGCCTTTGAATCCAATCCCTCATACATGTCCTGAGATTTTTTAAGTATCCATTCTTTTATGATTCAGCATGTTTATATTATGTTGTAACAATAGACGTGTTCATAATGTTATGTTGTTTAGGTTTTGTTTGTATTGATGTTTATTCCACAATTGAATATAAAATTGAAACAATCAACTCATACAAGGTTATCGTTATACACTATACTATTATTTTATTGTTAAACACGTACATGTATAACAATGTATAACGTTAAATTATGTTGTCAAATTTCATGTAAATATATAAATTTCACCAACACCGACACGTGCAACGCATGTATGTTTTTCCTAGTTCAAATAAATATATAAATTATTTTCAACACAATTAATGGATATAAGGAAACGATAATTTTGATTTCTTCCGTTCTAAATCAGGTACTCTGATCGATCTACTGTGAACCATCGTTGTCTTCTATCAATAAGGACACACAATGCAACATATGTGTTTGGAAAGGGAACCCCTTTCTTCTTTGTGTAGATAATTACAATTTCAGATTCTACAAGGTCAAGAAATTGCTTGCATGTAAAGACAAGTGGCCTATTATATATATATCCACTTGTGATCCATCATAGTACCACTCAATGACAACAAATTACATGCACGAGTCACTTTCTAATGGAGGTCTACTTCTTATTGAATATATTGAATAACGACTTGATGGCATTGATGGCATTCTCGTTGATGAATGACTCGTCGAACTTTTTCATAAGTGCTTCAAATTCTTCGGATGTCCGTATGTTGACCAGGTCGGGATCTGTTCGGATTCTCTGCACGCATTGCATTGCATTCATAATAGTTGAGACTTGAGAACTGGCACGCATGGGGATGCCATCGCGTATGCTAGATACATAGAGATTCAAGTAAAGTGACCAATATTTTTACCTTAAAATCTTCAAATCCCGCTTCCAATGCATCCTCCAATGCTGATAGCCCTGCTTGTACCTGCCATCATAAGGACTTGAGGGATTGAGAAGGAGCAACCGATCAATGTAACGAGGCATTTGTTGTTTCAATTTTTTTTTTTTTTGGGTTTTGTTTTTTTTTTTTCTCGGCAAATCAACCCATGAAATATTGTTCAAAGGTGGTATGCGCTTAAAAGACAATTGTACAGATTTGAACGGGTGTTTCCAACTTTTTCAGAAACAGTATTAAAAAAAACAAAAAACACACATGCACTTGAATTGTGACTCTCTCCTTTTTGTTAAATTTAGCATTTTTTAAGAGAAATTTAACATCCGAAAGGCTGTGGTTCTCTAGTCAGCATCAAGCTAACATGCTAAATTCCCAAATCTACAACTTCTGGCCTACTATATTTTAGTGCGTAGCTTGAAAGCTAAAGCAGAATCTTCAAAAGGAAACAAAAAAACAAGATTTAGACGGGAAGAGAAACCGAGCTAAGGCTTAGTGTGGCAAACTGGAGAAAAGTTCCAAATTGTAAAATTTTTTTTTTTTTTGATTCATTCAAATTGTAAAACTACTTGGGCAAATAGCTAATTTATGTAACTATGATATCTGTGATTTTAGAATATTAGAGTTCGCATACATCAAGTGTAATCTCTTACACGCCATGTACTGAGACCTCTCTTTTCTTTTGGTAACTTACAAAGACATCTTTTTTTATTTTATTTTTAAAACCTGTAATATGTTATTAAAACAGCAGCAAACAATATTACAAGGTTTTTGCCATAAAAGATGTCTCTCCCTCCCTCCCTATATGTGTGTGTATACATATGCATGAGTTTATTATGATATGCACTTTCTTCAAACATATGTTCACCTGATCAAGCTTAGAATAGCAACAGGCAACGTTGTAACTGGCTATGGAAGCTTCGTTTGACTCTGGTCTCGATCCCAGAACCGACTCGAATTTCTCCAACGCTTGTTCATATTGACCGATCCTTCAGAATTGAAAGATGATAGAGAAAAAGAAAAGTGCATCCAAAATTTCACATCGCCTTTTTTTTTTTTTTTTTTATATTTTTTATTTTATACTTTCACTTACAGATCCTTCAGTACAAATACTACTAATAATCACAACAGTGTAAAGAAACCTAAATATCAACATTATTTTAAAGGCCGGGTGACTGACAAAAGATGTAAGCAAGCTCTACCTCTATGGATTTTGCACCTTTCATTTTGTTTTATTAATGAGATTCAACCCTCGTATTAATTCATTCAAGCACACATTGCAGGGATAATATAAATATGATAACAAAAAAGAACCATGCCAATGCATTTGGTCGATCATTGCCGGCCCATATGTAGACAAACAAAATACTTAACTTTTCATGTGACCAGAATTGGCAAACGTTGGCCCTTATGAGTACTAAGGATATTGGACATAATTTTGCAAAAGATTCATATGAGTGCATAAGTTGTCATCTCAAAGTTTCACGGCATTTAAAGGGATAAGGACAAATAAAAGAGAGAGAGAGAGAGAGAGAGAGAGAGAGAGTAGATGTAGAAGGAAAGAAAAAAAAATTCAGGAAGAAAAGCAAAAAGGGTTCTTAGGCCTTACTTGTAAAGTTGTAATCCTTCACGAAGGTCCTTCTCTCTACGCTCTTTCTGCTCGCGCTTTCTAATGGAGTTGGCCAACTGCAATGAAAGAAGTTTCAGACAATTTATTGGTGGTTAAGCGTCTCAGATGAAGATATATTTGGTAAATGGTGTCAGCCTTAGAAAATTAAGAAAAAAAGCTTAAGCTATTATTCAATATTAAAATTTATTTGATCATCCTTCCAAGAAGCAAGTAATTAAGAGGACCGCTTCACCTGAATCTCCCTGACTCTGTTGCTAATAAAACCAGCATTCCTCTCAGCTCTGATGATCTCTTTTTCAGTTAACTCACCCATATCAGGCAGCTTACCTGGAAACCGGCCACATCAGAAAATATAATGACTTCTTCTTTCGTTACCACAAAATAAAAATGAGTGTTCAGTGTTCACTGACTAAGAGAAGAGATAAACTGTGAACATCCTTTTGATTTATAAAATGCACATTCCTAACCTACATTGTAGAGTTCACTTTGAGTAGAAAAAGCGCAAAATGCTACCTACGTACATGGGTAAGATCAATTAATGTCAAACTTGTATTTACAAAAACATGATGGAACTGACCATATCTCTTCTCCATTCTCATCAGTAATGGACCGATTCTCTGGCGAATGGTGTACATAGTTCTTCCATATTCTGCTGCTGGCCATATCTCATCACCAAAAACTGCACTGTACAAGATTTTTGCATTCAACAGTACACACTGACACACACTAGAGCCTTTTAAATATCCAGATAATGAGAGAGTTACTCCCAAATGTTTACACCAAGTGATCCAAGTCTACACCTACACTATCTCGCCACATATTTCTTCTGTAAATAAAAAAATATATAAACACTCACAACCACAAGATGATGTTGGGTGTAGAATTTTGGGAGTAACTCTATCATTATCCTTTAAATATGCCATTAATTATGGGAAGAAACAACATATATGATACGCTCTTATATAAGATGCTTTGGCTGGTCTAGTACAAGTATTATGAGGATCATTATACATCCTAAAAGAACAATAATCCATAATTACGTGAGTTCATGTAACACCCCGATTTTTACGAAAAGGGCAATTTTGTGTTTTAATGATAATTGGGGTTTTATGTTTTTTTTTATTTAATTAAAATGATTAAATAAAAGAATAAGAAATTAGAATAAATGGAAACATTCTGATTGGCCGACGTAAACGGGAATTAAAGGTGTCGGGGTATTTAAACGGAAAAATAGAATTTGATCCTCACTTCTCTTTCAGTTCTATTTTTTTCTTTCTTACGCACTGAGACAGAAGAGGGCGCCTGTTCCATCGAAAGGCTCACCCTAGGTTGAATTTTTGGTGTTGATCCGTGGCTCGTTTGTGCAGACGGCAGTAGAAGAAAAGGTTCGGAGGATCGCGGTGATTCTCCTGATACAAACGATTTGTGATTTCGTTCCGGTGAGTTTTCATCTTCTTTGGCTTAGAACTTGATGAATAGCATCAAGGTGTTGCTTGCCTTCTTCTTTGTTTTGACATCGTAGGAAGGTTCTAAGGTCCGGTTGTTTGTTGTATAGGTTCAAGGATTAAGGCTTGTTGGTGCTTCGAGGGCTTGGAATCGTAGAACCACGCAATCAAAGGTAACGTGGCTAGACTTCGTACTATTTTAGGGGCCCAATCAGTGAATTGGAGTTTTGTATGTTTTATACCTGTATTACTGCTGTTTTGGTGTATAAAAGGTGGAGCTTGGATTGGTTTTGGGTTGGAAATCGTACATGGCTGTTCTGCAGTTTTTGCGCAGGATTTTGGGGCTATCCGTACGGATAGAAGTCTTATCCGTACGGATAAGTCACTGGTTTGGAGTTTTGGGGAAACAGTGAGTTATCCGGATGGTTGGGGAATGTATCCGTACGGATAGAGGCGGTTATCCGTACGGATAACTTATCCATCCGTACGGATAAGAGTCGGTTGGGCAATTGTTGGTTTGAAATTTGTGTTTTGTGGTGTCGGCTCATGTCCGGGCTTTATAATCGATCTTTAATATTGAACTAAGTCTTGAAGGGAGTTCCCACGCGCATAGAACCCAACCTTACGGAGTTTTCACTAACCGTGATCGTTCGTAGGGGACCGTGCGGAGAGCCTTGACGGACTTAGTGCTTTGACGAGCTAGTGTTCGCCATTGTCTGTGTATGTGTTAGGAGGTTAAAGTCTAGTGGTCTAGGACCTTGAGTAGATGATAGGGGCCTTTATATGAATGAACTAGGTAGCTAGTCAAACACTTAATAAACTACATATGTGTTAGCTAAAAGATTAAATGCTTTGGGAGGCTTGCGTAAGACACATTTATACTCCGTCGATGTGTATATGGCCCGATGTGATGTGTGCCTCTGTGGTCATCCGGACTTCCACGAGAGTACATGCACAGGTCAGCGCACTATCGAACACAAGTTGTTCGTACTACTGGAGACGCAATTCTAGTCGGTCGTAATCGTAACCGGTGCGCGTAATTATCGGTCGTATGTGTCCTTGCCAACCTTAGCGTGACAAATAGCGAGCTAAGCTAGAAACCCTAGGGACCTCATGTTGTGCCATGAACGCAATGTGATAGGTAGCTAGGTTAATAACGGAAAAGTTAATAAAAGACGGCGACGCCTTCTTACTGGTTGAGTAGCGATGATAGTGCGGAACCTATTCATGTTACAGAGTATTTTGTACTCACCCGTTATTTCCCTGTGTTTTGTCTCTTCTTTCTTTTAGATGAGTATCCGGAGGATGACGAGTCGGCTGAGGGTTATCCTGAGGACGAGGAATGAGCGAGTGCTATGCTTGGAGTCCAGTGGTTTCTTTATGGCTTTTTTATCTTCTTTTTTTTATTTTTTTTGTTAAGGGAGTTTTCGAGGGTGTTGTACTTTAAAATTTGGATGATGTTCTTTGGATGTTTAGTTTCTCTTTTGAATTCGGTTTTTTGTAGAACAGCACTTGTAACTCTGGTTCGGTTTTGGGAGACGTTTCAGAGGTTTGGGTTTAATTTTTAATTTCCGAGTTATCTTTTAGCTTCCGCGTCGTTTAGTATCTCTGATTATTGATGAGGCTGACGTGTATGCATTAAATTTTATTTATTGCTATGCATGCCGAACGCACTTTTCCGAATAAGGACTCGGTATCCGGGAACGGGGCGTTACCGTTCAAGAATACCGATTCAGAGCAAGAGAACGGATGTAATAAGTCAGCTATGATCGTGTCTAAAAAGTAAATAACGGATAATAAAACAGCCAAAAAGAAAGAAAAAGGATTAAGAGGAAAACCTGGTGGCGAGTACTTTATCACCAACAGCGATAACTCCAGACTTATCAGCAGAGCCTTCGGGGGCGATTGCATCAATGTAAGTTCCGCCATCTCCGCCCTTGGTGAATTTTATTCCATACGGCTGAGTCAGGACTACTTCATATTCTTGGTATTTCTCTTCTTCTTCTTGTGCTTTCTTTTTTTCTTCTTCTTCTTCACCCTCTGTTTTTGCTTCTGTCTCAGAAGTTCCGACGACAAAATTTGAAGATCTTCCTCCTAATCCTAGTTGGGCAATGCAAAAAAAAGGATGATTCTTGGGCTGGATGAGCTAAAACAAGAATGAAGAACAAATATTTCTGAAAAAATGAAGCACAAGAATGAAGAACAAATAAGCACTCACGCAGTTGTCCGCCGGCGGAGGTTTTGGCTGCTGCTTCAGCCAACACGGCTTGAACGAATGTTCCTGAAGCAGCAAGTCCCAGCATTTTCTGGTTGAAGCCGGTTTGATCATACTCATTTGACACTTGGTGGGCTCTTACTATACTGAACCCTGCTGCTGATCTAGCCAACCAAATTCTGCTGCTGATGCAACAGGTGCTTAATAAGCGGTTTGAGCCGCTGAGCTGGAGGCTACCATCCAAGACAGCTTGAGAAGAGCCGCGTAGGCCAACGATTGAAGCCATCGCTGAACCTGCTTGCTGCTAATGATTCCGGACTCTTTAGTATATGTGATGTGGAGTGAATTCTCATGTGTACCTTATCTCACTTTGGATTAGGATAGGACACTCGTTTAGGCACCGAAATAATACACAGAAATCATCAACACAACATTTTATAACCACATATTTTAACATTTAAAAAGAAAATAAAATAACACAAAAATTTTAGACCATACACTTTCGGGGATGAGTGGTACCAAATTCCGGTACCTAAGAGTGACCCCAATGATATCCTTCAAACACATCCTTCAAACACATCGTTTTCCGTTACGGTTACACTTTTTCAACACCCAAAAAATAATTCACTCCAATAAGCAACCTCTATACATCCCTTTAAAAATATTTTATGCTTACAAAGTGATATTTGAATACGTCGCACAACGGTAAAAAAAATAAAAAGATGTCGTATCCGTACACAAAAAGAGTTCAAAATAAAAAATTAAATATTTGGACAGATTAATTTTTTTTATGGAAAAAATAGTATATATAATTTTTTTTTCAATGATGTATATCATTTGTTGTGATATTACCGTTGTCCCGTATCATTACTTCGATACATAACGCATTATTATATAAATGATATTGATGTGTGAAATTAATTTATTGGGTAAAAAGAGAGATAAATGGTGTTATCGTTCATATTAGCAGACCCTTCATATTTAGGGGAGCGCTTAGTTTTATTTAGAGATAGAGTGTTGGGTTGGGAGCCACTGTGGGCTTAAAGATGGATTACTCCCTCTATATTAGTTTTAGAGGGGGATAAATCCCCCATTGCGGTCACTCTAAATACTTTTCCATTAGGATATGCTCTCAGCCAAATCAATGATTCAAGTTTTCAACAGCCTTGGGGCTAATCTCTATCTCTATCCACCTTAAAAGTGTTTCTTTCTAATTTTAATAATATTACTATTAAATTACAATAATTAATTAAGATATTGCCATAAATAAATAAATAAACTATAATGGCACAATAATAAACATAAACATATAATATATTCACCCTTCTGACACCCCGCAACCTTATTTATATATATGTCGCGAGAGAGCGAGAATCGCGTAGATTAAAAAGTAATTAATATGTGTAT
The DNA here is from genome assembly GCA_036785695.1 of Gentiana straminea. Lineage (NCBI taxonomy): Eukaryota > Viridiplantae > Streptophyta > Magnoliopsida > Gentianales > Gentianaceae > Gentiana > Gentiana straminea. The sequence continues at coordinate 14,080 of JAVUPR010000160.1, forward strand.
TGGAAATGTATTTTTTTATTGGAGATGTAAATGTTTTGCTGGTAAATGAGTTTTTAGTATTGAAATTGTGTTTTTTTATTGGAGATGTAAATATTTTGTTGGTAAAGGAAGAAAAAATAATAAATGCCGCATTGGAAATTTAAAATAACTGATAAATAAAAAATGGCAAAAACTGAAATGTGATAGATGAAAAAAAACGAAGGGATTACAGTTTTATTTTTATTGCAGTAAATCGTAATAACCCGAAATCTGTAATGACTTCTTCAATCAGGTGCCCACCATTCCACTTCATACTCATCCAAAGCTTTGGTCCATCGGTATTTGCTGTAATCTTGTGTTCGGACCGCCCACAATTGTTATATATATATATATATCTTTTGGACCATGAAGAACATGAACATTATGACCCTTACAAACCACATATATTCCTTTCCCAATTAAGCGATGAATAATGAATATAGAATGCATTCAATACACCAAAAGTCCAAAAAAAAAAAAGTGTGTATAAACACTCAAGCCAACATACTTGAGATTTCAATAGAAGACTAACTTTCAACTTCTTAACATCGGAATCATTTTTCTTGAAATACATATCCTCAGCAACGGAAGCGATATGTGGAGATCGTGATTTCTTGATAGCAATATTCCATCTAAAAGAAAATAAGCTATAAGATATTGAAGCCAAAGATCTAGATAGCAACAGTTGATTCATCTCCTTATAAACATAACAAAAAAAAAATTAGGGGAAGGAGGACAAACTACCAAAAGAAAAAGGGGAAAAGTGAAGGTAGAGCTCTACGTAAAGAAATATTGAATATAAAATCCATATTCATGTATTAGTAAAAGTTGTCAAACTTGTCATCCATGCATAAGATATAACACCTATATAGCAACAATGTGAAACAAAAATGTTAAATTCAACAAAAATGTTAAATTCATAATAGATGATTCTTGAATAAGAGGAGTATATTCTTGAAAAGAAAGGAGTATATAATGTCCTCCAAGATGCAATTCATCCAACGGTTCTGTGAAAAGAAGATAGCTTATAACAACTCAAATTTTGATAACTAATTAAGAGAAGTGGATAACAAAAGAAAATGAGTGAAAGAACACGAAAAGAAATATCCAGTATTGAGTGGTACTGCATTTAAGCTTTGATGATACATCAAACTACATCAAACTGCCTTTGATGATATATCATAACATGTCCAACACAAAAAGTGAAAACTCTACTAAAATCACTACCTCTCATTCTCAAATTAAACAATTAAAATGATTAAAAAAAATTTATACATATCTAAATTACCAGGTAGAATTTACGACTTAGGCAATATCTCTGCTCATTTTAACAATCTCCGACCGAATCTGCACATAAAAACACAAAAAGAAGATAAAAAAAATATAAATATCATTATCTGTCCAACACAAAAAAGTGAAATTTTATATAAATTAAGATGCTCTGGATGAAAAAAAAATCGGGTTACTGAATCCCTAATTGTTGTGGAATGGATATATGAAGATGCCGTGAAGGATGCATATATATATATATATGAAGATGCCGTAAAGGATGAAGGACTGTTGGAAAATAATTTGTCAAACAATAAAAACAACACAAAATAGGAAGGAAAGGTGTCTGCAGCAACAACAAAAAAAATAACAAACAACTTCAATAATGAAGTGTCAAAAATAAAGATAGAGTTAAGTTTAGATTAAGCGTAGGTGCAAGGATGTTGTTGCTCAATCTTTAGAGAGTAAACGCCCCTATTGTGTTGGTAAATTATTGATAGTGTATTATCTCTCTCAAGTTTCGACAACCCATTGATATTTTCGTGTGTATCGAGAAACGTCCCGAACCACTGTTTTACTCAATCCTCAATGTATTGAACGGAGGAAAATAAAATATATTATTTTAATCCCTTTTTGATACTTCTCTGTGAACTTCGGATGTAAACAATACTTTTACTTTAATCGAATAAACATAAACATAAAATCCTGCAAGATACGATCCAGAAAAAAATGCCTAATTTTAATAATATTAAATTACAGTAATTAATTAAGATATTGCCATAAACCATTCAAAAAAAAGATAGGGGAAGGAGCCAAAATGGCAAAAAAAAATCATAAATAAGGATAGAAGGACGTTATAAAAAGGACAAATTCATAATAATTGGACAAAAATACTCTTTTACACATTAAACACATAGTAACACTACATAAAGTATAGTAACAGTCAAAAAATAAGTAGTAACACCCAAGAAACAAGTAGTAACAGCCCATACAATGTAGTAACATCCAATGAAAAAATAGTAACATCCAATAAACAAGTAGTAACAGCCAAAAAAAACAAGTGGTAACAACTCATAAAATATAGTAACGGCCAATAAACAAGTGGTAACAGCCCGTAAAATAGATAAAGTTACATCAAATGTAGTAACATTAAAAAATTAATAGTAACAACCCTAAACTTTTTCAAAAAAAAAAAAAAAAAAAATGCAGCCTGCTTCTCCGGCAACCATGGCCGTCGTTAACTCCTTCGCCGGTGCACATGGTCCCAGCTCCGGCGTACAAATCCGATCGTTCAGGTCCGACGGCACAGCCGTCACCCCTCTTTCTCTTCCCCAAATCTTAATCCCCAAATCGTTCAATCTGATTCAGGTGATACAAATCCGATCTTCTTGGCCGGAAATTGGACTCGGTTGGTGCAGTGGGCGTGGCAGTCGAATAAGGCAAGAAAGTGCCGTTGTGGTGCTGATTGGAGCTGATGAGGAGCCGAACCCCTCCAGACTGTAGCTCCCACACGCCTTCATAAGACTCAGGATACACGTCTGCATATCTATATTTATCCGATTCCAAGTTTAGATAAACTAGGAAACCATCTGACGATGCCAAGAATTGTACCTACCTACGTGGCACCTCCTTAGTGGCTCAACAATCAATATGGAGAGAACAGTGCTAAGAACCTCACTAGTGTAGCTCGTCCACTCATCCCTTTCCTCCCAGGTCGGTTAGTGCCCAGGCATGACTTCTGGTGCTTACGAGTACATCTTGCACCTAGTTCCGCTGGTACAAGTACTATAATCTGTCCGCAACCTGCCTTGGTGCTCGGTGTAGGTCGTTATATCTATAAACCAGTTTGTCGGTGTTAGTCTGCCTATGCTCCCCGACCTCCATAGGTCGGCTGAGCAGCTTTAGTCTGTTTGGACTGTGTCGTCGGCCCGAATCCATTTCTCCTCATATTCCCTTTCAGGTCGGCCAACCCTTGTGCTCTAACTCAACCCGTAACCGATCCCCATGGTCGGTTCGGTACCTCTCCGATCTACCACTCTACTTACACTAGGCCTAGCTGTTTCTAGTTCGGCTACCTGTCCCCTCGGGGCGATCTAAGCGTAGAAGGTTTCGACCTGTCTAACCCAAGTTGCCCAGGTTAGACAGAGTAAATCTCTTATCATATTTCCCACGTGTTTAATAGACATATAACTATAGAAAGAATCCTGAGCCATAAAGGCTCCAATCTTTATCATTTAATGCGAGTATTCGAATATCATAATTATCTCCTAGAACCTAGGAGATTAATCAATCATAATCCTTTTCCTTAGGGAACACGTTAATCAGTGTCCATCACAGACACGCCACACGCTAACTCTAGGGCACAAGCCCCTCTATATAAACAAATCCCTAAGGAATTACGAAGACTTGATTCCAATCCCCGCATTGGATACGTAGGCAGCTTGAGAAACAACATCTCGAGTGTAGTCTAAACCACCCCCCAAAGCATCCCTCTTTACTGTTTTTCTGTGTTTCTGAAGCGTCCTTAGGTTATCACCAAGGAAAGGAGCCTGAAAGATTACCCCGACGATTTTTGGATCGTCAATTGGCGCTAGAAGGAGGGTCATCCAGCACAAGGGAAGGATTTTGCATCATTACCTCATCTACCCCCTTGGGTATACCCATGGTAGAGAATGGGGATTAGCAGCACCTTCAAAGCCTCGGTGAACTCAGCCGAAGATTTGTATTCCCGGATGACCTCGGCATCCCGAGCCGAGGTTGTAGCCTCCAGTTCGGCCACCTTTGCTAAAAGGTCACCGACCTCCTTCTCCTTCATTTTCTTCTCCTCGGCAAGTTCATCCGCCAATGACTTCTGCTCCTTCTCCTGAGCCAGCATCTGGGCCTGTTGGGCCTTCATCTCTGTATCCTCAAACGGTTTAGTGAAGAGTCTTTACAAGTACGAGACGCCGATGATCAGGTTCAGATCGCATCTTTTATGGCAGGACTACGCGAAGGGAGGCTATACGCCAAGCTAAGAAGCAAGCTCCCCGCATCTATGGAGGAATGCTTGGAAGTAGCATTCAATCACTGTCAGGGAGAAGAAGCCAATCGGGTAAAGCGAGAAGTAGACAAGTCAGAATCCAAGAAGGATAAGACCGAGGATACATCTGACAAGAAGAGGAAGCCGTTCGGAGACCGTGCGAGCGGATCAGCCACGGGCCGACCCGAGAAGAGAAGCGCCTTGCAGCCGTGAGAATTCTCGGTGTTAAACAGGCCTCGGGAGCAAGTGTTGGCAATCATGGAAAGAAAGGGCTTGGCGAGAACCCCCGCGCCGCTGTGAAGTCCCTTGGAAAGAAAGGATCAGAGCAAGTTCTGCAGCTATCATCAAGACACTAGGCACGAGCTGGATAATTGAAGAGATTTCCAACGTGACGTGGAGGCCGCAATTGCGGAAGGAAAGCTAGATGAGGTAGTGGAATGACCTATTTTGGGAAGGCTTGCTTTGATAGATCTACGGGCTGTAATCTCCCCAACTCACATCAGTCTGAAGTTCCCGACCGAACGCGGCCCGGTGGAAATCAAAGGAGATTTGGAGGTCGAGCGAAGTTGCTATGTGGCCATCATCAAGGACAAGGGAATCATCTTGGGTTGATCGGTTAGGCCAGTTTATCATTTAGCACTTTCTTTTTTCTGCACTTTCATTCTGTCCGTCTATTTTTGCTATTCGCCTTGGATACTTTTGGTTCATTTCCGCACTTTGTTTTTGCTCCTTTTGATGTCCGTTTTGGATATCCCCATTTTCTTTGAATAAAACGATTTCTTTGTGTCAACGTACTTGCTTTGCCGCGCTTTTTCCTACTTTAAAGGCCTGTACGGCCGGTATACATTGCCTTTAAAATCCTACGCGACGTCAGTTCGACCTGACCCTGACCGCCATGTTTGTAAACGAGAAGTCAGCACTAGCCTGGCCCTGATCGTCCTTAAAATTCCACGCCAGACGTCAGTCCGACCTGGTCCTTATCGCCATGTTTTTAAACAAGAAGTCAGCACTAGCCTGGCCCTGCTCGTCCTTAATTCTCCACGAGTAAAGTCCTTCTGTAAAGTCAAGATAATCTTAGGGTCAATTTCACTTAGTTCTATTTACTATAAGTTGATAAAAGATTAAGGTTACGCTGGCCAGCGCAGGTTTTAGTACTTCGTTTATTGTTGCTCGAGCTCATGAATAGAGCACGGCCTTATATATAAGTATGCAATCTAAACCTTCAAAAGTTACATGCTGGGCAGCGAGCCACTCAAAAAATCTTATATTTTGTTACAATTAAAACCAGAGCCTTGAGGCATAATTCAAGCATGTATGCCATCCACCAATCCTGGTCGGTGCGTGGCATACATAAGGCTCACCCTCCCTAACAGTAACTAACAAGAACAAGCCTACCAATAGTATTATCTCAGAGCGAATAGGGCAATTTCCACCTATTCGCCCTTAAAAACTTTGCGTATCTACTATCCAGTTAGACCATTCCTGTCCTGATCAATCTGATGATCATTCGTCTAAAGCTTTGTATTAAAGACTACCAGACTTTGTCCTACTATGAAGCTGACCTGAAGAGGTTATAGCAAAATAGGTTCCCGAGCCTATAAATAGAGCTCGGTCCTAAGTACAAGAATAAGTCTGCATTCTGAAAACTTCAGAACGCATACTGAGTGTAAATTAACTAACTTAAGTCTGCGATAGCCGAACGCACACGTCGGACTCAGCAGCGACGTTTCCAAAACAAAACTCATCAAACGCAAATTCCTTGGATGGAATCACAACCTGATGTTATTCGCCTTGGTTGGTATGCATTAAGCGTTATCAGATTCAATCCTGATCGACGAAGGACTATACCTAATATGATTTGGAAAATAGTATACCTGATATCAGAAATTAACTCGGATTTGTGCAAACCGAACCCCCACGGCAGTTTAAGCCAAGTATAAGCAAGTTAATAAAATACTGGAGGGCTCACACCTCCTAGTAGCATAAACAGTACAACAAAACAAAACCTAACTCAACAAAGCTCATAGACAAGAGCTCCTAACTTCACAAAACTGGCCGAGTTTGCGTGTAAAGATCGGTCTCATAAACGTGCAATCTTTATATCAGAACTGCATGCCGGGCAAAACACCCCTTAACGATTTTTACACCAAGAAAAATTATCTGAGCATCAAGTTCGGCAGAATTGCAACCAAAATATGCCATCCAAAAGTTAAAACTAATGCATGGCATACTGGGGGCATACTACCCCAAATAACATAACAAAACAACAAAATATCAAAGAACAAATGCAAAACTCAAAAACAAAAATAATCTCTTTACTAAATAAAGTGAAGTCATGTTACAAAAATTATCTTCTAAATCAAAACAAGAAACAAAACCCAAACAACTTTAAGATTCGGGGGCAGGACTCTTCTAAGGCTCGGACGGATGGGCTGAGTCAGACGTTCTGGCCGGCTGGGCATTATACTTGGACACAATGTCCACCCTGGCTTTAAAATCTTGAACGCGCTCGGTATAAGCCGCGCCCATCCCTTGCTGGTAAAAGGCCTTCTTAGGAAGGTCATCCAGCACAAGGGAAGGATTTTGCATCATTGCCTCATCCACCCCTTGGGTATACCCATGGCAAAGAATGGGGATTAGCAGCACCTTCAAAGCCTCGGTGAACTCAGCCGAAGCTTTGTATTCCCGAGCCTCCTGTTCGGCCACCTTTGCTAAAAGGTCGCCGACCTCTTTCTCCTTCATTTTCTTCTCCTCGGCAAGTTCATCCGCCAATGACTTCAGCTCCTTCTCCTGAGCCAGCAGCTGGGCCTGATGGGCCTTCATCTCTGTATCCTTAAGGCGAGCAGCCGCCTTAAGCTCTTCTCTTGCTTTCCTTAGCTCGGAAGCCTTATTCTTGTGGGCAGCTAGGTCTGTAGAAGCCTTGCCCAACCTCCTAAAAATTCCTGGCCGATCGTGCCACCCTGAACAAACATAAAGAATATATATATTAGAATTATAATAGTCAAGTTTCTTAAACAAAAATAGAGTCAGGACAGGACGCTTACCAGCTCCACAGTCTTGCAGCCAAAGATCGCTAACTCTTCATCGAACATGCTGGCGACCCGCTTCTGTTCAAAAGTAGCCTCGTCCTGAGCCCTCTCGGGAGCTTTAGACTTGCTCTTTTTCGAGGAATGCCCCTCATGAGAGGTCGGCCTCGGACGGATCGCTTTTCCGGAGACTAGCTCCCTCTCAACTATTTCCTCAGGAGCCTCTAAGCCGACCTTCTCCTGATTCGGGACCGATGAAGAAGCACCCGCTACATCTATGACAGGATCCTCTAAAGGTAAAGCGAGAACCGCTGGAGTCGGCACTGGCTGACGGACCGCCACTTCTTTCTCCGCCCCGGCCAGCAGTTCAGAAAAATCAGCCACTGTAGATACAAACAAAGCGTTAGTCGAACACAGGCAAAAATACAACAGAAACTAAAGTTACGAAGCAAAAAGGTCCTACGGACTGCCTCTGGTCCTCTGTAAACTAAATGTAGGGTTCAGGCCGCATACTCCAGACGAGCAGCCGTAACAAGATCGTCATATAAATCCTGCCACTCGATCGAATACCTAGACTTCCTGACTTTCTTCACCCACGAATCCGATAGTTCCGGGTGCTCATCTTTATCTAGGTCGGCCATGTTTCATACGCTCAATTCGGGATGACCTTCATGACGAACGTAAAAGAATCTTTCCTTCCACCATTTGAAAGAATCCCTTCCAGGAACCAGGATATGGATATCGGAGGCTTTGCCTTGCCGCCTGGAAAAGTAATACCGGTAGGGGTGGTCCTTCGCCCCTACTCGATGGTAGAAAATCTGAACTTCTTCACGCTAAACTTAACATTCAGCAACCTGCACCTGAAAGAAAACCCAATGACTGCCCAAATGCCATTGGGGGCTATCTGTGAAATCCCAAGCCCGTAATGCATGAGTACGGCCAGGAGCACCGGACAGAAAGGTAGTCTCAGACCTACCTCAAAATATTCCCGGTGGACCGTACAAAAACCCTCCGGTGGGTCCGGAGCAAACAACTTCGGTTCCGAAGGCAGCGTCGGAACAAATCTCTCCCTATCCACCCCATACAATTCATGGATCTCATCTACATCCTCTTGTTTCCAGATAGACCTAACGTCCCTACTATCCGCAATAGCTATCTCAGAGAAATTGGATTTAGGGCTCTGGTGAAATAAAAATTTTATTAGCCCACGCAACTGGCAGCAAAATCTTCAGTTTTAATAGCCCACGTAGTTATGAATCGATTGATCTGACGGGGTTATAACCCTCTCACTTGCCTCGAAAAATGCCCGCTATTAAATTAGTAGACAGCAAAGCATCGTTTCTCGGGTTAACTATAATGACGTCATAACTAGCTTTGCCACTTGGTAGTTCCGTTTCAATTTCAAAGTCCACAAGTTCAACTTCCGTGTCGAGCCACCACCTTGATAGATCCGAGCCGACCAACCAAAGGTCGGCTGGATCTAGGGGGCTTATGACGATGCCAAGAATTGTACCTACCTACGTGGCACCCCCTTAGTGGCTCAACAATCAATATGGAGAGAACAGTGCTAAGAACCTCACTAGTGTAGCTCATCCACTCGTCCCTTTCCTCCCAGGTCGGTCAGTGCCCAGGTATGACTTTGGTGCTTACGAGTACATCTTGCACCCAGTTCTGTTGGTACATGTACTTTAGTCTGTCCACGACCTGCCTTGGTGCTCGGTGTAGGTCGTTATATCTATAAACCAATTTGTCGGTGTTAGTCCGCCAATGCTCCCCGACCTCCATAGGTCGGCGAGAAGCTTTAGTCTGTTTCGACTGTGTCGTCAGCCCGAATCCATTTCTCGTCCTATTCCCTTTCAGGTTGGCCAACCCTTGTTCTCTAACTCAACCTGTAACCGATCCCCATGGTCGGTTCGGTCCCTCTCCGATCTACGACTCTACTTACACCAGGCCGAGCTATTTCTAGTTCGGCTACCTGTCCCCTCGAGGCGATCTAAGCGTAGAAGGTTTTGACCTGTCAAACCCAAGTTGTCCAGGTTAGATAGAGTAAATCTCTTATCATATTTCCCACGTGTTTAATAGACAGATAACTATAGGAAGAATCCTGAGCCATAAAGGCTCCAATCTTTATCATTTAATGTGAGTATTCGAATATCATAATTATCTCCTAGAACCTAGGAGACTAATCAATCATAATCCTTTTCCTTAGGGAACACGTTAATCAGTGTCCATCACAGAGATGCCACACGCTAACTCTAGGGCACAAGCCCCTCTATATAAACAAATCCCTAAGGAACTATGAAGACTTGATTCCAATCCCCGCATTGGATACGTAGGCAGCTTGAGAAACAACATCTCGAGTGCAGTCTAAACCACCCCCCAAAGCATCCCTCTTTACTGTTTTTCTGTGTTTCTAGAGCGTCCTTAGGTTATCACCAAGGAAAGGAGCCTGAAAGATTACCCCGACAATTTTGGATCGTCACCATCCTTATCTTGTTTAAGGATATTCTTGACATTTACCCGATTTACTTTCATACTTGCTTATGACTCTTCATGGATTATGAACATTTGGCATTACTTTTATGATGGTTCCCATCGCAGTAGCAAGGAAACCTTCCATAAGCATCATCCTTCACCTTATCTTTAGGACTAATGTCCTAACATAGATAGATCTTGAGAACACCGGCTAGCAGCATCTCCTATCGCGATCTATGCTAAACTATTTTAGCATCACATCTATATAAGTAAACTATAAACTAACAGCAGTTAAATCTATCACTATAGATTCTTATTCCAAAAATAAGAATTGCTAATCCAAATGCTTTCGTAAAGACCTTGAACTACCAAACATTGATTGACTGTGACATTGGGTGTTAATTCCCGAGAAAGATATCCAAAACCTTACTCAAAAATCATAACACACTCCCACTATTCCTCTTGCACATTGGGCATATCCCTTCTTTTGACTAAATCAAATTTCTTTGATTATCAAACAAAGAAATTGTCTAGAGAAACTTGTTTGAGTCCATTAATGGATCTCGTGGCCTCGCATATCATGTTATTGTCTGTGAACATCAAGATGTTTGCCCAACGTCTTCAACACAATCATATAGCCATGATAAGAAGTTATAACAAGCATAGTCTGAATAGAACTGGGCTCAACTGGCAGCATAAAGATAATTACAAGGTTTATACCCCGTACCCTTCAGCCGTCACTATAGCCTTAAGGTAATCATATTACTATCAATGTCAGCCTTTCAGGGACATTCCCTCTAGGTAAGACAAACTAGGTTCACAACCCGGTTGTCACTGATGGAATCTACTTTAGATATTATGGCTCCTGGCCATATCTCTCAATCTTGCCTTTCAAACATTCCTTCATAAGTCGTGAGATATTCATTCTTCAAGATGAACATACCAGCAACCCTTTCAGGCTTTAGGTTATCCACAGACTTATAGAACTTTTATGTGCACTGAGCAATGTTCTTCACCTCAAATGTGGTGTCTGCATATGTTCCTAAAGTTGAATCTCTCATTGTGGTTCTCAAACTCTTTTGAGATCTCATTTTACTCCCACTGTTTCTTTTGGAAACACTTCCTCTAGAAGACAACCTTTCTGACTTTTGCCCATGACAACTTCAAATCATCGGTTAAGATAGATTCGACATTATCCCCTTCCATATCTAATATGGAATTTATTCAACCTTTATTGTTTGGAACTTGGTTAAGTATATGTATTGTATAAGGGTACTATCCCAAAACGTGTAAGGGATATTTCGCATGGCTTACTTCACATCTTTATCATATAAAGTGTTGTTTCCATTTTAGAAACACAATCTAATTGCGTTTCCAAGAATGGTATCCTTAAAGGGAGAATCTTATTCCTTTTCAGACAACTTCTGAAACACCCTCTAGTTATTAATTGCTTCAATCCAATTGAAGATTAATTCCTAAGTTTCATTTATCCCATATTCGTACCAGATTGAACTTTTCGGGCTTTCAAAATTGTCGTACTTCAATAAGTACATTCAACTATTTTTAAAATAGTCCAAGAGAGAGATAAACAATCATTATAGTATAAATTGTCATAAGCCAACAAACATCAATATGTTTAGGCTCTAGTCAATTTTTCTAGATTTTGTAACCATTTTCATAAAAGGGTATTTTAGTCCTCTTTGGATAAGATATGTGTAACCCACATGATTCATAATCACATGGTTCAGACGTCATCAGAATGACATCTGATCACACGACTCTCCTGTTTGGAAATAAATCGAGTAGCACAGCGGAATTTAAAAATTGATTTCCCAATCCAGGATCGTCTTCGTTTAAACAATAAACATATAAGAGATGTGACGGTACTATTATCTTGGTTGATCTAAAAGATCGACGCTTTGACCGTCCGGTAGGAGTAAATGTGCGCGAGCCGTCCAAGCGTCCGGCCGGCCTCTACCAGTATCCACACGAGCACCTCGCCAGAATCCAACCAAGGATTGCTACTAGAAAAACTCGACTGCTAGATCGACCTTTTCTCTCTCTACAATCTCTCTCTAAGAAGCTCTCTTATTTTTCACAAGAACAATTAGCTCTTGGAACTATGGTGTACAAAAGAGCTAGCCAAGCCCTCATATTTATAAGGCATTGGGGCGCCCCTCTATAATTTCCAATCTGATTGGGATTAGCTTCTAGTAGATTGATGAGAGAGAAAACCTTTTCCTAATAAAATAAGAAAAATCCCTTAGATTGACTTATCTCATTTAATTTAATATCATATATTAAATATTTCCAAGATATTGTCAATATCTAATATTGACTATCTTTATCTCATTACCATAAATCTATTTTTCAAAAATCAATTAATATCCAATATTAATATTATGGTAATCTTATTAATTAAATTGCACAATCCATGTTTATCTACTACACTTCAAGTTGGCGCCCCAAGTTGCCATATTTTGGCATCCGGAATATTCTTTAATTAATATAATGCTATGATTAATTAATTTACAAAATACAAGTATATCATATATACACATTTCGAAATATATGTATCACTATACATATTTAATTAATCAACATAATTAATATATTGTATTATATTTATTCATAATAAATAAATACCACAATATTAATTTACCAATATAACCTTTATAGTATGAGATAAAACTTTTCTTATTTGGTTATCAACTATAACCACATTTTAATCCGACTCGATGTTCATATGTGTGTGACCCGATAGGCTTCAGAATATGTTGGCCGTAGACATATGCAATTACGAAAATGCCCTCCACCTCTAACGATCATGGATAGCGTCTAGCAACACGTCCATGACCCCCAATCATCAGAAGAGTCAATACGCAATGACTACTACCTTTCATGTACTCGGTTAGCATGTAAATAGAATCCTATAGCTGTAATAATATCCATACAGTCGTACGTCGAGTGTCAAGCATTAACGACTGTATCTTATAATCCGGATATCATGCTCTCTTGAAGTAATACATTTACTTCCACTTTGCAAAGATTCACGAGAGTAATGCATTCCTTATAAGAAGTCCCTTTAGGATATTCACCCCTATTCATAGGGTACCCGATTCCCAGACGACCTAACATGTATACTCCGCCTGCTTCAGTATCATTCTCAATCACTACCTTATGATCGCCTCATAGTTAGGGGAAACCTCAATAGTGTCAAAGTATGACAATCCACACCGTGATGCCATGTAGACTCCGGTCCTAAAGAACAAATACATGACAACATAAAGGCCATTTATTATATATGTATAATCATAAAGAAATAGCAGAAATGATCCGATCCGGTCGGTCGGATCCGGTCCAACCCGATTGGGTTTAGGACACTATTTCAATAATCTCCCACTTGGCCGTAAACCAATCACTTGCACACACAAGACCAAGTTGAAACACAAGAATCTCATGCAATACTCGCAACCAGCTCTAGCCGTGAACGGATTGCTATTCGTGGGGACTCAGACTATCTTCATATCATGCTCTAAATGACCAAGTCAAAAGGAACCGCCTCAACACACATGAATCTCCAACGAGACCCTGGTTCTTGCTTTGAGCAATGAATCCACTACCATATCAGCTATATAGAAGATGTGGAAGAACCGTACAAGGCTCAGGAATGAACCTTTTAGATCCATGTACAGCTTCCGATGTGCCTCCAAGGCAATACTGTGTTTTTGGCTTAGTTGTAGAATTTACAATGATCTCTTGCTAAGAACATTTCTAGCTCACTGTATCACATAATCAAAGTAACTGCAAACCCAGACTGTAACTCCCACTCACCTTTATAAGACTCAGGATACACGCTTGTATATCAATGGTTCCTATCGTAGTAGCAAAGTAAACCTTTCATAAGCATTATCTTTCACCTTATCTTTAGGACTAACGTCCTAACATAGATAGATCTTAAGAGCACTGGCTAGAAGTATCTCATGTCACGATCTATGCTAAACTCTTTTAGCATCTCATCTATATAGGTGAACTATAATCTAACAGCATTTAAATCTATCACTATAGATTCTTATTTCTAAAAATATGAACTGCTAATCCAAGTGCTTTCGTAAAGACCTTGAACTTCCAAACATTAATTGACTGTGACATGGGGTGATAATTCTCGAGAGAGATATCCAATACCTTACTCAAAAATTGTAACACACTCCCACTACATTGGGCATATCCCTTCTTTTGACTAAATCAAACTCCTTTGATTATCAAACAAAGAAATCGTCTAGAGAAACTTGTTTGAGTCCATAAATGGATCTCGTGGGCTCACATATCATGTTATCGTCCAGGCACATCGAGCTATTTGCCTAACGTCATCAACGCTATCATATAGCCATGTAGTCTGAATAGAACTGGGCTCATCTGGCAGCATAAAGATAATTACAAGGTTTACACATCGTACCCTTCAGCTGTCACTTTGGCCTTATGGAAATCGTATTACCATCCGTGTTAGCCTTTCAGGGACATTCCCTTTAGGTAAGACAAACTAGGTTCACAACCTAGTCATCATTGATGGAATCTAATTTAGATATATGGCTCATGGCCATTTCTCTCAATCTTGCCTCTCAAACATTCCTTCATAAGTCGTGAGATATTCATTCAAGATGAACACATCAACTGCCTTTTAGGCCACATACTCTTAGAACATTTGTGTACACTGAGCAGTGTTCTACACCTTATTACTATTTGGTGTTTGCTCATGTTCTTATGGTTGAATCTCTTCTTGTGGTTCTCACACTCTTTTGAGATCTCATTTACTCCCACTATCTCTTTTGGAAGAAATACCTCATTTAGAAGATATCATGTTTGAAGACAAACATTTTGTTCTGCGGAAAGTAGACAATATCTAGCGTACTTACCAAGACATTCCACAAAATTTCATATGTCGTGCTAGGCTCCAAGCCTTTCTGACTTTGCCAATGACAACTTCAAATCATCGGTTAAGATATATTCGACACTATCCCTTTTCATATCTAATATGGAATTTATTCAACCTTATCCTTTGGAACTCGGTTAAGTATGTGTTTTGATTAAGGGCACTATCCCAAAACGGGTAAGGGATTCTATGCATGGCTTACGTCACAACTTTATCGTATCAAGTGTCACTTGCATTTCGGAATCCAATCGCGCATCTCAAAATGATACCCGTTTAAGGAGAATCTGATTCCCTTTCAGACGACTTCTGAAACACCCTTCAGTTATTAATTGCTTTAATCCAGTTGAAGATTAATTCTTAAGTTTCATTTATCTCATATTCGTACTAGCTCAAACTTTTCGGGTTTTCAGAATTGTTGTACTTCAATAAGTACATTCAACTATTTCTAAAATATACCATGAGCGATAAACAATTATTTATGGTATAAATTGTCGTAAGCCAACAAACTCGATATGTTTAGGCTTTAGACAACTTTTCTAGATTTTGTAACCATTTTCATAAAAGGGTATTTCGGTCCTCTTTGGATAAAATACATGTAACCCATATGATTCATAATCACATGGTTCAGACGTCATCAGAATGACATCTGATCACACGACTCTCCTCCATAGAGACTATGTCTACAACAACCACAAACATTAAGGATATCAGCCATACAAATACTTAGTTGAGATCTCGTCACCTATATCAACTATATAATGACATTAATCTAGTATGTTAGGTTCAGTGACTGTTCAACCTTGTCGGAATAACAATTATTCCTTACAATTGAATATGTCTACTAAATCCTAATGAGTAACTGAAAATCACGTTCTTCATAAGAACCGGAACATAATAACATTTATCTAGTTCTCTTATCAGTTTACTAGATTCATAATATGGTAAGTGTTACAACGTTTGCTTCACCTTCCAAATATGTAATTAATCTTTCTAATTTAATCACACTCCGAGAGTTGACTTCAGTTTAGACAGATTAATCTCAACTTACTTGCTTAGGGTAGAGACTTCGATAAGTTCTCTTATTTAAGCACATGCCCTAACTTCCATTTTAATCATTCAAGATCTTGTAAATATTTCTTAATTTGGTCTTCATAAGACTTAAGAAAAATCACAAGAATTGTGTCTTCAATTTTCTTTCATAGAGAAAATCCAACATTTGTTAAATCGTCTATTAAACCCTTTTGAATCATATTCAAAACATGAACTATTTAATTTACTTTCAAGCAATGATTAAAGAATTAAGTAGATACATAAATCTTACAATTTTGAAAACAACCTTTCAAAAATTCGACGTTGTCATCTTTACCTAGACCATCTAATGTTTGAATAATCATCATCGTATGACGGAGTGACCTATTGGATATTGTTATGTCCAATATGTGAGCTTCCGTTAATAATTAAAGTCTTAGAGGACTCCATCAAATATGTTGCCTCCTTGTCTTTGACTACTATAACGTACTTACTCGTTTCATTGCTTATTTTAAAGGATTAAAATTACTTAACCAACTTGAGAACGTTTCTCAAAAGGTAACAGTCATAATTTGGTTTTACTAATCGAGAATTGAAACATAAATATAATTTGCTAAAACTACAGCATAAAATAAAGATAAAACAGTGTTGTTGTTTATACATTGCAAAATCAAAGATGGTCTTTGGGATTATGATTTTGCTCCCATTAGTCAACTTCTCCCAATTGACTTTCAAGAATTTTCCAAAATACTTTAGTGGCTGGAATCCTATTGTTAAGGGTGAATTTATACGATTTATATTGATATATTTTATGATGATTTCTCTCGTATTCGTAAAATTAGCATAAGAAACGAGTGTTTAATGGAATTATTAAGTAAATGATATTTTAAACGAGTTAATTGCAAAATAGGTTAATTTTGTTGTTTTAATGGTGATTTTATGATTATTTGGATGATATTACATTTTGCGATGTTTTGATGTGTTATAGATACATATTTGAGGCTCAAGAGATGATCAAAAGAGGATAAAAGACGAATTTTATGATGAAGAATAGATAATGATGGATTTGGATTGAATTAAAAAGAGATAGAGATGAGGCAATCAAGTTTTCAAAGTCACGAATCGGCGTCAAGGCCCGTCCGAGTGGACGGGCGTCTACCATTCAAACGGGCGGCCAGGATGATATTTTTGATTCAGAGTTTGGATGAAATTGTTGGACGAGCGTCCAATTTAAAGAAGGACGGGCGTCTGATCATGACTCGGCCCGATTCGAAGTTTGTATGGAAGAGTGGACGGGCGTTCAAGGATTCAGACGGGCGTCCAGTAGCCGACTTAGCTAAACCGACTTGAAAATCTATATATAGGCGGCAGTTTCTCAACCCTAAGGATACGAATTACACATTACTCAAAACCCTAATCCTAGGGGCGGCTTAGGCTGCGTTTTTACTTTGTTTTTCTTCAGTTTATGCACTCCAAATTCTAGGCTAGTTTATATAGTTTTTATGCACTTCTATTCATCAATTCCAAGTTTCAAGAGGATGCTTAGAGGCTAAAGCCTTTTGAACGAGCGTTGTGAAGCCGTCCGATTCAACAATTCAGTTCCGTTCTTGATTATTTTGTGAGTTTTTAATACAAGTTGTTTCTTTTATCATGTTATTATTGTTTATGCAATTTCATATCGAAAGATCGTTGCTCTGTTGATTGTTTTATTTGATGAGAATCATCTAAACGTTAGATCACCATGATAAAAGAATAGTTACTTGATCTAAATAACGAGAGTTATTAGGTTAGATTTCTAGATTAGAAACGTTAAAGTTCACATCTTTGGTTAGAAAAGCGTAAATCTTTAGATCGAAAGATATAGATTTATAGACGAACTACCTAAGAAATTAGGGTTCATACTTTTGATTAGGTGAATCACAACTTGGTTAGAGTTCACGAAATAATATGAATTGGATTTGAATGTTGATAGGATAGGTGGATCAATTGCTCGTTTGTCCGTTATAACTTGATCAAATCCCTTGAACTAGAATTGTTTAGCTTAGTTAATCTTTATTGCAGATTAGGTTTAGATTTAGTTTAAATTGTTCGCAACCCGTATCTTCCCTGGCTTTAGATCTTATCTTCTGTCCAGTTTTTCCTTATTGTTATCTTTTGTTTTAGTTATTTGCTGTTTAGTTTTAGTAATCGTGATATAGGTTAGTTAGTTAAACAAAGACTAGGACTACCAATCGTTAGTTCCCCGTAAGATCGACCCGGTATCAACCTCTTTACTACGATCCTTGCACTTGAGGTATATCGGATTATATATATTATTACTTGTTTGTTTTCATTAGATAAAATCCGTGACAAGTTTTTGGCGCCGTTGCCGGGGAACCAAACGGTTGCCTAGTGTTTGTTTAGTTTTGTTTTGTTTTTGTTTTTCCTGTGTTTAATTGCTTTTGTTCTTGTTTTAGGTAGATCTTAATTAGGTAATTAAGGTTTTAGTTAGGGTTTAAGGTCTTCTCTTTATAGCCCTTGTGATTAGTTTTTCCTTTCCATCTGTTTTCTCTCTTTCTGTTTCTCTCCCCATTCTTTTTCCTGCTGTTTTTCCCTGCTCCTGCTTCGTTTTTCTGCTTCCAAACGGGCGTCTAGACCAGTAGACACCCGTCTGTTCTATTTTTCTCAACTCTGTATCGTTTTCAACTTGTCGGGCGAGCGTCCATCCAATTTGGACGTCCGTCCAGTTCTTCAGCTGATCGACGAGCGTTTGGACTTCCAGACGCCCGTCTAGCTCAATTTCTAGGCAGACGCCCGTCCAGTCTTCTGGACGTCCGTCTGTTCCCCTGTCTTAACTAATTTTATTTCTTTTTCTTTTCTTAGGCTTTAAAATTTTAATTTAGGTTTTTAAATTATTAGTTTTTAGGTCTCAACCACCTGATTTTGGTTCGGTTTATGCAAACTCGAAGTCAAAAGGGACCATTACTGTATACCCCTGACTTAGAGCGGACCATAGTCCGGCCAAACAGGCGGAAACTCCGTTCTGCGGCTCCTTCTGAAGAAGCCGATCAAGATCTAGAGGATCGTTTAGCCGAAGAATTCGAAAACTTCATAATCATGGCTACTGAGGATAGACGTACGTTGGCAGACTACGCCATGCCAGGCGAAGTCAAAGTCAACCCGGCTATTGTTATCCCAGCCATAACTGCACAGACCTTCGAGCTAAAGCCGGGACTTATTCGATGATGCGCATGCATCTATTTTCCACGGTTATCGGTCGAGAATCCCCATACTCACTTACATACATTCTTAGAGATATGCGGTACTACACGCATCCAAGGAGTAAGTGAGGATGCTATTAAACCGAAAGCTGTTCCCATTTTCTCTAAAGGGAGAAGCTAAAGAGTGGTATACCTCTCTCCCCGCCGAATCTATTACCACCGGGCTGAACTTGAAAAAGAGTTCTCGAGTCAATACTTCCCACCTTCAAAAACAGCCCAGTGTTTAAACGACATATTCACTTTCTACCAGAAAGAGAATGAATCATTTTTTGAGTGTTGGAAAAGATTCAAGCCTCTGCTTAGAAAGTGTCCCCACCATGGCTTGCCACTGCAAAGGCAAGTCAACACTTTCTTTAATGGATTGACCGAGCTTACAAAAGGCATGGTCAATAGTTCATCTGGTGGGCATTTTTGAAGAAAACGCCTGATGAGGGGTGGGCACTGTTCGAGGACATTGCCAAATACAACTATGCCCCCTCTTATCAAGCCATTCAAGCACCTCCTCCTCCTAAGGTTGAGGAAGTGAACATGCAAAGTTTGATTGTCATGCTGCAAAAGCATATGGCAACTTCTCAAGTTTCAAATCAGATGAATCAAACTTCTTCTTTCCCACAGAACCCTCAGGTTCTATATTGTGAGAGCTGTTGTCAGACTGGCCACATGATTGGCCAGTGTCAATTCAATCCCCCTGCACCTTATCAAGTGAATGATGTTCATGATCATGGACAGTATAATCAAGTCACATGTCAGAATTGTGACGAGGTGGGGCACACATCTTGATTCTGTCCTATGAACGGACAGAATGCTGAAGTAAATGCATTCTATGGCCAGAACAATCAGAGGTTTAATCAAATTTCTGGCCAGAATAATCTCCAAAACCAAGGGTTCAATCAATCTTCAAGTTTCAATCCAAATTCTAATTTCAATCAGAATCAAAACTTCAATAGAAACCCCGGTTTTCCCCGAACCGAATTCCAATTTTTCCAATTCTAATCAAAGGTTCAATCGAATTGGCCCGCCAATTCAAATCCCGTCGTCCAAAGTCGGCCAAACCACCCCTATTCTCGAACCCCCAAACTTCTCAAGGCCCCTCAAGTGATATCAAAGCTCAATGGGACTCTTTTAGGGAGGAGCAAAATAGATCAATGAAAAATCTTGAGAGACAAATTGGGCAATTGGCTGAACAGTTAGCTTCTAGACCCCCAGGGCAGCTGCCCGTTTCACTGAGAAAAATCCAAAGGGTGGTCAAGTTGCTCAAACCGACTTGAACAATGGCCAATGTACTGACCTCGTACCATCAATTCCGTACGGTAGAGAGGAGGCCAGTGCAATGAATCTAAGAAACGGTACTCAAGTTAGTGGTCCTTCCCACCAGGGAAACCACTAGTCCCTCCTGCCATTGATAAGGCAAGAGGGGAAGCTGAGCACCTACACTCCCCTTGGCCGAAAGAGAATACTCAGGTGGCTGACCGACCCCCTGAGAGGTCAAAAAGCTGGAAGTTCTCAGGTGGCTGATCCCCTGAGGAGTGAAGAATCAAGTGTGAGTCAGGAGGCTGATTCCCTGACTAATAAAAATATTGAAAAAGTTGTTCGATGGAAGGATCTGGAAGACAAAGCTGTCGGTGCATCTTCAAAGAAAGTCTTTTCTGAGAATGATCTGAAAAAGCTTCCATTTCCACCAAGAAAGAGCAACATCCCTTTGAGTGAAGATAAGAAGTATGAAAAGGTGTTGAATCTCTTGAAAAATACTCAGGTAAATCTTCCATTATCCGAGGTCTTGGTTGAAATGCCTAAGTATACAAAATTTATCAAGGATGTTGTTTCTTCAAAAAGGAAGTTGTCGACATGGAGAGGCCGATTGGTGAGGATTGTTCAATGATCAATTATGAAAACCTACCAACCAAGAGAGGTGACCCGGAAAGTTCGTGCTTTATAGTGTTGATGGGAGGCCTGGTCTTCCCTAACTCTTTGTGTGACCTAGGTGCATCTATAAGCCTCATGCCATTGTCTGTGTGCAAACAGCTGGGTTTAATTGATCTTCTAGAACCCACTACCATGAATTTGCAGTTCGCTGATAGATCTTCTAAGAAAGCAGCGGGAATCTTAAAAGACGTACTAGTTCAAATCGATAGATTCACCTTTCCCGTTGACTGGTACGTCCTAGAAATTGAAAAAGATGAAAATGTCCCCCTGATTCTTGGAAGAACTTTTCTGTCTACAGCTAGAGCCCTCATTGAATGCGATGGTGGGCGAGTGACAATCCGTGTTGGTGATCAAGAGGTAAGCTATAATGTCTCTAAATCCATTCAAGTACCCTCTGGTCCTCCGACCGGTTTTTCCATTGAGGATACGTCTGATGACTTCGATGATTTGATGGAAAAGAAAGTCATGGCTGTTACAACTGAATTTGAGCGATTGGTTGATAATTTGAATAATCATGGTGTGGTAAGTCTAGAGCAGTTAGAAGCTGAATTTAAGGATGAGTTGTTGGAAGGAGAAGCTTTGGCAGTGGGACCGTTAAGTAAACTCAGCGATGTTGAGTTGAAAGGTGGAGAGCTCAAATCAAGTTTAGAAGACCCCCCTCCAGATTTGGTGTTGAAGCCGTTGCCTAAACATCTTAAGTATGTGTTTCTAAGAGAAGGTGACAGCTTCCTTTGATTATATCTCGCCATAAGTTGTCTCGTTTGGAGGAAATGAAATTAATCAACGTCTTGAGGAAAAATGAAAAAGCCTTTGGATGACAAGTAGGAGATATCGAGGATATCTCCCGACATCCGTATGCATAAGATCAAGACTAATGAGGGTGCGAAATGTGTTAGATGACCCCAGAGGAGGCTCAACCCTCATATGCAAGAGGTGGTTAAGAAAGAAATCATCAAACTCCGGACATGGGAATCATTTAATGCCATCGCCGATAGTGAATGGGTTTCCCGACTCGGGTAGTTCCCAAGAAAGGTGGAATTACGATTGAGAAGAATGAGAAGGGAGAGGAAATAGCGTTGAGACTTGTCACTGGTTACAGAGTCTGCATCGATTATTGAAAGCTCAATGAGGTAACCATGAAAGATCATTTTCCCCTTCCATTCATTGACCAGATGCTTGAGCGTCTGGCGGGACACGCGTTCTACTGCTTCCTGGATGGATATTCGGGATACTTCCGAGATACCCATTGATCCCGGTCGACCAAGAAAAGACCACTTTCACCGCTTCTTATGGTACATTCGCTTACTGTGCGAATGCCATTTGGTCTCTCGCAATGCCCAGCCTACATTTCAAAGATGTATGCTAGCTATCTTTGACGGGCTAGTAGAAAAGTGTATGGAAATCTTTATGGACGATTTTTTGGTCTTTGGTCAGTCTTTTGATGATTGTCTTGACAACCTTGACCAGGTCTTATCCAGATGTGTGGAAAAGAACTTAGTGCTCTATTGGGAAAAATGCCATTTCATGGTTGATGAGGGAATAGTTCTTGGCCACAAAATCTCCGCCAAAGGTATATAAATTGACAGGGCAAAAGTAGAAGCTATCGAGAAGATGAGTTATCCTAAGAATGTGCGTGAAGTGAGAGGCTTTCTTGGACATGTCGGTTTCTACAGAAGATTCATTCAAGACTTCTCCAAGATAGCCAAGCCCCTGTCTACTTTACTAAAGGAAGACGTTGAGTTCAATTTTGATGAGAGTTGCAAGCAGGCATTTGAGGAGCTTAAGGACCGTTTAATCTCTGCTCCAATTCTTATATCGCCTGACCGGAATCTACCTTTTGAGCTTATGTGCGACGCATCAAACTATGCAGTTGGTGCTGTTTTAGGACAAAGAATAAAAGAGAAATTCCAGCCAATCTATTACGCCAGTCACACATTGAATCCTTCTCAAGTTAACTATACTACTACTGAAAAGGAATTATTGGCCGTAGTCTTTGCTATGGACAAGTTTCGTAGTTACTTGTTAGGAGCTCAAGTGATTGTGTGGACTGATCACGCTGCTTTGCGATATCTGATGACTAAGAAAGAGGCTAAACCGCGCCTACTGCGTTGGATACTGACCCTACAAGAGTTTGATGTCCAGATTAAAGACAAAAAGGGCAGTGAAAACGTCGTGGCGGATCATGTTTCGAGAATGTTAAGTGAGGAAAAGGATGACCCTGACGATATAGATCTTTACTTTTCTCTGGAAAATATCATGCTTATCGATGGCCGCGCTCCAGATGTTCCATGGTATTCTTCCATTGTCAATTACCTTCATGCCCGATATCTCGATCCAGAATTGTCCTATCAGGAGAAGAAAAAGTTCTTCTCTGATTTAAAATCTTTCGTCTGGGATGAACCTTATCTTTTTAAGATCTGTAAAGATGGTCTGCTTAGAAGATGTGTTCCTGAGTCTGAGCAGCGCGACATTATTGAGCAGTGCCACAGTGGACCCACTGGAGGTCACTTTGGTTCGTGGAAAACCGTTGCTAAGATCTTCCAATCCGGTTTCTATTGGTCTACGATCTTTAAAGATACAGAAGATTTCTGTAAAGCGTGTGATAGATGCCAAAGAACCGTTACTCTGACAAGGCGTTTTGACATGCCTTTGAAACCCATCCTAGAATGCGAAGTCTTTGATGTATGGGGTATCGATTTTATGGGACCATTCCCATCATCATGTGGTAACAAATACATCTTAGTCTGGGTGGATTACGTGTCGAAATGGGTAGAGGCTCAAGCCACTCCTCACAATGATCATAAGACGGTCATGAAATTCTTAAAGAAGAACATCTTTGTGAGATTTGGATGTCCACGTGCCTTGATCAGTGATGAAGGGACACATTTCTGCAACCGACCCCTAGAGAAAGTTCTTGAAAAGTACGGTGTTCGTCATAAGACCGGTACACCATATCATCCTATGACGAGTGGTCAGGTTGAAAGAAGCAACCAAAGCATTAAGAAAATCCTGGAAAAAACGGTTAACAGTCATAGAAAAGACTGGAGTTTGAAATTGGATGATGTACTATGGGCATACGTAACCGCCTATAAGACTCCTATGGGTACATTCCATATCAAATGGTTTATGGTAAGCCATGTCATCTGCCAGTCGAGTTTGAGCATAGAGCTTATTGGGCTACAAAATTTCTGAACTTTGATTCCCAATCTTGTGGTAAACATCGACCGCAACGATTGCATGAGTTGGACGAATTCGACTCCTGTGCCTACGAAAGCGCCAGGATCAGCAAAGATAAGATGAAACTCCTCCATGACGCCAAGATTAAGAAGAGAGAATTTCAAGTCGGGGAACAAGTTCTTTTGTATAATTCCAGGTTACATCTGTTTCCTGGAAAGTTAAGGACACGATGGTCCGGTCCCTTTGAGATTCTCCAAATTATTCCTGGAGGCGTTTTAGAACTACGAGGTTATGGTGACCAACCGTTTTGAGTAAATGGTCAAAGGTGTAAGCACTACATTGGTGAACCCAAGGAAAAGCCTTTGATAGTTCGTTTCCTCGATATCCTCGGGTGTGGTACTAAAAAGTCGAAGAATTTGACGAGTTTTCACCCGACCTATTTTCAGAGGATGACGGTAGTGGTCGATCTGAAGAAGTTCTAGCAGGTAGTTGGGATATGGAAGAGTATGAGAGGGAGCGTCAGCTGAAACGTCATCAGAAGACTCAGAAGAAGAAGAAGTCGACCATGGGGCAGTTTAAACGTATTTGGAAAGCTATCAAAGATCTCACCCCATGTGTTAAGTCGTTTCAAGAACCGAACTACCGACCCAAGTCTAGACGAGGTAGTGGGGCGCGAAAAGTCAAATGGCCCGATCCAGCTTAGCTTTCAACAGTGTCGAGCTAACGACATTAACCAATAGCGCCACTAGGGGGCAACCTAGATATCGTTATATTAGTTGTTTTTGTTTTATGCTTTTGTAGTTTTAGTATTTAAGTTTAGTTTACTAAGTTTTGCTTTTGTTTCTATCTGTCAGTTAGTTGTGCTTTCTAGATATGGATTTCGGAGTTCTACCAGAGGAGTTACCTTTCCTTAGGAGGATCCCACTTATCACTGTAGATGACGGACCGGGAGGGACTATAGTGTTGCACGTAGACTTTGATATTAGTACCCGCATCAGGACTGTCACCTATGTTCTTATTGTTCCCCGATGTTCGGGAGGTGGGGACTTTACTACTGAGGAGTTGCAAGCAGCTCTAGGACGTCCATACACAATCCTGAATGATCCGATGCTGACAGATTTAGCGCTAGTGCTGCAAGCTGAACATTTTCGAGGTGTTGAAGTAGCTGGTGAGGATTGGGGTTTGCAGGATGAGTATGACTTCCCTCCGGCGATTGATATGCTCCGCCGTCTTATCCGGGTGATAGATTGGTCGGAAATTTACTATGACTAGCGTTGTTAGGTTGTTTCGTCGAGCAAACGACGTAAAACAAAAGCGCTCGGTGGGAGGCAACCCACTATTTTCTATTGTTTTTACCTATTTTCTAGTGATTTTATGTATTTCGTCATTTTTCTTTTGAATTTCTGAAGTTTTATTTAAGTTTAATGAGAAAATGCAAATTTGAAATTAAATTGTATGAAATTTTATAATTTTTGCATTGGACGCCCGTCCGAGATCTGGACGCCCGTCCGCCAAGGCCAACTCTTGAACGAGCGTCCACTATTCCTGGACGCCCGTCTGATATATTCCCTCCAATCCTGTATTTGATTTGAACGCTTGGACGAGCGTCTGATACACTGGACGCCCGTCCAGTTCATATGTTCTTCACTGAACGCCCGTCCACAGAGTTGGACGAGCGTCCAGCCCCTGCCTATATATACCCCCTCAACCCATGAACCTTCACTTTTTCAGAGATTCAAACCGCGACAACCGACTTTTCGCCTCCTCTTAACCTAAATCCTTCGATATTACACCAAATTGAGCGATTTCAGTTGCTATAGGCCGCTTTTGATCCCCTCTTTTCACTTTCCTAAGCCTTATTCCTCAATCAACACTCATTTGGACGAATCAGAGCCCTCATTGGTCCGAATTTTCCAAGGAAAAATTCGATTTTGGGCACGAATTTGCATTGTTAGGGCTCCTATCTAGCATCATCATCGTTTTCTCATCATCATTGGTAAGTTTCTAGTAACTTTTTCGAGATTAATTCACGTTTTTTTTTGGAGTTCGATTTTTGGCTCGACTTTTTTTTGAGAATTGTACCTTATTTGTTTTCTCCTTGTTTTGGTGCTGGTTGCTTGCTGTGTTGATGATGGTGGTTGATGGATGGGTTGTTTGGTGATGATGGATGGTTGTGGTTTGTGGTTTGGCTGTTTTGAAATCCCGGTTTGGATGTTAAACGGGTAACTTGTTTTGATTGGGGATTGTTTTGGTTTGAGTTTAGGCTTGAATCATGGTCCATAAGAAGGCAGTGGTTAAGAGGCATGGTAAGGATGTGGCTCGGGAGCCTAGTAAGAAGAGGAAGGCGGTAGATCCCACCTTGATCGATCCAAACCGAGGTGTTAGCATTAGAGAGCAACCTCCAGGGCCACCCAAACTAGGGCAACTTTGAGGGATGAGCCTACCTCGGGGTCCGAGACGGATGATGATATTCCATTGGTACGGATGCCAGGGCTCACCGAGGTGGAGGGTCATCTAGGGTTGAGGAAGCCGTGGATGCTACTCGGGAGGAGGAACCGGCCGAGCTCTAGGGTCGCACAACCTAGGAAGAAAGCGAAGACCGTAGCCCCTATGCCTATGCCTCGTAGATTTGTGAATCCCAGAGCCCACGACGCTTATACCAAACATTATTTCTCTAGGACTATGTTGATTGAGAGGGCTATGATGGAGGCTAAGGTAGATCCGGGGTTCGTCAAATTGTTAAAGGACCGGAAATGGGATGCTTTGATGACTATCCCGAGTACCCTAGTCAACGACTCCCTAGTTCGGGAATTTTATGCTAATTGCTCGGAGACCGACTTGGAGACGGGAGTAGTTGTGGTTCGAGGGGTGGAAGTTCCTTTTACGCCGGATGTGATTAATCAGAAGTATAACTTGGCGTCTTTTGAGGGTCGGGATTATAAAGAAGAGATCGTTCATAGGCAGAGTGCGGGGCAAGATCCTTTGGAGGAGTTGAGGTTGCAAGTTTGCCCGGATGTGGCGTGGACATTGAGACCGGGAGGAGACCGGAAGGAGTTGGTCACCACTACTCCGGACGGAGGACCGGAAAGTCCGGTGTAGGTTCATACAGAGTCGGTTGTTGCCAAAGAACAATCTGACATATTTTCACATCGGTGACCTAGGCATGTTATATGCTTTGACGTTTGGATTGAATGTGAATGTGGGACAAGCGTTATACGACGAGATATCTATCAATCAGAAGGTTTATACGCGGAGCTTGATTGTCCCTCGCCTGATTCACAGTTTGTGTGTTGATGCCGGTGTGCCTGAGTATAGAGCGGATCACAAACCGAAGAACCCGAGACCTATACAGAGAGAAAGGGGTAAGTCTTCGGGACATTCTGAGATGGAGGCACCACGTGAGCCTGGTTCTTCTTCGGAACCGCCTCGAGCATCCTCCCTTCCTACTTTATCTCCCTCAGTCCGGATGAGGTTGAGTATGGCCAACAGTTTACGGGAATGGATGGGTGATATTCGGGATACACAGAACAACATTTTGACGATTCTTCAGTGTATCTACGAGGGCCGGCAACCGAGGGACGAGAAGATCTTCACACCTAGCCTGCGGGATTATGTTTTCCACGATGAGATCGAAAGAGCGATTGAAGATGTGCTTCGAGTTGAGGAGGAAGATTCTGAGGATGAGGAGGAGGAGGCACCGATCGCTATCGTCGTCGCTACTCCACACCGGGACCTTCATCGACTACTTCTACGGCCGGTGTACCTCCCACCGATGAGTCCGCGCCGGGGCGCCCCGATCTTATTTTTCCATTTTAGATTCTCGCTTTGTTCTAAAAACGATGGTTGTGTATTATTGATACTTTTCCTTACTTGATTCGTTGTACTTTTGATATTGCTACTGTTTATTTTTCCGACTGAATCATGTAAGCCATAAGGCGTCCGTACTTTCATTTCTACTCTGTTTTAACTTTTGGATGTATGGAATGTTTCATTTTTTTGATTTTTCTTCATCTTTGATATATCCGTTCACTTTGTATACTTCCCCGTTTTCCCTGAGATTTTTCCGTGTTTGTCGAGTGGTGCAGGTATATTTTTAGCGGTATTGTCGAGCTACATTGTATGGTTCCGAGTTCGAATTGTCACTGCGTAGGCTACGGCCTGACCATCGATTCGAGTATCGATTGAAATCAGCTAAGTCTTTTATCTTTTCTTTCATTCTGCACAACATGAGGACATGTTGATCTTTAAGTGTGGGGGAGGGGAATGATTTGATATGTACCTATACATTTGCTTAATCCGTTATGTTTCTATGCAAATGAGCTAAAAATGAGCTAGAATTTTCGAAATTTTTCGACATTTTTGTTTTTGTTTTGTCCCGAGTAGGCACTTCAATTCAATATTCGTTACTTTTATAGTCATCCAAGCTATATATCATATGTTTGATAAGTTAGTTGTTTCACCTGAGATCTATTTTTCACGAGCCATAGTAAACGATGAGCTATAATATAAAGCTATACCCCTTTTGATTAGTGATTTTTGATTATCTTATAAGTCATGTGCTTAGTGCTAACGTATGTATCGTGGGAATTATGATAGTGTGTATTTAGATCCGGAGTATGTTATACTGTGAATATCTAAGGTTTGAATGTGATAAGTAGTACGTAACTTATTGTCAAATGAAAAAGTTGAGTTTATAATGAAGTAATTGGGTGTGTCGGAAGCTAGTCGATGATTTGAGTGCGATAGGGTGTACCACGTATGTCCTATACCACTATGATGACCAAAAGCTCACGACAGTCAGAAAAAGCTGCCTTATGATTGGAGTAAGGTAGGGTATATCTCGAATATCCTATTCTGCTATGACAGGGCAAGAGCTCATTCTGATGTGTGTTTAAATGTGGAAATAGTTAAATCAACTTGCAATATGAATTGTTATGAAATGAATGAAAGACTAAGTTATCGTCTATCTTATCCCCAAGAGTAAACCGATAGATATGCTTCGTAGGATTATCCTCTCGAGTATTTCGAAAAGGCCACAGATATGTTCTATCATCTTTTTCGGGATATTTTACGTTTGTAGGGTACATCTTATGAGTGTCATTTATTGCTAGTCTACGAGGGGGTATTAGCTAGTTTTGCTTTGAGTTTCTCAAGTTTGGATTTAGTGGAAGTTTTATATGGCTTTGCACACACACAGTGGTGAACTTCTGATTTATTGGATCTATGCTATATTGTCTGAGATGTCTGTTTACGTTTCGAGCCCTAATTTTCGTTTTGTTTTGCTCGGGATGAGCAAAAGCTAAGTGTGGGGGAGTTGTTAAGGGTGAATTTATACGATTTATATTGATATATTTTATGATGATTTCTCTCGTATTCGTATAATTAGCATAAGAAACGAGTGTTTAATGGAATTATTGAGTAAATGATATTTTAAACGAGTTAATTGCAAAATAGGTTAATTTTGTTGTTTTAATGGTGATTTTATGATTATTTGGATGATATTACATTTTGCGATGTTTTGATTTTGTTGTTTTAATGGTGATTTTATGATTATTTGGATGATATTACATTTTGCGATGTTTTGATGTGTTATAGATACATATTTGAGGCTCAAGAGATGATCAAAAGAGGATAAAGGACGAATTTTATGATGAAGAAGAGATAATGATGGATTTGGATTGAATTAAAAAGAGATAGAGACGAGGCAATCAGTTTTCAAAGTCACTGAACTGGCGTCCAAGGCCCGTCCAGAGTGGACGGGCGTCTACCATTCAAACGGGCGACCAGGATGATATTTTTGATTCAGAGTTTGGATGAAATTGTTGGACGAGCGTCCAATTTAAAGAAGGACAGGCGTCTGATCATGACTCGGCCCGATTCGAAGTTTGTATGGAAGAGTGGACGGGCGTTCAAGGATTTAGACGGGCGTCCAGTAGCCGACTTAGCTAAACCGACTTGAAAATCTATATATAGGCGGCAGTTTCTCAACCCTAAGGATACGAATTACACATTACTCAAAACCCTAATCCTAGGGGAGGCTTAGGCTGCGTTTTTACTTTGTTTTTCTTCAGTTTATGCACTCCAAATTCTAGGCTAGTTTAGATAGTTTTTATGCACTTCTATTCATCAATTCCAAGTTTCAAGAGGATGCTTAGAGGCTAAAGCCTTTTGAACGAGCGTTGTGAAGCCGTCCGATTCAACAATTCAGTTCCGTTCTTGATTATTTTGTGAGTTTTTAATACAAGTTGTTTCTTTTATCATGTTATTATTGTTTATGCAATTTCATATCGAAAGATCGTTGCTCTGTTGATTGTTTTATTTGATGAGAATCATCTAAACGTTAGATCACCATGATAAAAGAATAGTTACTTGATCTAAATAACGAGAGTTATTAGGTTAGATTTCTAGATTAGAAACGTTAAAGTTCACATCTTTGGTTAGAAAAGCGTAAATCTTTAGATCGAAAGATAGAGATTTATAGACGAACTACCTAAGAAATTAGGGTTCATACTTTTGATTAGGTGAATCACAACTTGGTTAGAGTTCACGAAATAATCTGAATTGGAATTGAATGTTGATAGGATAGGTGGATCAATTGCTCGTTTGTTCGTTATAACTTGATCAAATCCCTTGAACTAGAATTGTTTAGCTTAGTTAATCTTTATTGCATATTAGGTTTAGATTTAGTTTAAATTGTTCCCAACCCGTATCTTCCCTGGCTTTAGATCTTATCTTCTGTCTAGTTTTTCCTTATTGTTATCTTTTGTTTTAGTTATTTGCTGTTTAGTTTTAGTAATCGTGACATAGGTTAGTTAGTTAAAC
This sequence comes from Gentiana straminea, assembly GCA_036785695.1. NCBI lineage: Eukaryota > Viridiplantae > Streptophyta > Magnoliopsida > Gentianales > Gentianaceae > Gentiana > Gentiana straminea. The sequence goes on from JAVUPR010000160.1 coordinate 45,028, forward strand.
AAAGACTAGAACTACCAATCGTTAGTTCCCCGTAAGATCGACCCGGTATCAACCTCTTTACTACGATCCTTGCACTTGAGGTATATCGGATTATAAATATTATTACTTGTTTGTTTTCATTAGATAAAATCCGTGACACCTATCTAGTTGACTCGATCCCCGACGTGGGCCGATCGACCGGGTCAATTTCGATGGGTAGGTACTTCTTACCAATCGCGTCCAACGCGACTTCCAGTGGTTTGACTAGTCAACTCTTTGAAAATTCACATCATCTATGTGATAGTCAACCTCATGTCTCTAAAATTAAACGGTCCTGACGTGGGCCAATCACCACAAGATTCTTAGTTGATTCGTAACCCAAGTATTCATGAGATCTCATAACGATCATATCTCGATGATGACGATATACCCGAGGTAGGTAAACTCCCGACGTGGGCCGATCAGTTGGATCCGAACAAGGGCTCTTCACCGTCACTATAATATTGGGAGACATATTATGACTCGATTTTTTGTCGTGGGAGTAATTTTAAATTAATTCAATTAATTAATTTTATTTAATTACGGTCTCATCTATTACGTGCATATTACTACAATATCATATAAAGTAAAACATACACAACATTCGCGCCCAATATTAACCGGTATGATCATGGACTTTTCTTAGGTGCGGTTTCGAATACAAACTTACGAAACCGCGAGCCACAACTAAGGGTAGCCGCAACCACCAATGGATCTTTGACATGCGCCATCTCCATGGATCTTTATCGCCTTTCCTTTTGGTCTTCATCCTTCGTCTTCAATTTATTTTTACATAAAAATCTATCTAATAAATTTTACACCCGTCGCACACGGGGGGAGCTAACGGGAGTGGGATAATGCAAAAATAAAACTAGGTCACGTTCTTCATAATGGCCTAGGACAACAATAAAAAGACCAACAGAAAATAAAGTATTCACATCTATCCTATTGGTCGATTCCATGATCAATCGGGGTCCATATAATCATATTATGTCTGCTATCAAATCCATACAATCAATATCTTATGAAAAAGATAAAATTAAATTTTAACTACTTGCATCTTATAGCATCCAATCAATTAATTAATTATCGTTTAATTAATTAATAGATTTAATCGAAATAATATTAACCATTAATAATAAATCGATTTTAATTTTAATTTTCTAATTTAAAACTATTTTAAATAAAATTAAAATCAATTGGGTCTCTTTTGTTTCTTCCTTTTTGATTCTTAATCAAAAAATGCTTTGATTTGGTCCAAACTAAATTTAAAGGCATCCTGGGCCCTTTCCAAAAATCAAATATATTTGGAGCATGCGTAGGTCCTTAGGCCTATTCCAAAAAGTTGGAATGGCCTAGAATTTTGGTTCATAACCAAAACTTATAACTTATTCGCGTGATAAATTAGATCCAATAGATTAAATCATGTATGATACTGATTCGTAATTAATGCACAGAAAGAAAAAAAAAGAAGATGAATTGGCGGCGGCGGCATCACCACCACAGCGACGCCGGCGGCTTTCGGCCGACCCGTCCCTTTTCCCTTTTTAATTTTTGTTTTGTGTATCTTTAATGATTCAATATGGTCAATGGTTGTAATTTCTCTTTTGTTTAGTTGATGCCATGTGACTAACCAATGGCTCAAATTGTTTGGCCTTTGGGAAGCCATGTGACATCACCCAATTTGTTGGGAAAAGATGCTTATTGCTTAAGCTCGAAGACCGCTCTGATACCACTGTTGGGAAATAAATCGAGTAGCGCAGCGGAATTTAAAAATTGATTTCTCAATCCAGGATCGTCTTCGTTTAAACAATAAACATATAAGAGAGGGGACAGTACTATTATCTTGGTTGATCTAAAATATCGACGCTTTGACCACCCGGTAGGAGTAGATGTGCGCTAGCCGTCCAAGCATCCGGCCTCTACCAGTAATCCACAAGATCACCTCGCCGGAATCCTGCCAAGGATTGCTACTAGAAAAACTCGACTTCTCGGTCGACATTTTCTCTCTCTACAATCTCTCTCTAAGAAGCTCTCTTATTTTTCACAAGAACAATTAGTTCTTGGAACTATGGCGTACAAAAGAGCTAACCAAGCCCTCATATTTATAAGGCATTGGGGCGCCCCTCTATAATTCCCAATCTGATTAGGATTAGCTTCTAGTAGATTGATGAAAGAGAAAACCTTTTCATAATAAAATAAGAAAAATCTCTTAGATTGACATATCTCATTTAATTTAATATCCTATATTAAATATTACCAAGATATTGTCAATATCTAATATTTACTATCTTTATCTCATTACCATAAATCTATTTTTCAAAAATCAATTAATATCCAATATTAATATTATGGTAATCTTATTAATTAAATTGCACAATCCAAATGTATCTACTACACTTCAAGTTGGCGCCCCAAGTTGCCATATTTTGGCATCCGGAATATTCTTTAATTAATATAATGCTATGATTAATTAATTTGTAAAATACATGTATATCATATATACACATTTCGAAATATATGTATCACTATACATATTTAATTAATCAACATAATTAATATCTTGTATTATATTTATTCATAATAAATAAATACCACCATATTAATTTACTACCATAACCTTTATAGTATGAGATAAAACTTTCCTTATTTGGTTATCAACTATAACCACATTTTAATCCGACTCGATGTTCATATATGTGTGACCCGATAGGCTTCTGAATATGTTGGCCGTAGACATAAGGTGCAATTACGAAAATACCCTTCACCTCTGACGATCATGGATAGCGTCTAGCAACACGTCCATGACCACCAATCATCGGAAGAGTCAATACACAATGACTACTACCTTTCATGTGCTCGGTTACCGTGTAAATAGAATCCTATAGTTGTAATAATATCCATACGGTCGTACGTCAAGTGTCAAGCATTAACGACCGTATCTTATAATCTGGATATCATGCTCTCTTGAAGTAACACATTTACTTCCACTATGCAAAGATTCACGAGAGTAAGACATTCCTTGTAAGAAAGTCCTTTTGGATATTCGCCCCTATTCATAGGGTACGCGATTCCCAGACGACCTAACATGTATACTCCGCATGCTTCAGTATCATACCCGATCACTACCGCATGATCGCCCCATGGTTAGGGGAAACCTCAATAGTGTCAAAGCATGACAATCCACACCGTGATGCTATGTAGACTCCGGTCCTAAGGATAATTACACAATCGTCACATAGTGTGACACTTAACAGTGTAAGTGGGTCAGTCTAACGTACGCATTCTCTAATACACGTCCACGTATAGTCCAAGTAACTCTACACTTCGATAGATGAGATCTATCCATACCCTTAAAGACAGAAGACATCTAATACGTGCTAGTATGTTCATACTATCAATGCCCTGTTTAATAGTACATCAACCTAGAGACATTAAATATCAAACTTATTAAAGTGATTAGAGATCTCCTCAACCATAATCGCCTATCATGGCTTCTCTATCACAGTTTAATACTAATGACGTTATCATATAAATTCATAATTGGTTCTTTAAAAGAACAAATACATGACAACATATAAATTCATAATTGATTATTCATATTTATTATATATGAATAATCATAAAGAAATAGCAGAAATGATCCGACCCGGTCGGATCCGGTCCAACCCGATTGGGTTTAGGACATTATTTCAACATCTCCTCCACAGAGACTATGTCTAGAACACCACAAACATTAAGGATAACAGCCATACAAATACTTAGTTGAGATCTCATCACCTATATCAACTATATAGTGATATTAATCTAGTATGTTAGATGCAGTGACTGTTCAACCTTGCCGGAATAACATTTATTCCTTACAATTGAATTTGTCCATTAAATCCTAACGTATAGCTGAAAATATGTTCTTCATAAGAAAGGGAACATAATAACATTTATTTAGTTCCCTTATCAGTTTACTAGATCCAGAATATGGTAAGTGTTACAACGTTTGCTTCACATTCCAAATCAATATCTTATGAAAAAGATATAAAATTAAATTTTAACTACTTGCGTCTTATAGCATCCAATTAATTAATTAATCAACGTTTAATTAATTAATAGCTTTAATCGAAATAATATTAACCATTAATAATAAATCGATTTTAATTTTAATTTTCTAATTTAAAACTATTTTAAATAAAATTAAAATCATGTGGGTCTCTTTTGTTTCTTTCGTTTTGATTCTTAATCAAAAGGATGCTTTGGTTTGGTCCAAACCAAATTTAAAGGCATCCTGGACCCTTTCCAAAAATCAAATATTTTTTGAGAAGGCTTTTGGAAGAGGCCTTGGCCTATTCCAAAAATTTGGAATGACCTAGATTTGGTTCATAACCAAAACATATTTTTTTCCCAACAAATTGGGTGATGCCACATGGCTTCCCAATGACCAAAATATTTGAACTATTGGTTGGTCACATGGCATCAACTAAACAATAGAGAAATTACCAATCATGGACCATATTGAAAACATAAGGATGCACAAAACAAAACAAGAAGGGGATGGGGACGGTGGTGCCGACAGCCACCGACAGCCCGGAGGCCGGCGCCGGGGCCGATGTGGCGGTGGTGCCGCCGCCGCCCCTCCAAATTTTTTCTTTCTTTGCTTATTGCTTAAGCTCGAAGACCGCTCTGCTACCACTGTTAGGAAATCAATCGAGTAACGCAGCGGAATTTAAAATTTGATTTCGCGATCCAGGATCGACTTCATTTAAGCAATAAACATATAAGAGAGGGGACGGTAATATCACCTTGGTTGATCTAAAAGATCGACGCTTTGACCGTCCGGTAGAAGTAGATGTGCGCGAGCCGTCCAAGCGTCCGGCCTCTACCAGTAATCCACACGAGCACCTCGCCGGAATCCCGCCAAGGATTGTTACTAGATAAACTCGACTGCTAGGTCGACCTTTTCTCTCTCTATAATCTTTATCTAAGAAGCTCTCTTATTTTTCAGAAGAACAATTAGCTCTTGAAATTATGGTGTACAAAAGAGCTAGCCAAGCCTCCCTTAAATAAGGAAAAGTGGCACCCCAAATTATCTCCCCAACTGATTGAGATTAGTTTCTAGTAGATTGATGAGAGAGAAAACATTTTCCTAATAAAATAAGGAAAATCCCTTTGATTGATTTATCTCTTTTATTTAATATCATATATTAAATATTTTCAAGATATTTGTCAATATCTAATATTGACTATCTTTATCTTATTACCATAAATCTATTTTTCAAAATCAATTAATATCCAATATTAATACTATGATAATTTTATTAATTAAATTGCACAATTCAAATGTATCCTATGCACTTTACAACTTGCGCCCCCTTTGCCAATTTATTGGTTTTCGGAATATTCTTTAATTAATAATATCATTAATATCTTGTATTTAATTTATTCATAATAAATAAATATCACCATATTAATTACCACTATTACCTTTATAGTATTGAGATAAAACTTTTCTTATTTGGTCATCAACTATAACCACATTTTAATCCGACTGGATGTTCATATGTGTGTGACCCGATAGGCTTCCGAATACGTTGGCCGTAGACATAAGGCGCAATTACGAAAACGCCCTTCACATCTAACGATCATGGATAGCGTCTAGCAACACGTCCATGACACCCAATCTTTGGAAGAGTCAATACGCAATGACTACTACCTTTCATGTGCTCGGTTAGCGTGTAAATAGAATCCTATCGCTGTAATAATATCCATACGGTCGTACGTCGAGTGTCAAGCATTGACGACCGTATCTTATAATCTGAATATCATGATCTCTCGAAGTAACTCATTTACTTCCACTTTGCAAAGATTCACGAGAGTTAAACATTCCTTATAAGAATGCCCTTTCGGATATTCACTCCTACTCTTAGGGTACGCAATTCCCAGATGACCTAACATGTATACTCCGCATTCTTCAGTATCATACCCAATCACTACTACATGATCGCCCCATAGCTATGGGAAACCTCAATAGTGTCAAAGCATGACAATCCACACCGTGATGCCATGTAGACTCCGGTCCTAAGGATAATTAGACAATTGTCACATAGTGTGACACTTAACAGTGTAAGTGGGTCAGTCTAACGTATGCATTCTCTAATACACGTCCACGTACAGTCCAAGTGTCTCTACACTTCGATAGACGAGATCTATCCCTGCCCTTAAAGACAGAAGACATCTAATACGTGCTAGTCTGTTCGTACTATCAATGCCTTGTTTAATAGTACATCAGCCTATAGACATTTAAGTATCAAACTTATTAAAGTGATTAGAGATCTCATCAACCATAATCGCCTATCATGGTTTCTCTATCATAGTTTAATACTAATGACATTATCATATAATAATTCATAATTGGTTCTTTAAAAGAACAAATATATGACAACAAAAAAGCCATTTATTATATATGTATAATCATAAAGAAATAGTAGAAATGATCCGACCAGGTCGGATCCGGTCCAACCCGATTGGGTTTAGGACACTATTTCAACATATACCATTTCATAAGTAAGTGAATCTAGCTGCTTTCTCGTGTTCAAAATCAAAACTCATGTAGATGACTTTTCTTTAACCAAAATCTGCCAAAATTATTTTCCAACCACACCCCCAAATCAAAATTTAAACAAATTACTAAGTAAGGCTAACTAAAATTAGAAATTATAATGCATTACACATTAAACCGAGTTTACATAAAATTAAAAAAAAAAAAAAAAATATATATATATATATATATATATATATATATATATATATATATGTATATATATATATATATATATATATATATATATACATATATATATATGTATATATATATATATATATATATATATATATATATATATATATATATATACATATATATATATATATATATATATATATATATATATATATATATATATATATATATATGTATATATATATATATATATATATATATATATATATATATATATATATATATATATATATATATATATATATATATATATATATATATATATATATATATATATATATATATATATATATATATATATATATATATATATAATTTGGTGAAAGAAACATCAATCACCAAGGGAAAAGGTAACGCATTATATGTGATGTCCACCGATATCCATGAATAATAATATTTTTTATTATCAATTTCATTATTGTCGATTTTATCGGTATACTATGACAGTTTTTTCCCTTTGGGTGAATGTAAAGAAGATAATATGCACAAACTAGAAGTTAAAAGAAGAAAATATGCTCAATTGACCAACGAGGAACGACACAAGAAGATCAAGAGTGTCGTGCAAACTAGAAGAAAAAGAAAAGATGAATTGACAAATGTAATAGATCGCAATGGTATGTGGTGATTTCTTCTCATGTGGCTAAACCTTTTTGCTCTTATATAGAAACACAAACATATATCAGAAAGTAGAACATAAAATGTTTTCGTCACCCCATATAAATATATTCAAATATTTTACCTTGAACGGATGATTCGTTATTCAACATATTGTTGTTGTCATTCTCGATTTCATAATACTTTTATGTACAAAACCAAATGTGCTAATACTTTGCACCGCCTTTTTCCTTCTAAAATGTGCTTGAGATGAAAAGAAATCAAAGTATGCAAAGATGATAGTTGAACAACGACAACTTAATATTCAGAAAGTCATAGAGTCGAGGAAGATACAACGATCAAATTGAGGTAATCAATACAAAGGTTTCCAAGATCTTAGTTATTTATCAACATCAACTACATAAACATTCATGTGAGTCAATTCTAATATATTATTTCACCAGTTTCAAAAAGGATGCAGAGAAAGAGGTTTATTAGAATCCGACCAGAGCATCGCAAAATGCTTAATGAAGCTATTTTCATTCAACTGCCTAATGCATTAAGAAAATTGTTTGCAACTCTATTAATATACTGTTAACCAACAAATATTTGACAACTATATGATACATATTGGGAATTAATGTTGGAAGATTTCATGCGAGATCGTACAAACTCAGTTAAATCAATTAAGGCCAAAACCTTAGAATCCATAAATTATTTTTTGGAAAGCATGAGTAAAGACTTGACATCTTGCGACTTGCCAAGTATACAAGAAGACTGCAACAACATTGTATAATATATACTAAGAGTGATTCATGATGAATTTTCTATAGAGATTCCCCAAGAAGATTGCATTTTAGAAGAAATGCTTAATCATGAACAACAAAGTATACTCAAAAAAATTCTCTCTAAGGTTTATAATGGCCACAATACGTGCATAGAGAAAACATATTTATATAAGGCTTTGCTAGAAAATCTAAGAATGAGACAACAGATAGCTATAGAAACATCCACATCATGAATTGCAGTTGAAATTATGTTCAGTGGTCGAACTGCTTATTCATTATAAAATTCCAAGTGTGCATGAAACAAATATGTGCAATATTTCGAACAAGAGAGATTGCATATGAACCTAAATTATCACAACATCAGTTGAGGAAAATAAACAATTGTGCTCACTGCAATGCAAAAAGATTTGAGCATGAAACTCCAACATTTAGTTGTGATAAAGGAAAGATAAAAATATCCTTCGAAGATATCCCTGACAGTTTATATCATCTATTAACCCTCTCGCTAGAACCGTGTAAAGAGTTTCGGAAACATATTCGTGCATACAACAATATTATTCGTTTACATCTTTCGGAGTTAACCTAGACAAAGATTTGGCATCAAGCAGACGTGGAGTATACACATTTCGAGTTCAAGGGCAAGTTTATCATAATCTACCAAGTATTGTCCTAGAAGATAACACTCAAGTGTACTTTCGGCTATATTTCTACGACACGCAAAACGAAGTGGAAAATCACACGAGTAAAGTTCCGCATTCAAAAATAAGAGAAGAAATTTTGAAACAACTGATGAGAGTCTTAGATAGTAATCCTTATGCTCAATTTTTTAGGAATTTGAAAGACTATAGATCTCTTGAGGATTTACAAATTCACATTTCAAAAGATGTGAACTTAGATCAAAGAGTATACAATTCACCTACATCAGAACAAGTTGATGCGATTTGGATAGAGGGAAATGATCTCAATGTTCCATCAGAAAGAGATATCATTATACATTCACGTTCTGGAAATAAATATCAGATGAAACATTTTTTTGGTTGCTATGATCCATTACAGTACCCACTCCTATTCCCAAATGGAGAAATTGGATGGCATCGAAATGTTCCGAAATTGATTGAAGAATACATTTCATGGAAACACCCAGTGCAATCAATATTCAAAATTGTTCATGCGCTGAGGATGTAATAAATCAAGAAGAAGGTACTTATTCCGTATTATGTTTATATTTTTTGGGACACATTTGCATATATTATGTTCATGTTAATTGTTGTACTTTTACAGGTGCGAAATAAACAAGAACAAAAATGTTTCATGCAGAGAATATTACTGCTACAAGATGCAAATTAGACATCCTAGACAATCATCAATACTATTTTCTGGACGACTATTTCATCAATTTGCAGTGGATATGTATATAAAGTTGGAAACATCACGGTTGGATTTTTTCCGTACACACCAAGATAAAGTGAGAGCTGAGCTTTACCAAGGGATAGTTGATAGTGTTAAAGCTGGAGAAAAGAGAGGATGCGCAGTAGGGAAAAGAGTAGTATTGCCTGCATCATTTATTGAAGGTCCAAGAGACATGCTTCATAGATATTTGGATGCCATGGCTTTAGTTCAAAAGTCCGGGAAGCCAGTTCTTTTTATTACCATGACGTGCAATCCTGAATGGAAAGAAATTGAGGAAAATCTATTTGAAGGCCAAACCCCTCAAGATACGCCGACGTCTAGAGTATTTCATTCAAAGCTACAAGATTTAAGGGATCAACTATATAAGAAGAAAATCTTTGGAGAGGTAGCAGCTCATGTAGAATTTATTGAGTTTCAAAAAAGAGGATTACCTCATGTGCATATGCTAATTATATTGAAGTCCAACTCCAAAATCACAACCGCAGATCAGTTTGATAATTTTCACACAGATACAATTGCCACATAAACGTTGAAATTTTTTCGGAAATCCAAGCATTAAAGTACTTATACAAGTACATTTATAAAGGTGATGACCGCGTTGCACTGTACATTTCACCTGAGGGTGACGATCAAATAATTGATGAAATAAATCAATTTCAAAATGCAAGAATCTGCTCAACAGGTACTGTGGAGAATATTTGAGTTTCCACTGAATGACATGCTACCAGCAGTTAGTTGTCTCCACCTTCATCTCCCTGGGAAAAATTGTGTTTCATATTGGAAGAATCAAAATCTTGAGGATGTCATTCGAAATGAATCTGCCTCTAAAATGATGCTGACAGAATTTTTCACTCTTAATCTCTCGAATGAAAAGGCCAAAACTTGTTTGTATATTGAAATTCTGGAATTTTTCGTATGGAATAGCGCACAGAAAATATGGAAAGAGAGAAAACAAAAAGACATGATTGGCCGTATATATGATGCAAATCCGGCGGAGGCGAAGATATTATATCAGATTGCTATTTAATCCTGTTAGAGGACCAACATCATTTGATGATTTACTAACGGTGAATAGCCATAAATATAACAATTTTAAAGAAGCTGCAGAAAAAAGAGGGTTATTAGAATCGGATAAGAGTATCTTGGAATGCTTGAATGAAGCCATCGCCTTTCAGATGTCGTATGCACTAAGAAGACTATTTGCTACTATTTTAGTTTACTGTAAGCCAACAAATGTCCGTGAATTATGGGATACATATTGGGAACCAATGTCAGAAGATTTCATGCTTGACTCTACAACCTCAACTTTAATTATGGACAAAACTTTACGGTGCACAAGTTCTTTTCTAGAAAGCATGGGTAAAGACTTGACATGTTATGATTTGCCAAGTATGGGTAAAAATTTGCACTGTTATGATATGCCAAGTGTGAATGGAGACGGCAACAATGTTACAGAAACTCTACCTAGAGAAATTTCTGATGAACTATCTATAGTGATTCCACAAGAGGATTATAATGCAGAGCTATCACTAATTTCTGACCAACAAAGTATTTTCCAAAAAATACTTCATAAAGTAGATAATGAACAAGGTGCTATGTTTTTTATTGATGGACCTGGTGGAATAGGAAAGACATATTTATATAGAGCATTGCTAGCAAATCTAAGAAGAAGACATAAGATAGCTATAGCGACAACTACATCATGAGTTGCAGCTGGAATATTTCCTGGTGGACGAACAGCTCACTCGCGTTTTAAAATTCCAATTAATGAAAATGAAACAATCATGTAAAATATATCACAACAAAGTGGAAATGAAGAATTACTAAGGAGAGCATGCCTAATCATATGGGATAAAGCAAGAAGCTTCAAGGACATCATGAAAAATTCTGTCGTATTTGGTGGTAAGGTGATTGTATTCGGAGGTGATTTTTGGCAAGTACTTCCAGTTGTACCAAAAGGCACAATACTACAGACAATAGAGGCAAGCTTGGTGCGGTCGTACTTATGGCCAATAATGAAGAAGCTATCACTGACTAAAATATAAGAGCAAGAGGAGATAAACAATTCAGTGAATTCTTATTAAAGGTCGGGTGTGGAGAAGAAGTAACAACTGAAGGAAAGATACAATTACCTAAAGAAATGGTCATGGAATATGATGAGAATGACAATGAGCATTCCGAAAATCGTTTTATCGATTGTATATTCCCTTCTTGGAAAGAGAATGCATGTTCAGCAGAATATATAAAAGGTCGGGCAATACTAGCAGCGACAAACGAACATGTTGATAAACTAAATGACAAATTGATATCGATCTTTCCAGGGGAAGAGCATTGTTTCACTAGTTTTGACAAAGCAACTGATGACACTAACGACTATTATCAAGAAGAATTCCTCAATTCTTTGACATCAAACGGCTTGCCTCCAACAAATTATATTTAAAAGAATTAACCTATAATGTTGTTGAGAAACTTAGATCCAACAGGAGGATTATGCAATGGCACAATGATGGTATGTAAAGAATTGAGACAAAACGTGATTCATACAAAAATCACTGCAGCGCTTTTGTTTAACGTCGTTTGCTCGACGGGATTATACGGTAGAAAGTGATGGAAATTATACAGATCATCGTGAAAGATACCACTAACAATTACTCACATAAGCATGTAACAAATAAGCACCAAGCCAACCGGAAGATAGTGCTTAAAGAATAATAAGAAAGATAGTACCCGTTGTTTGCTAAATTTATAGTCTATAGCTAGACTTTTCCTTACTTAGGTCTTTAATGCACCGGTGGTGGGTCATCCTCGCGCACCGCATCCGTCTTTTTTTTCAATACCGGTCTCCAACATATGTTAGACGAATTCCACCAATCCCAACGATTCTTGACCTTTTCATTTGATTTTCGAGATTTTGGTTTGCGAGCATTCGCTTTATTGCTCGAGTCATCTTCTTCAACTACCTGCGTGTTAGTACGATCCACAACAAGGGGACACGAAGTGTCCACAAAAGAACAGGATTCTAGTGTAATGCGTGGATATTTCAATGAAGTGTAGATGCTGAAGACAACACGCTCATCATTTACTCCCAAACTAAGCTCTCCCTTACGAACATCGATCACAGCTCCCACCGTTGCTAAAAATGGTTTACCGAGGATAAGGGGTGTAGTGTACCCTACCTCCATTGTTAGGAAATCTACGCGGGAACGCAGCGGAACTTAAAATTTTATTTCCTTTTAACCAGGATCGACTTCGTTTAAGCAATAAACAAACGAGTTAGTAGACGGTGGTTACCTTGGTTGATCTAAAAGATCGACGCTTTGACCGTCTAAGTAGAGTAGTTCTGCATAGAGCCGCCCAAGTGTTCGGCCTCTGATAAGCGGATTTTCTAAGTCCGGTCGATCAAGTAAAAACTCGAAACCTTAGCAAAATCTACTTTCTAACCGGCAGTGGACCGGGTCGATTGCAGGATAGTGCTTGAGGAGTCCGAGGTCGAACCCACAGAGATTGGTTTTGAATACCACAGTTGACTTAGTGCTCAGTTCAGGTCAAACAGATAGATATGAAGTTATACTATTGTATAAAAGAAAGATTACACTACTCGGAATTCTAACAATTAAAAGAGGTATGGCCGAACTACGTTTCAGCGGATTACTTTACCCTCAGAAAGATTGCCCTGGGAATGTGCCTTACTCTACCCTGCCGTCTAACGATAATTCATAGAACAAACCCCGTATTGGAATTGGACTTGATGACTAGGGCGTCAATCTAGTACACGGGTAGGTGTCAAGCTACCTTTCAAGCTCAAAACTTCTACGGTCTCGAAACCCCGTTCCCACACGTCGCCGCAACATACATTTATAAGCTAAGTGTGTGCAATGGTGAACTAGGTGATCAATCTAGCTCAAAAACGATTCAAACAAGTTTCGAGATATGGATTATTAATTAGAACGTTTATTTACGCACTACACTACCTCCCGGTTCATCAATCTAACGGCGTTTCACCCGCCTTCACATAGTTCAACCATACAAGGGACTTAGCTACTCATAATCGAATCTAAGCAATGAAAACGGAAGAAAAACATCACAACAACACCAAAATAACAAAAGAACATACTTACTTTACTCAACTTGAAGGAGGTGCCAAATGTGCTTACAAAAGATCGAATTTTTGTCAAGTGAAAAGTTACGGATCGAAGCTAAAAGTTAGTAGATCAAAGAGGGGATTGAAAGAGGATTCTAATGATATATAACACTTAGTCTAACTCTAAAAGACGAAGAAAATCGCCCAAAATCTCCAAAACTATCTAATATTATCGCCCCTTCTTCTACTACTTGGCTGCTGTGAGAAAATGAGCAGCTTTATATAGAAAGTAAGCTGTCCGTACGGATGTCCTCAATGTCCGGCCGGACTGTTCTTGATTCTCCAGGTGTCCGGACGGATGCATAGATGTCCGTCCGGATGGCATGCTCTTGTCCGTCCGGATGCTTCCTCTGTCCGTCCGGATGATTATTCTGTCCGTCCGGATGGGTTCTTCATCACAATCTTCCAAAAAAACAGTGAGTTAGCCGTCCGGACACAACACCTTGTCCGTCCGGACAGCCATTTTGCAGCCCAAATCTTCATTTTTTTCACCTCCAACCTCCGTATTTCGCCTCGGGCACGTCTAAACTCATACTTCTCGCCTTTCGGGCTCTCGAGACACCCTAGTCCTACATCCATATGAAAACAACAAACAAACGCATAACCCCGCAAACAACGGGTGCTCGGGAAAAAACGAGTATAAAATGCTAAAATAAGGTCGAGTTTACGGAAAACCGACAGTCACTCGCCGTACAATAAAACCTCATTTAATACTCAAAATAGGGTCTAAAATCACCCAAAACATGCCAGAAATGTGATAATCGTGTGCTGAACTATACAGAAATGTACTGTAAAGTTGGTTCCTATCACCACCACACACTTAGCCTTTACTCGTCCTCGAGTAAATCAGGCGTTCAAACAATACCAAGGAAACAACTTTACGGTACATGCATGTATTTCAAAATATCGAGGTGAAAAGAACTTAGTTAAGTGAATGCATTACTTTGACTCTCTTGGATCATGACACGGGGTGAGTGTGTGTTGAATGACGACGACTCATGCTTAATACGATTTCGGGTTTGGAATACCGGACAAATGACTTTACACAATCCTCGTCCTTCCTAGAATCTCCACTAATCGGGACTAACCAAGGTTAAACACGGTCCAGCAGGACTTGAATGGTTATAACGTTAGGCTAGGGTAAATTCGGTTAATCGAAAAAGGGTAATTTGGGAAACTGGAGAAAAGAAATACGAGTGAACAAAATCCAAACACGTACCACGTCTTCTTTACCAAACAAACTCACCAAACTCCTTTTTGATGAATTTCAACACTTTGGGGACTATAGGACACTAAGATACCCGAACTCATCACCAAACTCGGCTATGTTTCAAGTGTCGTGAGATGAGCTCGAATACTTAGTATCTATCTGACTATCCCAACCCTAACATCATCATTGCTTTAAGCTCATTGCCTTTTTCAACCCTTTATTTCTATATACAATACAATTATTTGATTGATTTGAATTTTTTTTTTTTTTGAAATGAAACCCGAGCATCCAGCCCCAATGAGCTCCTCCTCTCCTTATAGCTCTAAAACTGAAGAAACAACACCCCGACTCAACAACAATCTCCCCCCACCACACACTTGCCTTGGCAAGTGTGGTTTAACAAGAGACTAAGTCCACTCGTAGGGTCAAATGAAGGGAATGTGACCAAAATAAGGCTCACGGGTAGGTTTCTGACTAAGTAACGAAACGGCTATAAAGCGAATGGTGGTCGGACCATTCTATCAAGGCTGAGAGGGGCTACGAAGGTCAAACATTCGGCTCAGGCTTATTTGGCTAAAGTAGGGTAAAAAAGAACGCCAAAACTGTCATCCCGTGTTCCTACCAAGGCCAATCCTTCTATTTCGCCTTGAAACTAGGGGTACAGGTGTGTAAAGTAATCGTGATAAGCATAACCGTCGTCAAACGTGTACTAGAAAGTGTTCCGTATCATGACAATAAAGACTCACTGTGAGACATTCACAAAACTAAAGACCTTTCACCACTCAATTGTGACCAACATGCATGTAACGTGGTGTTAAAATCTTGGAAAAATTTGAAAAATGGCCTAAAAATCGACTCGGAAACGAGTAAAAACCAAGTTTATCACATCACGGCATAATACTTTTACGAACATGCGAATGAGCTAAGTCGTCTCCCCCCTCCCTTTTAAGTGAAGCACCGTCCTCGGTGTGTGAACGAGAAGGAAAAAGAAAGACTTAGCTTATGAGCCCGGCAAAACGGCACGGTCAAGTCCCATAACGGTCGTGAAAGTAGTCCATCCCGAAACCCTAATCTTTGAAAACATCCAAGAAATACATGCACGGGACATGGTCCGCGTGCCAAAACATAAAATATGGGGGATTCCGGGGGTAATAAAAAGAACGACCTCGTCACGTCAGAAAACTTGAACAAGTATGTCACAAAGATAGTCAAATATGATTCAAACATACAATAGCAACCAATCCACAAATCCAAGAAAAGTCACATAAGGTATGAAAAGGTGAAAAAGTAGCAACAAAGTCATCTCAAAACAAACTAGAAAGATAGGGGACATGTCCAATAAAAAAAACAGGGAGTGACAATCTAAGAAGCGACGCAAAAGGAACAGCATAAACTCTACGCGCTCGTCTGATCCTCAGATGTAGGTGGTACTGTGCCTGCAGCATCTGTAGACGTAGTAGGAGGAGTCTCGAAGTCGAAACCGGAGTGGCCGAGATGTCGGAGGCTGGAGCGATGCGAGAGGGCCGGCCCTCGTCCACCGGAGCGACGCGGCGGCTCTAAAAGCCGTCTCAACCGCATCCTCCTCGAGACAAATCGCTATGGCCTCCTCAAGAACCGGTGCAAACTCGTAAGATCGTGTGTCTAAAGGAAGCTGCGGCATAGCCGGTACAAGTGTCCCAAGTGCACCGCAAACCCCGAATAAGCGTATTCATCCGCACCCTCTCGTCGGTCTAACATCCGACGCACCCCATCCATCAACAAATAACGATTTCGAGCAGCAATGGGGATGGTGGGAATGAAACCTGATGCAGTCTCCTCTACTGGCTCGGTAACCGGACCCTGAACCCTTGGCTCTACTGGCTCACTTTCACCCTCGACAGGTAACTTCCCCGGGCCTGACTCGTGCTGAGGACTCAAGGAAACGGGCTTCTTCAGAAAACGTTCATCCTCGTCGTACTCCTTCACCCCGGCTTGCAAACACAACCCATTCAACAGATGAATACACATGAGCTTCGTACGTTGATCCTTTCGAGTTCTGGTAAGCTCTCTGTATAAAACCCGGCCAACATCAATCGGTATCTCAAAGTGTAGTGCATATAGCATCGCCAAATCTATCATGATGAACTTGTGAAAATTATCCTTTGGGAGTAGGCGATTCTGTACAAACCGAGCCTTAACCTTCCAGTCCCGAGAAAAATTAGTCGTCTTAAGCATATACCGGACATCAGTGGCCCCATGGGGTCTCGTGGACCAAGGAATCGCAGGGCTGATTGCTAACCGAAGCTCCTCAAACGGATCCTCTCCCTTGTCTTGCTTCTCTTTTATAACATCTAGGTAATCCGTAGCGACAACCGGAGCCTTATAAAAAGCGTAAATAGCCTTAGCGGTGAAGGGCACATCCACATTCCTAACTCGAACGACACCCGTGTCTAGGTCCACCTCACTCAAATTGGCCAAAAACTCCCGGGCCAACGTGTAATTCGGTTTCCTCAAATTGAAATCCGGTACCTTGACAAAATCAACCCACTTCCGCTTTATCAGATTGTCCCTGAAGCTCTTCTCAACCTTTTCCATGTCGACCTCCCTTTCTAGGATCTCTCTACCTTTAAACCTCATCCTAAAAGCCAGTTCCGCACTATCATTAACGAACCTCTCCCGATAAGGCACAACTCCCCCAGGTGCCTTCCTAGGCGCAGCTTTCAAATCTGAAACTCGAGCCCTCTCGGGAGTCACCACTTGACCTCCCGGGGCTGTCCTAACCTCACTAGGCTGCTCAACTGGTACACTTTCACCCGCAGTTGGTTCAAGCGTACGAGGCTTGGCCTGTCTCGGGTCTACCAAAGGTACCTCCTCATCATCAGAATCATCTTCTGAATCCCCATCAGTCTCATCTACCAGATCACCATACAAGGGCCTTTTCCTAGCCTCTCTAACAGGTCTACTCTCCTTGTCTCCACCTATGACTAGGGGCGTGTTCAACGAATCAACCGGAAAATCCTCAAAACAAGTGATTTTTTTGAAGGCCCCTCGGGATCATCCGGATTCAATCCTCAACACCAAAAACAGCAAAACAAGTTCAAAACCAGCAAAAACACAGGAAATGATGGGTTGCCTCCCACCGAGCGCCTTTGTTTTATGTCGTTGGCTCGACATAGTGACTTATACTATATCGGTTTTTTCAAGATTATACTACCGATACGAGCGAGGAAAACGAGGTGTAGAAAGAGAATGAACGGTGAGTTATAAGGTGAAAATGTCATGCATTGGAGCCCATGACGGGACTAAACACTTGGCTTCCTCTATCTTAGGATCCTCCAAAATCACCACTTCGAGAGCTTCATCAAACGGTAACTTTTCATACTTCTTCAAACGAAGGCCATTTGTGATTGAAGTCCCATGCTTGGGGTGCTTTATCTCTACAGCCCCTGAGTCAAAAATCCTCTCAACTGTGTAAGGTCCCGACCATCGAGACTTCAACTTTCCCGGGTCAAGATGCAAAAGAGTATCATACAACAGAACCTCATCTCTTACCTCAAACTTCTTCGGCTTTATCAATTGATCGTGGAGAAGCTTGGTTTTCTCTTTGTATCTTGCCGAACAATCATAGGCTCATAGTCGAAACTCCTCCAATTCAACTAACTGAGCCATCCTTCTCTCTCCACTAAGAGTCTCGTCCAAATTTAACTCTTTAATAGCCCAATGCGCTCATGCTCAACTTCCACCGGTAAATGACACGTTTTTCCAAAGACAATCATGTACGGCGACATACCAATTGGAGTCTTGAATGCGGTTCGTGAGCCCAAAGAGCGTCATCCAACTTTTTAGACCAACTCTTAGAATTTCTATTAACAGTTCGTTCAAGAATCCTTTTAATACCTCGGTTTGAAACCTCCACTTGGCCACTCGTTTGAGGGTGATAGGCCGTTCCCAACTTATGAGTCACCCCATACTTAAGTAGCTTATCTAAGTCTCTATTCGCAAAATGAGTGCCATTGTCGAAATGATAGTTCTAGGTACTCCAAACCGTGTGAAAATGAACTTTTTTAGAAACTTAATGACCATGTGTCTGTCATTATTGGGGGTTGCAATCGCTTCCACCCACTTCGAGACGTAATCACAAGCTACCAAAATGAACTTGTTGCCAAAAGAAGAAGGATAGGGTCCCACAAAGTCTATTCCCCAAACGTCGAAAACCTCACAAACAATGATAGGTCGTTGAGGCATCTCATTTTTCTTAGAAATTCTCCCCGAACGTTGACACGCGTTACAGGTTTTTACATAAGCATAGGCATCCTTAAAAATTGTCGGCCAATATAGCACGCTTTGCAAAACCTTCAATGCGGTCCTTTGTCCCGAGAAATGGCCTCCGGCCTCTCTATCATGGCAAAAGGATAACACGCTCAATCTCTCGCCCTCAGTTATACATCTCCTCAGAACGCCATCAGCACACAATCGAAACAAGTAGGGATCCTCCCAAACGAAGTATCTAGCCTCACTCACTAACTTCCTCCTCTGATTCTCGTCTAACTCCGACTCGATAAATCCACTTTCCAGGTAATTCACTATCGGTGCAAACCACGGAGCTCCCTCCTTTCCTTTCTTCAGAAAATTCCCTCGTTTTTCCGGTAACATAGTGTCTACAACAAAAAGTCGCTCATCCGGAAACGAGTCATCTATTTCAACCCTTTCTGATTCGTCACCCTCAACTGGCTCAATCCGACTAAGATGATCGGCTACCACATTCGCACAACCTTTACGGTTTCTAATTTCCACATCGAACTCTTGAAGGAGCAAAATCCATCTCAACAAACGCGGTTTCGCATCCTTCTTAGCGAACAAATATTGCAATGCGGAGTGGTCCGTATGGACAATCACTTTAGACCCCACCAGATAGGATCTAAACTTGTCGAAAGCAAAAACTACTGCCAACAATTCTTTCTCAGTCGTAGTGTAGTTCTGTTGCGCCGGATTCAAGGTGTGACTTGCATAATAAATCGGTCGAAACAACTTATCCACCTTTTGTCCTAACACTGCCCCTACTGCCAAATCGCTAGCATCGCACATGACCTCAAACTCTTGCTCCCAATTTGGAGCTATCAAAATCGGAGCCTCAGTCAAAAGCTTCTTAATCTCCTCGAAAGCTTCCACACACTCATCATCAAAAGTCACTTTTACTCCCTTCTTCAATCTAGAGGTAAGAGGTGTAGCCTTTTGGGCAAACTTAGGGATAAATCTACGATAAAACCCCGCATGCCCCAAGAAAGATCTTAACGTTTTCAAACTAGTAGGCATAGGCAACCTGGAAATAGCATCTACCTTAGCCCTATCAACCTCTATCCCCTCAGTTGAGACCTTATGACCTAGGACAATTCCCTCAGTCACCATAAAATGACACTTCTCCCAGTTCAAAATCAAATCAGTCTCCTCGCACCTAGCGAGCACCCTATCTATATTAGCCAAGCATGCATCAAAACTGTCCCCAAAAACTGTAAAATCATCCATAAACACCGCCATACACTTATCAATCAAATCAGCAAAAATGGCAAGCATGCATCTCTGAAATGTCGCGGGTGCGTTACACAACCCGAAAGGCATTCTTCGAAATGCAAAAGTGCCATAGGGGCAAGTAAACGTGGTCTTTTCTTGGTCATTGACATCAATGTGAATCTGATAATAACCACTAAATCCATCGAGAAAACAATAAAATGCATGACCAGCCAGCTTATCTAACTATTCATCAACAAACGGGAGTGGGAAATGATCCTTCCTAGTCTTTTCATTCAACATGCGAAAATCAATGCGTACTCGATGACCGAATGTGGGCGTACGAAAAAAGACTCACCTTGCTCATTTGTTAGCACCGTAATGCCGCCCTTCTTAGGTACCACCCGTGTGGGACTCACCCACTCACCGTCCGAGATGGGGTAGATGATGCCCAACGTCAACATCTTCACCACTTCCTTTCTTACCACTTCCAGTAAATGCGGGTTCAGTCTCCTTTGCGGTTGACGCCTCGGTCTCGCCCCATCCTCAAGGATGATTTTGTGCTTACATATGTCGGCACTAATCCCCTTGATATCCACCATTTTCCATCCAAAAGCTCGTTTCCTCTTCTTCAAGACTTGAACTAGCTTTACTTCCCGCAAGGCTGTTAGTGAAGCGAGATATAATAACCGGAAGTAAATCACTACCTTCAAGGAAAACATATTTGAGGTGTTGAGGAAGCGGTTTCAACTCCAAATCCGTCGGTGGTTCCTCAATGGATGGCCTTGGCATATCCTCTGGCGAACCGAGATCCGGATTTCTTAGTCCGGCCTAGCTTCCAAGAACTCTCCCGCCTCGAGATGCATGGCATAAACTCGCATCACCCGGCTGTCGTCAGTCACCTTGCATGATTTCATCAAACATTTCTCCAATGGTTCCTTGTGCCCCTGCAAATTCACATTCTCCAAAACACATGGGTGGATAACATCTATCGAAAAACAATCGTTCATCTCATTCTCAGGGTGTTTCATGGTTTTGTAAACATTAATCTTAACACTATCTTGACCAACTCTTAAAATTATATCCCCCCTCTTAACGTCTATCAAGGTCTCCCCAGTATTTAGGAAAGGCCGACCTAACAAAAGAGGTGTCTTAGAATCAGAGTCCATATCAAGAACCACGAAATCAACTGGAAACACAAATTTATCAACTTGAACCAACACATCCTCGGCTACTCCTAGCGGTGTCCTAACCGACCTATCCGCCATTTGCAAAGTCATGCCCGTTGGTTCTAATCTCCCTAGGCCCACTTATCATGATCGACTTTGGCATCAAACTAACCGATGCCCCCAAATCGCAAAGCACATTTTTGAAAACAGTCTCTCCTATGGTTATTGGGATAGTAAAACTGCCCCTATCTTGAATTTTGGGAGGGATTTTATTCTCAAAAATGGCGGAACATTCATAACTCAACTGGATCATCTGTTGCATTTTCTCTTTGCTTGAAAGCATATTCTTTAAAAACTTGAAATATGATGGGATGTTAGCAATGATATCCAACATTGGCATGGTCACTTCAAATTTCCTCAACATTTCTAAAAATTTGGCTTGACTTTGGGTTAAGACCTCCTTTTTAGTTGTTTTGGGAGGAAATGGTAAAGTGGTCACGTCAAAACCCGGGGGAGGAGGGGGAATTTTACCTTTACTACCTTTAGGCCTGAGTGGTGGCGATGGCTCTTCTTCCTTTACATCAATGATTATCGTATCCGACTTTGGCCTCGACGCTTCTTCCCACTTTCGCTTGTATTCTTCCACTTCCCTTTCCAACCTCGTTTTCAGCCCTTTTCTCAACATCCTCATCAAAACCTTCTTGCTCACCCAACGGCCCTTTGTAATCACAGAATTTCTCTTTCTCGGAGTTTGGTGTCATCTTCTCAAGTTCTCGACCTTGTTGATCCGTTTCTTTACCGCTCCGGGTGACTACCGCACAAACATCTTTAGATTCCTTGGGGTTCCTCTCCGTGTTACTAGGTAGCCCCGTACTCAAAGGCGGTTGAGATCTATTCTCGGTCAACTGGCCCATCTGAATCTCCAAATTCCGTATGGCCGCTCTTTGTTCAATCACAAGCTTATTCAACTGATCAAGCCCTTCTTCCGAAGACTTCCTTTGACTTCCCGGACTACCCCCTTGTTGATTATTGGAACTTGTTTTGCTTATGGGCATTCGGATGTTGATAAGTCTCGAATTTTGATTTCTGGCTTGTTGAGTATTCTGTTGGTTGCTCCCTTGTTGCCCTTGCTCTCGACTCCCATTATCTCTATTCTGATTATTGCCCCATTGGCCTTGTCGATTCTGACCCCAACTTTGGTTACCTGAACTTTGATTTTGGCTTTCATAACCTTGGTTGTTGAAGTTTTGATGTTGTCGACCCCAACTACCTTGATTATTCTCTCTCCAACCACCTTGGAAATTCTGAGGGTTCCCTTGCTCTCTATTCTGATTCCAACCTCGGTTGCCTTGGCCTTGATTATTTTGGTTCCACCTCGGTTGCCTCGGTCCCAATTCCCTTGGCCACCTTGATTTCCTTGGTTCCAATTTTGGCCTTCTTGGTTGTTATTCCATGAATTCCCAAAATTCGGTTCCTCCCATTATTCCCGTAATTGTTGTGATTCCAGCCTTCCTTGGTTGTTGTTGCCCCGATTCCAATTCCCTCCGTAATTATTTCCAATGTAATTCACATCATTCGGTTGCATCTCTTCTTCCATGCCAAGTCCCATTGATGATTCAAAATCTTGATAGTATGGTGGAGCCTCGCGAGCTTGGATTATTACCCCACCGATTGTTTGGATTCGCCGGCCCACCAAAACTCTACCGTTGCCCAACCGAGGGTTCTTCCCGGGACTTTGTTGACTACTACCACTCGAGCTTCCCACTCCCAATACGTTGAGTGCGGCTACCAACTCTTCCACCACCGCAACCGGTTGTGGCCGAGACACACTTGCTATAGGTTGTTGAGGAATCGGCCGTGGGACCGGCCGTGGTGTCCGTCGAGGTAGCTCGTTGAGGACTAGCCGACCTACTCGGATTCGAACAAACCGAGTGAATGATTACCTCCACATAACCGACAAACCCGTAATGCTTCTTCCATTTTCTTCACCTTGGTTTGCAAAGTGCCAACAACTCATTGTGTGCGAAAATTACTGTCTCTTTGTCCAATTGTTCTTCGAGTGCCTTGGCGTTTGGTGAGACTCATTCGGGTTGTCCGTCCGTCCCGAACTTGAGACCCATTCATCATCCCTTTCAATTGCATCATTAATATGTTGCATAGCCAACTCGGGATCAATCCTTGTCAAACCCTTTCCACTTGCCGCATCCAAAAGATTTCTATCCGATTTATCCAAGGCTCGATAGATTTTAATGACTTGTTCAACCGTACTCAAATTGTGGGGAGGGCACTTTTTCATCAAAGCTCTGAACCTCTCAACTGTCTCTTTCATAGTCTCTCCTTTTCTCCCACTAAAGTTATGAATTTCACGCTTCAAATCTTCAATCTTTGCCGGAGGAAAATACTTTTTCAGAAAAACATCGGCCACTTCCGCCCAAGTAGATAGGGAGCCATTTGGTAAGGTGTTAAACCATGTTTTTGCAGCCCCTCTCAAAGCAACCGAAACATCATCAACTTGAGTGCCTCCTCGGTCACTCCATTATACTTCAATGTCGAGATTATTTGTAGGTAATTGTCCAAAAACTCATTAGGATCCTCATTCCTTTGCCCATAGAAAACCGCATTCTCACTGATAAGATTTATAACATTTTGCTTTGGCTCCATGTTGTTAGCATGGACAGCGGGAATTCTGATTGGATTGTGGCCAGTCCCTTGGTATGGAGTAACCACATAATCTCTCGCTGAAACAAACCCTTGATTGGCAGGTGGGTCATTCTGTTGCTATTGATTCGCGTTATTCTGATTAGCTTGATGAAGCTGATTCTGTGCCGCTAATTGTTGAACCAACTGAAGTAAGTGCTGATTGTCCTGACCCAGTGCTTGTTGTTGAAGTTGTACATTCCCTTCCAAGGCGGGATCGAACAAATTCCTCCCATCGTCGTCCTTGCAACCAAAGGAGGATTTCTTTCACGTGGAGGAGGGGTGTTTAGATGGCCCAATCCTCCAACTTGAGATGTATCATCGCCATTCAACCTATCTCTTCCATTGGTCGTCATACTTTCTTCCTCTGAAGAAGAATCTGAAGCTTCTTGTCCGTCCACGGTGTCTGAAGCCGAGGCAGACGATCTTTTCCTCAATTGGCTTGCGTGCCTATCAATCTCCGGGTAAAAAGGCTCTAGAGGAGTCCTAGAACTCCGGGTCATACACTGCAAGTCAAATCAAACAACAAGAAAACAATAAAAGAAAACAACCTAAGCCCAAGCTTTCGGTCAACTTTTGTGATATCAAAGCGTTACCAATCCCCGGCAACGGCGCCAACTTGATAAGCGGATTTTCTAAGTCCGGTCGATCAAGTAAAAACTCGAAACCTTAGCAAAATCTACTTTCTAACCGGCAGTGGACCGGGTCGATTGCAGGATAGTGCTTGAGGAGTCCGAGGTCGAACCCACAGAGATTGGTTTTGAATACCACAGTTGACTTAGTGCTCAGTTCAGGTCAAACAGATAGATATGAAGTTATACTATTGTATAAAAGAAAGATTACACTACTCGGAATTCTAACAATTAAAAGAGGTATGGCCGAACTACGTTTCAGCGGATTACTTTACCCTCAGAAAGATTGCCCCGGGAATGTGCCTTACTCTACCCTACCGTCTAACGATAACTCATAGAACAAACCCCGTATTGGAATTGGACTTGATGACTAGGGCGTCAATCCAGTACACGGGTAGGTGTCAAGCTACCTTTCAAGCTCAAAACTTCTACGGTCTCGAAACCCCATTCCCACACGTCGCCGCAACATACATTTATAAGCTAAGTGTGTGCAATGGTGAACTAGGTGATCAATCTAGCTCAAAAACGATTCAAACAAGTTTCGAGATATGGATTATTAATTAGAACGTTTATTTACGCACTACACTACCTCCCCGTTCATCAATCTAACGGCGTTTCACCCGCCTTCACATAGTTCAACCATACAAGGGATTTAGCTACTCATAATCGAATCTAAGCAATGAAAACGGAAGAAAAACATCACAACAACACCAAAATAACAAAAGAACATACTTACTTTACTCAACTTGAAGGAGGTGCCAAATGTGCTTACAAAAGATCGAATTTTTGTCAAGTGAAAAGTTACGGATTGAAGCTAAAAGTTAGTAGATCAAAGAGGGGATTGAAAGAGGATTCTAATGATATATAACACTTAGTCTAACTCTAAAAGACGAAGAAAATCGCCCAAAATCTCCAAAACTATCTAATATTAACGCCCCTTCTTCTACTACTTGGCTGCTGTGAGAAAATGAGCAGTTTTATATAGAAAGTAAGCTGTCTGTACGGATGTCCTCAATGTCCGGCCGGACTATTCTTGATTCTCCAGGTGTCCGGACGGATGCATAGATGTCCGTCCGGATGGCATGCTCTTGTCCGTCCGGATGCTTCCTCTGTCCGTCCGGATGCTGATTTGTCCGTCCGGATGATTATTCTGTCCGTCCGGATGGGTTCTTCATCACAATCTTCCAAAAAACCAGTGAGTTAGCCGTCCGGACACAACACCTTGTCCGTCCGGACAGCCATTTTGCCTTTCGGGCTCTCGAGACACCGTCCCGCATCCCACACGAACAACCCGCCGGGAATCCCGAGTTTCATGGATTGCTATTGGAAAACTCCGGTTCTTAGTAAACCGTAAAGTTGGTTCCTATCGGCCTTTCCCATCATGGATCTCTTATTGGAAAAAACTCTCAAACTCTCTATAGGATGCTCTATATTTTAAACAAGAACTATGAGCTCTTGCAATTGTGATGTACAAAAGAGCTTGACACCCACACTATATTTATAGTGTATATGGCGCCCCAACTAGAGTGTGGAGGAGAAGAAAACTTCTTCCCAATAAAATAAGGAAAATATAATTGATTGATTTATCTCATTTATTATAATATCTTATATTAAATAAATCTAGGATATTGTCAATATCTCATATTGAATATTTCCAAGATATTGTTAATATCTTATATTGACTATATTTATCTTATTACCATAAATCTATTAATATGTAATATTAATATTATGGTAATCTTATTAATTAAATTGCACAATCCAAATATATCCAATATATTTAAAACTTGCGCCACATGCATACGTGCACATCTTTAATCACATGATCAACTAGTTTGGCAAATTCACGTGTATTGCATATACACATAATATATGTTTATTTAATTAATATAATACTATGATTAATTAATTTACAAAATACATGTGTATCATAAACACACATAAATTTCGACACATACACATCAACTATGTGTATTTAATTAATCAACATAATTAATATCTTGTATTATATTTATTCATAATAAATAAATACCACCATATTAATTTACCACTATAACCTTTATAGTCTCGAGATAAATTCTTTCTTTATTTGGCTATCATCTATAACCACATTTTAATCCGGCTAGATGTTCTTATGTGTGTGACCCGATAGGCTTCCGAATATGTTGGCCGTAGACACAAAGTGCAAATTACGAAAATGCCCTTCATGCCTAACGATCACGGGATAGCGTCTAGCAACACACCGTGACCCCCAATCATCGGAAGAGTCAAATGCAATGACTACTACCTTTCATGTGAAACAGTTACCATGTAACAATCTTATCGCTGTAATAATATCCATACGGTCGTACGTCGAGTGTCAAACATTAACGACCGTATCTTATAATCTGGATATCAAGCTCTCTCGAAGTAACTCGTTTACTCCCACTTTGCAAAGATTCATGAGAGTAAGACATTCCTTATAAGAAGGGCATTTCGGATATTCGATCCCAATCATAGGATACGCGATTCCCGGACGACCAATCATGTATACTCCGCATGCTTCGCATCATACCCAATCACTACCGCATGATCGCCCCGTGGCTAGGGAAACCTCAATAGTGTCAAAGCATGACAATCCACACCGTGATGCCATGAAGACTCCGGTCCTAAGGATAATTACACAACCGCCACATAGTGTAACACTTATCCGTGTAAGTGGGTCAGTCTAACGTACGCATTCTCTAATACACGTCTAAGTACAGTCCAAGTGTCTATACACTTCGATAGACGAGATCTATCCCCGCCCTAAAGACGAGAAGACATCTAATACGTGCTAGCCTCGTTCATACTATCAATGCCCCGTTTAATAGTACATCGGCCTAGAGACATTTAAGTATCAAACTTGTTAAAGTGATTAGAGATCTCATCAACCATATTCGCCTATCATGGTTTCTCTACATCACGAGTTTAATACTAAGGACGTTATCACATAACAATTCATAATTGGTTCTTTAAAAGAACATATATATGACAACAGAAAAGCCATTTTATATATGTATAAACATAAAGAAATAGTAGAAATGATCCGACCCGGTCGGATCCGGTCCAACCCGATTGGGTTTAGGACACTATTCCAACATCCATATCCATAACAACAAAATCGACGGGGAAGTAAAATTTATCAACTTTAACTAGTACATCCTCAATGACTCCAATTGGACGTTTAATGGATCTATCTGCAAGTTGGAGAGTCATCTTCGTACGCTTAAGCTTGCATATGCCAAGTTTCATGAAATCATTGTAGGACATGAGATTTATGCTAGCACCGAGATCACATAGCGCCTTCTCAAACAAAAGTCCCCCAATATCACATGGGAGTGTAAATTTCCCGGGGTCATTAACCTTAGGAGGGAGATTGTTTTGAAGCACGGCAGAACACTCCTCACTTAGACAAACCATCTCATATTCTTCCAACCGTTTCTTGTTGGAGAGTATGTCCTTAAGAAACTTACCATACGCCGGCATATTTGTGAGTGCTTCAATGAAAGGGATATTAATGGTTAAATGCCGAAAAGTGTCAAGAAAACGTGCATATTTCTTATCCAACTTCATTTTTTTAATCTCCTCTCGAGGGGGATAGGGTAATGACTCAAGATCAATTAAAGTAGGGTTAGAATGTATACCTCCCTTACCTTTTTCGTTTGGTTGAGATGGAGAAGCTTCTTTGAATGTTTGTGCACTTTTTGGGCGCCATGTGTCATTATCTTGCACCATTTTCCTTGAAAGACGCCTAGATTTTTTTTAACACTTCTGGTGTGTGCCGGGTTGTAATCAACAATTTACTCTTCAACATGTTCGTTGAATAAAGTCCTCAAATCACTCAATCTTGGATTTTTCAATAGTCTTGGGACTTTCACGCATTCTTCTTCTTTCTCTACTTCAACATAGCCATCATTTTTCAAGAACCAATCAACGATCTCTTCCTCTTCTTCACTTAATTCTTTTTCTTTCTCATCATTCAAATCTTCTTCAACCTCATTACTTCCTTCATTGTGCCTATATAACCTTCCACTTCGAGTAATAATAGCATTGACTTCTCTCGGGTTTCTTTCGGTGTTGCTTGGTAATCCTCCCGGTGGTCTACTACTATGTCTCTCGCCTTCCCTAGTCAAAAGGTCTTCAATAACTCTTATTGATGCCATTATCGTTCTCATTCTCATTTCGTGCCCACTCATAGATGTTTTCAAAGTACCCTCTTGAGACATCATACCAATAGAAGTCATCATTGTTTGCATATTGGCGGCTTGAGTAGACACAACTCCCATCAAGTTTTCCATCAATTTTTTCAAATGAGAGATATCCCCTGTTGATTGAGAACTTTGTTGAACATGGGCTTGTTGAGTAGGAGCTTGTTGGTAAAAAGGATGTGGTTCAAAAACATTGGTGTGAGTGTTGTTCAAATCCCGATGTTGTCTCAATAAACTCATTTCTTCTTGTGTAGATACATCGGAGTTTGATAATTCTTCGAAATGAAAAACACCAAATGTCACATCATCATATTTTTTACTCTTCAACTCTCTCTTCCCCACTTGTAATTCATCCATCCTCTTGTTTATCACCGCCATTTCTCTCAAAATATCTTCCTCATTCGAATTATGCTCATCCCCAATGGCAACTTCCGTTTCACTTGGACCGGGATCCCACACTTTCTCATTTCTTGTCACTCTTTCAATAGCCTCATAAACATCTTGGGCCGTACTCATCATAAGTGATCCATGGCATGCCAAATCAATTTTTTTTCTTGACAATTTATGCAAGCCACTGCAAAATAATTGTGAGGCCCGGTGTGGCCAATTATCTTTTTGTCTGTACATTTTGGTTGATACTTTGCTAGTATTTGGGATTGCTTGCTCATTTCATTGGTTGTCTTTCATGTTCATGCCCACCCACCCACCCTTTTATAGCATTCCGGTACTTATTTTGACTAGTTTTGATTCCCTTTTGTTTCCCTAACTACTTTCTTACCACTCACTTTACATTGAGGACAATGCAAGTTCGTAAGTGGGGAGTGGGAACGTAGTTAGTCCAACAAAAGGTAATGTCATTAAATGTTTGAGAAACACTTATTGTTGTGAATTTTTGAACATTTTAAAGCACAACAAATCACCTTTTGTGAGAAGATTTGGTTTTGTAATTGATAGAGTGAGTACCTCAATGAAATGAGTAACCTTGGTGACATGTAAGTGCATTTTAACCGTGAATCTTTGTTTGTAGTGTGAATTCTTTGAGTACGTATATTCCGATCTTTTGTTAACATGTAAACTTTTGTGCAATCATGTAAGCATGCTTCCATTGCAACTAGAACTTAGGCTTGATATCCTTTCGAGGCGAAATAGAAAGGTGCTTGGAGTCGAGGTTAGGGATGACGGTCATAGCATTTCTTTGACTCAACCATAGCCAAATGGCCTTCCCGGACATATTTTCCACCTGTCCCCATCTCAGCCTTTGTAAAGTGGTGAGACCCCACTCGAAAATAGCCATTCGTGATTAGCTCATTATAATCCGACCCTTAGCCTAATTTTGGTCTACATTCCCTTGATGTCCCGCAAGTTTAGTAAGTTTCTTTGTATTGTGTGATGACAACATTCGAAGTTGGGCAAGAGTTGGATGACATTATTGGCACAAAGTTGAGATGGTATCTATCAAGTTCGGAGTCCATTGGTGTTAAATCCAAAACAAAAAAAAAGTTCAAAAATAATCAATTGAGGTTTAATAAAGTTGTATATAAAAATTCAATAAATGGTGAGCATTGGAAAGCAATTTTGGAGGACAAGTTCAACAAGTACAAGTAATGTAAGTTTGGGTGATAAATCAATTGAAGTGGTACTTTATCTCTTATGTTTATTGTTGAGGAGACGTCTGACGATGCTAAATAACGCACCACCAGTGAATTGAGGCCACATGTAATCTAAGGATGAGCTGTAAGAGATCGAGATGGCTAAATATGAACAAAAGATGGTGTTTTTGGTGTATTACGGTGAGTCCAAGAATGTATCTTGGATTGCCTACGTATCTCGTCCGAAAGTCCGGGAATCAAGCCTTACGTAGTTCCCGGAGCTATGTATTTATAGGCACATGTCCTTCTTCTGCCCTAGAACTAAGGGCGGCTGGAGTTATTGTCATAAATACCCTTAAATGGGCCTTGCCTCCTTTCCCAAGTAACCTGTGGGATGTGGACCCAGGAGCACTGGCTAACGTATCTGAGATCGACTCGAAGACGGCCGACGTGGGCGCTCGAGTTCAGACACTTGGTGAATCCCACTCGAGCTGTGGTCTTCACTGGTACGTCTAGTATCGACCCGATGCCGATAGCCGGCCCAGACTTATTCAAACGCCAGATGGACCAATCAGATAATTCCACGTGGAGGTGTGTATTCTCGTATCATCATAAGCCCCCGGATCGGAGTGAAGCTCATCTCGAGTGCCGAGATCGGATCCGAAAATTTAAATAACTCTCTCGACACGTGGTCTTCTTTAGGCGGGAACGCATTGTCCTATCTACCCGATCTAGGGCCGTAGTAGGATGACGTCATACCGTACTAGCATTAATGGGTGCAGAAACGAAGCGTTTTAGGCGGTCCACTACCCTTGATTCTCGCGTTATGTATTCTATAACTACCCACAATCTCCACCCTTTCAAATCATTTGCAAGATTCACACGCATAAAAGGAGTCCAAGACCTTGACGTTTCTCATTCGTCATTATAATCTTCAACGAGTTTCGCTTTCTTAGCCGAAAGTTCAAGTAAGCCCTAAATTCACTTAAATTCTCCTTCTTATTTTTATTTCTTGCATCTTCTCCTTAAACCCATGTCCAGCAGCGATAGTGACTCCCAAAATAGAGAGGAGATTGTTGAAACTGAGGTAGAATCGACGGAGGAAACAATTTCTGAGAATCCAACCGCTTCCGGTGAGAGAGCAGCCGGAGAAGAGGAAGAGGAGGGAGAGCAGGAGACATCTCCTCGACCCGTTGGATCTTCTCGACCTGTTGTCAAGCGCAAAACCAGAATGCAGGGCCAGGGACCATATGGATGTGTGTCAAATCTAACGCCAGAGAAAGCCAAGGCGATCTGTTCGAGATACGGAATCCCCTACTCGTCTGACCACATTAAAGTGTCACACGATCGATACCGATTCGCATGCGACCCTCCCCTTGGGTTCGTGCCATATACGAGGCGCAATTGAGAGAGGGATTAAGATTCCCCTTCGACCCGTGTTTAATCGCCGTCCTTCAACACTACAAGATCTGCATCACCCAGCTTGCTCCCAATGGGATCAGGAGCGTAATGGGTTTCGCGCTGGCGTGTCGGATCGCCAAGGTTGAATTCTCGGTTCGACTATTCC
The DNA here is from genome assembly GCA_036785695.1 of Gentiana straminea. Classification (NCBI taxonomy): domain Eukaryota; kingdom Viridiplantae; phylum Streptophyta; class Magnoliopsida; order Gentianales; family Gentianaceae; genus Gentiana; species Gentiana straminea. Next base: position 77,346 of record JAVUPR010000160.1, read on the forward strand.
GTCAGTACTTTGCCTTGGCGAGTTTGCAGGACGTGGGATGGTATACATTTCAAAAGCGTCCTCTGGCATCGGAGTTCGTGAGGAAGGTGATCTCGTCTCATGGTGACTGGAAACCCAACTTTTTCTTTATTCGACATGGTTTGATTGATATCGACATACATACTTGGTTCCAAAGGCCGCAAAAATGGCATGATCGGCTCAAATCGGATGTTCCCAGCGAGTGTGTGACCATCGAGTGCGCTCATCCCGATGTTGCGACTCGGAACCTACATTCTCTATACCCGTTTGCTGACATCGAGACGGCAGGTCCAGGCGCTTATCTGGAACTCGATGAGGACGTTCGAGTTTTGTGTAGGCGACTGATTCGTTCTGTTGAACTGTTGTACTTGTATTTTCTAGATTTTTAATGCTATTTTAACGTCGACCTATCTCTTGTTCGTAGTGGAACACTTTGCAAGGCTAGAGCGATTGGAAAGATGCCCGACCCTAAAAAGGTAGATCCTCGCACAATCCAGAAATGGCCGGCATCAAGTCGAAGAAGCCTTCCTCGGGTACATCCGGCGGACAAAGGGGTACGACTCGTTCTTCTACTCCCCGCTCCGACATCCGAGATCTTAAGGAGTCGGCCGACGAGGCTAATGTGGTAGAGCCGACCGAAGGTGACTTCGTCTCGAGAAAACGCCATAAAACATCCGAGGTGAGACATGGGGTCGGGAAGGAGACCCGTAACCTTGCTCCACCAAATTCTACTGAGGCGATCCCCGAGATGAACGTAGCAGAGATGGAGGGCATGACTCCAGAGGAGCTACACGACCTTATCATGAAGAGTCAACGAGTTGTGAGTCTTCTTTTATTTCCTTGTATCTTCAAGGTTTTGTCTGACTTCGAAGTTAACAATGTTTCCCTTTTTTGCAGACTCGTCTGGCCGCGAAAGTGGCGTTAAATAGAATCGAGTCTCCCTCGGCAGCTTTAGAGGAGCAGAAGGAGACAATTGCTAAGCTGACATCGGATCTCGAGAAGCTGAAAGCTAAAGCCAATAAGTTGGACGATAGACGCCGAAAGCGGAGTCGGATCCGTCTAAGGCACGAGAAGACACTGTCTGTAGAGATCGAGCCGGCGGCGGTAAAGTCGGAGCCGGATCAAACCGTAGCCGAGGGCGGCTGCCTCTACCAAGGCTCGAGGCGATCTTCGGCTCGAGGTCGATAGCTTCACGACCCGCTTAGAAGCGCCTAAGAAGGATTTCCCGACGTCCGACGAGTTTGATAACGACCGGCGCTTCGATGAGTCGGCCATGAAGGGGGGTTCTCGAACGCACCGGACGAAGTCAAGATGGTCGTCCCTGACTTCGAGGTCAAGAGCATCGGCAAAGCCTATTTATATGACCCAGAGTCCATTCCCTGATATGGCCGATACATCACCGATTTCAAGGCTGGCGTGTCTCTCTATAACAAGTACGTGGTCCCAGCCCTGGAGGGAGCCGGTGAAGGGAACGCCGAGTTGGATGAACAAGTCGATCCCAATGCTTCGACTTCAAACCAGCCTTCTGCCTGATGCTCTTCCCTTGTCGCCTTTTTATTGAACTTTTCTTATTCGATCTGGTTGTAATAACATTTACGTTTTTATTTGTCAAAACTTGTATTTGGTCATTTCGATCCCATAGACTTGACATTTTAATTTGCATTTTGATCTTTGAATTTGAATCATCACTATGCTTTTCACTGAATGTCTTTTGTTTCTTGTTGATCGTTTGTTTAGGGTGTAGTCCTTTTGAACTTAATTCCCTTGAAAATGTTGCCTTATGGGGTGTAGTCCTTCGGACTTAATTCCCCTGCTGGCCCCTCGAATTGCCTTATGGGGTGTAGTCCTTCGAACTTAATTCCCCTGCTGGCCCCTCGAAGTGTAGTAGGAGTTCATGACTCCTGGTACACTTGAGTATGAGTCGACCTAGCATCGTGTTGCCTTGTTGGCTTGACTTGGCTTTTTGGTCGGAGCTCGATTCGACTATTCTGCTTTTGATCGGGCACATCGTGGTGCTTATGATCGAGCCGAGTTAAGGATCCATCGTGGGATCCGCCGGCGCTAGCATCGTGGCTTGCGGCATGTCGGGAGTGATATAAGCATTGTCGGTGACTTGGCTTTATTCACTATTTCGTTTTAAATCCGCCGATCGCTTAGCATCGTGGCTTGCGGCATGTCGGGAGTGATATAAGCATTGTCGGTGACTTGGCTTTACTCACTATTTTGTTTTAAATCCGCCGATCGCTTAGCATCGTGGCTTGCGGCACGTCGGGAGTGATATAAGCATTGTCGGTGACTTGGCTTTACTCACTATTTTGTTTTAAATCCGCCGACCGCTTAGCATCGTGGCTTGCGGCATGTCGGGAGTGATATAAGCATTGTCGGTGACTTGGCTTTTTTCACCATACAGTGCCGAGTTGTTCGGGTCGGAGAATTGATGTCTCGGTCGATTGTTGCGCTTTTTCATTTGCCCCCTTTTGCTTTTTCATACGGTCTTGCACATATAGCGTAATTAAAAAGGAAAAGAAAGCATGCTTTATAAAAGGAATCGCAATACAATGTCATATCGACTGTTACAACCGATGAAGATAGAATCGCAAAAGTCATGAGAATAAGAAATAATTTAAACATAATACTTTACGAGGTTGGTGGCATGCCAAGTTCGAGGCACCGTGCTTCCATCCGACCCGCCCAATCGATATGACCCCTTAGGATGCGCTTTCAAGATTTTATACGGACCTTCCCAATTCGGCTCGAGCTTGCCTATTGGGTCCGCTTTGCGGCTTCATTTTTTCTCAATACGAGGTCTCTACTTGGAAGTATTTGTATTTCACCCTTGCGTTGTAATGCGAGCAATCTTTCTTTTATAATGGCCATCCGATACGTCGCCATTTCCCTCTTCTCTTCGACATTGTCTTTTTCTTCTCTTAGATCGGCGCATTAGTTTCGACATTATAAGCTAAAACCCGAGGCGATGCTAGTCCGATCTCTCGCAGTATCACGGCTTCACATCCATAGGCCATGGCAAAAGGAGTTTCTTGGGTTCTTGAGTTGGGTCTTCGTGCGATATGACCATAATATCTTGGTAAGCGAGCTGCCCAATCTCGGCCTTCATCTTCCAATCGCTTCTTCGGTCCAAACTTGATCTCGCTGTTTGTCCGCTCGACCGTCCATTGGGCGAGGTCGGGCCACCGACGTCGTTCGTGCTCGATCCGAATTCTTTCAACCAATTTCCGCACTCTATCATCAAGAAAGCGAGTCCCGTTGTCCGAGACCAGATACTTCGGAATTCCGAACCTACACAAAATATTCTCCCACAGAAACTTTTTGATGGTCTGGGCCCTGATGTCAGTAAGAGCTTTGGCCTCGACCCATTTAGTAAAATAATCAACCGCAACGACGACGTATTTGAAATTCCCCGGAGCTCGAGGTAGAGGTCCGACTATATCGACTCCCCATTCATCGAACGGCCATACGGACTCGATGGCATTCATTTCTCGTGCTTTCGATGAGTTACCACGTCGTGCACACAGCGGGCTGCTCGCAACTCATTACCAATCGACTCGCATCTTTTTGCATTGACGGCCGAAATATCCCGCCGCTTGCACTTCCTTGCCAACATTCGAGCTCCGCAATGATTACCACAGACCCCTCGGTGTATCTCTTCGAGCAGATAAGCCCCCTCTTCTTCCGATGCACATCGCATCCAAGGGGTTACAAATGATTTTCGATAAAGCACATAATCGAAAAGAGCGTACCTGGAGGCTTGAAGTCGGATTTTCCTGGCCTGAGATTTATCGGTGGGGAGCATTCCATCTTTCAAGAATAGTGCTATAGGGTCCATCCAGGTCGATCCTTGAACCACGGGCTGCACGTCGACCTCGTTATAGCTCCGTTCCGCTAGCATCTCAACCGAACTTTCCTCTTTGATTTGAAATTCGACGCGAGCTTAGACAACGCATCGGCTCGCTTGTTCTCACTCCGAGGTACTGTTCGACTAGGATTGTCTTGAATTTCGTCATTAACCCCTGAACAACCTTTAGATAGCTTTTCATTGATTCTTCCTTAGCTTCATACTCTCCCCGCACATGATTTACCACGAGTTGAGAGTCGCTGTATACCAGAAGATTCTCGACTCCCAACTTCGATGCTAGCTTTAAACCTGTGATTAAGGCCTCATATTCGGCTTCGTTGTTCGTAGCCTTGAACTCGAACCGAAGTGCATACGGAAACTCTTCCCCTTTCGGACTAACTAACAGTAAACCAGCTCCAGCCCCCTCTTTACTCGAGGCACCATCGACGTGGAGTGTCCACTGCTCCTCTGATGACTGTTTTCCTTGCTCTAACTGAATCGACAACCCTTCTGCTAAGAAGTCAGCCAGAGCTTGACCCTTGATGGTTGTTCGAGGTAGAAACTCTATGTCGTATTCCGCTAGCTCGACAACCCACTTGGTTAATCGACCCGATGTCTCGGGCTTTGCCAAAATTTGTTTTAACGGTTGGTCGGTAACCACAAAGCAATAGGATGTGCTTGGAAGTATGGCTTCAACTTCCTCGACGCATGAACTAAACTCGGCGCTAACTTCTCCGCGGGAGTATATCGACCTCTCGCACCATGTAGGGCTTTGCCGACAAAATAGGCGGGATTTGTCCCCGGTCTCCTTCTCGAACTAAGACGGCGCTTACCGCTTCCTCACATCGATCGCTAGATAAACCAAGAGCTTCTCTCCATCTCGAGGTGAGGACAGCGTTGGCAAATCAGATAAATATTCTTTCAAATCGTCAAACGCCTTCTGACACTCCCCGTCCCATCGGAACGGACTAGCTTTTTTCGAATCCCGAAGAAAGGTAGAGCTCTGCGCCGATATCGACGGAAAACGGTTGAGAGCCGCCATCCGACTGTCAACCTTTGCACCTCTTTGACATTCCGAGGTGTGGGCATGCTTTTGAGAGCCTCGATTTTATCCGGGTTAGCTCGATCCCATCTCTCGATATCATGTATCCTAGAAATTTCCACGATCGAACTCCGAATGTGCATTTCTTTGGGTTGAGCTTCATTTTTGCTTTCGCTCGCAATACTTCGAAAACTTCTCTCACATCGACAAGAAAGCGTCCCAAGGACTTGCTCTTGATCAATAAATCATACACATAAACCTCCATATTCTGACCTATCTGCCTCTTGAAAATTTTGTTGACGGCCCGTTGATAAGTAGCCCCTGCATTCTTAAGCCCAAACGGCATCGTAACAAAGCAAAACGTGCCAAACTCTGTGATAAAAGCGGTTTTTTCCGAGTCCTGTGGGTCCATAAAGATCTGATAATAACCCCTGTACGCATCGAGGAACCCGAATACCTCGAAGCCCAGTGTCGAGTCGACTAAGCGGTCGATCTTCGGTAGTGGGTAAGAATCCTTGGGACATGCCTTGTTAAGATGCAGTAAAGTCGACACACATTCGCCGGCTACGATCCGGCTTCTTAACTAACACCGGGTTGGCCAACCAATCCGGATAAAAAACCTCTTTCACGATCCCCGCGCAGCGAGCAACTTGTCGACTTCCTTCTTCACCGCCTCTTTCCTATCGGGTGCAAGATTTCTCTTCTTTTGCCGTATTGGCTTTTTCACGGAATCGACGTTAAGGCCGGTGCATAGCTATATCCGCCGATAGGCCGGGCATGTCATCCGCCTTCCACGCAAAAACGTCTCGAAACTCAACTAGGAGGTCGACCAAGGCTCTCATGTCGGGGTGTGGCATCCACTTCCCGATCGGACCCCTTGACCTTCTTCCTCCTTCCAAACTCGAACTTCCTCGGTCGGGTCGGCGAAACCCGGCTTCGATCTTCCTCTTCCTCGGTATCAACTCCTCAACTAGCACTTGCCCAACTCATTTTCCTTTGATCGTAACCAAACTACAATTCCGGGCTACTTCAACGTCTCCCTTGACCTCATGGGTACCGTACCAGGTGGGAAACTTCATGCTGTTGTGGAAAGTCGAGATAATAGCTCTGAGATCATATAAAGCCGGTCGACCTAATATCGCGTTGTACCCTGAAGGGGCCTTAACTACGACATAGGTCATTTCCATCGTCCGCCCCTTTTCTCCGTCTCCGACCGTCGTTAACAACCGATCGACCCGACGGGGTGGATGGCCCGCCCGTGAATCCAAAAAGAGGGGTAGATAACGGAATTATATCTTCATCTTTCAACCTCATGGCCCTAAACGCCGAATAATAAAGGATATTAACGGCGCTTCCACCGTCGACACAAACTCTTTTTACTCGACCTCTCGCTTATTACGCCTCGATCACCAATCCCTCGCTATGATCGTGGGAACTCGGAACGTCGTCCTTGGGTCCGTAACCTACTTCCGTTGTCAACCCGATCTTTTTTGACTCTCTCGTCCCGTCGACGAGTGCCGACTTGATCGAGGTCGATCCGACTCATGCTCGCCACGATTGTGTTAACGTCATATCCGGCACGATTATCTCGATGAGGATCTCGGTTCGAATTTCTTGACGGTCATCTCGGCGATTGTCTCGTAGGTTGGGTCGGATGACCTTTCCCGCCGATTCCGATTATCTCGACGTGGAGACCGATCTTTCTTTCCGTTGTAGCTTTTTCTCTTGTACTCCCGGCGGCCCTTCGGCTCGTCTTTTTTCGACATTCGTCAACGACTTCATCCAATCGACCCTCTTGGATACGGGCGTCGATATCCCTCTTCAAATCAAAGCATTCCTCCGTGTCGTGCCCCACATCTCTATGATAGTCACAATACTTGTGAGTATTTTTCCTTTTCTCCGGATCTTTAGACATCGGCTTAGGTGTCCTAGCGATGTTCTTCTTGATCATGATTGCCAATACCTCCCCCCGAGATCGGTTGAGGGGGATAAAGTCTCGGTCTTTTAAATTTCCTTTCTTTCCCAACCGATTCGATACCGGAGCTGTCAGTCGATCAAAGACGTTGGACTTGCTTTCTTCATTCCGACCCCTAGGCTGACCCTTGTCTCGGCTTCGGGAGTCGTTCCTCGAGCCGAGGCCAAGTGAAATGGTGTGCGTACGCACGCGCGCCTCTTCACCTTGGCGAGAATCTATGGACTATGTTCACACATTCATCCATATCATTCGGCATTTTCTTGGATAGCTTATCATACGGCTTCATATTCCCGGACCTCCCACAAAGGCATTAACTTGCGGCGCATCACCGGCATTATGCACTTTCATGGCTTCAAGGTTGAAACGTCTCATGAAGTCGATAGTAGATTCCCCTTTTTCCGCTTGATGTTCATAAGGTGGGTAGCACTAAGATGGAACTTCTTGTTCCCAATGAAAGCGTCTCGGAATTTTTGTCCCAACTGTAGAAAGCTAGAGATCGATCCGGGACGTAGCTTGTGAAACCACTCCCGAGCTCGACCTGTGAGCAACGTATCAAAAGCTCGACACTTCATGGCGTCATTGGCGTTTCTCAACCTCATCAAAGATATGTATCGATATAGATGGTCCTCTGGGTCCGTAGTACCGTCATAGGGCTCCATCTTTGGCGGCTTAAAGGATTCGGGCATCGTATATATTTCGATCTCGGGACTAAATGGCGACTCAAGCCATTCGGTGGGTTGATCTTTCCCCACAATGCGGTTGAACTCGTTTCGGATGCTATCCTCGACCGCCGCCGAAGCTTTTCTTGCTCGGGACGTTTGCGGGTGTTAGTCACGCGATTTCAATCGCGCCTTCCTCACACTCCTCTTCAACCCCAACAGCCTCTTTCCCTTAGCATTATCAATCTCCTTACGACCTGGAGGGTCTAGCGGTGTTCAACGGGGGATTGCGGATTCCCTTACCTATAAATGCCGAGGCTACCACCCTCTTCAATGCGTCCTCATCCAAAGATGCCAAGTGGTCCGCCATGTCTTGCGGTGTGGGGAAGGCGAGGCCCGGGAGGATCTGCAACTGCGGGTCTAGATCCAGTGGGGACTTCTTGAATCTGTGAGGGAACCCCTGCTGGATCTATATCCGTGTGCTCTTCGATCTGCATGTTCTTGCTGTTCGTCGGTTTCTTCCTTGCTGGCGGCACCATTGCAATCTCTTTCCCAACTCACCGGTAGAGGCCCTCCTTCTAGCGCCAAATGACGATGCTAAATAACGCACCACCAGTGAATTGAGGCCACGTGTAATCTAAGGATGAGCTGTAAGAGATCGAGATGGCTAAATATGAACAAAAGATGGTGTTTTTGGTGTATTACGGCTGAGTCCAAGAATGTATCTTGGATTGCCTACGTATCTGTCCGAAAGTCCGGGAATCAAGCCTTACGTAGTTCCCGGAGCTATGTATTTATAGGCACATGTCCTTCTTCTCGCCCTAGAACTAAGGGCGGCCGGAGTTATTGTCATAAATACCCTTAAATGGGCCTTGCCTCCTTTCCCAAGTAACTCGTGGGATGTGGACCCGGGAGCACCGGCTAACGTATCCGAGATCGACTCGAAGACGGCCGACGTGGGCGCTCGAGTTCGGACACTTGGTGAATCCCACTCGAGCCGTGGTCTTCACTGGTACGTCTAGTATCGACCCGATGCCGATAGCCGGCCCAGACTTATTCAAACGCCAGATGGACCAATCAGATAATTCCACGTGGAGGTGTGTATTCTCGTATCATCAACGTCTTTGGCAATTATGCGAGAGAGTTCGAGTTGCCAATTCAAAAATCATTGGAAATGAAGGTGTAGATTTTGCTATCTTGCATTTGTTCTTTTTGATATATCCTTTTATCCCTTCGATTAGCCAATACCCGAGCCTAACGTTACAAGCTTGCAAGTCCTACCCGATCTAACTCCTTGACTCCGAATGCCTCGATTAGTGGAGATTGGTATCATTCTTAAGCCCATGGATTGCACCAAATAAGTCTTGCATGCATGATTTCATAATTGATTGCTTGGTAACAAATTTGAGGAATATTCACACACACACTCCACTACTTTCTTAGATGGCGGTTAACATGTGGTTATAGGTACGATTGGTTGCATCATCTAGTTAAGCTCTTACTTCTTGATGTTGTATGATCCTATCTCTTGTCTTGAGTTGTTTTGTCGCTTTATTTGCTCGAGGACGAGCAAAAGCTAAGTGGGGAGTGGTTGATGTAAGTCAACTAGATGATACTTTTTATGATGTTTTATCCCCAATTCTCATGCGTTTATTGATGTTTTCATATCAATTCGAGTCATTATTTGCTTAGTTTCATCCAAATGTATAGATAGTAATTATTATATAAAATATCATATTTTGATAGGTTTTGTACCGGTTATAGTAACCGAAGCGTCATGTCGGGTTTACTCTTGGTATTTTTATGTTGTATTACAGATTATAGGTTGACCGAGACCTCGAGTGACGACACGTGTTGAGCCTAAACACGTCTTTTGAGGGCTAGAAGAGTATGCCGAAGATATCAAAGTCAAACGGATCAATTGTCGTTAGCACTTCTACCGTAATCTATCTTCAACGGACATTTTACCCAACTTGAAGGCATTTTATGGAGAAGACTTCTTCATGAGAGTTGTAGATCAGGAAACTAGCTTTCCAACTCACTTTGAATCACATCAATCGGAGCACTACAGCTCTAGTTATGATCATTTTACCGAGCTGCTGTGAAGGACCTTTCGTGGCGCACGCCACGAAAGTCGGAAAAAGCATATTCTCAACATAAAAACTCTCAGGATCGATTTTTACCCAAGACCTAACCCCCAAAACTTCATCTTCTCCATTTTGCTCTTCTTGCAGGCACCATCAGTGTAACACCCCGGTTTCCAATCCCGTCGGCCGCCGGTATTGGTCACTGTAGTGCCACTCATCACGACACACAGTCGTGGCGGTAACATCCAACATTCCACAACAGAAGAAAATAAACATTCACCATTCATTATTTTAAAAATAAAATATTCAAGTGCATACAAATATCCTGAAGAGAATGAAATTATGCGGAACGTCAAAGTCTTTAAAATTTAAAAAATTTCAAATAATGTAGAAACGTGTGACTGCGACTACGTGGCTCTCAAACCCCGCGACATCCCAGCAACAAGCAAACATCCATAAAAGTACCGCTAAGAATCGCTCCCCATAAATGGATCATAGCGGGGTCAAACGAAAGTAAAACCGTCAACTAAACGTTGAGTAAGAATAAATCTAGTGTATGTAAAGTAAAGCCAACCCATGAAAAGTACCACCAATTTATGAAGGACCCAACCAATCTATACAAGTTACAACCAATCTATAATGGATACCATACTTCACGACTAACCACCTAAAGGTCCCGAACGTGCACATCCCTCCAAAGGGTAAAGCCCTTGAGAGGAGGATCCTAAAGGTCACCCAATGGTACCACAACTAGATGGACCATGACGTACTGGGGTGCAAGGAAACCTTCCCGGGTTCCCGGCTTCGGGTGCTACCCTGTCCGGCCCGCCACTCCACTGTCTGCAACTCCCCAAATACATTAAGGACACAACGTCGTAAGGAAACCTTCTCGGGTGCCCGGCTTCGGGTGCTACCCTATCCGGCCCAACCACTACGGGTCTACGAACTTCGATGCCCAATAACCGAATCTCACCAAGTACAACCTACGGAACATGTTCGTAAGCCCGGCCAACAACCACACGAAGGAAAACAACATAGACCGGACGCCCGTTTGAAAATCCGGACGCCCGTCCAAGGACTCTGCGGACGCCCGTCCAAACAATCGACGCCCGTCCAACATATCAGACGCCCGTCCCGACTGTATAGACGCCCGTCCACTTAACAGAGTTAGATCCTGAATGTAAAACAACCCCTCAGACGCCCGTCCAGGTAACCCAGACGCCCGTCTAGGATGAAATCAAGGCAGACGCCCGTCCAGGAGGCCTGGACGCCCGTCCACCTGGGTTTCATCTCGAACCCTAACAATTCTCTACGCGATTTCTGAGCCGTTTCTCAATAAAACAGCAGCAAAAGCAACACTTTAAGCCTAGAAAACTCCATACAAAAGCATCATATCAACTATAGATTTTAACCAACGCAAAAACACACTATTACGAGCATTTAACATCCCCAAAACAGGACAACCAAGCGTAAACGCCCTTGAATAGAATTTTGCAGCACAACACTTTAGGGAAAAATATCAGCATTATACTCTAAAGCCTACCAACAGCAAAACGTAGAGATATTCTTACCGGTTAAGCTGCGATTCTTTTAGTAAAGTTAATAAATCCCTCCATAAAGTTAATAAATCCCATAATTTCCAAAAATAATTAGATCTTTTAGTAATTAATTAGGAAGTCAAAATTTCGGGATATTACATCCTCCCCCCCTTAAGACTAAACTTCGTCCTCGAAGTTCAAATACCGGGCGTTGTTCCACCCCCTTAAAACACCCTTCGTCCCCGAAGATAAGCAAACGAATTTTACTTACAAGGCTTGAGAATTGCGTACCTTAAGAGAACAAATGCGGGTACTTCGTCGCATAGCATCCTCGCCTTCCCATGTCGCCTCCTCGGTGGCATGGTTAGACCATAAGACCTTGACGATGCTAACCTCACGTCCCCTTGTTTTCCGTACTTTGGTATCTAATATCCGCACCGGTACCTCCTCGTAAGTCAAGGATCGATCTAGCTCAACCACCTCCGGTTCGATCACGTGAGAAGGATCACTCACGTACTTGCGCAATTGAGATACATGGAACACGTTATGCACTTTATCCAACGCCGGTGGCAAAGCTAGTCGATATGCCACTTCACCTATGCGGTCCAAGACCTCATATGGCCCCACATACTTGGGACTCAACTTCCCCTTTTTGCCAAAACGCATCACTCCTCTGGTTGGTGATACTCGTAGCAATACTTTATCGCCCACGGTGAACTCTATATCCCGGCGGTGTAAGTCTGCATAACTCTTCGCCTATCTTGGGCAGCCTTCATCTTTTCTCGGATTATCCGCACTCGCTTAATCGTATCTTCGATCATCTCGCGGTCCCAAAATCGCCGCCTCGGACGAATCGTCCCAACAAACCGGACTCTTGCACTTCCTACCATAAAGTGCCTCAAAAGGTGCCATCTTAATACCGGCATGGTAGTCGTTGTTGTATGAAAACTCAATAAGATCGAGCTTTTCCTCCCAAGAGCCTTTGAATTCTAATACACATGCCCTCGCATGTCTTCCAAAGTTTGTATGGTCCTCTCCGTCCGACCATCGGTAGCGGGGTGGAAAGTTTGTACTCATTCGTAGTTCCGTCCCCAAGGCCGCCCGTAGCTCCCGCCAAAACCGAGATATGAATCTCGCATCTCTATCTGACACAATGCTGTTGGGTTTCCCATGTAGTCTCACAATATTTCTCGGGTATGCCATAGCCAACTCCGTCTTACTCCAAGTGTCTTTCATCGGAATGAAATGCGCCGCTTTAGTCAGTTTATCCACAACGACCCAAATCATATTATTCCCTTTAGGGCTCCTCGGTAGTCCGCATACAAAATCCATGGAGATGGAATCCCACTTCCAAACCGGCACATCCAACGGCTGCAGCATACCCTGTGGCCGTCGATGTTCAATCTTGATCTTCTGACAAGTCAAGCACTTCGACACAAATTCTGCTACTTCGCGTTTCATATTGGTCCACCAAAAGGTTTTCCTGAGATCCTTATACAGTTTGTCTCCTCCCGGATGAACAGAATAAGGCGTACTATGAGCTTCACTCAAGATCCGCCTCTTGAGTTCTTCGTCGGCTGGTACACACCACCGACCCTTAAACCGGATACTACCATCCTCATGTAACGTAAAATCAGCTGCACCATCTGTACCAATCTTGGCCTTCTTGGCCTCGATTACCTTGTCACCCACTTGTCTCACCCGGATTTCAGCGTATAATTCGGGTTGCAAGACGAAGTCGCTTTTATCTCCGCCTTTCGGGATGACACAAATGTCCATGCGGTCCAACTCTTCTCGCAATCTGATCCGAGCTACTTCCTCGCACAAGGAATGAATCGATTTCCGACTCAAAGCGTCCGCCACTACATTGGCCTTCCCTTCGTGGTATTGGATCTCCATGTCATAATCTTTAATTAACTCCAACCAACGCCCGACGCATATTGAGCTTCTTTCGTGTAAATATGTACTTCGACTCTTGTGATCCGAAAACACCTTGAAAGTTATTCCATACGGGTAGTGTCGCCATATTTTCAATGCGAAGACCACGGTACCGCCAACTCTAAGTCGTGCGTCGGGTAGTTACTCTCATACGGCTTAAGTCGCCTTGATGCATACGCGATCACTCGCCTCCGTTGCATCGGACACACGGCCCGGCCCATTCTTCGATGCATCAGTATAAACCTCGATGTCCTCATTCCCATCCGGCAATGCTAACACCGGAGATGTGGTCAACCGTTCTTTGAATAGTTGGAACGCCCTCTCACAATTGTCATCCCACTTAAACCGGTTCTCTTTCTGCATCAATGCAGTCATCGGCCTCGCAATTTCGGAAAAGTCTTTTACAAACCTTCGGTAATATCCAGCCAAACCCAAGAAGCTTTGAATTTCTGCAACATTCTTAGGTGTCGGCCATCTCGCCACTGCCTCTATCTTGCTCGGGTCAACGGATACACCGTCTTTCGAGACAACATGCCCCAAGAATGCCACTCGTTCCAACCAGAATTCACATTTGGACAGTTTCGCATACAGTTGTTTTTCCCGTAGAATTTGCAAAGTACGAGCCTCGTGTGTTCGGCATGTTCTTCCTTAGTCTTAGAGTAGACTAAGATGTCATCAATGAAAACTACTACAAACTTGTCTAAGTAGGGTCCGAATACACGGTTCATTAGATCCATGGCTCTTTGGTGCATTGGTCAATCCGAAAGGCATGACCGTGAACTCATAATGTCCGTACCTAGTACGAAATGCGGTCTTTGGGATATCCGCATCTGCTACCCTGAGCTGGTGATACCCTGATCGCAAATCAATCTTCGAAAAGATACCTGCCCCCCGGAGTTGATCGAACAAGTCGTCGATCCTCGGTAACGGATACTTGTTCTTCACTGTGACGTTGTTCAGCTCCCGGTAATCAATACACAGTCGCATACTACCATCCTTCTTCTTCACAAACAACACCGGTGCTCCCCACGGTGACACACTCGGTCGGATGTACCCCTTATCAAGCAGTTCTTCCAATTGTACCTTCAGTTCCGCTAATTCTTTAGGTGCCATACGATAAGGTGCTTTCGATATCGGTCTGGTCCCGGGCACCAACTCCACCGCAAACTCTACCTCCTCTGCGGGGTGGCATACCCGGTATCTCATCCGGGAATACATCCTCAAAATCACGGACTACATCAATGTCGGTTAGTTTAGGATCCCCCGTGCTTACATTATGTACGTGACACATAAACAACGGGTACCTTTCTTGGCGAGAGATCTCAACGTCACTCCCGAAATGATCTTCACGTTAGGTTTATCCACAAATCCCTTGTAAGATACTCGCACCCCTTTAGGGCCTCTCAAAGTCACCTTCTTCTGCTCACAGTCAATTTTGGCTTTATGCCGGTTCAACCAATCCATACCCAAAATAACGTCAAAGCTCTCGAGGGGGAACTCGATCAAGTCAACCGACAAGTTGACTCCCATAATCACTAACGGCACGTCTCTATACAACTTAGAGCATGGCACTAACTCTCCCGACGGTTGCATAAACTCACTGTTAATCGCCTCGAAAGTAGCTAGACCCAACCTCAAAACATGTGAACCCGCTATAAAAGAACATGATGCACCCGAATCGAAAAGTACGTAAGATAAAAATGAGTTAACGAGTAAAATTACCCGTCACTACGTGGTTGCTCGATCGGCCTCCTCTCTCGCCTAGTGCGAATAACCTCCCGCCCGATTTTTCTCGGCCCCCCGATCGTGCCGGCCGACCCCGATGGTCGGTTTCGTTTCCACCGGTGGCCGCGGGTGCACCCCCTGTCGGCTCGTGCGGGAGTACCACTCGCCGCCGGTTACCCCTACCCATGTTCCCCGTGTTGCTCCCGGAGTCCCACCCATGTTGCTTCCCGTAACCGATGCCGACCCGGCGGTGTTGGAGCCGTAAAGCACTCAAACCGTCTATGTCCAAACTTCCCGCAATTGTGACACCGAACTTGCGCACTCGAACAATCGGTACCCGGATGATTTTCTCGGCACCGCTTGCAATGATAACTTCGTGGCCGATTAAACCCCGAGGGTTACCTCTCGCCGGCCGACCACCACCGCCCCGGTAAGGTGGGAATTGTCCGAAAAGGATGGTCGTACTGGTGGGTTTCCAGAATTACTGCGTTTTTGCTGTCCCTGATTGTCTTTAGAGACACTCTTCCTCTTGTTAGTAGCATACGCCGCTTTAACCTCTCTCCAAATCCTCTCAATGTTGCATGCTACTTCACACATCTCTTTCAGGCTCGTGAAGCCCCTGCTTGCACCCATACGATCCCGGATCGCTAGATCTAGGTGTTGCTCAAACTTCACCATCTTGGCCTCTTCAGTCGGTACTAGCTCAGATGCATAAACTGCCAAGTCGACAAACTTCTCGTAATATTCTTGAACAGTCATGTCCCCCTGTCGGAGATTATCGAATTCAACCCGCAGCTCTTTCCTCTTAGATTCGGGAAAGAATTCGCGCCTCAGCTCCTGCTTAAACTCGGTCCAGTTCAGTGGTACCAATACCGTTTCCCCTTGCTCATTTACGATCTGGGCCAATCGATCTTTGTTAGCACCCCACCACAAGTCGCCCTGTCAACTAAGTAGAAGGCGGCTTGGTCGACCTTCGGTTCCCGGACGGCCTAGAGTGGCGAAGATCTTCTCAAACTCCCTAATCCACCGCTCGAGTCCCCAGGATCTCCCTTACCATCGTACCGACTAGGCCTCTCGCCGACTCACGGCCCTAGTCATGCCGGTGGTTGTCCCCCGAGAACGATCCTCTGTCGGCTTGTTGACCGCCTGGATCGAGTCTTGATTCATCTTAACCAGGCGATCAATCGGTGGTCCCTCTCATTTCCATTCCTATGAGGCATAGCTAAAACTACAAAAGTAAACAATCATGTATTCAATTATCACCTATATCATGCCACAGAATATTTCACATATACTAACACTTACTGTCCAAAATTAATTGCAACACACAGCCACATTTCCACATACATCAGAACTTACCGCACCTTCCCTACATAGAACTCAATACCTACCCCACACATCCTCGGCTTTGTGCTCATTTTAGTGAATTTATTCTTAAGGTTCATTTTAGGTGGTGGTCCTGAGTCGAACGTCTACGATACCACTTTGTAACACCCCGGTTTCCAATCCCGTCGGCCGCCGGTATTGGTCACTGTAGTGCCACTCATCACGACACACAGACGTGGCGGTAACATCCAACATTCCACAACAGAAGAAAATAAACATTCAACATTCATTATTTTAAAAAGAAAATATTCAAGTGCATACAAATATCCTGAAGAGAATGAAATTATGCGGAACGTCAAAGTCTTTAAAATTTAAAAATTTTCAAATAATGTAGAAACGTGTGACTGTGACTACGTGGCTCTCAAACCCCGCGACATCCCAGCAACAAGCAAACATCCATAAAAGTACCTGCTAAGAATCGCTCCCCATAAATGGATCATAGCGAGGGTCAAACGAAAGTAAAACCGTCAACTAAACGTTGAGTAAGAATAAATCTAGTGTATGTAAAGTAAAGCCAACCCATGAAAAGTACCACCAATTTATGAAGGACCCAACCAATCTATACAAGTTACGACCAATCTATAATGGATACCATACTTCACGACTAACCACCTAAAGGTCCCGAACGTGCACATCCCTCCAAAGGGTAAAGCCCTTGAGAGGAGGATCCTAAAGGTCACCCAATGGTACCACAACTAGATGGACCATGACGTACTGGGGTGCAAGGAAACCTTCCCGGGTTCCCGGCTTCGGGTGCTACCCTGTCCGGCCCGACCACTCCACTGTCTGCAACTCCCCAAATACATTAAGGACACAACGTCGTAAGGAAACCTTCCCGGGTGCCCGGCTTCGGGTGCTACCCTATCCGGCCCAACCACTACGGGTCTACGAACTTCGATGCCCAATAACCGAATCTCACCAAGTACAACCTACGGAACATGTTCGTAAGCTCGGCCAACAACCCACACGAGAAGGAAAACAACATAGACCGGACGCCCGTTTGGAAAGCCGGACGCCCGTCCAAGGACTCTACTGGACGCCCGTCCAAACAATCAGACGCCCGTCCAACATATCAGACGCCCGTCCCGACTGTATAGACGCCCGTCCACTTAACGAGTTAGATCCCGAATGTAAAACAACCCCTCGACGCCCGTCCGGGTAACCCGACGCCCGTCTAGGATGAAATCAAGGCAGACGCCCGTCCAGGAGGCCTGGACGCCCGTCCACCTGGGTTTCATCTCGAACCCTAACAATTCTCTACGCGATTTCTGAGCCGTTTCTCAATAAAACAGCAGCAAAAGCAACACTTTAAGCCTAGAAAACTCCATACAAAAGCATCATATCAACTATAGATTTTAACCAACGCAAAAACACACTATTACGAGCATTTAACATCCCCAAAACAGGACAACCAAGCGTAAACGCCCTTGAATAGAATTTTGCAGCACAACACTTTAGGGAAAAATATCAGCATTATACTCTAAAGCCTACCAACAGCAAAACGTAGAGATATTCTTACCGGTTAAGCTGCGATTCTTGAAAGCCCTCCGCTATCAAGCTAGAATCGCTCCTCTACGAAGCCCGAATCTATAAAAGAAAATAGTGATCACCAAACAATTCTAGTGACCCCCAAAGGTAGAACCCTAGATCAAACACAGCCCCCTCCCAACGCATAAAAGGATCGGCCATGGCCTTTGATCGGTCGATCGTCATGCTCGAGATGTAGGAAAAGAAATAACGATGCTTACCGATGATGACGGCGACGAATTCCCAAACACCAAGGAGAGATTTTTCTCTCCTTCTTCCTTACAAGGGTCGACGGCAAGGGGAGGGTTTGGGCTGAAAATTTTGTGTTTGGGGAAATAAGGGAGAAAAGGGTGAAAATCCTTTTAATTTATTAAATGCTTAAAACTCCTTTTCAATTATTAATAAATCCCTCCATAAAGTTAATAAATCCCATAATTTCCAAAAATAATTAGATCTTTTAGTAATTAATTAGGAAGTCAAAATTTCGGGATATTACAATCAGTCCAAGGCTCTTAGAGCCAAAATTAGTTACAATATATTAGCTATTTTCTGTAAGGTGTAGTGCCCGAAAGACAATTGTATAATTGTTTTAGGACAGAATTAATAATTCATCTTATTATATGCATGTATGCTTATAATTAAGACACTACTGAAAACCCTAAGTACCTCGTTTATGTAATCACATAACTCGGTGTATGGCTATACACAAGAGGATTGAGTTAGTGAGATGTACTTAAAATTAACTTAGTCCGTAGCGTTTATTAATATGAGTATGGGTCTCATGATTAATTTGCTATTAATGCGCCCGTAACACTTTAGGTGTGACGAGCCTTATCCGGATCGTCGGTAATAGGGTACCTAGTGGGGCATTTATATATGATGATAATCATATAGGGGCCGGACCGATTTGATTTGAGTTCTCGATATAATTCCGTAATCGAGAAGTCTTATCGAATCACAAGATGATCATGTATGGATTAATCTTAATCCCGAGGTGATCACGTACGACCGCTTAGACTAGGGTAGAGTTTGATGTGTTTGTAAGGATCACTTCGAAGTATGTGGTCCAACACTTCTCGTTGGCTCTATTCGGAATGAGTGAGTGGTCCGTGCTATCACGTACATGGAATCCATTCCTTCCCTCTGGAAGTAGAGAGACAGTTCCCTTATTTGTTGACCCTAGAAACTGATCGATCGGCCGAGTTCATATTATATTGGATATGAACTAATTGATCACTAGGGGGTTAATGGTAAATAAGGATAATATGTTTCGAGAAGGGTTTACGGAAATATCCCGAATCGAAATGAACAGTCTATGGAGGATTTATCCGTATGTAATGATTATATCAGTGGACGCTTTCGACTCATAAATTGAGTGTAAGTTATCTATATTCGATAGAGTTCAGTTTCGGGTTTATGGTGGTGTAATCCCGGAATTAATAGGTTGGATATAATTATTATGTAAATCGACGAATAATTTTATCTAATTTATTGTAGCTACTGAATATGGGTCCATGGTCCCCGACGTGGCTCCTAATATAGCATATAGGTTTCTCGTCGTTGCACCTCAATTATAATTAAATAGTTGGATTGGACTATTTAATTGATATGTGGATTAATTGTTTAGTTGGACTAAATAATTAAATACACGGAAAAGACATTTTTCGTGGACTCGACCCAAATTGGTGTGTTGACCTTTTTGACCAAATTGGTCATATATATAATAACATGCGTGTAAGACCTTATTTTGGGTTTACAAGTGGCGCATCTTTGTTGTTATTATTTAATTATTAAGAAATTAGTTTTCTTGGATAATTATTTAATGTGCGATTTATCTTTTATTTGTTAAATGATAATTCATGGAATAATAGATAATAATATAATTTATCCTAATTTGTTTGGGATAATTATTTTATTTATCTTTTATTTGAAAAAGGATTAATGTAATAATTATCTCTTAATTATTTAATCCTTGGAGGTTAAGTTTTACTCTCCTATATAAAGAGAGTTCTTCCAAGCCTTTTAAAACACACTATTCACGTCACTATTCACAAGAGAAATTGGCTGAAAATTTCGGCCTCTATTCTTAGGGTTCGAGTTGGAAAAATCTTCGGGATTTTTCCGGTAGCATATCAAGGAGGTCCGGCGGCGGGAAACACCATCCACCCTGGTGTCTTTGGGAGACACACGTTGGAAGGTCGTGGCTTCTCAATCACGTGTTCTTGGAGACCTTTTGTTCTTGGAGTTAAGCACCATAAAAAGGTAGGCTCCTAAACCCCTTGTAGGATTAGATCTTTTATTTATGTATTTTGTTTCGTTTAGATCTAGATCCGATGTCTTCCGCTGCGTAATCGGGTCAATCTATGATTGATCCGACGATATTACATCTAACATTTTCATCACAAATTAATCCTTAGAATGTTTGGCTCAAGCTTGTGATCATTTTGATTGGAAGGAGCTCTCATCTTGGTGGGTTTCTCCATGAATGCTTGAAAAAGAAGACTTCAAGTTTTCTTTCTTGTAAACTCATCGGTTGTAATTGGTATCATTCTAGTTTTATTTTGTTTTGTTAATCTTATTACTATGAATGCTAATTTTGACATGTTAGTGCTTATGGTAATGAGTAGCTAAATTTGTAACTAGCCAAGATGATGTTGTAGTGATAGTTAGTTAATCTCTTATATTGATTGTGAATGATTGTTGATGTTGTTAGTTTCAATTGTGATGAATCTTTTCCTATTTGCAATGTATTGCTTGTTGGTGTTGGATTGATCACCTAGCACTAGCACAGACACACACTTAGTTGAGACCGAAAGGAGATATTAGGTGTGGGAGAAGGAATAGGAGAACCGGAAGGTAAAATTGACCTTAATTGGCATTCGATTTCTTATCCGGGGTTGTTGACATTGTCATTGCATTCAAGTGCTTATCATACCAATTCATTAGGTTTAGGGCACCTAGGCCAAGGAGGAGGTATATAGTAGTTTCATACACTCGTATGAGGGGAGACTACTTGCTTAGGAATGCACCGTTTCACACTTTTGACACCAATGGTAGGATGGATGGAAATCATTTCCATGATACTACGAGAGGTTAGCTTTAATCTACACATTGTCTTGGTTAGGTTTCTTTTATCATTTTATCAACCTTTGTAGTTAAACATACTTTCTTAATCAAACTTGCGATTCGGATCAAGATAATAATAACTAATTGGTGTTTGACCTCACATCCTTGTGGATACGACATTGACTCACCGTACTAGACTACAATTGACCCAATACACTGCCGGTAAGATTGGAACCCTAGGAAGGTTTGCATCAGGCTTGCGTATTATATTAGATTTATTTAATGCTATACGCGCAGAACGTTTCTCTTCCGGATAAGGGCTCGGTATCCGGGAGCGGGGCGTTACAGGATCGCCCGGTACTTGAGGGTTTGAGTCATAGGCGGATCTACACTTGAGTAAAGGGGGTCCGTGGACCCCGTTAAAAATAAAAATACTCTACATTCTACCTATAGAAAAATATTTCGGACCTCGTGAAAAAAAATATTTATTATGTTAAATATTTACTGACCCACTGAATAAAATTTATGGATCCGCCATTACGGAACAACCGGCTGGTCGTAAGTACTACTATAACCGTGAGCAGACCAGAGCAGGCCAGATTGCAAAACTTGACCCCAAAAATAATGAAAATCGAGTCAGTGAAAAAACTGAAAATATTAAACGGCCAAGTTTATTCTATTCTAATTGATGAAGCACTACTTCGTTCTTCGTTGTTTGGTTCATTTATCTGTCATGTTATCCAACACACAAACCTGTATTCCGTAAAGCTCTTACACCACTTCTTTATCCACCAAACGTTAATTGATTTTTTTTCTTTTTCTCTTCCTTTTCTTGTATTACAGCTGAACTCAACAAGAGAAAAAGCTAAGCTCTTGATAAGGTTGTTCTTCGTTATTGTTTCTTCTGCTACTTGGTGGGAAAAAAGAAAAAAAAAAGAGTTAATCCAACGTTGCCAACGTTTATTTCATTTCTTTTGCAGAACTTGAAAAAGAAAAGGAAAGACATCGGGTTTACAAAACAGAAGATCTAAGAATAATCGGAGCCTGAAGTTGGATTTCCGCATCTTTATGCTTTAGTTTTTTCTGATCATTTGCTCTAGCTGTTTACGAGGTACGATCTATCCTTATGCCTACTTTCTATTCCAATTTAAATTTGTTTCCCAGGAGCCAACAAAAATACCAAATTTTTTATATCTGTTATACTGATATTTACCCACTTGATCTTGATCTTAAACTATCAGGCTTTCTTTTCGATATATTTGTCTGTCTTTCTTTTCGACTTTCGTGTGATTTACTTTTTTTATAATTTACGTGCACTTGAATTGGATTTCTTCATTTCCCCCCTCCCCCGCCCCCTCCATTGGAATTCAGTGATATAGGTACCTGCATTTGCTTCAGTGTTTCTTTTTTCGTGATATAATCTCCATGTTTTTTTAGTACTTCTATGGAAGAAGATTGCTAAATTCTCAAATGCATTGAGCATCGATTTTTCCAATGGATAATATGCCAGATACGGATACCATGGCGAGGTGGGTTTTTTTATTGCTCCCTTCTCAGATATTTTAAATGGAAAACCTATATTTTTTTTTTATGTATGCTTAAGTAGGTAATGCCTGTGGTGGAACTTAGCCCCATAACGGCCTTTTGCATGTGTACAATCTATCATTTATCACCCCATCCCTTACTGTCCGTTACAAGATATGGCTTATGATCTACGTTTTCACATGCTTTTCAAATTAAATGCTTTTCCTTATCATGAGCTTTGGGCTAGCAATATTCTGCATCCCGTTTTTGTTCCAGTCCATACAACATATCATAGGATGGTGCCACTTAGTTTATCCAGTGCTTGTAAATGAGCGAATCATAGTACTAGTAAATGAGCGAATCATACACAAATGTGGCACGTGGTGTCCTCATTTGGTGATGGATACTTTAGATGTAATGGTGACTTATTTTCTTGCTTTCCCCTTTAATTTTCTTTCCCTTTTTGGTGCTAACACGTGTTTATCGTTATGTGTATCTGTTTCTGGTCCACTGAAGATTCTGAACGAAAGGCCCAGGGTACTGAGTTTGATGTGATTTGCATGGGTGACGATGCCTGAGCTGCGTAGTGGAGTACGGAGATCAAAACGGCTCGGTGATCTCCAGCCTGCGACCCAACCTGCGAACCAAGAGGAAAATATATTCTTACAACCAACTCAGAACAGAACAAGAAGGAGGGGTGGAGGAAGAGGCAGGGGTAATGCTACAACTGTAGCCAAAGGACCTTCAGCAGCAACTCCTGGAAGGCCAGCTGCCGCTGGTAGGGGCCGGGGTATTAGGTTAATAGATTTAGACCCAGAGCCACCTTGCGAAGTGCTGCCGCAAGCTGTTGCTGTCGGAGCCGTGGAACCTGCTTTAAATAGAGTAGAGGGGGTAGCAGACAAAGATAACGCAATGGATGGTGCAAGTGCTGAAAAGATAATGGGAGTTGAAGAAGACACAAGTACAGCTCCCGTCCCGGAAAGGGTATCTGCCAGACATTCTTTTACTATTTCTTCTTGTGAAAAGTCTCATTTTCATGTCGTAATAGTTTTTTAGCAGCTTTGACTGGTTAAATTAGCCTGCTTATTTAGTCCTCTATTATTTTTTAAGGAGCTGGCTCTAGCATTTTCCAGGCTTTGCTATTCTTGTTTATTTTGTCACCAGTGATGTTTTCCTCTTATGCTACTTACACATTGTGTACAACTCAATTTCTTTTTTAGCATTAGACCTGCATGGTGCAGGTACAAGTGGGCAATTCTCCCCTATACAAGACAGAGAGAAAATTGGGCAAGGGTGGGTTTGGCCAAGTCTATGTTGGGCGAAGGGTTCATGGTGGAACGGAGAAAACTGGACCCGATGCTCTTGAGGTATCATACTTAAAGACTTTTACCTTTTGGAATAAAGTGGAAGTTTGTAGTTACACTGTAATGCATGTACTTACTTATTTCTTGTAGGTTGCTTTAAAATTCGAACACCGGAACAGTAAGGGCTGCAATTATGGTCCTCCATATGAGTGGCAGGTTTATAAGTAAGCTTAACATTTTATACTTTGTATGACTTGTTTTTCCTCCTTGCTAGTCTCACTATTTACATTTCTTGAACAATGTGTGTGTGTGTTTTTAAAGCACATTAAATGGATGTTATGGCGTTCCATGGGTTCATTACAAGGGACGTCAAGGAGACTTCTACATTCTGGTGAGTTCCGTTGTTTATTATTGTCAACTGAGAATTACGTCGGGATATTTTTAGTGAACATTGTATGCAGGTCATGGACATGCTTGGACCTAGTCTTTGGGATGTCTGGAATTCCTTGGGCCAGTCGTAAGGCTTACAACCTTTATATTTTTCTTTCTATTTCTCTTACTGATAGACTTATATATCACACGGTTATAAGTCCTCTTCTTCTTTCTATTCACTGACAACCACACACACACACACATCACATTTATGCATGTTCGGATACACACTAATTTTAATTTTGGCTAATCAAGCTCTTGAACTCAGCCATATCCATGTAGGACTGGATTGAGACTCAACAAAATAGGACTTTCACTATGATTTATGGTAGATCGTACACAGAGGTAGAAAATAAAAATCCGGACGCAATACCAAAAGAATCTGGACAATTTAAAGTTTCTACTTTTAGCAGTTTTTTTTTTGGACAAAGTTTTTGAACGTGACTTACTGGGAATGATTGGACGCTAAATTTCAATGCGTAGCATAAAGGAAAGGAAAACAAAAACAAATGCTATATGGTTGATACCAAACCCACATTGATGCAAAACCTGAGGCTCTGATACCAACTGATGTAGGGCAGAATCGGGAAGAGTCAAGTTTGTTAACGTTTGAATGGATGGGTGATTAATTTTGTTCAATCGGTCAAATGAATTAACACGTAGTCACTCTATATCAATCGGCAATCGGCCAGTCTGTTCACAAAAGGAAAGACAATTTTACGGTTAAAGTTGAATCAATAAAACCAGAGTTATTAGGCCCCTTTTATAGGGTGAAAATTATATGTAGATAAACTTGGTAAGTGCCCCAGATAGATTTTTAAAAAAAGTAACCAAATCCTAAGCTGAATAGGAGAAGCCTATAACAAGGAATAAATAATAAAAACTAAAGCTAATAATTAAGATAATTCCAAAGCTCCGCATCACATATTGCATTTTGTGCTTCTACTGCTGTAGAACAATTTCAATGCTTCATTAGTGATTAATACCTGCCACAGGATGTCACCAAATATGGTGGCATGTATTGCGGTGGAAGCAATTTCAATTCTTGAGAAGCTGCACTTGAAAGGGTGAGTTATGGATTTTTTTTCTAGTCCGTTTCGTTCCATCCATTCTGTGCGAGGTTCTCCATGATAATGTTGTTGGGGGCACTATTTGTTGTCCATTTGCCCCTATGCTCTCGGTGCTTCGTTATTATTATGTTAATGGTTAGCATACTTCATCATCCAGTTTTGTGCATGGAGATGTGAAACCCGAGAATTTTTTACTCGGTCAACCTAATACTCCTGATGAGAAGAAGCTATATCTTATTGATCTTGGTTTAGGTATGATGATTTGGCTCATTAATCTTTGTGATCTTTTTGGTTTCTTGGGTGGTTAATGTCCAAATTTGTTTGATCCAGTAATCTTGCTTTGCCAGTGCTGTTTGCTTGAAAAGAATCTGTTTTTGAAAGTTTGAACATTGGGAGTGCTGCTTCTATGAAGCTGTTTTAGTGTCAACAGTATTTTTCTTGTGCGTTTTCCTTGTGTGTATTTTCTTTAGGGGTTGGAAGGGGGGGGGGGGGGGCATGGAATGTTTTAATCTTCTGAGAGCCTTTTAAGTAAGTACTTCATAAAGCTAAAATTTGAAAGCAGCAAGCTCCTGTGAGCCGGCATCTAATGTGCGTATCCTTGAGAGCTTGACGAAGAATATAGCGGTTTAGGGCGTGTTTTCAAGGAATTTAAAATCATGATTTGAGTAAAGTTGGCGCAAATCACACATATCCAAAACACTAATCCTAATTTAAACCCTTTTTCTTTAAATTTTTCTCTATCTTACTTTTATGTAATACAAAAGAAATATGTAATTGCCTGAAGTAACAATGTCATCAATGTAAACTAATGAATCCATATTCAAGAATGTGGTTTTAGAATTAACATGAGTACTGAGTATGATATTTCATTGTAAACGATCTATTGAGAATTTTTTTCATCAGCTATGATTAGTCCAAAAACAAAAAAAAAACTTTGAAACATTAAACTTGATTTGAAATTTTAAATCATTATTCAAGTTTTGCTTTCGTACAAAATGATTCAATTAATAGTCTAAATCATGTCCATAGTCATCTCATTAACAAAGCCTTGCCTTTTCTCTTTCCATGTCATATTTTATTCAGCATCCCGGTGGAAAGATGCGTCTTCTGGTCAGCATGTTGAGTATGATCAAAGGCCAGATATTTTCAGGTATGCAGGAATTACTAATATGCAAATCAAGCTTTGTTGATGTGTACTAATAACTTCGTCTCACAGGGGCACAATAAGATATGCAAGTGTGCATGCACATCTGGGTCGAACAGGAAGTAGGAGAGATGATCTCGAGTCACTTGCATACACGTTGATATTTCTTATAAAGGGCAGGTTACCATGGCAAGGGTATCAGGTAAGTTAAGATTATTGCCTCCGATTTTGCTGGATGAGTGTCATCGTTTTATGTTAATTATGTTTATTATGGATCATGACAGGGTGACAATAAAAGTTTTCTTGTTTGTAAGAAGAAAATGGCTACTTCTCCAGAGTTGATGTGCTGCTTTTGTCCTCCTCCTTTCAAACAATTTCTTGAGGCTGTGACAAATATGAAATTTGATGAGGAGCCAAACTATTCTAAATTGATATCTTTCTTTGATAGTCTTATTGAGCCATGCACATCTCTGCGGCCGATAAGAATTGATGGAGCCCTCAAGGTTGGGCCATAATTGTATGACTTAATGTGCCTTTGCATCGACTTTTTCTTAAAACTTCTCTGTTGTATTTCAAGTATACTACATGTGGTCAGGTTGGACAGAAACGAGGAAGGCTGCTCATTAATTTGGAAGAAGACGAGCAACCAAAAAAGAAAGTGCGACTAGGTAGCCCTGCTACCCAGTGGATTTCTGTGTATAATGCCCGCAGACCGATGAAACAAAGGTCATTTTCTTATAATCTTACGTGTAGGTTTTTTGAATTTTACTACATATAAAAGAAGTGAACTCTACTTTTAACTTATGATTCTAATATTTATCTGTATCAAATGCTTGCATAAGATGTTTCTTCCTGTTAATTTGCCTAAGTTGTCACTGATGGTTCATTTATTAATTGTTGGATGACTTTTCTTTAGATACCATTATAATGTTGCTGACTCAAGACTCCGCCAGCATATAGATAAAGGTAATGAAGATGGTCTGTACATTAGCTGTGTGGCTTCAGCTGCAAGTCTTTGGGCCCTTATCATGGATGCTGGAACTGGCTTCTCTTCTCAGGTGTATGAGCTTTCAGCCGTCTTTTTGCACAAGGTCTGTTTCTCTCGGTGGTGTTTGACATTTTGCTCTAGATATTCATTCAAATATTGTTATCTTAAACCAACAACTTCTGGTCCTCC
The DNA here is from genome assembly GCA_036785695.1 of Gentiana straminea. Lineage (NCBI taxonomy): Eukaryota > Viridiplantae > Streptophyta > Magnoliopsida > Gentianales > Gentianaceae > Gentiana > Gentiana straminea. Next base: position 104,811 of record JAVUPR010000160.1, read on the forward strand.
TCAGGATTGGATAATGGAACAGTGGGAGAGAAACTATTACATAAGTTCGATAGCTGGTGCTGCTAATGGTAGTTCTTTGGTTGTCATGTCTAAAGGTTGGTTTGAGAATATGTTTTTTTAATCTTGATGTTTATTCGTTTCTTGGTGTCTTTTTTAGTTACGATTCCATTCATGTATAAAACAGAACTGATTACACACGACTGAGATCTTTGTAAATAAAAGTAAATAGAAGCGTGTAACAAATTGTATCCTAACCACCTCCAAATCGAATAACATCTCAATCATGCAAAATGAAGAGTTTGAGAATTAGAGAATTAATCTTCTTGCTCATTTAATTCAAACTGGAATGGTATAAATTGATACAAGAGGGGCCAAACGGCTAGTGAATTAAATAAGGGCGGTAGAGTACAAAGAGCCCCTTAACCATATAGATACTCCTTAAAACGGCTCCATTTTAGCCAAAGTTAATAACTAAAGTTAACTTTTAACCGACTAACAGTCTCTGAGTATAAATAAATTACAGGAGTAGATACATTCATAATCCCTGTTAAGATGAGATTAAAAAGTAAATCTAATTTACAGGCTGTTGTGACAGCTAAGATAAAACAACCTTATCTCTAACTAATAACTTTATCTGACAACCATATCACTTATTTACATACTTTCTACACTCCCCCTCAAACAAAGTTTGTAAATATTGTACAAACCTAGCTTGCTCATAAAACTTTCGAACAAATTTTTGGACAAACTCCTGGTGAAGATATCCGCTACTTGCTCTATTGTAGGAGCATAGATTAAACAAACATCACTGTCCGTTATCATCTCGTTTATGAAATGACGATCTATCTCGACATGCTTGGTACGGTCATCTATTGATCCTAGGTGGAAGGAGGCGGTCAAGGATGAGATATTGAGATGGATGCCTTAGAGAAGAATGAGACTTGGATTCTGGTGACTCTACCTAGAGATAGAAGGGATGTGGGGTGCAAGTGGGTATTTACCAATAAATTCAATTCGTATGGATTAACAAAATCGCTGTAGAGGCATAAGGCGAGGTTGGTAGCTTGAGGCTTCTCACAGACACATGGTATAGACTATTCAAAGACGTTCTCACCTGTGGCGAAATTGAACACCATCATGCTTATATTCTTGGTGGCTATGAATTTAGATGGGGAGTTAAATCAGTTGGACGTGAAGAACGTGTTTCTTCATGGAGAGTTGAAGGGTGAAATATATATGAACTCACCTCCAGTGTTTGAGGATGCATTTGGTGGTAAGGTCTGTAAGGTACATAAATCGTTGTATGGGCTCAAACAAAGTCCGAGAGCTTGGTTCGATAGGTTCATGAGGTTTTTTTGAAAACCTTGGGATTTATCCAGGGACAGTCTGATCACACTTTATTTGTTAAATCTTCGGGTGCTAATGAATTGATTGTCATTATTGCATAGGTGGATGAATAATTTTGACAGGGAATGGTACGGCTGGAGCAAATGAAGTGAAGAGATGCTTGGCTAAAGAGTTTCAGATCAAGAATCTTGGGCCTTTAAAATACTTTCTTGGCATGAAGATAGCAAGGTCGAAGAGTGGTATGGTTGTTGTTGAACAAAAATATATATTGGATCTGCTTAAGGAAACATGTATGCGTGATTCCAAGCCTGCTGCAACTCCGATGGAATGTAACATGAAACTTGGTAACGTCGAGGGTGAAGCTGCTGTGGATGTTGAAAAGTACCAGAGGTTAGTTGGGAAGTTGATATATCTTTCTCATACTAGACCGGATATTTCGTTTGTTGTTGGAGCACGGAGTCAGTTCATGCAGAAACCAACTCAGAAGCACCTTGATGCAGTACATAGATTGTTTAAGTTCCTTAAATCAACACCAGTGAAAAGTCTACACTTCAAGAAGACTGAAAAAAGGAGTGTAAAGGTGTTTACGGATGCTGATTGACTGCCGATAGGTAATTTTAGGCAAGTTTCTTTTGAAGTAGATACCTGAATGCCAAGGATGGCTCGTAACAATTTATCTTCTGGGGCATATGATGATTCTTTCACCACCCGAGGCGTTAATTTACCTACTAAGATATCACCCGTCTCTACCCAAGATCCCAAAGCATCACAATTCGGTTTTGTCTAAATTTCGGAGTAAATGGGCTTGTAAGTGTGGTATTTCATTAGTGACCCTTTCCGGGCCTTGACTTGTCACATGAGTCTGAATTTCATATTTCCATATGTGAAAAGATGCATAAATATCTTCATCTACCAACCACTCGCTAATGAGTACTGCATCCTCAAAATTGTAACCTTCCCATGGCATATAAGCTACTGATACGTTTTTTCCCAAAGAAAGTTCGCCACCAACTGTAGCAGCACCATTCGCTAAAATTTGTCCCTCTTTAATGTATTTATCCCGTTGAACCTGGGGTTTTTGGTGTATACAAGTATTTTTGTTGACGTGTACTAAAGATAAAAGGTCGGTCACCGGACATTGTGCGAATGTATGGAGAAATTTGGTGACGTGGAGAAGTAAGAAAGATGTAGTTTCCTCTGCACAAGCTTCCAAAGTAGATGCAATGATGATAAGTCAATATTACAAGAATTGATGGTTAAATTAGTGCCCTCCTGAGCTAGATGAGCCCTAGGGTGAAGTTGCCTGCAATGAGTAGTTGGGGAAGATGAAGGAGGTGAATGGAGTGTATTCAATGCTCTCTAATGTTCTCCAAGATGTCTCTTTAAAATGAGTTGATAAGTATTATAATTGTCTTGCTTTCCGAGTAATGGTGAACGCCATCCACAAGCTCCAGGCGTCCACCAACTCTCATATCCAAGTGCGTTGACAATGTAATAAATGCTCCTCGTACTCTACAACATATGACAGAAGGCAGATGCCCATATAATGGTCTTGGCGGGTGCCGGCTCTGACTTGGCAGTTGGCTTCTGCAGGTGCATTAAATGTTAAGCAGACGGCGATAGTGGGCGGCCGCCTGAAACGTGCCTTGCGCCATGTTATGTAATTCAAATTTCCCGCTCTTTCTGCAATGTAAATTCAGCTGAGAAGATAGCAGGCACCATGATATCGGGCGGGCGCCATTAAGCAGGGGTGAAAATCTTCAAACTCCCATCTTGTAGATCAATGCAAAAACTCCACTAAGACTTCAGGCAACGGTATATGTGCACTATAAGGACAATAACAAGCACAAACCACGCGTAAACCCGATAACAAAACTCCGGTTATAAAAAACCTGCAAATCTAGCCAAAGGGGCACAAAACATCGAATAATCACTAATATTAACAATCTTATTGCATTGGATGAAATTAGGCAAGAACGGTTCAAGGTGATACAATAGTGCTCATAATTGCATCGGAATGGAGATAAAATGCCATGATAATTGACAACAATTTGTCTCTCATGAGCATTTAAACGTTATACTCCCTCCATCCTAAAATACAAGGCATTTTAGCCGTATGCACATAGATTAAGAAAACTAATTAATGAATTAATTTGTATTATTCTAGAACTAGAAGAAAAATATCCTTCATCATTAAAGGAGTATTAAGCATCGGGATGAAATAGGAAACAATGCATTAAATGTTACACTGGTTTGTGAGAATGCCTTGTAATATGGGACAAAATCAAAAAGCTAAAATGCCTTATATTATGGGACGGAGGGAGTATTACCTGTTGTTGAGTTTGTCGATCATTACTTCTGTGGCGTTTGTGTATTATTACTGTCCTTTACTTGTTCTTTACTTGCTTCATAGGCACCCCTTACACCCAACAATCCTACAAAGTGAGTGAATCTTTTCCATTCAAGTGGATCAATAAAAAGTGGAAAGAAGGATTCCATGTTACTTCCATGACTACTGCTGGGAATCGCTGGGGTGTGGTAATGTCCAGAAATTCTGGATATTCTGAGCAGGTATCAAACAATATTGTGCATTAGTCAATTAAATTTTGTTTTATGCCTATGCTATTTAAGACTTCAAGTATTCAGTAATGATGTCCAAAATGATTGAATTGAACTCTTTTTTTTTTTGTTGGCGGGGATAGGTTGTGGAACTTGATTTTCTTTATCCAAGTGAAGGAATACATCGGCGGTGGGAGAGTGGTTACCGTATAACCTCTATGGCTGCTACACCCGACCAAGCTGCTTTTATACTCAGTATACCAAGGCGCAAAATGACAGATGAGACGCAGGAAACTCTAAGAACTTCTGCCTTCCCAAGTACTCATGTAAAGGTAATTGATCAAAGCTAATGATTTCAAGGGTTTGCAAGAATCTTTTATGAATGCTGTTGGAAAAAGCAACTGTCACCTAGGGGCTATATTTTGTTCACGTCTTTGTGTTTCAGTCCTGAGGTGCTTTTATTTGTGACAATTCCTCTTCGTTTTTCTTTCTTTCTTTCTTTCTATCTATTGTTTTACGGGCAACAGAGGTACTTATTACCTTGGTTCGCCTCTGTTCTTAATCTTCTGGTAATATGTATATATACGATAATTAAAATTAGTTTATGACATTTGCAGGAGAAGTGGTCGAAGAATCTCTATATTGCATCAATCTGCTACGGCCGGACTGTATGCTAGAGTGTAACTATGAATCATCATTATCATCCTATCGAAGGAGGAAGTGAAATTTTTGGAAGTGGAGTTATTTATGTCGGGTGCAAATTAGACAGACGTGTCTGCTGGTGGTATATCAGGAGGAGGAGACTTGACATGTTACTAATTTCATGTAATTGAGATAGATGTGAAATAGAAAAGAAGAAGCTGCTGCAATTGTCGATTTGAGAAAAGTCCCCTAATATTTATTTAGCAGTAGTTGTTTCATATCTATCTATCTATCTATCTATCTATGACGCAATGAAAGGTTGAGTGGCCGGCCACTAGCCAGTGTGGTGGTTATTTTTGTGGCAATCGTAGGTCTTAAGTCCCTGAGATATTTTTGCTCAGAGTGTACCTCCTTGTTTGTTATTTGTGACATGATACAGATTCTCGGTAACATTGCTATTTATGCACTATCATCTTTAATTTTGCTGGGATTTCATCCGCTTATGGTAATAAAATCGTTATGCAAATTTCTTATGATCTCTCTACTACTTAGGTATCTCTCTTTGTAACTTTGTGTGAGTTGATGATCATAGACACCTTTATTTATCTGATGATACTTGGCCTCCAACAATTACCTTACTTTTTTTATTCACATTCCAAAATGAGTAGGGTAATTTCCCTCTCTTCAACAAATGAAAAGGAAACAAAGGAGAAACTATTCAAAAAGATCTGAAAATCTTTAAGAATACTGCCTACACTACATAAATCATCGGTGCTACTTGTGAGTTTTTGATGGATTCACAAAGCGTCATCTTCAAAGATCACTTTACGATACCCAAAAAAAATTATGCTACTTTACCAATGTGTGCCATCACATTCTCACCCTCATATACGTATGAGACATAAATTTCTTGTCAATTTAGATTAACCTTTTTAGACCAAGCGAGGACGACGGTCTAAGCAGCTAACCGGATCATTTATGACTCAATTAGCGCCGCTAGATGATGCACGGTCCAAGTAATAAAATACTCGATACCTAAATAACCAACTAGCAAGAGAACTAGGTTCAATCGTAGTATAGCTAGATAGAGTCGAGGTCAATCCCACAGAGACTCGGCTTAAACAAGTACAACGTTATTAAACTAAAAATAGATTAAAAGCGGTCTCCGACCAACAATAACGTAGAAATAAAGGTTGACACGATAGAAAACACAAAGACTAACAATACGGCACAAATACTAAAACACTTATTTTTATGGTTTTATAAGACTCTAACAAACGGTATTGATTACGCTAGTAGTAAAAACTCCCCCATATGTGTATATCTAAGCCGAGACAGAAAAGACATTAAGGTTGATTATATTCTGGCTACGGGAGCCATCCCCTAAACTGGATCTAATTCGTGAACGGATAGAAGATCTTTATGCTTAATTACGAATCCTTCCTTGGACAGGATAGAACATCATATAACAAGCATGCTATACCAAACTAGGGATGCCGATCTAAAATCGTCACCTCGTCTAGGCAACCACCGTGGACAGGTTGGCACACCTCCTAAACGATCGGCTAACTAATGTCCTAGTAACATGATAATTTTCACAATATATCATATTAATTACGAGAACGATGTAACAAATTGGCCGGATCTATTACATGTTTATATGAAAAACAGAAAGCACGACGTAGCCGAAGTCGTTTACAGAAAATTACTAGAATCTTGATGGCTAGATCTAACCATATAGACCACGGTAGATCTAGACCGGTGACTCTAGAATTTGCTCGTAAAACGCCTTCGTACGGCTTAGATCTACATGAATATGGGTTCGTTAATTAACTACATCACGAAATCAATACACAAACGACTACTCCATAACGAAATAAAATAGATCTACGAATAAAAACGACATATTTGGATAGACATTACCCTCGTAGACGGAGGGTCCTCCGATCCTTCAATGCAATCTCTAATCGATGAATCCATCGCCTCCGTGATGAAGAAACATAATATAAAATAAGAAGAACTATATTGATAAACTAAAGGTATTGTAATATTGTGTTTCGAGAGTGTATATGGTGTGTCTCAAATGAAATTCATAAAGCTCTATTTATAGGGGTTCAAGTTAATTAAAAGATATATTTCAAAATATCAAAACAATAAAAGATAACTCCCGGCCGATCTCCCGACAAAAGCAATTTTCGCCCCAAGCAAGAGATAGGGCTGCCGCATTTTTTGTTGGAGAGCTTCGGATTGGCTCGCCGGCTCTTGTTATGCCTTACTCCTCTTTCCGTGCTTATCCGGTCTTTATCTTTAATGCATCCGGATTTACTTGGATTAATCTTGTAATTTAATTTATCCATTTGCATTTATCCTCCAAAAATTATCTCAATCTACAAAATAAATATTTATCCCAAAGTAAATCATATTTAAATAATAAAAACGGATAAATACCAAATTATATCTTATAAATCACATAACATTAAATAATAAATATAAACATGTGATTTAATATAAAATATATATTATAAATCTCGATTTAAGGCCAATGTTGATGACTTTTATGGGTATAATTTGACCGTCATCACTAGACACATGTTTGGGGGCATTACAAATTAGTATTAGAGTCGACTACCAAACGTAACTATGCACCGTAAGAGACGGTGTAAGGATGACCTATAGTTACCGCTTGTAGGACGAACCAGGGAACAGTCTTGGCCTAGTACAATCGATAAAAATTTCCTTTTTTTATCGATGCTATCTGAATCTTAAACCAGATTGAGTTCAAATAAAGCTTGTGCGGAGTTAAGCTAACTCAACTGAGTATAAGTCAATACTGACTTATCCTTAGTCTAGTTAACTGGCAGCGGATTAAATTAAGCCTTTATAAAATATAAATTATCGGATAATATGTTGAGTCAGTTTCTTATGTTTGCTGAATGTGTGAACTAGATGATTATAACTATAATGCTGTAAATAAATGCGTAATGTAAATAAACAAAAATTATAGAGGTTCCAGGTGGTGTAATCCTGTCAGTCCTCTCTTCCCCTATGATGCGGAGGAAAATTCCACTAGAACTTCTTTGAGATTGCCCGGTTACAAAAAGTTCTAAACAGATAGTCCTTGACTAATCCCTAGATTCACTATATAAACACTTGTAGAACAGGTAGAATGGCTGCTCTTCAATTGTTTGAAACACTGGTCCTTGGAGGGTTGAATTGCCTCTTCACCAGCTCATCACAAACACAGTCTTCCTGACTGCACTCAACTGTCCTTCACACCTTCTTGGTGTTTCACAGTCTAAAACCTTTGATAAAATCAAAGTTGAGACTTGAATCAATAACTATGATCCAATTGTGATTTGAGCTTTTCTTCTAGATAAAAACGGTTTATGCACAACTCTGATTTCTTCAAATGATAGATCTTGATATACTTGAATGCTAATGAACACTTGAAGAAATATCTTGATCTTGCAATTAAGTGTTTAGCACGAATTCTTTTTGATTACTTTCCCCCTAAATATTTTCTTGACTAGGTTGATTCTTAGAATTCCTCTTCTCCCTTTTTTTGTAAAAGGAGCAGCCTATTTATAGGGGTTTATCTAACGGTCAAATTATATGAATTTGAATCCTTGTAGCCGTTAGTGGTCCTGCTTTCTTGCTTGTGCGTTATTGTCAGAACGGATAGATTATCCTCCAATCATATTGCTTGTACTGCAACGGTTGGATTCTTCTTCAGTTTTACTTAAACATCAGTTCCAAAACTAATTTACTGAGAACATTGTCAGTTCTCAGGTTCTAAGAGCATTAACTGAGTTTTACTCTTCTTCAAAATCTCAGTATTCTTTCTTTCATCTGATTATTATTGATCTAATCAGAGTACACTATTTTAAATCAAACAGCAAACACATCATTGTCCTTATGTGTCTTAGCTCTCCATACAAGACCTACATAGTCAGTTCAGGTTATCACAGACTTGCCTGAAGTCTAACTTATATAGTCTCGACTTAGTCTTCATAAACTGAGTTTGAACCCTCAGTTCTTCAGTCTTAAATAACTGAGTTTGAACGCTCAGTTTTTCAGTCTTCAAAGTAAGTCAATTGAGTCTGTTCCCTCAGCGAACTTACCTACTACAAATTTTCTTTGGTGCGCTCAGTTTTCCAGTTTCTTATAGAATCTCAGTTTAACTAACTTTCAGTTTCTCGTTTTCTCAGTTCACAACCTAGAACTATTACAGTGCTTGTCTGATTTAACTTATACAAATATCAGACTCTACTAAATCCCATACATTGATATCTAGACATCTTTTTGCTTTGCACTATAATAGCTAGTTATGACGCTTCATCAATGGGGTCTAAAAACAATAACTGAATAAGTGATGAATCATCATCAAAACGTAAATTTTATTTCCAACAATTTCCCCCTTTTTTATGATGTCAATACCCTCCTTAAAAGCAATGCAAAAGGATAAAACAAAATACGGTAAATAACACGACGAACTAAGAAACTGAGAATTTATTGATAACTGAGTTACATAGCTGGGTAATAAAATACAACAAGATAAAAAGAGCTAAAAGACAACTTCTTTTTATTTAACAGTTAAACTGAATTGATTGTCATAAGCTTCAGCAACATTCTTCATAGCATCATTTGTTGCAGTGCTTTCGATTCCATGGATGCTTGCCCATATGTTCCATGAATCAGACAAATTATGCTTGCTAAAAAACTTGCTCTTGAATAGAATTGCGAAGGTAAAAACAGATGTCCTCAGTATTTCATTGGTGGCTGTTTTTAATAGATTATGAACAAACGCAGGTTCAGTCTTTTCAACCTTGTCTGATGCTTTGTCTAGAATACCATCCATTTCCCATTTTTTTCAGTTTGTTCCAGTAATGCATGAGAATCTTTTGCATATGTAGGAATGTTTTTAGAGATTCTTGTCTTGATTCTCCTTCTCACCACTAACTCGAGAACCACTTCTTGAAAGCCCTACTAGGGACCGTCTTCCCCTTCACCGTATTGGATTGGCTGAAGAACTGAGGTCACAGCATTCAATCGTCGCTAAACTCCAAGCCGAGCGACGTGCCCGCCTCTTGGATTCTTTTCCGCCGTGAAGCCGGGAAACCGCCCCGACGGTCTCCGCAGGCTAACCGCTCGGCCCACCGGTTGCCCGATTTGCTCTCTCAAGACTTTTCATCGTCCCGTTTTGCTCCTCCCGAAACGAATTCCATTCGGCTTTTATATCGTCCCGGTGGGAGGTGCCTTGAGAGTTTTGAAAGTTCGGGGAAATGGTCGGCTTGGCCGACTTTGGAATGCACTGCATTTGGCGGGCCAATTTCGATCAACCTTTGCCGTGGATTGGAAGTTAATTATAGCTTGGGTTCAATAATACCAGGGTTTCTATTGAAGTTCTAATTAGATTAAATCCCGAAGATTGATTAAACCCTTGGTTTTGGAACCTGCTCGCCGAGAATTGGTTATTGAATCTCTCGATTTGTCCGGCCGTAAAAGTATCGACTTCCGCATTCTCGCCCAATCACGGGACACGAAGCGAGCAAGATGCCTCTATGTCGGCCACATACTTGGTACGTGATTGGATTATGTCGTCCATAGTCATGAACATCATTGACTTGCCGAGCAGAATGGGGAAGAAATCGACATTGGCCACCATATGGCCGTCCGACAAAGATGCTTCTCACAATACGTAACCGAGAGTTCATGGAAAGTGGAAGCGGAGCCCGATAACTCGGGCAGGGGCCGGTGTGAGAGGTCGTCTGGTTGAGAAGGTGCTGGCATCCGCTTTTTGCGCATGGCAACAAGACTTTGCATAGTCACCTCTTCGACCTTGGGTAGGTGGAGGAGGTGCTTGGATGGCTTGATAAGATGGGCGTAAGTTATATTTGGCAATGTCCTCGAACAACGCCCACCCCTCATCGTGTGTTTTCTTGAGAAATGCCCCACTGTAGGAACTATTGACCATGCCCTTGGTGAGCCTCTCGGTCAATCCACCGAAGAAAGTATGCGACTTGCCTTTGCTTTGGCAAGCCATGATGGGGACACTTGCGCAGAGAGACTTAAAACCTTTTCCACGCCAAAGAATGACTCATTTTCCAAATTTGACTTTGAATGTGAAGTGATTTCTTGTGCTCGGGTATACAAAGGCTGTTTTTGAAGGAGGAAAGTATTGACTTAGAAATTCCTTCTCGAGCTCCGCCCACGTAAAGTGATGGATTCAGAGAGGGAGAGAGTGATACCACTCGAGTGCCTCCCCCCGTAAGGAAAATGGAAATAGTTTAAGCTTGATGGCGTCCTCACTTACACCTTGGATACGTTGGTAGTACCGCATATTTGCAAGAATGTGTGTAAGTGAGTGTGGGGGTTTTCGATGGGAAACCATGGAAAATTGATGCATGCCGCATCATCTACGTATAAGTCCGGGTTTAAGCTCGAAGTTTGGTGCGTAAAGGTAGGCATGACGATAGCCGGGTTGATGGTGACCTGTACCGGGCATGGCATAGTCGGCCAACGTCCGTCTATCTTCCGCCTGCCATTATTACTATTCTTTCGATTTCTCCCCGAAAGATATTGCTCAAATTCTTGATCTAGAGCGTTTCCTTCGTCAAAAACGAAGTCTCCGCCTTATCGTGGGTCGGAGTCGGACTATGGTCCGCTCGGGGGTCAAATGGGGAATAGATTAGTGGTCCCTTATGACTACGAGTTTGCATAAACCGAACACCAACTCAAGGTGTTGAGCAAGAAAGGATAGAAAGTTGACGAGCGACAGACGACGTATTAGAGGGAAAGGATAACTAAACCTGTAGAGGAATCAAAAAACTACGAAACTTAACTACGAAAACTAAGAAACCGAGAATTTATCGGCGTGATAACCGAGTTACATAGACCCTTTTTATCTAAAATTCTGATCGTGAAAGGGTAATAAAATACAACAAGATAAAAAGAGCTAAAAGACAACTTCTTTTTATTTAACAACGGACGCTCGTTAAATTAAAACGTAGTACAAACACAGGAAAACGCAGTCTAGACGAATTGATTGTCATCGAAAAGCAAGAATTTTCTAGGCAAGCAAACATTCTTCATAGCATCATTGCCGGGTCGATCTTGTTGCTTGTTAATCCTAGCTTTTGTTTTCAACTAATTATGTCACGCTAAAATGAAGGATTATAAATTATGCTTGCTAAAAAACTTGCTCTTGAATAGAATTGCGAAGGTAAAAACGAGATGTCCTCGCGTATTTCATTGGTGGTCGTTTTTAATTTTAATAGATTATGAACAAACGCAGGTTCAGTCTTTTCAACCTTGTCTGATGCTTTGTCTAGAATACCATCCATTTCCCATTTTTTCAGTTTGTTCCAGTAATGCATGAGAATCTTTTGCATATGTAGGAATGTTTTTAGAGATTCTTGTCTTGATTCTCCTTCTCTGGCTGGTAGATTTTTGAATAAGTTGTAGAGACGAGAATCCAAGCCAAGTCTTTTCTCAATTGGTTCTGAGTATTTAGCAATCAGCTCCATCTCCTCGTCAGTGAATTCTCCTCTTGCTTTCTTTAATTCAGTCAGCTTATTATCAATGCTTCCAAGCACTTGTGGCATCTCAGTTGCATGTACTTTTAAGATATCCAAACTTCCCCCCTTATTGACATCATCTTTATCAATCAGGCTCTTGATGTAAGCGTTCAGGTTCTGCTGAGTTGATGCCAAAATGGGTTGAGCTACAACTGAATCTTTCATGCCATTTTCCATCAAGGTCATTCTGTCAACTAGATTATTGAGAATCCCTTCCTATCTATCTTGGGTTCATCTCTCCTTGCATCATTTTCAATGGTTGTTTTTCGAAGCTCAATCAGAGTATTTTGACAGTTGCTAGTGACGATATCCATTTTCTTTTCCAGTTTGCTTCTTTCATTCTTGCTGGCTTCTAAGGGTTTTAAAACTTTTCCAAACAAACTGTTATCGTCCTTCTGGATTCTGATTATCTCATTATGATAGAACTTAATGAGATAAACTTGAGTTGGTATGTCTTTTGAGGTTCCGGCTTGTTGTTCACTGACTTTGCTTTTCTCAGCCTCAGTTGACTTAGCTTGCTTAAGAGGTGAGAGAACAACTTGCTTCAGTTTTTCCTTGTACTCTTCAGATCTTCTCCTTTCTTCAGACTGTTTTCTAATTTCTTCCAGATTCGATTGATCAACATTTCTTGCTGGTGACATTTGCACGTTGAACTCATCATCTGATCCTTCACCAGCCATGTCAGCTTCAGTTCTTGCTATTTCTGGCACAGATTTATCAGTAGGAGACTGATAACCTCCTCTTCTTCTTCTTCTTCTTGTACATCAGATACAGTTCTAGAGCTAGAACTTCCACTGCTTTCTTCAGAATCACTAGAATCATCATCAGTATTCTGATCAGTTCCAGTTTTCTTTTCTTGCAAAGAGGCGAGAATCCCTTTTTGTAAGTTGGAATCTCCCTGTGAATCATTATCATCATCATCATCATCATCATTCTTTTTGGAACTTCCACTCGCTGTGGTTTCCTTCCAGTAACTGTTTCTGATTAATGCGTATCCACGATTTAAAAATTCATCGGTATTGATCAGTTCAGATAGGTTGGTAATGTTGTAGAGATCAAATACCCATTTCTCAATGACTTTCATTCCCACTAGCTGACTTCTTTGATTTGCGATAGAACTGAATTTCCAGATTTGATATTTACGCAATCGCTCGTAATCAGCTGTCATTAGTTTTCCAAAATCATGTGAGGACTTAGATTGAGTAACAATTCCCTCATTTCCTCTTGAGATCTCCTGAGCAACTTTCAGAGTATTTTCAGTTCTCACAACATCTTCAATTTGAGTTGGGTTAGTATTGTTGGTTCCTCCCTCAGCAGTAACTGGGATGACTGATGATTCTTTTTCAATAGCTGAAACTGAGATAATTGGCTCAGTTTCCAAATCTTTGTTACTACCAAGTTCTTCAGCAACTTGTTCTCTAGCTGGCTCAAGTTCCAGTTCAGTAGCTGGTACTTCTTTCATCGTGGATCCAGTGATTTCCGCTTCATTGATCAGCTCATCCAAGTGGATGACTTCAGTCGGTCTCGATTCTACTTCAGCTCCTTTTTCTTCAGAATGAGAAGCTAAAAATTCTTTGATTGAATCCTCAAATTCTCGTCTGGAAACAGATTTTTGAGGTGTGGATATGGTCTTTGAAAGTAACTTCAGCATGTCCATTGTTGCTTTGTCAATTAATCTTTCTTCACTATCAGATTCTTCATCATTGTACTCAACTCTCATGGTCTGTTCCCCCTGAGTGTCAGTTTCCTTCTGTATGTCAACTTCAACAGCTTGTTCTCTGTTGACAACTTCAGTTTCCTTCGTCAAATCAACTTCTGGTGATTGTGTAACTGTTTCTTGAATTGGTAAAGTTTCAGTTACAGATGCTGAAATGGGTTCGGTGGGAATGACTTCAGTTCTGACTATTTGTGCTGATCCTTCAGCAACTGAAGTAGAGATTTTTGTTGATGAAGGTTCTACTGATTTCTCAGTAACAAGATCAGATTTTTCTTTTTCAAATTCTTCTATCTTTTTCCTTCTTTCTCTCAGTTCTTCAACTTGTTCCAAAACTTCATCGCTAGTTAAAACTTTCTTCGGGTTCCTGCTTTTCTTCTTCTTAGGTTCACTCTCAGAACCTCCAGCTTTCCTTTTTCCAAATTTTTCTTCTTTGACAACAATCTTCCCATTAGCAACCGATGTTTCTTTTCTCTTTGCAATTCCAAAATGATCTAGAATTCTTTGGACCAATAATGCAAGAGTCTTCTTGTGATAGAATCGTCCTTTCTTGACGTCAGTCTTCTTTTTGGGTGTATCAATCGATTGTGCCACTAATTGATCAAAAATGTATCTTTGCCAGTTGAAATTTTCTCCAAACCAAATTACATATAATAAGTCCAATTTTTCTCCAGAAAGATTGCTAAAATTGCCTGCATTTCAATTATGCAATTTGCTAACATCTTGGTGAGAAAATTGAATTCCGGTTTGAGTAGACTTGTGCTTCCGGTCTGTGACACTGTAGAATCTGTACTAATTTCTATATCTTTCAATAATTTCTCTTTCTGTTCTTTAGTCAATTTAATGGCAGACGTTCCTCCAGATTTATCGAAGCCAAAAATTTATGCAATTAGATCTTCAGTGACCTTAATTTGTTTACCATTGACAGATGTGGTATAAGTGTGTGTGTCCTCTCCTTCTAAAGTCGTGCTTCCGAATTCATAGAAATCACCAACGCTTTCTAGCAGACACTCTTCAGATCGATGTTAAACATGGCCTCCAAACCTTTGATTTTCTGTATTTTTGTTGCAATTAGAGTTTGATCAGTATACTTGGCAATAAATTGATCAAGTGAGATGATCATTCCAGGTTCAAACTGTAAAAGCCATTGCTTTTTGGATTTTAATTGAAAATTTGGAAAACATGGGGATTATAGAAGGTAAAGAAGCAGATTCAAAATTTGAGTGTAGAAGAAAATTCGAGGTTATTTATAAATGGTAGCAAGGGTAGTTGAGAATTGAGTGGGACTTGAAACGTCTTGTCATAAATGTTGAGATTGCAAAAACGGAGATGAGTGGAAAAGATGGACGGTTGAGACTAGAATAGGTCACGTCTTTTCCTGACATCCGTAGCTGGTATTAGTAAATAGAGTAGGTGCGGTGTATCTTCAACTATACATATCCAGTTTTGTCCTTATCCTGAACTTGCAGGGAATTCAAAAACTCAGTTGCGAATACAACTCACTTTTGTGAATTACACTTTTTCAGTTCTCAGTTAGTGATTTTCTCATGCAAAACAAATTGAGGGATTTTTGGTACCCATATCTGTTTGGGTCCTAACTGATTAGTTTTAGATATCAAATTTTTGTTCTTGGCCTTATACTTCTCTTGACATTTTGATTGGGTAAATTCAGTTTTCACAAACTTTTGTTGTTTTGTCCTAACAGTTTTTGGTTTGTTCAATTTGTGAAACTGATGTGATGGTACATTCCAGTCTTCATCAGTGGGAAATAGTCTCCCTTTCCCTCTGAGTCTGTTATTCCATGAATGATCTTCAGTTTGATGCTTTCTACCAACTGATTTTACACTTCTGTCAGTTTGTGTATTTGGCTGTGCTGAGTTTTTGTCAGTTCTAATAAATTTATGAGTTCCTGACTGTTGTGCAGTCACAAATTTCATTGCAACTGAACTTGTTCTGAACTTAGAATTTTGCTGATTAACAAACCCTAAACCAGAACTGTCTCCAAATGGTTTTCCAGGTTTGAACCGAACACTGGGAATTGGATCAACTGATGATTCCGTGATGTTTATTACTTCTGTCAGTTCATCAGTTGGTCGAATTACCTTGGTTCCATTATTAGCCTTGATTAAATTTATCTCAGCATTCAATCTTAAAACTTTAGCTTTCAATAAATCTTTCTCCTTTTTGACATTCTCATAATTCTTTTGAATTGCCTCCAATTCCTTTATGAGTATGTCCAAGGTTTCATTGGAGTCTTCATTTCTATGATTGTTCATGGCAGTGTGAGTGCTGGATGTAGATGAAATTACCTCATGGTGTTTGATAGGTAAATTTTCAGTTGAGGATGTTAGGAAATCTACGCGGGAACGCAGCGGAATTTAAAATTTTATTTCCTTTTAACCAGGATCGACTTCGTTTAAACAATAAACAAACAAGTAGTAGACGGTGGTTACCTTGGTTGATCTATAAGATCGACTCTTTGACCGTCTAAGGAGAGTAGTTCTGCATAGAGCCGCCCAAGTGTCCAGCCTCTACCGCTAGTCCACACGAACAGCCCGCCGGAATCCCATCATGGATTGCTATTGGAAAACTCCGGTTGCTAGACCGGCCATTTTCCCTCTCTCCAACTCTCTATAGGATGCTCTCTATTTTACACAAGAACTATTAGTTTTTGGAATTATGATGTACAAAAGAGCTTGACACCCACCTCTTATTTATAGTGTAGGGGGCGCCCCATCTAGGTGTGGAGGAGAAGAAAACATTTTCCCAATAAAATAAGGAAAATATAATTGATTGATTTATCTCATTTATTATAATATCTTATATTAAATAAATCTAGGATATTGTCAATATCTTATATTGAATATTTCCAAGATATTGTCAATATCTAATATTGACTATCTTTATTTTATTATCATAAATCAATTTACACATGTGTATGTATCACATATATATATATAACACATAAATCTATTAATATCCAAATCTTCAAACATGATCAACTTGATTGGCATTCACGTGTGTCAACCAAACACACAAATTTCGGCGCCAAGTATATTGGATATATATATATATATATATATATATATATATATATATATATATATATATATATATATATATATATATATATATATATCTTATATTAATATTTGGTAATACCGTTAATTAAATTCATAATCCATGTATCTTATACACTTCAATGTGGCGCCACTTTGTTGGAATGTGTCCTAAACCCAATCGGGTTGGACCGGATCCAACCGGGTCGGGTCATTTACAGTCTATTTAGTTCATGTAATAACTTTATTATGATTAATAAAAGCACTTATGTTATTATATATTGTTTATCTTCATATTGTTTGTTGTATATATATAGTAACGTCCCTAGTATCGATCCGTGATGATAGAGAAACCATGATAGTGATTATGGTTGATGAGATCTCTAATCACTATAACAAGGTTGGTACTTAAATGTCTCTAGTCTTACATATTGTCAAATGGGACATTGATAGTATAATCAGACTAGCACGTATTGGATGTCTTCTATCTTTTAGAAGATAGAGATAGATCTCGTCTATCGAAGTGTAGGGACACTTGGACTGTACGTGGACGTGTATTAGAGAATGCGTACGTTAAAATGACCCACTTACATTAAGTGTCACACTATGTGGCGGTTGTGTAATTATCCTTTGGACCGGAGTCTTCATGGCATCACGGTGTGGATTGTCATGCTTTGACACTATTGATATTTCTCCTAACCACGGGGCGATCATGCGGTAGTGATTGGGTATGATATTGAAGCATGCGGAGTATACATGATTGGTCGTCCGGGAATCACGTATCCTATGATTGGGATCGAATATCCGAAATGGCCTTCTTATAAGGAATGTCTAGCTCTCGAGAATCTTTGCAAAGTGGGAGTAAATGTGTTATTCCGAGAGAGCATGATATCCAGATTATAAGATACGATCGTTAATGTATTGACACTCGAGATACGATCGTATGGATATTGTTATAGCGATAGGATTGTAAGTTACACGGTAACTGCTTCACATGAAAGGTAGTAGTCATTGCTTTTGACTCTTCCGATGATTGGGGGTCACGGTGTGTTGCTAGACGCTATCCCGTGATCGTTAGGCATGAAGGGCATTTTAGTAAATTGCACTTTGTGTCTACGGCCAACATATTCGGAAGCCTATCGGGTCACACACATATGAACATCGAGTCGGATTAAAATGCGGTTATAGTTGATAACCAAATAAGGAAAGTTTATCTCAGACTATAAAGGTTATAGTGGTAAATTAATATGGTGGTATTTATTTATTATGAATAAATTAAATACAAGATATTAATTATATATAAATTAGATTAATTAAAGAATATTCCGGAAGCCAATTTATTGGCATATGGGGCGCCACTTTTAAGTGTATAAGATACACTTGGATTGTGCATTTTAATTAATAAGATTGCCATAATATTAATATAAGATATTAATTGATTTTGAAAAATAGATTTATGGTAATAAGATAATTATAATCAATATATGATATTGGCAAAATAAATTATAATTAAAGAGATAAATCAATCTAGTTGATTTTCCTTATTTTATTGGAAAAATGGTTTTCTTCTCCTACACACCATTAAGGGCGCCACCTTCTACTATATATAGGAGGTGGGTGTCAAGCTCTTTTGTACATCACAATTGCAAGAGTTCATAATTCTTGTGTAAAATAGAGAGCCTTCCATAGTGAGTTTGTGAGGGAAGAAAAGGTCCGGTCTAGCAGCCGGAGATTTTCCGATAGCAATCCATGGAGGATTCCGGCGAGGGTTCGTGTGGATTAGCGATAGAGACCGGACGCGTGGACGGCTTGCGCATTGAACTACTCTCCGTTGGCGGTCAAAACGACGATCTTATAGATCATCTGAGGTATAACCGTCAAACTACTTAACGTGTTTATTGCATTAAACGAAGAAACGATCTAGAAAAGGAAATCAAATTTTAAATTCCGCTGCTTTAAACTAGTGATTTCCTAACAGTGGTATCGGAGCTAGACTTCGAGCTTAAGCATAAGCATATTTTAAATGCGTAGTATTTAATCAATAGATGCAAGATTTAAATCACGAAACGTTGAAACAAACAAAAATAAAAAATAAAAAAATTAGGGTTTATGGGGGCTCGGCCGACTGGCGGCGGCCCCCTCCCTCTGCGGCGGAGGAGGCGGTGGCCCTAGGGCGGCCGTCTGTCGGCTGTCCTCTTCCAATGGGGGAGATCAACCCTTTTCGTTTTGTGATATTTTATTGTGCATAGATATCTCGTTTGTTTAGTTGTGTCACATGGCCAACCAATGGTTCAAACAATTTGAGCCATTGGGAAACCATTTGGCATATTGACCTTTCTAAATTTTGATTTGGAATAGGCCTGGGTCCTTGATGAGAGACAAATTATTTTAATGATCATTATTACGACATTTTACCCCAATATTGATACCACTTTGAGCATTATTGTACCAATTTAAGTCAATAATTACTTAATTTTATCCAAATATATAAATAGTGGTTATTATATAAATTATCGTATTTTTATAAGTTTTGTACCGGTTTAGTAACCGGAGTGTCGTGTCAGATTTACACGGGTATTTGTGGTATTTTTATTGCAGATTTATGATAAACCAAGACCCCGAGTAACGACATTTATTTTTGAAGTCATGATCATATCTTATGAAGGTTATACGAGAGTGTCACTAAGTCAAGTGGTCAATCGATTCGATTTAGTGAAAATCGAGAAATATCTTCGACGAATGAATGGCCCATCAAAAAGACATTTTCTGAAGAAGAGTCCTTCATGAAAGTTGTAGATCATTCAACGAGCTTTCCAATGCCTCTTGAATCATGTCATTTGGAGATCTAGAACTCAAGATATGAATTTTAGAAGTTTTATTTCAAAATATAAAATTTTATCCGGAAATTGGATAATTAAGGGGGATGAATGCAATCATTAACCCGGCCCGGTCCGGCCCTTACCCGGCCCAGTCCGCCCCCCCCTTTTTTTAGGCTATATATACTCCCCCATTTCCATTCCTTCTTTCTGGCCCATCTTTTCCTCTTCTTCGTTCCTTTCTTTCTTTTTTCTTTCATTTTTGTTTTGTAAACACTTTATATATATATAGATATATCTATATATATACACACACACGTCCCAAAATATATATATACATCCATATATATATATTTCATCTATCTTATTTTCTTTTTACTTTCGCCCTTATATATACATACGTCTATGTATGTATATATATGTTTTTATATATATAAATAAAGTAGTTATAGTACCGTTGTAATGGCGGAATAATTATCGAAGATTGTTAAAATCGAAGCTTTGTTATACTACATCCGGTGGAAACGACCCCGATTCAAAGAAAGCGGTTGTAATCGTAATATATTCTAATATTATTATGTTTACTATTTCTATTTCTATTTATATATTATATATGTTAATTATGTTAAGCTAAAAATATATCTAGCCAAGATATGAATCTGAATTAGTTAATCTTTTTGGTAAAATGAATGATCGACTCTGGTAATAATGATTAAAACCAATTATAATGAATCTCTTTCTATTTGCACTTAATGAAAGTAAAAATTGAATTAGCCACTCGATTTTTACTAGAAACGTAATCTAATGAATTGACAACTCGCGATTAGAATACAAGATCGTAATAGAAAGACCGGAGGGTAAAATTGGCCGAGTAAAAATGTGACAACGGAATCCGATTTCCTACCCGGGGGCAGATTTGTCTTGGGAAAGATAAATCTTATTAAAATTGTGCTCACGATATTATTACGTTAAATCACATGTTTAATTGATATCTTAAAACTGGCCGTATGACAAAACGGGAGTGACCCATACTTAAGATGACATTAGACAGAGGACTTTTGGCATATGACAATTTCATACGCTCGTGTGAGGAGGAGTTGTCTAGCTTAGGAGTACACCGGTTCATACATAATTGACCTCCTTGCATCAAGGAAAAGATCCGTCTCATTCAATTTCACTACAAAAAGATATTGATTCAGTAAAGTATTCTTGGCTAGATCCAAAAATATATATATTATCTATTTTTATATTTATATATTTATTTACTCGCTTTACTAACAATCTAACTAATCTAACTATCTAACCCGAGGAGGAATGGTAAAAGCTGCGACTTAGATCGAGTTAATAATAGCTTCTTGGTGTTTAACCACACTTTGAATTATGCCTTCATTTCCCCGAGGATACGACCCGACTCACCGTACTAGCACTACAATTTGACCCGATACACGCCGGTAAGGATTGATAGCCTAGAAAAAGTCCGTCAGTCCTTTTCAAATATTTGATTTGTAAAAGGCCAGACCACTCCAAAATTTTGATTTTGGAAAATGGCTGTGCCTAAACCAAAATTATTTGGCCTTTCCAAATATTTGATTTGGAATAGGCTAGGCCCTTTTCAAATATTTGATTTGTAAAGGCCTAGGCTGGCCACTTCCAAAATTTTGATTTTGGAAAGTGCCGGCCTAGACTAAAATAATTTGGCCTTTCCAAATATTTGATTTGGAATAGGCCTGGGCCCTTTTCAAATATTTGATTTGTAAAGGCTAGCTTGGCCACTTCCAAAATTTTGATTTTGGAAAGTGGCCGGCCTAAGCTATTTAGTTTTGGAAAGGAAACAAATAGGAGACTTTTAATTTTATTTTGAATAGTTCAAATTTAATTAAAATTAAAATCGATTTAAAATTAAATGTTAATTTTAATTTTCGATTAAGTCATATAATTAATTAAAAGTTATTTAATTATTTGACGTGATAAAATAAAGACGCATGAGTAGTTAAAATTAGAATTTAATCTTTTTCATAAGATAAAATTGTATAGATTAGATGTGTAGATATAATGTCATTATATGGACCCCGATTGATAATGGACTCGACCAATAGGATAGATGGGAATATTTTCTTTATGTTGGTTTTTGAAAAATTGTCCTAGGCCGTTATGAAGAACGTGACCTAGTTACTTTTTACAATTATCCCATTCCCGAAAGCCCCCCCCCCCCGTGTGCGGCGGGTGTAATTATTTATTATGTAACAAGAATGGAGCAAGAAGTTGAAGACCAAGGAGAGATAAAGAACCCATTGGCGTACATCAATAAAGATCCTATTGGCGGTTGCAGATACCCTTAATTTGTGACCCGCGGTTTCGTCAGTTTGTATTCGAAACCGCACCTAGGAAAAGTCCATGATCATACCGGTTATTTTATGCGCGGAATGTTGTGTATGTTTTACTTTATATGATATAGTAGTAATATGCACATAGTAGATGAGACCATAATTAAACCAAATTAATTAAGTGAATTAATTTAAAATTATTCCCACGTCAAAAATCAAGTCGGAATTGCCTCCCCATATTATAACGACGGTGAAGAGCCCTTGTTCGGACCCAACTCACCAGCCAAAGCGGGGGTTGACCTACCTCGGGTATATCGTCGTTATCGAGATATGATCGAAAGAGATCTCATGAATATGGGATTAAGACTCGACTAAGAATTCTCTCGGCCACCAACCAAAGCGGGGTCGTTTGGATTTTAGAGGCAAGGGTTTGGCTATTTTCATAAGATGAAATATTGTCAAAGAGTTGACTGGTCAAACAACAAGAATCGTATAAGATACGATCGACAAATCGTTGTCCACCTATTTAATTATTTTCGGCCCATTAGCCAAAGTTGGGGGTCGGGGTAGTTCAATGGGATCTTGCCCACTAAAGAAATTATTTTCTTGGAAGCCAATGGGGAATAGTTGGCTAGTGGGAGTAAAAACCTTATAAGTTATTAAGTGCAAATTTAGGGTTTTTATACACGAGCTTTTACTTATTCTATCTTTATTTATTGTTGTAGAAAATGTCAAACAAATTGAACCTTCGTTTTATCATCGAAAACAAGCTTGACGAGACAAATTTTCTCGATTGGGAAAAAAACCTCAAAATCGTTTTGAGGCACGAGAAGATTGGCTATGTCTTCGACGAGGCCCTACCGGAAAAGCCCGCTGAGGGTTCGGCTGCAGATGTTGTCGAGAAGTACAACAAGCACGCGTTACGACGATCGATGCTACATGTATCATGCTTGCTTCTATGACACCCGAACCGCGTGCGACAAAGATGAGTCTATGGACGCCTACTCTATCATGGTCCACCCGAAGGAACTTTATGCTTCTCGGTCTCGCACCGAGAGGTACGAGGTCTCGAAGGCCCCGTTTAGTTGTAAGATGGCGTCCGGGACCGCCGTGGGGTCACACGTGCTTAAAATGATCGGGTACATGAGAGGCTTGGGAAGCCGGGCCACAAGTTGGAATGAGAGTTGAGTATTGAGTTTCAAGACTATTTAAAGGAGAATGGGATTCTACCTGAATGGACCCCTCCCGGGACGCAACAAATGAATGGCGTATCTGAGAGGAGGAAACGCACCTTGTTAGACATGGTGCGATCCATGATGATCTATGTAGTTCTCCCAAAATCGTTTTGGGGGTATGCTCTAGAAACCGCATCCTATACACTGAATCGAGTTCCATCAAAGACGGTTGACTCTACGCCATACGAGGTATGGACTAAGAGAAAACCGAGCCTAGGTCATCTAAAACCTTGGGGTTGTCCGACTTACGTGAAGCGGATGATGCCTGACAAATTAGAGCCCAGGTCTAGCCAAATGTCTGTTTGTGGGTTATCCTAGGGAAACCAAAGGGTACCAATTTTACCATCCGAGGAACAAAAGGTGTTTGTTGCCAGGACTGGCCACTTTATGGAGAAAGAGTTTATCCTGAATAGGGTCAGTGGGAGTAAAATTGATCTTGAAGAAATTCGAGAACCACTTACGGATAACAGTCAGTTGATGGAAGTAGAGGACTTTCCACATACAGATGTGACACCAACTTCTACCGTGGACACACTAGCCCTCGAAGATCCACCAGGGAACGCCGTGAACCCGAAAGGTATACTGGCGTGTATCTCATGGAAGATGAGGACCCTAGAACTTATGAGGAAGTGCTATTAAGGCATGACAAAGAGAAATGGCTGGAAGCCATGAATTCCGAAATGGAATCCATGAAAGACAACCAAGTTTGGAACTTAGTTGATCCACCTGAGGGAATAGTTTCCATAGGGTGCAAATGGGTCTTTAAGAGAAAGACCGACATGGACGGTAACGTGACTACCTACAAGGCTAGGTTAGTGGCAAAAGGATATAAGCAAAGACACGGAGTTGATTATGACGAAACCTTTTCGCCGGTTGCCATGTTAAAATCCATTAGAATTTTGCTCGCTATTGCAGCATACCATGATTACGAAATCTGGCAGATGGATGTGAAAACAAACTTTCCTTAACGGGAACCCGTCGAGGAAGTGTATATGACACGGCTCGAGGGTTTCACAACCAATGACGCCAGGATGGTGTGTAAACTGCAAAGATCCATTTATGGGTTAAAGCAAGCTTCTCGGAGTTGGAATCTTCGCTTTGATGAGATAATCAAACAGTTTGATTTCATCAAGAACGAAGATGAGCCCTGTGTTTACAAGAAGGTTAGTGAGAGTGCCATTGTGTTCTTAGTGCTTTATGTAGATGACATATTGCTCATAGGGAATGATGTGCCTATGTTACAATCAGTCAAAGCTTGGTTATCCAAGAACTTCTCTACGAAGGACTTGGGTGATGCAGCCTATATTCTAGGAATAAAGATCTATAGAGATAGATCTAAAAGGTTGATTGGTCTGTCACAATCCACCTACATAGACAAGATGCTCAAGAGATTCAGCATGGAGCAGTCCAAGAAATGATTGCTGCCCATGTCACATGGGGTCTACCTGTCAAAGGGAATGAGTCCTAAGACAGAGGAGGAAATGGCACAAATGAGTAAAGTCCCTTATGATTCGGCAATCGGGTCTATCATGTATGCCATGTTATGCACAAGACCAGACGTCTCGTACCCTCTTAGTATGACTAGCGGTACCGGTCCAATCAGGTGAGGGTCACCGGATTGCGTCAAGAATATCCTTAAGTACATGAGACGTACTAGGGATATGTTCCTGGTTTTCGGGAACGATGATTTAGTATTACGAGGTTACACAGATGCCAGTTTCCAAACTGACAAGGACGACTTCAAGTCGCAATCTGGATTTGTTTTCACGCTTAATGGCGGAGCAGTGAGCTGGAAGAGTTCCAAGCAGGAGACTACTGCGGACTCTACAACGGAAGCCGAATACATAGCAGCCTCGGAGGTGGCAAATGAAGCAGTTTGGATGAAGAAGTTCATTACTGAACTTGGTGTGGTTCCCTCCATTGAAGGTCCAGTGCCTCTGTACTGTGATAATAATGGAGCGATATCTTAGTCTAAGGAACCAAGGTCTCATCAGAAGTCCAAACATGTGCTACGGTGCTATCACTTGATTAGAGAGATAGTAGATAGAGGAGATGTAAAGATAGAGAAAGTCCACACGGATGATAACATAGCTGATCCGTTAACCAAAGCATTGTCTCAAGCTAAGCATGAGAAACATGTTCACTTGCACGGGCTTAGGCATATGGGTGATTGGCTTTAGGCCAAGTAGGAGATTGTTGGAAAGGTGTCCTAAACCCAATCGGGTTGGACCGGATCCAACCGGTTCGGGTCATTTACAGTCTATTTAGTTCATGTAATAACTTTATTATGATTAATAAAAGCACTTATGTTATTATATATTGTTTATCTTCATATTGTTTGTTGTATATATATAGTAACGTCCCTAGTATCGATCTGTGATAGAGAAACCATGATAGTGATTATGGTTGATGAGATCTCTAATCACTATAACAAGGTTGGTACTTAAATGTCTTTAGTCTTACATTTGTCAAATGGGACATTGATAGTATAATCAGACTAGCACGTATTGGATGTCTTCTATCTTTTAGAAGATAGGGATAGATCTCGTCTATCGAAGTGTAGGGACACTTGGACTGTATGTGGACGTGTATTAGAGAATGCGTACGTTAGACTGACCCACTTACATTAAGTGTCACACTATGTGGCGGTTGTGTAATTATCCTTTTGACCGGAGTCTTCATGGCATCACGGTGTGGATTGTCATGCTTTGACACTATTGAGATTTCTCCAAACCACGGGGCGATCATGCGGTAGTGATTGGGTATGATATTGAAGCATGCGGAGTATACATGATTGGTCGTCCAGGAATCGCGTATCCTATGATTGCGATCGAATATCGAAATGGCCTTCTTATAAGGAATGTCTAGCTCTCGAGAATCTTTGCAAAGTGGGAGTAAATGTGTTATTCCGAGAGAGCATGATATCCAGATTATAAGATACGATCGTTAATGTATTGACACTCGAGATACGATCGTATGGATATTGTTACAGCGATAGGATTGTAAGTTACACGGTAACTGCTTCACATGAAAGGTAGTAGTCATTGCTTTTGACTCCTCCGATGATTGGGGGTCACGGTGTGTTGCTAGACGCTATCCCATGATCGTTAAGCATGAAGGGCATTTTAGTAAATTGCACTTTGTGTCTACGGCCAACATATTCGGAAGCCTATCGGGTCACACACATATGAACATCGAGTCGGATTAAAATGCGGTTATAGTTGATAACCAAATAAGGAAAGTTTATCTCTAGACTATAAAGGTTATAGTGGTAAATTAATATGGTGGTATTTATTTATTATGAATAAATTAAATACAAGATATTAATTATATATAAATTAGATTAATTAAAGAATATTCCGGAAGCCAATTTATTGGCATATGGGCGCCACTTTTAAGTGTATAAGATACACTTGGATTGTGCACTTTAATTAATAAGATTGCCATAATATTAATATAAGATATTAATTGATTTTGAAAAATAGATTTATGGTAATAAGATAATTATAATCAATATATGATATTGGCAAAATAAATTATAATTAAAGAGATAAATCAATCTAGTTGATTTTCCTTATTTTATTGGAAAAAGGGTTTTCTTCTCCTACACACCATTAGGGGCGCCACCTTCTACTATATATAGGAGGTGGGTATCAAGCTCTTTTGTACATCACAATTGCAAGAGTTCATAATTCTTGTGTAAAATAGAGAGCCTTCCATAGTGAGTTTGTGAGGGAAGAAAAGGTCCGGTCTAGCAGCCGCAGATTTTCCGATAGCAATCCAAGGATGATTCCGGCGAGGGGTTCGTGTGGATTAGCGATAGAGGCCGAACGCGTGGACGGCTTATGCATTGAACTACTCTCCGTTGACGGTCAAAGCGACGATCTTATAGATCATCTGAGGTATAACCGTCAAACTACTTAACGTGTTTATTGCATTAAACGAAGAACGATCTAGAAAAGGAAATCAAATTTTAAATTCCGCTGCGTTAAACTAGTGATTTCCTAACACACTTATCAATATAAGTGTATTTAATTAATTAACATAATTAATATCTTGTATTATATTTATTCATAATAAATAAATACCACCATATTAATTTACCAATATAACATTTATAGTCTCGAGATAAACTTTCCTTATTTGGTTATCAACTATAACCATATTTTAATCCGACTCGATGTTCATATGTGTGTGACCCGATAGGATTCCGAATATGTTGGCCGTAGACACAAAGTGCAAATTACGAAAATGCCCTTCATGCCTAACGATCACGGGATAGCGTCTAGCAACACACCGTGACCCCCAACCATCGAAAGAGTCAAATGCAATGACTACTACCTTTCATTTGAAATAGTTACCGTGTAAATTACAATCCTATCGCTGTAATAATATCCATACGGTCGTTAGTCGAGTGTCAAACATTAACGATCGTATCTTATAATCTGGATATCATGCTCTCTCGAAGTAACTCATTTACTCCCACTTTGCAAAGATTCACGAGAGCTAGACGTTCCTTATAAGAAGGCCATTTCGGATATTCGATCCCAATCATAGGATACGCGATTCCCGGATGACCAATCATGTATTATCTGCATGCTTCAATATCACACCCAATCACTACCGCATGATCGCCCCGTGGCTAGGGGAAACCTCAATAGGATACCTGAAGGGTGTTTCAGAAGTCAACATTATCCCCTTCCATATCTAATATGGAATTTATTCAACCTTTATTCTTTGGAACTCGGTATAAGGGCACTATCCGAAATAGGTAAGGGATACTTCGCATGGCTTGCATCACACCTTTTTCATAAAAAGTGTTGTTTCCATTTTGGGAACACAATCTAATTGCGTATCCTAAAGATGGTATACTTCAAGGAGAATCTTATTCCTTTCAGACGACTTCTGAAACACCCTTCAGGTATTAATTACTTCAATCCAATTGGAGATTAATTCCAAAATAGCTAATCAATCTCATATTCATACTAGCTCAAACTTTTCGGGCTTTCCGAATTATGCACTTCACTGAGTACACTTGACTATTTCTAAAAATAGACGTAGAGACTAATAAACAATTATTTGTGGCATTAATTGTCACAAGCCAACAAACATCGGTATGTTCAGGCTTTAGACAATTTTTCTAGATTTTACAACCTTTTTCATAAAAGGGTATTTTAGTCATCTTCAGATAAGATACGTATTACCCACATGATTCATAATCATATGGTTCAACATCATCATAATGACGTTTGATTATACGTTTCTCTTCCAGAGAGTCGACATCTAGAACAACTACAAATATCAAGGATAACAGCCATACAAATATTTAGTTGAGATCTCATCACATATATCAACTATATAGTGACAACAATCTAGTATGTTAGATTTAGTGACCTTCCAACTTTATCGGAATAATATTTATTCTTTACAATTGAATATGTCCATTAAATCCTAACAAATAACTGAAAGTATGTTCTTCATAAGAACCGTAACATAATAACATTTATTTAGTTCGCTTATCAGATTACTAGATCCAGAATATGGTAAGTGTCACAACGTTTGCTTCACCTTCCATATATGCATTTAATCTTTCTAATTTAATCACACTCGTAAGATATCATATATCTTAGAGTCGACTTTTGTCCACGGATTATTGCTAATGAAATAAACAAGTAATATAATTTATAATCCGGTTAACCTCAAGTATAAGGATCGTAGTATGGAGGCTAATGCCGGGTCGATCTTACGGGGAACTAATGGTTGTAAATCCTAATTTTTGCCTATCTAAACGATGTCACGAAAACTTAATTAAACAGGGAACTAAACTAGACAAATATGCTGAAAATAAACTAGACAGAGGACGGAATCCAAAGCTAGGAAGAATTGGTTGCGAACAAACTAAACTAATGTGGAAAAAAAAAAGTAATCTAAACTAAACAAATTCAAGTTCTAAAGATTAGATCAAATTTAAAAAGGACAAACGAGCGAGTTGATCCACCTATCCAACAATTATTAACTTCCTATCTTGATTATATTTTCGTTTCTAACAAGTTGTGATTCATCTTATCAAAGGTATGAATTCCTAATTTCGTAGATAATTCGCCTATTAATTCCTATCTTTCGATTTACGGAGATTAACGCGTCATAAAATAAGCAAAGATGTAAACTTTAACGTTTTAACCTAGATATTCAACCTATCAACTTTCGTTTGACATAGATCAAAGATCCATTCCTAAATCATGGTGATCTAATGTTTATAAAGACTTTCATCAAATATAAAACATCATACATGCACATCTTTCGATATAAATGCAATTAACATCATAAAACATGATAAAGGAAACAACTTTGAATAGAAACTTACAATATAATCGAAGAAAACGAAGTCAACAAGTGTTGGATGGCTTCACAATGCTCATTTGTAGAAGCTTAGCCCCTGAACATCCTCGAGAACTCAAAAGTGCGGGAATTAAGAACATAGAACTACCTACTTTTATCTAGAATTTAAGTGTATGAAAAGCGGAATAAAAGCAAGTAAAGATGCACCCTAAAGCCGCCCCCGATATTAGGGTTTCGAATAATGTCAATCGGTCTCCTTAATGTGTGAAAACGAGAAGGGTATTTATAGCCTCCAAAGTCGGTTTCTCTAAGTCGGTCGGATGGACGAACGTTCACTATAGTGGACGCTCGTTCACAATTGCCGAACTCTCCTCGACGCTCGTTCGATTCCGTTCATGCTCTCTCGTATCAAAATCGTTCTTCCGGACGCCCGTCCGGTTTAGCAAAACGCCCGTCCACTCTAGACGGGACCTGGACGCTCGTCCAATATGGCTCGGATGTGATTTTTGCATCTCTATCTCTTTTCTTTAACCCACCTCATCATTATCTCTTTCTTTAATCGCCATATCTCGAATTTCATCTCTTTTTATCATTAGTTGAACCTCATAACAATACCTATGAGACACGGAAAATATCGTGAACTGTAATAATATCCAAATAATTATAATTCAACCATAAAAATCATATAATTACATCGATATTGCGATTAAGCCCTTAAAAATATCATTTACTAAATATTTCCATATAAGACCTAATTATTATGCAAATTATACAAATAAAAGGGGAAAACATCACAAAATATAACCTTATAAAACATATAATTTCACCCTTAACAACTCCCCCACACTTAGCTTTTGCTCGTCCCGAGCGAAACAAAACGAAAAATTAGGCTCGAGATAGTATAGACATCTCAACAAATATAACGTATATTCAATAAGGTAGAAGTTCAACATTGTGTGTGTGCATAGCCATAGAAAAA
This sequence comes from Gentiana straminea, assembly GCA_036785695.1. Taxonomy (NCBI): domain Eukaryota; kingdom Viridiplantae; phylum Streptophyta; class Magnoliopsida; order Gentianales; family Gentianaceae; genus Gentiana; species Gentiana straminea. Next base: position 135,402 of record JAVUPR010000160.1, read on the forward strand.
TTCCACTACATCCAAACTTGAGGAACTCAAACTAAAACTAGCTAATACCCCCTCGTAGAATAGTAATAAATGACACTCATAAGATGTACCCTACAAACGTGACATATCCCGAAAAGAATGATCGAATGAATCTAGGGCCTTTCTGAAATACTCAGAGGATAATCCCTACATCATATCTTTCAGTTTATACTGGGGATAAGATAGACGATAACTTAGTCATATTCATTTCATAACATATCTTAAGTTGATTGAATTCATTCACGTTTTAAACACACATTAGAAGAAGCTATTGCCCTGTCATAGCAGAATAGGACATTTCGAGATAATACCCTACCTTACTCCAATCATAAGGCGGCTTTTCCTAACTCGTCGTGAGCTTTTAGTCATCATAGTGGCATAGGACTTACGTGGTAAACCCTACCGCACTCAAATCATCGACTAGCTTCCGACACACACGATAGATTCATTTAATTATTCAACTTCTCATTTGACATTAGTTACGTGTTACTTATCACATTCAAACTCGCTAGATATTCACAGTATAACATACTTCGGATCTAAATACAAACTATCATAGATCTCACGATACACACGTAGCACTAAGTACATGACTTAAAAGAAAATAAAAAATTACTCGTCCAAAAGGGGTAATAACTTTATAAATTAGCTCATCATTCACTATGGCTCGTGAAAAATAGTGTCAGGTGAAACAACTAACTTACCAAACATATAATATATAGCTTAAATGACTATAAAGATAACGAACATTGAATTGAATTGCCTACTCGGGACAAAACAAAAACAAAAGTGTCGAAAAATTTCGAAAATTTTAGCTCATTTTGCATAATAAACAATCTGACGTAGTAAACAAACTCATATGCATAGGATTAAATCGAACTATCCCCTCCCCCACACTTAAAAATTCAACATGTCCCCATGTTGTGCAGAAATTAAAAAAGATAAGAAACTTAGCTGAATTCGCGTAGAAAACCGAGCCATTGGTCAGGCTGGAGCATGAAAAGGCCAACGCTCGCAAAAAGCGTGGAAAAATGTTCCAAAAACTAACTCAATCGGATCTCGACAAAAACTATTGCTGCAAAACTCGAGAAACAGAAAACTCGGGGGAAAACGGGATACAATACGGCGAGTAGAGATAATAAACCAAACGGAATAAAAAGAAAAGATCATCGATAAATATGTCAACACAAGTCAAAGAACGAGAAACTAGAAAGTAGCAAAATGTATAGGTACTGACCAAATCGAATGAAATGTATCAAAAAGTGCAATAACAACCGAAAGATAGATATATAAAAATAGAAACTCAAGGCAGCCCCGGAGCATCAACTGGAGAAGGATCTGAAGAAGGAACATCAGCTGTAGATGCGTGCGTGTAGGGTTTGGGCGTGCAACGAGAGCGACGGTGGACGGCCCGGCCTCTCCGTCGTAGGAACTCTCGCAGTCCTCGGATCCACTGGAGTCTCCTCATCACCCGACTCGGGCTTCTCCTCCATCTTGACCACCTCAGCTATCACCCGCTCTATCTGCTCGGAGAAGACATAATCCATATTACTCGCATTGAATACCCTCCGATCTCTCGGTTGCCTTCCATCAACTATACATTCCAAAACCGACAAGATATTATCTTGGCCATCCCGGATATCACTCAACATCGCCCGCAAACTATGAGCCATACTATGCCGAGTAATCTCGGAAGAAGATAATCCAGAAATAACTGAAGCTCGAGGCGGTGTCGATGTGGAACCGGGCTCGAAACGGGAACGGCCTCTCTCTACGAATAAGGGGGTAACTCTTTGTCTTGTGGTCGATGTATACTCGCAACCCCAAAGCATCCGGACATAATCGATGTATCAAATGAGGTACTATTAAACTCCGGGTAGACACCTTTGGTTTGCCAAAATGTCATCAAACAAGGCGCCCTACATCAACGTTTAACCCGAAAACCAACGCATACAACATCCCAAGATCACCGATATAGAAATGTGTAAGGTTGTTCTTAGGAATCAACCGACTCGGATAAATCGACAAGAGACCCTCCAATCCTCGGTCCAGGTCGTGGTGATTAACTCCTTCCTCTCACCGTTCGGTCTCAACACCCATGCCACACCCGGACAAACTTTCAATCGCAGCCTCCTCCATCGGATCCCTACCCTCCTCTTTTTGCCGTCTAGTGATCTCCTCCTTATAGTCCAAGCCCTGAAACGCCGGCAACTTATATTTCTTGTTTATCACCTCGGCGGAAAAAGGAACTTGGACACCTCGAACCATCACAAAACCGTCATCCAAATTTGTCTCAGAACAATTTGCATAAAACTCTCGCACTATAGAATCATTGACTGGGGTAGGAGGAATTTTCAGCAACTCATCCCATTTCCTAGCCTTTAACATCTTCACGAAGGCGGGATCAACTTGTAGTGTCTTGACCTCTCTGTCAAAGATCAGACTCCTAGTCACATAATCCTTAGTGTAGGCAGTATGAGCTCGTGGATTGACGAACCTACGGGGCATAGCAAGAGGGACAACATTCTTAGCTTTCTTCTTGGGAGGGGTACCATGCGGCCTCGGTTTCGGCCTCCTCCTCCCTAACTACTTCCTCATTACCACCCTCGGCTCTAGAAGACTCACCACCTCGAGTGCCTCGGGCCATTCTACTAAGAGGGACATCATCATCTTCCTCGGTTTCGAATCGGACGGGGAATCATCTCTTAACTCGGTCTACGTTGCCGAGACGCCACAGGAGGTTGCTCTCGAATGACAACACCTCGGGTTGGAGCAGTGGTGGAGGGATCAAACTCTAAACGCTTCCGCTTACCGCTCTCCCTAGCTAAACCTTTACCATAACGTTTCACAATTTCCTTCTTACGCACCATTGTCAAACTTATATCTAAACCAAACCATTCACACAAATGGTTACCCGTTTATCGTCCAAATCGGGATTTCAAGCAAAGCACACCACCAATCACCACCACAAAAACACCACAACATCATCACAACCGAATTTGGGGAAGACAAGAGCAACAAACGAGAAAATGAAACATTATGAGTGCATATTCAAGAGAATGAGCCGAGCCGAAGATCGAACTCACAAAAACTTGAATGGAATCGAGAAAAGTTGCTATAGACTTACCAAATGCTACGTAGGGATGATGGTCGAATAGATTTGACGCCCAGAAACACCAAGATTGGCCACCAAAATGTGAAATTTTGTCAAAGAGGCCGCACCGAAGAATCTCTGATTCTCGAAATTCTGTTGGTTGTTGGAGAATTTGGGTTATGGAAATGAAAAGAGGGTGCTTAGAGCGTGCTAATGCAACTTGAATCGCTCAATTTGGTTCAGAAACAAGGATTTTAGGTTTGGAGAAGGGGGAAAGTCGGGTTCGCGTTTGAAATTGCAAAAAAAATGAAGGTTCGTGTCCAGAACATATATATATAGGCTCAGAGTGGACGCTCGTCCATCCTGACGGACGGGCGTTCACTAGTAACTGCATGAACTGGACGGGCGTCCATAAATTCAGACGCTCGTCCATAGGGCATATTTGAATACAGGATAGGAGGGAGTTTTTCAGACGGGCGTCCACTATATTGGACGAACGTCCATAAAAACACTAGTCCGGACGGGCGTCCATATATTCATGAACGGGCGTCCACCAGAAAAAACTTTTATTAATATCCAATAAAATTCAAAAGTACAACGATGAAAGATCAAAAACACAAAATAACTTAGAAAAATAAAATAATAATAAAAACATAACTAAAACAGTGGGTTGCCTCCCACCCAGCGCTTTCGTTTAACGTCGGGGCTCGACGTAACAAAACCTAAGTAACAATAGCTAGTCATCATAAAGCTCTGCCCAGTCTATAACCCTGATAAAACGACGGAGTAAATCAACAGCCGGAGGAAAGTCATAGTCATCCTGAACACCCCAATCGTCATCAGCTGCCTCTACACCCTGAAAATGCTCATCCTGCAGTACTAGGGCTAAATCAGTCAGCATCGGATCGTTAAGGATCCGGTATGGTCTTCCTAAAGCCGCCCGCAACTCCTCAATGGTAAAATCTCCGCCCCCGAGCATCCGGGAACAATGAGAACATAAGTGACGGTCCGATGCGGGTAAGAATATCTATATCTATATCCGAACTATCGTGCCCCCGAGGTCCATCCGAAACGGTGAGAAGGAAATCCTACTAATGAGAGGGAACTCCTCCGGCAAAATACCGTACTCCATATATAACTGAATGCTAAACTGATAGAAACAGACAAAACTTAATTAGACTTAGCTTAAAGCATTAACAACTAAAACAAAAATAAACACACAAAGAGAGTAACTAATATAATACGGATATCTAGGATGCCTCCTAGTAGCGCTATTGGTTTATGTCGTTAGCTCGACACAGTTGAAGCTCAGCCTGGATCAGGCCATTTGACTTTTCTGCCAGCCATTACCTCGTTTAAGTTCTGATCAGGATTGTGGCCGCAGAAATAGCACTTAACACATGGGGTTAAATCCTTTATATCTTTCCAAATACGTTTAAACTTCCCCATGGTTGACCTCTTTGTCTTCTGAAGCTTTTGATGACATCTGCGTTGACGCTCCTTCCAATACTCTTCCATATCCCAACTACCAGCTAGAACTTCTTGTGATAGACCACTACCGTCATCCTCAGAGAAAAGATTGGGTGAGACCTCGTCAGAGTCATCGACTTCATTAACATCACATCCAAGGATATCGAGAAATTTAACAATCAAAGGCTTGTCTGTAGGTTCACCAATGTAGTGTTTGCACCTTTGACCATTAACTCGAAATGGTTGGTCCTTATAACCGAGTAGTTCGAGAACGCCTCCAGGAATGATTTGGAGAATCTCAAATGGGCCAGACCAACGTGTCCTCAACTTCCCAGGAAACAAATGTAACCTAGAATTGTATAGTAACACTCGCTCTCCAACTTGAAATTCTCTCTTCTTGATCTTTGCGTCATGAAGGAGTTTCATCTTTTCCTTACTGATCCTGGCACTTTCGTAAGCCTGAAGCCTAAACTCGTCCAACTCATGCAACTGCTGCAGTCGGTGTTTGCCACAGGATTGGGAATCAAAGTTAAGAAACTTTATAGCCCAATAAGCCCCGTGCTCTAACTCAACCGGCAAGTGGCACGACTTACCATAAACCATCCGGTAGGGTGATGTACCCGTGGGGGTCTTATAGGCGGTGCGATATGCCCACGTACATCATCCAACTTTAGACTCAGTCTTTTCTATGACCGTTCTTGTTTTCTCCAGGATCTTCTTCAAGCTCGGTTGCTTCTTTCAACCCGACCACTAGTCATAGGATGGTATGGTGTGCCAATTTTGTGCACGACACCATATTTCTCAAGAACTTTTTCTAGTGGCCGGTTGCGAAATGTGTCCCTTCATCACTAATCAAGGCACGTGGACATCCAAACCTCACAAAGATATTCTTCTTCGAGAAAATTCATGACCGTTTTATGATCATTGTGATGAGTGGCTATTGCCTCCACCCATTTCGATACATAGTCTACGCGAGACTAAGATGTATTTATTCCCACGGGGAAGATGGGAATGGACCCATAAAGTCAATCCCCCATACATCAAAGACTTCGCATTCAAGAATGGGTTTCAGTGGCATGTCGAATCGCCTTGTTAGAGTACCGGTTCTTTGGCACCTATCGCAAGCTTTGCAGAAAGATTCCGTGTCCTTAAAGATCGTGGGCCAGTAGAAACCGGACTGGAAGATCTTCACAACCGTTTTCCAAGGACCAAAGTGACCACCTGTGGGTCCACTATGGCATTGCTCGATTATATCGCGTTGCTCAGATTCAGGAACACACCTCCTTAGCAAACCATCTTTACTGATTTTGAAGAGGTAAGGTTCATCCCAAACGAAAGACTTCATATCGAGAAGAACTTTCTTCTTCTCTTGATAAGACATTTCGGGATCTAGATAACGGGCATGAAGGTAGTTTACAATGGAGGAGTACCAAGGGACGTACGGAGCGCAAAGCAATCTATCAACATGATGTTTTCTAGAGGAAAGTAAAGATCTATGTCATCGGGATCACCCTTTTCCTCACTTAACATCCTAGAAACATGATCCGCCACTACGTTTTCACCTTTGCCTTTTTTATCTTTAATTTGAACGTCAAACTCTTGGAGGGTCGGTATCCGGCGCGAAGCGCGGTTTAGCCTCTTTCTTTGTCATTAGATACCGCAAGGCGACGTGATCGGTCCACACAATCACTTGAGCTCCTAACAAGTAACTACGGAACTTGTCCATAGCAAAAACTACGGCCAAAAGCTCCTTTTCAGTAGTGGTATAGTTAACTTGAGAAGGATTCAGTGTGTGACTGGCATAGTAGATAGGCTGGAACTTTCCATCAAGCTTTTGTCCTAAAACTGCACCAACTGCGTAGTTGGATGCATCACACATAAGCTCAAAGGGTAGGTTCCGGTCGGACGATATAAGTATTGGAGCGAGAGATCGACGATTTTTGAGCTCCTCAAACGCATGCTGCGGCTATCATCAAAGGCGAACTCAACGTCTTCCTTAAGTAAGGTAGACGGGGGCTTGGCGATCTTTGAAAAGTCCCGAATGAATCTCCTATAAAAGCCGACATGTCCGAGAAAACCTCGACTTCGCGAACATTCTTAGGATAACTCATCTTCTCGATAGCTTCCACCTTAGCCCTATCTACCTCAATACCTTTGGCGGACACTTTGTGGCCAAGAACTATCCCCTCATCTACCATAAAATGGCATTTCTCCCAATTGAGCACCAAGTTCTTTTCCACACACCTAGATAACACCTGATCAAGATTATCGAGGCAATCATCGAAGGATTGACCAAAGACCGAAAAGTCGTCCATGAAAATCTCCATACACTTTTCAACTAGCCCGTCAAAGATAGCCATCATACACATTTGAAAGGTGGTGGGGCATTACGAGAGACCAAATGGCATCCGCCCGTAAGCGAATGTACCATAAGGGCGGTGAAAGTGGTCTTCTCTTGGTCAATAGGATCGATGGGTATACGGAAGTATCCCGAATATCCATCGAGGAAACGATAGAAGGCATGCCCCGCCGACGCTCAAGCATCCGGTCAATGAAGGGAAGGGGAAATGATCTTTCATTGTGACCTCATTGAGTTTTTCGTAGTCAATACGGACTCTATACTGTAACGAGCCTCAATGCTATCTCTTCTCCCTTCTCGTTCTTCTCAATAGTAATCCCTCCTTTTTTTGGGACTACCTGAGTAGGGGATACCCATTCACTGTCAGCGATGGCGTAAATGATACCCATATCTAGAAGCTTAATGATTTCCTTCTTGACTACCTCTTGCATGTGAGGGTTTAGCCTCCTTTGGGGTGTCTTACACATTTGGCTCCCTCACTAGTCTTGATCTTGTGCATGCGGATGTCGGGAGGTATTCCTCGGATATCTCCCACCTGCCATCCAAAGGCTCTTTCGTTTTTCGCAAGACGTTTAATAGTTTCAGCTCATCTATTCGAGATAGCTTGGCAGATATGATCAAGGGAAGCTTGTCACCTTCCCGTAGGAACACATACTTAAGATGTTTAGGCAACGGCTTCAGAACTAGATCTGTAGGGGGATCCTCTAAACTCGATTTAAGCCCTCCACTTTTCAACTCAACATCGCTGAGCTTACTTAGTGGCTCCACTGCCAAAGCTTCTTCTCTTAATAACTCATCTTCAAGGTCAGCTGTCAATTGATGTAGATTAACCACACCATGACTATTCAGATTATCGATCAATCGCTCATATTCCGCCTCCACAGCCTTGACTTGGTCTTCCATACAGTCATTGAAGTCATTAAATGTTTCCTCAATGGAAAAGCCGGTTGGAGAACCAGAGGGTACGTGAATAGATTTAGAGACACTATAGATCACCTCTTGGTCACCAACTCGAATAGTTTCTTGCCCACCATCACAATCGATGAGGGCCCTAGCTGTAGATAGGAAAGGTCTTCCAAGAATCAGGGGAACATTTTCACCTTTCTCCATATCTAAGACGTACCAGTCAACTGGGAAGGTAAACCTATCAATTTGAACTAATATGTCTTTCAGATCCCCGAAGCTTTCTTGGAAGATCCGTCGGCGAACCGAAGGTTCATGGTGGTGGGCTCTAGAAGATCTTGTAAACCAAGTGGTTGCAAACGGACAACGGCATCAAGCCGATGGATGCACCCAGTGTCACATAAAGAATTTGGGAAGACTAGGCCTCCCATCCGCAATGTGAGCACAAATTTGCCCGGGTCACCCCTCTTGGTTGGTAAGTCTTGATGATTTATCAAGGAACAATCCTCACCAATTTGCCTTTCCATGCCTCGCTAATTTCTTTTTCGAAGACACAACATCCTTGATGAATTTTGTATACTTAGGCATCTCGACCAAGACCTCGGATAATGGCGCATTTACCGAGTATTTTTCAAAAGGTTAAGCACCTTTTCATATTTCTTATCTTCACTCGGAGGGATGTTGCACTTCCTCGGTGGAAATGGAAGCTTTTTAAGGTCACTCTCGGAAAATACTTTCTTTGAGGATGCACTTACGGCCTTGTCTTCCGATCTTTCCACCTCACAACTTTTTCGGTCGTCTTATTGGTCGGGGGATCGGCCACCGACTCTCAACCGAATCTTCTTTTCTCGTCGGGGGTTCGGCCACCCGAGGTGTTTCAACTCTTTCATCTCTCGGGGGATCGGCCACCCGAGTATGCTCTTGCGGGACGGGGGATAGTGGTTGCTCAACTTCCCCTCCGCCTTATCGATGGCGGGAGGGGCTAGTGGTTTCCCCGGAATCCGGGGGGACCACTCACCGAGTGCCACTTCTTAAATTCATCGCACCGGCCTCCTCTTTACCGTATTGCATTGTTGGCACGAGGTCGGTGCATTGATTGTTGCTTATATCGGCCCGAGCAACCCGACCGCCTTTTGGATTCTTTTCCGTAAAGTCGGGCGAAACCGCCCCGACGGTCTCGGAAGCTAAGCGCTCGGCCCGGTTGTCCTATTTGCCTCTCAAGGCTCTTGTTCGTATTCATTAGAAGTTGAATACTTTTGCTTTGCTCCTCCAACTTAGCTTCGAGATTGTTGGACCGGGTAGGGGCCTTGAGAGTTTTGGGTATTTTGAGAGTATGGCCGGGCCGGGCCGATTCTCGAATTTGAGAGTTGGAATTGGCGGGCCAATTCGATTGAACCTCTCGAGTATTGTTTGAAAAATTTGAGTTCGGTTCGATTGAATCCGGGGTTTCGTTGAAGTTTGGATTCGATTAAAGCTCGGATTGAAATTTGGATTTGAATTAAAGCTCGGATTCGGCCGAAGCCCCGGTTTTGAGAATTATTCGCCGAGAATTGGTTATTGAACCTCGGATTGGACCGGCCGGAAAAAGCATTCACTTCGCATTCCGTCCAATCATGGGACGAAGCGAGCGATGTGCCTCGGATCATCACATACTTGGCATGTGATTTGATTATACCGTCCATTGTTATGAACAAAGCATTGACTTGATGAACGAGAGGGGGCTGAAATTGACATTGGCCAAACATGTGACCGTCGACAAAGCAATTTTCGCAATACGAACCCGAGGGTTCTCGCGGAAACGAAGGAGTCCGATTAATCGGGTTTGGAACTTGAGGACTTGCCATCTCGCTTTTGCAAAGCATGGCAATTAGACTTTGGACGTTTACTTCCTCCACCTTGGGAGGAGGAGGCGCTTGGATGGCCCGATAGGATGGGGCATAGTTGTATTTGGCAATATCTTCAAACAAAGTGCCCATCCTTCATCGGTGTCTTTTGAGGAAAGCCCCACCGTAAGAGCCGTTGACCATGCCTTTAGTAAGCTCGGTCAGTCCACTGAAGAAAGTGTTTACTTGCCTTTCCTTAGGCAAGCCATGGTGGGGACATTTTCTTAAAAGAGATTTGAACCTCTTCCAACATTCGAAGAATGATTCATTCTCCTTCTGGTAGAAGGTAAAGATCTCATTCGACATCGGGTCGTCTTTGAAGGAGGAAAATATTGACTTAGAAATTCTTTTTCAAGTCCGGCCTGGTAGTGATGGATTCTCGAAGGGAGAGAGTGATACCACTCCCTAGCCTCTCCTTTCGAGAGAGAAAGGAAAAAGTTTAAGCTTGATCGCATCCTCACTCACTCCTTGGATGCGGGTGGTACCGCATATCTCTAAGAACGCATGTAAGTGGGTATGCGGATTTTCGCATTGGTAGCCATGAAAAATTGATGCATCGCATCATCCGGATGAGTCCGGGCTTGAGTTCGAATGTGTGAGCCGTAATGGCGGGCAAGACTATAGCCGGGTTGACAAAGTGATCGCACTGGCATGGCGTAGTCCGCGCCGTACGTCTATCTTCTCGCAGCCATTATTACTATTTTTTCGATCTCTCCTACAAGATATTGCTCAAATTCTTGATCTAGGGCGTTTCCCTCGTCGAAACGAAGTCTCCGCTCGTTGGGTCGGACTATGGTCCGCTCGGGGTCGGGGGAATAGATTAGTGGTCCCTTATGACTACGAGTTTGCATAAACCGAGGCCCAAATCAAGATATTGAACTAAAAACTAAAGAAAAGAAGAAGAAACTATCTAAGAGATTAAAAGCCTAAAACTAGTATCAAGATCTATGAAAAAGAAAGAAAAGAGAAGGAAAGATACAGACGGACGGGCGTCCTAAAATGTGAACGAACGTCTGCCCAAGATACAGACGGACGGGCGTTCAGAAAACCTAACGCTCGTCTGGTCTGCTGAATATCCTTGGACGGGCGTCCAGAGGTATGAACGCTCGTCTGCAGGTCGGAGATTGATACAGGATTGAAAAGTTTTCAGTGGACGGGCGTCCAGTAAACTAAACGCTCGTCCGGATGCTGAAAAAATTCAGGGAGGAATCGAAAATTTGCAGGAAAGAACAGGGGATAACGAAGAAAACAGAGTACGAAAACTGCAAAAACAGAGATATAAAATTGATGACTAAAATCTATACTAATTACTCACAGAACACGCATAAATAAAACAGACTAAACAGTTAATATTAACAATTAAGATATTACGAAAAACAGAAAAAAATAAAACGAAAATCTAACCTAGCTACTAAACAAAAACTAGGCAACCGTTTGTTCCCCGGCAACGGCGCCAAAAACTTGTCCACGGATTATTGCTAATGAAATAAACAAGTAATATAATTTATAATCCGGTTAACCTCAAGTATAAGGATCGTAGTATGGAGGCTAATGCCGGGTCGATCTTACGGGGAACTAATGGTTGTAAATCCTAATTTTTGCCTATCTAAACGATGTCACGAAAACTTAATTAAACAAGGAACTAAACTAGATAAATATGCTGAAAATAAACTAGACAGAGGACGGAATCCAAAGCTAGGAAGAATTGGTTGCGAACAAACTAAACTAATGTGGAAAAAAAACAGTAATCTAAACTAAACAAATTCAAGTTCTAAAGATTATATCAAATTTAAAAAGGACAAACGAGCGAGTTGATCCACCTATCCAACAATTATTAACTTCCTATCTTGATTATATTTTCGTTTCTAACAAGTTGTGATTCATCTTATCAAAGGTATGAATTCCTACTTTCGTAGATAATTCGCCTATTAATTCCTATCTTTCGATTTACGGAGATTAACGCGTCATAAAATAAGCAAAGATGTAAACTTTAACGTTTTAACCTAGATATTCAACCTATCAACTTTCGTTTGACATAGATCAAAGATCCATTCCTAAATCATGGTGATCTAATGTTTATAAAGACTTTCATCAAATATAAAACATCATACATGCACATCTTTCGATATAAATGCAATTAACATCATAAAACATGATAAAGGAAACAACTTTGAATAGAAACTTACAATATAATCGAAGAAAACGAAGTCAACAAGTGTTGGATGGCTTCACAATGCTCGTTTGTAGAAGCTTAGCCCCTGAACATCCTCGAGAACTCAAAAGTGCGGGAATTAAGAACATAGAACTACCTACTTTTATCTAGAATTTAAGTGTATGAAAACTGGAATAAAAGCAGTAAAGATGCAGCCAAAAGCCGCCCCTGATATTAGGGTTTCGAATAATGTCAATCGGTCTCCTTAATGTGTGAAAACAGATGGGTATTTATAGCCTCCAAAGTCGGTTTCTCTAAGTCGGTCGGATGGACGAACGTTCACTATAGTGGACGCTCGTTCACAATTGCTGAACTCTCCTCAGACACTCGTTCAGATTCCGTTCATGCTCTCTGTATCAAAATCGTTCTTCCGGACGCCCGTCTGGTTTAGCAAAACGCCCGTCCACTCTGGACGGGACCTGGACGCTCGTCCAATATGGCTCGGATGTGATTTTTGCATCTCTATCTCTTTTCTTTAACCCACCTCATCATTATCTCTTTCTTTAATCGCCATATCTCGAATTTCATCTCTTTTTATCATTAGTTGAACCTCATAACAATACCTATGAGACACGGAAAATATCGCGAACTGTAATAATATCCAATTAATTATAATTCAACCATAAAAATCACATAATTACATCGATATTGCGATTAAGCCCTTAAAAATATCGTTTACTAAATATTTCCATATAAGACCTTATTATTATGCAAATTATACAAATAAAAGGGGAAAACATCACAAAATATAACCTTATAAAACATATAATTTCACCCTTAACAACTTTGAACTTAGATAGATTCATCTCAAATCACTTTCCTAGAATAGAAACTTCAATAAGTTCTCTATTTAAGCACACGCCCTAACTTTCCTTTTTAATCCCTTAAGCACTTGAAAAACGTTTCTGTAGTCTTCATAAGTCTTAAGAAAGATCACAAGAGCTATGTCTTTGATTTCCTTTCATAAAGAAAATCCAAAGTTTATTAAATAGTTTATTTAACCTTTTGAATCGTATTCAAAACATTAATTATTTAATTAACCTTTAAGCAATGGTAGAATTAAGTCGATACTTAAATCTTACAATTTTGAAAACAACATTTCCAAAATTAGATGTGGTCATACTTATCCAACGTTTGAATTAATTGTCATCGTATGACTGAATGATCATCTTGGATCGTATCCAATATCATGAGCTTCCGCTTTTCATTAAAGTCTTGGAGTACTGCATTAAATATGTAGTCTCCTTGTCTCTAACTACTACAACGAGATTGCTCGTGTCATTGCTTATTTTAAAAGGATTAATATTACTTAACCATATTTGAGAACGTTTCTCAAAGGTTAGGATAATTTTTAAACCAACAGAAAAATTAAATCATTCACATCTATCCTATCGGTCGAGTCCATGATTAATCGGGGTCCATATAATCATATTATATCTACTATATCTAATCCATACAATAACATCTTATGAAAAAGATAAAATTAAAATTTAACTACTTGCGTCTTAATTAATCAATTAACATTTAATCTATTAAATAATTTTATCCAATCAACTAACTAATTAACATTTAATTAATTAAATGATTTTAATCGAAATAAAATTAACGATTAATTTTAAACGATTTTAATTTTAATTTTAATAAATTAGAACTATTCCAATAATAAATCAAAATTAAAATTATGTCTCTTTTGTTTCTTTCCTTTTGATTCGTAATCAAAAGGGATGCCTTTGGTTTCATAAACCAAAAGGCATCTTCCTAAACCAAATTTGGTTTAGACCTGGCCACTTTCAAAATCAAAATTTTGGAAGTGGCCTTGGCCTAGGCCTTTTACAAATCAAATATTTGAAAATGACCTAGGCCTATTCCAAATCAAATATTTGGAAAGGCCAAACAATTTTGGTTTAGGCCTGGCGACTTTCCAAAATCAAAATTTTGGAAGTGGCCTAGGCCTAGGCCTTTTCCCAAATCAAATATTTGGAAAGGGCCTAGGCCTATTTACAAACAAAGTTTGGAAATACCATTATTATTTTAATGTCATGTGGCATCCCAATGGCCCAAACTATTTGAACCATTGGTTAGCCACATGACACAACTAAACAAAGGAGGATTTACCAATCACAACTATGAACCATATTGAATCAACAAATACACAAAACAAAATTTGGAGATCCGCCAGCATTGACCGGTCAACCGACTGCCGGCCAGGTTGCCTTCTGCCGCCGCCGCCGCCGCCGCCGCCGCCGCCAGTCGGCCGAGCACCACCCGATCTCGTTTTTTTTTTTCATGTATCACTTTTGTAAATCAAAAATCTTTCATCTTTTGATTACGTGATTTAAACGATAAAATTAACTACGCAAAATAACATGCTTATTGCTTAAGCTCGAAGCTCTCTTAGATACCACTGTTAGGAAATCTACGCGGGAACGCAGAAGAATTTAAATTTTTATTTCCTTTTAACTAGGATCGACTTCGTTTACGCAATAAACAAACAAGTAGTAGACGGTGGTTACCTTGGTTGATCTATAAGATCGACGCTTTGACCGTCTAAGGAGAGTAGTTCTGCATAGAGCCGTCCAAGTGTTCGGCCTCTACCGCTAGTCCACACGAACAGCCCGCCGGAATCCCATCATGGATTGCTATTAGAAAACTCCGGTTGCTAGACCGGCCCTTTTCCCTCTCTCCAACTCTCTATAGGATGCTCTCTATTTTACACAAGAACTATTAGTTCTTGAAATTATGATGTACAAAAGAGCTTGACACCCACCTCTTATTTATAGTGTAGGGGCGCCCCATCTAGGTGTGGAGGAGAAGAAAACATTTTTCTAATAAAATAAGGAAAATATAATTGATTGATTTATCTCATTTATTATAATATCTTATATTAAATAAATCTAGGATATTGTCAATATCTTATATTGTATATTCCCAAGATATTGTCAATATCTAATATTGACTATCTTTATTTTAATACCATAAATCAATTTACACATGTGTATGTATCACACACACACACACACACACACACACACACACACACACACATATATATATATATATATATATATATATATATATATATATATATATATATATATATATATATATATATATATATATATATATATATACTATAGATATGATAATATAAATTATGTTATTGTCCGGAGCAATTGTTACACACCCGAGGCGCGCCGAGAGTCGATTATTGTTCGATTAATATCCTTGTGAAGGGAATTAATGTCAAACCGGTATCGTAGAGACGACTAGTACTCGCCAATATTACTTGTGAGGTTCGTTATTTGCTTATATATTGTTATACGTGCTTTTTCGCTGTTATTATTTTAGATCTATCAAACCTACGTTTGTAGATATATTTGTTAATTGATGTCATTTATCATTATAATTGTTTATAAATGATAATGACACCCATAAAATGTGTAATCTTATATACGAGTTTAAAACTGTTAATCTGGTATTTTCTGTTATATTGATTTGGCATCTTGAGGTTCTTTCAACTGGTTTAAACTGTTTTATCTCCATTAAATTCTATTTAACTGAGATGTAAATTTGTATCCCAGGTTCTTTTGTTAAGTCTACTCGTTCAATGTGTTCTCGGATTGCGATGTGGGTTTTCTTAGCCACTACCTTTGTTTCCAAAGTGCCACACAAGTAACCACCGAAGATATTCTTCATTTTCTTCTTTGATATCACAAACGAAGCACATTCAGACCATACACACTTACCTCGACTTAGTCGATTCCATTGTCAGTGATTCTAATCGTCGTGTAGAATCCAACCACCAAACCTTTATCATCATTTGTTTCCTTACATCTTGTGGGATACTGGTTGTTTGCATCAGTTTCACTTACTTCATCACGATGATATGTTTATTTATCCTGCCAGTTTGGTCATGTATACTTTGTTTGGCTAAGCCACATATGCCTTTATTATCCTTTCTCTCTACTTCAAGGGTAAGCCATGATTATTGAGATAAACTTGAGATATTCTGATCTCTCAAGGAATCAACATCGTTTGTGAGAGCTCTTATGGCTTCATCACCAATTGGTGATTAAAGTCTTCCACTGGTTGGTCACTTATCAAAAGTGTCCATCTGCAACATCCTTTTGTCCTCTTTTACTTAATCCCAGGAGCTAATAACATCTCTGTTGTGGATATCTTTCTGGGGTCACCATGAGACTCATTACCCTTGTACATTGTTTTTATTCGTGTCATGCGAGTGTGGATCTCTAAGATCTACATATTTATGTTAACTGTTCATTGATTACACATGTAACACATACATAGGTATTTGTGTCACATGTGAAATGTGTAGTCTGATTATGTGATATGTGCAGTATCACTTATATGCTACTTGAATTATTGTTTATGTGTTACTGTTATTGTTATTGTGCCTTTTTGGCTACTGATTGTTATCGTGATGCCTTTATGGCTACTAAATAAATAGTGATACGGTGTGCCAATTTGGTTGACCGTTACTGGGGCCCGCAGGCGGGGAATTGATCGGTTGGGAAAGCTTTGGGCTGACAACTCGGTCATTTCCTAATCCTGTTTCGCCTTGGTCAAGCGTGGTTAGGAGGTTTAGACATGTGAGACTGAAGGCTCTGGCGGATGTTCCGGACATCTGCAATTCTGACTGGCCGTTTATTTCGGCATTGGAGTGTGCGGTAGCTTCATCTGATTCTGAGGGGTTACAAGGTTGGTATCTGGTTATATCTGCTGTCTGGTATGATCTTTGACCCTTATGTGGCCATGATTGTTTATATACATACTATTGAATGTATAAATCTGCTTATCTGCTCTGAGTAGTTTCAACTATTGTACTTTTGGTGAAAGTTACACACTATACATGCACTGAACCTCACTGAGTTTAAAAGCTCACACCTCTTTCGAAACCTTTTTCAGTGTTACAGGTACAACTGGTTACCTCGTGTGGATTCCAGCTGGATGACTAGAAGATAGAAATGATGATGAGAGTGATGTCATTATTTGGGATCCAGATGACGTTGTGCCAACGTGTTAGATAGATGGTTATAATTAATCCTTTGTAATATGATGACATAACTAGTTATGGAAAGGTTGTAAATCATTTATGGAGTATATGAATTACATTAGTGGATTTATTTATTGGGATTCTAGTTATGTTCTGAAATCGCGGCGAGAGCTTCGCAGGCCGCTCCCACACCGACCCTTAGTGGTAGGGAGATATAAATCTATTAATATCCAAATCTTCAAACATGATCAACTTGATTGGCATTCACGTGTGTCAACCAAACACACAAATTTCGGAGCCAAGTATATTATATATATATATATATATATATATATATATATATATATATATATATATATATATATTAATATATTATATTAATATTTGGTAATACCGTTAATTAAATTGTACAATCCAAGTGTATCTTATACACTTCAATGTGGCGCCACTTATCAATATAAGTGTATTTAATTAATTAACAAAATTAATATCTTGTATTATATTTATTCATAATAAATAAATACCACCATATTAATTTACCACTATAACCTTTATAGTCTCGAGATAAATTTTCCTTATTTGGTTATCAACTATAACCACATTTTAATCCGGCTAGATGTTCATATGTGTGTGACCCGATAGGCTTCCGAATATGTTGGCCGTAGACACAAAGTGCAAATTACGAAAATGCCCTTCATGCCTAACGATCACGGGATAGCGTCTAGCAACACACCGTGACCCCCAATCATCGAAAGAGTCAAATGCAATGACTACTACCTTTCATGTGAAACAGTTACCGTGTAAATTACAATCCTATCGCTGTAATAATATCCATACGGTCGTTAGTCGAGTGTCAAACATTAACGATCGTATCTTATAATCTGGATATCATGCTCTCTCGAAGTAACTCATTTACTCCAACTTTGCAAAGATTCACGAGAGCTAGACATTCCTTATAAGAAGGCCATTTCGGATATTCGATCCCAATCATAGGATACGCGATTCCCGGATGACCAATATCACACCCAATCACTACCGCATGATCACCCCGTGGCTAGGGGAAACCTCAATAGTGTCAAAGCATGACAATCCACACCGTGATGCCATGAAGACTCCGGTCTTAAGGATAATTACACAACCGCCACATAGTGTGACACTTAATGTAAGTGGGTCAGTCTAACGTACGCATTCTCTAATACACGTCCACGTACAGTCCAAGTGTCTTTAAACTTTGATAGACGAGATCTATCCCTGCCCTTAAAGACAGAAGACATATAATATGTGCTAGCCTGTTCATACTATCAATGCCCTGTTTAATAGTACATCAGCCTAGAGACATTTAAGTATCAAACTTATTAAAGTGATTAGAGATCTCATCAACCATAATCGCCTATCATGGTTTCTCTATCACAGTTTAATACTAAGAACGTTATCATATAACAATTCATAATTGGTTCATTAAAAGAACATATATATGACAACATAAAATCCATTTAATATATGTACAAACATAAAGAAATAGTAGATTTGATCCGACCCGGTCGGATCCGGTCCAACCCGATTGGGTTAGGACACTATTCCAACAGAGGAATCATCATCATTTAAAACTTGCTTCCCTTTATCATTGATATTTGCTTGTGCTACTCCTAGCAGTATGATTTCCTCATCACTTTCACCTTCATAGCTTATGGGTAGTATTTCAGCAATAATCTTTGGCTTTTGTGATGGATGGATCTTTAATGAAGGTTTCGGCCAGTTTTTCCTCTATGCAATCAGCTACTCGCAGTAACTCTTTTCTGCTTCCTCTGAGAGATAACTCGCAGTAACTCTTTTCTGCTTCCTCTGAGAGATCACTTAGTGATGGAAATCCTCTCGATTCATCATCATACGTGTTGAAGTCAATATCCACGTCATTACTAAAGTGAGGTTTTGGATTTGTATGTGAGCTTGTAGTGCTGAACCTCTCAAATACTTGATCCTGAAAATCAGATACAATATTTTGCAAATAATCAATCAGGGGATAATTGAGCCAACTTATTATTCTAGATGTATCCATTAAGTTTCATTTAAACGCTTATACAACTGATACGGTGACGGGGTTATCAACAACTGGTTTTTAAGACAACTTTGGATCACCTCCAATAAGGAAGAACCGCTCCGATACCAATTGTTGGTCCCCTTGAAAGGCTAACACAAGTTTAGAGGGGGGTGAATAAACTTGTCACCGAAAACGCTCCCAAAAACTTAATCTTAAACCAGATAAAGCTTGTGCGGAGTTAAGCTAACTCAACTGAGTATAAGTCAATACTGACTTATCCTTAGTCTAGTTAACTGGCAGCGGATTAAATTAATCCTTTATAAAATATAAATTATCAGATAATATGTTGAGTCAGTTTCTTCTGTTTGCTGAATGTGTGAACTAGATGATTATAACTATAATGCAGTAAATAAATGCGTAAAGTAAATAAACAAATATTATAGAGGTTCCAGGTGGTGTAATCTTGTCAGTCCTCTCTTCCCCTGTGATGCGGAGGAAAATTCCACTAGAACTTCTTTGAGATGGCCCGGTTACAAAAAGTTCTAAACAGATAGTCCTTGACTAATCCCTAGCTTCACTATCTAAACACTTGTAGAACAGGTAGAATTGCTGCTCTCAATTGTTTGAAACACTGGTCCTTGGAGGGTTGAATTGCCTCTTCACTAGCTCATCACAAACACAGTCTTCCTGACTGCACTCAACTGTCCTTCACACCTTCTTGGTGTTTCACAGTCTAAAACCTTTGATAAAATCAAAGTTGAGACTTGAATCAATTTCTATGATCCAATTGTGATTTGAGCTTTTCTTCTAGATAAAAACGGTTTATGCACAGCTCTGATTTCTTCAAATGATAGATCTTGATATAATTGAATGCTAATGAACACTTGAAGAAATCTCTTGATCTTGCAATTAAGTGTTTAGCAGGAATTCTTTTTGATTACTTTCCCCCTAAATATTTATAGGGGTTTATCTAACGGTCAGATTATATGAATTAGAATCCTTGTAGCCGTTAGTGGTCCTGCTTTCTTGCTTGTACGTTATTGTCAGAACGGATAGATTATCCTCCAATCATATTGCTTGTACTGCAACGTTTGGATTCTTCTTCGTTTTACTTAAACATCAGTTCCAAAACTGATTTACTGAGAACATTGTCAGTTCTCAGTTTCTAAGAGCATTAACTGAGTTTTACTCTTCTTCAAAATCTCAGTACTCTTTCTTTCATCTGATTATTATTGATCTAATCAGAGTACACTATTTTAAATCAAACAGCAAACACATCATTGTCCTTATGTGTCTTAGCTCTCCATACAAGACCTACATAGTCAGTTTAGGTTATCACAGACTTGCCTGAAGTCTAACTTATATAGTCTCGACTTAGTCTTCATAAACTCGAGTTTGAACCCTCTGTTCTTCAGTCTTCAATAACTGAGTTTGAACCCTCAGTTCTTCAGTCTTCAAAGTAAGTCAACTGAGCCTGTTCCCTCAGCGAACATACCTATTACATATTTTCTTTGGTGCGCTCAGTTTTCCAGTTTCTTATAGAATCTCAGTTTAACTAACTTTCAGTTTCTCGTTTTCTCAGTTCACAACCTAGAACTATTACAGTGTTTGTCTGATTTAACTTGTACAAATATCAGACTCTACTAAATCTTATACATTGATATCTAGACATCTTTTTGCTTTGCACTATAACAGCTAGTTATGACACTTCATCAATGGGGTCTAAAAACAATAACTGAATAAGTGATGAATCATCATCAAAACGAAAATTTTATTTCCAACAATCATATACACCACAAATTCAATCATTTACATGCAATTCAATGGTATTAGCTTAATTTACATTCACATACCGATATGGAGAGCCAAGAAACCATTTCGATTGCCACCCAACTCGGCTCGGACAATGATTGACGGAGAATAAGAAAACAAAGGGCTGTTCCAGCGAGGACAATGACCGGACACCGAGAGAGAGACGGAGCAGAGTAATTGGGTTTGTGGAGAGAGGGACAGAGCAGAGTATTGGCTTTGCAAAGGAGGAATAGTCCGTTTGGCCGGATTTTGGCACGATAGAAAAGGGCTTGATCGGATTTTGGGGCCTAAATTAGGGTGGGTTATTTTACCCGCCCTAATTTAGGGGTGGGATTGGGGGTCAGATTAAGAAATAATTAACATGATTTTTAATTAAGGGTTAATTACATTTTTAGGGTTAAGTAAATCACCCCAAATCAAGAAGGGTAAGAGCATTATTGGTTTTTCACTCAACTTGTGTAGTCCAAGCTTATTCATGATATGAATTATGTGATAAGCTTTTTCTTGCAACAATTTGTGTTGACAAGCTCAGATAACTAAAGGCCCCTAATATGATTATATGGACCCCGATTGATCATGGATTCGACCAATAGGATAGGTGTGTATGATTTAATTTTTCTGTTAAAAAATTGTCCTAGGCCATTATGAAGAACGTGACCTAGTTTATATTCAGCATTATCCCATTCCGTTAGCTCCCCCCGTGTGCGGCGGGTGTATTTATTTTATTAGATAAAATTTATGTAACAAGAATGGAGAGGAAGATGGAGACCAAAGAAAGACGAAATAAAGATCCCATTGGAGAATGGCGTATTAAAGATCCTATTGTGGTTGCAGCTACCTTTAAATTGTGACCCGCGTTTCGTCAGTTTGTATTCGAAACCGCACCTAGGAAAACTCCATGATCATACCGGTTACTTTACGCATTTATTTATTCGTGCTTGTATTTATTTTATATGATACGATAGATGCATAACTAGACACGATCTAGATGAATGTGTAGGATGTATGTCTATAGAGATAGATATACATGATAAGACCATAATTAAATTAATTAAGAGAATTAATTCGATATTAATTAAGTGAATTAATTTAAAAATTACTCCCACAACAAAAATCGAGTCATATTTGTCTCCCAATATTATAATGACGGTGAAGAGCCCTTGTTCGGATCCAACTGATCGGCCCTCGTCGGGAGTTGACCTACCTCGAGTATATCGTCGTTATCGATATATGATCGTTATGAGATCTCATGAATATTTGGGTTACGACTCGACTAAGAATCTTGCGGTGATTGACCCTCGCCAGGACCGTCTGATTTTAGAGACAATGGGTTGACTATCACATAAGATGTGAATTGTCAAAGAGTTGACTAGTCAACCAATGGAAGCCGCATGATATGCGACCGGTAGGTGTACCCACCTTTCGAAATTGACCCGGTCGATCGGCCCTCGTCGGGGATCGAGTCAACTATATTGGATTCCATCCACTAAAGAATTAATAAAAATTCTTGAAAGTCAATTAGGAGTCGTTGACTAGTGGGAGCAAATCATAAAACCAAAATACCATTTTTGATTTTGCGTGTATAAACAACAACACTCTTTTATCTTTATTTTTATGTTGTAGTTTTAGCATACTTTATTTCTATGTTTTTATTCACGAATGTTAAAACCAAATAATGACTGTTACTTTTTGAGAAACGTTCTCAAGTATGGTTAAGTAATTTTAATCCTTTTAAAATAAGCATTGACAAGAGCAGTCGCGTTTTCGTAGTTGAAGAGACAATGAGGTTACATATTTGATAGAGTCCTCTAAGACTTTAATTATTAACGGAAACTCACATATTAGACATAACGATATCCAATGGGTCATTCCGTCATACGATGGATTGGATAAGGATGACCATGTCGAATTTTGGAAAGGTTGTTTTCAAAATTGAAATATTTAAGTATCGACTTAATTCTTTAATCATTGCTTGGAAGTAAACTATAAAAAAACTATAAGAAACTATAAAACAACATTTATAATCAAAGTATACTTAAAACCTACTTAAATAACTATAAAAATCATTACAACAAACTATAAAAGACTAAAAACATAAACAATTAGAACTACATTCGCTTTGATTTTTTTATATGTGTTGTGCCTCCGACACGATTACACATAAAAAATACGTAGACAGCCGAATTACCGGTACAAGCGTTGAAAAGATAACACAATTTACATATAAGAAAAACAACATAATTTTTTAAAATAACATTATTTACATATAAATAAAATAACACAATATTAATATTATTTTTAAAACCGAATAGAAATCTATTTAAAATATATATATATATTACATTCGCTTTAATAATTATAATTAAAATAATAATAATTTGTTATTGTAGTGAAAATAATAAGTGTTATATAAAAATGAAAAGAAAAAAAAATGAAATTTTAAAACCGTGGCCGGAACCGTGATCTGAACCGTGATCTGAACCGGGAGCAAACCGGGAGCAAACCGGAACCGGCCCAAACCGGCAACCGGCGGTTTGACGAACCGACCGCCGGTTTTTCAAACCGGCGGTTCGTCAAACCGCCGGTTAGAAAAACCGGCGGTTACACCATTTGGCCACCTCCGTTAAATAGACTATTTAACAAACGTTGGATTTTCTTTATGAAAGAAAATTGAAGACACAATTCTTGTGATTTTTCTTATGTCTTATGAAGACTAAATTAATAATTATTAACAAGAGCTTGAAGGTTTAAAATGGAAAGTTAAGGCATGTGCTTAAGTAAGAGAACTTATCGAAGTCTATATCCTAAACAATTATGTTGAGATAAATTTGTCTAAGTTTAAGCCAACTCTTAGATATATGATATCTTACGGGCATGATTAAATTAGAAAGATTAAATACGGAATACACTAAGATACGAAAAGTGAAGCAAACGTTGCGACATTTCGGTATTGTATTCTGAGTCTGGTAAACTGATAAAGGAACTAAATAAATGTTACCGTGTCCTGGTTCTTATGAAGAACACGAGTTCAGTTATTTGTTATGATTTAGAAGACAAATTCAATTGTAAGGAATAAATGTTATTCCGATAAAGTTGAACGTTCACCAAATCTATCATACCAGAACGATATCACTATATAGTCGATATAGGTGATGAAATCTTAACCAAGTAAAATAGTATGGCAATTATCTTTGATATTTGTGGTTGTTCTAGATGTCGACTCTCTGGAAGAGAAACGTATAATGAAATATCATTCTGATGATGTCCGAACCACGTGATTATGAATCATGTGGGTAATATGTATCTTATCTAAAGATGACTAAAATACCATTTTTATTAAAAAGTTATAAATTCTACAAAATTTGTCTAGAGCCTAAACATACCAATGTTTGTTGGCTTGTGATAATTAATGCCACAAATAATTATTTATTAATCTCTACGACTATTTTTAGAAATAGTCAAGTGTACTCAATGAAGTGCATAATTCGGAAAGACTGAAAAGTTCGAGCTAGTACGAATATGAGATTGATAAACTATTTAGGAATTAATCTTCAATTGGATTGAAGCAATTAATAACTAGAGGGTGTTTCAGAAGTCGTCTGAAAAGGAATCAGATTCTCCCTAAAAGGATATCATTTTGAGATTCCCGATCGGATTGCGGTTCCGAAATGTAAGCGACACTTTATACGATAAAGTGGTGATGTGATCCATGCAAAGAATCCCTTACCCGTTTTGGGATAGTCCCTTAATCAAAACACATACTTAACCGAGTTCCAAAGAATAAGGTTGAATAAATTCCATATTAGATATGGAAGGGGATAATGTCGAATCTATCTTAACCGATGATTTGAAGTTATCTTAGGCAAAGTCAGAAAGGCTTGGAGCCTAGTACGACATATGCAACTTTGTGGAATGTCTTGGCAAGTACGCTAAATATTGTCTACTTTCCCGCGGAACAAGATGTTTGTCTCCAAACATGCTATCTTCTAAAGGATGTATTTCTTGCAAAAGAGATAGTGGGAGTAAGTGAGATCCCAAAAGAGTTTGAGAGCCACAAAGACAGATTCAACCATAGGAACGTGAGCATACGCCACATAGTGATGAGGTGTAAAACACGGCCCAAAGCACACTCTATAAGTTTGTGGATAACCTCAAGCCTGAAAAGTCTGTTGGGATGTTCATCTGGAATAATGAATATCTCACGACTTATGAATGAATGCTTGAAAGGCAAGATTGAGAGATATGGCCAGGAGCCATAATATCTGAATTAGATTCCATCAGTGACAACCAGGTTATGAACCTAGTCTGTCTTACCTAGTGGGAATGTCCCTGAAAGACTGACATGGATAGTAATATGATTACCATAAGGCTATAGTGACGGCTGAAGGGTACGAGGTGTAAACCTTGTAATTATCTTTATACTGCCAGCTGAGCCAAGTTCTATTCAGACTATGCTTGTTATAACTTCATATCATGGCTATACGATATTGTTGAAGACGTTGGGCAAACAGCTCAATGTTCATAGACGATAACATGATATGTGAGCCCACGAGATCCATTTATGGACTCAAACAAGTTTCTCTAGACAATTTCTTTGTTTGATAATCAAAGGAGTTTGATTTAGTCAAAAGAAGGGATATGCCCAATGTGCAAGAAGGATAGTGAGAGTGTGTTATGATTTTTGAGTAAGGTATTGGATATCTCTCTCAGGAATTATCACCCCATGTCACAGTCAATTAATGTTTTGTAGTTCAAGGTCTTTACGAAAGCACTTGGATTAGCAGTTCTTATTTTTTGAAATAAGAATCTATAATGATAGAATGAACTGCTGTTAGTTTATAGTTTACCTATATAGATGTGATGCCAAAAGAGTTTAGCATAGATCGCAACAGGAGATACTGCTAGCCGGTGTTCTCAAGATCTATCTATGTTAAGACGTTAGTCCTAAAGATAAGGTGAAAGATGATGTTTATGGAAGGTTAATTTCCATTGCTACTGCGATAGGAACCATCATAAAAGTAATGCCAGATGTTCATAGTCCATGAAAAATCATGAGCAATTATGAAAGTAAATCTGGTGAATGTCGAGAATATCCTTAAACAAGTTAATGATGGTTTCCTAGTTTATCAAAACTTGGAATCAGATGAATATAGATATACAGACGTATATATTGAGTCTTATGAAGGCGAGTGGGAGGTACAGTCTGGGTTTGCAGTCACTTTGATTGAGTGATGTAGTGGGCTGGAAATGTTCTTAGCTAGAAATCACTTGAGATTCTACAACTAGGCCAAAACACAGTAGTGCCTTGGAGGTTCAGCGGGAGCAGTACATGGATCTAGAAGGTTCACTCCTGAATCTTGTACGGTTCTTCCACCTTTTCTATATAGCTGATATAGTAAGTGGATTCATTGCTTGAAGAAGGGACCAGGTCTTGTCGGAGATTCATGTGTGTGTTGAGGCGGTTCCTGACTTGATCATTTGAAGCATGATATGAAGATAGTCTGAGTCCTCACGGATAGTGATCCGTTCATGCTTGGGGTTGGTTACGAGTATTGCATGAGATTCTTGTGTTTCAAATTTGTTTTGTGTGTACGAGTGATTGGCTTTAGGCCAAGTGGGAGATTGTTGAAATAGTGTCCTAAACCCAATCGGGTTAGACCGGGTCGGATCATTTCTACTATTTCTTTATGATTATACATATATAATAAATGGATTTTCTGTTGTTATATATTTGTTCTTTTAAAAACCAATTATGAATTGTTATATGATAGCATCCTTAGTATTAAATTATGATAGAGAAACCATGATAGGCGATTATGGTTGATGAGATCTCTAATCACTTTAATAAGTTTGATACTTCAATGTCTGGACACGGGGAGCTCATAATTATGGGTGAAATTGCTTATATGTACTATTAAACGAGGCATTGATAGTACAAACACGCTAGCACGTATTAGATGTCTTCTGTCTTTAAAGGCAGGAATAGATCTCGTCTATCGAAGTGTAAAGACACTTGGACTGTACGTGGACGTGTATTAGAGAATGCGTATGTTAGACTGGCCCACTTACACTGTTAAGTGTCACACTATGTGACGGTTGTGTAATTATCCTTAGGACCGGAGTCTACATGGCGTCACGGTGTGGATTGTCATGCTTTGACACTATTGAGGTTTCCCCTAGCCATAGGGCGATCATGCGGTAGTGATTGGGTGTGATATTGAAGCATGCGGAGTATACATGTTTGGTCGTCCGGGAATCGCGTACCCTATCAGTAGGAGTGAATATCCGAAAGGGTCTTCTTATAAGGAATGTCTTACTCTCGTGAATCTTTGCAAAGTGGAAGTAAATGAGTTACTTCGAGAGAATAGGATGACCAGATTATAAAATACGGTCGTTGATGTTTGACACTCGACGTATGACCGTATGGATATTATTATAGTATAGGATTCTATTTACGCGGTAACTATTTCACATGAAAGGTAGTAGTCATTGCATTTGACTCTTCTGATGATTGAGGGTCATGGAGTGTTGCTAGATGCTATGTCGTGATCTTTAGGTATGAAGGGCATTTTCGTAATTTACACTTTGTGCCTACGGCCAACATATTCGGAAGTCTATCGGGTCACACACATAAGAACATCTAGCCGGATTAAAATGCAGTTATAGCGATAACCAAATAAGGAAAGTTTTATCTCGACTATAAAGTGTTATAGTGATAAATTAATATGGTGGTATTTATTTATTATGAATGAATATAATACAAGATATTAATTATGTTGATTAATTAAATATACATATAGTGTATATGTCTCGAAATATATAGGGATTATCTTTTCACACAAATATTGTTTTACACTTACCAAGAGCCGAGAGTGGGCTTCGTTTGGATATTCCACACGCCTACCATTCTGACCGTAAATGAGTCCGGAAAATATATATTATTCGACCAATTTATGGTCAATTCACACAACAACCATTCTGACCCAATTTGAGCCAGAATACGATCATTATACTGATTTTATTCTAGTCAGAATTTTGAATGTTTTTCGTACTCAATACCGGTCAGAAATACATTCTGACTAAAATTGAGTGAAAAAAAAGTATTAATATTCTGTCTGAAATTCAGTCAAAATCAATAGTGGTGCTCTTATATTGTTGTTGTTATCCTGACCCAATTCTAATCTGAATGTGTAGAGTATTCCGGACTCAATATTGGTCAGAATGATGCTCTGACTATATATGAGTTTGGAAAACTTCTAACATTCTACCTAAAAGATGGTCAGAATCAACCAGTGTGGACTCTCAACACGTATATTCTGACCATATTTCAGTATGGATAATGTGTCACATTCTGACCAAACTTTGGTCAGAATGAACGCGGGTAAAATAATAAAAGTAAACGAAATTGAAAATAAATTTCTGTGTGATAAGATATAAATTTGTGTGAAAAGATATTTCCAATATATATTGTGTTTATTGATACATATGTATTTTGCAAATTAATTAATCATAACATTATATTAATTAAAGAATATTCCGAATGCCAATATTGGGCTATTTGGGGCGCCACTTTCATGAATATATGATACATTTGGATTATGCAATTTAATTAATAAGATTACCATATGATGATACATGGTTTCACTCCCTCCACGTGTCATCTATCGGTTGGTCATCTTATGAATTGACTCCAAGATACTTGCGTCGATGCCCAGGCTCGAGGCTACGACTATCGACATTCGAGCAGTGTGGGACAACGAGTCCGTAAGGACAGAGTCCGCACCAGCTAGCAGTGTAGGACAACGAGTCCCTGAGTCGAGTACCGCAGGTCGGAAATAATCGACATCGAGGACGGAGTCCACACCAGCTATCCAAGCCCATTAACAGTGATAACTTGGGCAATGGTTAAGGCCCATTAAAGGGTAAATATGACAATAACATAAGCCGACTCAACATTAGGGTTAGGGCATGTGTTGTCATTATAAATACCCCATTCCAGGAACTACGTAAGGTTTGATTCCTGGAACCTAACAGGATACGTAGGCAATCTAAGATACAGTCTTAGACTCATCGGCAAATACCAAAATCCACCACCTTATACTATTTAGGCATTAGGGTTTTGGGGGATTTTTGGGATATTTGTCATCACGTTGAATACACCAAGATCATCATGCCTCCCGGGAAGACTATATCCCGAGGCATCCCACCAAGATCCCGGAAGATAGGCGAGGCCCGAGAGGTGCAGGAAGGAAGAGACCCAGCCTTGGATCTTGTCCATGAAGATCCTAATCGAGAAAAGCAAGGAGGGAAATATCCGGTTTTGGATCTTGTCCGTGAAAATCCTCAGCAAGAAAAGCAAGGTCTTGCTCCGGAACACCGAGCGCTAGTGGATCAATTAGCAGGGGCGGATCTTGAATTAATGTCCAGAATTATAGCAGAGGCAGTTACGGCACAAAGACAAGCAGTCGGCGGCCAGAAAGACGCCGCGGCAGAAGGTGGTCTAAAAGACGCTGTAGACAAGCCCAAGCAAATTCCCAGAGACGAAGTCGGTGCATCCTCTAGTTCTGTCGAGAGAAAGAGGCGAGAGATCCAGCAGAAGCATCAGAAAATGGATGACGACAGCGTCAGGGAGGAACTGGCCATGGATGTCATTATGGGAAAGAATCATGTTTCGCTATGGTTAGAGTCTCCCTTCACGAAGGAGATCGAAAGTTTTCCTAAACCCAAGGGGTTTAAGATACCGAAGATAGAGCCTTACGATGGTACCACCGACCCAGAGGACCATCTGCATAGGTATCTGTCTCATATGAGATTGGATGGAGCACCCGACGCAATGCGATGTCGGGCTTTTGAGACGCTTCTCGTAGGTCGAGCAAGGGAATGGTTTACGAAGCTACGTCCAGGGTCGATCTCCAGTTTTGCCATGCTAGCCCGTAAGTTTCGGGACGCATTCATTGTCAACAAGAAGTTCCATTTAAGTGCCACGCACCTCATGAACGTGAGGCAGCAAAAGGATGAAACAGTAATGGAATATCTAAAGAGATTTAATCTCGAGGCTATGCAAGTTAAAGACGCAGATGATCGACTTCTGATAACATCGTTCGTGGGCGGATTGCGTAATACAAAGTTATACATAAAGTTGAGCAGAGACGTTCCTCACACCATGGACGAGTGTGTTAACGTGGTGCATCGATTCTGTCAAGGGGAAGAGGCGGTGCGTAGGCACACCCAATATGATTGGATGGATTCCAAGAAGGACAATCGAGGTCCGAACAGGAATCAATCCAAGAGACACGATGTCAAGAGTAAGCCCTCAGTTTGGGATCGTATCGAGACACCCCGTCTCAGACCGTGGGGGCAAAAAGGGACCCACGCGTGATAAGGATTTTATTCCGCTTAATCGATCTCGAGCCGAGGTGTTATCAATCATGCTCTCGAAGAACATAGCGAGAAAACCACCACCGTTGAAGAAACTTCGAGAAAAGAGGAATGCAAGCAAGTATTGCGAGTTTCATGAAGACATAGGTCACACAACAGAGGATTGTCATGACCTGAAAAAAGATATTGACATCTGCATTCAGGAAGGAAAGCTAGATGAAGTGGTCGATAGATCTCGTCTTGATGGGCCCAGGGGCGTGGAGAGTATAAAAGGAAGAACTCCGATCAAGATAGAGGTCGAGGCCGGGATAATCAGAGACGGAGAGATCGATCACCTCAGAGGAATCGATCTCTAGGTTGGGATGGAAATAACTGAGACAACTTTGGTCGAGACAGATACGACGATAATCGACCAAACAGTTATGTTAATACGATCTTTGGGCCTGGCGAGAGTAACAAAGACCAATCCAGTCAAGAGCCAGTTGGTAGCTCAAGAGAGCTCAAGCAGCTCAGATTTACGACAGAAGTCGGTTATGGACCCCGCGATGATATCCCCAAGTCGATGAGTCATAGTGAAGGGTTGGTTATCGAGGCTGTGATCAGTCGAGCCCGTGTATCGAGAGTCTGCATCGATAACGGCAGCGCAGTAAACATCTTGTATTACTCAGCATTTTAGGCGATGAAGTTGAAAGAGAAAGACTTGGCTCCAATTGCGTCTCCGTTGTTTGGGTTCACAGGGCAAGCAGTCCATCCCATAGGATCGATAAAGCTACTCACGACAGTCGGGGATGGCGAGAAAGGAAGGACCCTCGAATTGAGCTATGTAGTGGTCAAAGCTCCCTCTGCTTACAATGTATTCTAGGGCGACCTGCGCTCTTCGACCTTCGCGCTATCATTTCAACGTTCCACAACAGCATGAAATTTCCCACCAGGAACGGTTCCCACGAGGTAAAAGGAGATGTTGAAGCCGCACGGAGTTGTAACTCCGTCGTCATGAACGGGAAGATGGCAGTTCAGCAAATCTTGGTCGAGGAAGTGATTCCAGAGGAGGAGGAGGAAAAGAACTGGGTCTCTAGTGATGCAGTTGAGAATGTTCGACTTTGGGAAGGAGAAGATGATCAGTGTGTGCAGGTCGGGGTTTGGATCCCAGCAAAAGAAAAACATCTGCTCATCGAGTTGTTAATCGAGTTCAGAGATGTCTTTGCCTGGAAGGCCACCGACATGCCAGGGCTATCTACAGACATCGCAATTCATAAGCTCAAAATTGACCAGGCCAAGAAGCCAGTCAAACAGAAGAAGAGAAACTTCGCGTCCGATCGACTTGAGGCTATAGCATTGGAAGTCGGTAAGCTACTAGCGGCCAAGATAGTGAGAGAAGTATTCTATCCAGAATGGCTAGCTAACCCGGTATTGGTCAATAAACCCAATGGCAGTTGGCGTATGTGTGTAGACTTCACTGAATTGAACAAAGCATGCCCAAAAGACTCATACCCATTGCCAAAAATCGACAGGTTAGTAGATTCCACCATCGATTTTGAAGTGTTTGGTTTTTTAGACGCGTATAAAGGATACCACCAGATTCTAATGGATCCTCGAGACGCTGAAAAAACGGATTTTATCACGGAATTTGGCACTTTCTCTTACATAACCATGCCATTTGGATTGAAGAATGCTGGGGCTACGTATCAAAGAGCAGTCAATAAGATCTTTGCAAAGCAAATTGGTAGATGCATGGAATTGTATGTAGACGACTTGCTCATCAAGAGTCGATCTATGAAGCAATACTTGGCCGACGCTCGAGAGGTTTTTGAAGTGTTGAGGGAAACGCAAATGAGGTTAAATCCGAAGAAGTGCACCTTTGGGGTCAGGTCGGGTAAGTTCTTGGGGTATATGATTTCGAAGGACGGGATTCGAGCGAACCCTGATAAAATCGACACGTTGAAGAATATGCCTGCACCTCGAAATACAAAGGAAGTGCAAAGGCTCACTGGTCGAATGGCCACTCTCAACAGATTCTTATCGAGATCCGCGCAGCGTGCGCTACCATTTTTCAAGATACTCCGCAAGGCCAGTCCTTTTCATTGGGATGATGAATGTCAGACAGCCTTCGAGGAGTTGAAATTTTATTTATCAGAGTTACCCACCCTCACTTCACCTCGAGAAGTGGAGAGGTTATTGGTTTATTTGGCAGTGTGCGAGGAAGCAGTGAGTGCGGTTCTGGTTCGATAAGGGGTACATGGCCAGGTGCCTATATATTTTGTCAGTAAAGCATTACATGGTCCCGAGATCCGGTACTCACCAGCTGAGAAGTTAGCATTATGTCTTGTTCATGCCTCGAGAAAACTGAGGCCCTATTTTCAAGCCCGTCCGATTGTGGTAGTCACCGACCAACCACTAAAGTAGATCTTAGCGAAGCCCGATACGTCAGGCCGACTGGCGAAGTGGGTAGTCGAAATGGCACAGTATGATATCGAGTTCGTTCCTCGAACCGCGATAAAAGCTCAAGCCTTGGCAGATTTCTTAGCCGAAGGGATTTCTATCCAACTCGACCAAGAGAAGCAAAGTCCAGAAGAAAAGTGGACTCTCCAAGTCGATGGAGCGTCGAGTAAGGAGGGGGCAGGAGCAGGGCTCCTTCTAGTTAGCCCAAAAGGCGAGGAATTCCCCTACGCCCTTCGGTTCGATTTCAAAGCGACGAACAACGAGGCCGAATATGTGATGCACGGTCCAAGTAATAAAAATACTCGATACCTAAATAACACACTAGCAAGAGAACTAGGTTCAATCGTAGTATAGTTAGATAGAGTCGAGGTCGATCCCACAGAGACTCAGCTTAAACGAAATATGACTTATTAAACTAAAAGCAAATTAAAGGCGGTCTACGACCAACAAATAACGTAGAATTAAAATTGACACAATAGAAACACAAAACCAACAAAAGACACAACGACACTTATTTTTATAGTTTTTATAAATAATTGACAAACGGTATTGATAACGCTAGTAGTAATTACTCCCCCATGCTATGTAGATTGACGACGAAACAAAACAAGACATTTAAGATTAATTATTCTAACTACGGGAGTCATCCCCTAAAATAGATCTAGCTCCAGTTAGGCCATCTAGATCATCGTGTCTCCATTACGTGACTTCACATTTTTAGTCTCCATCTCATATAACTTCTGACACAGTTACGAAACTAGGGATGCCGGTATAAACCGTAACCTCATCTAAGCAACATTCCTTTGATTAGGCGTACTTCTTAGACACCGATTCAATCTCTGTCCTAAGTAACAATCACTTTTTGGGTCTCATGTTAAATTACGATGACAAATAATTAAGCTGATCAAGTTTAATTACTCGTTTGAATTACAAAGCAGAGAACCTGACGTAGTCGAAGCCGTTCACAGACAAATCAAGAACATCACAGATCTTACTAACAGCAAGCTCAGATCTGAACTAGATTTGCTCGTGAAACGTCTTTTACGTCTCAGATCTACATAAACATGGGTTCGTAAATTAACTACATAACGAAATCAATACACAAAACGACTACTTCATAACGAAATAAATTAGATCTACGAATAAAGATTGCATAATAGAGTAGACATTACCCTCGAAGACGAGCGTGATTCCCACTCCTCGATACGATCTCTAATCGGAGATTCTAACGACTCCGTAATGAAAAGAACATAAATAAAAAAGCAAACAACTATATAAAAGTATTGGAATAATGTATTTCTAAGGTGTTTCTATGGTCTAAATGGCGTGTAATGCATGCCTCTATTTATAGGGGTTCAAGCTAATTAAGAGATATACATCAAAATATCAAAATAAATAAGAGATAACTCCCAGCCGATCTCAGAATCAAAAATGCGCCCCCCTTATGCGTGTGCCAAAGTCGGCGCCTCTCTTTGGATTGGCTTGCCGGCTTTTGTCATGCTTTACTCCTCTTTTCGTGCTTATCCGATATTTATCTTCAATGCATCTTGGATTTATCTTGAGATTTAATTCTTCCATCTATATTTATCCTCCAAAAATTATCTTAATCTGCAAAATAAATATTTATCCCAAAATAAATCATATTTAAATAAAAACGGATAAATACCAAAATATATAATATAAACGGATAAACACCAAGTTATATTTTATAAATAGATAAATATCAAATTATATAATATAAATCACATAACATTAAATAATCAATATATACCTGCGATTTATCATAAAATATGTATTATTAATCCCGATTTAAGGCCAATGTTGATGTCTTTTACGGGTATAATTTGGCCGTCATCAATATGAAGCTATGATCACTGGTCTGAAACTTGCTCTGAAGTTGGGTGTCGAGGATTTGATGGTTTTCAGTGACTCACAATTGGTGGTAAATCACGTGAAAGGGGAGTATGAGGCTAAGGAAGAAACCATGAAGAATTACTTAGCAGTGGTACAAAGTCTCATACCTAAGTTTAAGACAGTTCAATTCGAGCAGGTTCCCCGAAGCCAGAATAAAAGGGCCGATGCACTCTCTAAGCTTGCATCAAAATTCATCTCGAATAAGAAGGTTCTAGTCAAGCTATTGACCGATAGGAGTTACAACGAAGCGGAGGCCCAGCCAATCACTCAACAGACCACGTCAATGGACTCGATCGCTCTTTATCTCAAGGACGGAATTCTACCATCTGATAAGGTATAATCTAGGAAAGTCCGACTCCAATCAGCACGATACGCATTCTTCGACGACGTCCTTTATCGAAAATCCTTGGTAAGCCCATGGTTGAGGTGTGTTTCCGAGACGGAAGGCGAGTATCTCTTAGAAGAAATTCATAGAGGAGCCTGTGGGAATCACTGTGGGGCCAGGATGTTGGCTCGAAAGTGCAAGTTAGCAGGTTATTTTTGGCCTTCGATGCAACGAGATGCGAACGACCTTGTTCAAAAATGTAACTCTTGTCAGATCCATGATAATATCTCTCATCAACAAGCACAAGACATGAATGTCATCTCGTCAGCATGGCCTTTCGATCAGTGGGGAGTCGATATTGTTGGGCTCTACCCCGAGCCCCAGGAAATCTCAAATATGTAGTCGTTGTTGTGGATTACTTCACAAAATGGGTAGAAGCTAAGGCTTTACCCGACATCCGAGCTGCAACCATCAAAAAGTTCTTGTGGGTCGACATTCTATGCAGGTACGGCATTCCAAAGGATCTGATCTCGGATAATGGTACCCAGTTCGATGATCGGAAAGTTAGAGAATGGTTCAGTGAATACCATATCGATCAGCGATTCACCTCGGTGGCTCACCCACAGGCAAACGGTCAAGTTGAGCAAACTAATCGACAGATCAAGCTGGGGTTAAAGAAAAGACTAGAGGCAGAAGGTCGAGATTGGGCAATACAACTTCCGAGCATCCTATGGTCGTATAGGACAGCTCCTAATTCATCGACAGGAGAAACTCCTTTCTCTCTAGTATATGGGTGCGAAGCGGTGATACCCGCCGAGATTGGTGTCCCTTCTCCTCGAGTTCTGGCGTATAATGTTGAAACAAATGATCCTGAACTCCGACATGAAAGGGATAATATAGACGAGCGAAGAGAGATGGCCTCAGCCAGAATGGCAAGGTATAAACAGAAGATCTCTCAGTATTACAATTCGAGGGTCAAGCATAGATACTTCAAAGTCAGATATCTGGTTTTGAGAAAGAACGAAGCAAGTCGACAAGAAGCGATTGGAAAGTTGACCCCGAATTGGGAAGGCCCGTATCAGATTCTGAAGGTTCACCCCAAAGGGTCATATCAACTTGGGCGAGCAGACGGAACCACGGTTCCTCGACATTGGCACGCCAACAACCTGAGGAAATACTATGTTTGAGATAAGATTTGATTCAATGAGTTTCTATTTTTCGTTTTTTTTAAATCTTGTAATAAGTCCTTGAGACAACTTTATAAGTATTCTAATAAACTTGTGTTTTCTCGAGATGCATTTGTGTTTGTTAGGATTTATAGCTGCAACGTTACAAGTCCAATGTGATACAAAATGTTAAAGGCAAAACAGTCGACAACGAGTAGAGAAATCAGCAGGTCGGACATCTCAGTAAAGCCAAAAGCAAAGTGAGCCTAATAGGCAACAAATGCTAAGGCAAAGAGACGGTTCGCATGGTCGGGCCACCTGTCCCAGTCGAACGCCGAACGAGCCTAAAAGGCGAAAAAGGCTAAGACAAAGGACGGTTCGCATAGTCGGGCCACCTGTCCCAGTCAAACGCTGAACGAGCCTAAAAGGCGAAAAAGGCTAAGACAAAGGACGGTTCGCATAGTCGGGCCACCTGTCCCAGTCGAAAACCAAACGAGCCTAAGGGGCGACAAAGGCCAAGACAAAGGACGGTTCGCATAGTCGGGCCAAACGTTCCCAATCGAGAGCCAAACGAGCCCAAAGGGCAAACAAGGCCAAAGTAAAGGAACAGTTCGCATAGTCGGACTAAAAACACTCGACCTAAAGCCAAATAAGCCTAAGGGGCAAAACGGCCAAGGCAAGCGAGTCGATCATAGTCAAGCTTACAAGTGCAATAGGAACCAGAGGTTCATAATACACTTGGGGGGCAACACGACATCGATAAAACAAACAGCAAACAGAGCCAAAGGCTCGACAAGCGAAAGACTATAAAACATCGAGACAAACAAGAAAGGAAAGAAAAACATTGCAAAATCAAATCAAATTCAAAACAAAAGTCGAGGCCTGGTCAAAAGACCAACCAAAGTCGATTAGAAGCAGGGCATAATATTACAAAGTCTAAAGTTCAAATGACAAGTCAACAAAAGAAAAAAAGTGAAAATACAACAGTCAGAGGTCGGCTTCAGGAGTCGGCTCAGGAATGGCAGAAGTCGGATCAGCAGTAGGAGCAGAGGTGGAAGGACCATACTTGATGGCCAAAGACTCTCCCTGTTGGAACTCTTCGATGTACTGGTCATACAGCGACTCCGCCTCAGGATTATAGCATCGGCGTCTCGAGTGTCGACGCGTCGAATCCCGGGTTGACAGCCTTCACCTGGGTCACCGCCAAAGTAAAGCCACCCATCATCGATGCGTGCATGAGCACCTCCAGATCTGCGTCGAGGTTGGCCGACTTCCGATACTCCTGGATCGCATCCGTCTTAGCTGTCTCGACCTGCGCGCACGTTCGATCTAATTCAGCTTGCAGCACATCTCTATCATGTCGAGCCTTTGCCACGTCATCCAACGAAGCCTTGTGCGACTGTTGCACCTTTGTGAAGTCTTCGGCCAACTTAAGCAGCTCTCTGCCCTGGTCGTGCCTCTCAGTCTACAGTCGGGTCAGCTCTTTCTCAGCGGCCATCAGCTTATCCTGCAGCTTCTGACACTCGGCGACCGACTCACGTTTCAACGCCTCAAATTGAGTCTCCAGGCCGGCGATAGCAGCACCTTTTGCGACATTGTCTTGCAACAGTCTGCCATTCTCCTTTCTGAGATCATCTGCTGACTCACCCGTTTTGGCCAGCCGCCGGGCAGCCTCTCGACTGAGAAAGTTACTCTACAAAAGAAAAGGAGATATCAGATAACAATAGGCAAGGCATAGACCGTGAAAGTAATCAACATTTAAAGAGAAGAAATACAATCGACTTACGAGGCGATTCGACTTCCGGAGCGCATGAGCCAGGGCCTTGTCCTCTAAGGTCGCGCAGTCTTCAGCGACCTAGTTCACATCGACTTCAGGCTCGGTAGAAGCTTCAGCAACCTTGGTCCTCTTCGACTGTCCGTGTTGCTCCTTCACCAGCTCTGGAAAAGTTGGCCTCTTTTTGGTCGACGTAACCCGTTCCTCGACGTTAACCTCGACAGCTGGAGTCAAGTCGACTAGCTCCTCCTCATCTTCGTCCCGAAGCGAGCCAAATCGGACTGATAAGCCGCTGGTGGTCGGAGGTGGCTCTGTTGATCGAGCCGACACCGTCGACTCGACGGCAGCAGGAGTAGGCTCAGGTTGAGCAGCACCCCCCTCTCTGGAAGAAGAAGGCGCCCTGATTTCAGCCACAGGCACTTCAGGCGCAGCCCGACCCCCGAGAGGTGGAGCAGCCGCGGCCACCAATGGAGGAAGGCGTGTAGGATCAGTAACCTTGGAAAACCTTCCCACTGCAAAATGAAAAGAATAAGTCAGTTTTGATCAATAAATAACAAGTTATCAGACTCGACAAAACAACAAACACGAAAGCAAAACAAGGGAAATCCCTACGGTTCTCTTGGTCTTGGGCATGGAGATTTGCATATGGAATCGGCCCAGCCTCTTCCAGGTGGGCAAGATTGTAAAGAAGGCTCAAGTCTCGAGTGCACACCTCGAAACTAAAGCCACCTAGAAGTCGGGCCTCCTCAGGAATAGGAAAATTTCCCAGCTTGTCCTTCTTCCCGTCTCCCGACCTCCATTGTCCTTTGTAAGGGTTCTCTAGGCCATGTCGAAGAAAGAAGAATCGAGGCTTCCACTCCCCATGAGAAGAAGGCCCCTTGGTAACGAACTCGTGTCGGTTCGCCCTCCTCTGGAAAGTACACCACAACTTGTCTGGTGTAGCAGCGATCTGATAGTAATACCGAAACAGAGGTATCGAGAAGCAGACCCCCGCGACTCGACATGCTATGATAAACCCCATCAGAGTCCTGACAGCATTTGGGGCCAATTGGGAGACACTTACCTCGTAATGATTCAGAGCCGCGAGGACGGCCGGACAAAGTGGAAACCTTAACCCACTTGCAAGTTGTCCCTCGTAAACGGTGCAGAACCCTTCTCGGGGCTCATCAACAAACCGATGAAGACCAGACGGAAGTCGAGCTTCAAACGGGGGATTGGTGATATTACATCTCCGGCAGAGTCTGGTAAGGTCTTCGAGAGAAAGGGCACTGAGACACCCTTTAGCACCTTTCCCATCCATCCTAGTTACCAATTTCTTAGGTTGATTAGGGACAGGAGAGGAGGAGGCTGTGGGCTCGCCGGAGTCTTGCCGGAGAAGATGATCAGAAGTAACAGGTGCCGGAGTTTGGCTACAGGAAGGCGTTTCGCTACCCCTATCGGATTCTGTGGCACTATTACTGGACATGGATAAACTCAAAGAAAAGAAGAAAAACGCAAATAAAATTGCTTACTTGATTTCTGGAGTTTTTGGCTAAGAAGATTGATGAATACGCTGTGCTTCAAATGCTCTCCCTCTCTCCTTTTATGCTAACAAAGATATGCAAATGATTTGAAAGGACGTGGGTAATGGGGAGTTATAACCCCTAGAGATCGCGAAAATCAAGGCGATGACGCGTTAATTCTCGGGATACGAAGCGTTTTGAAGATGTAACGTCGTGCCACGTGGCTACAGACAGTTCGGGTTGTTAAAAGACGGGCTTTTCCCGCCTAAAGGATGACCCAACTCGAAGACGATTCATGCGACAGACTCGACCTTGGACAACGGGAGTCGTCTCTCTCAAGTCTCGGGGGCTTATGATGATACAGGGTTTCACTCCCTCCACGTGTCATCTATCGGTTGGTCATCTTATGAATTGACTCCAAGATACTTGCGTCGATGCCCAGGCTTGAGGCTATGACTATCGACATTCGAGCAGTGTGGGACAACGAGTCCGTAAGGACAGAGTCCGCACCAGCTAGCAGTGTAGGACAACGAGTCCCAGAGTCGAGTACCGCAGGTCGGCAATATCGACATCGAGGACGGAGTCCACACCAGCTATCCAAGCCCATTAACAGTGATAACTTGGGCAAGGGTTAAGGCCCATTAAAGGGTAAAGATGACAATAACATAAGCCGACTCAACATTAGGGTTAGGGCATGTGTTGTCATTATAAATACCTCATTCCAGGAACTACGTAAGGCTTGATTCCTGGAACCTAACAGGATACGTAGGCAATCTAAGATACAGTCTTAGACTCAGCCGCAAATACCAAAATCCATCACCTCATACTATTTAGGCATTAGGGTTTTGGGATATTCATCACTAGATTCAATTAGGGCCCGGATTATTAAGGTGACACAATTTGTCATCGTCACCATAATATTAATATTGGATATTAATTGATTTTTGGGAAAATAGAATTATGATAATAATATAAAGATAGTCAATATGAGATATTGACAATATCTTGGAAATATTTAATATAAGATATTAAATTAAATGAGATAAATCAATCAAAGATATTTTCTTAATTTTATTAGAAAAATATTTTTTTCTCCTCAATCTACTAGGAAGCTTTTCCCAATCAGATTGGGACTACTTTGTGGCGCCATACACTCTATATAAGAGGAGGTTGGCTAGCTCATTGGTACATCACAATTAGAAGAGTTCTAATTTATTAGAAAAATTGAGAGCTTCCTAGAGAGAGATTTTGAGAGAGAGAAAATGTCGGTCTAGCAACCGAGTTTTTTTGATAGCAATCCATGATGGGATTCCGGCGGGCTGTTCGTGTGGACTAGTGGTAGAGGCCGAATGCTTCGGCGGCTCCATGCACCACTACTCTTTTTAGACGGTCAAAGCGACGATCTTTTAGATCAAGCAAGATAACCACCGTCTACTATCTTATATTTGTTGCTTAAATGAAGTCGATCCTGGTTAAAGGAAATAATTTTTGAATTTCGCTGCGTTCCCGCGTAGATTTCCTAACAACCACCACATGCCATATCTGTCACCGTCGACCCTACCACCACACACCTCATCAACATCTTGTTGCCGATTCCCACCACCGCATGCCATATCCGTCACCGTCGACCTTACCACCACACACCTCATTAACGTCTTGTTGCCAATACCCACCACCACATCGTTATACCATCCTCCCGCGTTTTTTCACAACCACCCTCTATACCTGCCACCACCCAGCTCATCTCACTTATTCCACCACCCCACCCGTCATCACCATACATCATACATGCCACCATCCTCCTCACCACCACCACCCACCGTCGCCACCACAGATAATACCACCGTCTCCCTCCATCACCTGCCCTACCGCCTTTACTCGTTGTTACCTATCACACCCGTCAATACCACCAACCAAAGACAGACTTACATGTTCCACAACGGGGTCTGTGGACCATGTTGAACCGAAAAGGTAACATATGCTTTACGTAAAAAAAACATTTATGCATCCGCTGAAACAAATACTTAGAAAATACATTGTACAACCATTCAATTGTACAAATGAATTCATATAATTCTATCATATTGCATGTCAAACACATAACCATATGAGTTGTTGAAAAAAAATACTACATCCGGTCCAAAATATAAGTCATCCTACACTTTTCTACTTGTCCCATAATATAAGTCATTCTACATTAGTAGGGTTTATTGCTCTTTCTCTATCTTCTTAATTTATTATGAATTCAACAACTTTTCATTACTTAACAACTATTGCATTAATGATAGTCAAGGGGTATTTTAGACATTAACCTTCAAATTAATGA
Source organism: Gentiana straminea (assembly GCA_036785695.1). Lineage (NCBI taxonomy): Eukaryota > Viridiplantae > Streptophyta > Magnoliopsida > Gentianales > Gentianaceae > Gentiana > Gentiana straminea. The sequence continues at coordinate 177,029 of JAVUPR010000160.1, forward strand.
CATTCAACCAACCCTTTCGTTGAAAACTGGATTTTCATTTTGAATAGTACAATGTAATTAGTTATTCTAAGTTACACCAAGTAGGGTTTGATGTGTCTAACTCATCATTTCACACATACTACGTGAAAGAGAGTACTTAAGAATAAATCAAACCCTTTCGTTTGGTATTTTCATGAATACCTATAGAATCACAACTCTTCTTGAAAACATGTGAGTCTACGGATATCGTGTAAATAATTTATGAAGAAAGCACGTGAGGCTATGGATATCGTGTACATAATTTATGTGATTGGGCACTATTATTAGTGCCACAGTGGATCTACCATAACAAAACATTCGAGTAAAATTCTACCTGACAGATGTCGAAATAGACATTCAACCTCTAAAAATTTGAATTCTGAGTTTAAATTCGACCTTACACGCCAATGAGACATAAATTTCAACCGCTAGTAGAAATGGCGTCTCGAAAAGAAGGTCTCAGGTTCGAATATCTTTGGAGGCGGTTCGAATCTCTGTGAAAGCGAAAATAGTTATATTTTCTTCATTTCAATTATAATTTAAAAAAATCGACCTTACACGGATCGAATGTCATAAGGATGTTCCGAAAACAGATTAAATGTCGTAGTAGTGTTCCGGAAATAGTGATTCCAATTCCACACAACGCCTGGCAATCAAATCTAACAATAGTCCTCATAGAGGCCTTTGGGAAGCAAAGGGTTAGCTTTCTTTCTGGGTCTTGGGGGGGGTGCAACAAGCAATTTTACCCCAGAGCGAGCACTAGATGGAACTTGCGGAGAGCAAGAACGCCGACGGCACCTCCTCCGATTTCGCCGCTCAAAACTCTACAGACCATGCTCCCTTCTCCTCTGATCAAACCCACGGAGAAGCTGAAGAACGCGAACGCATCGAACTCGATCTCAAAGCTGGCCTCCACCCTCTCAAGGTACTTTCTTCCAGTATATACCTTCTTGCCCCCTTTTGTATTTTAATGCTTTTGCTATATTTTTTTTCATGTCTTCTTTCTGCAAAAACGCCTGATTGAGATTGGGATTTTCTTTCGGGTGGCATCTTAGTCGTTTAAATCTGTATATTTTTGGTAGCTTCTTGTTTATATCTTAGGTGCGTGCTTCAACCCTGACATATGTCATTCTGTCTAATGTCTGGTGTTTCCTTCCTACTTTCTGTACTCCATCTCCAAATGTTTATTTTTTAAGTCCATATCATTCTTCTATCCTAACGTAAAATGTTCTTGCCTGGCTTTCGACTTGCTATTGTTCTTATTATTTTTTTCTGTGTTATTGTGAAATAATGTGATATCTTGTTTGTCCATTAGCTGGTCATTGTATTTGGTTAGTCAAACCTTCTTTTTGTATTTTCAGTGACCAGTGAGATCAAAGAATTTCTCTCATATTCCCCCCCCCCCCCCCCCCCCCACACACACACACACCCACCCCCCACCTCAACCAAGCACTTCCTTTTCTTTGAGATGCGATTGTATTTTTTCATAGACCTGAATAAGCTGTTGCATTTTCAATATCAAGTCAAGTCTTAGAAGCCTGAAGGATATTTTCTTTGACAGAGAAACTGTAGTTAATCGGTATACTGTGTAGAAGAAAGTTCTCTTCTATTCCATTGAGCTACTACCGTATAAGTACATATGAGGAGACTGGAGTGCCATTTCCTTATTCCCCTAGTCAACTGCAAATTAACAATTAATCTCTATCTAATATGCTGCCATAATTACACACAATTACTACCTCCGGTCCAAAATATAAGTCACCGTTGACTTTGGCACGCATATTAAAGAGGCGATAACTAATCGAATTTTTATACTATCATGACGAAATTACCCATTGTTTACACTGCAATTGACTGAACAAAGGCTAGAGGGTAATTTCGTCATGATAGTGCAAAAATTCGATTAGTCATCACCTCCTTAATATGCGTGCCAAAGTCAACGGTGACTTATATTTTGGACCGCAGGTAGTACAATTTACCCATTCCTGATTTTTCTGCAGCATTTCGGGAAGTCTGTCTAAAATTAGATTTCATGCTAGTTTGTCTTCTACATAAGTCCATTAAAAGTGAAAATTTATGCTTATTTATGCTAGTTTGTCTTCTGTAGGCATGAGTAATATGGCTTGCATTATCGATGCAGCTAACTACCCTTGTGGCCTTATCAATGACGCATATTTAATAATCATGTGAGGTTTAATAATCTAAGCTTCTCTTAGTTCTCTATGTTGGTAACTCATTCCAACTTATTAGAAATGCAGTAAGTCATATCCAAAAAGAAAATTAGAATAGAGAAACGGTGAATGTTTTGTCGATGTTTAGATTTTGTCAAGTGCTATTGTAATACTTAATCATAGTTGAGAGATAAGACTTAACTTGTAGTATTTTGCTTTCTCATTTTTCCATTCTGTAAACTCAAATTCTGTTTCTGTCAACTTTGTTGCTAACTTGCTATTGTTGTTTTTCATTAATACTTATTTTGCATATTGTGGCCTCAAACAAGATCTTTGCCTCAACTGGGCTCAACTTTTTTAACCTGATGATTCTAATAATACAGTTTCCTAGTTTCTTTGCACTCACCTTCATCCTAATTAGGTCTTATTAATTGTTGCATCCTCATTCTTTGGCAAACTTTCTTCAAACAAAAGGCGCCCGTATAAAGTTCTCTCATTTCTATTCTTCTGTTATTGTTTTCAAACTAAGTGGCTCAAAGTTGTGTACTGTGCCACTATGCTCAAGTTGCAATATATCCTTTCATGGTTCCACCATATCTTAGTTGGTACTGTCCGTTAGGATTCCCCGCCCCTATTTAGCATAAGTAATCTTTCAGTTCTCTCAGTTTAATAGGTTCATATGAAGTTAGAGGTCGACAAAGTTTGCGAAATTTTCAATATTTCATTTAACATCTGATAACCTGATTCATTTTCATTACGTCTGCTTATGCATCGCTATATGTCTCATCCTCTTTAGCGTTCTTATCTGCACCCTTTACCAACAAAAAGAGGAGGAAGGGGGGGGATGAGGAAACTCTCCTCTAAGGCTAATTTTGCTTTTGCGATAGGTGCATATGAAGTCAGAAGTTGAAGTCTATGGATTTTTTCTATAATGCATTCATTTAATATCTGATCCAATTCACATGGTCGCTTATGCGTTGTTGTGTCTTGTCCACTTTACCATTCTCATCTCCTCTCCACACTTTAAAAAACAGGGGAGAAAGAAAAGGGGAACTCATATGGAAGGCTAATTTTGCAGACATATCTTTGAAATTAGTGCGCTTTATATGCTTTGTTGGTTTTTCAAGCTCAATCTTATCTAGCATATTCAACAACTGCACATGAGCCTAAAACTCAATGCCAAGATTATGATTTCAGGAATCATAGCAAGTATTGCTGCATTCACATTCACGTTTCCTTAGTTGATGCATTTTCTTAGAAGCAGAGCTTTTGTGTCACTGAACCTTCTTTACTGTCATGAACAGCATAAATTTGTCTTCTGGTATACTCGCCGGACACCTGGAGTTCGTACCCAAACATCCTACGAGGACAACATAAAAAAGATTGTTGATTTTAGTACCGTAAGAACTCTTCCATACTTTTGCTGATAACTTTTCTGCCTATGATTCCCTACTTCATTGCACTTTTAAATGGAAAGGTGCACATTCTTTTTGAGCTTTTCTCTTATAGTTGAGATCAACTCTGCGTAGGTTGAAGGTTTCTGGGTCTGCTATTGCCATCTGGCTCGTCCGTCTGCTTTACCGAGCCCAACTGATTTGCATCTTTTCAAGGAGGGTATCCGGCCGCTATGGGAGGTTATTATCCACTGCTGAGTCTAGTAGATTTGTTGATCTTTTTCCTTCTTATCTGTTATCTGTGGCAATTTCTTTATGATAACGATCTTGTACTTTGTGAAGGATTCTGCTAATTGCAATGGTGGCAAGTGGATTATTCGATTTAAGAAAGCTGTCTCCAGCCGTTTCTGGGAAGATCTGGTATGTTAGAATTAATTAACTTTTCTGTCTTTCCCTTTCTTTTCTCTTTCTGCATGCTTCTGTCCCGTGCTTTCTTTCTTTAGTTGTTTTTGGAGAATCCTTGATGGAGAAGCATATTGATGGCCGTTATTTATTTTATTTTTGTTTTCTACGTTCGTGGTCCTACTCTATTAAGGGTGATGAGTAGTGAAATTTTGTGGGGAAGGACTTGGGTATTTTGATTAATCATAAATCTTCCCCTTATGCTTTAGTCCTATGGTGGTACTGCATGTGGTGTAAGAGAGAAGCTTATATAGAGAATTCCCTCTGGTCTCTTGTGCTTTTTAAGTGCCCAAAAGCCAAAATAGATGCTTTTTGTCTCTGTAAGCTACTTTTTTTTGTGGGTGGGGAGTGTGGGGGTGGGGGTAATAAATGTAGAAAACAAGAAGCAATTGTCAGCTTGGGTACTTTGCTTGCTTACCAGCATGTAGACATTTCAAAAGAAATCATCCACTTTCATGAATTACTCCTCTTTTGGAGAAAAAGTCTAACATGCTTGATACCTGCCATAGTAATTCCTGAGGTTTTTGAGGTCCTACTATACTCTTAAAAGCCATTTCCGTGTCCCTCTGGATCGTTTCTTTTCAACACTTTGCCTGTGGGGAACATCCATGGACACATCTAAAACTCAACTTGTCAAGGGAAGAAAGAAAATGCAGTGCCTCCTAATTGGAATCACCTACTGATTTAAATATAGATAAGGAATCGAATTATCTAAATCAAGTTTTAAGAATGACCGAGCTGCCAATGTTTCTTCCTCGACTTCCACGCGCTTCTAGAAACCTAATCTTTAAAACGGCTCTTTTGTGCAAATTATTTTATGAAATATCTACCCTTTTGTTTAACAATCCTGATCTCTAGAATCAATTGTTGATAGAAAGAGATGGACAGGAGGTGAGGTCATGTATAAAGAAGTGGCACATGTCTTTCAACATCCTTTAGCTGTTTAGTATGGGTAATATCCACTAGACTTGAGGAATGCATGAAAAGGCTTCTACTCTGGCTGCAGTGTTATATTATGGTTCATACAATGTATTTAATTTCAGTAAATATTGTGAGGGTTGTATGGTATCTCTACCAATCTTACCCAGCCTTGTTGCTTTTGCTTCTTAGTGCAAAATTCATGCCTTGAGTTTTGTGCTGATCTCACACTTTCCCCCCCACAGATCACCATCATTATGATTTCGTTGCCCTTCCTTTGATTCTCTGTCCTTCAAATTTAAGAAATGCTGTTGAGGAAAGCATTCCCTGAAGTTTATCACGTGTTTAGTTGTTAATCTGATTAAATTTTTTATTTATTTTTCCAGTTGAAAATTCAATTTTTTTAATGCTCCCTCCCCAAAAAAAGGTCCTAAAAAGGCACAAAAAAAATCCCTCCCCGAGTCTCCGAGACTGGAGCTAAGAAAATCATAGGGGTGATCAAGCTGAATCAAGTTCTTACAAAAGTGACCTGGATTAGCAAGACCATCAGCAACTTTGTTTCCTCTCCAAGGAGAGTATATGATAATGAGGTTCCAGCTCCAAGAGATCATGTCCCTACAGTCCTGTATGATGTTTCGCTCCCACGTCCGCCAGACATCTTTGACCACCAATGCTATTAACAGCCATTTGAGAATCTGATTCAATGAGGACCTTCTTGAAACCCAGTTTCTAAGCAAGAAGAATCCCTTCTCTAATAGCTTTGAGTTTGTACAAAAAATGGCACTAGAGTAACCCATAAAACCGTGTACCCCCAACCCTTGTTGATCACGAATAATCCCCCAATACTCCAATAGAAGTCTTATTGTCATCCCGATTGTAACATGCCTCAGCATTGACCTTAACCCAATCTTGAAGAGGAGGTTACCACCGAACAACAGTAGTTTTAGTTTGTAAGGCCTTGCTATTCTTGTTAAAATCAGTAAAGTATTCAGTCGTGAGGAAGATGGCCTTGTGACAGGTAAGTCTAGGAGGCTTAAAGATGTTATTAAAGATTATATGGTTTCTATTTAACCAAGCAAGTGAATGAACAAAGGCAAAGAGAGTTTCTATGACCTTTGTAAAACTCGCTTTTCCAAACTGGAGCCCCTAAGGTTATATGAGAAAGCCAAATCCTATAATCACTGCCTCTCCTATCCAGAAAGGGTCCAAGGGTTTTGCATTTCCAAATACGAAGGGAAATATGTCATACATGAAGGCAATGGCAAATATCTATTATCTTCCATGTCCAGCTTACACCTTTCACAGCGGTCGCCAGTGGCCATCTACCTATTAAACCTAAGAGCGTTATTAGGAAGTTTATTATGGCATAAAAGCCAAGCAAACATCTTGATCTTATCAGGGCACTTAATATTCCAAATGGCATTGTAGATACTACCTTGGGGGTCAGCAGGCAGGAGCTCATAACCAGGCTTAGCAGGATAGATATCTTACTGTTATGCCTCCACCATAAAGTGTTACTAATGCGAGGGTTAGAGCTAAGAGCATCTCTGATGGTGGGTTTGAAAATTGTTTTAAAGCTTTAGAATAGGTTTGTGGACTATTGAAGAGTAGATGACTGGACAAAGCTTTAAGCAAAAGCTCCAAAATCTCGAACTGGTTTAAGATCTGAAAAGGCTGCATTTTTTTTATAAAGCTTTTAGTGTAGTAGAAAAAAAAGGTTTGTGTAGTGGGTCCATGCTATAAAGCTTTTTAAAAGGTTTATGTATAGTGGAGAAAACGTTTATTGACGAAAGGTTTATAAACTGATGATGTGGCGGTTATGAACTATTTAAAATGTCCATGACTGGAGATGCTCTAAGGGGAACCCGTGGATGCAGTCCACAATATTGGGTGGGTGGGTGGGGGGATAAGGTGGAATTTAAAGTATAAAGGTCCCAAGTCCTATCCGAAGATATGATACTGCAAACTTTAAGATCATTATCGTTAGGATCAATCTTCACTCCCTCCAGATTGGTCAGAGATTCACCCATAACCCAAGAGTCATGCCGGGAGATATCATGATGACGGTTTCCCACCTTCCAACTGAAACCATTTCAAACATGAGTGAAGCTTTTAACAAAACCTTTCCTGATAGGTGAGTCACTAGTAGCACAGACAACAGTCATCATGTTCTTGTTATTCAAATAATTTCTAAGCATGCAAGCCCACAGACCCCTATGTCCCTCAACTATGGAACTGCTACACTTGGCAAGAAGAGAAATATTGGCTTCTCTAGTATCTATGATCCCCGATCTCTCATGATTCTTAGGTTTAGAAATTTAGTCCCTACCAACTGGAGCATACCCTTCCTTTGCTTCCCTTTTGACGAAAGGAAGTCCCTATTCAACTTATCAATAACATCGCAGGTCCTAAGTAACCACATATTTTGCATGACGTGATTGGGAATTGCAGTATTGACGGACGTAATCAGGGTGAGTTTTCCAGTCAAGCTAAAAAAATCACTTTTAGTTGTTAGAATGACTAGTAAAATTCGCCGCCCGTTTTTGGAGCTGTAGCATTTCTGGTTTTATATGATTCTTTGTCTGATCAATTGAGTGCATAAGCAGGAGGTACATAAGACCAGGTCAAGGCAGTGTTTGATTGAGATTAGTTGCTATTGAGTTTAATTAATGAAGACTAGGTCAAGGCAGTGTTTGATCGACACTTAGTTGCCTACTGCATTTAATAATAAATGAAGACTAGGTCAAGGCAGTGTTTGATTGACACTTGGTTCCTACTGAGTTTAATTAATGGAGACTAGGTCAAGGTAGTGTTTCATTGACACTTAGCTGCTAAAAAATTCACGAAGTTCCTTCTTTGGCGTAGACTTGAAAAGCAGCTTTGTTTTTCTGATAAATGTATGTGGTTGTAGGTGCTAGCATTGATTGGTGACCAGCTTGATTATGGTGATGATGTATGTGGTGCTGTATTGAGCATTCGCTTCAATGAGGATATTGTGAGTGTCTGGAACCGCAATGCATCAGATAACCAGGTGAGCTTACCTTACTGTTTTTCCGTTCCAACTTTTGCTGTCAGCACTAAAAAAAAAAGAGGAAAAGATAGATCGGTTGGTTGCTGCTGACTTGATATTTTTTTTATTCTATATTCTGTTAAAGGCGGTGATGGCGCTGAGGGATTCAATCAAGAGACATCTGAAGCTTCCTCAGAATTATGTATTGGAATACAAGCCCCATGATGCTTCTTTGAAGGACAACTCATCATATCGAAACACTTGGCTGAGAGGATAAATTTGCTGCTGACCTTCCTTCCTACCTTCATACTGCTTGCTTAGAGTACTTGAGACTGAAACGCACGCCTTGCTTGATGGATAGATATCCTGTGTGTTGTTATCCTTTTGCATGAAGATCTGGAATCATGATGTCATAATATTTTTTCTTCAAGTTTTGACTAATTGTTGGTTTCAGTAAACATATGGCATTGCTGTTGTATGATTTTGTATGAGATGAAATATTTATCCATCAGGGACGAAGACGTTTTGTTTTGTTTTGTTTTGTTTTGTTTTTTAAGTGTTGTTTGCATCTATAACTTATAATGGGAGTCTTAAGGAATGACATTTAAGTAACCAATTTCCCCTTGTTGGCATTATCTAATTATCTACCATTTGAGCCAAGAGTTGGAAGCGAGCTACTATATAGAGTATGCTACAACTTTGCAGTTAAACCTTACACTCAGACGGTGGACGGACAGTGTATATACTACACAGCCAAGCCATTGTGTTTGTGTTTGTGTTTGTGCTTGTGCTTGTGCTTGTCATTGTCATGAAATGCAAGTGGTTCATTTCTGATATCAGGAGTAACAGTAGTTAATTTGTAAAGCTCATATCGGAGCTTATATTTAACAGCAGCCATCTGTGTTCTGGCCCTAAGATGATAGACTTTACCAACCAACCAACCTGTTGGATTTTTAGTCAGGGAAATGATGAGTTACTCAACTTTTAGTCTATCATGATATTCCTTTATTTTTTTAATCCCTTCTGCTCAGCTTACTTACACAAAACAATACAAACAAAAACCAAACCTTGAGAGATACTTGATCAACACCAACAACAAACGAAAATTCTGCAGCTGAGGCTGAGTATATCATATGAAGGATAAAGGGGTGTGGGGAAGGAAAAAAAGAAAAAGAAAAAGAAAAACCGGAAACCATTCTTTCGTGATTTCAGTAGTAGGCAGGTGGCAAAATGTTGCACCAGTTATTGATTCAAAACCATCAGGAATACTATCAGGTGATCAGCTCCCTCCACTCAGATAATCTATTATGTATGATGCGTTACATTTCCATTCAACAAAGAAAAGATTTCAGCTAGGAAGTTTGACCAAAAAAAAACTTACAAGTAAATGAGCAAATTATTGAATTGAAAACCAACAATCATCTGTCATAAAATAAAAATAACACCACAAAACACTATGGGGGGTATGGAAGAGAAATAAATTGAGGGGAAAAACAAAACTGGAGTTGACCTGCAATTTGGAAGACCTATAAAAAAAAAAATTGATAATTTTGCTCAGTTGCTCTTTCTCGGGGATCAGACAGACAGACAGACAGCACATGGCTGGCTATAGAGAGAGACTGGGTGGTAGTTTAGAAGATATATAATATAATAATCACGAGGGGTTAGAGTTATAGTAATCGTTGGGGGTCTGGTGGACAAACTTTACTACCTTCCAGTCCTTAGATATCAGTTTGCTGGGCTGATATTTTCTCCTAGGGGAAAATGGCAATATTACTGAATTTCATCCCAAAATTGCCCCTTCCATCTGTGTGCAGAATAATAATAATACAGTACTACATTCTGAAAAAAAGAAAACTATGAGAAATACGAGCTTTTTTCATCAATGGCAGATAATGATACACATTATTTCACGTTGACAAATATTCTTGACAGCAAGCACAGTAGTTGTACAAACAAACAAACATGCAATGAATGAAATATCCCACGTTGTCATTCCGACAGACAACCATTACGGTTGTTCCTTCTTGTCTAATCCACTCAAATATAAGTTTCCATTGTCGTCCAACCCATCCACCCAATAAAAAACTGGAAATGCATTCGCACATTATAACGACAATCCAGCTGGTACCTCCTCGTTAATAGAGTATTTTTATTGCCAAAGCTTGGAGGCAGGGTGCCGGACATAAATAGTAAAATCATCTTTCATTATCAGAAGAAGTTGAAAGCACGTTTGGCAGACTCAAGTGTGTTCAACAACAGCATAGCAACCGTCATAGGTCCCACTCCTCCCGGTACAGGTGTGACTGCCGAAGCCACCTCCATTGCTTCTTCGTAGCAAACATCTCCTATTAGACTATACCCAAATTCACTGCTTGGATCCTGCACCCCATTGAAACAAACAAGTTGTTCTGCTTTTTCAGTACGCCATCATCGAGAGCAGCACATAAAATTATTACTTGTTCTACTTATTATAATCTTATCCTCTGCCTGCATGTTCAAATTCCTTGACAGCAGCAAGACCACTTTTTTCAACAACAATAATTTATGGTCAAACAACAACATTTTCTTAGTCAAGCAGCTCATAATATCATCCAACTTAGTTTATTAATTTACTCATAATAGATAGATAGATAGTCAGATAGCGATATCTCTACCTCAACCGGGTTTATTCCAACATCTATAACAATTGCACCTGGCTTTAACCAACTTCCACGAACAAAGTTAGATACTCCAACAGCTGCAACAACAATATCTGCCTCACGAACTACTTTTTCTGGCTTCTTTGTCAAGGCGTGAACACTAGTCACCGTTGCATGGAACCTCTGCCCAACATTTACCACGCACACACCAAAAAAAAAAGGGGAACTAAGTGTATTGGCAGAACTTGCTGATCCAGAGATTCTCTCCTCTGCAAGGGTAATTAAACACACACACACACACACACACAAAATATCACAGCTTTTCTATGTAAAAAAAAAGAAAAAGAAAACAGACCTGCAACAGCAGAGCCATAGGTAATCCAACTATATTGCTCCTCCCAATCACTACAGCTTTCTTCCCCGTTATTGGTGCATCACATCTGAGAAGCAACTCCAGGCAGCCTTTGGGAGTACAGGGAATGCATAGTGGCTCTCTACCGAACATAGCTAAGTTCCCAATATTCAGTGGGTGAAACCCGTCAACATCCTTTTCCAGACTTAGTGCATCCAAAATTTTCACCACGTTCAAATGCTGTTTCGTTTCAGCCATTAAAATTTATTGATAATCATATAAAGAGAAGATATTTAACGTACGTGGGAAAAACTATAGCAAGAAGCATAAAAAAAAAAGTTCACACAATAAACAAAAGATAACCAAGCGATAATTTAGGAGGCATTACCATGCTACTGGTTTACCTGCGGCAAGGGAAGCTGCACAATAATACCATGAACAGATGGGTTTTCATTAAAACTAGCCAATGCACCACAAATCTCATCTTCAGTAGAATAATCAGGGAATTGAGTCATCAAAAACTTTATTCCAACCTCTTGACAAGCATTCATTTTGTTGCGTACGTAGGTTTCTGAGTCTCTTCTTTCACCCACCACTACAACACCCAATCCAGGAACCTTCCCCGTGCAAACCTTCATCCGGGATATTTCAGAAGCTATATTAGATCTAATTTCGGCAGCAATCAACTTCCCATCAATTATTCTAGCCACCTTCTCTTTAGCTAAATCAAACACAAACAGTCAACAAATTATTACCATCTATTGAAACTTTTAATATCATAATATGCCTAAATGCACATTTATTTGAGATTTACAAATTGTAGCTTTTAGGAGAAAGAGGAGAGATTTAGAGCTCGAAAATAGAGTTTTTATTTAATTCAACTTATCGGAATAGATAAGTGATCCCAAAGACTTTATACAAACCTTGCCAACGGCTAGAAATGTAAGTTACAAAGGGTGCAACGGCTATGAATAGTAAAAACAGACTAAATCCTAACTTAGCCAAGGAACAGAATTAACAAGGCTAATTACATGGATTAAGACTAAGATGTAACCATAATTTCAACATAAATCAACACAAATGATTTTCAATATGGATGGACAAATTTTGCTATATAACTCGATTCCTTATAAGTTAGAAAGTATACATACATATATCATCATCATCATCACCACTGCCAACATTATAACGATAACAATGATAACAACAACAACAATGATTTCATCTAATTAAGAAAATAAATATGTCCAAATCACACTTCTCTTTAGAAAACATACGGTAAGGATAGATGATATCTTTGCATTTTATGATAAGGAAAAGGAGAAATGACCAAGCGCAAAATGTTAGGAATGAGAAGAGCGCCTCTCCACAACCTAGTAACATATCTATGCATCTTTAAAGCAATCATGAGGTCCACTTTATTGCCAAAGCGAGAAAGCTGTAAGAATGTAATCAGAGACATTCTTTTGACAAGTTTGTCGATAAGTATCATATTTTGATTCTGAACGGGCCTAAATTCACACCCTTGTATTCATATGCACCCCCATTTGAAAGGCATACATGGAGATAATAATAATTTGTTGAGGATAAACTGGATTTCTTCTTTGAAAGGTATCTTCCTCCCTCCCATCCTGATACTCTTTTCCTACATTTCCACTCAATTTTGTTCCACCAGTTTCCAAGTTTATTCTTCTTTGGTCTTTTTACAAGTCGAACCTATCCTATTTCTGCTCGTCGTTAGCCAAATGCACAACCGCGTAAGGAAATACAGGGAAATGAATAATGATTTGCTGCAGATCATGAAAGAGCATCATAAAGAACAAACAACTGGCTTCAAAGGTAACACTATCCGCAATAAGAAGTCAAACGCCCAAAGAAATTTATAATTCTAAACTCCAATAACACTTGACATAACTAGATCCCCAAAATCATGGTACTCATAAGCCCGTCCACATCAAAATCACCAATGCATCCAGAATGACTCAAATCATTCTAAGATATACCCTTAATGAATTCATCATTCTCTTAGTTCAGTTACAATTTCTGAGCGAAAGGAAGAAAACTCATGCCATAGAGGGAGGCGCATGTCATATACTTGGAATCTTTCCAGGTAAAGTGTCTATCAAGATTCAAGATCAAGGGAATATAATATGGACATGATGGTGGCAATTCTGGATCAATTAAGCATATGTAAAATGTAGAAACTGAGAATTTATGAAGAGAAAAATATACTCGTTAATTGTCCTATCAAATCCTCCTAAGCTATCGAAATCCTAAATTACGTAAGGCATGAGTTAAACAAGTTTGGCTAGAAAACATATTCCTAAAAATCAGGGATTTAAGACATTCTACTCGATGCCAATAAGGCATTAGCCCAGTGGTAATCACTGAGGTTGTTAACCCGGAGGTTCCGGGTTCGAGTCCCTGTGGGGACAAAAAGTGTGTGTGTGTGTCTGTGTTTCTTTCGTATCCCCGTCAAAAAAAAAAAAAAAAAAAAAAAAAAAAAAAAAAAAGACATTCTACTCGATGATAGATTAATCCGTTTTCCAATTGAGGAAAATATAAAGATACCTACACAGCTATGTAATGGCAGAGAATGAATAAACACTTCAACATCTTTCTCTTTCTTGCTGACAGAAAAGCAAATAAACTGAAGCATGTATCATCTCTATCAAGGCATCAAGATAACAGCAACATACTGGCATAGCAATGAAAAAAGCCAATCACCCACGCACCCAAGTTCCTTCCGGGAATAAATAGACAACGTATACAAGAATAGATAAATATAACATATAGAGAGCAGAAGAGTACATGTAGTGTGATTACTGCATGTTCCGTCAGGAGATTCAGGCACCTTAGGACCTGGAACCCACATCTCTGGAAGATCAAGAGAAACAAGACTTGGAGACCGTAGAATTTTGGAACTTTGGCCAACATTTGACGTGCTCAGAGCCCTTGCCATTAAGGTAAAGACATGGATTCCTTTGCACCATGGGGACTGACCGAAAAGGGCCAGGCTTACCTTCTTTCTATGCATCATTGCCATCTTTACTACACCTTCTCCAAATCATTTTGCTTTCTCATTGCTTTTTTTTTCCTGATTAGCTGAATTCTTTCCAAAGTATTACCACAGCCACGTGAAATCAAGATATTAATTAAAGAATGCACCAGTATGTATCAGAACAAACATGACTTGATATTGCACTATATACCATTCTTTAATTGGGTTATAAAATGAAAAGTGACAGACTTGAAAAAACATGTTTTGAGTGAATATATTGGTAAAAATGGATCAAGTCGGTAAATCAACCCACTCAAACGGGGTACTGAATTAAACAATGTTCCCAAGGCAGTTCTTCGATCCGAAAATTTGACATATATGACTGAAATTCACTTAAAACAAAAGATTTCATTTACATGAAAATTCACTGACTAATTCTCTTTATTTTTTTATATTTATATCAATCAATAGTAGCCTCACTATCACAAAAACGACAAAAAAAACAACAATACAGAAGTCCCCAATTGCTGCAGGTAAACGACACAGATCCATATGCAACGAACAGGAGCAGGAGCATTGATCCCTAAACCGAGCATTGGAGGGGGTCTTTTCACCAACTTAATAGTCACAATTTAAACAGTGCCCCCCTGAATCTGTTTCTCCTTGGCTGACCCGTTCCATGCTTGGATTCTAATTTGTTCTCTGGAAGTTGCAAACTCAAGCTGGAAAGTTCTTAAAGGAAATTACTTTCAAAGCCTTCATCTTTTTTGTGTTCTAGAAAAGTACAAATGAAGAAAAAAAAAAGATATATAGTCACACCCATAAAAACTAACGGGAAGGGGAAGGCAAATAAAGGCATGCTTCCCATACTGCAAAGCACAATAAAATAACAAAAAGCAGATAAGTTATATACAGTGGAAGGGTGAAATTCGACATACATACATGGTTACAGCATAAGATGTTGATCAGTAAGAGCTTTTTCGTCCTTCTTGGTGTAATAGCGGTTCAGGTTCGTTTGCTCGATGATTTTGAGTGACGGGGAGCATAAGCGGAGCCCGTAGTCAACACTCGAACGCCATGATTCTTGCGGTACGTTTTTGGGCGGAACTAAAACAGCGCGTCACTACTTAACAATTCACCCGCCGTTCCGTTCCGTGACGGATCCAGAAATTTTATTCAACAGGGTTCGTAAATATTTAACACAATAAATATTTTTTTTACGGGATTCGAAATATTTTTCTATAGATAAAGTATAAAGTTTTTCTATTTTTAACGGGGTCCGCAGACCCCAATACTAAAAGGTAGATCCGCCTCTGATTCCATTCCTTATTGTTGTAGGGGACGAATCCGACGGTGTTAGTCACTCAAGACTCCTAAGTTACAAATTTCTCGATTTGGAAAGACCAAAAGAGTCAAGTGTTGGATTTTTTTTTTCGGATATGAAAGAAACACACGCACGCACATTGTTTGTCTTTATATGATTCAAACTCGAAAAACCTTCGGGTTAATGACCACAACACTTCTCAAAACCTCCGAGTTAATGACCACACGCTGGACCGATGTCATGTTGGCTTGGGCCAAATTTTTTAGATAGCTTCTATTGACACCACGATTTTTCTTTCGACACCATTTTTCATATTATTTTTCATTTACTCTTACACACCACCAAATTACTCAACACAACACAAAAATATTATAACAATTAAAAATTTTACACTTTAGTCCACAAATTTTCCTTTTCTTCTCCAAACCCCAATTTAATTCATCATCGCCCTCCTCCTCCACCTTCCGGACTGCCCTATTCCGGACGCCCCCCTTCCGGCCAAGAAAACCACCACCTTTCCTCTTCTCTCAATCACTTCCTTCCTCCTCCCTCAACCACCCCAAATCAAACCCTCCCCGCAGCTCTACTCCTTCCCCGCCGGAAATCGCCCCACATCCCATTTCCCGTTGCAAATCGCAGCCCCACCTCCCTTCCCCGCTGCAAATGGCGCTCCTCCCCCCTTCCCCGCTGCAAATTGTGGCTTCCCCTCCCTCCAGGTTTTTTTTAAAGAAGAACAACATCCCAAATCTGAAAAAATGGTGAAATTTGATGTTTAAATCCCGACTTCCGTTCTAGATCCTTTTTCTCGTTTTTTTGAAAGGAAATACATCCTAGATCTGAAAAAAAATGGAGAAAGTTGATGATTTGGGTGGTGGGTGGTGGTGGCCGGCGTCCATGGCTGTTGGTGGCTGATTTGGTGGTTGAGGGAGGATGAAGGGTGGCTGATGGTGCCGGGTGTTAAATGGTGGATGTTGGTGGGTGTTAATGGTGGTTTTTGGGTGATGGGAGGTGGGTGAAGATATGGAGATGATGAAGATAGTTGTTAATGGTGGTTTTTGGGTGGTGGAAGGTGGGCGAAGATAGACCCGTCCAAATGCCCCAACCGGACCGGCCCTTGACCGGAACCGGCGGTTTTAGTTTTTGGTTGGTTTGAGCCGGTTGACAAACCGGCGGTTGAAGGTTGAAAACTGGCGGTTGCCGGTTCAATACGGTTCACGGTTCAGATCACGGTTTTAAAATTTATTAATAATTTTTTTCACATTTTCGTATAACATATTTTCACTACAATAACAAATTACTATTCTTTTCACTATAATTACTAAAACGAATGTAATATATATTTTTTTATAAATAGTTTTTTATTCGGTTTTAAATATAATATTAATATTGTGTTATTTTATTTATATGTAAATTATGTTGTTTTTTCAACGCTTGTACCGGAAATTCGGTTGTCTACGTATCTTTTATATGTAATCGTGTCGGAGGCACGACACATATAAAAAAATCAAAGCAGACGTAGTTCTTATTGTTTTTTTTAGTCTTTTATAGTTTTTTTCATAGGTTTTTATAGATTTTTTTTATTATAGGTTTTTTAGTATTTTATAGTTTCTTATACTCTTTTTTGTCGGTTTTAAGTATACGTTGATTAAAAATGTTGTTTTATTAAATATTACGTGAGATATATTGTGTTGTTTTTCTTATATGAAAATTGTGTTATTTTTTCAACGCTTGTACCGGTAATTTGGTTGCCTACGTATTTTTATATTTAATCGGGTCGGAGGCACGACACATATAAAAAAATCAAATGAACGTAGTTCTTATTGTTTTTTTTTAGTCATTTATAGTTTGTTTTAAAGGTTTTTATAGTTTTTTTTATTATAGGTTTTTTTAGACTTTTATAGTTTTTTTTATAGGTTTTTTTAGTCGGTTTTAAGTATACGTTGATTAAAAATATTGTTTTATTAAATATTATGTGAGATATATTGTGTTGTTTTTCTTATTTGTAAATTGTGTTATTTTTTCAACGCTTGTACCGGTAATTCGGTTGCCTACGTATCTTTTATATGTAATCGTGTCGGAGGCACGACACATATAAAAAAATCAAAACGAACGTAGTTCTTATTGTTTTTTTTAGTCTTTTTTAATTTGTTTTAAAGGTTTGTATAGTGTTTTTTATTATAGTTTTTTTTTAGTCTTTTATAGTTTTTTATAGGTTTTTATAGTCGGTTTTAAGTATACGTTGATTAAGTATACGTTGATTATAATTGTTTATAGTAATTAAAGGTTTTATAATTGTTTGTTTTATTGTAGTCTTTTATAGTATTTTTATGTGTTTGTATTTTATAGTTTCATATAATTTTTTAGGTTTGTATATGGTTTTTATGGTTTTTTTTATATAGTTTTCAATAGTTTTTTTTTAAAATATTTTTTAGTAGTAGGTTTTTATAGTTATTTTTAATAGGTTTTTATAGTTTCTATCTGGTTTTTTTGGTAGTCTTTAGTCTTTTATCGAGGGTTTTTTTTATATATAGTTTCTTATAGCTTTTTAGTCTTTTATAGTTGTTTTATAAATTGTAAGAAATATATAAGTAAGATATAAATTGTGTACCTTTAATCGATGCCGGTATTTCGAGCGCTTGCTCCTTCTGAAGTTTCAGTGTCACCGACTTCGAACTGTGACTCATCATCTTCTAACTCACTGTCTTGCACCCTCTTCTCGGCTCGTACCTAATATTGACAACACATTTGCTCTCTAAAGTGGTGGGATGAAGCGAACATCTTTTATTGGTAAGCACATATCCTGCCATACTGAAAGCTCGTTCAACAGTGACGGTCGAAACATGGCAACTTAAAAACTCGACCGCCATCATTGCTAACACTATAAATTCTTTAGTATGTCTCTTCCACCCAGGGGCGGCTACAGGAATTTTAACATGAGAGTCAAAAATTTGTCAATTCTTTTTTCATATCACACATATATTTGGATATTCAATTGTATGTAATTATGGGGTAATAGATAAAAACAGAGGGTCAATACATAAAAATAAGGGGCTCAATTTCACATATATGTGTGTTTATAAATAAAAAAATCTCCACTATTTATACATAATATTTTTATTTTAGGGGGTCGGACGCACCCCCAACCTTGAAGGTAGAGCCTCCCCTGTTTCCACCACTTCAATAAGTCGAAGTCGAAATCATAGGATTCGGTTTCACAGTCTTCAAATGTTGTGTTTAAAAATTTGGATATCTCTGTACGTTGATCGGATGACGCTGTCGCCCCCTTCTGTCGTTTTGAATTCGTTTTATCCAGAACCTTTTGAATTCCCCATAAGACACCTGCAGGGTTAGTAGAAGCACTTGCGGATGGATTGGGAACCGCGTTGTTTCTCTTTCCATACATACGCTCATATTCAACATACAAAGTGTTTAATAAATTTCAAGTCTATATACTTCAACTTTATAATCTACCGGGGCACTCTATGAATATTAGACAAAGCATCATAGTAAGCACTTAACATGTTAGACACACCTAATAGTCTTAAACGAGGGTCCAGAATAGAAGAAATGTGATAAGTGTCAGGAATATGCAACATGTACTTATTCCATTTCTCCTTCATCGGCCCTAAACATTGAAATAATGTAGCGTCGTGTTCCATGGTTTCAAACTCGGCAGTTATTTCTACACTAGCAGGCAAGACTAAATGTGCTGTGGGTTGATAACATTTTGAAAACAATTTAGTAAATTTTTTGAATACTCCAAAAACATCCATCAGTGTCTTGCATGCAGTCCAAATAGAGGGATACAAACGATATTCGTTCGGACAGTGTTCACTTAAAAATTCACAAAAGGCATTCTTAATTTTTTTTTTCCATAGATCATAAGTGGTATTCCACCTATGCGGTACATCTTACGGCAGTTTGATAGGGCGATGACCTTTCTCTTTAAGAAATTTATATCACTTATTAACAAAAATATTTCTACCTAACAAATGTGAAATCGTAGTTTTTATCGCATTAATATTATGGTCAAAAACTTTAATACCATCTATTACACATAAATTAAAATTATGGCATAAACATCTAACATGAAAAAATTTACCGTTACAAAGAGGTTCACAATATCGGGATAAGTCGGGAATAGAAGCAGTGTTGTTTGAAGCATTGTCAAACGCAATAGAAAAAACTTTATCTTTTAAATCGTATTTCTCAAAAATATCAACCAATAAAGATGAAATGTTAGAAGCATTATGAGTTTCGTTAAATAAACGAAAAACAAGTAACTTTTTTTAGACATTCCAAGTGTTGTCAATCCAGTGAGACGACACGCCCAACTAAAATTTGTTGGTCCTCATATCCTCCCAAATATCGGCACATACACATATTCAGAATTTATTTTTCTTCAAACTTTCTTTAATAATATTTTGTCGTTTAATACATTTATTTTTTAAATCCTTAGTAACCGTTGCACGAGGGATACGAGTAAAAGCCGGCTGCAAAGCCCCTTGTACGTAACTTTTAAAAATAGGATTCTCAGGAAAGCTAAAATGAGGACCCATCCCCGGAACAAGATCCGTGGTTAGATCTCTACAGTTATCACGAGTGTAAATAAAGAGTGGATTGGTGTTACCTCCGCTGGAGCTCGGCATGTTTAGCTGGGTTTGTGACGTGTTGTCTTCTAATTTTTCCGGTTGTTTACTTAACATGTGACCCCGCATCGATCCGTAACCACCACCTCCTTAAAATTGGTATTTTGTGCCACAGAAATTGCACACCCCGATGAAATACTTTCCGGGGTTAGCTAATGCTAATTCATCAGTCTGAGGAACCTTTGTGAAAAATTCCGTAAAAATTTTCGATTTTAACCTTTTTTCTTGTGCTCTGGATCGGGTACTTTCATCACCATCTAAATCGAGACTCATTATCTTCAGCTTTGTTAAGGATGATGTTAAAATTTACAGGTTGAGACATTTTATCGTCGTAATGACTATTGTTAACGGTGATTTTTATGGTTTATATGACTTTATTTCGTAACGATTTCCTTCGTGTTTTATTGACTTTATATAGAAAAGTAAGAGTTTAAATGAAATATTGAAATAATGTGTATGGAAAGGATTGAAGTGCAAACTCGAGCTTATTACGTGGTTTTATTAGTTTTTTTTATCAATATATATGGTTCTACATTTTGCACGCTTTCACTATCTTGTAGGTACATTTGCATTGCATTTATGAGTTCAAGAGATGTTCAATTGGAAGAGTTTAAATGGGAGGAAAAAGATGCAAATTGAAGGTGGAAGTTCCATCATACTGAACGAGCGTTTGCATGCCCCGTCCACTGGACGGGCGTATAAGGGAATGGAGTGGCGTCCAGGAGGAGAAGATGGATTCAGGATTTTGAGGATTTTGCTGAACTAGCGTCCAAATTTGTATAGGACGTGCGTCTGCTCCAGCTCGGCCCGACTCGAAGATTTCTAACACCCTAGACGGGCGTCCACCCTTTTGAACGGGAGCCCAGCCGCCGCCTTGACAGCACCGACTCAGAATTCTATAAATAGGCGTGTTGTCTAAACCCTAATATCAGACCTACACAGAGCAGCAGCCGCACCATACAATAAAAAAATGAGTTTCTTTCTTTCCATCCTATTTTGGAGTGTGAAGATGATTGAAGGCTAAAGCAATTCACAGTAGGACAATGGGATGAAGCCATTCCAACATCACCACAACCAGAGGATTTTCAGTTAACAATATTAGTGAGTTTGAATTTATTTTCTTTATCAATTGAATTGTTTAGATGTATGTTTTGTTGGATTGAGAAATCGATGAAACGATTATTTGTTTTGAATTTGATGAGAATGAAATTCATATAGAACCCTTCAATTGATACAGTTAATAATAATCTAAGAAATTATTTTGTTATTGACTGGGTAGGAGATTCCTCATGATCATGCTCTTCCATTGGTAATTTTGTTTTACTTGAGAAAGAAAACAGAAACCAAATAAAATTAATTAAAGAAATTTAATTGAATTTAAGTTTAGATCATATCAAGAAATTTTATTCATCTCACAAACTGGTTGGGTGATGGTTATTTGGTGGAATCCTCGTTGCCCTACTGTCTATTTACATCAAGAAGAAAGTTAGTAAATTTTCATATCAGTTTGGATTTTAAATTCATTAGTTTATTCGGGTTTAATTTGATGTGTTTCAATTTTTATTTCCTTTAGTGTTACGTGATTTCTTCTGTTTTATTAGTTTAATGAAAATATATTTAGGATCATAGAATTTGTAGGAACTTTAGTGTTTTAACCAAATTTATCGTGACAGTACACCGGTGCTTTAACTGTATTCTTGTTTCTGACAACATTCGATTCCTTGGACGACCCGGTAATACCCACTACAACGTGCCTTGCACTTGGGGTGTTCCGGTAAAATTATAAATTTAAAACTTACCGAATAAGTTTTTGGCGCCGTCGCCGGGGAGTCGGTAACGGTTGTCGGATTCTTCGTAGGTGCCGTTTCCGGTGTCGGTGTAAATTTTTATTTTAGGTGTTTATCTAGAATAAAAAAAATTAGAAAGTTACTGTAGCTGCGTTACTGTTACTAAAAAAAGAAGAGTAAATTGGCGGGAAAAATAGGCCAGAATTTTTTTTGTGTTTTCGTGACTAGTACGGTGTCAGGAGTCCTGGAACAAAATTTGATTTTACCAGGAAAATTTTTGCTTCATTTTCCACGAAATTTGGCGGGAAAATAAATTTTCCAGGAAAAATAAATTCTGTTTTTGTTTTTTTTTCCGAACCTGTTTCGAGTCTGTTTTAGTTTAATTTTTATTTAGTGAGTCTAATTAAAATCTCGGTCAATGTAAAATCTCTCGTCAACCTGACCTATTGTCAGTGTTGACTTTTCTGTTTTGCTCTCTTGGTTTATGCAAACCAGGAGCAAAAAAGGATCTTTGTTATACTGCTCTGAACCCGAGCGGGACATTGTCAAAAGAAGATTATTTCAAGGTTCTGACAATATGAGCGACGAATCCTCTAGCAATTCCAACCCGGACGACCAAGGGAATAATAACAATAACCAAAATCCTTTCGGTATGGATCCGCAAGCTCAATTGAATATACTCCTAATGCAAATGCTGTAGAACCAACAAAATCATCAAGCTTGGATGAACCAACAAGTTCAACCGAACCAACATCAGAATTATCAGATTCCGGTGAATCAAAATATCCAACAAGCAACAACCCCGGAGCGGTACGTTGAGCAAGACCCTTACGCTCCTTATCTTGATCAGGATTTCTTGGAGGGGCATAGACCAATTCGGCCTCCGGCGATGGGAGGAATGAATTTTGATCTAAAGAACGGAGTAGTCGGGTTGGTTCAAAATAGTTCATTCCATGGTACTGCTCAAGAAGATCCGCATGACTTCTTGTCGACGTTTGTTTAAATTTGTGAAGCAGGTCATTACCCTGGTGTTCTTTCCGAGGTTGTGAAATTGAAAATTTTCCCGTTCGCTTTAAAAGGTGAAGCAAACCGTTGGTTCAAGTCTTTACCCCATCACTCCCTTCATACTTGGGCCGATGTCAAAAGAGCCTTTGCTCTAAAATTCGTTTCACCTGGGACAATCATGGACCGGAAAAGAGAAATCGCCACTTTTGAGCAATTGGAAGATGAAAGTGTGGGAAAGGCCTGGGAAAGGTTAAACCTGTTAATGAGAAAGTTCCCTAATCATGGGTACAACCGTCATGAGCTTTTAGAACTATTCTACCGGGGTGTCTCTCAACCCAATAGAGATTAGAGATTACCTCATGGATTCTACGCGCTCATGGATCTTTTCATGTGGGGAAGGTTAGTGAGGACGACGCGCCTATAGTTGGGTAGGAGATGAGACCACTTACAAATGCGAAAAATAACATGTGGTCAACTTCAAGGAAACCGAACCTTTCAAAATGTTAGTGAGGACAAGAGGAAATTCCGAGTTTCAACGTAACTTTAATCAAAAGAATGCAATTCACTTCTGGGAGTGAAACGAAGATGTTAACCAACAAGCGAGTCGACCTCACGGTAAACTTCCAAGCTACACTAAAAGAAATCCAAAAGGGGATGTCAATGCTTGCACTGACATCACTACTCAGTGGAACTATGGAGATGATGAAGTGAATGAAGTTACCCTGCGAAGCGGGAAGAAAGTTGGAGCCGAAAAGGGCTCGGGAAACGAGTAACCCCTCCTGACGCCATGAGTTCAGGAGGGGGAAATCAGAATTCAAAACCCGAAGAAGCGAGAGTGAGGATGAGATGAATGACGAGGGTTCTTCGGATGATGGAATTAATTCTGATGTTGCTGTAAGGAAGGGTCGGGTGGCTGAACCTCTGACGAAAAAGAAGGATGGGAAGTTTGTAAGGTGGAAGGATAAGGAAGATGAAGCTATAAAGAATCAAACCGTGAACAATGATACTTCGGGCAAAGAAAAGAAAAATCTTCCTTATACGCAAGAAAAAAAGAAAGTATCCTTGGTAATGACAAACGAGACGAGGGAGTTAGAAAAATACTTAGAGACACAAAAGTAAGTATACCTCTCGGCGAGGTATCGACCGAAATGCCTAAGTGCTCTAAGTATATCAAAGAAGCTTGTGGGAGCAAGAAGAAGCTCAAGGGGATGGCAGATGAGGTTTTGAAAGAAGAATGTTCAATGGTTTCACCGAAAATTCCAACAAAGCGAGGTGACCCCGGACCACTTTCAATCTCCTGTGAGATTGAAGGTTGCATGTTCCATAAAGTCTTATGTGATTCAGGGGCCTCTGTAAACGTGATGCCGTTAAATATTTGTATAAAGCTCGGTTTAGATAAGAGGATGAGGGAACGCCCCATTTCCCTTCAAATGGTGGACCGATCTAGCCGAACAAGCGACGGCCGGTTGTGTTAACAATGTTCTTGTTTATGTTAAACACTTGGCTTTTCCAACCGGCGGGTTATTTTGGATTATCCGCACGACAAAGAAATGCCCTTAATTCTAGGCCGATCCTTTTTGGATGCCTCTGCCGCCCTTATTGATTTTCATAAGGGTCAGGTCACAATGAGATTCGATGATACATCTATCACCTTTACGCGGGGGAAAAGCGCTGAGGAAACCCTAGTGGAAGAGATCTCGTTCATCGAAGCGATTTATGATGAAAATGACCACCCTGAATCTGAAGAAGAGCCAATAGAGATAGGTGCCTTTAATGCTATAAATCATAAAGAAAGAGATGATTGTGAGCCATCTTCTGATTTATCACAGGCCGTAGTCACTGACAAGTTACCTCCACAATTTGCTCAACCTGAGCCGGCCAATGAACAGAAGACATGGAACTTCACAGTGATGAACGATGATGATTTCGAAGAGCTGCATCAGGCAGATTTTAATCCTGGTCAAGAAGAAGTCCTGATGGGTAGCTGGGACGAAGTTGATTTTTGGAGAGAAACTACCCACTGGGAAATCGACGATTGGGAAAAGCTAGCTGCTGAGCTAGAAGAAGAAGAGCTAAGAAGGATGATTGACCATGAAAAAGAGAAAGCAGGTGTTGACAGAAAAATCCTTATGGATGATTTAATCGATTATCTTTCTGGGGTTACACCTCGGGAAGATGAGTTGTTTTTCAGTCAACCCCTTCAAGCTCATTTGACCACTGAGGAAAAGGTGGTCCTCTCAAATCTAGTATTGAGAAACCACCCACTGATTTGGAGCTTAAACCTCTCCCTCAGCACCTTAAGTATATTTTTCTTAAGGATGATGATAAACTTCCTTTAATCATCTCTTCTAAACTTGAAGCCGAGCAAGAAGCACTACTGAGAAAAGTGCTTGTGAAAAACATCATTGCGTTCGGATGGTAAGTGGGTGATATCCGAGGTATCAGCCCCGACATTTGCATGCATTAAATCCGAACGGAGGAGGGGGCGAAAAAGGTTAGACAACCTCAGCGAAGGCTAAATCCGCACATGCAGGAGGTTGTCAAGAAGGAGATAATCAAGTGGCTCGATATGGGTATTATCTACGCCATCGCCGATAGTGAGTGGGTCAGCCCTACTCAAGTTGTGCCAAAGAAGGGAGGCATTACTGTGGAAAAGAACGAAAAGGGGGAGGAAGTTGCCTTACGCCTTGTGACTGGCTATAGAGTTTGCATTGATTATCGCGGGTTAAATGAAGTCACCGCTAAGGATCATTTCCCCTACCCTTCATTGACCAACTTCTAGAAAGGCGAGCGGTCATAGGTTTTATTGTTTCCTCGATGGATATTCGGTTATTTCCGGATAGCCATCGACCCTAATGACCAAGAGAAGACAACTTTTACCGTCCATCGGGCACTTTTGCGTTCCGCGAGAATGCCTTTCGGTTTGTGTAATGCACCGGCTACATTTCAACGATGTATGCGCGGCTATTTTTGATGGACTAGTAGAGAAGTGTATGGAAGTCTTCATGGATGATTTCTCAGTCTATGGCGACAGTTTTGAAGAGATTTTGGAAAACCTAGATATGGTACTTCAACGATGCGTTGAGAAGAACCTAGTTCTAAATTGGGAAAAGTGCCATTTTCTAGTTGATGAGGGAATTGTCCTTGGACACAAGGTGTCCGACAATGGAATTCGGGTAGATAAGGCTAAGGTAGAAGCCATTGAAAAGATGTCGTACCCTAAGACTTTGTGAAGGAGGTACGAGGTTTTCTCGGCCATGTTGGTTTCTACAAAGCGATTCATTCAAGACTTTTCTAAAATCGCCAAACCTTTATCTAACCTTCTTAAGGACGATGTGGACTTCTCGTTTGATGAGAAGTGTATTGAAGCGTTTAATTGCCGAAGGGTAAGCTCATTAGCGCCCCGATCCTAATCGCGGACCGGACTAAGCCCTTTGAGTTGATGTGCGATGCTTCCAACTACGCGGTGGGAGCGATTTCGGGACGAGAGGATCGATAAGAAGTTCGGACCCATTTACTATGCTAGCCGCACTTTGAACCCGGCTCAATGCAATTACGCCACCACCGAGAAGGAATTCTTGGCGGTCGTTTTTGCTATTGACAAATTCGAAGTTATCTTTTAGGGTCCAAAGTGGTGGTGTGGATGACCATGCGGCCTTACGTTATCTTATGGATAAGACGGATGCGAAACCGAGATTACTCGGGTGGATTCTTATTTTACAAGAATTCGACCGGAGATAAAAGATAAAAAAGGTAGCGATAACGTTGTGGTGATCATTTATCTCGTCTAGTAAATGAGGAAAGCGAAAGTCCGAAGGAAATAGGGATCGATTTTCCTACAGAACAGTTGCTGAAGGTGGAAGCTGTTAGGCCTTGGTATGCTAATTACGTCAACTATCTGGCCGGTGGTCACTTAGAAGAAATGACGTATCAGGAGAAAAAGAAATTCTTTACGGATCTGAAGTATCTCGTTTGGGAGGATCCCTATCTGTTCAAAGTCTGTAAAGATGGGTTGCCGAGACGATGTGTTCCGGAGCACGAACAATGGAGTATTTTGGAAGAGTGCCACAGTGGTCCCACTGGTGGTCACTACGGAGCGCCTAAAATCGTTGCAAAAATCCTCCTAGCCGGTTTCTACTGGCCCACGCTCTTTAAGGATGCCGAAGCCTTTTGCAAAGGTTGCGACAGATGCCAGCGGATTGGGAGGCAGAGTAACAGAATGGACATGCCACTTAAGCCCATTCTGGAATGCGAAGTTTTTGATGTATGGGGCATCGACTTTATGGGACCATTTCCATCGTCATGCTCCAATAAATACATCCTTGTTTGTGTAGACTACGTATCCAAATGAGTGGAGGCAATTGCCACTCAGACCAACGATCATAAAGTCGTGAAGAAATTCTTGCAAAAGAATATCTTCACCAGGTTTGGCTGTCCCCGAGCACTTATCAGCGATGAAGGCACTCACTTTTGCAACGCACCACTTGATAAGATTCTTGAAAAATATGGTGTCAAACATAAAATCGGTACACCATACCATCCCCAAACAAGTGGTCAAGTTGAAGTCAGCAACCGGAGTATTAAAAGAATCTTGGAAAAAACAGTGAACGCGAATAGAACTAATTGGAGTCTAAAGTTGGATGACGCACTATGGGCTTACCGCACTGCTTATAAGACTCCTATGGGTACGTCTCCCTTTCAAATGGTTTATGGAAAAGCTTGCCATTTACCGGTCGAGCTTGAACACGAGCTTTTCGGGCTATTAAATTTTTGAATTTCGATAGCCAGCTCTGTGGGGAAAAGAGGCTTTTGCAATTGAACGAGCTCGACGAATTTAGACTCCGAGCTTACGAGAATTCCAGGATAAGCAAGGAAAGAACCAAAGCGCTTCACGATGCTAAAATAAAAAATCGGGAATTCAAAGTAGGGGATATGGCGCTACTATATAATACCAGGTTACATTTGTTTCCTGGTAAGCTTAAATCCAGATGGTCTGGACCCTTTGAAATCCTCAATGTCAACCCGAGTGGAGCAATTGAGTTAAAAGGGTATGGCGGTCAAACGTTCAAGGTAAATGGTCAAAGGCTGAAAAAGTATTTTGGGCAACCAAAAGAAAAGCCTGAGGTCATGTATTTTCAAAAGGGGATTGAAACGGCTGAGATGATGACTTGTGATGAGATTCCATCCGACTTCTTTGGTTCGGATGATGACATTTTTACCCCTACCTGTGAGGACCCTTCTGACAGTACCCCGAAAACTGTCAGTACACCTAGGCCAAATCTGAGAAGAGGCAAGAAGAGGAAGAAAGTCAATGCTGTCTGGAAGGCTAAGTTCCATAACTTAGTCGCGCATTTGACTTGTTTTTGTGGCCACACCGCTATTCATCATGCAGATTCTGATGACGAAGTGGCAGGAAGTAAACCAAAGTGGCCCGACCCAGGTTGACTTTACGGACCATGTCAAGCTAATGACATAAAACAAGCGCTACTAGGAGGCAACCTAGCCTTGTAAGTAGATTTGTTTTTCTAAGTCTTGTAGTTTTGTTTTAGGAATAATACCTTGGTTACATGTGTGGTGGTTATCCTTGGACTATTTGTTGAATGCTTGATTTGCCTATTTCTGTGTTCATACATGTTTACTCATAAACCCTTTGTACCCCCGAGATTATATGCTATGTCAAGTGTTGCAGATACTGTTGAGCGGTTTTTGCCAGTTATCACTTTTAGTGTTGTCTGTTCATGATACGAGTTGCAGCGGTTCATCCATGTACGGCCTGACCACTGCCAACCTACAGCCCGACAAACACTTTGGGACCAGCTAAGTATTCTTTTCTCTTATTTGCGCATTCTGAGGACATAATGTGATTTAAGTGGGGGGGTGTCTACATCGGGAGTTATCATGCTATATCTTCTGAAAAATGAGTAAACGTGCATTTCCTGAAAAAAATTAAAAATTTTTTTGAAGTGAAAACTGACAAATGTGAATCATGAACATGTGATTGAAACAAAAAGGCTCGCTAGTTGTAGTTTCCTGACGATGATTGTCTGTGACTTCTGTTAGATAGTTATAGCATGCTTTTACTGATGCGAGATAGTGTTCATTTCACACTCACGCAAGCCTTTGAAATTGAAGCAAAAATTTTAAACTGTTTCCATTCACTATCCTAGTGGTTTATCCTAGAGAGACTTGTGCTTAATAGTAACAGTACCGTAAAACCTAACTTCTGAACGTGTATTGTGAATATCGAAGGTTTGAATGTGATAGGAAGGACATAATTTAAGGTTTGAATACCACGCTAATATGAACTATATATATATATATATATATATATATATATATATATATATATATATATATATATATATATATATATATATATATATATATATATATATATATATATATATATATATATGTCGGATGTAGCTGCCAATGATTTGAGTGCGGTAGGGCGTTATCACGAAACGTCCTATACCACTATGAGGCTTAACAACTCCCGACTGCCTGATGATAGTAGTCCAGCTAGGGTGTTATCACGAAACATCCTATTGCTGGGAATGAGGGCATATGCTATACACGTGGAACTAAGTGAACTTTAAGGAAAAAATTAGCAAATGGCAATGTGTAAAGTTGGTTGAAAACTTAGTTATCTTCTGACTATCCCCAGTATAAACTGAATGATATGCATTAGGGATCATCCTAATAAGTACACGGGAGGACTTTGTGTGGAACGGTTACTGTCTATACCTAGGAAAGTCATTAGGATTGTTTGGAAGGATTTTTGTGCGAAAAAATAGTGAAGATTGAAAAGGCTTTTCACACACACACTGAATCTATCTCTATGTTGGTAATAATTGCTATAGTTGTCGTATCTTTTGTTACGTGAGTCAGGAACCTATGTGGATTACATGTACAGTGAGCCGGTTTTGATTATTTTGTTCGGGACGAACAAAAAGCTAAGTGGGGGGAGTTGTTAACGGTGATTTTTATGGTTTATATGACTTTATTTCATAACGATTTCCTTCGTGTTTTATTGACTTTTTATAGAAAATTAAGAGTTTAAATGAAATATTGAAAGAATGTGTATGGAAAGGATTGAAGTGCAAACTCGAGCTTATTACGTGGTTTTATTAGTTTTTTTTTATCAATATATATGGTTCTACATTTTGCACGCTTCTACTATCTTGTAGGTACATTTGCATTGCATTTATGAGTTCAAGAGATGTTCAATTGGAAGAGTTTAAATGGGAGGAAAAAGATGCAAATTGAAGGTGGAAGTTCCAGCATACTGAACGAGCGTTTGCATGCCCCGTCCACTGGACGGGCGTCTAAGAGAATGGACTGGCGTCTAGGAGGAGAAGATGGATTCAGGATTTTGAGGATTTTGCTGAACTAGCGTCCAAATTTGTATAGGACGTGCGTCTGCTCCAGCTCGGCCCGACTCGAAGATTTCTAACACCCTGGACGGGCGTCCACCCTTTTGAACGGGCGTCCAGCCGCCGCCTTGACAGCACCGACTCAGAATTCTATAAATAGGCGTGTTGTCTAAACCCTAATATCAGACCTACACAGAGCAGCAGCCGCACCATACAATAAAAAAATGAGTTTCTTTCTTTCCATCCTATTTTGGAGTGTGAAGATGATTGAAGGCTAAAGCAATTCACAGTAGGACAATGGGATGAAGCCATTCCAACATCACCACAACCAGAGGATTTTCAGTTAACAATATTAGTGAGTTTGAATTTATTTTCTTTATCAATTGAATTGTTTAGATGTATGTTTTGTTGGATTGGGAAATCGATGAAACGATTATTTGTTTTGAATTTGATGAGAATGAAATTCATATAGAACCCTTCAATTGATACAGTTAATAATAATCTAAGAAATTATTTTGTTATTGACTGGGTAGGAGATTCCTCATGATCATGCTCTTCCATTGTTAATTTTGTTTTACTTGAGAAAGAAAACAGAAACCAAATAAAATTAATTAAAGAAATTTAATTGAATTTAAGTTTAGATCATATCAAGAAATTTTATTCATCTCACAAACTGGTTGGGTGATGGTTATTTGGTGGAATCCTCGTTGCCCTACTGTCTCTTTACATCAAGAAGAAAGTTAGTAAATTTTCATATCAGTTTGGATTTTAAATTCATTAGTTTATTCGGGTTTAATTTGATGTGTTTCAATTTTTATTTCCTTTAGTGTTATGTGATTTCTTCTATTTTATTAGTTTAATAAAAATATACTTAGGATCATAGAATTTGTAGGAACTTTAGTGTTTTAACCAAATTTATCGTGACAGTACACCGGTGCTTTAACTGTATTCTTGTTTCTGACAACATTCGATTCCTTGGACGACCCGGTAATACCCACTACAACGTGCCTTGCACTTGGGGTGTTCCGGTAAAATTATAAATTTAAAACTTACCGAACAACTATCAAAATCATCAGGATTGTAACCTAAAGGTGTATCGAAGTGAGGAATCGAAATGTGACTACCGGTGATAGTGTTTGTAAAATGTTGTGGTCTATAGCCACTAGCAAGATCACCCGATTCCGGCACAACCGTGTCATCACGGAAAGTAACATTTCGATTGCTTTGTGATGATTCACCTCTTATTGACATTGTACAAAATCTAAATTAAATTTAACGGTTATAAAAATAATAATTTAACTAACCAATTTTATTTATAATTAAAACCGAATTGAAGTAACGATTAAATCAGAACAATTTCAAATATCAGTCTAGTAAAGTAAATTTATTATAAAATGGATTTTTTTTACACTTGTAAAAAAATTAGTTGATTAAAATACAAATTAAATTTACTTATAACAAAAACCGTAATGAAGTAACGATTAAATCAGAACAACTTCAAAATTCGGTATCGTAAAGTAAATTTGATTGTTGTTTTTAACAACTAAACAAACTTGATAATCAAAGAAATTAGTAGAATATGTAAGAAATATTTTTTTGAGGGAAGAAGATGTAAGAATTGAGAGGAAATTGGTGTAGGAAATTGGAAATGGAATGGGGTAGTATTTATAAGAATTTTTTGAAGTGTTTAGAAAAAGAATAAAAAATAGCCGTTGCACTGAAATAGCCATTGGCCGGTTCCGGTTCCGGCCGGTCCGGTTCCAACCGCTGGTTCCGGTTTTGTTTGGCCAGGTCTGGGTGGGTGGGGTTTACACAGTGCTTCTACCTATATAAAATGAAAAATGAAAAAATCAGAGACTTAATATTCTGTGTATATATATTTAGTAGGGATGATTACTCAGATATATCTTTTCAACAATGATATAGTATCAAATATTAGCGCCGACCATTAGTGGTGGCGAGGGTGGACGCAGCCCACTCGATTTTTATTTACGGCACATTAAAAACGTTACATAATTTAATCTAACACAACTACTTTTCTTAAGGCTGGGCGCTACTAGTTTAAAGTCAAGGCTGGGTATAGAGTTATATAAAAGGAAAAGGAAAAGAAAAAAACAAAAAACAAAAAAGGCAAATATTCTTTGTATATTATAAATGGGAAATATTGTCTCATCAACAAATTAATTACGTAGGCAATAGGCTACCACTATTAAGATAGATAGTGATATAACATATGACCGACCAGGGAACTATAGGTGGCTAGAGTGGACGCAGCCCGCTCGGTTTTATTTTCGGTATAAAAAATATTACATAATTTATTCTAACATAGTTACTTGTCTTAAACTAGCTCACTGTAATGCAGAACCGTAAGAATTGAATATCCGATTATTTCTTTCAACAAGAGTAGTACAACAAGCGTTCGAGCAGAAACGGAATAACACGCACTCAAGGTATGTTCAAAACAAAATGCTTATGTTCTACATCAACAACTTTCAACTCCTGCAAGTGTCACTCACTTATTATAGGATTTGTTTCTGTGTTTCCAAAACACGTTAACTAAATACATTTCATTTACCCAAAACACATTCCCATGATTATCCAGTTCTTGAGAGCATCGTAGGCATAGTATGACACAACTAAACTTACACCAAGAAAAGTTGACTTGGTATAATCATCTCACTGGATGGTTTGATGCATGCACTCAAGCTTTCAAACGTATATGTGAACAAAACACCACCTCACGTAAGACGTTATATCTCCGTTGTCTTTTATGTTTGAATTTTTATGCTAATTTGTCTTTCACATTCTCACAAATTTTCATATACTTTTTTTTTCAGGTCGTGCAATTTCACATTCGCTATCCATGAACCTACACTGCATGATGTTTGATTAAAGTAGCATTAATATTAAAGTAGCATTAAAGTAGTAAATGTGTATTTATCAATTGTGGTTTGTGTTGGTCCTAGGGATGGACCCAGGAATTGGTGGTCGAGGGGCTAATGACTTATATTAATATGGTCGGATGGGTTAGATTAAGATAAGTAATTGTGTTAGATTAAATTATATAACGTTTTTAATGTAACGAAAATAAAAACCGAGTGGGGTGCGTGCACCTAGCCACCCGGTGTTGATATTTGTTTGATACTATATCATTATCCAAAAGATAATCACCCCAACTAAATATATATACGGAATATTATTTCTCTGATTTTTTCCTTTTATATAGGTAGCAGCCCTGTGTAAACCCCACCCCCACCCCACCCCCACTCCACCCTTAACATTAAATATATACTCTCTTAAAGAAATGTGTGTGTTTGTATGTAGAATTATTTTATCTTCAATGAAAATTTTGGATGCATCGATCGTACTGATCGAGCGGCTAAGATTTTTTTTTTGAATATTCTCTTTTTTTATATATGTATATTCTTGTTCTTGCTATGTGCAGATCTGAAAAGCTGGTACAAGTAGAGACAAGACAAAGAGATAGAGACAACAGGAGAGCAACGGTTATAAGCATTAGGAGCTGATATTGCACATATATCAAAAGGACTTTTACGACCCAAGACAAAACTATTGCATACATATATTTTCAGATTGTATAAATATTATTATATAATATAGATAGGAGCATACTTTTAAGAGAGGTTAATATAGAATCGTATATTTTACTGGGACCACAAAATAGTATATTTAGATATATCATTTTCACCCTATCTTTATAAGGAAAAATTTTAGTTTATAGTCCACTTTTTTTTCCTCAATTAAGTGTTAATCTACACTCCAAATAAAAATTGCATTAAGGACATAAAATATTAGACCGGACTAAAATACCCATGTTTATAATAATACTAATAAACACATGTAAAATGACACCAAATTATGATCTTTGCATCACCACCCTCAAATCCGATCCTCGAAGCACCGATTCCGATGTTTCCGGCCTCGGCCTTGTAATCGTCGACCCCTTAAAAGCAAAAGCCACCTCCGCCGTTGAATCCATCGATCAATTGAAAAGATCGAATCCGGAATGCCATGACAGAGAGTCACCGGAGCTTATAAAACAGGAGGGAGGTTGGTTAGTAAAAGGATCTGTCCTCCGGAAATAAGTGAGTCCGTGCACATTAGATCTATGAAATGCAACAAAAGCGGCACTACTTATCCAGGTAGACGATTTGCAGTGAAGAGATGATTTCATGGTTTAGCAAACTACATTTTCAAACTGTAAATACATTGATTTTTTTAATGAAGTTCATGTTTCTTTTTTCTTTTTTATATTGATGTCGGACGAATTTGGTTTATTAAAAATGTTTAATTTGGGTCTATTTTGAAGACAAATTCTTCAAACTCACTCTATGTTCTTCTTGATATATTCCATAAATGTCGTGTTTTAGTTCTTAACTCTGACTATGAGTTTTTTAAGTTCTTGTGATGTTACTACTCACGGGATCACCTTTTGGAGGCAGATATTTAGTGGGTTGGATTAGACTTTAGAATAGCAAGAGATATCATGTTTCCTTGAAAAGTGCTATAGAGCAATCTATAATGTCTATGAATGGGTGCATAAATTGATTGTTGTTGCTGCAGGTGTTCAGTTCATTGCTACACTTATGAACACTTGTTTCAAGCATGTGCAAATATTAAGTCTTTGTGTGATGGGAAATTGATTCATGGTAGATTACGAAACCATTTAAATGATACACCTGCATTTTTTTGGAATTCGTTTTTCGGGATGTATTGTGAGAGCGAGAGTTTTCTGGATACTGAAAAGGTGTTCAACGAAATGCCGGATAGAAACCTTGGATCTAGGGATGTTATGATTTTTTTATTTTTTTAACAGCCTTGGGATGTTATGATTAATTTCTTCTTATGTTGAACATGGGTTGGTAAAAAAGGCATTAGCCATTTCATAGGAATGCATGGCTTTGGTGAGAAAGCCGATCCTTCAATTTATATAAACCTTTTAAGTAATTTATGAGGTTCTTCAAATATTAGTATCGAAACATGCTCTGGAAAGAAGTAAATATGAGTGCTTGAACTGTAAGAAGACATTCAGTTCATATCAAGGACTTGGGGGACATTGACCTTGGAACAAAAAATCGAAAGGAGAGTCATTTTGAGCCTGATACTACTGATACTGATACTGCTGATACTGATACTACTAATACTGTGTGCCTTAATGCAATAGATAGGCCTAGTTCATAGGCTTACTATGTGCCTTGGAGTGCTGAGGTTTTTGATCTACATTGTATCATCATGTAATAGATAGGCCTAGTTCATTGGCTTACTGAACTTGTAATTCATCACCTTGTGAATTCGGGCATGATAATTTAGTTCTTTGAACTTGAATATCCTTCTTATAATTTGGCTGATAGTTCAGACTGTTTCAGACTTGTATTGTTCTTCTATGTATTACCTTTTAGTCTGATGTACCTATTGTACTAAATCTATAGTCTGTTGTATTGATCTTCTATGTATTACCTTTTAGTCTGATGTACTTTTTAGGCTTAATTCAAGTGATTAACTACCGAACTCGCATGTTATAAACACCACACCTTAATTAAGTTAATCTATGCTATTACTTTTATCAATCAAAACCACATAAACTTGACATAGGCTTAATAGTTAATCACTTGAATTAAGCCTTAAATGAGCCTTATATGAGCCGCCTATGTGTGCCTTGAAGTAGTCACTTGAATTAAGCTTTAAATGAGCTGGCATCATATCTTTATCACATTATATCGATACCGATGCGATACGATACGATACCGATCTTTGTGTTAATGTAAATCTTTGCGATTAAATTCGGCTTTCAAATACTACGTCGAAAAGGTATCAAACGCGGTCTCAAAATGAAGATAAAAAAAATATGAACTTTGGTGAAACAATTTTGATGATCGGTGTTCTAAATCAAAAGTTACGGACGTTTATAAGAAAAAACGCTCTGGTTAATACAAATATTTTTTCGCCTTTCAAAATATACGTCGGAAGGGTATCGTATTTGGGCTCAAATTGAAGAGCAAAAAAAAATGAATTTTGGTGAAAAATTTTCGATGATCGGAGTTGTAAATCAAAAGTTACGAGTGTTTGAAAAGAGAAAAAAAAAACTTATAAACAGCTACAATAATATATAATATATGCAAACAATACCACTGAAGCTACGCGCGCGTCTCATAAAGGGTAATTTTGTCCGTCTGAAATTGTTTGTCCTTTTTGCAACTAAAAAAATGTGCGTCCTAGCTTATATTAATAGGGGAAACTTGAAAATATATGCCTGAAAAGAAAAACATTTGTCATATATATGTCGTATGAAATTGTTTGAAAACTATGCCTACGAGTAAAATAAAGGAGGAAGATAATTGATTAGATTTTCTGAATATTCATTCACTTGGTTTCTGTGGCTGATGCACCATTACAATATATAATCCAAAACATAACTAACTAATATTCCTTCTAATCCATTAATACATATGGCTCAATCATTCACTGACACTTGGCACTCTCTAGTCACTATTTCACTTAACATCCCCCCTCAAACTAGATGGTGGGGTGACCACATTCAGTTTGATCTTGAATAGATGAAACTGTGATGATGGTAAGACCTTTGTAAGACAATCTGCCACTTGATCAACTGAAGGAATGTGCTGGACTGAAATGAGCTTCTTCTGAACTAAATCTCTGACATAATGGACATCAACCTCTATGTGTTTTGTCCTGGCATGGAAGACTGGAATGTGTGCCAAAAAAGTGGCACTGATGTTGTCACACCAGGCCACTGGTGTATCAGGAATCTTTAGGCATAATTCTTTCATAAGAAGCTGCAACCACTGGAGTTCTGAGGACAGATTTGCTAGTGATCTGTACTCTGACTCATCACTTGACCTGGACACTACATTCTGCTTTTTAGAGCTCCAGGATACTAGTGAATCACCCATGTACACACAATAGCCTTCTATGGATTTCCTGTCTGACTCATCACAAGCCCTGATCAACAGTCCCTTTTACAAACCTCAGCATTCTTTTGAGAGCATTCCAGTGCACATCTGTAGGACACTGCATGAACTGGCTGAAAACATTTACTGTATATGTGATGTCTGGCCTGGTAAGGGTCAGATACTGCAAACCTCCTATGACACTCATGTACAGGCTAGGATTGGCCATGGGAATACCTTGATCCTGCTCATAATGTCTACCTGCAACCATAGGTGTGGGGCATGGTTTGACATGCTCCATGTTCAGTCTCTTAAGAAGCTGTGTGGCATAATGTTTCTGTGTGAGATAGAGTCCAATGTTGTCCCTATGTGCTTCCATTCCCAAAAAATGGGACAAATCCCTAAGGTCCTTCAAGGCAAAGGTTGAGTGTAATACTTGAATGAACCTTTGAATCAGAGAACTGCAGTTTCCTGTAATTAGTATGTCATCAACATAGACCAACACATACAACAATGTCTTTTCCTTTTTGAATATGAACAGGGAGTTGTCTGCTCTAGACCGGGTAAATCCCCAGTGTACCATCTGGTTCCTAAGGGCATCAAACCATGCCATAAGAGCTTGTCTCAATCCATAGAGAGCCTTTTTGAGTCTGCACACATATGTTGGTTTTGTTGCATCTACAAACCCTTCAGGTTGGGGCATGTACACAGTTTCATTGAGAGGGCCATTCAGGAAAGCATTGTTAATATCCACTTGTCTGATGCTCCTGTTTAGTGTGACTGCTATGGCTATAAAAACTCTGATGGTTGATGCCTTTGCCACTTGACTGAATGTTTTAGTGAAGTTGACCCCATAGGCTTGTAAGAATCCTTTGGCAAACAGCCTTGCCTTATATTTCAGGATAGATCCACC
This sequence comes from Gentiana straminea, assembly GCA_036785695.1. Taxonomy (NCBI): domain Eukaryota; kingdom Viridiplantae; phylum Streptophyta; class Magnoliopsida; order Gentianales; family Gentianaceae; genus Gentiana; species Gentiana straminea. Next base: position 214,980 of record JAVUPR010000160.1, read on the forward strand.
AGGATTCAATTTCAGCTTGAAAATCCATTTGTTGTCCACCAGTTGTTGCTTTGTGTTAGGAGGAACCAACTCCCAAGTTCCATTTTTCATCAAGGCATTGTATTCCTCTTTCATAGCAAGCTTCCATTGTGGTATAGCTAAGGCCTCTGACACTTTAACAGGTTCAGTAGGATGAGAATCTGTGAGTGGCCGTGAGGTGTAGGTTTTGGGTTTAAAGATCCCACTCTTGGATCTTGTTTGCATATGGTGAGTATGAGTGTTCTTTGACATGAATGAGTTTGGTCTAGTGTTTGTAGAGGTGACAGAAGGGGCTTGAGTTGAAGGAGCAACATGCTCAACATGCTCTTCTACTTCATGTGTATCATTGCTGGCATGTGATGTATTCAGATGGGAGTTTGGTGGTGAGCTTTGTGGTGACTGTTGTGTTGTGTATGGTGATGGTGGTGAGCTTTGTGGTGAGTGTTGTGTTGTGTATGGTGATGGTGAGTGTTGTGTTATGTGTTCGCCCCTTGAAGAAGAGGGTGTGTAGGAGGTAGTAGGTGTACTTGGTGATGGTGAATACCCTAAACTGTCACTCCTACTGCTGTTGCTGCTGTTGGTGGGGGGTAGTGGGGGAGGCGGGGTAGGGAAGAAGTTGGATGTGGTGGGATCCGTTTGCACAGACCTATGAGGACCCTGAGAGAAACCATCATGAAAGGGAAAGAGTCTTCATTGAAGGTCACATTCCTGGTAATATAGACTCTACCAGATTCAAAAAGACAGAGGTGGCCTTTATGGGCAGTGGAGGTTCCTAGGTACACACACCTAGATGAGTGAAAGTTGAACTTAAGGTTATGGTAGGGTCTGAGATGAGGGTAGCAAGCACATCCAAACACCCTATGTATAGAGTAATCAGGTTTGGTGTGATAAAGGATTTCAAAGGTGATTTGAAGTGAAGTACAGATGAGGGAAGTATGTTAATGAGAGTCACAGAATGTTTAAAGGCATCCCACCAGGATCTTAAGGGCATGGAGGCTTGAGCAAGAAGGGTGAGGCCCAGTTCTACAATGTGCATATGTTTCCTTTCACTCCACCATTTTGCTCATGAAGATGGGGACAGGGGTGTCTAAAGATGATTCCCGAGTCTTTTAAGATTGGAACAAGGCTTATGTATTCCTCCCAATCTGTTTGCAGGCATTTGATTTTAGTGTCAAGTTGATTTTCAACCATTAATTTAATCTCTGTAAAGGCAGATAGGGCATCTGACTTTGGTTTAAGGATATAGATCCATGTAAATCTGGAATGGTCATCAATAAAGTGTATGTAGTATGAGTAGCCACTTGTGGATTTTAGAGGGGCAGGACCCCAAATGTCAGAATGTATCAGGTTAAGAACAAAATCAGCACGTGAAACAAAAGTATTATAAGGTAAAGCTGGCCTTTGCCAAATTGGCAGGCTTCACAGAACTTCAATTCAATACAAACATGAACATTACAACTAAATAAGACATGGTCTAAGACCTTCTTGGATGGATGGCCTAACCAATTGTGCCACACATTGGCATAAACTCTTAGACTCTTGATAATGACTAAGGAAGACAAAGCACATGATGGGAGAGGTGTGATGGATTTGGAGTGAATGGAGCTTATTGCAGCAACATGCAGCTTATACATGCCTTCATCAAGTACCCCTACTAGAAGAGTCCTCCCTGTAGTCAGATCCTTAACAAAACAATGAGATGAGTTAAATTCAATACAAACAGGGTTATCACTGGAAAGTTTGGCAATGCTGAGTAAATATTTAGTAATTTGGGGGACGTGTAGCATAGAATTTAAAGTGAGGCTAGTGTGTGGTGTGAGTAAAAGGCTACTACCAATGTGAGCTATTCTTAGTTTCTCACCACTACCAACAATTAAAGTGTCATTCCCAAAATAATTTGAGCTCAAATGCAGGTTGTTCAGGTCATTGGTGACATGGTTAGAAGCACCACTATTCATGTACCAAGATTGATCTCCCACTAACAGAGGTGTGGCTAAATTTGCAGAGACTTGTCTAGAAGGTCAATTCTGATTTTGATTTCCCTGTGAACTTCCTGCAGTGTTGTTGAAGTCCTCTTAATATCTATGCCAGCAAATGTTGGCTGTATGACCAACTTTGCCACATACTTGACAAGTTGTGCCCTCCCAGTGCCATTACCATTTCCAGTTCCAACTGATCCTGCACTTGATCCTCTACCACCTCCACCTCTACCTCTTGATCAGCCACCCTTAGACTGTCATCTACCTCTAGAGGACTGATTTTGACTTGAAGACCTGTTATCTGGTCTAGAAGAGGCCCTTGCAACTAGATGAGCAGTGGGATGACCAGTGTCCAGGGTTTGAGTGGGGTTGAACCGAGCAATTAACCTTTCATGTGTAATAAGTTGAGACTGTACTTCCTTCCATGTAAGTGATCCGACCCTAGCAGTGATGTTTACAATAACAGATTCATACTCCTTGTCCAAACCTCCCAAGGTTGCCAAGATAAGCTCAGATTTGGACACCGGAGAACCAGCATCAGCAAGACTATCAGCGTAGAATAAGAGATAAATAATCAGCTATAGTCTTTGTCCTTTTGGTGGTTTTGGTCAGGGCGTCCTTGAATTCTAACATGCAAGCTTCAGATCGACTATTAAAGAGATCTTCAAGAGTTTTCCATACCTGAGCAGGAGTACCACAACCCAGGACCTCTAATAGAGCCTGTTCGGTTATAGATCCCAGGAGCCACCCTATAAGAAGCTGATCAACCTGGTTCCACTTTGCAAATACCGGATTCGGAATATTGCTAGTGAGAACAGTACCACCGGGCCCAGGGTAAGTAAGAATTTCTGGTGGTTTGGGCAGGTAATCAAACAGATGATCTTCCAGTTTGTGACCGCGAACAACTGGTAAGATGGTGTAATGCTAGATGAGGTAGTTATTTCGGTCCAATTTGACGGCCGTTGGCTGGTTTAGGTGGCCGGAAAACGGGGTCTGAGCGGATAGACCGGGGAGTTTTGGTGGAGATGGTGGCGGAGCACTAGTGGAGCCAATAGAGAAGGATGGTAGGTAAGAGAAGGTGGTCGGCCAACTGGATGGTGGCGGTCGGAGACCGGAGGTGAAGGAATCAGTGCGGTGAGTCAGCATAACAGTGGGGTCAGCTCTTGTCGGAGTAGTAATAAGAGGAGCTGAGATTCGAGTGGTGTTTGGTGCATTAGCCAAGCCACTGGTGGCACTGATATGAGCTTGTGAGATAACCGGCGGAGGATCCACCACCGGTGGTAGCGGAGCAGTGGTCTGCTCCATTCCCGCTCCGATACCAAGTAAAATAAAGGAGGAAGATAATTGATTAGATTTTCTGAATATTCATTCACTTGGTTTCTGTGGCTGATGCACCATTACAATATATATCCAAAACATAACTAACTAATATTCCTTCTAATCCATTAATACACATGTCTCAATCATTCATTGACATTTGGCACTCTCTAGTCACTATTTCACTTAACACTACGTCGGCGCATGAGCGACGCACGAGCTACGCAGCGACGCACGAGCCACGCATCATGTATGCAGAACCGACGTAGACATAGTTTTCAAACAATTTTATACGACGCATATGTGACAAATGTTTTTCTTATCAGGCATATATTTTCAAGTTTCCCAAAAAAAAGGGCAGAAGAGAGCTTAGGCTCAGATAAATATGTGACAACAGAAAGAGCAGATTAACAGAGAGTTGAACTGTTCTATACACGGATTAGCACTAATGAGTCCAACGCAGAGGCGGATTTACTTGTTGTAATATGGGGTTCGCGGACCCCGTTAAAAATAAGGTAAGAAAACCCCACATTTTAGTTATAGAAAAATATTTCGGACCCCTTAAAAAAAAATATTTAATTTGAAAAAAATTACTGACACCGCTGAACAAAATTTCAGGATCCTCCACTGATCAAATGGTAATGTTTATCAAAACAGAGGTACGAAAATGCAAGATATCATAGAAATGTTTAGACTTTGACCTTTAAAATGGAAATGATATGTATACTACATATTTGTGTTGTGTACATACCACTATATGCTTTATCTCCATTTATTAAACTGATTAATTATTAATTATAATAGGTCATAATAAAATATGTGGTGTTCAATGTGCTATGTATGATGTTGCGATAAAAAAATAACGAATGTATCACTACTCCCTTTAAAACAAGAAAGTAACACATTGTCGGTTGTGGTGATTTATACGTCATTGACCACAGCTAAGCTTCATAGGTCTCTCAGCTCGAGTCATTTTCAGCATCAGAGATTCAGAGCAGCGTAGTGGAGAATTAAAGCAGAAATTGGAAAATCAGGTCGTGTCAGATCTGACACTTGAAAATCAGGTTGTGCCTTTTCTGACATGAAAATTATGGTAAACGTAGAGATCCTTACGTTCAAACGTAGGGTTCTCTACGTTTAAACGTAGATAAGTTTAAGTCTTACAAAAATTGCAGTTGACCTTTTCTACGTTTAAACGTAGGTTTTCTACGTGTAAACGTAAGGATATCTACGTCTAAACGTAGAAGACCTATGTTTAAACGTAGGGAAAGTCAAGCGGGATATTTTGAAATTAGCTACGTTTAAACGTAACAAACTCTACGTTGAAACGTAGATTTCCTACGTTTAAACGTAGAGTTTGTTACGTTTAAACGGTTCAAATTCATGCATTTCCCTTTTATCTTCCTTCTTTCTATCCCATTTCAAATTCTCATTGGCGATTGGCGATTTTTGGTGCGATTTTTGCAAGAAAGTTTCAGAGTGCTTTTTGAAGTCGAATTTCACAATCTCTCTAAGTGCAATGGCGGTTGAAAGCGAAAGGGTATGTATTTTCCCTAATATTCTTTTATAGTATGTCCGAAGCTTTTAAATTTAGTATGTGCTTGATTTCACTATAATATGTGCATGATTTCCGAATATATAGTTTGTGGTGGTCCTTGATCTGTTGATTGTGATTGTATGATTTGTCTTTTTACGGGTTTAAGAAGGGTTTTTTTGGGTTTTTTGTATGAAGTTTCATACGTTTGGACGTATGAAGGATGCATTATGCGTTTGGACGTAGAGATGTCCGGGTCTCTACGTACGAACGTAATATTTCTACGTTTGGACGTAGAGATGCGAATTTCTCTACGTACGAACGTATCTTGTCTACGTTTGGACGTAGGAAAGCTATGATTTGTACTTTATATTGAATTTAATGTATATGTTTTTCATATTGCTATTCGATTTGAATTAATGGGGCTAATTCTATTAAAATGAAGTGTAATGATATGTATGATAGGTTTTTAGAAGTAAATTAATGTAAAATTATTAATATGTGAGAATATGTATGATAGTGTTATAAATTTTGATTTAATAATGTAGTGTAATTTATGATATTGAATTTGATAGAAAAAATGGGAAATGGAAGCATGTGTACGGTGTTACATTGGGATTGATAATGTATATGTTATTTGATTGTGATTTATGTTTGCTTTCATTTTAAGGTAGCACGATAGTAGTATTACTAATGACCTAATTATTCCCTTGAAAGTATGGCTAACATGGGGAACAATAAAAATGCCCTTTAAAAAATTGAAACAAACAACAAACTACTTGTTGTTTGAAAATCCAAAAATCAATATCTTGGGTGAATTCCATGGTACGCCTCGGCACGATGAGGTTCTTAGAATTGCATGCTTTCCCTAGGGTGTTTTCGATTCCTTCGATCCCATTTGTGTCATGCCTAAGCTCCAGGCTTTGTAATGGGGCTCCTGGTAGGTAGCTCGTAGAAAATTTCATTAGGTACGCTCAATAGAGCATCTTTTCTTGTCCCCAGCAGCCTGGTAATCCTCAGCCGGAAGTGAGGCACCCTTTAGATTGAAAATATAAGGTCTGTTCCGCCGGCTCCGTACGGCCTCTGTTCTCCCTCGTCATCATGAAGTATTCTATGACGTGGTAAAAACCATATTATCTTCTTCTCTTACCCCCCTTAATGTTACAACAAAACAGAACACAACACAAAACAACGATGTTTCAAAGAACAAAAAAGAGATGATAAGACATTTCGCGTGTATATACAACACATATATCTATATGTGTATATATATGTATACATATGTGTCTATATATGGGTATATACATGTACATATATATGTAGATATATATCTATGTATGTGTGTGTATATATATGTATACACACACATACATAGATATATATCTACACATATACATATTGGAGTAAATAATTACATATATAAGTACATATATATACACATATATCTATTTGTGTATATATATATATATACTTATATACACACACACACACACATATATATATATATATACACACATATATATATATATAGTATATCTATATGTGTATATATATATACACACACACACATAGATATATATCTACATATATACATATTGGAGTAAATAAATACATATATAAGTACATATATATACACATATATCTATATGTGTATATATATACACTATACACACACACACACACACACACACACACACATATATATATATATATATATATATATATATATATATATATATATATATATATATCACACACACATACACACACACACAATATATATATATATATATATATATATATATATACACACACACACATATATATATATATATATATATATATATATATATATATATATATATATACACAAACACACATAGAAGGTAAGGGAAAAGTATATATACATATGTTTGTGTGTGTGTATAAGTATATATATCCTATTTACAATGTATATGTTCATGTTGACGAGTTGGTTGGCCCTCATGGTAACGATGTATACAAGGTAAGGGAAAATTTGACATGGACTTTTAGAGGGGAAAAGTCCAAGCTCACGCAACTTCTCGAGATCCACATGAAAAGGATCGGATTTGAAGACACGTTGAAAAATGGGGTTTTTAAAGAATTTATTCAAATGTACGAGCAACGCGGTTCTCCTCGAGTACGCAATATGTATGTTTCAAGGCTATATATCCGAATATGCCTAATGAGTTGCGATTTAGATTCGGTGGTACGGCGCAAAATTCGGTAGGAGGGAGTTCGAGCATGATCACCGGTTTACCGTTTGGTGATCTCCCGAGAAGATCCCCAACCTTATTCAAGGTGTTTTGAAGAGGGGACATACGGCCACATCCATTTTCACGACAATAAACCGATAACCATACCGGATATTGAGAAGTGGTTATTGGATGAGCGGGGAGGATCACGAAGTTCTCCAACGTGTCGGTTTAGTCTACCTTATTAACGGGATAATGATGGGTCACGATGAGACCGATAGGGTACCCCGTTCTGCTTTCTATTTGGTGGAGAATGTAGAAGACATAAACAAGTATCCATGGGGCACTTATTTGTGGGACCGGACTTTTAAGAAGATATGTCATTTGATGAACACATACAAGGACGCTTCACGGGCGGGGTGACCGTACGGGGGGTTATACATGCGTTACGGTTTTGGGCTTACGAGACCCTCCCCGACATTCTTTGTTTATTTGTTGCGGCCACCCTTAGAGATCTAATGCGGCTCCTCGGATGTTGAGATGGAGTTGCAAAACTACCCCTCCGCGGTGGAAAGGATTAGCGGCGAAGCGAGATAAGGTAATAAGCTTAATAAACATTGTTATTGTCTTTTAATTATATCCGGTTATCGTAAACATTTTGTTATTCTTAATTGTAATGTAATATACATTGTTTGCGAGTCGTGTGATAGGGTATCGGCGCAAGGGAAGGCGATAGGCGATTGATGCTAGGTAGGGGCATGGTGGATGCCGAGATTAACGAGCCGCCACGTGTGATCAATCGCCCTGCAGTTATTGCACGTCCTCCACCTAGACAGCAGTCACGACCTGCTACACAGCAGTCACGACCTGCTACACAGCAGTCAGCCCATGCTACACAACAGTCACCCCCTGCTTCAACACCTCCTACTTCAATCCCCGTCCATTACCATGCCTCTTCTTCACGCGCGTGCCGCACACTTCCTTCGTCCAGATGCTAGAGGATGAAGATGACCAATCCGATGAAGAGGAAGAAAGCTGCTGGCCTTTATAGAGCTGCGAGGAGAAGGATTGATAGTGGGTTGAATGAGCTTAAGGAGGAAATTCGCCGGGTGGCTCGGCGTCGGAATGAGCATGGGACGATACTTCTTGAGCGAAGGGGATGATGCAAACGTTGTTATCCGAGAGATCGGGTAAAAAATTATATCATTGTCAAATTTTTTATGCGATAAATTTATTTGTTTGTATTATGATACTAAGCGGGCCACATTTTTTTCGGACTACCCCTCATCGGCAACCGGCTCCTCCACCTCCTCCATTTTCTCCACGGGTAAAAAATTATATCATTGTCAAAATTTAGTTATATGTATTATGATACTAAGCGAGACACATATTTTTCGGACTACCCCTCATCGGCAACCATCTCCTCCACCTCCTCCACCTCCCCCACCTCCTCCATCTCCTCCACATGATACTACCGGGATACACATGGTCAGCATGATGATCAGGCTACTGACGACCAGACGTTGACGTTCGGGTTTGATAAGATTCTTGCTGGAGTTTCCGAGCCCGTTGAAGAGGGAGTGCATGGGGAGGATTTCGTAGACGATTTATTGGTGGACGATCCTTATATGGATGCGAGGCGGCGATGCTACGGCCTCTCCTACTCATCACGAGACTACGGCCTGCGCGCTCGCTCACGAGGCTACGGCCTCTCCTACTCCTCACGAGTACACACCCTCGCTTCTCACGAGGCTACGACGGGAGGCTCGGCTACGACCACCGACCGGGCATCGTCTACGCTTCGGTATAGTAAGTAATTTGAATTTAAAATTCAAAACTATAGTAAGTTATTTAAATTATAATGTGAAAAAGTATATAAGTTGATCATTTATTGAATTTTGTGTATTTTGGGGTCCAAGTGAGAAACAATTGGGTAAACGAAAAGCGGACGATGCTTCGATAGAAGATTGAGGACACGTCGGTGTGACCCGTCCACGTTATTTAGCGATGGGTCGCACATAGTCGATTTTCCCGGAGATACCGTTGTGAGGTGGACACCGCGAAAAAAGTTTTCGGACGAGTTTGAAAACAAGTTCATCAAATGGTTCAATCAAGAAAATCCGCCCCCAATTGAAATTCCCGTCGGGATGTCGGTGGTTTTCGCGACTCTACCGCTTCCCAAGGCTTGGTGGACACGTCTCCGCGGTCCACTTATGGAGTTGGAGGCTACGGTATATTCTTTTGACTTCACTTGCATATTTCTTATTTCATTATCTCTAACTTCAATTTTGAATACGTACGGCATGTGGATGCGTATATGGACTTGGTAGAACGCCAAATGGAATCATATCCGGCATGCTTCACACCACATTCGGCCATTGCGTACTCGGATTTTGCTTATTATTGCGGATCGGTTGATGCACTCACAAATGCGAAATTCCGGTGTTTGTGACTCGGTACCTTCGAAGTGGGATGAAAACAACGTGATATACTCTCCCTGGGCCATTACTACATCTCCTTTGGGCAGCCGTGGAAGTGTCTATTCCCCGATGGAAGGTTAGGTTGTTTGATTGTACGTCGGGTCAAAAGTACAAGCACGATGTAGAAGCCGACATCAATAGGTTGGGAGTTTCGTTTAGGAAAGTGTTCGAGACCGATGCACGATTATGTCAACTCCCAAAAATGGTTGATCCGGCGAAGCCTCCTTTGGAAGTGAAAATAGTAGAAGGCGTACCACAAATGCCGAGTTCCGTAAGTGTTATAAACTTCTAACTATTTATCACATTATATACAATACACTATTCGACACTATCCATTTTATACGGGGGTGATTGTGGGTTATACACGGCAAAATTCATTGAGCATTTGTTGCACAAGGAAGATTTTTCGCTCCTCCATCATAAGAACATGCCGTTGTTCCGGAAAAAAGTTTGTCCAACTTTTTAATCAAATAGTACGAGTTGTAAACTAATTTGTATAAACATTGTTTTGGTGTATGTTAATTTTGGAATTTTTGGTGTATGTTAATTTTAGAAATTTTTGGTGTATGTTAATTTTTGGAAATTTTTGTTGTATGTTAGTTTTACGAGAGGTAGTGTAATGCAAGACAAACTTGATACCGATTAATAACCGAATACAATCATTACTACAATCCATTAATAAAATACTACATAACAAAAATCAATAACAATCAATAACAATCCATTCTATACCACCATAACAAAAATCAATAACAATCCATTCTAATAACAATCCTACCGGTATTGCGTGCAACTAGCTACGTTATGTCCTGGATGTTTACGGTTGCTACACACATTCGATGGCACGAACGTTCCCATTCGGAAGGGATTCTAGTGGTATTAATTCTACCTCTTCTTGGTGCTCCACGGCATCGGCGCGCATATCTCATATTAGGCACTCCGACTTTCATGTTTCTTACCGACTGCGGAACATCCCAATCCTCTCTGTTAGGAATTGGATATATGCTAGCCATGTAAATCTCTTTGAAACATTCGGCCACTATAATACGGTGAACGAGTTCGGGTGGACTAATTACGCGTGATCTTTGCGAATTTGCTATAGCATGCGTACACGGTATTTCCATTTTACGGAAATAACCACAATAACACTTCCTCTCTCGTAGATTTACCACCCCATGAAGCAAGTTATTTCCATGAATCTCAAATTCATCGGGGTTAACGAGCTTAACCACGAACTTCCTTCTAGCGGTAATATTCGAGGCCTTATTTCATCGATCTCCGGTGCTAACATAGTCGCACAATCAAGCGCCTTACGTCGTCTATCATTATACCATCTACTGCGGTGTAGCTCAATGAATTCCAAGAGGCTAGGAACAGGCCAACGACGAGCTCCTCTAATCGCACGGTTGAAACTTTCGGCGTAATTGCTTGTCATTAAGGCGTATCTTTTCCCGGGGAAATTTGGCACGCGCCCACCGTTCAACACCTATTTCTTCAAGTTGTTTATATGCGCCAAGACATTGTGCCTTAATAAGGGCGAACTTTCGGAGAAATTCGGCCTCCGAGAATGCATAGGTTTGTTTGATAGAATGTATCTTCACAAAAACCGTGATCTTTCCATTTTTTGGTCATATTGCCTTTTAAATGATGATAGCAAACACCATGATATGCATCGGGAAATACACGACCAACCGCATTTCTAATAGCCTGGTGTACGTCGGAAATAAAGCTCAACTTTTCATCATGGATACCTCCGATGGCCAGCCTCAAATGTCTCATGAAATACCCCCATGAATCGTTGCATTCTTTTTCGGCAATACCGAAGGCTACGGGGAATAGGTGGTCACCGGCATCTACGACAACGGCAATAAATAGTTGTCCGGAGAAACGGGTTTTCGGATGAGTTGCGTCCACACACAAAATAGGTCGACAATACTTGAACCCACGACGGCTTGCTCCCAAAGACATGAAACAAGCTGTCGAACCTTCCCAGATTATCAAGCTGAAAGTCAATATAGGTCCATTCATTGGCCTCACGCACCATCCACAAGTACGAGGGTATCGCGTTGTAACACTCCGTCGGTGAACCTCTCACCATCATTCTCATCATCTCGTGAGCTCGGTATGCTTGGTCATAAGTCAATTGTACACTTTGTAAGTTGTGAGCATGTCCTCCATAATTTGTGCGGGCTTATACTCATTGCCGAGTTCTTCCATTTTCGACTTAGCGGACTCGCAATAACAATAGGTGTTGCTTGTCGATTGTCATTATCCGAATTACGAGAGGCACAAGTATGGACATCATTCAACGTTGTGATCTCAAATGTACGTGTGACATCGTATTCACCTTCACTGTTTCGCCCTTACATGCCATTTGCATGTATCGTTAAGACATTTGTAATACAAGCAACGTGTGTCCGACCTACCCAATCTCGTCGAAAATTGTTCGCAACCGCATGCGATTTTATTTTCAAATTAAAATCTTCTTTTGAATCGTATTTCTTCCCGATGAACAATTCGTTCACGTCATTCATATGTAACGTACCGGTGGATAAACACCTCGGTAAATCATCATCTTCAAATGTGGGAATCCTCATGAATAATCTTCTCGTACGCTTGCCCTAGCACGTGCACCACGATTATTGTTGTCAACTCTGCCGGTTTGATCGGTTTGTATTTGAGGTGCAAACGGAGAAGCCAAAAAACTAGTTCTTGATCCACCAAACATATTATATGGTTTGTTGGATGGGTGGAACACGACTACTTGAAGGTTGGTTAGGAGGATGCTTTGAAACGAATGGTGTGGTTGGCATTTATGACAATATTACGACTACTTGAAGGATGATTTGACGAGATTATGACTTGGTCTTCTTGGTTCATACCGAAACGGTTGGTCCGAAGCTTCACCAAGCCTTTGTGTAGCAACATTGTTTTCATACCCACTACATCCATATTGTTGCTCGAACGGATTAAAATTTGGATATGTGGCAAGTTCTTGTACCGGAGAAGGGAAATTTCCAATCTTGTAATCCGGAGTATTGTTATCATCCGGGGCATTGCAATCTTCATTTAAATCAATGCCATCATCCTCGTCATTTAAATCAATGCCATCATCCTCCTCATTTATCGGTTCATTGTTTGCCTCCTTTGGTGTAGCATTCACACAAAAAATTACATTCTTACTCTCATAGGCCGCTTCGATGTAACCATTTAAGGTCTCGTCGTCTAAGATATCATCAGGTGGTATATTTCCCACACTACCGTAAGTAAACAACGCTTTTAGGTTGAGCTTTGAATCAGACCGATCAATACCAAGCCTCGAATGCATTTTATCCAATAACGCATTCAATCCTATTCTCTTTGGGACAAATAACGAGAACATCGATCCATTTACATTATTCCACCGGTTATAGATAGGATCGTACGTAAATTCTCCGTTGAACGAGACAACAATCATAGTGTTGCGATTATACATTATAAACAAACAAAAAAAAAAAAACAATTCAAGTCATTATCAACTCAATCATTATCAACTTCAAAAACAACTTTCATATTTCAAAAAAAAAAAAAAAAAAAAAAAAAAACAACTTTCACTCTAATTGTAAATGTGATCCTTTTTCCAATGACAATGGTCTACTGTACCAACAGAGCCATTTTCGATACCATTTTGGGTAGGAACAGCACCCTGATGGACGATCAAACCATCAATATGGACATATCCATTACTACCAACAACAAATGTCCCAAATTCTCAAAACTATAATACCAAATCAACAATACCAAAGTTTACTACAATCGAACAATACCAAAGACTCAAACACACTATCATAAACAACCTACTTAAAACACACATTTCGGTTAAATACATATCATTACTACAATATAAATAAAACATAATCACTACATAAAACACACATTTCGATAATTACATATCATTACTACAATATAAATAACATAATCACTACTTAAAACACACATTTCGGTTAAATACATATCATTACTTACACTACACCTAGTAATTAAACCACTAAACAATAACACTAATTAAACCACTAAACAATAACACAATACTTAAATGTATAAAAATTACATAAACGACCTACTAGAAACAAACATTTCGTAGGTGTATAACATAATCACATTGAGCACTTGAATTAAGACAAATTACATAGCAAAAACTTACCCGTTTGAGCACTTGAATGATGAAGAAATGTATTTGAAAGATGAAGAAGTCGTGAGAAAATTTATATTAACATGAAAGAGTTTGAAGGAATGAGAAAAATAGCTCGTTAATGTGGTGTATATTGAACAAGTATCTTACAGCAACAATAATTGCCATCTACCACTTCCAAACGTAGATAATTGCTTAGTAAACGTACAAAAATTACGTACAACGTAGATAAATGCGTTCCAACCTACGTTTAAACGTAGAGAAAGAGACGTTTATTGTAACTTCCTAATTATTGAAATACCCTACGTTTAAACGTAGGTTACTTACGTTTAAACGTAATATTACTTACGTTTGAACGTAGGGAAACCTACGGTAAAACGTAGACAACCTACGTTTAAACGTAAGGAAATTCAAAAACGAGTTTTTAGTCTAGCGTAAACGTAAGTAAACCTACGTTGGGACGTAGGAAATCTACGTTTGGACGTAGGTTTTGCTCTTATACGTTTGGTTTGTGTTAAATGCAATTTATTGCTCTTATACGTTTGGGTTTGTGTTATATGCCAATTATTGCTCCTACGTTTCGGGTTCATCACAATTTTCTAACCACTTTCATCTTTGAAGTTCTTCTTTTCTTCTGATTCAAATACTCAAATAAAGCAAGCACTTGCTTTCAATTTATAATCCACACTTAAGCAATGGATAATGATCGTTTCTTTAAAGTTCTTGGTGCCGGTTTCGCAACAAGTACGGTATGTCATTATTAATTAACACACGATTTTATATCGCTTGTATTATGTTATTCTTACACATGATATGTTTATTTTTTCATAGACACTACCTCCGGCATACGTTAATAGGGTGAACGACACGGCGAGGAACTAGATAGGGCCGTTCTAATAAGCCGATTAGGGACATGGGAGGTGAGGGTTGGAGCCACGAACAATGAAAATCTTCGTTTCTTTGGGGAAGGTTGGGAGGAGTATGTGGCGTCTCATTACTTGAATGAGAGGGAGTTTATTGTGTTTGAACATAGGGGGAATTTCACTTTCAAAACTATTGTTTTGGATCACACTTATTGTGAGAAGAATTTTTACGAGGCCGAGAATGAAGAAGATGATGCGAGTCTAGTAACCAAAATCCCCGTGTTCGGGAGTCCGAGAGTGAAGAAGATGATGATGCGAGTCTTTGTTAACCCAAATCCCCATTTTGAGACGACAACGGCAATTTGGGTTTTTTCACATGCTTGTTATTACGTGGTGAGAATTTTACTTGCTATATTGTTTTTTATTTTTATTTTTATTTTTTAAAACAGTATTTAATTTTGTTTGTGAATTGTAGAATATTCCAAAGGCATTTGCTAGAGCAAACGACATGTTGCGAGACAAGACCGTGGAGCGAGAATTGCCACGGGGGAATCATGGCTGCTAGAATTGTTTTCATGGTCAACTCCCAGAAAGTTCGTTTAAGCGTTTGTATGATTTCATTACGGACAATGACCTAAATGCGGGAGATGAATGCGGCTTTGAAGTCATTGATCAACGTATAGAAAATCACGTCGTGTTTAACGTGATGATTACTAAACATTAGTGATATTATTTAACGATCACCCTTAGTTTATTTAAGCATCATCGTATTGTGTAGTTGTTTTTACAAATTATGATTAAATTATTTGTATTATGCCATATAATTAAGTTATTTTAAAAATTATGCCATTAACATCCTAACAATTATGTCACTTTCAATAATCTCAAATTTATTTATACAACATAATAAATAAAAAAGATTGACGTTGATGTTCAATCAAATTATAATCTACGTAGATAATCAAATTAAACGTAGAAAAACTACGTCAAACGTAGATAATCTACGTCAAACGTATATTATCTACGTCCAAACGTAGGTTTTATTACTTTTACAGGTGGATAAATCTAAAAAACTATTTTTGAATATACTTACGTTTAAACGTTCAAAAATCTACGTTTAAACGTAAATTACCTACGTTTAAACGTAGGGAAAGATCTTTTGCACCTGGTTATGTGTTTTGCATTTCCTTACGTTTAAACGTAGAGAACCCTACGTTTGAACGTAAGGATCTCTACGTTTACCATAATTTTCGTGTCGAGAAAAGCCACTTGGCAAATTTTAAGTGGTTTGAATTGTTAAAGATTTTTATTTATTGTTTAAGAAGGAAGGATTGAAAAGGATGCAACATCCACTACTTTTTCTATTATAATATTTTATATAATATAATGAAAATCATATATTTTATTAGGACTCATCATAATAAATAATTAATCATTTTAATCAATAGATATCAAGTTATAGTGGTTTGTGGTTTGTGTATACACATATCATTTTTCGATTGAAAAGAGGGTGTAATGGTGAAGTAAATTTTCCTCTTGTATTACTGATGATGATGATGACTATTTTTCACTCTCATTCTTGTTGCCGGACTCTTCTCCTCCCTACTTGACGGTTTGAGCCGGTGGCAATGGTGGGGGATGGCATGCTTAAATCAATCAACAGATCAATATCCTCTTTAATCCTCTCCTTTTTCATCTTCATCGTTCTCTTTATTTAACATATTTTCTTTCAACTCATCTAAGAATCTTAAATCCAAAAAAAGGTATGTTTCATATGAATCTTTGATTTTAATTCGGAGAAGAAGAAGGAAAAAAAATTACGGTGTTCAAGGCCGTTGGTATTCTCTAGAATCTCTTCACATGAATCTAGATGATTTTCCCAGCTACGGAGCTGACAATCATTCCATTGAAGAAGCAAAACTGATCTTTTGAAAGCCAAGATAGTCTTTCTGGAAGAATCCTTGAACATTGTGGGAGGTTGTCCCCAGATGAGGAGGAAATCCTTCCATTTCTGAATTTTTGCCAACGCTCTGGCTTTGCCTATATGTTGCAGAACTTCATATCTTCTGCAGCCATCTGACTCTTTTCATCTCGGAGAAGCTATTGATTGTTTGGTTGACGTTTTCTTTGAGCACCTGGCTATTATTTTGAAGGACGGTTTTCTGATTCTGCGAGATCATCTATTATTTCTTTTCATATTTCTCACTAATCCTCCATTTGAGGATATGCACAAGTGGAAGATTTAATCCGTAGCCAAATTTATGACAGTCAGCGAGATACATATAGGGAAAATTTGATTCCCAGCTTCGCCTATCTTCATTACTATTATCGATTATATCTATCAAACTGAAAAATCATCATCATGCCTCCTAATACAGGAGGAGGAGGAGGAGGAGGAGCTCTATCTCTCAAAAACCTCAAACTTCCGTATGTCTTTGATTCCCAGCTTCGCCTATCTTCATTACTATTATCGATTATATCTATCAAACTGAAAAATCATCATCATGCCTCCTAATACAGGAGGAGGAGGAGGAGCTCTATCTCTCAAAAACCTCAAACAAACCAGCTCCGACACTCCTCCTAATTGTATTCCCATTTCCAAAACTCCGACGAAAAAGGCCAGACCCGTACCCGCTAAAATCCAACGACCTCGAGGAAATGATGCTAACACGTCACTTCTCTCGACTTCCTTCTCCTCGTTCCTGGAGAAATGGCCAATCTTGACTTGTGATTATTACCAAATTGTTGCTCTTCATCTTGCATCTCGTCTGCTCGGCAAGCACCTTAGAAGGGATGATGTTCTTCAGATAACTGAGGTGAGGTTTACTTTATATACATACATATCGTCTTTCTTTCTTTTCTGCTCTACTTGTTTGTCCTTGTTTCAGATGATTATTATCCTGTTTTGCTTGGTTATCCCTTATTACAAAGAATGCTCATTCTCATTCATTTATAGGTGGAAGCTTACAGACCCAATGATTCTGCCTGCCATGGACGATTTGGCATTACACCAAGAACTGCTCTAGTTGTACGTTTCTTTCTTTAATCGCAAATCCCCTTTTCTTTCCACAAATCACGATCTGATGTTCCATTTTCTTGGCCTTAGCCCATTCCAGTGTTAGCATAAAGTCAACACATTGAAAGAGAAAATAATGCATTTTGCTGAACGCATAAGAAATAAAAATTATGTCTTTTTGTTCAATATAGTTTGGACCCGGAGGAAACGCATATGTTAACATCGTGGCTGACAAGGATGGAGTTGGAGCAGCTGTTTTAGTACGTTCTTGTGCCCCGGTCTATGGTATAACCTTATTTCTTTCTTGGTGTGTCAAAATGGAATTCCCTAAACTTATTATCAATGTTATGTTTTGGAGTTCAATAATCTCTGTTGTTTGTTCTGTACTTTGTGCATATGTGGCCTAATATCTCACTGGACCAAATGTTGCTGACCGATATCTTGGTTTTTTAGATTTTGAACGCCTCTTGCCTAAAGTTCACGCTGGGAATGTGTGTTGTTACTTGGAATGGGTAACAATTAGCCTCATGGCAAAGTAGAATCTGGTTGCCTGTTTTAGGAAAGAGATTTTGTTTCGATGTAATATGTGTTTAATTAAGTATTTGTACCGCAATGTGGTTCGTCCTTTTATATTTATGTTGCTGGGCCAATAGTTTCATCTACAATGTAACAATGGAACACTTTTTTTTATATTTTTTACGGTGGTGAACGTATAAGAAGTTGGGAAGATAAGTTCCACTGTACTTGATGAGTAGTCCTGATGTCTGCTTATTACAGATTCTTTGTAATGTGCACAATACAGCAGCGCCAGAAACAATCAGAATCTTCTTAATCCATTCCTAAGAGTTTTGCTTTCTTTCTGTAATTTTAGGGTTGGAAACCATTCAAAAGCGTCGGGGCATGGTCACAGAGAAACCAGTTCTTCTTGCAGGGCCCGGAAAAGTGAGTTACAACATCCATCTTTCTTTAATTAAGTTGGTTTATTAGAGGTTTAGCTCTAATTACAGGCTGTTGTGTTGGGATTTCTTTCCCGTCTTTGGGATATACTCGTTGTCTTGAGTATCATTATATATAACTTAGGATTCGCTTGCTGTTTGTTTGCTTCCAATAGGTTTGGTCAAGCACTAGGAATTTCAACAGAGTGGTCTAACCATTCTCTATTCACTCCTGGTAAAGCCTTTTGATCTTGTTTTACCTTTACCTGCAGCACAAACTAATCTATATAGTAATTAAATAATGTCAGAGATAGAGAATATGTTTTACTAAAAAAAAAAGGATTTTAATAATGGCTGATGAAGCAATGTTGTGTTACTACAGGTGATTTAGAAGTCTTAGAGGGGCCAGAACCAGAGAAAATTGTTGTTGGTCCTAGAGTTGGTATAGACTATGCTCAACCAAAATGGTGTTGGTGTTCTCGAAATAATGAGCAAAGCATCCTCAGCACTTTTCAGGATGTATAAATTTGATGGTGCAATTTTTGGTACAACAGGCTCACAATATGTAATCGTATGTCCGGATAACCATCTTCTTGTAAGGTTGAATATCCAAATCCTTCCTTTGCAATCAATGCCATTAAAAATTTCATAGCCATTATACACGACATCTTTAAACCATGGACTTGGGGTATCGACCTTGTTCCATGTTTCCTATCCTAACCTCCAGAAACACAAATCTCCCACAGGTCCACATATGACCATCAAAATAAAGTCTGAATTCTCACTTGGTATTGATGAAAGCACCATCTTCCGAATAAATGCATACTCATCCGTCTGGATCCACCCGTAATCCGGAAAGGTGTTTTGATGTGCTACGGGAATCTCGGTGTGAGAAAAAGGATCTAATAGACACATTCTACCATCTTCTTCTACAACTAGCAACCACCCCAACGATTCAAAGCACTTTTTTCTTTCAAAGTTGGGAACTCCCAGGGAAGCCACAATCGATTCGCCTTCAACCAAACTACATAGCTCACGAATATTATCGTTGCCGTCTGTGTCAGCTGGAAGCAACAGATAGGGTGTTCTCTGCCGTATCAGGAGGCCCTCAAAATACTCTTTCATTGCCGCAACACGCAAGGGTTTCGAAACACTTCTAAAAGAAGTGACATTAATGTCGGGTGCATCAAAGGTATTATCTAGTTTTTTTTCAGTAGCTTTGCTATCATTTCCAGTATATTGTAGGAGCAGACTTTTAACATGGTTAATGTCTGATGTTGTAGTTGAGGAGAATCATGTATTGATTCAAGTACCGAGTATGGATCATAATATTGGGGAACATGGAGAACAAATTTGTGTTCCTTCTGAAGATGCAACAGATATGGAACAAGAAAGAACGGACATGATATTGGGATGTGAGGAAAATCACGTTGAAGAATTGAGACAACAACTGGTGAACGATGTTTGTGACATTAATGTCGGTGCGTCAAAGGTAATAATCTAGTTTTTTTTCCCTCACTTGAGACACAATGGATATTATGGAACATGAAAGTCTTTTATGCAAATAGGTGATCTCTAACCATAACGTCTTTTATGGCATTTCAATAAATAGGAAGTTAGCATGATGGCAGCAAATGATGAAAATGCGTGCGAAGGACATGTGGCAAATAATCAGCTGATGCTTTTGGACGGGAATGAGAACAATGACCTCAATGATGGACTTTTTTGGAAAACACTTATGTTGATACTGTTGAAGCAGAAATGATGGAAGTAATGAGAGCTTTAAACACAATGGCAAATTCATCAGACCTTCCATACGATATACTGGAAATGATGGCAAAGCGACTGAAAAAACTTGAAGATTTCACTTCTTTTAGATGTGTTTCGAAACCTTGCGTGCTGCAGCAATGAAAGAGTATTTTGAGGGCCACCTAATACGGCAGAGAACACCTTATATGTTGCTTCCAACTGGCATAGACAGCAACAATAATATCTATGAGCTATGTAGTTGGTTGAAGGCGAATCGATTGTGGCTTCACTGGAAGTTCCCAACTTTGAAAGAAAAAAGTGCTTTTAATCGTTGGGATGGTTGCTAGTTGTAGAAGAAGATGGTAGAATGTGTCTATTAGATCATTTTTCTTGCATCAAAACACCTTCCCGGATTTCGGGTGGATTCAGAAGGATGAGTATGCATTTATTCAGAAGATGGTGCTTTCATCAGGACCAAGTAGAATTCAAACTTATTTTGATGGTCATATGTGGAACTGTGGGAGATTTGTGTTTATGGAGGTTAGGAGACGAAGCATGGAACAAGGTCGATACCCCCAAGTCCATGGTTTAAAGATGTCGTGTATGATGGCTATGAAATTTTTTTATGGCTTTGATTGCAAAGAAAGGGTTTGGATATTCAACCTTGGAAGAAGATGGTTATCCGGACATACGATTACATAATGTGAGCCTGTTGTACCAAAAATTGCACCATCAAAATTATACATCTTGAAAAGTGCTGATGGTGCTTTGTTCATTATTTTGAGAACACCAACAAATTTAGGTGATGATTATGGTCCCAAAAGTTATTTATAGAGTGTCGGAAATAATCGTGGTGCCGCTAGAAACCACCTAAAAATATGAGTTAATGCCAAATTAATGTAATGTTGTTTTATTCTTTCATTTATTAATAAATAAGAGTAGACGTAGTCAAAACATAATAAATACATCATTGAAAATATAATTGTCTTATGTAAAATGAAACAAATGATTTTGACAATTAAATCAGTTACTTTAGAGCGGAAGGAAGGAGTATAATTTTTGCAAAAGTTATACATGCACACACATAAAGTACTTATGTACTCATCCGGGCAAAATTCATTCTAACTAGGGGTGGCATTGGGTCGGGACCCATCCCGTAACCCTCATACCCGATCCCGACCCCACTGTAAATCGGGACTCTATTTGTCTCCCCAACCCTGTACCCGACAAGTTTCGGGACACAACGATCGGGATACTCGAATGTTCAGGATCCCATCAGGTCGGGAGAAGATATCCCGAAAAAAATATCATCATAGATTTTTCACTACTTTTTTTTTTTATATTTTTTTTATATTTTTTTGAGTGGAGTTAGAAAAATTATTACTTTTGCTAATAACATCCATACTCACCTAACTCACAAGTCACAACAAAAGACTTGTCTACCTTGTTCTTACTAATAAAACTTCTAAATTGGACGACGAAGGGACGACGAAGTGGGTTGTCATCCGCCGCCTTCTCCAATGGTTACACGTTTTATTTTCCACTGACTTTGCCCACCGCTTAAAAAGAATTTCTTCAACCATAATGGAGCCTCTTCTGTGCATTTGGAGTTGATCAACCATAGAGCCTCTTTCTCTTCTTCTGTGCGTTTCTTCTACCTGTTTCTCTCTACTAATAATCCTTCTTCTTCAACCATGTTTTTGCTCTGTTAATTGTTGTTCTGATGATGTTAATGATCTTTTTGCAGGTTTGCTCTGTTAATTATTGTTCTGATGATGTTAATGATCTTATTGCAGGTTTGTTACTTGGTGAATGTGTGCTGTTTTCCAGCCTCTAGATGCTTTTTTTTTAAATTTATTAAGGTATTCCATGCTTCTTGTCCTATTTTATGCTTATTGTCTGCTTTGCATGTCTGTTTCTGTGTTTCTTCCATCTGGTTTTCTTTAGTGCCGTTGAAGATCTGTCTCCTTGGTGATTGCCGGATCAGGAAAACAAGTTTTCCTTGGCGTATTCGGATTCCGGATTGTTATTTCAACCAATTTTTGTTCATAATAATAATATTTTTTTTCATCTTTGAATCTATACTCCATTGTTATCTGTTCATCAAAGCTTCAAATCGAGAGAAGATGCGGCGGCAAAACGATACAAACCATACGCTTACTACCAATACTATCAATCCCATCTTCAAAACCCAACCCTATTCCCAATCCTCCTCCTTTTTCATCATCGGACCCTAATTTCATCTCCCCCGCCTCGCTCCTCCGTCCAATTTCTCCAATTACCCCGTTCCTTATTTATTGTTAATCACGATCATCAAATCCCTAACCCTAATCTTAACTTTGTGCCCCAGCAACAATCAGCTCCGTTACCATATTCATTTCCACATTTAGATCCCTCTTCGTACACTTACGATGTAAATCAAGCCGGGGCAGTGAATTACGGTGGATCGAATTTGAACCCCAGTTATAATCCGTCCTATTATCCGTATGGGAGTTCAGGTGTGAGTCAGAATTATGATGGGTATAATGCGAATTTAGGTGGGTATGATGATCAGGGTGTTTATAATGAGAGTGGTGTATATAAATATAATGGGGGGAAATTGGGAAAAGGGAGTAGTGGTGATGCTGTGTTGTTTGATGATTACGGGAGACCGATTAACGGTTCGGGTGGAAACGAGAAGATTGTTCGGAAGAAGATAGTTAAGGTACGTACCTAAGGTTGAGGAGCGGCAAGATGTGAAGGGTAGTGTTCGAAGTTTCGAGTTCGGCTCTTGCGAGAAGGTGTTGGTCGAGTGACATGGATGTTCTTTGCCAGGTTTGTGATATGTTCAAGATATCATTGATATGCACTTATGTGGTTCTTTTGACTTTGGGTTGATGAAAAAGTAACAATTTTTCCGGGTTCTCGAATATGGTTTATTGTGCTTGATAAGCTCTGTATTTTCTTACATCAATTGTTTATTTGTTGTATTTATCTCAGATTGGTTTAGATGGGATATCTATACTTGAACCAGCTACCAGCATGACCTTAAAAATTTATCCCCTTGAGGCTGTGACAAAATGGGAAGTAAGTTTTACTATCTTTGTGCCGTTGGATAATTTGGTTTGGCAAAATTGGCAATGACCGGAATAAATCAGATGGACAAAACATTATCTGTTGGAGGAGCATGTATATCTTATAGTATCTGGGAAGTAGGAGGTATGAATCCTTCTTTTATGTTCGATAATTTTTGAAATTTCAGTTATCTGATTGATCACATTATTTTCAATACAGGGGTTGTTGATTCATCTCCTAATCAAATTCCAGAAGCTTGCAAAGACTCGGTAGCCATTTTATTCATGTTTGATCTTACCAGTCGGTGTACATTGAACAGGCAAGAAAATGATGAATCCCATTAATCATATCAAATCATAAATTGTTTTTTTTTCTTTCATTTCTTGGAATCTATTACGTTATGGTAAAAAAATGTTGGTTTTTCGTATCTGCAGCGTCGTCAGCTGGTATAAACAAGCAAGAAAATGGAATCAGGTAAATGTTTTGCATATTTATGATCATCATGCAGTTGCAGTCAATGAATCTTTAAGACTTAGGTTGCTTAGTGGAAGCTCATGTTTGTTATTTAGGCACAAATATAGTTCAGTCCTGACCCACAATTACCTACTTTTCTTGCTTTTGATAACGTGTAGTCTGTCTTGGCCGGTTGTTTAGCTCTCTTAGCTTTGTCCTGCTTTGCTTTTGGTGATTTTGCTCTTATGAATATATTGAAAAATCTGCCTGGTAGTTTGCTGACCTTATCTTTTTATTGAAAATATATAATGTTGTCAGCAATTTTTTTTATCCGAGACAAGTGCATATTTACATTTAAGTGGTGAACTTGTATCTACGGCTTCTCAACATTCATTGGTTTTATCTAAAATTTGCAGGTTCGTTTGTGCTGTTCCTCTCGTTTCCAGTTGGTTCTGTGTTACATCTGGTTTGGAGATTGGCTAAGGTACTTTTCCGCTTGGTTTAGCTGCTTTCTTTTTGGTGCTTTAGTGTAGTTACGGGGTGCTACGCAAACCACAATAGTTAGGGGATCTATTGCAAACCCCGTAGTTATGTGATCTACGAGAAAATCCCGATTTCTGCTACACGAGAATACTTTGTTCGATGTCTTATTTTGTTGACAAACTTGACCACGTAAGGCGGTATAGGTTCCTGTGTAGATGTTAGAAATTGAGGCTATTAGGTATAATAAGTCAATAGGACTTGATGCCTAGATTTTGAAGATGATGGAATGATATCATTGGAGTTTGCATATGTGCGGATATTAGAGATTCGGTTAATGTGCGATTAATGTTTAGAAGGCTTTATTTGGTGATTCTGTTGCTTATCTCTATCATCATGGGATTCATTACGGGCATAAAGTTGATTGATTTAAGATTTCTTGCTTTACCTTTGATGTGTAGTTGGAGGCACCTCATACTCCAAATATAATATAACCTACCCAATGCATATGTAATAATAGGAAGCGTATACGCTTCTCACCTTAAATATCTTGTTTTTTGAAATGATAATTTACTAGCTCTTCTCTCGCTTTTCCGAATAACTATTGGTATTTAATAGGAGGATAAGGAAGCATCTGCGACGAGATGATGAAAATATGGCCATTATAGGTGAAGAAGATGGCAACAGCATCATGGTATTTGAAGAGATGCAGCTGGAAATTGCTCGAATTCATGCGAAGAATGAGCGCTTTACTCAATTGGTATGTCTTCAATCTTTTTGTCATAAACTACATGATGTCTCCATTAATAAAAAAGAAATTTCTGAAAGGAAAAGGAGACAGGGAAATCGTATCATACGGTTGATGAGCTTGTTTACCCCTTTTCATTTCGGTGCAGTGTGCCCAATGGGATTCCGGGAAAACTCATCTTTACTATTGTGATGTTTAGCAAGATGGAAGCTTTACTCTCAAGGTTAGTCTTTAGTAATGAGCGATGGAATCATACAATTTCTTCTTTGTTCGTTTATTTTCAAGCTTTGCGTCATTACGTACAATTCCTTGTTCTTCGTATTTCATATTTATTTTTGTGTTGTCGATCTTGAATGTATAATGACAAGATTCGGCGGCCTTGTATTGCATCATTCGGGGCTGTGTCGACCACGACCGGGATTCACTTGCAAAGGTCATTGGGAGATCACAATATTTTGATTGTCAAGTTCATCGTGGGGTCTAGAAAAATAAGTAATTTCTGTTGGGCCTTTATTGCCATCTTCAGGGTGTGGTTCATCGAGATCTTAAACCCGAGGTAATGAAACATTGAGCTGAACATAGCTATACAAAGCATTTCTATGCTGATAAATTGGCGAAGTATCACTTGTATCTATGTTCTTTATTGGTAATTTTGTCTGTCCGAGCTGATTTTATTGGTAATTTTGTTGTGGCATTTCGTATCGGTGTAAGTGACTATAGATTTTTTTTTTATATATTTGTTTACCTGTGGTTTAGTATCTCCTGATGACTGTTCAGGAAGTAAAATGCTTTTCTTTGCCCTGCGCTTCTTATTTTGAGAACCATACCAAGCCCTTGTTTTTTTCTCTATGTGGCTATAAGCTCGAGTAACGTCTGAGCACTTAGTTCTGATTGTTTGTCTATCCAGTCATCTATAAGCATTGGTGTCATTTGTTCATGTTGATTTGATTTCTGCCATATATTTTAGTTACTAAACTCTATCTACTTTCTGTGATATATCACCAATCAGGAATTATTTCTTGTTTTTATGCAAAATAATTATATTCTTATCTGTTTTTTATTCTACTATCTAATGTTTTGCTATTTTTTTATCAGATTATCAGGTCCAATACTTTGACAAGACCAAACAAAACAGATACGCACAATACAGCATAGACATTAACAACACAGAACAGCCTCTCGAACAAAACACAAACAAGCACGACCAGGTGGGGGCAACACCGTGCATAGCACGGTAAAGCCCCCTAGTATAAAAAAAATTATACACCATTTTAAACTCATAAATCATTATTGACGGTCTGTTGTATCTCATTGTGACATCTACTGCCGTCCGTCGCACGCAAGCAAAAATTTAGCATTTACTAATACCAGGTATAAAGTGAATTGAGATGATAAAATAGGAAGAAAGAAAATAATGAAAAATAGATTATTGTGACTGAAGAAATGGACAACTTGAAGACGAAGAATGGGGAATTTTAGAAGAAACTCTATTTCGTTTTTGTCGATTATTTCTTCAATTTTTATGAGGTAAAATATTTCCCCCTTAAAAAATAAAAATACTTGTTCTAAACAGATCTATTTCCCTCTAAAAAAAAAACAATAAGAAAAATTATAAAGAAATAATTGTAATATATAATAGTTGGGTCGGGATCCTGTTGGGTTTTGAGTATATACCCAAAACCCATCACGAAGTAAGCCGGGTCGGGAAGTTTCCTGAATAGTACGGGTCGGGAAGCAATTCGGGTCGTCACACGTGGCATCTTCTGCGGCAGCTTGTGGTTCGTTGGTTGGATTTCAGGAGGAGTGCCTGGTTTTGCACGGGCACGGTGGTATCTTGGCGGTGCTTGCTGTTCTTCTTTTATTTTGTGTTTTATTAGTTTGTTGTGTTAGCTTGTTTGTCCGGTAATAGATGGAATGAGTGGTTTCGTGAGCGTCTTTGTCATCCGGAGAATTTGAACCCTCTCTCGTTCTATTACTCGGCTTTGTGTCGTTGTTTTCTTTAGTTTGCTTTATCCGGTTTGTTCCGGCTTTTCCCGGCGGTGTCCGGCGGTGTACACAAACTTTTGTCGGCGTTTAATAATATCTTTCGTTCCCCGGGGGGAAAAAAAAAAACAATAGGATTTCATTTTGTGTGTATATATTATGCACTATGTTTATACATGTATTGTCTTTGTTTTTTTTTTTTTTAAATTTTAAATTGGTCATTGTCAAATATTAGATCATTGGATTTTCAATTAATACCAATGATGAGATTTGAACTTGGAAAAGTTGAAATAGTGATAAACTTTATCGGAGTTTTGATCCGGCTGGCTTTTAATGGTATTTTGAACATGTGAGTTTTTTTTTTTTTTTTTTTTTTTTTTTTTTTGAGAACGTGAGTTCTTATTAATATCTCGCAAACATGTGTAAGATCCTGCAAATAGAATGATTTTTTTTCGAGAGTTTGTATTGGCATACTTCTTTTTACTATTGATATTTTATTATTTTCGGTACCATAAAAATTACTCCGGCACCTTGTTTTTAATGAGCGAAACGTCAGTGAAACTGAACGTTATAAAAGTGTCACAACTTAGAAACAACAATCCTACAGACTTTCGTTTTTTAATAGCTCACTGGCTTTGGTATTTAATAGCAACAACAGTGCCACTGATGTTTTATTCATCTGAAAAAATAATTAAAAAATGGATGTCAATAGTAAAAAAATGTATGTCAATGGATTCAAGAAAGAGAAAATAAAATAAAATATATTGAAATAATGATTATAAAGTTGAAATATTATGTTGAAATTTGTGTATTTAAAGAAATGATTGGTGAGAGAAAATTTTAATGAAATATTATATTGAAAAAGTAATGGTTAAATAGTGTAGTGCGTGAATAAAGTGAATTGATTAATATTATTTTATTTTTTGATGTTGAATGATTGATGAGAGAATTTATAATAAAATAATAAAATAAATAAAATAATGATAAATAATATAATAGATAGAATAAAATATTGGGTTGGATCCAACCTCACCCAAAAACAAACAAGGCTCTTTTGTTTGGTTGAGAAACTCTTCTAGTTTAAATCATATGAGAAATGTTAGGAGTATAACCATAACATTGTTCATATAAAGAAAATCGGGGTGACAATTTTAGGTTTGAGCGAGAGTTTGTGAGTTTGATTCCTGAAACGTCAAAAAAAATTAAATTAAATAAATAAATTATATCGCAAACTAAATCATTAGAAAATAATTCATGTTATAAAATATATAACTTTTAAAACGAAAAAAAATACTCAGAAGTGATCTTGGAATGACCAAGTTGCTGTATTAGTATTATTATATTCATGTACTTCAACCCTTTTTCTCTGTTACACCATAACTAAACGTAGACGTATATATACCCATCAAAGCTGGCCTAAACTATTGGGTAAAGGAAAGCCATGTGATAGTAACTATCCACCCCAAAGGTTATCACGTGGGTATGGCGGCTAAAGATAATTATCTAACGCGGTATCGTTTAATAAATACACGACATATTACATGTGGCTTTATGTGTAAATACATCCGTCGATCACTACGTGTATTCAGGGTGTATATTATCCAATGGACATCCGCATACTACGTGTTATGTTTATAACATTAGTTATAGCACGTAATATTTATAACACTCCCCTTGGATGTCCATTACACAAAGAATCTGGCTCGTTAAAACCTTCATTATGAAAAACCCTGTGGGAAAAAATCATAATGAAGGAAAAAGAGTACATTCTTTATTTATGCTTTACTCCCCCTGATTTCAACATCCCTTCGACTGTTTGAGTCAGTGCATCCCGATTTTCTGTTAGTAATATCAGCCGCAACGGAAGCGATTTAAGGATCTAGATATATAATTTACACGTAATAAAATAACTAGATCTACTCTACAAGGGGGTTGTAAAACATACCTCTTGGATCTCAAAATTCAAGTAGAAGAACCGCAATAGGAAGAACAAGAGATGGTGTGAAGAGCACCACGATCTTCCGCACGTGTGATCTAAGCAACTCCCGGTGGAAGGAAATCCTCGTCTCGAATCCTTCCGATATGCTACCCGGAAAAACCTCAAAGATTTTTCCCTCTTACTCCCTTGGCCGAAATTTTTCTTCCTCTCTCTAAGAGATGGAAGTCGAAATTTATGTGTGTTATTTTTTTAGGCTTGGGAGAACTCTCTTTATATAGGAGAGTAATCCTCGTCCTCCAAAGATTTTATTTTTCAAATAAATAAATCCAATAAATAAAAGATAATCCCAAAATATTCTAGAACAAATCTAGAATAATCTTTATCTTTATTTCTTACCATAAATATTTATCTAATAAATATTTTGTGCAAATGTCTTATAAATTCACAAGAAAACTAATTTTTTGTTTCCTAAAACAATGCTATGGCCGAAAATTGTTATTTGTGACCTAGTCACTATGATTTTCGGCCAAACACACCAAATTGGGTCAAGATTGTGAAAAATGTCTTTTTCAAATATTTAATTATTTAACACAACTAATTTAATAGTCCACTAAATAATTAATTCACATATCGTTTTAATTAAATTCTAATAAGAACTAAATTAATATTATTAGGATTCGACGTCCGAGAATAGCTATGCTATATTGGAGGCACGTCGGGGACCATGGACTAATAATCGGCGGCTCGATAAATCAAATAAATAATTATCTTACGAACGAATAATTATATTCGATAAATCAATCACGGGAATATGCCACCATAATCCCGTGATCGCACTCCTCCGATTATGAGATTATATTTATCTCCTCACGAGAATGATAATAAGCGTCCATTGATATAATCATTACATATGGATTAATCCTCCATAGACTGTTCATTCTAAATCGGAAAGTTACCGTTAACCCTTTTTAGAACCTATTATCCTTATTTACCATTAACCCCCTAGTGATCAATTAATTCATAAAACTCACTGGTAGCTAATAAGTGTAATATGAACTCGTACGATCGATCATTTTCTAGGATTAACAAATAAGGGAACTGTCTATCTACTTCTATAAATGGAAGGAATGGATTCCGTATCTGTGATAACACGACTACTCACTCAATCCCAGTACAATGCCAAGATGGGGTAATTCAGATCACAGACTCAGTGTAATCCTTAACCGTCAAGTCAAACCTCATACTGATGCAAGCAGTTGACTGTGATCACCTCAGGATTAAGATATATCCATAAATATGATCATCGATTGATTCGATAAGAATTCCCGATTACGGAATTATATCGTGAACTTTAATCAAATCGGTCCAGCCCTATATGATATATCTATCATATATAAATGCCCCATTAGGTTCTCTTAACCGAAAGTCCGGATAAGACAATCACACCTATTGTGTTCTGGGCGCATTAATAGCACGTTAAAGGAGAGACCCGATACTCTCGATTAACTTCAACACGGGCTAATTGTATTTTAAGTACATTTTCACTAACTCAATCCTCCCGTGTATATCCCATACACTGAGTTAAGTGATTACATAAACGATGTACTTTAGGGTTTTATGTAGTGTAAATACTATTGTCACATCGGTGAATATGAGAATAATAAATATGAATAATAATATCATTTCATTTATTAAATAAAACAATTACAAAATTGTCTTTTTGGTATTACACCTAACATTTTCTTGATCAAATCCTCGGACATAGCGATAGCCAATACATAAGTGAACAAATCTTCTGGATTGTCACTTCATCTAATTTGCTAAACATCAATATGGCTTTTCTTCTGGAGATTCGGTGAAATATGTTTTCTCTGGTCGTCTTTTACGTAGCCATCATTTAACCGAGCAATACACGCAGCTTTGTCTTCGTATAATCAAGCCGGCTTATCTTTCTTGATGACTAAATCACAAGTTTCTTGGATCTAATGATCTCATGATCTGCACATATGACGCCCCGTTCCGGATACCGAGTACTTATCCGTCACGAACGTCCAACATGCATATATTAACTTTTAATAAATCAAAATTAATATATACATAAGCCTCTCACAATCAATCAGAGTAAAAGCGGAATAAATTAAATCTAAAAGCTTACTCGGAAAAGAAAGTCAAACGACAATCAAAAGAATCACCAAGTCCCAAAATCTACGTCTAAGAAAACTGAAACGACAAAACAACGAAATAAATGTTGTTTGACTCATGACATCCCAAATGAAACGGAAACGGTACTAAGTCTATGTCTCAAAATTGAATGACTAAAAGTGCATAAGATAAATGTCCAAGTCATCGTAACTTTAGAGCTCAAGCGTCAACTCTATCAACTCCATCGTCATAACCAAAATCATCATCATCCTGTCAACCACCTTCTCGGGGTGGGAACAAAATAGAGAAGAGGGGTAAGTACTTACGTACTTAGTAAGGGGTAGAAGAAACGGTTACACAATATATTTATATAAGACACACCAAGATAAAGTCTACAAACACTACCGCATAGG
Organism: Gentiana straminea; assembly: GCA_036785695.1. Classification (NCBI taxonomy): domain Eukaryota; kingdom Viridiplantae; phylum Streptophyta; class Magnoliopsida; order Gentianales; family Gentianaceae; genus Gentiana; species Gentiana straminea. The sequence continues at coordinate 246,470 of JAVUPR010000160.1, forward strand.
TAGTAATTGAGATCACACTCTCCCTCTACTAGATCACATAGTACATCCTTGCACAAGTAAGTTTGTTACATCAATATCAAAGGACACTACGCATGGTGAGTTATGCACCACAACATGGGCGGCACCACTCATGGGGGCACGGACTCATGATCCATGTGGGAGTTACACGTAGTCCCGTAGGAGCGGTAAGGGTCCCATGCTTCGATGTCAAAAATGTGTCTCACCAATGATATTGACGTTTTAGCTTTTAGACAACCACATATGTATTTACGTGTTAAGTTTTAATCACCTGATTCATTCACATAAAAGGCTTCCTATGGACATCTAGTTACACTACCAAGCACGTTGTAAACGAATCATTGACTACTAAGTCAATGTCCTACAAGGCCTAAACAAAGCCTTCCGGTGCTCCCACCTTCTCCCCGCAGAGGGTCTCAGTTGTGGTGCGATTTGATACCAAAGCTACCAGAAGTCGATGTTAGATATTGCTAATTAACATATAATGTTCCAAAAGAACATACAAACCACATCGTATTAGGGAATACACTTAAAAGCACAAAATTAACATAATACACTTTTACCGTTATACACACCACACTTTTACTATAATCATTAAACTTATACAGTACTTTGTTCTCCATACCTTAGTAGTGTATAAATCAAATAAAATTACTTACCGTACATAGTATCTATTAATTCAACTATATTAATAATCCACTCTTTTTTTGTAAGCTGCTGCAACTTTTTCTTGTTATAACTCTGTTTCATTTATTCATTTATCCCTTTGATCTAACACATCACATGCATAGCCAATTATAATTTAATTCATTTACCTATTCTTCTTTTTCCTGGAATTTGCGCATCACCTGCATCTTTCTTTTTTCTTTTTTTCATTTGACCACAGCTTACTAGGAAAAAATGGAATTTTAGTCCGGTAACTTGTCCATTTTTCGATTTTAGTCTTTTTTAAACTCCGGTGAGAATTTTGGTCTGTTAAGTTTTAAAAAATCGGATTTTTAGTCCTTTCTCGCCGGAATGCTGATGTGTCATATTAATACGGTGAGAGCTGCTGAGTTGGCGGCCATGTGGCATTACCATGCTGAGTTGGCGGCCATGTGGGGCCCATCTTCGAGTTTGAAAATAAAAATGAAGCAAATATGATTCGAACCCATACACCCTTGCATAAAATTCAACTCCTTACCAATATGCTACCAAGATCAACTAGTATAAATGGGAACTAAAAATTATAAGTAATGTTTATACGTAAGTGTATGTATATAGACACTTATATACACGCACATAAATATGTTTTTGTATATTACGTATGTGTGTTTAAAAATATAAAAACACTATTGTATATATATATATATATATATATATATATATATATATATATATATATATGTACGTATGTATATATATGTATAATATAGATATATATGTATGTATGCATGTATGTACATATATATATATATACACATATATTTATATACATACTTACATATACAAACACATATGTATATGCATGTACGTACGTATACACACACACACGCATATATATATATATATATATATATATATATCGGTAGCGATCTCGAAATTTTTTTACATTTGTATATGCATGTACGTACTAATAGTGTTTTTACATTTGTTTTTAACATTAATAGTGTTTTTATATTTTTACACACACTTACGTAATATACAAAAACATATTTATGTGCGTGTATATAAGTGTCTATATACATATACTTACGTATAAACATTACTTATAATTTTTAGTTCCCATTTATACTAATTGATCTTGGTAGTATAGTGGTAAGGAGCTGAATTTTATGTAAGGGGTCATGGGTTCGAATCCCTTTGGCTTCATTTTTATTTTCAAACTCGAAGATGGGCCCCACATGGCCGCAATCCGCCACATGGCCGCCAACTCAGCATGGTCATGCCACATGGCCGCCAATTCAGCAGCTCTCACCAGATTAATATGACACATCAACATTCCGGTGAGAAAGGACTAAAAATCCGATTTTTTAAAACTTAACGGACCAAAATTCTCACCGGAGTTTAAAAAGGACTAAAATCGAAAAACTGACAAGTTACCGGACTAAAATTCCATTTTTCCCCAGCTTACTAAAGCTACGGCCCAGAACAAGAACATATACACACACGTTATAAATATATTTATAATATATACCATAAACAGAACGTCCAAGAACAACCGTAATATATAAAACAACACTATCATAATTAAACACGGTTAACACCATTTAACCGTTTAAGAACACCTCTTTACCTTTGACCTTTTGCGTGCAAAAACGAGATCAAAGGATTGTAAAAAGTTTGAAATCCTCAACACCAAACATTTCTACGATTCACCTACGATATTTAACCATTACTACGATTAGGCAATCTTTCTAATCCATAAAAACGCACGTATATCTCAAGAACATAAACGGATCTAGATTTAGGGCTAAAAAGGAAAACTTACCGGAAAAAAACCCGGCTAGTATCGAAACGATCGTCTCCTCGCGGTGATCAATTTCTTCTACTATGGTCTGCCCCGAAAATCAACCGTTAAATCCCGAATTTGGAAAACAACGTCCGAATTTTTATTTTGTTTTCCTTCTTCAAAACCGTCGGCCTCAGCATTCATATATGAGTAATTTTACGTAAAAATTCCCTTTTATACCCATTAATTAAAATCCATTAAAATAAATCTTTTTAAGTAAAATCTTTTTAATTAAATAAATAGGTTAAATAATAATTAGGTTATAGTACACATACCCAATTACCATTTTACCCTTTCCGAAAATTCGGGGTGTTACATCCCTCCCCCCTTAAAACAAGTTTCGTCCTCGAAACTGTTCATAACTGGGAGGTGCTTGAACTCTGGAGCTTCACAAAACGTCTCGTCTTCTGAGACTCTCATGTCGGCTCTGCCGGTGTGTGACTTCTCTACTGAACCAAAACTAGTTGTACATCTTCTTTCTTACTTTCTTCATTTTCCGTTTAAAGTGCACTTGATTCTCCCGCGTAGGTCATGTTCTTTTCAACTATTTCATTGTCAAAACTTGCTTCCACATCAATGCATACATGAATGACGTCATGCACTCGTGAAAGAGGTTTTGGCAACTCCGAACGGATAAGCTAAAGGTCTAACTTTAGCTAAGATGACATAAAGACCTTAATAACTGAGGCTTAGTTGCATGTCTGCCCAGGCCGTCTTACTCCTTTGATTGGGAACGTCTTTGGATGCACTTTATCTTCAACTTCAAACTCAAGTAGTCTTTTTCTTCTATCTTCCCAACCCTTCTACCCGTCTTGCGCCATTTTGAGGTTGCGACGATCCACTTCAATCTACTCGTCGGCTTGTTGTATCGACTCTGGTCTTGTATTCTGTTACTATTCCACTTCATCCCAGATGACTGGTGTTCTACGCTTTATTCCATACATAGCTTCAAAAGGTGGCATCTTGATGCTTGCATGGTAGCTATTATTGTATGCAAACTCCACCACTGGGAGGTACTCATCCCATGAGCCTCCTACTTCCAAGGCACATGCTCTCAACATGTCCTCGAGAGTCTGAATCGTCCTTTTTGACTGCCCGTCTGTCTGGGGTTGAAACGTTGTACTCAATTCCAACTTGGTCCCAAAATGCTTCTGAAGACTCACCCAAAAACCGCTAACAAAACGACTATCCCTGTCTGATACGATAGAAACTGGAACTCCGTGAAGCTTCACTATGTTGCTGATGTACAAAGTAGCTAGCTTTCTCAACGACATTTTCTCCTTAGCTGGAAAAAAGTGCGCTAACTTAGTCAACCGATCTACAATACCCATATCTTGTCGTATCCCGTCTTGGTCTTCGGTAATCCACTAATGAAGTCCATAGTGATCTTTTCCCATTTCCACTCGGGTATCTCTAAAGGCCCGAGTAACCCCGCCGGTGTTATGCTCTTCCTTTACCCTCTGACATGTGTCACATCTTGGTCGCTCTAGGATGAACTGAAATTGCTATCTTGTGGGATTCATCCATCACTTTCTTCCTCAGATCTTCCACAATGGGAACACGAGGCCTATTCTGATGCTGAAGGTCGCCATCTTCAACTAACTTGTAACCACTGGCTGGTTGGTTCTGGCCACTCGCTTGAAATAAACCATAGTTGGATCCTCATATTGAAATAAACCATAGCTGGATCCTCCCTTAATCTTAACAGAATAACAACACATGCCTTATAATCCGGCTACATTCAATATGGAAAGATAATAATAATAATAATTAGGAGATATTCTCCATAATTAGGGAATATTATCAATAACTACCAAATCTTCTCAACACTCCCCCTCAAGTTGGGGAAAAGATATCTATCAGACCCAACTTGCTCACAAAGTAGTCGAACTGTCCCCTTCCCAATGCCTTGGTCAGTCCATCTGCAATTTGTGAGTAGATGGTAGGAAAGGCATGCAGAACACCCCACTCTCTAGTTTCTCTTTGATGAAGTGTCTATCAATCTCCACATGCTTTGTCCTGTCATGTTGTACAGGGTCATTTGCAATATCAATGGCTGCCTTGTTGTCACAATACAGTCTCATGGGTCCAGTTATCTCTGCCCCAATATCTTCCATGACTTGTTTGATCCACAGGTCTTCACAGATTCCTAATGCCATTGCCCTGAACTTGCTTCAGCAGTGCTTCTTGCCACAACATGTTGTTTTTTGCTTCTCCAAGTCACCAAGTTTCCCCATACATAGGTGCAGTATCCTGTCATAGACCTTCTTTATTTTGTACATGTTCCCCAGTCTGCATCTGTGTATACATACACACTTCTATTGTCAGACTTTTTAATGTATAGTCCCTAACCTGGTGTGGTCTTCAGGTACCTTAACAGTCCCTTAGCAGATTCCATGTGAGCTTCATTTGGGGAGTGCATAAACTGGCTTAGTATACTTACTGCATATGACACATCTGGCCTAGTGTGTGCCAGATAGATCAACTTTCCAATCAGTCTCTGGTAGCCCCCCATATCCACAGGGTCACCTTTGGCACTGCCCAGTTTCAAATTACACTCCATGGGTGTATTTGCTGGTCTAGCCCCTTCAAGCCCTGTCACCTTCAGTAGGTCCAGTGTATAGTTTCTTTGAGTCAACACTAAACCCTTTTTTGATCTTGCTACTTCCATTCCCAAAAAATGTCTCAGGGATCCCAGATCTTTAATCTCAAATTCAGAAGCCAATTGTCTCTTAACTTCAGCTGTCTCCTTCTCATCATTTCCTGTCAATATAATATCATCCACATACACAATCAATGCAGTTAGCTTACCTTTCCATGTCCTCTTAATAAACAAGGTGTGATCTGATTTTCCCTGTACAAACCCAATTTTCTTCATGAATCTCATAAACCTGTCAAACCAAGCTCTTAGACTTTGTTTGAGTCCATATAAGGACTTGTTGAGTTTGCACACCTTGTTACCAAACTGTTCAGTGAACCATGGAGGAGGATCCATATATACTTCTTCCTTTAACTCACCATGGAGGAAAGCATTCTTCACATCCAGTTGCATTAAAGGCCAATCTAGGTTTACTGCCACTGATAGAAGTATTCTGATTGTATTAAGTTTAGCTACAGGTGAGAACGTTTCTGAATAGTCAATCCCATAGGTTTGGGAGTAACCCTTGGCCACTAACCTGGCCTTATGCATGTCAATACTCCCATCAGCCTTGTATTTCACCACAAACACCCACTTGCACCCCACTATTTTCCTTTCTTCTGGCAAAGAAACCACTCCCCCTGTACCATTCTTCTTCAGGGCCCTCATCTCTTCAAGGACTGCCTCCTTTCACTCAAGGACCAATAGAGCTTCATGAACATCTTTTGGTATAGTAGTGTTAGATATGGTAGAGGTGAAGGCTTTATAAGATGGGGATAGGTTGGCATATGATAGTGACGGGTCCGTTTCCGTCAGGTAGTTAGGATGGCAAGCCTGGATGTGGGATATCCGGCCTCTTCGTGGTGTTCCGATCAATGAGGTTGTCGCCGTCGGACGGTGGAGTTTATCGAGGTTGGTGGCGGACTCACGGTAGTGATATGAAAGCAATAAACGAGAGAAAGAGAGATGCAACAGTGCTCATGGAAATAAATGCGCAAAAGTTGTTCTATATCTTCATTAATGTCATAGTGGGGGTATTTATAGGGAAAGGATAAAGGCGTAAAAGACTACTCGTGCTAGCGGTGTCGATGCCCGACAGATGGCAGTTGACCCCGCATTCTATCTAAGCTTATGAACTTTCCATTAACTGGCGGAGTTTCTCATATAAATGGGCCCTCCGTGCTGCGGGGCGGCCCCCTTATGCTGAAGATGCTGGCGGGATGGCCAAGTAGTTGGCGACGTAGCGCGGTCATGTACAGGGAAAGAGTTTGACTTATGTCTTCCGACGAGTTGACCGGGGATAATGGGACCGTGTCAGGTTCCGTATCATCAATGGCCCCCTACTCTGCGGCGGAAAATCGTTCCGGCGTGGAGTAGTATTCTAGTCGAGGAGTCTTCGTTGACGAACACTCTTGGAAGACAAAAGTTGAGCGGACTCATGATTAGGGACACAAACTAGTAGAGCCTCATCAAAACCTCTCTTAAGAAAAACCCAGTGGGAAAAAATCTTAAGCAAGGGAAAAGAGTACTCTCTGTTTGTATCAGAAATCTCAAGACCGCTCCTTTAGAGGCGAGGCGGGGTTGCGACATGAAGTTGACGCAACATTACCCGCGAGCGCATCGTGAAATTGACGCTATACGAAAGGCTCCGCCAATCACTACCCGGCGGGTTTCCTCCTCCTAGTACACGTTAGTGGTGATCCGGAGTCGACATCGCGCTTGATAGTTCGCGGTCGGCCGCAAGCGACAAGGGAACTGACCTACCCGGCCGCCCCTTTATCAGATATAGGAAGCGATCTTCTCTCATCCGGCGGCCTACCAGGTCGTCCTCCCCTCGTATAGGAAGCGATCTTCTCTCATCTTGGATCTCAGCTTGCGGACTCGGTGATTGTAAGGGGCCCAATTCAGGTGAAAGACGCTTTGCCATTCTTCCCAGATAGCGTCGACCATGGCCCCCTGGCAGTTTCCACTCCGAATTAGACGCACGAATTTTTTAAATAGTCTGCTCTGGGCGGTCTGCGGATCCGATCGCCGATGAATACCTCTGATCCTCCTATGAGCTCGCAAGATTCTGGATTCACGTATCTCGGCTTCCTCTTCACGCTCTAACTCCGCAATCTCGGGCGGCGGGGAAGGCGGCGGCGGTATCGAGATTCTCGTTCCGTTTCTACCCGTGGTATTGAGATTGGGGGTTGTTCTCCCACCGATGGGTTGTGGAGAAAATGCAAGCCGGATTCCGTGTGCTCGTTGCCTTTGTACTCCTCCATAAACTCGTATTCATCATTATCCGACCGAGACATTCTTGTTTTTCGGGATTTTGTAAGGAAGAAACGAGTGACTCAAATGGGAGAGTAAGCATTTGTGGAGAAGGTAGTAACATGGTGGCTTTTATAGAGGGAGGTGGCGTGTTTGGCATGGATTACCATAATGGTAGGCGAGATAGAGCGACGGCTATCTGAAGAGACGGTCATAATGACCGGCGTAATGATGGTTATCTGAGAGGTTTACCGTCATTATGAGCATTCGAAGGGACGGTTATTTATGGTGGGTAATCATGGGCTATTTTTCGTCCGGAATAGTCCCTAGTCAAAGTAGCCCTATCAAACGCGGCTAAAACTCGGGAAGACCACCAATGATGGCTTTTGAACCGTTCCATCCATTTGGGATACCTGACAGTTTGTGGACGCAGCGGGGAGATGTGATGACACCTGCGGACGGCGATTTGAGGTGCACAGCATAGAGCGATCCAGATATGCCGCGAGGAGCTGTTCTGGTCGCTGCGACTGCGGCTTGAGAGCTTGCGATGTAAATCGTCCGTGCTCGTTGGTCTGACCGAGGTCGACATGTTGAGGTGCACAGCATAGAGCGATCCAGACATGCCGCGAGGTGCCGTTCGGTCGCCGCGATGCGCGGCTCGAGAGCTTGCGATATAAATCGTCCGTGCTCGTCGGTCCGACCGAGGTCGACATGTTGAGGGCACGACGTAGCGATCCGGATATGCCGCGAGGAGGCGTTCCGGTCGCCGCGACGGCGCGGCTTGAGAGCTTGCGATGTAAATCGTCCGTGCTCGTGGGTCTGGCCGAGGTCGACATGTTGAGGTGCACAGCATAGAGCGATCCAGATATGCCGCGAGGAGCGTTGCAGTCGGCCGCCGCGACCGCGGCTTGAGAGCTTGCGATGTAAATCGTCCGTGCTCGTGGGTCTGGCCGAGGTCGACATGTTGAGGTGCACAGCATAGAGCGATCCAGATATGCCGCGAGGAGCTGTTCTGGTCGCTGCGACTGCGGCTTGAGAGCTTGCGATGTAAATCGTCCGTGCTCGTCGGTCTGACCGAGGTCGACATGTTGAGTTTCTGGGATTTAATCATTTTCTGCGATCCCAGGCGAGATGGCGAAGTCATTTGTGTTGGCGAAAGCGCAAACTGTACAGGCGAGCTATTACTGGTGGCGTGCAACGTGGAGCAATATAAACGGGCTGCAGAACGCTGCGTATCATTAAATGTGGCGTCCTTTCAGTTCTGACAAGGTGACGTTTCGCCGTAGGTCGTGACGGCTGGTGATGATGGCGTTTCGTTTTTTACGCAAACTTCAAATTTCAAAGCGTCGTGTCCAATTCCGAAACTTTTTGGTTTCCCGCGCAAACCCGAACCGTCGGATGAAGACAATCACGGCCGTTGGTTGGTTGAGTGCTTGTCTATTTAAGGGGGCGTTGCCCCTCCTTTTTCCACCTTTACGAAAACCTTTTCCAAAATTTTCAGGCTGATCGAAATCCTTTCTACCAAGCCAAAAATCAAGAGCATCTTGTGGTGATTCGGAACCAAGTTTCCAGAATTCTGAGGCTGAGGCTGTGTTTGAACTTCATCGGAGTGAGCCCTTTACAGCGATCGGAGTGATCATCTTTGTCCTCCCAATTTTCTGCCAACCAGATCATAAAGGTACCATCTTTATCCGATCTAACACTGGGTTTTTCTTTGTTGATCGTCATTTTGTGGTTGATTCCTGGCCTGTATAGACCATAAGTACGCTTTTTGTCCCGTAGATATTCGGATTTTTGAGGCTTTTTAACCGGTGACAGAATCCGTATGCCTAAACCCTTCTTTTGTGAATTTGAAGCCTTCAGGGATTAGGGAGCAATTTTCAATTTTTCCGTGTAGTATTTCTTTATGACCCCGTTGCCCCCCGTGTCTTTGTTGGCGTGCGCGGAAATGGGGGGGGGGGGGGGCGGTGTCGACCCGAACGAAGCGTTGATCCACCTCTCTTCATTTTGCGCATGTCGCACGGCGGGGACGACGGCCGATCAAGAAGAATTTGATTATGGTGATGGCGGGGCCGAAGAAAGGGCCGGCGGCGAGGTTTCTCCTTCCCGTTCGACGAAGAGGACTCACGCCTCGAGACTGGCGAGGCCCAAAGGCTCCTTATAACGAGGGGCACTCAGCTGCTTTCTGAATCCTTGCAGCACTTAGCTCCCAGGGAGCGAATTTCTAAGACTGCCGGTGAAAGGATTCAGGCGGCGTCGCCCCGAGGCCGCAAAAACGAAGGGGGACGGCCGTAGGGGCACCCAGACCTGCTAGCTCCGCCCCGCAGAGGGGGAAAATCCAGATCAGCTTGAAGACTGCGGAGTCTTTGGAAGAGGGTGGCAAGCTGAAGGCCATGCATCGCGCTGTCGATGCAGAATGGAGATCTTTGTTGGTCGCGGCGCCTGATTTTAACACCGCTATCCGATGACTATCATTTTTGCCCGTGCATGGACAGTCGACAGTATGAGTATACTTGCGGGCGCTCTACCAGGGACCAGTTGTACGTTCCTTTTGACAATTTCCCCGGCGGGGTTCTGGCCCCCTTTCGATCCTTTTTTAGTGGAGGTGATGTATTTGCTGGAAGCCTTGCCGGCGGACTTTCACCCTAATGTCGTTAAGACCCCGGCGGCGTTTATTGCGACGTGCCGCCTTAATGGAATTGAGCCCTCCTTGGGTCCGTTTAGGGAGTTCCATGATTTCGTCGGCACCCAAACTCCGGGGCGAGGTGAGCGTGAGGGCGCGTGAGGGGAGGCCTCGCCCTTTTTACCCCGCCGACAACAAAATCTATAAGCGGAGTCAAAGAGTATCGCGGGTGCAATCCGGGGTCGGATGGCCATTCCCGCATTTTAGGAGCCGGGCCGCTCGCGGACTAGACTCCAAGTGGCTTAAAGACGAGTGGTTCCTTTCGCAAGCCCCAAAGAAGTAGAGGCGATTGTGGCCTTGATTAGCTCGCGGACGGATCCGCACAGTCCGCATGATCGTGTCCGGATGTTGACGAACGTAAAAGCGGGTAGCGCGAGGATGGCGGGGATCCCGGGCTGTTTGGTGCCGGGGATTCACGCTGTCGTGAACATTCCCCCGCCATGTGTGGAGCTTAGTGATCCTGACTGGGTCGGCGAATGCCACTTGGGTAGGACCTTTCCAACGCAGTGCGAATAGTGTGGCGGTGATTGGTCGAGCCGCCAGGGTAAAACCATTTCTTCTCTATTTTTGTTTTTGCTAACCCAAAAATACGCAAGCCTGTACGCGGGGTCGGGGCGGCGCTGGGCACAGTCCCCCTACTCCCCCCTTTTTTTTTTTCAGTGATGCCGGCATCCGGTCTTCGCAGGAGTGCCAATGTTGCCGCTGCTAATGCCGCGAGGAAGACGCGGGAGGAAGAGCTAGCGAGGGCAGATCCCGTGATCATACCGACTGTTCATGTGGGGATCAACCGGTAGTGACCGTTGTCGCGGCGGGTACAAAGCATCCGAGGCGGGGACCTCCTCTCGGTGTTGCGATCTCCGAGCGATTTCGAAGAAGTCCGCCCCCGCCGGCCGAAGGCTCGACCACCGCCTTGGTAAGCGGCCCGCAGAGTCCGAAGATGTTCTTGGAGACGTCCCCCTTTCCCGGAAAAGACCAAGAGTGGATGCGCCGTCCGAGGTCGTCGACTAGAGGGTTCGATTCTCCCCTCTCAACCTTACCCCCGCCTATGGGTTCGTGCCGCGGGATCGCGCACGGCAAGAAGCTTCGGCGAGTGCGACATTCCTCTATACTTTGACGAGGCTTTCTGCGCCGATCAATCGTCGCCTGACTGGGGTGTGATGATGGAGTCAGCTCTGTCAGCGGTTCCTCCTCTTCCTTTACTTACCAGAAAATGGAGCGCTGAGGCTCGCCTATCCGTGGGGACCGGACTGATAAAAAGGATTGCTCCTGCCAACATCGGCGACAGCTCTATTGATCCCCGCGAGGCTATGAGGGCTGCCGTCGCGGAATACGGGATGTCGGCGCATAAGGTAAATATGTTTCTCTCGCACGAATTTCATTTTATCTTCCAAGTGCTTACTATGTCTTTCTTAGGTCTCGCGTTGCATGCTCGCCGCTTTGGATACTGTCGAGAAGTTGGTGGAGAGCGAACAACGGACGAGCGATGAGTGGTGAAGAAGGCGCGGGGAGAACCGGGAGTTGGCGCAAATCAATGAAGGATCCGGAGGCCACGGTTGGCGATGCCAAGGCCCATATACCGCTAAATAGCGGACACGGGCGGACGGGATGGGCGAGTTGGAGCGCCAAGTTACTCGTGAGAAGAATCATCGCAAGAAGGTCGAAGCCGCCTTGGGTGCCCGTGAGCGATAGTTGAAAACCGGCGAGGATGCCGCCGCCGATGTCGCTAAGAAAGCGAGGATGCCCGTCGGAAAGCTGAGGACGCCAGCACGAAGGCTGAGGAGGCTATCAAGAAGGCCGAGGACCTTGCCTCGGATATCCAGGCAAAAATTGAGGCCGCCGAGTATAAAGACAGTGCCGAATATTGGAAAGATCTGGGTGACAATTATGACCAAGGCTGCTATCGTATGGCGCGGTGTGTCTGTAGGTCGATGCATCAGCAGAAGGTCCCTAGTTTACAAGATATGGCGGCGTGGACCCAAGAGAACTCCTTCAGCGCCGAGCTCATTCAATATCATCCCGTGGTTCCCTACTCCGAGGAGGAGATCGCAGAGTACCGTGAGCAATGTAGGGTTGATGGTTTACAGGCGGCGGTATTTCCAGTGGCAGCAGAAGAGAACATGCGGTCACTTGTGCGGGCGATCTTGGATGGGGCCAATACGAGAGGGGGATCGGCCGTTCCGGGTGGTGAGGAGGGCGCGGCCAGGAGATTCGCAAGCTGGCCTTGATTTCGGAAGCGTTTGACTCTCCTTTTGTTATTGACAAACTTTGTTGTTGGTTTGTAATATTAACTTTTGTTTCCGGCTGATGTGGGGCTCGCCACCCTGTTAACTTTGATCCTTTTCCTTCTGTACATACTGGGGCCGCTTGTATGGCCATTTCTTTTATGCCTTTGTTCTCTGCTTTAGTATCTTGAGTTGTTTTTGTTTTTGCTAACCCAAAAATACGCAAGCCTGTGCGCGGGGTCGGGGCGGCGCTGGGCACAGTCCCCCTACTCCCTTTTCTTTTTAACTTCCAAAAAACGAGAGGACTACATGTAATATCTCTTGAGGTTGTCAGCGTGCCAAGTATTCTCATATTCACGGCCATTCCTGTCTTTGAGATAATATGTCCCCTTCTTTAGCTCGCGAGAGACCTGAAGGGGTCCTTCCCAGTTGCCGTCTAACTTTCTGGGTTTGTGGCCGGCGGCTTCACATTTAATTAATACGAAATCTCCTGGCTTGAAAAAATGATGGCGTACCTTCTTATCGTGATGTCGCTTGGCGGCCATCTTGAAGTTAGCCAATCGAGTTGCAGCTTGCAATCTTTTTTCTTCGAGCATGTCGAGCTCAAATTCGCGTGATCGAGCGTTGGTGTCCTCGCTGAAATGCGATACTCTGATGCTAGGTAGAGTCATTTCCACTGGGGTCATCGCCTCCGAACCATAAGTCAGGGAGAATGGGGTTTCTCCTGTGGTAGACTTTTTGGCTGTCCGGAGCGACCATAAGATCGCGGGCAGCTCATCTACCCATCTGCCTTTTTCCCCGCATAAAGTGCGTTTCAGACCTCTGAGAAGTTGTTTGTTTGCGTTCTCTGCCTGACCATTACTTTGAGGGTAGCTGACCGAAGACGTCGCATGAATGACGCCATGCTCTTTACAAAACTCGTCGAATTCCGTTCTGAACTGCGGTCCATGGTCGGATATAATGATGCGAGGTATCCCGAAACGAGTCCATACTTGATCCATAAGAAAATAGATAACCTGAGTTGTGGCGATCTCTTTGAGGGGCTTGGCCTCTGTCCATTTCGTGTAATAATCCGCCGCTACTACTATGTACTCGCATCCGCCACGCCCTTTAGGCATTGGACCGACGAGGTCGATGCCCCACATCTCGAAGGGCCATGAGGCGGTGACGATGCTCTGCTCTACGGAGGGTAACACGGGTATATCCGCGTACCTTTGGCAAGGGTCGCATTCCCTAACAAATATATCCGCATCCCTCGGCAAGGTAGGCCGTAGTATCCTCGCGGTGATCGCCCTTTGTGCGAGGGTTCGATAGGCCTGGATGCCCGCCGCATACTCCTTGATGAAGCTCACGGAGGATACCCTCTACTTGCTCCGGCCGGACACGGCGGAGTAGAGGTTTGGAGAAAGAGCGCCCGTAAAGTATCCCATTTTGAACGACATATCTCGGCGCTCGTCGAGCCAAGGTTCTCGCCTATTTTGTCCGAAGGCGAAACCCCATGCTCGATATAATCCTTGACCTCATCGATCCGGCCGCGCGAGGAGTGTTGAATATCCATGATCTCACATCGTTGATAGATGGTTCCTCGAGGTATTCCGGAGGGATGTCGGGAGCGAGCGCCGCGTCGGCGTCGGATAACCGGATAAATAGTCCGCCCTCAAATTCGAGTGCGTGGTATATAAGAGAGCTCGCAATATCCGAACTGACGACGTAACTTTTGGACCAGGTCGATGTACTGCTGTAGTTTTGAGCAATAAATCTTATAACCTCCATTCACTTGATTGACAACCAGCTGTGAGTCGCAAAAGACGTGTATGTTTTCAACTCTCATTGCGAGGGCGAGTTCAAGGCTGCGATGACCGCCTCATACTCGGCTTGGTTGTTTGATGCCGTGAAATCGAAGCGAAGCGCTTTCTCAATTTCTTCGGACGTTCCGGGCTCGAGCAAGACGACTCCGGCTCGCAAGCTCCAATTCCGCTTGCGCCGTCAACGAACAAGCGCCACCGCGGTGGCCGGGCCTCGTGGGGCCGCTAGGAGCCGGTTTGTCGGGCGAGTTGGTCGAAGGGGAAGCGGGTTGTGTTGCCGAGGACTCTCGAAAGCTTGCTTCAAGAATGAACTCGGCCAGGGCCTGCGCCTTGATTGCCCTTCGAGGCTCATACTTGATGTCGAATTCCGTGAGCTCAATTGCCCATTTCAGGAGACGACCGGCGAGGTCTGGCTTATGTAAAACCTGACGCAGCGGACTATCCGATAGTATAACGATCGTGTGTGATGAAAAATATGCACGGAGCTTTCTAGCTGCTATAACAAGAGAGTAAGCCAATTTTTCTGCATTAAAATATCGACCTTCTACAGGACTGAGAGCCTTCGAGACATAGTAAATGGGCTTTTGAACGGGCTTCTCAGGAGTCCCCTCTTCTTTTATAAGAAGCTGAGCGACGCCCTATACGAGGCCGCCAAATATAAATAAAGCCGATCGCCTATAATAGGACTTGTTAAAAGAGGCGGGGCGACCGGTATCGCTTGAGCTCTTCGAAGGCTTCGGTGCATTCTTCGGTCCATTCAAACCCCTTGCCGCCTTTCAAGATTTTATAAAAAGGGAGACACTTGTCCGCGATTTCGAGATGAATCGCCCCGAGCGGTTATCCTTCCATTCAACCTCGAACCTCCTTCACCGTTGTTGGAGGTGCCATGTCCGAGAATGGCTCGATCTTCTCGGGATTTGCTTCGATACCCCATTTGTGTGACCATGAAGCCTAAGAATTTTCCGGCTTTGACCCCAAACGTGCATTTGACTGGATTTAACTTCATGTTGTTTGCTCGCACGTTCGCGAAAGTTTCTCTCAAATCCGCTATGAGGTCGCATTTTTGGATTTGATAACCATGTCATCTATGTAAGCTTCCATATTGCGGCCGATTTGAGTGTGGAAAACCCCGTTGATCATCCTCTCGAAACGTTGAACCCGCATTCTTCGGGCCGAAGGGCATCATTTTGTAGTAATACATGCCGCCCGCGGCTCGAAAGCGATAAGTTGTCTTTCGTCCCCGGCCATACGGACCGATGGTATCCGAGTAGGCGTCGACGGCGAGGATTTCAAAACCCGCTATCCGATCTACCATTCTGTCTATGCGGGGTAGCTCATAGGGATCCTTAGGGCAGGCTTTGTTCAAGTCGGTGAAGTCTACGCACATTCGCCACTTGCCGTTGTGCTTCAGAACCATAACGACGTTGGCCAGCCAAGTGGGATATTGTATTTCTTCAATGATATCTACCGCAAGTAGCTTTTTGATCTCAATTTTCACAGCCTCTTCCTTTGCGGTTTAAAATTGGCGAGCCCGCTGCTGAATTGGCTTGAAGTGGGGATTCACGTTAAGACGGTGGAGTGCGACCTCGGGGTCGACGCCTCGCATGTCAGTGACCTCCCAAGCAAAGGCCTCCAGGTTCTCTTTCAGCACGTTGATCAGCGCGGACATTTCGGCATCGCTGAGGTGCGCCCCGACTTTGATTTTTTGGTCGGGGTATCTCTCATTGATGATTACCTCGACGAGATCCCCTTCTGCTTCGATGCTCGGGTCATCTCGTATCTGCAGTGTGTCGCATACAATTTTCTTTTTCTTGTTTCTTAGGCGGCGGAGGGCGTTCGTGCCTTGTCCCCGCTCGAGATGGGCTTCCCGGCGCTCTTTTATTAACGCTCGCCTCTAACTCGGCCACGGACTCGCTTATCCGAGGGTTGACTTGCTCGGCCGGGTTTGGGATCTCGGCCGTACCGACCGTCACTAGAGCTTCTTCCAACGGATCTATTGAATTCGTGATGGGATTAGTCCCTATTTGGTGTGATGGGAGGTGTAACATGAGCTCGTCCCGGCACACCTCGGAGTTCGGGCTCTCGTGCCCTTTTCAATCCTCGCCTTTGATTTCGCCAAGTGGTCAAGATAAGTCCGTGGTCGACTAATCGCCCGCCCTATCCTGCCATTTTACGTATAAAATTTGACCCCTCGATGCGGAATGGAAGACACCATTTGAAACTTGCGCATCGGCAGTATGCCCGGGATCATGTGGTAGCGAGCCGGCGAGATCGACCACCGGGGAATTCTATTTTTTACGTTCGGAAGGGCTCGAAGTCTCCGATGCGGACCTCCGGGTCGATCATTCCTTTAACCTTTACCTCATGGTTGGTAAAACCCTCAAGCGAGCCCGGGTATGGTTTCGGATTGGCCTCGGTGAAGTTCAAACCCTCGAGGCGGTCAAGATAGATAATGTCTCGGCGGCTTTTGTGTCCACCGGGACTCGTTAACTCCGCACTTGCCGATCCCAATTTTGATTATGAGGGGCATCTCCATTGCTCCCGTAACAAAGCTAAGCTCGCTTTTTGTAAAAGTCAGGGCCTCTTCATCTGGTCGCAGGGTTCTAGGCCGCTCACGCCCAAATTCATTGATCGAGTTGATCTGTTCTTTTATCGTACTCCGTTGCTAGGCGGGCTTTCGTGGATGACATTAAGCTCGCGCTCATCCGGGCCGCGACGAGCCTCTGGTTGGCACCGCCTGCCAATTTGAACCGATCTAGTTTTCCCTCCCGGGCCATGTTGTCTATGATCCTTATCAGGGAAAAACAATCATCTGTGTTATGGCCGTGATAATTATGAAACTCACAGAATTTGCTCCTGTCCACTTTACGAACCCTGTCTTCGCTACGATTGTCGCGGGGCTTCCGGATGTGTTCTGAGATTTCGTTCAGGATTGCCGACGGTCGCGCATTCAGCGGAATGTAATCTTTTGCGTCGAACTTTTGTGGCCTCTTGAAATCACGGTCGTCCGTTCTCTCGCCGGATTGATGACCTCCCCCTTTCTTTGGGGATCGACCTCGAGTACCGTTGGACGGGGCCGTGGGATCAGATTGAAGGCCCCGGTTTCTGGTGGGGACGACCTCGACGGTAGTAAACTTCCGGGCCTGCTCCAACATATCCCTCAAGTTGGTCGGCGGATGCATCGTCAAATGTGTCTTAAGCTCGCCGCCCACAAGTCCAGTTAAAAATGCCATCATGACCGTGGGTTCGGGCTCGTCCCGTGTTTGATCGTAAACTTGGACGAATTTCTCGTAATACGACCGGGCGGATTCCCCAGTGTCCTGTTTTATCAAAAACAAATCAGTTGTGGTTTTGCGAGGCCTATGCGCTGTCTTGAATTCAGCCAGGAACTTTGTCCGCATGTCCTCCCAGCCGTAAACTGATCTGGCTGGCAGTTTGCGAAGCCATGTAGAGGCTCTATCTTTCATGCAACCCACCATAGCCACGCACCGGGCCGCGCTATGGCGAGTAGCGAGCATCATTTTACTCTTGAACGAAGCTATCCACTCGTACGGGTCCGACTTACACGATAATCTGTTATGTTGACGTTAGATATTCGGCATCGCGGTAGGCTTGCTATGAGCGAGTCCGAAAGCGCATCCATAGCGGCGCTAGGTTCCTTATCCTCTTCTCGTTTACTCTTTTTCATCTCCGAACCATCATCCTCGGGTCTTCGAATCGTTGGTTGGTCTGGGTCCGAGGTGCGCCCTGAGAGTGGGCGTCGTCCTCATCACTATCGAGCCTTTCTGTTTCGGCCCGTGCTCTTCTTCTTAGGATAATATCCCGGGGGTTTTCATTGAGGGGGCCCAGTCTTCGTCTGACGTTGCCTCGCGTTCCTTTATCTTCATTTCTCGGTGGTGATGGTAAAGCTCTACGTTTTCCCAGGCGGTCATGCGCCGATACTCTAGTTTGGCTGTCCTCACCATGCCGAGAGGAGGACGCACTTTCCCCTCGATGCTCGTGACGCTGAGCTCGCGTTGTTTCCCCCATGTTTGGCCCTTTCCACGGAGGGGCGATGACGTTACGCCCGGCGTTCATGCCCTCTATGGTTGGGGGAGGATTAATTGCTAGTGCGGGGCGACCGACGGAGATTAAAATCTCGTTGGTCGCCTTCATTTTCGCCGCGTACTCACCATAACTCTTTATTCTTGCCGGATCGGCCTCGCTAGGAACTAGCGGGGCAGAGCCTCTTTGTCCGGGCCTCTCGTGTTAATCTGTCTTCGGGCGAGCTCGCCTCTAATTGAGCGTTTTTCTTTCTTAATTCTAAGAACTCGCGGAAATCGACGGCTCCACGGGCGGGGTCGCTCTCATGCGACCTCGGCCGGGGCGACCCAGCGCACGCCGGGTTGGGTGTGACGGGGTTAGGCGAAGGATTAGCCATGATGGGAGGTCGCTACAAGTCGACAACAAGCTTTCCAAGGTAGGAAGTGGGATTATTGCCTCTGACACAAGCCAACTCTGATATCCTTTTCAAAGAGTAGTTAAGGTGACGTGGCTGGACGTGATCTGCTGTCAGATTTTATGTACGCAACATCCGATGAACCTTTTATCCTCCCACAAGCAATCGATCCTGATACCGCTATGCTACAAGCTGTTATACAAGGGAGACGGAGATCGGAACGAGCTAAGCAACTATAGGGGGCACGAAGGTGTTGAATCCTTTGAAGAAATCGGTCCCGGCAACGGAGCCAATTGACGGGTCCGTTTCCGTCAGGTAGTTAGGATGGCAAGCCTGGATGTGGGATATCCGGCCTCTTCGTGGTGTTCCGATCAATGAGGTTGTCGCCGTCGGACGGTGGAGTTTATCGAGGTTGGTGGCGGACTCACGGTAGTGATATGAAAGCAATAAACGAGAGAAAGAGAGATGCAACAGTGCTCATGGAAATAAATGCGCAAAAGTTGTTCTATATCTTCATTAATGTCATAGTGGGGGTATTTATAGGGAAAGGATAAAGCTGTAAAAGACTACTCGTGCTAGCGGTGTCGATGCCCGACGGATGGCGTTGACCCCGCATTCTATCTAAGCTTATGAACTTTCCATTAAGCGGCGAGTTTCTCATATAAATGGGCCCGCCGTCGCGGGGCGGCCCCCTTATGCCGAAGATGCGGCGGGATGGCCAAGTAGTTGGCGACGTAGCGCGGTCATGTACAGGGAAAGAGTTTGACTTATGTCTTCCGACGAGTTGATCGGGGATAATGGGACCGTGTCAGGTTCCGTATCATCAGATAGGTATCTAGAAATAGGGTGTTGTGTACAGCTTCTGGTCTGTTTTCTGATGGCTATAGGTACATCTAGCAGTTGTTTTTCTGCTTTTGTTTTTGGAGAGTCAGATGTGGCTTGTTTTGTGTTTGAGTCTGGGTCTGTTTCATCCTCAGATTCAGTGCTTGTGTGCTCTGACTCCTCAAAGTTATTGTCTGTTTCATTAGTCAAAGATTCAGGGTCAGATTGTTGTATAGGCTCATTAGGAGTCTCAGATACTTTCTTAGGGTGTGTTCTCACATAGACCTTTCCCTGGAATGGTCTTTCCCTGAGAGGTTCTGGAGGGTCAGTATTCTTGACCTCCTGCTGTTGGCATTTATCCCCACACTTGTCCAAGTTTTGTCCAGAATCAGACTCTAGTCCAGGTTCAAAGTCTAGGAAACTGTAACACTCTTTAAACATACTAGGATCCGCACCTTTATCTCTAGACTCCCCCTGAAATTGACTCTGGTCAAAAAACATATTTTCTTCAAAAAAGGTTACATCCATGGTGACTATGGTTTTTCCAGTAGTATTATCAAAACATTTATACCCTTTTTTTGTGGGTGAGTAACCAATAAAACAACATTTTTTTGACCTAGGGTCTAATTTCCCTTGATTATAGGTGTGGATATATGTTGTGCATCCAAATATTTTTAGTGGTAAGTGCCCTACCAGTTTGTTTGTTGGAAAATATTCTTGAAATACTTGTAAAGGAGTCTTAAAATCCAGTATTCTTGATGGTAACCTATTAATTAGGTATGTTGCAGTTAGAATACTTTCACCCTATAGTGTCTTTAGACAGTTTGAGGTAAACAAAAGTGTTCTAGCCACCTCCAACAAGTGCCTGTTTTTCCTCTCCGCAACACCGTTCTGTTGTGGTGTTTTTACACAGGAACTTTGGTGGATTATACCCTTCTCAAGTAGGTATCCATCTAGGTACTGATTGAAGTACTATGTTCCATTATCACTCCTCAGAATCCGAATTTGAGTGTGGAACTGAGTATTTATCATTTCATAAAATTGTTTAAAAACTGTGTCCACTTCTGATTTGTCCCTCATTAAGTATACCCAAGTTAAACGTGTGTGATCATCTATGAGTGTGATGAACCACCTTTTTTTTGTTAAAAGTACTAACCCTAGAAGGACCCCCACACATCACTATGGATCATAGTAAAAGGTTTTGAGGGAACATAGGGTTGAGTTGGGTAAACTTGTCTGGTTTGTTTTGCAAGTACACAGATTTCACAATTGAAAGACAAATCTTTATTACCAACAAACAATTCAGGAAACAATTTTTTCATATATAAAAAACTAGGGTGTCATAATCTCCTATGTAAGACCAGGATCTTATTCTGGATATTGTAGGACAGTGTGTGGTAACCTCCTCTCATTAGGCTTTGCTGTGATGAGTCCAACCCTGAATCCAGTATGTAGAGTCCTCACATCAGCCTAGACCTGCCAATCATCTTCCCCAAAGCTTTGTCCTGAAATAGACAGCAATCTTTAGAAAACATAGCCTCACGGTTCTGATCAGAGGTTAGTTTACAGATTGACAAAAGATTACAGGCTAATTTGGGAACATGAAGAACATTTTTAAGGGTTATATCAGGTGTCACATAAATGGAACCTTTTCCAGCAATGGTGGAAAAGGATCCATCAGCAAGCCTTATTCTTTGGTTTCCTGGACAGGGGTTATAATTAAGGAAGAGATCAGAAGAACCGGTCATGTGGTCAGTTGCTCCCGAGTCAACTATCCACTGAGGGCTCTGACCGATTCCTAGAACAGATAGGGAAAAATGATTACCTGATTCAGCTAGAGAACAATTTTGTTTGGATTTTACTGAAAGTTGTGAGTTTAGAATTTTACTCAGTTGCGCCAACTGATCCTGAGTGAATGGAAGTGTCCCTGCAAAAGATTGTGGCCCAGAATCTGAAGATACCTGATTAGCCTTTCCTTGTTCAGAGTTAGCACCCATGTTCCTCTAAGAAGCAGGTTTCCCTTGAATTCCCCAGCAAACATCCTTAGTGTGTCCACTTTTCTTGCAGTGATCACACTTAAGTTTCTGTCTTTCAGCTCTTCTTGTTGATTCATCTCTGTTGTATCCCTTGCTTGCCACCATTGCAGATGAATCTACCTCGGGATGTACAGACCTGTGCATGACCTTTCTCCTTGATTCTTCCCTTCTTACTTCTGAGAACGTTTCTCTGAGGGATGGTAAAGGATTTCTGGCCAGGATCCTGCCCTTGACCTCATCCAGATCCTGATTCAGGCCAGCCAAGAATGAATAAACCCTTTCATTTTCCTCTCTCTTATGAAATTTGACACTGTCCGCTGGGCATTCCCACTTATCTTCATGGCACAGATCCAATTCTTGCCATAGAGATACAATGTCGTTGTAATGACATCCCTGTCCCCCTGTTTAAGACTCCAGAGTTTGGTTTTAAGTTCATAGATTTGGGATGAATTTTCCAAATCTGAATACATCTCCTTGACTGCTTCCCATATGGCTTTGGCTGTCTTTAAGAACATATGGGGTTTGGCTACATTGCGTTCCATTGAGTTTATGAGCCAGGTCATGATTATCGAGTTTTCTGACTTCCATGTTCTGAACTTGGGGTCAGTTTCTGGTGGTGCAGCTTCATCACCAGTTAGAAAGCCCAGTTTTAATTTCCTCTTCCATCCACGGCCAGTGTGATGGCTTGTGCCCATTCAAGGTAGTTTTTGCCATCCAATTTCCTGGCTGGGAGTAGGATCGGGCTCGGATTGTGTTTGGAAATATCATCACCGGCTAGGAGATCGGTCCCATGTGGTTCCATACCGGTTGGTGGACCGCCGGAGGTTGTGCTCCCAGAGGTGGGAGTCCTTTCTCCGGTAAAGGCTGTCCGATAATTCATCGGAATTTAATTAGTAAAGTATTTGTGTGTAACCAGGCTTTGATACCATGTAAGAAAAGAGAACCATTTAGGTTTTTAACTCTTATGTTTTATTCATAGCCAAGATAGTGAATTTATACAACCAAAGAAAGAGAGACTTAGTAGACTATGACTCTAACCCACTGATTTAGCACATGTGCCTTAATCTTAACAGAATAACAACACAAGCCTTATAATCCGGCTACATTCAATATGGAAAGATAATAATAATAATAATAATTAGGAGATATTCTCCATAATTAGGGAATATTATCAATAACTACCAAATCTTCTCAACAGACACACTTTACTTCCGTTTGCTGATTGAATCATGAATGCTTAAACTTTCCAACTGATCCACAACTCTTGGCACAATTGACTTATTTCGATCTCAGCTTCTATCACTGCAGCACAAGTTTGCTGTGGAACTGCAAGGATTCCAACTGATGGGTTTCTGAGACCTTTTGGGAAGGAAGAAACACGCAATCGCCACGCTTTCTCTCTGTCGGTTTGATCCAATTCGTATGCCAATAAGGATTATCTTAGAAAGCAAATAAAGTTGAAAAGTGACAAGTTGGGTACCAACATGGTATGTCAATACGGCAAGCCGAAGAAAAGCATAAGTTCTCAAAACAAGCGAGGTCGCAGGGGTTACAAACAAAAAGAAGACTTCGGGTTGATGAAGTCCAAGATTGAAGGATGAGCGCTGTATCGTAGAAAGAAAAGGATAACCACCAAAAGAAAAGGCAAAAAGATTATCTTGCAGATGAAAGTCTTTTTAGAGAGTGGGATTCTACAAAATATGATGGTCTGCCAAGGAACTCCGACTGTTTGAGATGGAGATTTCATATAAGCCCTTAAGAATAGGGACGTTAGGAGAAACAACAAATGATGGTCTTAGGACATTCAATGGAAAGGAAGGAGAATACTGGACTTGAGAACATTAGGCAGGTGACCTTTATTGTTAAAGATTTGGTAAACAAAATGGCGGTTGGCGAGCTAGGAGAATCCTCAGTTCGCATGAATGTCGTAGAGGGAATCATCATACAACAGAGATGCAAAGCAAAGGTGCAAGGTCGAGCACCAGAAACTAAACAATTTAGAAATCAACAAGAGACCAAGAATCTCAACACGGAGGAGCTATAGAGACAAAACGAGTACACCAAAAAGTCTTAGAATGAAATGAACATTTGTCAAGAAGTGTCCAAGTTTGTATTAGCCAAAGTGAGGTCATTCAAGATTTAAAGGGTATAAAGTTTTCCTCAAGATAATGTAGAGGAAAATCAAAAGTTTTGAAAAGGGGTCTGCGATAAACGAGCTTTGGAGTGAAAGAGAATAGAGACTTAAGAAATGTCGGATAAAGTTTGATTTCATAGAATTAGTTCAAACTTTCAAAACAAGTGTGAAAGATCATTGATGATCCAATTCAAAGGGTTCAAAGTTGCACCACTCGAGAGGAATAGTACACTGCTAATGAATAAATGCTCAAGGTTATCCCTTATGAGGGAATGAAAGGTTAAAATAAAATAGACATTTCGTCTAGTGTCACAAAATTGTTAGAGAAATACCAAGACAAAAGAGAAAATATCAGAAGGTAAGTATATCGGTTCAAGGCTCTAAATGGCATGAAAGAGATTTAAAACTGTAAATGTACAAGGTGCATTAATCTGAGTTGAAATTAGAAGTTTTGGAATTCAAGTGTTGATTGGCTAGATAGTGCCCGGAAGGCATCTTGGCAAAGACTACCTTCTGCTTGAAAACTAGTTCAACATAAATTGCCAAAAGGTCAAAAATGAATAATTGCAAGGGAAGGTCATGGTAGGTTTAAAGATCTAACTGGCATGAAGGTGAGGTGCATACCTTGAAAGAACGGCAACGTTAGGTGGAAAATTTACAACATCAACACTACCCTTATGAGGGAAGCTGAGAATAAACACAAGTAAGAAGAATGTTTCGTCATTGGAGGGTTTAATCAAATTGAATTTGAAATAAAGAATGGGAGCGCAACAATACAAAATTAGAGAGGATTTGTTTCATATATTTAGAGAGTAAAAAGGTAAGAATTTGTTCAAAGGAAGAACTTATGAAGATATGTCTCTGAGATAATTAATGACAGAAGATGGCGAAAAGTTATTGAACTCAAATACCTCAAGTGAGGAATAAAATGGGGAGTAATTTACTGGAAAAGGAATGATCGAAGAAAGGCATAAAAATACTTGAACATCAAACATGGTATGCTGGAAGATTGCGTCTTAGTGCTTGTCCATACTGCAAAATAAGCCATAACGTTAGCTTTACAACCATCCTACTAAAGGACTTAACCCAAAAGAATATCGACTTCGAGGAAACTTCTAGAACATAACAATCATAACTTATTACTCTCTTAGTCCTAGCCTTAAGTCAAAGAGGTGGGAATTCCCTTTAGGCTGTAGTGTATGATATTTTACGCCGGATCTGATATTATCGACTAATGCAGCTCAAACCAAAAGGATTTTGCGCACGATTAGAATTTTTGGATGAGAAGAAGTCTATCAAAAACAATTATTTTTGCCGAATGCACAAGCTGTCAGAATTTACAGATTAGTAAACACTGATTTGAATTGCAGATTCCGATCAAACTAAAAGGAATTTTAACTTAATACCAAAAGTAAAGTTATAGATAAAAGTGTTGTCTGCAACATATCAAAAATTCAGGTCATTTGAATGCGTTTAACCTGTTCAAAACAGAAGAGGAAGTGAAAGTGATGCTGCAGATTTTCTGGACAGAGTGTCCGGCATCAACATGGATTTTCTGGTCCATCCACAATGATTATCGAGTTGATGTAAAAAGAGAAATTGTAGAAAATTCAATGTTTTACCTTGATGAAAATTTTCAGAATTTTTGGAGCAAGGGAAACTGTTTTACGTGAAAGTAAAACACGGGGACGTAAATTATTCACCCGTGTTGCAAAGGTTAATCACAAGGATGATGAAAAGCATGTGTCAAGCAAGAAACTTTCAACACTAGTAGTTGAAACGAATAGGAAGCACTTGGCAAAGGTGGGGTTATACACTGGGTTCGTGTGGAACTCATCCCGAGCAAAGCAAGGTCAAAAGAATTTTTGATAAACACAAACCAAGCAACAGTGAAAAGAGGGAGTGAAGGAAATGTAGAGTTGAGTCGGACCTCATTCTCTACAAGAATATGTCGAGCCAAAGTGTAGGCTTCAACATCGAGGTGTAAGAGAAAGTGGAGAGGTCACAATAGGGAATGTAAAGAGAAATCAACCAAGAGGACCTCAACTTAAAGGTGTAGGTATAAGACTCCGATCTCAAAGCTTACTAAGAGGGGTTTCACTTAATCCTAGGTGACATGGTTTGGTTTAAAGACTTCATTCGTAAGGATTGATTGCTTAACAAACTAACTTACTAGTGCTTCTTGTAGTTTTCTTAGCTATCTATCAAGAAGAAAGGGTCAGCTAAGCTGCTAAAGAGACTTAACGAACTTAGACGTAATATAGGAACTTTCGCTCTGATACCAACTGTGACGCCCCGTTCCGGATACCGAGTACTTATCCGTCATGAACGCCCGGCATGCATATATTAACTTTTAATAAATCAAAATTAATATATACATAAGCCTCTCACAATCAATCAGAGTAAAAGCGGAATAAATTAAATCTAAAAACTTACTCGGAAAAGAAAGTCAAACGACAATCAAAAGGATCACCAAGTCCAAAATCTACGTCTAAGAAAACTGAAACGACAAAACAACGAAATAAATGTTGTTTGACTCATTACATCCCAAATGAAACGGAAACGGTACTAAGTCTATGTCTTAAAACTGAATGACTAAAAGTGCATAAGATAAATGTCCAAGTCATCGTAACTTTAGAGCTCAAGCGTCAGCTCTATCAACTCCATCGTCATAACCAAAATCATCATCATCCTGTCAACCACCTTCTCGGGGTGGAAACAAAAGAGAGAAGAGGGGTAAGTACTTACGTACTTAGTAAGGGTAGAAGAAAAGGTTACACAATATATTTATCTAAGACACACCAAGATAAAATCTACAAACACTACCACATAGGTAGTAATTGAGATCACACTCTCCCTCTACTAGATCACATAGTACATCCTTGCACAAGTAAGTTTGTTACATCAATATCAAAGGACACTACGCATCGTGAGATATGCACCACAACATGGGCGGCACCACTCATGGGGGCACGGATTCATGATCCATGTGGGAGTTACACGTAGTCCCGTAGGAGCGGTAAGGGTCCCATGCTTCGATGTAAAAAATGTGTCTCACCAATGATATTGACGTTTTAGCTTTTAGACAACCACATATGTATTTACGAGTTAAGTTCTAATCACCTGATTCATTCACATAAAAGGCTTCTTATGGTCATCTAGTCCTAGAAATCTAGTTACACTACCTAGCACGTTGTAAAAGAATCATTGACTACTAATTCAATGTCCCACAAGGCCTAAACAAAGCCTTCCGGTGCTCCCATCTTCTCCCCGCAGAGGGTCTCAGTTGTGGTGCGATTTGATACCAAGGCTACCAGAAGTCGATGTTAGACATTGCTAATTAACATATAATGTTCCAAAATAACATACAAGCCACATCGTATTAGGGAATACACTTAAAAGCACAAAATTAACATAATAC
Organism: Gentiana straminea; assembly: GCA_036785695.1. Lineage (NCBI taxonomy): Eukaryota > Viridiplantae > Streptophyta > Magnoliopsida > Gentianales > Gentianaceae > Gentiana > Gentiana straminea. The sequence goes on from JAVUPR010000160.1 coordinate 273,434, forward strand.
ACTTTTACCGTTATACACACCACACTTTTACTATAATCATTAAATTTATACAGTACTTTATTGTCCATACCTTAGTAGTGAATAAATCAAATAAAGTTACTTACCGTACGTAGTATCTATTAAATCAACTATATTAATAATCCACTATTTTTTTGTAAGCTGCTGCAACTTTTTTTTTTTGTTGCTCTGTTTCATTTATTCATTTATCCCTTTGATCTAACACATCACATGCATAGCCAATTATAATTTAATTCATTTACTTATTCTTCATTTTCCTGGAACTTGCGCATCACCTGCATCTTTCTTTTTTCTTTTTTCTTTTTTCTTTTTACCACAGCTTACTTAAGCTACGGCCCAGAACAAGAACATATACACACACGTTATAAATACTAGTTAAAACCCGGACTCCGTGCAACGCACGGAGTGCCCATGCTAGATGTTTACCTTAATGTCAAAAACTATTAAATATAAAATACATTTTAACTAAAATATCACTCCACACATTTTAAGTACAACACAATATAAATGACGAAATTTAGCCGATATTGATATTATACAACAAATTATGATGTCAATTATTTAACATGACGACAATTAGGCAAATGTTTTCGACTTACTTACATAGACACCCGACACAAAAAAACAAAAGTTCCAAACTACATTTAACACTCATCAATAAAATACATTTACCATGATATTAGTAAAAATTGGTCTTTATTCACACTAAAACTAACCAACGGCGTGCCCTACGCTTATAAGTTTTAACTTATTTGACGATATTAAATACGAAGAAATGTAGCATGTAACGAACCGCACCCTATCCCAACATTTTTTAACACTCACCTATCCAATCCTACCTCTCACCATGCCCTACACCACATTATCTTACCACATATTATCTTACCATACTACCCTATATTACGTACTTTATTCAACCTACCGAACTTTACTTAACTTACGCCACATCATCCAACTATACCATCCTACCCTACCATACATCACCGCATTACATCTCATACCTCGCCTCACCTACATTAGCACACCCTACCGCACCCTACCTCTCTACCTACCTACAAACCTTAACCTACCTCCCAACCTACATATTAATTCACTATCCTAGCTAAGCCTATTACACCCTATTTTATCTCATCCCACCCTACCTTACCCTACCCACCACCCCATCCTACTCTACCCTACAACTCCCTACCCTACCGTGCCCACCAACCATCTTACTATACCCTACCCTTCCCACCACCCATCTTACTATACCCTACCCTTCCCACCACCCTAACCCAACCCACCCCTCACACATTTTAGGGTGGCATCAAAACATGTTCATAGAAGAATAATATAAGTGCGTATGAAATGAATATCCGACACATCTTCGACATCTCCCGACATCGTATGGATACTTTTCGACACTACCGAATAATTTTTTTTTCAATTTCTACTTAAATCAATTTTAACCGAAAAAATGAAGCTATCTTCGACATTATCGGCAACAACACGTGTTCTACCCAAAACACGACACGACACGCTTCGATACACCCCGACGCCATATCCAACGGTTGTCGGTTGATCAAATGAATATTAATTAAAATTTTAATTAAAATCTAACACACTATCAACACTCCACGACACAAAATCGACACCTTTCGACACTACTAAACCATTGACCAAAGAAAAAAACCGATACACACAATATATAGAAGTAAAAAAACGAAGACGGAAAAAAATAATCAATACGTAAGACCCAAAAAAACGATGCCCCTAAAAAAACCGGCATAGATACACAATGTAAAATATATATACGCAAAAAAGGAAAAGAACACACACACAAACAAACTATAGTATATTGAAATATCGTGGTCGTATCGTATTAGGATAAGACCAAAAAAAAAAAAAAGAGATCTCGATGGAAAGCAAAATAATATGTAATTAAATTGGAATCGGATACATCTTAAGACAACACACATAATAAGATTAAGAATAAATTCAAGCTAATGTGTAGATTAAAAATACAATTTTGAGTCTCTAAAAATGGAACAATTTAACTCAAACTCTTGAACGATAAAAAAAAAAAAAAAAAAAAAATCGGGCCGGATTTGGGCCGAATGATAATAAAATGACAATAAAAAATAACACTTGTCACCAAACCACAACTTTTCCTTTCTTATATATATGGGGGAAGGGCGCGAGACAAAAAAATTAATGAAAAAAAAAAAAAAAACTGGGCGGATTTAAAGGACAAAAATGCGGGCGCTTGAAAAGTAAAATGATGGGCGAATAAAAAAACATAGACACTTGTCACCAAACCACAACTTTTCCTTTCTTATATATATAGAAGGATATATATAATACTAGTGGCTAAAGGCCGTGCATTGCACGGCCCGTTGAACATGCATAGTGTATATGTGAATCTATTTTAAAAATGACGATCGCTCAAATTTTGTAAACCTTAAGTAGGTGGAATTTCATTCATATATGTGCGAATAAAGGATAATATTAGGGGTATTGTAGCAAGATTAAAAAAATGATACACATATTTGTCTATTGACATTGAAACATGCACATAGTCAGAAAAAGCATAAGTTTTGAAAGTAGTTGATGATAGTTTTGTTGGTATTCCAACATGCAAACAAAAGACAAATTAAGAACCATTGCAAAATGTAGCTTCTGATAGTTTGGTTAGTACTCCAACATCCAAGCAAAAGGCATATTAATACCATTACATAGTTGAACCATGTAGTGGCATATAACATGTAAGTAAAAGTTTTTTTTATTAGAAAACATACGTAGTAGCAAACAAAGTGAAACTCATATGGCAGTAGGCAGAAACTTAGTTTTGTTTAATTTTGTTCTTGGTTTTCTTTGCAGGGCTTTCCTCATTTTCATTTGATGGTTGACCTGTGTTTGCTTCTGGATCTGAAACCGACACGCCCTTCTCGTCAATCTTCACAGGTGATTGCAGAAACTGAAGTGTTCTTTTTGCACCCGTATCTGATTCAATGGCTCCTTCAACTTGAATTTCCTTCAGTTCAGCCAGCATCTTGGTTGTCTTTGGAGTGAAAAACTCTTTATGATGAACTGTGGAGGTTTGTGCAGAAGTCACAGCTACATTTGAACCTGATGCTGCCTTGATCTCAGTTGCAATGTATGATTTCACAGCACTATACTGTGAACCTGGATTGCATGGGCTGCCTAGTTTGGTCTTGTCATGACGCTTTAGAAAGCACACAATCTGTATCTTATTGAAAACCTCTTTCAGATCATTTTCAATTGGAAACCCCTGCAAATTTTGCAAATATACAGACATCAGATGGCACGACAGCCACAACACACTTTTAGAGAGATCGATAAATTGGAAGGCTAATATATCCAGGTAATATCAAGTAACCAACTGAACATGAAATAAAACTAAGCAAATAAGAAACTTAAGAAAGGCTAGTATATACTTTGCTATGAAGGTAATTATACTCCATAATAACAAATATTTAGTTACTCTAAAAAGTGTGATGAAATTACGTAATTTTGTTACCGCCATTGTCATAACTTTGACTCATATCTCAAGTCAAACAATACAATAAGCTTCGATTCTAGTATGTAGTTAGTGATAAACAAACATATGAATTAAAAACTCATGCATGCATGATGTTCGTGCTCAACAAAACTTAGGAATAAACACTATTCAACATTGATTCATTTGTGCAATTTCATAGATGAATTCCATTTAAACCAGAGCCAGATGAGAACAGGTATGCACTTGGTACATTAAGTGATGAGACGTAACTAAAAAGTCAGGAAACTTACAAATTCATTGGCATCTTTCAACATTTGAGCAGTCATCGCGGTTAAGTTTTCAAAGTCGGGGGATTCAAGCGTCACATGTAAGACATTTTCTCCCTCAGTTAGTTCAATTGGTACACGGCTCCTGTATATATACCGGATAAAAAGACAATACTTTAATTGTGTAGTATTTGTGATTTTTTCAATAACTAAAACATGGATAAGAAATGTTAGCATATGTATACCTCAGCTCAATTCCAGCGCTTTCCAAACAAGATCCACATTTAAGAACCCATTCGACACTTGCATATAGTTCTTTGTGGCAATTCATACACGCGTTATACCAATAATTTTTGTTTCTTGGAACAAAAATTGGTTGTCCAGAAACCCATGCTGTTTTTTTCTACACATAGTATCATTTTATTTAACAAGTCAATAGGAGGGGTAGATGCAGATGTAAACAATGCAATCTCGATGCATTGAGGGGGTGGACAATGATGCACTTACCACTGGAAGTACAACAATAGCTTCAGAAACAGAAATGACATCATTGACGGTAGGTGGTGGATTGTGAAAGTTTGGGTCCCTGTAGACCTTGTCTTTCATTAGTTTGTCAATCTCAGCTTTGTGGTCATTGTACCTAACATGATGAAAGAACAACTATTTTTTATATAATATGTTTGGTAGTAAGTAATTTTGTTTTAGTTCGATTGCATTGTAAGTGTCATGACATTGAAAAATACGAAACTCGATTAAACATGCTACCATGCTTTTATAGTATGAGTGTCGGCCAGTGGTGGGTTGATCAAGAAGTAAGAATACATGCGTGATGTGAAAGATAAGCCTGCACGCAGCACGTATACACAAAACAATAATAGTTAAGTAGAAATAAATCATAGCCATAGATGGACGATTATTATCGATTATTAAAACTAACCGTGGAACGTCGTGGCCTTGACATTTGTTGCGATAATAACAGACACCTCAGGCAGTTTTTTTGGCTATTACGGATCCTTCATCGTCGCCAAATGAGTCCCATAATGTCAAAATCATTGGGTGTTTGCTGTGATTTTTGAAAATGTGGTTAGAACAAGACAGAATACAAACAAACTACCAAGGAATTTAAGTTATTTTCCTAGAGATACTCACGATTCATCAATGATGACAAGCTCCCTGTGACTTGAATCTTCATTAATTTGTTTTATTGGAAACGCATGAATGGCCAAAGCCTTGATGTCTAAAAAAATCATATCAGATAATTTCACAGAGGGAATAAATGGTGAGGCTAAGAAATTAATTTCTAAGTGCTTACTGAAGTACACATCTGCATCGGAATGCTTGAATAGATCAGCAAAGTCAGCCACATGGTATGTGAATGACAACGGAGGTGGAATAGGTTCTTCGTATGGTTCTACTGGTACCTTATTGTTAATCACCCATGTGTACCCATACTTACCCAGTTTGAAGAACGAAATTGCAGGAATCAAGTTAGCATTTGAAATAAGATAACGTTTGAAAGGCATGAGTGTTGCTGAAAAGTAACGGATGTCATTCTCATACACCACACCAGACACTTTAGTTCCCTACGCACAGCAAAAAATTAATGAGTCGTGGTTTAAAAAAAAATTAAAAATACGAATGTGAGGAAATCCAACATAAATTAGGTACTAACATGTTCATCAGCAAGCACGTAGCGACGATAGTTTTTTTGAGTGCCATGTTTACCAGAGGACACCTGTGAACGATGTCGCTCAACGACTTGAACAAGGCAAGTCCATTCTCCGGTCTCTCTTTTCACTTCAGAAATGGGGTAGATCTTTCTTGCCAATGTCATTGCCATAGCTGTTACAAAGATAATGATTATAAGCTGATAGTTTTCAACAACTAAATAAAGAAATTAAGCTAAACAATAGTCATTGAAAACAAAAGATAAACGTCATGGGAAATCTACACAATACAGAATATCGGTTATGCAAAACAAAAGAATTGTGCTAGCAATACGAACAACAAAAAGGTAATTGAACAAGTGAGAAATGATGCATTTCACAGACAATGTAAACAAAGCTTGGCAGAAGCCCTGATTGTTTGTTTAAATGTTAAGATACCAAGAAAATGAGGGAAAATGACTGGATCATGGCCCAGTTTTTCTTTGGTTTAATTACTTAAAACTTCTTTATATACAATATTTTTTGTTGTCCTTGGTTCAGCTTTATTAATTGAACAATTCCGTATGAGGACTCTAACCGATAACAAGACACAAAGGAGGGTGGACACCAATTTTCCCTTATCCTAAACCGTTAAGACATCAAATAGAGAAGTGAAGCTTAAATCCTCATATCTATAACACCTGTTTTTTCTCATTTTTGGCTGCAAATAAAATATTGTCAAGAAGAAATGGCTGAAGCTTTCATGACTTTCAATTCTCTACAACCCAATCTCCAAATTACTTTTCGATACATATCTAAAGTGGATCTAAACTCTTTTGCAAAACCAGTAAGCATATTCAACTACAAGCCATATTATTATCAACCATTACAAGCATGTAATGGATATTAAAAAGGAAATACACTACAGACAATAACATTATCTACCATTACAAGTGTGGGTATGCAAGGCGGCATGATACGATAGCCAAAACGAAATACATTACAAACCAATGGCCAACAGTACAAAAACTAAAAGATTAGCTTGTTTTGAATTTGTCCATGTTCTTCTTGATATGTCTTTGTTCAATTTTAACATTATAAATACCGTTATGTTTGATGAGCTTAGTTGGCCGAAAAAAGTATCTTGTGAGCATTACCACATAAAAGTAAAGTGCATTTCAAAGAGTACTGAAAGCATGTATTTTAAAATAAAAGCACCAAGAGATGACTAATTCCTTATTCTTATCAAATTTGCACAAGTCACCACACCAAGTTAACTTCGAAATAGCCCATGCTTCTAAATCATTTAATCTGAATGTCATCTAAAAGGACGTCAACTAAAAGGCATTGGTACATAACAAAGAAATGGATTCCTAATCCTCCATTCTAACCCCTCGGCTGGATTACAAAAAAACTATCATGTATGAACTTAACAACCCTCAGTACATTAAACATATAATACCAGACAATTGTTCCTAGGATTCACAAACTCCACAGTACCAATTATATTTCTACCTTCCAGTATTTATAATATATATGTAAATACATAAAAAAATCAAAAATGCAAAAAAAAAAAAGATAGAAAAGGAGGGTACATACCTGGCACTATGATAGCATGTTTCTGAATCTAAAAGCTTTATATAATAACTGAGAATAAGAAACAACATCACATCTTGACCTTTCAATTTCATGGATCATTAACTGATTGAAAGAATTAATCAGCAGAGTAATAATGGACGGTTTTGTTTTTACCTTATTGAAATTGAAAGAGGTATAAGAAGCAATTGGAATGGAAGAAGATGGACGGCCATTCTGGTTAATATCCGATCTAGAGAGACGAAGGATTATTGCAGAGAGTGGGGAACGATTCATTGAAGTTGAAGGGTTTTTTTTTTTACGACATTGATGAAGAGTTAATTGGGTAGAAAACTATTAAAGCAATGTGGCTGGGAAAAAAAATTAAACACGAAAAAAAAAAAAAAAAAAAAAAAAAACAACAACTTACGGCAGGCCTGGATAGAGCCACGTGGACACCTCCTCTTGCTTTCCCCATTCTTAATGATGAAATGGGGTTATTCGATGCGGGGAGAGCGATAAAAAGCCGTATGTACGCGATATCGGACCGACTACGGATTTACGCCACGTACGCAATTCCCTATTGAGGATTGAGGATGGCGTGGTCCCGTGGGATGTTGCGCGTACGTGCCTCTCTATGAAGCCCTCCCCGCATCGAATAACCCGATGAAATGATATACCATAAACAGAACGTCCAAGAACAACCGTAATATATAAAACAACACTATCATAATTAAACACGGTTAACACCATTTATCCGTTTAAGAACATCCCATTTCCTTTGATCTTTTGTGTGCAAAAACGAAATCAAAGGATTGTAAAAAGCTTAAAATCCTCAACACCAAACCTTTCTACGATTCACCTACGATATTTAACAATTAATACGATTAAGCAATCTTTCTAATCCATAAAAACGCACGTATATCTCAAGAACATAAACGGATCTAGATTTAGGGCTAAAAAGGAAAACTTATCGGGAAAAAGAACGGCTAGTATCGAAACGATCGTCTCCTCGCGGTGATCAATTTCTTCAACTATGGCCTGCCCCGAAAATCAACCGTTAAACCCCCGAATTTTGAACACAGCGTCCGAATTTTTATTTTTTTTTCCTTCTTCAAAACCGTCGGCCTCAGCATTCATATATGAGTAATTTTAGGTAAAAATTCCCTTTTATACCCATTAATTAAAATCCATTAAAATAAATCCTTTTAAGTAAATTATTTTTAATTAAATAAATATGTTAAATAATAATTAGGTAATAGTACACATACCCAAATACCATTTTACCATTTCCGAAAATTCGGGATGTTACAGAACAAAACATATTCTCGGCTGGTTTCATGGATAGTTATTATTTCGCCATATTTAAGGCTGTAGCAGCCAAAACTTGCTAATTCCAACGCCATGAAGTTGATATACCACTACTGGTGGATGTACAACCAATTTGCTTTGATGGTGTTCGATAAACATCGATCATTTGTGTAGCCAACAAGTCCTCGACTTGCTTTCCGTTTGATCTGAGTTGTATAACGTATATGACATGTACCAAAAACCTTGTTTGGGAAAACCCCGTGGGAAAAAAACCAGCTAAGGGGAAAAGATTCATGACATATACGTTCTTGTGCACTGATTGCCTCGTTTAAAACTTTTAACAAAGAAAACCGGTGGGAAAAACTTGTTAAAGGGGAAAAGAGTACAATCATTGGTCTTCAAAACCAAATAACATCTTGCTTGTGCATTTAATGGATCTTAACAGTATAAGTCAAATACTCATACTTTATCATCTTTTGTAACTCTTCTAGAGTTCAATTATAGATCCAAATCCTCTCAGATCGAAATCATTTATCCCGCTTTTGGGACAATATATGTATTTTTTGTTTCACACACATTATATGCTTCACACGTCTCATGTGCTTCAGGCACTATAATGTTTTCAGGCGATTTCGACTTTTCGAAACATACTTGCCTCATTTTATGAACCTCGTTCATAAAACCAAGTGTTGCATTTGTTATCATATCACATTGCTCAAACGATGATAACATTCATTCAATATCTCAACACTAGGAGATTTATGTTTGTTGGAACTAATATGTTTCTCGCGCTCCAAACGTTGAACATAATTCACAATTCAGCAATGCGCAGTTTCAGATTCTCCAAGAATCATTACTTTTCCTCGAGGGGATAGCAAGAAAATAACACGAGGGAATGAACTTCATGTTCGTTTTATCCTACCTTACGTATGTATAACAACCGCATATTCTTTGTTCCACATATTATTAAATATCAATACTTGTTGACATTTTCTAGCCTTGACCTCGTCAAGGGTTTATGATTTCGTTACTCATTTAGAGTACATCATCGCTGTTCTAGAGCTCTTTAGACTATTTTTTTTTTGCTCGAGCATTTGCTAACTCTTCAGGAGTTCTCACAAATCATATAGTCATAACCTCTTATGAGGAATTTTAATTTATTGAGCCAATTGGTCTTTAACGCTTATAGCGTTATTTTCATTAATTTGATACGTACCATATTATGTCCTTCTTGGACTTTCCCTTTTGGGACAAACATTATCCTCCCAGGATAAACTTTTCAGCGACATTTATTTCAACCAGAGCATTTGCAGCTGCTCACTCTCTCAGAGTAATTAAATGCATCCGGTGATTAAATGTGTGTTAATATAATGTTTTTTCCACGAGATTTATAAACTTTTACTAATTTCCTCCCTCTAATCTGGGAAAACATTTCATCTCAAGTCATATCTACTTAAGTTTGCAATAACCCTTTGTGGGATTCAACATTTCGATGTGATATCCCTATGTGGGATTCTACATTTCAATGTGTATCCATTTGTATGAGTATCAACAAACATTCCGAGATATTTACTGAATCAGAAAGGAGTATATTATCTCTTCTAGAGATTTATATCTTTTCAATCATTCCGATGTCTCATTTGAGTATCCACGCCATGGGATATCAACATAACCTAGTATGTATTTGAGACATTGAAAATGATAAACAAATTTTATCATATATGCATCATCTTCGAGATGACTGTAACATATAGTATGACTTTGTCTTTACTATAATTTGAAACTTCATAAAGTTTAACCAGGTATTTCTCCATACTCCAAGTACGCGACCAGTAGTATTCCAATGCCACATCACAAAAATCAATTCGTCGTACGCCAAGTACGCGATCAATGGTCTTCTGATACCATAGTATAAAAATCAATTTTCATTATTCATCTGGAATTTAGTTTCATTTTTGTGCCACTTCTTGTGGACAATTCTTCCCTTTCAAGGAGACAAATGTTATGATATCCCCCAGGGATACATTAACCATGATTTTTGTCAATGAATTTGGAAAATCATTTCCTTCCATATGAACTCCAAGTCAATATTCATTCTTGTGAATTTCAGATTCACTTTTATGAGCATCCAAGTACTTCTGTTGAACTCTCAGTCCATCAATATATATTAGAAGAAACGACCATCTTCAGGTGGTTTGATTTTTTGATCCAATTTATCTACCGAACAAATGATCATTTATGTATGCTGGTTTGCATACCGATGTATCATTTTCACAATGGCGTCATCAACTCAGTCCTAGTGAGATTTATTATGATAATTTTAAAATCATAGTCTCACATATGTCCTATTCACTCCAAGGAACCGACTGACGTGATTCGATACATCTTTAAATATCGGTATATCTAGATTATGTCACGTTCACTTTAGGGAACTGACTTGTGTATCTCAACACATCTAGAATATTTAATTGCCCACGTTCACTTTTAGGAACAGATAAATCATAAATTTTGAGTTCAGTCAAATTCACTTCTAGGGATTGACATGTATAATCCGATATATTTCAAATATTTCATTTGGTCTCATTCGCTTCTGGGAATGGACATGTGTCATTTGACACATCTTAATTATATAGTTTAGTCACGTTCACTCCCAGGAACAGACCTATATAATTTGATGTATTTTACACCAACAAAAGGAAACTATTATATTACAAGGAAATTAAAAGTACAACATTACGAGAAAAGCATAAAAAAATAAATTTAAACATTTTCTTGATCATTTGATCCCCCATGGATCATCAAGAAACTAACCATATCAAAGTTCATTATATCAGCATCATCATCTTCAGGATGATCACGACATACAAGATTCGTCTCACAATTTTTAGTATGTTTTCAAAGATGCTTGATAGATATGGACAAAGTGATCTGCCGCACGACAGTCACGGGCTCAATGATCTTCCATTTCACAACGGAAACATTTTTTTTGTCACGAGCTTTCTTTTCATTGGTTTCTTATGGTCTGCCTTCTCATATCAGGACCATTTTATTTCTTGCCATGATTTACATCATTGTGGTATGACATATATCATCCACGACTGTGTCCTCGACAACGGCCTCTTCCACGGCTACGACAACATCCACGACCATAATCAAAATTTGAAGATTGAGCCACATTCACTTCAAGGAATGGACTAGCACCAGTCGGTCAGGACTCGTGATTTTTCAACGAAACCTTATTATTTTGTTCGGCCACCAAAAGGCATCATATAAGTTCAGAATATTTTCTGAATCGTTTTTCTCGATACTGCTGGTGCAGGAGCATGTTCGAGATATGAAATGTGGAAAACTTCTTTTTCATCATGTCCTCATCAGTTACTTTATCACCACATAATTTTAACTGAAGGTTATTTGAAATATGACTGAATTAAATTCAGTCGTTGTTTTAAAATCTTGCAGTCGTAGATTGAGCCAATCAAAACTGGCACCTGGATGAACGACCAACTTCAGGTGGTCGAATCTATCATTTAAATGGTCCCACAATTCAAATGGATCTTTGATTGTAAGATACTCATTTTTCAGCCCCTCGTCAAGATGATGACGGGAAAGATCATGGCTTTTGCCCGGCTTTGGCTGGACTCATCATCACCTCGAATGATAGTATTGCCAAGCTTAATGGATTTCAGATGGATTTCAATATCCATTGTCCATGATAGATAATTTATTCCAGATAGATCCAATGGCGTAAATTCTTGCTTCGAGATGTTAGCCATAACAGAAATAAACGTAAATAGATCGACAAAGGTAGAGATATATACCCATCAAAGCTGGCCTAAACTATTGGGTCAAGAAAAGCCATGTGATAGTAACTATCCACCCCAAAGGTTATTACGTGGGTATGGCGGCTAAAGATAATTATCCGAGATAATTATTTAACGCGGTACCGTTTAATAAATACACGACATATTACACGTGGTTTTATGGTATACATAAATCCGTCGATCACTACGTGTATTCAGGGTGTATATTATCCAGTGGATATCCACATACTACGTGTTATATTTATATATCATTAGTTATAACACGTAATATTTATATCAATTCACCAATATTTAAGGGTTTGGCAATGCCCTCTTAGTCAACCATCTTTTGATTATCCATTCCATCCACACAACGGTTCAGTTTGTTTTGGGTTGAAGTTTTTTTTCAAGATTTTTTATATACTAGTGAATGATAAAATATGATAAAAATAATTGAAGTAACGATTAGAAAATTAAAATATTATAATGAGAAAATTGATTAATATTTTTTATTTGTAGTTAAAGAATTGATTAATGAGAAAATTATAAGAAATAAATAGTGGTATAAAAAAAAACTCAACCTAAAACACCCAAAATAAACAATGGCAATATTTGTTGGGCCACTGGTATGGCCAGGGCTAGAAAATTAAACCCAGAGGGCAGCACAAAAGCGAATAATGATATGTGCACTACACTTTTATATAGTGCACAAACCACTACATAAATGGTAGTCATGGATTAAAATGATGAATTATCTTTTGTAATGGGTCCTAACAGAATATGTGGTATTGATTATGTTGTGTAAGATGTTGTGGTTGAAAGTATAGTGGATATATCACTAAAGTAGCGTGGGTAATATTAAAAACAAAAATAACACCATATGAACTTCTCATCTTCCAGACTCAAGTCAGTCAACGTCTTCACCATTGCATCTCCTCCTTCCTTCCTTCCTTCCATTTAGAACTCATTCAGTACATTTTGCTCCTGTCTCTTTCCATTGATTCGTAATTCGATTGATTGTCGGAAAAACGAAAAATAAAACTATTGCTTGAAATCTCCTGATACAATTATTCTGCAAATTTCAAAACCTCAACCTGTACAAGTCACTACCTTTATAATGACGGAAATCACCCTCGATCCATCAAGTTGCGGTTTTGATCGAAGTTCTGGACTCCAAATTTGAGTTCTGAATAGAAGCAAGAAGCCTTTACAGAAATATCGAACATGTACACTTCACAAAAATCCCCACCATTCAAAACCACCATTGGAGTCTCTCACCCCCTATCGGTGTCGGACTTTTCTTTTTGTTAGAGAATGAAGGGAACAGGAAATGAAAGAAGAAATTTTCAAGCATAAGAATGATTTCTTCCATTTTGGAACAGAATTTTGGGAAGAGGAAATTGATAGCAATGAAATTTTTCTTTTTCAATTTTATTTGCTGAAAGAGTGTGTGGCCTTTAACCTTTAGGTTTGGAAGAGACAAGAGATCGAGAACAGAATAAAAAGCCTAAAAACAAAGGTTCCGTATTTGTGTATTAGTCAACCAATATTTTATGACAGGCAGCGATATATCCGTATGTCTTTGATTCCCAGCTTCGCCTATTTTCATTACTATTATCGATTATATCTATCAAACTGAAAATCATCATCATGCCTCCTAATACAGGAGGAGGAGGAGCTCTATCTCTCAAAAACCTCAAACAAACCAGCTCCGACACTCCTCCTAATTGTATTCCCATTTCCAAAACTCCGACGAAAAAGGCCAGACCCAGACCCAGACCCAAACCCAAACCCGTACCCGCTGAAATCCAACGACCTCGAGGAAATGATGCTAACACGCCACTTCTCTCGACTTCCCTCTCCTCGTTTCTGGAGAAATGGCCAATCTTGACTTGTGATTTTTACCAAATTGATGCTCTTCATCTTGCACCTCGTCTGCTCGGCAAGCACCTTAGAAGGGATGATGTTGTCCTTCAGATAACTGAGGTTGGTGTGGTTTACTTTATATACAATACATATTGTCTTTCTTTCTTTCTGCTCTAATTGTTGTTTGTCCTTGTTCCAGATGATTATTATTCTGTTTTGCTTGGTTATTATTTTACAAAGAATGCTCATTCATTCATTCATAGGTGGAAGCTTACAGGCCCAATGATTCTGCCTGCCATGGACGATTTGGCATTACACCAAGAACTGCTCCAGTTGTACGTTTCTTTCTTTAATCGCAAATTCCCTTCTTCTTTTATTTTTTATTTTTTATTCCACGATCTGATGTTTCATTTTCTTGGACTTAGCACATTGATTCTAGTGTTAGCATAAGTCAACACATTGAAAGAGAAATAAAAATTATGTCTTTGTGTTGAATATAGTTTGGACCCGGAGGAAACGCATATGTTTACCTTTGCTATGGTCTTCATACAATGCTTAACATCGTGGCTGACAAGGAAGGAGTTGGAGCAGCTGTTTTAGTACGTTCTTGTGCCCCAGTCTATGGTAAAACCTTATTTCTTTCTTGGTGTGTCAAAATGGAATTCCCTAAACTTATTATCAATGTTATGTTTTGGAGTTCAATAATCTCTGTTGTTTGTTCTGTACTTTGTGCATATGTGGCCTAATATCTCACTGGACCAAATGTTGCTGACCGATATCTTGGTTTGCTAGATTTTTAAACGACTCTTGCCTAAAGTTCACACCGGGAATGTCTGCTGATTACTTGGGTAACATTTAGCCTCATGGCAAAAAAGTAGATGAGTTCTCTTTGAATCTGGTTGCCTGCCTGTTTTAGGAAAGAGATTTCGTTTCGATGTAGTACGTGTTTAATTAAGTATTTGTACCGCATTTGGGTCGTGCAATGCCCTGGCATCACCTTATAACCTAGGTTTTGAGGATGCGGTTCGTCCTTTTATATTTATGTTGCTGGGCCAATATTTTCATCTACAAATGTAACAATGGAACACTTTTTTTTTTTTTTTTAATTGTTTACGGTGGTGAACGTATAAGAAGTTGGGAAGAGAAGTTCCACTGTACTTGATGAGTCCTGATGTCTGCTTATTACAGATTCTTTCTAGTGTGCACAAGAAGATAGCAGCAAAAAATAATCAGATTCTTAAATCATTCCAAAGTAAGCCTACCTAATAAGAGTTTTGCTTTCTTTCTGTAATTTTAGGGTTGGAAACCATTCAAAAGCGTCGGGGCATGGTCACGGAGAAACCAGTTCTTCTTGCAGGGCCTGGAAAAGTAAGTTACAGCATCTCTGTTTCTTTAAGTTGGTTTATCGAGGTGAGGTTTAGCTCTAATTACAGGCTGTTGTGTTGGGATTTCATTCCCGTCTTTGGATATACTTGTTGTCTCGAGGTTCATTATATAGTATAACTTAGGATTCGCTTGCTGTTTGTTTGTTTCCAATAGGTTGGTCAAGCACTAGGAATTTCAACAGAGTGGTCTAACCATTCTCTATTCACTCCTGGTAAAACTTTATGATCTTGTTTTACCTTTACCTGCAGTACAAACTAATCTATATACATAGTAATTAAATAATGCTGTACAGATTCCTAATGTCAGATAGAGAATATGTTTTACTAACAAAACAAAAAAAGGATTATAATAATGGCTGATGAAGCAATGTTGTGTTACTACAGGTGATTTAGAAGTCTTAGACGGGCCAGAGGCAGAGAAAATTGTTGTTGGTCCTAGAGTTGGTATAGACTATGCTCAACCAGAGCATGTCACTGCACTTTGGAGATTCGCAATAGCTGGTACCCCTTGGATCAGTGCTCCCAAAAACACTTTGAGGAGACCGACCGACCACCTCCCTAGATAACTAGGTAAATTTGATTTGATGATGTAAGCCTATTGAATTTGGATTGGGAAAAAAACAGTAAATAGTTCTATTCCTTGAAAAATGTGGGTAGCAGCATCAGTGTATGTTATGAATAATAGGTGCTATTGGTGGCAAGGCAATTTTTCACCAAGCTTGTGTTACCCTCATAATATCATATTGCCTTGGATCCATCTTTTTTACTTTTGTATTCATCTTACATTTATATTAGCACAGCACTAGTATTGTCATTGTGGAGGAGGAAGAAAGCCAATAAAACTAATATTGAATTGGCTTGGCTTGGCTATTTTGAGACCCCACACACACAAGCGCGTGTGGGTCTATCATCTATTTCGTCATGAAGACAAATTAAGAAGGAAGCTTCTGTATTACCGCAATTTAGACAAATTGAGGCTATATATATTATAAATATATAGCTGAGACAAAGGAAAGGTACGTTGAATACGCGTTTGCTGTAGTAGTAGTAGTAGTAGTGGTAGTAGTATTATAATATAACTATATATGCTCTTTTGAGTTTTTCAACGGGAATGCTTTGAGCTTTAACAAATACTGTATTATCAAAAAAAAAAATTATGAACCTAGTAACAAACATGACAGTGACACCACCAACCAAATTGTATCAGGACGATGAAAAAATATTCACTTTGGCATCCATCATCAAGGACCTGGTTATATGGGAATAAAAGTAGTCTACTACTCTTATAGATACAACACAATATCTTGAACCAATAACATACAAATTACAAACCAAAGTCAAAGGATTGCAGCTCAAAAGGGGTAAAAATGGCATAACAGCATACCAAAGCTACTCAGCAGCGCCTAGCTCTAGATTTACAGCGAAATTCAGCTAACAAAGCTATATGATCAGAGGACCATTCTGGGGAAGGAAGGGCAGTATCTTTTCTCAAGCACTCCTCGTCCAAAAGCTCTAACAACGACTCCACCGTCAATGAATCAGCTGAACAAGCATGCATGCATCGATAACAATAGTAACTTAGATATTGTGAATGGAGGATTAAGCTCTTTTTTTTTTTTTGGTTGCCCTTTTCATTTGCACAAATAATAAAACGAAAGCAAAATAGAAACAATCACCAAATATTCCTCTATTCCCTACAAGCTACTGCTAAAAAAAGAAAGAAACAAAAGCCTACCTGAATAAAATATGTAATCGTGAGTACCAATAAAATCTTTGGTGCAGTTAGTAAATAAAGGTTCGTTTGTAGTAGGATCCATCCTCCTACGCTGTTGCTCAAGACCCATAGAACGGCCAACACCCATCCTGGCGAAGGAGGAGTATGCACTCACCTAGACGACAAAAGCACCAATGACAATGAGAAATGAGGTCAATATAATAATAATAATAATAATAATAATAATAATAATACCATACTGAAAAAACCACCACCACCACCAAATTTAAATTTGTATATTATACCAATGGCAGCTGATGTGTGAGTTTAGAAGGAGGATGTAGAATCCCAACAGGATCTACTGCTAAATCTTGATGAGCTGGATCAACTTTCCCCATGGCAAGAAGGGCATGAGCAGCACTGTGTCCATCCAAGGGTTCAAAATCCGAAACTTAATGCAAGAAACTAGAGCGATAAAACAAGTCTAATGAGCTACTAATGGTGTTGTACCTGCCAGGGGTAGAACTAAAATCTCCACAGACAACCATCGGTATATCAGCACTTGCAGCAATTTTTTCTAAACCCTTCAATAACGAATGAACCTGATGTACAAACAAGAATAAACAAAATAATATAAGAACGAAAAAAGAGACTAAAGATAGAGAGAGTACAATAACAAATTGGTCAATAAGACAATACCTGCCACAGTTTGACATCCTTTAAATCTTGTGGAACATTCACATGCGTGTTAGCCTGTATGTATTAAGAAAAGGGTAACAGCATATAATTTACAAGATGTCGGCTAAACAGTCAAACCGACAATATTCAAAGAGCTTATCTACTGTCGTCCAGACGAGATTAACTAAGACCTTACCACACAGACCAGCTGCCGCTTTCCAGGGTTATCAACCACCTGGTTACCAGATTTTGCTTCCAGAACGACTATAAGCGCAATATTATCCTACCAAAGTGTATGCACTTATTAGGTAAGGACATTTCCGTCTCCCTTGCTAAAACAAAACAAATTTAACATCATATATTGCTAAAAAAAACCTTTGCCAATCGTCCCAAAGCAGCTTTCCTCTGAGTACCAGGAACAGCCATGGCCTCACTCAAAGATTGTGCAGCTTTGTTAAACTCCACCTGTAAAGAAGCAGATGTAAATGCAAAACTAACACAACAAAAATGCTGATATGCAAAAGCATTTAACATATACACTTCACACCTCATATTTTTTGACAAGCGAAAATCTATCACGGCGGAAGAACGTAGCACAGCCTTCAACAGTATTGATGCTTCCACTGAGAATCTACAGTGTAACAGACTTGAATTTAGGTAGCAGAAGTTACATTCAAATTCACAATGATAAGAATTAGAACAAACCTCAGCTGATCTACCCATATATGAAGATTGATACCCATGTTTGTTAAGTTCACGGTCAAAGAACTCCTCAAAATGATCACTTTGAACCTGAGGAGAGAGACTCAGTCTTCATTACAACATATTAAAAATTCACTCCATTGCACAAGTTACTCTGAAAGAATTAGTATATTATCAGTTTTAGGCCTAACACCTTCTAAGGTTTGAAAGCACATATCCCATATCAAACTTCCTGGAGGTTATACAATGGTTTCTGCATAACTTCCTAAACCTCTCCTTGTGGTTTCAATGACTATTCAATTTTCATGATATTAAAAAATTACCCCAAAAAAAAACAAACAAACAGGAGGTCTATGTGATCTTTGAAACTTATAGTATGCGTCAGAAAAATCCACAATACTCTGGGGGCTTCTCTGAAATTGTCCCTAGCATTTATGGAGGAAATAGGGGTTTTACAAACATGACAAACATCCAAAAGACTAGGCAGGTACTCTGTCTGTCCCATAATAAGTTAGTTTAAGGTCTAGGCACATAAATTAAGATTTGCCCCATATACTAACTTATAATAGTTAAAGACTAAAAACCCTAACTAACCACTAAATTTTCAGTACCCTAGCTGTGGTGATAAAGATGAAGGTAAATTGGAAAGGAAAAAAAAACAGCTCTCTGATTTTTCAAAACGACAAAACATACTTCGGGACCAACAGGAAACCCACCAATCAGCGGAAACAAATTTTACGTAACAGAAACACAGGCAAAGGCTTAATTCTATAGCTTTTGTCTAAATACTCAGAGGCTTGGCTATAGACAAAATCATCTGGATAGAATCTAGCTAAGAAAAAAAAACAGAGGAATAAAAGACCTTTTCAGGGTTAAAGCAAACAATGATTAAAAAAAAAAAACAGCTCTCTGATTTTTCAAAACGACACAACATACTTCGGGACCAACAGGAAACCCATCAATCAGCGGAAACAAATTTTACGTAACAGAAACACAGGCAAAGGCTTAATTCTATAGCTTTTGTCTAAATACTCAGAGGCTTGGCTATAGACAAAATCATCTGTTGATAGAAACTGGCTAAGAAAAAAAAAACAGAGGAATAAAAGACCTTTTCAGGGTTAAAGCAAACAATGATCAAACCAGGCTCACAACTGCAATTTTGGAAAAAAATTAGAATAGTAAGAATACAACCGTTGTATAAAGGTTGTACCAAGTGGCATTCATTATAGTCTTTCATTTTTTTTTATCTCACACAAGTGTATTATGTGAGAGAGTAAAAATACGTGGCTACAACGCATGCCACTTGGTACAACTTTCATACAATGGTTGTATCATTAAATCTCTAGCAATTCTGACAGGCCATGGGCATTTTCCTCTAACACCCCCACTGCAGATTGCATCAACATGTAGAAAGAAAAAAAAAAAAAAGGGAGCTACACCTAGTCTACCGTGTTCCGTAACAATTACAACATTATTCATATCTTGGCAATCCGAAAATGCAAATACAAAGTGAGTAATGTAAATTACCTCTTGAAGGCAAACAATATCAGCTTTATATCCAACTATTTCACGCAATAAATTTTCCCTGCGGTATGTCCAAGACAGAGCCCAAGGTGGACAATAACTGTATGCATCACTTGCAGCATATTTATCAGCCAATATGTTATATGACAGCACGGTAAACGTTCCAGAAGAAGTAACACGGCCCTCAATATCCACATGTCCTGCCACTGAAATCAAACGTCGCGGAGTTGGACTTGGAGCAGGAATAACCCGAGATGTTTGTAGGGTACTTGGATGCCCCACAGGAAGTTTAGTCTCTGCATTTACAACAGTGCATTCAAATTTAAGGGCGTGCCCAATGTCATCAGCCGTTGGCGTGTAGATTTTTGACCGCCCAACCTCAAACCATGTTTCACCACTTTTCTGTGCAACTCCAGCAGGATATAAGCTAGTATTGAAAACACCAGAACCAGTGCTGTTGACGCGACCATATATTTCTTCTTCCTCGTTTCTATTTTCATTAACTGCATTTGCAGCACGCTCATGCAGAACGCGATGGTGTTGCCATGCATCGCAAAAACATTTTGGAGAACAATGATAACTCCTTGCGATTGGTATTTTTGACTTTGCACATATAATGCACTGCAACGTAGCTGGCTCAGAAGGGTGTACACTGCATATAGCAGCTTTTTTATCACTTTGTATGCGGTACCTGAAAGACAGCGCATGTAAACTCATAAATAAAGGATCAAATTATATTACTACAAATGCACACGATAAAATACAAGAGGAAGTATTTGTCCTACTAGAGTAGTATAAGTACCGGGAGCAGCAAAATTCCAAAGATTTCTCCAAAAGTTGAACCAAATGCCAAAAAGAAAATACTCGTGCATAGTAAAGGTAACGTGATTTAGAGAGGCGGGGGGGGAGCGGGAATCATAATCACAGAAATTTGGTCTGAAAGTTGCCTAGCTGAGAACCAGATTATTCATTAGAAATAAGCCAAATTCTATTTTTGAACAATAAAATTGACACAGAGCCAAACTGGAAAGACAATCTACCAGAGGAGACCAGAGGGGGTAAAATACTATCATACTATACTTCTCAATAGCATTTCAAAAGGATATTCGGTCGAATCTACCAGATAACATAAACCAAAACAAAACAACAGGCGCAAAGTACCACCTAAAAACAATATGCATCTCACATCCGAACTTCCAACCAGCCTTACTTAAGAACCACAAACCGCATCACCACATGACTTGATTGACTTCTCCTGCTGCTTATCATTTATTGCTAAAATTGCATTGTGATAAAATTATAATTATCATGCACCTACACATCTTCATGAAATAGCAGAAATTATTCATGAATCGTGAAAAGGAAGTAAGAGTTAAGGTAAAAACAGGTAGGTACTCCAATATTTTGCACATATAAAGTAACTGTATCATGATTGAATAGGAAGGAACTAGAAACCAAACTATTAACTACAAAATGGAGAAAAGGGCAACCAAAAAAAGGTCAAATTCTGTTAATGTCATATTTTCCACGTAAATAGACGAGCATTATTGCATACGAGCAGATATCACTAGCAGAATACAGAGGGTATTTAGCTTAAAATGAGAGGATCCGATTCAATAAGTTACTATTTTCTGACCACTAATTGTTCTTTCTCAATTACATAATTTCGCACTGTATTGAATTGAGGGAGTAAACGTATGGTAATCAGAACAAAAAAAAAAATTAAGAATGGCCTCCACTACTTCATTGCCAACAACAGAAACTAAAGCAAAAGAAAAGGGTTACCAAATATTTCCAACACGACACGAGCAACTATAGCACACAGCAGACTAGCCATGACAGATTTGGCTTTTTCAACATAAGAAAAGATGTTTGTAACTAGCAAACAAACAAGGCATGTAAATTTGCATATTACACAATCAAGATTGATAACCACGGCAGTAAACACTAAAAAACAACCAATAGGGACAACATAATTGAAAACACTATAACCAAGCTGATAAAATCAGGGGAAAAAAAGAAACAAAAAAATCTCCTATTGAAAAGCTTACCTAGTTTACACGTCTCTAACAAGTAACAACATGCTGACTCAGGAACAAGAGTCGGAACAAATAAACATGTAACCGCCGTATGATTGCTGAAGCATATCATTTACTACTAGTCCCAACTTCAAGATGTAAGCACGTAATTTTGTTAACTAGTATTTAAGTTTAAGACGATACGTAAACTGAACATGTGGTGTCCACTTGTCATACACAAAATGGAACACATAAGAGTCTTGGGCTAGATCACAGGCATATCCCCCACTCCGAATGTCAATCTACAAAAAAAGACTTGTTTCATTTCAGAAGCCAATTCTTATCAACTGGACTAACTAGATGACACTCCACCCAAAAAAACTCACAAGAACAATGATGTGTTCACTTTTTGTATTAAGATTTATAGTAAACCAAACACAAAAAATATAGTCGACCAACAACAGAATTACAGAATGCAACCAAGAATCGACAAGAAATAGTAAAACCAACCACTTGTATCTCAAGAAATGGCCATCAAGAGGGGCAGAATCGGGAACATCGTCAGTGGTGACAGATTTATCAGCACGGCTCAAAAGCACGTAGGGACTGAGCTCACAACCTACAATAGGAATGTCTGACGGTAGGTGCACCCGAAGCACAGTAAGCATTATTGAATCGAACGACAAGACTTGATCCCACACAAGAAACCTAATTTTTGCAAAGGGTACTTCTCTTTCAGCGAGAATTGAGCCGAGATAGCAGCAGTTTTGTTCAGAAGGGTCGGCAAGTGTAGACGGACAAGAGGCAGGTCCGCCATCACCTAACTCAAGGTACCAGCTCGAAGTTCAAATTCAACATAACCCTTCGACTTTTATTTTTATCTTGATTCAAGTGGAAAATTCCTAAAAAAAATGTGACCAAATGACAAAAACAAACAACCCAGTCTCTCAAGAAAAAAATCTGAATAGATGATGAAAATACGAAATTACGAATGATCTTCTTGAAGCCAAGAAGAGAGAAAATGGGGAGAAATTTTCAATTCGGGGAAAACAAATCGCAAAACATCGATTGAATTGATCGATAACCGTATGTCTCATACAATTCGGTAAACTCGAAACTTGTTAGCAATCTGTAGGATATGAAGAAAATGATAAACGATATGATTGAAACGTTTACCCGAGGGAAAAAATGAGGACAGATTAGGGTTTCACAAAAAAAAAAAAAAAAAGGAAGTGAAGGCAGAGACAGACAAGAAATGAGAGCAGACACTGAACTGAAGTGCTCGTTTTTTTTTTTTTTTTTTTTTTTTTTTCTTTTCAAAACATTATATTGAGCTCCGACGCTCAAGTCAATATGTAATAGGGAAGAGACTTCAATTGATTCAATGGTATGATGCTGGATATTGTCTAAAATATAATTCGGGTTGAAATTACTCGTGACAACTAATTCAAGAACAATTCAATCGAAGGGATGATGTTTGTATGGATTTTTAGACTAAGTCTGTATCTTTTCCAAGTTGCATACGTATCCAATGTATGTGACTGGAATCAAGTCTCTCGTAGTTCCTTACGGATCATTTCTATAGAAGGCGTCTCACCTCCTTTCTTGTCCAACAAGTATTAGGATTTATTTTTTAACCCCTAAGGATTATCACACGCGCATCCCTTCAATTTAGGGATAATTATGAAAGGATTTAAATGACAGGATCAATGCCACAATATCAGGGGATTATTTCCATATTTATCCTATAATATAGGCACACGTTTAAATATCAGATAAGGAAAGCTCTAGCCGACCTGTGGTGAGCTCCTCAGGTAATCTCTACCTTAGCTGCACTACCTAGATCCCGATATGACCGAGCCTACCCGCGGTGGTCTGATCGGGAGAACGGATCAGATCTCCCACCTAGGGTTCTGGCTTGTTCTACTACTTGATATGGGGCTCATGGCCTTTAATGTCGTTACTTCTCTCTCTCTCTTCATTTATTGCGTAGCCATTCTCTGAATGACACGTGGCAAGGGCTGATCCGACACTCGTCAAAATGGAGTGTAAAAACGTATCCAATGTTTGAAATGTCTAGTGTTGAGATAGGCATTGAGCCGGCAAAGTGATACTAATCGGGGGTATGTAAATGGTCATTTTTTGCGATAGCTTTAATCATGGGGTTATAACAAGATAGTAGCGACAACATAAGCGATACCATAATTATTGCCCAGCTAGTGTAATTGTGGAGGTTGGCGTGTAATAACAACATGAAGATAAAAAAAAACATGTCTTTTCAACACACTACAAGCCTCAGAGCCTGAAAAAGGCCTTTATTGTGTGGTTAAAGCAGCTCCAACATCTAAAGAAGGTCGTGACTGTTAGGAAATCAACGCGGAAACGCAGCGAAATTCAGAAATTTGATTTCATTTTCCCAAGATCAACTTCGTTTAAGCAACAAACGTAATAAGTTAGTAGATGATGGTTACCTTGCATGATCTAAAAGATCGACGTATTGACCGTCTATGGAGAGTAATAGTATGCGTAAGCCGTCCACGTGTCCGGCCTCTATCAATATCCACACGAGCACCTCGCCGGAATCCTCTTTGGATAGTTACTAGAAAAATCTGGTTGCTAGACCGGCCTTTTCTCTCCCTTTAAATCACTCTCTAAGAAGCTCTCAGTTTATTTTATAAATTAAAACTCTTGTAATTGTGATGTACAAAAGAGCTAGTCATCCCATTTCTTATATAAGGAGAGTGGTGCCCCAACTGTGTCCCAGACTGATTGGGAGAAGCTTCCTAGTAGATTAATGAGAAAGAAAATCTTTTACTAGTAAAATAAAGAAAATATATATTCTGGATTTATGTCATTTAATATTCAATATATCATATTAAATATTTCCAAGATCTTGATACACTAGTGTTCTGTGCCCCATATCCCAAAAATTGGCTTCCGGAATATTCTTAATTAATATAATGACATGATTAATTAATTTGTAAAATACATGTGTATCAATATACACAAACAATTTCGACATAAACATACATTATAAGTATATTTCATTAATCAATATAATTAATATCTTGTATTTAATTTATTCATAATAAATAAATACCGTCATATTAATTTAATCACTATAACACATTATAGTCGAGATAAACTTTCCTTATTCGGTTATCACTATAACCGCATTTTAATCCGGCTAGATGTTCTTTATGTGTGTGACCCGATAGGCTTCCGAATATGTTGGCCGTAGACATAAAGTGTAAATTACGAAAATGCCCTTCATACCTAACGATCACGGAATAGCGTCTAGCAACACACCGTGACCCCAAATCATTGGAAGAGTCAAAAGAAATGACTACTACCTTTTGATATGCCAAAATTGTGAAGCCACCTGCGGATCCCCGGTCTGAGCTTTTCCAGCCACCCGGCTGGGAAACAAGGCCCGCGGCCACAACGTCCACAATTGTACAGCTCGAATTGGGATCGCCGGCCAAAGGTTCCCGTCTTGAGCCTTCAACTCTACGAGGTTATTAGAAGGCCAGGGGCCGGCCCGCGACCTTCCATCAAAGACCATAAGAGCCCATGCAGGAGTGAGCAAGGCATCAGCTAGAAGACAAGAAAGACGACCTGCGACCATATGACAAGTCCGCTTTGTTCCGACTCGCCAGGCGACCCGATATGCACTTGGCGTCGCATCGCATGAGTGTCGTACTTGTTCGTATGTAGCTAATACCCTAGCTTCTTATCCTTCCTATAAAAGGGGGCTCAATGTAACCTTTAAGGATATACACAATTAATAAAAAACAAGGCAAAACTCTGCCAAATTCTATATTCTCTCTACTGTCCATATTGTGCCACCACTCCACCGCCGTGCACCACCGGCTAGCATCACTTTCATACACTATAACATCCAGATATCCATCACTTACACCACCGATAGACAACTGTGATAATTTAAGCATTATCACATTTCATGTGAAATGTTGCGGAGATTTTGCATCATTAAAAACAAAAGAAATTTATAAACCCTAACTATCATGCAAAACTAACTCCTAACCGACCAAAACATCGGGTTGTTGCTAGTAAAGCGTAATGAGTAAGGGGTCGATCCTCAGGGAAAAGGTATGTAGAATCTAATCTTATTAATCCTACCAATTGCTACTCAAGAAAAACAAAATAAACGAAAAGCAAAAGCATAAAAACGAGAAAAACATAAAAGAACAATCAAAATAAATCTAATCTAAGGAAACATGGGAACAACCAAAGCACAAATCTAAGTGATTTCAATTCTAGTTAAATCTCATGATTCTAATTCGATTTGTGGTTTCACCCTATCGCGAGACATAAACCCCTAATTCCTTAGTGAATTTATTCTCAAGCTATGAAAGCCTACTTTCGTAGTGAATTCAATTATCTATCTCTCATCTTTCGAGTGTTGAGACTGATTTACCAAACAAAACTCGGGTGTAGATTCAATTAACTCTCGTTTTTAAAGAACCTAACAACCTAGGAATCTAACTCATTAACTTGTCATCTTTAATGGCTAAAAACCCTATCTTTCTATGGTGATCTAGCGTTTATGCAACTTCCGTATTATAAACATCAATCGTGAACTAATCTTTCGATTTATTCTCATGGCATCAAAGAACGCATAGAAAAATACAAGCTGAATCAAACATCATGAAGAAAAATTGGAATTAAATAAATTGAAAATCAAACTCACATAGTCTTGAACAATGGTTGAACTCCATGGAAACGAAAAGAAAAGCTACATAATCTACTCCTAATCTAACCTCGGTTCACCCGAGCACAAGGCTCGGGTGACCGGCCTTCAACTCTCCAAGATGCGGCCGTGCTCTCTTTTTGATGTGAAGAAAAATATGGATGCCCTTAGGGTTGGGGCGACGGCCTTTTGTTTAAATAGAAGATTAAGTCGGTTTAGGCAAAGGCGGCGGCGGACGCTCGTTTGAATACATGGACGTCCGTCCATTTGCCTGGACGGAGAGTCAACGCTCGTTCGGCCTTGCGTCCGGAGACTCGAATGTAAAATCTCGATTAGGACGCTCGTTCACTTCACCAAACGCCCGTCCACTATTGAACGCTCGTTCGCTTCGGATGGACGCTCGTCCATATTGACTTGAAATCGAATTTCTTGATTTTTCCATCTTTATCTTGATTTATTTCTTTCCTTATCTCTTTTATTCTTCCATATCTTTAATTGATCCTCTTCCATCTCGAATTTAGCCTTTTAGGATCATCTTTTCCATCATCAATTGGGTATCTACAAATATCAAAAACATACCAAAACGTAATAATTTCCAAAATAATATAAAAACATCAAATAAACATAAAAATCGATACGTTTTCATATTTAACTATTAAAAACCTCATTTACTCAATATTTGACTATAAGGCCCGATATCTATGAAAATAATCCATATATGGGGGAAATTGATTCATAAAATATATATGAAAATCACTATAATTTGGCCCTAAACAACACCCCCACACTTATCTTTTGCTCGTCCTCGAGCAAAACAAAACAAAGTCAAGCTCGAGACAAATAAACATCCATACAAATATGAAGTATATTCAATAACTTAGAAGTTCACCCGTGTAGTGTGTGCATAGCCATAATAAATTTCCACTAAGTTCCACAATTTGAAAGTTATTCAAACCAAAACTAGCCCGGTTTCCCATCTAAGTTAGAAATATTCAAAAATCTATAACGTGCACTTTACAAAACATACATATCCCTGGAAAGAAATAGTAGAGAATATCTAAAACATTTCTGACAGACTCAGAGGATAATCCCTACAACATATCTTTCAGTTTATACTGGGATAAGGTCGACGATAACTAAGCCCTTACTTATTCATAATAATATATTCCAATATTTTCACTTTTTCACACTTTTCTAACACACATCAGAATAAGCTTTTGCCCTCATAGCAGAATAGGACATTTCAAGATAATCCCCTACCTTACTCCAATCATAAGGCGACTTTAAACCGACTGTCGTGAGCTTTTGGTCATCATAGTGGAATAGGACATACGTGGTACACCCTACCTCACCCAAATCATCGACTAGCTTCCGACACACACAATTACAATTATGTTTACTTAGAGATTTCTGGCTGGCAGTGGAAAAGATTATTTTCTCAGTAGTAGCACGGACCACCGAGCATAACACCTCAAGTAAACAATTTATTACTATTGCAAAGACTTAATCACGTTTCACTTATCACATTCAAACTTCTAGATATTCACGAATGTCATACTTTAATCTCTAGAATACAAACTACTAAACTTTTCAAGAATTGTACATAAGCAAAGAAACATGCTATAATCATCAAAAATCTCCAACTAAAATGGGGTAGGCTTTCAACATTTAGCTCATCATTTACTATGGCACGTGAAAAAGAGTGTCGGGTGAAACAACTAAAATTACTAAATATACGAATATAGCAAAAATGATATAAACTCAAGCAAAGATATGCCTTTGTCTACTCGGGACAAAACAAAAATTTTAAAAATTAAGCACTTTTCATAGAAATACTAAAAATATGAGCAAACGAAAGTAGACACATAAATCATCTATCCCTTCCCCCACACTTAGATTGCAACTTGTCCTCAAGTTATACGTAAATAAAACAAATAGAGAACTTAGCCGATTGGATGCCGGCAATTCGGAGGAACCAACAAGAACCAGGATTGCTTGCATAGCTCGCAGACTGAAGCGTGGAGCATCACAGACAACCGAATACATCTTTAAAGTGCACAATCGCTATAGAAAGTATCCCGTAGACTTGATTAGTGCAAAAAGAGTCTTCGGGGAAAAAGAAAAGATTACATATATAAAGCACATGAAGAAAAGGATCATAGAGATATTCAAATTATGCTCACATAAAGATGGACACATATACATGAAAATATCACAAACTCGTAGGCTAGGTGCAACTACATGAAAATGCAATCTATATATGAAATGAAAAACCTAAAAAACTTTTCGACAAAGCTTAGTGTGATCGGTCGGTGCGAAACCCTACAAAGTGACTATAAACAAAATAAAAATGAGGTAGTATTACGGAAACCGACAGTTAACTACGCTCAAGAAAAATAAAGGAAAAATAGAAAAACAATGCAACTAGATGACATGCAACTAAATGATATGCAAAAATAAAAAGAGAATAAAAGAAAGAAAACTAGCCCACTAATTAGCAACACGACATATATATATAATAAACGTCTACCAAATAATGACAGGTTACGATAAACGACAGTGCTGTCTATTGCATGCAGTGTAGACGCGCTTTAAGACTCATTGAAAGTGATAGACTTATGGAAACCAACAGTTAGCTATACTAAACCGATATAACTCATATGGCCTAAGACGTAGCATTACGGAAAACCGACAGTAGCTACCCATATGAACTATAAAAACAAAGGAAGCACGTAAGTCTTAAAAGCTTAAAAGATTCATCGGAGCGGTATGTAGCATACGGGAACCGACATTAGC
Organism: Gentiana straminea; assembly: GCA_036785695.1. NCBI lineage: Eukaryota > Viridiplantae > Streptophyta > Magnoliopsida > Gentianales > Gentianaceae > Gentiana > Gentiana straminea. The sequence continues at coordinate 302,949 of JAVUPR010000160.1, forward strand.
TACTAATTAACCATAAGAACGAGTTATAGCTTACGAGAACCGACAATCACTATAACATGCCTAGATGAATCATATATAAGGAATTGATCAATTATCTAACATGGATTCATAGATGGAAAGGTAAAAACATATAAGTTCAGGGCATCTATGTAAAAATCAATTAGCCACAGAAGCTCGAATGAAAAATCCACATCAAATAAAACATTGAAAATAAAATCAAGAAAAATCAGAACCTGGACTGAACCCCGGACGAACGTTCAGAACTGGACGGGCGTTCCACCTTGCAGACGCTCGTCTGCCTTGAAAACCGACCGGACGGGCGTTCAGAAAGTATAGACGCTCGTCCGGTCCTCTAAATCGAACAGATTGAAAATATTTGAACGGACGAGCGTCCAATACTTCCCAACGCTCGTTCACCCGCAGATGAAGAACCGGACGGGCGTCCAACGAGACGTACGCTCGTCCATACAACAAGAATGCACAGACAGCAGGAAAAACACAGCAAAACCCTAAATACTTATGAACACAACACAACAACACAGATCACAGCACAGCAGCCTTATCAAATTAAGCACAGGGGTTAGACTAGGTAACACATAAACATATAAACTTCACGTAAAACAAGTTGAGTAAAAAACTTTTGCACATTCTTAACCTAACGGTCATCGAAACACGGCAAAATAAAAACTCTCAACTTGGTATACGCTACTTTTATTAAAAACAAAAATAAAACGTAACAAAATCGAGAACTAACAAAACTAGATTCAACATGACACCAATTCCCCGGCAACGGCGCCACTTTTGTTGCGGAGATTTTACATCATTAAAAACAAAAGAAATTTATAAACCCTAACTATCATGAAAAACTAACTCCTAACCGACCAAAACATCGGGTTGTTGCTAGTAAAGCGTAATGAGTAAGGGGTCGATCCTCAGGGAAAAGGTATGTAGAATCTAATCTTATTAATCCTACCAATTGCTACTCAAGAAAAACAAAATAAACGAAAAGCAAAAGCATAAAAACAGAAAAACATAAAAGAACAATCAAAATAAATCTAATCTAAGGAAACATGGGAACAACCAAAGCACAAATCTAAGTGATTTCAATTCTAGTTAAATCTCATGATTCTAATTCGATTTGTGGTTTCACCCTATCGCGAGACATAAACCCCTAATTCCTTAGTGAATTTATTCTCAAGCTATGAAAGCCTACTTCCGTAGTGAATTCAATTATCTATCTCTCATCTTTCGAGTGTTGAGACTGATTTACCAAACAAAACTCGGGTGTAGATTCAATTAACTCTCGTTTTTAAAGAACCTAACAACCTAGGAATCTAACTCATTGACTTGTCATCATTAATGGCTAAAAACCCTATCTTTCTATGGTGATCTAGCGTTTATGCAACTTCCGTATTATAAACATCAATCGTGAACTAATCATTCGATTTATTCTCATGGCATCAAAGAACGCATAGAAAAATACAAGCTGAATCAAACATCATGAAGAAAAACTGGAATTAAATAAATTGAAAATCAAACTCACATAGTCTTGAACAATGGTTGAACTCCATGGAAACGAAAAGAAAAGCTACATAATCTACTCCTAATCTAACCTCGGTTCACCCGAGCACAAGGCTCGGGTGACCGGCCTTCAACTCTCCAAGATGCGGCTGTGCTCTCTTTTTGATGTGAAGAAAAATATGGATGCCCTTAGGGTTGGGGCGACGGCGTTTAAATAGAAGATTAAGTCGGTTTAGGCAAAGGCGGCGGCGGACGCTCGTTTGAATACATGGACGTCCGTCCATTTGCCTTGGACGGAGAGTCAACGCTCGTTCGGCCTTGCGTCCGGAGACTCGAATGTAAAATCTCTTCCGGGACGCTCGTTCACTTCACCAAACGCCCGTCCACTATTGAACGCTCGTCTGCTTCAGATGGACGCTCGTCCATATTGACTTGAAATCGAATTTCTTGATTTTTCCATCTTTATCTTGATTTATTTCTTTCCTTATCTCTTTTATTCTTCCATATCTTTAATTGATCCTCTTCCATCTCGAATTTAGCCTTTTAGGATCATCTTTTCCATCATCAATTGGGTATCTACAAATATAAAAAATATACCAAAACGTAATAATTTCCAAAATAATATAAAAACATCAAATAAACATAAAAATCGATACGTTTTCATATTTAACTATTAAAAACCTCATTTACTCAATATTTGACTATAAGGCCCGATATCTATGAAAATAATCCATATATGGGGGAAATTGATTCATAAAATATATATGAAAATCACTATAATTTGGCCCTAAACATGAAACATTTACCATGTAAATAGAATCCTATCGCTGTTACAATATCTATACGGTCGTACATCGAGTGTCAAACATCAACGACCGTATCTTATAATCTGGATCTCGAAGTAACATATTACTTCCGCTTTGCAAAGACTTTCGAAAATAGGACATTCCTCCGATACCACATGCCGGATATACAGAAACCCGAATCAGGACCCGAAACATGAAAAAAACCGAATCTAGAAAATTTCCTGTGCTCAATTAATCGGGAGGGGGTCTCGATTAATCCAGCGTATTTTCCGTTCTTTTTCGGATCGTCAGATCTGATTCATAGCACCGATCGAGACACTCGATCATGCACAGCGGTAGCAACGAATTAAAATTTGTTTTGATTTTATCACGATATTATTCGCATAACAAATTAATCTAACTATAAGAAGGTTGAAGATTTACCCAACTGAAGAGAAGCCGTGATCTTCCGTATTGTATCTCGTGATCTTCCGGATAGTATCTCCAAGTGACGACTGGTGGACGTCGATCCTCGTAGTAGAGCCTCCTCGAATATGCTCAAGAAAAACCCTAGGTTTTTCTTCTCCCGATGGCTAGGACAAGAAACTAATTTTTCTCTCATTTTTTCTTGAATGTGGCGCTGATTTCTAGTGTGTGTTGTGTTGGGGGAACTCCCTTTATATAGGAAACAACTAGGCAAGAGAGAGTTTATCCCCTTCACAAGACAATTATCTTTTCCCAAATAAAAATATATTTACCATAAATAAGATATATTCTCCATAAATGAGATAATCATTAGAAGTCAAGTTCTTGATTTATCCATTAATTATTTAACAAATAAATAATTAATTACACATGTGATATAATCCAGGAAAATTATTTCTCTTAATTTCCTCACATGTGGCGCCACTTTTTGCCATAGGATAATAGAAAATGTCTTTTCTATTTTACATATTATTTACCGAATAAATAATATTGCATATTCAATAAAAAGACCAACTATTTAATTATTCTGGAGGTTCCACAAAACGAGAAAACACTCGCGTGTTAGGAGTCAACCCGGAGACCATAGACTTATAACCAATAGCTACAATAAATTGAATAAAACATTCATCGAACAGAACATTTCTATTCAACTTATTAATTCCGGAATCACGCCACCATAAATCCAAAACCGAACTCTATCGATTATAGATATAACTTATTCTCAAAAAGTTGATTCAATAAGTGTCCATTGATATAATCATTACATATAGACTATCCGTAACGAAGCGGTATTATTTCCGTAAACCTTCTTCATTACATCTTATCCTTATTTACCATCAACCCACTAGTGATCAATTAGTTCATAACTAATATGAACTCGGACGATCGATCAGTTTCTAGGATTGATAAATAAGGGGATTGTCTGTCTACTTCCCACATGAAGGAATGGATTTCGTATCTGTGAAACACACACTCCTCACTCATCCCAAAATAGTGCTGACGTGAAAGTGATTCAGACCGCGCCTCTTAGCAATCTTTAACGAACACTGTTGGTCCCTTGGAAAGGCTAACACAAGTTTAGAGGGGGGAGGAGGGTGAATAAACTTTTCACCAAAAACTTTCCCAAAACTGAAAGTACCCCAGGAACTGAGTTTCTCAGTAACTCAAACTGAACTATCAAGCTGATGTACAATATGGCTCAGTTCAGTTTCGTTCCAACCCTTTAATCCTGTGTAGGAGTTAATTAATTCAGCTTAGCTAATGCTGGTACTGTATTAACTTGCAACGGATAAGATCAAGCCTTTTGTGCAATAGATGTGTCAATAAAAATCTAAGTCTCCTATGTATCAGTTCTGTGCTGACTCAGTGTCTAATGTTTGCTGAGTGTAGTGATAAAATGATTATGCAAGTATAAATGCGTAAAGTAAATCAACACAGAGTTTGTTTATGGAAGTTCCGGGTGGTGTAATCCCGAACGTCTCCCCTTCTCCTGTGGTGTAAGAGGTATCACTAGAATCTTGAAATAACCGTTACAAAATCCTAGTCTAATGACAGTCCTTCACGACACCCTAGTTTCACTGTCTACACATAATGAAGAAAAGTGTGATTGCTCCCTTCACTCTGCACACTGATCCTTCGGAGGTGAAATGACTCCTTCACCAGCTCACCACTAACACAAACACGTCCGCAGACTGCACCAACAGCTGTGGCAACCAAGTTGCAACCGTATGAGGAAAGGTGGAGTTGCTCTCCTCAAACTATGCACAACCAACCCTTTTTCACAAAGGTTAGGTTTAGAATTAATCAAGGATTAATTCAGTGAGCTGTCTGATTCTTCTGGATACGACGTTGCAGCTCCAAGATGCCTTCTTCCCCCTTAATGGGTTACTGGATCTTTCTTTGTAATCTTCAAGGCAATTCTGTTGGCTTCCACTTTTCTAGATATGAAATCTAATTTTCTGAATCTGGATCTTTAGATATATGCTTTGTAAAGCTTCTTCCAGATCTCTTCTCTCAAGTGCTTGCCTCTGTGTATTTATAGGGGCAATGTAACGGTCAGATAAATTTTATAGCCGTTGCATTTGTTGTTTAGCCAACGTTCATATGTACGATCTTTTGTCGTTTTGTTATTTCAAATTAAACAAGGCCTTAACTCAGTTTTCTACTCTTCTTCAAAACTGAGTACCTTATATACATGACATCTAACTTTAATTGACTAAGTCAGGGTACACCATTCAGTTTCTTCTTTTCTTGGTAACTGATAATCTTTGTCCTTAAGATTATTCGGCTTTACATGAACTATGCAAACACATCTAACCTTATCTTGAAACAAGCAGGTGTCTTCAATCACTTCTGGATTAAGGTCAATCCGTATATGATTATCTTGTGATTTAATAAGATTTCTCAATCACGGAATTATATGAGAAATTCAGATTGAATCGGTCCAGTCCTATATGACTACATCATATATAAATGCCCACTTAGATAATCAATATCGACGGTCAGGACAAGATGGTCACACCATAAAGTGTTCTGGGCGCATTAATGTTGGTTTAATCAATAGACCCCCATACTATGATTAAGCTCACCACTGACTAATAGTTCAAGTGTATCACCATATATTTAATCCTCGCATGTGACACACACTAAGTTATATGGTACATATGATACAACTTAGGGTTTTCAACGGTGTATTACTCATAAGCACAAAGCAAGTAATAAGATGAAATAAATCTGTCATTTATTAAATATAAAAACAATTACAAAAATTGTCTTCTGGCATTACACCTAACATGGTAAGCAATTTAATGCTACTATCAATAATGCTCAAAGATTTCATCCTATCTAAAGAAGGACGTCTCGACCTATTATGCAAAAGTAAAGATTCAGACTTATTACAACTTTGACAAACATTATTAGAAACATAATTATAAGACTTCTGTGAAGTTGAAGACTTCTATGAATGTTCCATCAAAATGTATAATCCATTTCGCAGTTCAGCTATACCAATCATCTTCAAAGTCAGCTGGTCCTGCACAAAGCAACCGTTAGGAGAAAAACTAACTAGAAAACCACTATCAGATACCAATTTTCTGATAGAGATCAAGTTGTACTTAAAAGCTGGCATGCAAAACACATTCTGCAACACAATTGAAGTATTAATCATCACTTTGCCTATATGAGTCACCATAATAGAAGTTCCATTAGGCAATTTAACAGACAGATTAGCAACATGATTTACATCAAACATATTTTGTATAGAATAGGTTATGTGATCAGTAGCCCCTGAATCCATGATCCAATAGGAACTAATGTCAGTAATACCTGGCCCTTCTAAAGCAGTGTTTGCAGCTAAGATCACAGAATTACAATGACTGGTGTTAGACTACAACCCTTGGATGAGAGACAACAAATGATCATACTGAGACTGTGAGATCCCACCAGTGGAATTTGAATGTGCCACATCTTGACATGAAGATTCATTGCCTTGTTCCCCATGATTATCTTCAAGACTGACATTATTAGCCATAGGACCCCCTCCTCTGCCAAATTTGGGAGGATACCCATACTTTTTGTAGCATTTATCCAATGTATGTCCCTCATTACCACAGTATGAACACTGAGGCTTCTTGTACGCTCCATGTCCTCTTACATGTGCACTAGAACCTCTACTTTTCACTCTTCCTTGCCCTTGAAACTTAGATTGCATCACAACACTAGAAACACCAGAATCTTGAAACCTATTTTCTCATTGTGTAGCAAGAATCACAGAATCAGCAGAATGACATCTAGTGAAGGTATGGTCATCAACACTTGTGATTTCACAGTACTAAAATTGCCATTTAATCCCTTTAAAAATCTTGTAGTATATGTATTATCATAATACTCCATATTTATTTGTAAAGCAGGATAAACACAAGGGGGATAGGTTTTAAAACCAGATACTGATCCCAGAGAGAATTTAATTTCGTATAGTAATCTGTAACTGATAAGGTTCCCCGCTTGTTTTTCTCAATTTCTTCCTTAAGATTCGACGAGCATGACAAGGAGACAAAATCAAATTAAAACCAAAACCCGTTAGTCGCATTAAGGTTTTCTACCTTAATGGACGAGGCTCCCAAATCTGTCTTGGAGATCTGTCCAGATTTCCCTTGCAGTATCAAAGTACATGACACTTTCAGCAATTGAAGGTATCATCGAATTAATGAGCCAAGAATGAACTAAATCATTCACCTGCATCCATCCTGAATACCCTGTATCTGTCACATCAGGCATGGTTGAAGAACCATCCATAAGATTGACCCTACCACAAGAAGATAAGACTTTAGTCATGGCTCATTTCCAATGGTTGTAATTATCAACTCCTTTGAGCAAAGGACAAACAATGATCAAGCTCGGATTATCAAGATTATTCCCAGAATTTTCAGAAACAAGCAGCCATTGAAACATGAAACTACTTTGAACGAGAATCAAAGATTATTGCTAGAAACTTCAAATGAATGAAGAACGAATCAAGAATGAACAGTGGAAGAAGTGTTATGCTCCGATACCATGTTAAAATTCAACAAAGAAACTAAAAATGAACTTCGAATTTACAGAATTGAAATGAAGAAGATGAAGTTCATCTTCATGAATTCAACCAAGAAAAGTCGGGAAACTGTAAATCTGATTTCTACAATTGAATAACAAAATAAAACTGTAATTTAGCTTTCTAAGTAACTAATGATACACTTAATAGTCGTTTATATAGACCTAGGAGCTTCAACTTGTTGTAACCGACTTGTGGTTGTTGTAACCACCTTCTTCATCAAAGGTGTTTGACGAAAGGCTCATGTGACTAAATTTCAATCCTCTTGTAGTAGTTTAGACTTTAACATTTATCAAACCAAAATTTTAATATGATTAAGGCTAAGGTCCACATATATTGTTGAATCTTGCTTATTAATACTCATTCAATTCTATTAATGTCGTTTAAACTTTTTTTGAGGGATGTCGTTTAAACTTAGATCACTGAAAAAATTGCAATATTTTTCATGAGTGAAATAAGCTTAAATTTCATTAATTAGAAGTGACTTTACTTTGTTTGTTTACTAACTAATAATGAATGTTTACTTAAGAAAACCTAATGAATGATGATAAAAAATATATACGATCATTTTTTAACGATTATATAATTTTTTTTTGAGAATATAATCTTCTTTATCGGGTTCAAAAGACTCAAATCTTGTTTAAATTAACAATAATTTAGAAATTAAATCAGGTACAAAAGACTCAAATCTTGTTTAAATTAACAATAATTTAGAAAGTAGAAACAAAAGTAACATTAATAAATATTCTGAAAATGATCACTAAATCCTTATTTCATCACTGTACACGCATAATAACATTAATGTTTTTAGGTAGTATATTATAGAAAGACGTGGAAACTTCAATGACCTTTTATTTATACACTTTCCCCAAACATAATTTTCTTGGTCAACCATATAATATAAATACTTCATATTATTATTTTTATTTTACTTTATTTTTTGGTTTTTTGAAAGATATTATTTTCATTTTCAAAAAATAAAATAAAAAGAAGAAAGCTATTATTTTCATAAAAAGGTTTTTCTTTGTTTGAAAATTTTCATAATAAGTTGATAGTTGAATCAATGGAACCAAAGTTATGGGAAAAAAAAATATAAATAGACATGTATCATGATAAACCGTGTAATGCCAATCATTTCTTGCCTTTCACGTTTGATTCGATTGCTGTTGGTCTTCATTTTCTAATTACTGGCTGGGCAAGGCAAAGATTTTGAGAGTTACACAACTCTTTGCAGCCTTTAACATCACAACACCTCATTATCAAATTTTCTCTCTGATGTGCTGTTCTGTTTCATCTTCCCCCCTCCCCCATTGTTAAACACCTTGAAAACTGAAGCAAAGATTGCTAGACATAAAGGAAAAGGTAATATCTATGATGCACACGGATACGTGGATACAAGATACGCAGATACGGGATACGCAGATATGCAATTTTATGAAAATATAGGGTACGGATACGAGGGTGTATTTGTAAATAATAAAAATATAAGGACTAAACTATAAATAATAAAAATTGTATATACACACGTGTGTATATATATATATATATATATATATATATATATATATATATATATATATATATATATATATATATATACGCAGGTCGTTCCCGACATTTAATGGGTCCATGGAAAGATTAAAAGGCTCTTTTTAAAGTGACATGATTTATGTTACTTTTTGTTATTGTTTTGTGATATCTCCTAATACATTGTTTTCTTGTTTATGGTTCTTTACCGTGTTTTATTGAAATACAGTTTCTATAAAAAAAAGTACTTTAATGGAGGCCTTGAGCCGTGTGTGCAACGGGCAGGAGCCGTGCGTGCAACGGGCAGTGAAAGGAGAAACAAGAGGGATGAGAGATGGTAGATTAAATTGCGGAAAGTTAAAAGTACAATGTTACCCCTAAAAAAAAGTACAATGGAGACCTAGAGCCGTGCGTAGGGGCAGAGGCAGGATTATCATCAAGGGGCGTGATTCTAAGTAAAAAGTGTTCCGAAAAAATCAGTAAAAATACACATTAAGTGAACTCTAAGTAATTAAAACGTGTGTTCCGGAAAGATAAGATAGATAGAAAAACAAAAGATAAAAATGAAAAGATAAGATATAAATAAAGATGAGAAGATAAGATACGTTAAAAAACAAACTCTAAGTAATTAAAACGTGTGTTCTGGAAAGATAAGATCATAGAAAAACAAAAGATAAAAATGAAAAGATAAGATATAAAAAAGAAGATAAGATAAGATACGTTAAAAAAAAACGTGTGTTCCGGAAAGATAAGATACATAGAAAAACAAAAGAAAAAATGAAAAGATAAGATATAAATAAAGATGAAAAGATATGATACGTTAAAAAACAAAAAATAAAAATGAGGAAAAAAAAAGAATCAAGTCGGGATTGAACCTGCACCTCACAATAATTATATCAAGCCTCGACCCACTGAAGAAAATGAGAATTCAATTGTTAAATAGACAACTTATTTATATACATACATTATTGTTAAAATATTAAAGCTTGACAAGGGTATTATAGTAATTTCAAACAACAACATAAGGGGGGGCATGTGCCCCCCTTGCCCCTTGATAGGTCCGCCCATGTATTAAAGGCAAAGATTTTGTTCTCTGGGTCGGTCATATAACATATATCTCTATCTAATGATAGCTTACATAATTTATTTGGTACTGTATCACTATCTTAAAAATCCTACGTAATTACCCCGGTGAGCATCATTGTTTTCTACATATATAAATACGTAATTACCCCGGTGAGCATCTTTTTTTCTAAATATGTATGGGGAATATTATGTCTATGATTTTTTCTTTTTTCCTTTTATTTACGTAGCAGGACCGTGTAACCCCCTCCAGATATATAGTCCTCTCTAAAGGTACTTCAATGACAAATCCGGTAAATACATACATTGAAGAAAACTGATCGAGAGGCTCTGTAAGAATTCATTTGCATATTCTTGCTCTTGCTCATTCTTCGTATATATTCTTGTTCTTGCTTTGTTTGTGTATATATTTTCTTAATTGCTTTGTGACCGACTGTAAGAATCGAATTGATGCAACATTCCATCTTTATGGAGTTTGGAAATGCGATTCTTATTTATATGGCCAAGTCTATAATGCCATAAGTAGGATTCATTCAAGTCATTTGTTTTGGCTTTCTTGTTATTTATATTAAGTACGTCAACATTCATATCTAATATGTAGAGACCATTGCTAAGTATGCCAGTACCATAAAAGATTCCATCACGTGAAAAAGAACAACATTTATTCTCAAACGTAAAAGAAAATCCATCAACATCTAATGTAGAAATAGAAATAATGCTCTTCGTAAGAGCAAGAACAAAATAACAGTTATTGAGTTCTAGTACTAGCCCACTGGGCATTGAAAGAAAATAAACTCCTACGGCCAGCGCATCAACACTTGCTCCATTTCCAACGCGTAGGTCCACCTCTCCTTTCCTCAGATCTCTAGTTCTTCTTAGTCCCCGCATATTCATACAAATATGAGAACCACAACCAGTATCTAATACCTAGTGGTTAGACTTAGAAGAAGTAATGTTGATCTCAATCATAAATATACCTGAAGTCGAAGCATCAAAATGCTTCTTCTTGGTGCTCAAGAAGCCTTTGCAGTTTCTCCTCCAATGTCCGGTCTCACCGCAATGGAAGCAAGCATCCTTGGATTTGTCTTTTGCTATCTTAGGTGTTGGCTTAGGTGCAGCCTTCGCCTTCTTAGACTTCTTTTGGGCTTTTGCTTTGCCCTTGCTTGAAGTGATCAGCAACACTTGCTTTTCCTTCGCTACAGTGCCCTCAGCAGTTTTCAACATGTTCAATAACTCTGCTAGGGAGCAATCTATCTTGTTCATGTGATAGTTCATCACAAACTGCGAGAATGAATCAGGTAGAGATTGCAGAATCAAGTCAATACTCAACTCTCGTTCCAACTTGTGGCCCAACTTCCCAAGCCTCTCTATGTACCCGATAATTTTAAGCACGTGTGACCCCACAGCAGTCCCAGATGCCATCTTACAACCAAACAGGGCCTTCGAGACCTCGTACCTCTCAGTGCGAGACTGAGAAGCATAGAGTTCCTTCAGGTGGACCATGATTTAGTAGGCGTCCATAGACTCATGCTGTTTCTACAGTTCAGGTGTCATAGAAGCAAACATGATACATGTAGCATCAGTACTGTCAGAACAGTGCTTGTTATACTTCTCGACAGCATCTGCAGTCGAACCCTCAACGGGCTTTTCCGGTAGGGCCTCGTCCAAGACATAGCCAATCTTCTCGTGCCTCAAAACGATTTTGAGGTTTCTTTCCCAATCAAGAAAATTAGTTTCGTCAAGCTTGTTTTCGATGATAAAACGAAGGTTCAATTTGTTTGACATTTTCTACAACAATAAATAAAGATAGCATAAGTAAAAACTCATGTTTAATAAAAAAAAACCCTAAATTTGCACTTAAAACTTTATAAGGTTTTTACTCCCACTAGCCAATTACTCCCGATTGGCTTTCAAGAAAATAATTTCTTTAGTGGGCAAGATCCCATCGAACTACCTCGACCCCCAACTTTGGCTGATGGGCCGAAAATAATTAAACAGGTGGACAACGATTTGTCGATCATATCTTATACGACTCTTGTTGTTTGACCAGTCAACTCTTTGACAATATTTCATCTTATGAAAATAGTCAAACCCTTGCCTCTAAAATCCAAACGACCCCGCTTTGGCTGGTGGCCGAGAGAATTCTTAGTCGAGTCATAACCCCAATATTCATGAGATCGCTTTCGATCATATCTCGATAACGACGATATACCCGTGGTAGGTCAATCCCCGCTTTGGCTGGTGAGTTGGGTCCGAACAAGGGCTCTTCACCGTCGTAATATGGGGAGGCAATTCCGACTTGATTTTTGATGTGGGAATAAATTTTAAATTAATTCACTTAATTAATTTTAGTTTAATTATGGTCTCATCTACTATGTGCATATTACTACTATATCATATAAAGTAAAACATACACAACATTCCGCATACAAAGTAACCGGTATGATCATGGACTTTTCCTAGGTGCGGTTTCGAATACAAACTGACGAAACCGCGGGTCACAAACTAAGGGTATCTGCAACCGTCAATAGGATCTTTATTGCTGTACGCTAATGGGTTCTTTATCTTTCCTTGGTCTTCAACTTCTTGCTCCATTCTTGTTACATAATAAATAATTACACCCGCCACACACAGGGGGAGCTAACGGGAATGAGATAAATGCAAAAAGTAAACTAGGTCACGTTCTTCATAACGGCCTAGGACAATTTTTCAAAAACCAACATAAAGAAAACATTCTCATCTATCCTATTGGTCGAGTCCATGATTAATCGGGGTCCATATAATCACATTATATCTACATCTAATCCATACAATTTTATAATATGAAAAAGATTAAATTCTAGTTTTAACTACTCATGCGTCTTTATTTTATCACATCAAATAATTAAATAACATTTAATTAATTATATGACATCATCGAAATTTAAAATTAACATTTAATTTTTAATCGATTTTAATTTCAATTAAATTTGAACTTTTCAAAATAAATTAAAATTATAAAGTCTCCTATTTGTTTCCTTTCCAAAACCAAATTTGGCTTAGGCCTGATCACTTTTCAAAATCAAAATTTTGGAAGTGGCCTAGGCCTTTACAAATCAAATATTTGAAAAGGGCCTAGGCCTATTCCAAATCAAATATTTGGAAAAGCCAAATAATTTTGGTTTAGGCCTGGCCACTTTCCAAAATCAAAATTTTGGAAGTGGCTTAGGCCTAGGCCTTTTACAAATCAAATATTTGAAAAGGACCTAGGCCTATTCCAAATCAAAATTTGGAAAGGCCAACATGCCATATGGTTTCCCAATGGCCCAAACTATTTGAACCATTGGTTGGTCATATGACACAACTAAACAAACGAGATATCTATGCACAATAAATATCACAAAACGAAAAAGGGTCGATCTCCCCATTGGAAGAAACAGCCGACAGACGGCAGCCATAAGGCCACCGCCGCCGCCGCCGTAGAGGAGGGGGGCCGCCGCCAGTCGGCCGAGCCCCTATAAACCCTAATTTTTTGTTTTTTGTTTCAACGTCTCGTGATTTAAATCTTGCATCTATTGATTAAATACTACGCATTTAAATTATGCTTATTGCTTAAGCTCGAAGTCTGTCTCTGATACCACTGTTAGGAAATCACTATTTTAACGCAGCGGAATTTAAAATTTGATTTCCTTTTTCTAGATCGTTCTTCGTTTAATGCAATAAACACGTTAAGTAGTTTGACGGTTATACCTTGATGATCTACTAGATCTTCGCTTTGACCGTCAATGGAGAGTAGTTCAGTGCGCAAGCCGTCCACGCGTCCGGCCTCTATCGCTAATCCACACGAACCCCTTGCCGGAATCCTCCTTGGATTGCTATCGGAAAAACTCCGGTTGCTAGACCGGCCCTTTTCTTCCCTCACAAACTCACTATGGCTTGCTCTCTAGTTTACACAAGAACTATGAGCTCTTGCAATTGTGATGTACAAAAGAGCTTGACACCCATTCCTTTATATAGAGGAAGTGGCGCCCCAAAGTTGTGTGGAGGAGAAGAAAACATTTTCCCAATAAAATAAGGAAAATCAACTAGATTGATTTATCTCTTTAATTATAATTTATTTTGCCAATATCATATATTGATTATAATTATCTTATTACCATAAATCTATTTTTCCAAAATCAATTAATATCTTATATTAATATTATGGCAATTTATTAATTAAAGTGCACAATCCAAGTGTATCCTTATACCCTAGATGTGGCGCCCCATATATGCCAATTAATTGGCTTCCGGAATATTCTTTAATTAATATAATTAATATCTTGTATTTTATTTATTCATAATAAATAAATACCACCATATTAATTTACCACTATAACCTTTTTAGTCTAGAGATAAACTTTCCTTATTTGGTTATCAACTATAACCGCATTTTAATCCGACTCGATGTTCATATGTGTGTGACCCGACAGGCTTCCGAATATGTTGGCCGTAGACACAAAGTGCAATTTACTAAAATGCCCTTCATACCTAACGATCACGGGATAGCGTCTAGCAACACACCGTGACCCCCAATTATCGGAAGAGTCAAAAGCAATGACTACTACCTTTTATGTGAAGTAGTTACCGTGTAACTTACAATCCTATCGTTGTAATAATATCCCCACGATCGTATCTCGAGTGTCGATACATTAACGATCGTATCTTATAATCTGGATATCATGCTCTCTCGGAATAACACATTTACTCCCACTTTGTAAAGATTCTCGAGAGCTAGACATTCCTTATAAGAAGGCTATTTCGGATATTCGATCCCAATCATAGGATACGCGATTCCCGGACGACCAATCATGTATACTCCGCATGCTTCAATATCATACCCAATCACTACCGCATGATCGCTCCGTGGTTAGGAGAAATCTCAATAGTGTCAAAGCATGACAATCCACACCGTGATGCCATGAAGACTCCGGTCAAAAGGATAATTACACAACCGCCACATAGTGTGACACTTAATGTAAGTGGGTCAGTCTAACGTATGCATTCTCTAATACACGTCCACGTACAATCCAAGTGTCTCTACACTTCGATAGACAAGATCTATCCCTACCTTCTAAAAGATAGAAGACATCCAATACGTGCTAGTCTGATTATGCTATCAATGTCCCATTTGATAATACATAAGACTAGAGACATTTAAGTACCAATCTTGTTATAGTGATTAGAGATCTCATCAACCATAATCACTATCATGGTTTCTCTGTCACAGATTGACACTAGGGACGTTACTATATATATACAACAAATAATATGAAGATAAACAATATATAATAACATAAGTGCTTTTATTAATCATAATAAAGTTATTACATGAACTAAATACACTGTAAATGACCCGACCCGGTTGGATCCGGTCCAACCTGATTAGGTTTAGGACACCTTTCCAACAACCACATCTGGTATTGCCATTGCAGGGGCAACCACATCCGGTGCCCCGATAGAGGCAGAAGTAGCCGCAGATGAGTGTTTACAGTATGACAGCGACGATGGTGTGGTGGTAGACACCGAAATTGTTTTGGGGAAGGATTGGCCAGAGCATGTTGGTTACGCGTTGTTGACTAGGAAAAAGGTATCATATTTTTAAAGTTGTTTAATTTTATAAGTTTTGTTTTGTACGTATATTCTTTTCATAAAACTAACTTTATAAACGTAACGTGCTATTGAACAGGACCGAGGTGTAATTCAATGCAAGCAGTCACATCTTCCCTCCGTTTGTGGAAGATTGAAGATGAATGTGAACAATTCAATCAAAGGTTGAGAGCTAATCCATTGTACAACCTGTTACAGTCTTCTTACAACCAAGTCAATCGTGTGATCGTCAGTGCTTTTGTCGAGAGGTGGCATCCGGAGACAAACACCTTCCACTTGCCATTCGGTGAGATGACGATCACACTAGACGACGTCCGCTATATTACGGGCTTACCGGTTGCAGGAAAGGCAGTCAACTTTGATGTTGAGAAAAATGTTCAAAACCCAGTTACATTTGTTCATAACTTGTTAGGGATTCATACAGATGTAGTGGCAGATGAGTTAGGACATATTAGTGGTCTACGTGTGTCGAAAAGTGGTTGAAGAACAACCTTGCAGTGTAGATGCGGGTTACGTAGTAATGAGGGTGAGGGATCTAGTAGCAATGAGAGTAGGTCGATCATTACTGTGGATCATGCAGTGTGTGGATACTTGTTGTACATGCTTGTTACGTGAGTTAGGGATCTATTTGGATTGCATATAAAGCGAGCTAGTTTTAATTGTTTTGCTCGGGACAAGCAAAAGTCTAAGTGTGGGGGAGTTGTTTACGACTAATTTTATGGTTTTTATCGAGTTGTTTCGTAACATTATCTCCCGTGTTTTAGTGATTTTTATAGAAAATCACTCGCCAAAAGGATAAACCGAGCAAATGATGTTTAAAGATAATAAATTGCAAAAGTGGTCGATTTATGTGTTTTTATCGTTGGTTTTATGTTTATTTGGATGTTGTTACACTTTGCAATATTTTGGATATCTTGTAGATGCATATCTTCGGTCTAAAAGAGGTGTTTAGAGGGTTAGAAGAAGATGCCAAAAGTTTACGAGTTCAACGGAGCAAATTTTCCTAAGTACTTAAATCGTTACATATTTTCGACGGAGATTTGACCCAGCTTAGAGGTATTTTCAGGGGAGGACTTCTTCATAAAAATTGTAGATCTTTGAAAGAGCTTTCCAACGCACTTTGAATTACGTCAATCGGACTTCTACAACTCAAATGGTGGTCAAGTGGGTAATCAATTTGGGTAAGTGGAAAATCCCGAAATATACTCGTAATACGACGGGCTAATCAAAAAGGCGTTTTCGAAGAAGAGTCCTTAATGAAAGTTGTAGAGTTTTCCGAGAGCTTTTTTATGACATTCGGATCATAATTTTTGAAAGTCTACAACTCAAGATATGAATTTTAGAAGTTTCATTCCTAAATCCATAATATTCACCGACTTACAATTACTTTCACCGACCTTGAGCCACCGCCTCAAACTCCTATAAATTCAAGCGCGAGGAAACCCTAATACGACACATCATATACCCACAATTCATAATAATACGGCCGCATCGGGAATACGGCCGCATCTTTCAAAGCAAACAAAAAAAAGGGATGATTTCTTCTCCAATACTCATGATTATCATCATGGTTAGCTAAAGCACCACAACGGGCCACACAACGTCATCACAACCATGAATCGTTAGTTTATCCTTGTTTATGATTTCGAATATTGTTTTATTTATCGATTGATTCTTGGATTAATTGTTAAGTGTTTTATTAGATAGGAATGTCAATGAAACCATATTTTGCTTTGAATTTATATGGAAATATGATTCAATAGTAGAGCTTTTCAATCGATACGGTTAATGATAATTTGAGGAATCACTTGTTGTTAATTGGGTTGTTTAATTTGGGAACAAATTTATGATCTTGTTATGAATGTTAATTTGTTTTGCTTGGAAAAGAAAACGAATCCTAGAAATTGATTTAAAGGAATTTAGTCGATTTCGAGATTGATCATACCAATAAATCGTATTTGGATCATAAAAAGTGGTTGCGTGATTGTTGTGTGGTGGATCCTTGTTGTTTTACCGTTCTTTTAAATCTTTGATAAACCGAAATCGTTCGTAACAATCGTTAATTGCTACGTCTAGTTAGTTAATTAGTGTTAGAAACCATAGTTGTTAATCCTTATTTTTCCGCAAATTTTCTTATACTATTCATCGTTACTGTTCATAGTTACTGTTCATTGCCTTTTAGATCATAATTAGTATAAAATTTAATTTTAGTTAATAAGTTGTGACATTATTTATAACAGCTATATTTTAATCCGATAATTGTACGATTCCCTTAGGACGACTCGGTAACACCCTATACTACGATCCTTATACTTGGGGTGTTCCGGTAAAATAAATATAAAACAAGTTTTATCGAACACAGCACCCCAGGCCCATTCACCAACCTTATCCAGATCCTCTAGAAAATGCAGGTAAGCTATGCCTATCTTATCTCCACTGCGGTCTTGAATCAAACAATACCCTTTCACAATCCTTTCAAACAATACCCTTTCAAATAAATTAATGACTATCCTAGGTATAGACAGTAATTGTTCGACACAAAGTCTTCCCGCGCACTCATCAAGATAATCCTTAAAGCATATCTTCAAGTTTATATTGGGTATAAGGTCAATGATAACAAAGTCTTTAATTTTTTTTCACTTTTATACGCAAATTAGAATGAGCTCTTACCCGTCATAGTAGAATAGGATGTTTCGAGATAATACCCTACCTTACTCGAATCACAGGGTAGCTTCTTCTAACTGTCGTGAGCTTTTAGTCATCATAGTGGAATAGGACATTTCGAGATAATGCCCTACCGCACTCCAATCATCGACTAGCTTTCGACATATACATTTATTATATATTATATTTTTGCAAAGACTTTAGTTATGTTTCACTTATCACATTCAAACTATCAGATATTCACAGTACACGTTCTAAACTTCGGTGGTACTTCACTGTTACTATTAAGAACAAATCTCTCTAAGATAAATCACTAAAATAATGAAAGGATAAAGTTCAAAATTTTTGCTTCAATATCAAAGGCTTCGTGAGTGTGAAATGAATACTATCTCAAATCAGTAAAAACATGCTATAATCATCTCACAAAGTCACATCAGATCATTGTCAGGAAACTACAACTAGCAAGCATTCGTTTCAATTACAAGCTCAAGACTTACAATTATCCAAGTGTACTTTGAAAATTTGTAAAATTGTCGAGAAAATCAAATTTACTCATTTTTTGAAATATAGCATGATAACATACCCAATTTAGACACCCCCCCACACTTAAATCACATTATGTCCTCAGAATGTGCAAATAAAAGAAAAAGAATACTTAGCTGGTTTCAAAGTGATTGTCGGGTTGTAGGTTGACAGTGGTCAGGCCGAAGCATAAATGAACCGCTGCAACTCGTAGCACGGACAGACAACACTAAAGACCGCTCAATAGTATCTGCAACACTCGACATAGCATATAATCTCGGGACAAAAGGGGTATATGAGTAAACATGTACGCAAATAAAGCATTCACAAATGAGACGGGATAACCAACACGTAACTCACCACGTTTTATTCCTAAAAACCTAAAAACTTAACGAAAAAGAAAAGTAACTTAAAAGACTAGGTGCCTCCAGGAGCGCTTCTTTATTGTCATTAGCTTGACAAAGATCTCAAAATCAACCCGGATCGGGCCACTTTGGTTTGATCGTGGCTACTTCTTTATCGAGTCGAGTGGAGAGCATCGGTGTGGTCACAAAGCAACAACAAGTCAAGTGCGTGACTAAGTCTTGGACTTTAGCCATCCAGACAGCACTGATTCTCTTCTTTGTGTTGTTGCTTAATTTTGGCACCGGCATACTAATGGGTGCAGGAGTCGTGGTAGAAGCATCTTTAAGATGAAGGGCAATAATGTCATCATCCGAATTAAAGAAGTCGGATGGGATCTCATCACAAATCAGCACATCAGTCATGTCAACCACCTTCTGAAAGTATAGGACTTCAGGTGCTTCATAAGGCTGTCCGAAATACTTTTTCAATCTATGACCATTTACTTTAAAAGGTTGACCATTTGTACCCTTTTAAGGAGATCGCTCCACCCGGATGAACTTCGACAATTTCAAAGGGTCCGGACCATCTGGACTTAAGCTTGCCAGCAAACAGATGTAATCTGGTGTTGTAAAGCAAAGCCATCTCTCCTACCTTGAAATCTCTATCTTTTATCTTGGCATCGTGGAGCGCCTTTGTTCTCTCCTTGCTCAGCTTGGCATTCTCGTAGGCCCTGAGTCTGAATTCGTCGAGCTCATGTAGTTGCAGTAATCTTTTCTCCCCGCAAAGTTGGCTATCGAAGTTTAAGAATTTAATAGCCCAGGAAGCTCTGTGCTCCAGCTCGACTGGTAGATGGCAAGCTTTGCCATAAACCATTTGAAAGGGCGACGTACCCATAGGGGTCTTGAACGCAGTGCGATAAGCCCAGAGTGCGTCGTCCAACTTCAGACTCTAGTTGGTTCTATTCGAATTCACCATTTTCTCCAAAATCCGCTTTAGACTTCTGTTGCTCACCTCGACTTGGCCACCGTGTCAGGGGTGGTATGGTGTACCAATTCTATGCTTGACACCATATTTCTCAAGAATTTTATCCAGTGGTGCATTACAGAAATGCGAACCTTCATCACTGATAAGGGCTCTAGGACAACCAAATCTAGTAAAGATATTCTTTTGCAAGAATTTCTTAACAACTTTGTGATCATTGGTTTGGGTGGCTATGGCCTCTACCCACTTGGAAACATAGTCTACACAGACGAGAATATATTTGTTAGAGCATGATGATGGGAAAGGTCCCATAAAATCAATGCCCCAGACATCGAAAACTTCACATTCCAAGATAGGCCTCAAAGGCATCTCCATCCTACTACTGAGTCTCCCTACTCTTTGGCATCTATCACAGCCTTTGCAAAAGGCTTCAGCATCTTTAAACAAGGTAGGCCAGTAAAAACCAGCTTGAAGGATTTTTGTGACTGTCTTAGGTGCTCCGTAGTGTCCACCAATTTGGACCACTATGACATTGCTCCGAGAATATCCAATTGTTCATGTTCCGGAACGCACCTTCTAAGCAACCCGTCCTTGCAGACTTTAAACAGATATGGATCCTCCCATACGAGATACTTTAAGTCGCTGAAAAATTTCTTCTTCTCCTGATACGTCATATCTTCTAAATGCCCACTCGCTAAGTAGTTAACGTAATCGCATACCACGGCCTCAAAGTCTCTAGCTTCATTAATTGCTCGGTCGGAAAGTCAATGCCTATCTCCTTAGGGACTTCGCCACCCTCGTTCACTAGGCGAGAAAAGTGGTCACCACAACATTATCACTACCTTTCTTGTCATTAATTTCAAGGTCAAATTCCCGTAGTATCGAATCCATCCGAGTAACCTTGGTTTAGCGTCCGCTTTGCCCATAAGGTAGCGTAGTCTTTGCGT
Organism: Gentiana straminea; assembly: GCA_036785695.1. Taxonomy (NCBI): domain Eukaryota; kingdom Viridiplantae; phylum Streptophyta; class Magnoliopsida; order Gentianales; family Gentianaceae; genus Gentiana; species Gentiana straminea. The sequence continues at coordinate 324,026 of JAVUPR010000160.1, forward strand.
GATCCGTCCATACTACCACTTTGGACCCTAAAAGATAACTTCGAATTTGTCAATAGCAAAAACGACTGCCAAGAATTCCTTCTCGGTAGTGGCGTAATTGCATTGAGCTGGGTTCAAAGTTCGGCTCGCATAGTAAATCGGCCTGAACTTTTTGTCAATTCTCTGCCCTAGAACTGCGCCCACTGCGTAGTTAGAGGCATCGCACATTAGTTCAAAAGGTTTAGTCCAGTCGGGCGCGATTAAAATAGGGGCACAAGTAAGCTTATCCTTTAAGCTATTAAAAGCTGTCTTACATTTCTCATCAAACAAGAACTCCACTTCTTCTTTAAGCAGGTTAGATAACGGCTTTGCTATCGTCGAAAAGTCTTTAATGAAACGCCGATAGAAGCCTACATGTCCTAGAAATCCTCGTACCTCCTTCACCGTCTTCGGGTACGACATTCTCTCAATGGCTTCTACCTTAGCCTTATCCACCTGAATACCATCACTGGACACCTTGTGTCCCAAAACAATCCCTTCCTCGACTAGAAAATGGCACTTTTCCCAGTTAAGCACCAGATTTTTCTCAACACAACGTTGGAGTACCATATCTAGATTCTTTAAGATTTCATCAAAACTGTCGCCATAGACTGAGAAATCATCCATGAAGACTTCCATACATTTCTCCACAAGTCCATCAAAAATGGCTAACATGCACCGTTGAAATGTAGCTGGTGCATTACATAAGCCGAATGGCATTTCGCGAAAGGCAAAAGTGCCCGATGGACAGTAAAAGTTGTCTTCTCTTGGTCATTAGGGTCGATGGCTATCCGGAAATAACCGAATATCCATCGAGGAAACAATAATACTTATGACCACTCGTCTTTCTAGAAGTTGGTCAATGAAGGGCGGGGGAAATGATCCTTAGCGGTGACTTCATTTAACCTCGCGATAATCAATGCAAACTCTATAACCAAAGTGACAAGGCGTAAGGCTACTTCTTCTCCTTTTTCATTCTTTTCCACCTTTGTAATTCCCCCTTCTTTGGCACAACTTGAGTGGGGCCGACCCACTCACTATCGCCTATGGCATAAATAATTCCCATGTCAAGCCATTTGATAATCTCCTTTTTGACAACCTCCTGCATGTGCGGATTCAGCCTCCTTTGAGGTTGTCTGACCTTTTTCGCTCCTTCCTCCGTTCGAATCTTATGCATGCACACGTCTGGGCTGATTCCTCTGATATCGCCCACCTGCCATCCGAACGCGAGGATATGTTTCTCAAGCACTTTAATTAATTCTGCTTCTTGCTCCGGCTCGAGTTTAGATGAGATGATTAAGGGCAACTTATCACCGTCTTTAAGGAAGATGTATTTTAGGTGCTGCGGAAGTGGTTTCAACTCTAAGTCAGCAGGTGGTTGCTCGATACTAGATTTTAAGGGACCACCTTTTTCCTTGTGAGCTTGGACCGGTTGACTGAAAAACACCTCATCTTCCTGAGGTGTAACCCCAGAAAGGTATTGAATGACATCATCTAAAGGAATCTTCCTGTCAGCTTCCGTTTGTTCTTTCTTATGCTTAACCATCTTCTTAAGTTCTTCTTCTTCAAGCTCTTCTGCAAGCTGCTCCCAATCATCCAAATCCCAATGAGTAGTTTCTTTCCGTAAATCTATTTCGTCCCAACTACCCATTAAAACTTCCTCCTCTCGCGAGGTTAAAGTCCGCTTGGTTGAGCTCCTTCAAATCATTGCCGCTCATCCCCGGAATGTCCCGCATTTTTCGTTCACTCATAGGCTCGGTGTGCGCAAGTTGTTGAGACAACTCTTCAGTGATTCCTGCCTGTTCGTGAACTATAACATCCAATGCTCCTATCTCCGTGAGCTCTTCATCGTGGTCGAATTCATCCCCATAGATTGCTTCAATGAATGAGATCTCCCGGCTCGAAGCTTCCCGCAACTTTTTCCTTGCTCGAGGGTAATGGAAGTGTCCCCTACTTTCGAGTGATTTGGCCGGTTTGGAAGTCAATGGTGGAGGCGAAGTATTTAAGAAAGGCCGGCCCGAATCGGGGCATCTCCTTGTCGACCGGTAATCCAAGTATGACCCGCCGATTGGAAAAACTAAATGTTTAACATGGATAAGGACGTTGTTAACACAACCAGCTGCTAAACGGCTAGATCGGTCCACCAACTGAAGAGAGACGGGACGCTCCCTTAGCCTTTTGTCCAGCCCGAGACTCTTGCAGACGTTCAATGGCATCACATTAACAGAGGCCCCTGAATCGCATAAAACATTGTGGAACGTGTGGCCTTCAATCGTACAGGAGATTGAAGGTCGTCCGGGGTCACCTCGCTTGATTGCAACGCTCTGTGAAACCGTTGAACACTCTTCTCTTAACACTTCCTCTGCCATTTCCTTTAGCTTCTTTTTACTTCCACAGGCATCCTTAAGATACTTACAGCACTTAGGCATCTCAGTTAATACCTCAGCAAGTGGCATAGTCACCATAGTATCTCTAAGCATCTTCCTCACTCCGTCATACTTGTTTGTCGAGTTTAGGGTATTCTCTCTTTTCTTTGCCGGATAAGGAAGGGTTTTCGAATGATTAATCATAGGTTGACTTTTAATGGCTTCGTCCTCCTTATCCTTCCATCCGACAAACTTCTCGCTTTTCTTTTTAGTCGTGGGTTCGGCTACCGACTTCTCTTCTCGCATCCTCATCACTATCCCCCGAAAAATCATCATCACTCGCCTCTTCCTCTTTGTTATCCTGTTTACCCCCTCCCGAACTTATGGCGTCGGAGGGGCTACTCGTTTCCCGACATCTTTTCGGGTCCAAATTGTCTTACCGCTTCGAGGGTGACCGCATTCAACTCCTCTTCTCCATACTCCCACCGAGGTGTGATGGCGGTGCAAGCATTGATATCCGCCTTAGGGTTTTTATCCGTATAACTAGGCGTCTTCCTTGAGGTCTCGCTTGCTTGTTGATCACCATCCGACCAATTTGTCTCTCCATCGTTTTTTGACCGGTGGCTAGTGTTTTCACCATGTCTACTAGCTCATCGAATTTCTTTCGAGAGACATAGGTGGGCCGTTGATTTTGCGTTTGAGCCCGCTTACCTTGAGGTCTTTGGTTATTGGATGCACCAGGCGGTGTATAATAACTATTTCGTGGATTTCCCGAAAAGTTGCGGTTTTGAGTTTGACTCGATTGACCAGAATTTTGACTGAAGCCTCTGAAAGGTTGATTCTGGTTCTCCATGGCTTGTACTTCCTCATTCATCGTATTCCCGGCCCGTATGCCCGAGTAATTTACATCCGCCGGCCCTTCTTGTCGCTTCATTTGCATGTTGGCGAGTTGCTTGTTCATCATTTCCATTTGAGCAACAAGCGCTTTGTCTCCGAGTCACTTGAAGCGCCCTCCTTTTTGCTTCCGCCGACACAGTCTTCTTTTGAGTTGCCCACATGTTATTCTTAGCTATCGTTTCTCGCTACCCTATAGGCAGAATCATCTCCTCCTCCTAAAAACGATCCATGAGCTGTGGAATCCAAGTAATCTCTATTGGGTTGCGTAACACCCTGATAGAATAATTCTAGAAGCTCATGTCGAGTATATCCATGGTTAGGGCATTTTCTCATTAACAGATTCAACCTCTCCCAAGCCTTTCCCACACTCTCCCCTTCTAGTTGCTCGAAAGTGGCTATATCTCTTTTTCGTTCCATTATCGTTCCAGGTGAAACGAATTTCGAGAGCAAAGGCTCTTTTAACATCGGCCCGATTATGAAGAGAGTGATGGGGTAAGGACTTAAACCAACGATTTGCTTCACCCTTCAAAGCAAACGGGAAAAGTTTCAATTTAACAACTTCGAAGGAACGCCGGGGTAGTGACTCGCTTCACATATTTGCACAAAAGTCGACAAGAAGTCATGTGGGTCTTCTCGCAAAGGTGCCATGGAATGAACTATTTTGGACCATCCCCACAACTCCATTCTTAAGATCAAAATGCATTCCTCCCATCTCCGGAGGCCGGATTGGTCTATGCCCTTCCAAGAAGTCTTGATCAAGATATGGCGGATTGCGGCCGCCCGGGGCCGTTGTCATTTTCGTTGGTGAACATTTCGAGGTTGTTGTTGCTTCCTATTTGGTTTAAGCAACATTTGCATCGAATTTGGTTTAAGCGAGCGGGATCTTGGTTATTATTCCCTTGGTTCTCCGGTTCGTCATCACTAGAACCGTGTTCGCTCATCTTGTCAGAACTTTGAAATAATCTTCTTCTGACAATGTCTCGCTCAGGTTCGGGGTTAAAGATAAGATTTCCCTTCTTACTCCTGGTTTGCATAAACCAGAGAAGCAGAACAGGAAGAAATCAACCTTAGGGTTGATGAGAGGGGAATGTAGAGATGAGTAGAGGCTTAGAGGTTTAGAAAGAGAGAATAGACTGAAAAGTGAAATTTTCAGAGATTGAACTGGCGTTCAGTGTAAGTGGACGCTAGTTCAGAGAGGATTCAGGAAGTGAACGCTCGTTCCGAGCACTGAACTGGCGTTCAGAAGAAAGATGGGGGCAGACGGGCGTTTAGTATGGGTGAACGCTCGTTCAGAAAGTTTTTATAATTTTTTTATTTTTTATTTTTTTATTTTATTTATTTAGAAAAGATAAAGAAACAGAAACAAGAAAAGAAACCTACCTACGAAAAATTTAAAACAGAAAAGGCACTAAGATGGTAAAAAAAAAAAAAAAAAAAAACGTGTTGAAATCTTCTAGGGCCAAAATGGAGGGGAAAACAGTGGATTTTGACCTCGAAAACGCACTGAACAGCCTACGGAGTTCACCACGTCGTCGGCGTCGGAACGAGCTTTCCGAATTGGGGTCCTGCGTTCCAAACGGACACTCGAGCCGAAAGTTACGGCCAAAATACTACTGCGTGCTAAAAGCGATCCCTTTTGACACGAAAACCGCACTACGAAGAATCCGACAACCGTTTACCGACTCCCCAGCAACGGCGCCAAAAACTTGTTCGATAAAACTTGTTTTATATTTATTTTACCGGAACACCCCAAGTATAAGGATCGTAGTATAGGGTGTTACCGAGTCGTCCTAAGGGAATCGTACAATTATCGGATTAAAATATAGCTGTTATAAATAATGTCACAACTTATTAACTAAAATTAAATTTTATACTAATTATGATCTAAAAGGCAATGAACAGTAACTATGAACAGTAACGATGAATAGTAACAGAAAATTTGCGGAAAAATAAGGATTAACAACTAGGGTTTCTAACACTAATTAACTAACTAGACGTAGCAATTAACGATTGTTACGAACGATTTCGGTTTATCAAAGATTTAAAAGAACGGTAAAACAACAAGGATCCACCACACAACAATCACGCAACCACTTTTTATGATCCAAATACGATTTATTGGTATGATCAATCTCGAAATCGACTAAATTCCTTTAAATCAATTTCTAGGATTCGTTTTCTTTTCCAAGCAAAACAAATTAACATTAATAACAAGATCATAAATTTGTTCCCAAATTAAACAACCCAATTAACAACAAGTGATTCCTCAAATTATCATTAACCGTATCGATTGAAAAGCTCTACTATTGAATCATATTTCCATATAAATTCAAAGCAAAATATGGTTTCATTGACATTCTTATCTAATAAAACACTTAACAATTAATCCAAGAATCAATCGATAAATAAAACAATATTCGAAATCATAAACAAGGATAAACTAACGATTCATGGTTGTGATGACGTTGTGTGGTTTCATCCCGTTGCTCTACCGCTGTGTGCTTTAGCCAATAACCATGATGATAATCATGAGTATTGGAGAAGAAATCATCCTTTTTTTTGTTTGCTGAAAGATGCGGCTGTATTCCCAGAAAAAGTGCGGCTGTATTATTATGAATTGTGGGTATATGATGTGTCTGTATTAGGGTTTCCTCAGCGCTGAATTTATAGGAGTTTGAGGCGGTGGCTCAAGGTCGGCTGAAAGTAATTGTAAGTCGGCTGAATATTATGGATTTAGGAATGAAACTTCTAAAATTCATATCTTGAGTTGTAGACCTTCAAAAATTATGATCCGAATGTCATAAAAAAGCTCTCGGAAAACTCTACAACTTTCATTAAGGACTCTTCTTCGAAAACGCCTTTTTGATTAGCCCGTCGTATTACGAGTATATTTCGGGATTTTCCACTTACCCAAATTGATTACCCACTTGACCACCATTTGAGTTGTAGAAGTCCGATTGACGTAATTCAAAGTGCGTTGGAAAGCTCTTTCAAAGATCTACAATTTTTATGAAGAAGTCCTCCCCGAAAATGCCTCTAAGCTGGGTCAAATCTCCGTCGAAAATATGTAACGATTTAAGTACTTAGGAAAATTTGCTCCGTTGAACTCGTAAACTTGTGGCATCTTCTTCTAACCCTCTAAACACCTCTTTTAGACCGAAGATATGCATCTACAAGATATCCAAAATATTGCAAAGTGTAACAACATCCAAATAAACATAAAACCAACGATAAAAACACATAAATCAGCCACTTTTGCAATTTATTATCTTTAAACATCATTTGCTCAGTTTATCCTTTTGGCGAGTGATTTTCTATAAAAATCACTAAAACACGGGAGATAATGTTACGAAACAACTCGATAAAAACCATAAAATTAGTCGTAAACATGCTGCAACATTGGCAAATCTTTACCGGCAACTATCGAAGGCTTCTAGGACCAATACTATTGGGGTTTCTGGATACATGACATTGCTAGAGGTAACACTTGATATTTAGTTTTTTTGTAATATTTTTTTTGTGTTTAGTGTTTATGTTTAAACACTTACACGACTGTCTGTTTTGTAGTATTTTTTTTTACAGGCATGGGTGTACGAGCACTTTCCAACATTCCGTCCTCCGATGAACAATAACTTCAATCCAAGGGAGATGGTACGGTCATTGAGGTGGAAACCTATTACTGGAATTAACGAGTATGTGGCATTGACATCGTTGAAGCATATGAGAGAGGACTTAGACTTGATGGAGGCACGAGATGTAAGTATGAACTTTTGCATTAACTAAGATAATGGCTCGTTCAGTTATATTTAAAGCATTTTCCATCTTGCAGGTTGTTTGGGATGCTTATAAGGATGTGAGAACGGTCCCTGATGACGATGTATGCTGGTTTTATGGTTGCATACGGACACTGGATATTGTAGAGGTGTATCACCCAAACCGTGTCGTCCGTCAGTATGGACATGTCCAATCCATACCACAGTCACCGATTCCTCCAAAAGCATCAAATAGAAGTGGGAAGGTGAAGAAATACAACGTCACACACGACTCACGTGATGATGACTTTATTCATTATATGAATCATCTAGTGAATAAGGTTCAGAGAATGGGGAAATCAATATTTGACTGGGAATGCACTGCTGATTACATGAATTGGTATCGAGGTGTTGCCATACGTCGTTTGACTGGAGTGAGCAAAAAGAAGCAGCGAGATCCACGAGAGGTTTGACCATATCTATCTATGAATATATAGTCATTTGTTTTGTTTCCTTATTGAATGACATTAACGTTTTTTTCCTTTCTGGTTTCACGTATAGGATGAGTCAAGCAAGGCTAGAGTCGTTGATGCTGTACGAGACGCAGTTACGAATGCTACAAAGAAGAGCAAAAAAGACTTAGTGAAAGCGCTTGAGATGGCATTGGAGTTCATAACTACGGGTGTATGTAGTCAAGCCGAAGCCGAAGCCGAAGCCGAAGAATCAACTCAAGTACAAGATCAACGACCAAAGAAGCGTGCAAGGACCACGAAAAAGAGATAGTTGCATTGAATGAACATTTGGAGTTTGATACATCGTATACACATTTGCTATTTGATACTTTGTATGCACATTTGGTATTTTTTCGTATGTGATTTTAATTGCCATTTCATTTCCTGTTGAATTGGTTTTGAATTCGTTTTTAACTGATTTTTGGTTCCCCGTTGAAAGTGTATTGAATTGTATTTGTGATATGTGTTGAGAATTGGTTTTGACCAACACTAGTTCAGAATTGGTTTTGAGCATCATACACCAACATTTAAGCTTACTCTTATATTTTTGTTCTATAAACGTCACCCCGAATAACGTTTCTGACGCTTTAGGAACGCCAACTGTGTTGGCGTTTTTGTTCACATCACCAACATTTAAGCTAAGCTTCTGTTTACTAAAACGTCAGCAAGGATGGCGTTCCTGACAACATGCCAACGCCGGTGACAGTGTCTTTTTGAGTTTTTTTTGTTACAGAGTCAAATCTGATATTTTGCTCTATAAACGTTACCCATACTGAAGTTTCTAACTCCTTAGGAAGGTCAACTGTGTTGGCGTTTTTGTTCACAGAAACAACATTGAAGCTAAGCTTCTGTTTTCTAAAATGTCAGCACTGTTGGCCTTTACACGAACATATCCACGCCGGGGTTAGTGTCGTTTGTCAGTTTTTTTGGTTCAGAAAGTCCCCAAAATCTGATTATTTTTTTATTTATAAACGTCACTCTGGAGGACGTTGCTGACAAAGTAAGAACGCCATCCTTGTTGGCGTTTTTGTTCACAGAACCAATATTTTTCCCTTGGTTAACACACAAGCAGACCACAATATTACACCAAATATCACACATGTGAACAACAAAATGGTCATAATTCATGAACGTAACTCAAAATACATCACAAAACCTCTAAAACTATGATATAAAATTATTAGAAAATAGATTATTGTGCATCCACAAAATGAGTATCAATACATCATTGGAATTTACAAAACCACTTTCACCTTACTCGTTGGACAAATCAACATGATTCCCCATCCATGGATCCTTGACCACATCATGCCATAAACCGATCCTATCCCGTAATTTCTCATACCATTCATTTGCTTCAATCGTCCGAACTTTATGCCAAATCACGTTCACCCTAGGTATTGGACAAGTGTCTTTCATAAACAAACGAACAAAATGGTTACCATTGCAAAAACCCATCCATATATGGTTAGGTGGCCAAACCGAAGGTTTTTTCTTACTAGGAAGGAAAGTTTGGTTTCCGTGCGCTGTAGACAATATGCAGGGACACACCATATACGTTGCACACAGCCCAACCAAGGAAACTATCAAAATACTTCTCCTCGCCGCACCCTCCATCTTCATGATCAAGTGAGGACATGCATTTGTCGTACACATGTTGTTGTCCATCAAATAAGGCCATATAATGATCCTTGTTTGCTATCAATTCTTCTTGCAACACTTTTCTCACCTGTGGCCATGCACTCTCTCCAAGCCCTATTCCCTGTGCTATTACTCTAAAGCCACAATTTCCATCCGGAGCTACATTAACCATTGACGAAATATGCTCATGAACATTTGGCGGAAAATATTTAAGATACCTTTGTAAGTATCCAACGGTAGAAGATATAGGCATTGAAACCTTTGCACGTTTGGATGGTGCCCAACTACTTGGAGGTTTTTTCTTTTTGGAAGAAGAAACACCTTGAGATGAAGGTGGAGTTGGGGTAACACTCGATAATTCTTGCTCAACTCGTTCAAACATACTCGTCTCCCTCTTAGTTGAGTTGTCCTCCAACAACTTCCTTTTGTTTCCGGATCCCTTAGGCTGGCCACGACCCGTCTTTTTTGTTTTCGGCTCTTGCAACACCGTATTAATCGGTTCAGAAAATTTCCCTTATCTTCATTATCAACCTCTGTCTCTCCCACACGTCTGCCATCTTCAAATTTTCTTCTAAGGCATGGATAACTGCCACATAGTCTAAATCCACTTCTTTTGGAGGTGGCCCTTTGATATCTAGGATCTTCCAATGAACATCGATGGATGACAAAGGGATGCATCCGGGCTTCTTCTTAAACCTTTCCATTTCATGCCTACACGGCAATCCGTGTGTCTTTCGAATAGTACATCCACACTCCTTATCCAACGCATCGCTATCATTGGTTTTTTCCAACTCATCATTCAACAAGCCCAATGCGTATATAGATACATGATGTTTAAGCTCTTTAAACAATAGATTATCTTTGAATTTCTTCAGCTCCATGAAAAAGAGACGTCTCAAAGGATTTTTTGATGTTTTTGATCTCTTGATCAATCAAGAAAATACCGGCTTCCCACTCCGCAACCAAGTCCCCAAGCCCGGATTTTAGCCAATTTTTAACACAGAATGCATTCCCTCGACTCTCGAGGTTGATGTGTTTCCTAGATGAAACACCGAGTTCGTCCATGCCGAGACGAATGCCTCATTGTGTGCGTTCAGCCATGTAGAAGAAACATAACTCATTGCGTCTTCAGTAAAGTCTTCTTACACTCTAAGTCTTCTTACACTCTTCCACTCGCTCATTCAACTCCTCTTCTGAGTTTGCTTTAACAACCTCTGTCCATGCTGTCATTAAATCCTCCCAATCTTCGCTAGTTGTCTTCATCTTCAAATTAGACACAAGATCTTTCTCGATGTGCCACCGGCATAACAAGTTCCTTGCTTTTGGAAATACAACACGTACTGCATTCATTAATGCTTCTTCCCTATCTGTCACAACACAACCTATTCGCTCGCTTTGGTCACCGATTGCTTGGCGAAGCATAGTCAAAGCCCATGTGTAGTTGTCTTCCCTCTCCAAACATAGCAGTGCAAATCCAACTGAAAATGACATGTCCGTAGACGTAACGCCAACAATCTGCAAAAGGAGAATCTTGTACTTGTTTGTCTTGTATGTACAATCCATAAGCATGACAGAAGGAAAGCACCTTGCAAGGGACAAGCTTTCGTTAAAGGCCCAAAATATATCATTCACTACGTTTCGTTCATCATACCTACACTCAATGAAGGATGTGTTCTTGTCCGCCAAATTGTAAACCTTTTGCATTACTGTACGACCCTCTCGTGCATTCTTCCTTATCTTAGCATGAATGTTATAGATCACCTTTTGTGACGTACAGTTTTTCCCATCATCCTTTCTCAACATCCGTAGTATATTTTTAAGCAAAATGTCGTTTCGAGTCATTGTTGCAACAACTTCAACTTGTTCTTTATCAAGCCGACCAAGGTATGAATGGACCTCATCATACTTGAATGATTTGTGATTATGTATACCATTCAAGACTTTTACGGTCCACACTTCCCTAAACTTATCCTTTACGGCTTTCAATAGAAACGGACATCCGGATTTCCTTGTGGACGATTCCCCTGGCTTATTCTTTCTGGTAGTGCCAAATTTTTTCTCGTACTTTCCTCCTTTGCAATGATCCCTTGGATATCCACCCCTCTCACATTGGAATGTAATGTGATGTGTCCACGTTCCGGTAATGTTCGATCTCATTTTCACAATGACGACACCATTCGCTCTTGCCAATGCCTTGAGGTGTTTGGTGACGTCTTCATGTGTTTGAAATACCGTGTGAACATTATATAAATGTGATGAATAAAATCAAGTTTAAAATGCACAAACAATGACATAGTACAACTTTAAGTACACACTTGATCAGTTGTAAAAACTGAAGTCATATCGGTTGATAACTCTTCAGGTATGTCATCCCTCAAGGCAAGCGTGGTATCTCAAAGATACTTAAGATGTTGTTGATCCTCATCGATCATTTCATCAGCCCAATGCTACAGAAATACACATATTTGTATTAGCTACAATCATAGAAAATTGGGATAAGCATAAGAGAATAACGTATTCACTTAATGGTTTATTACCTTAAAATACTCCGCGTTGTTGTCTCCTACTGGCCCCTCATTGTGGCTCTTGTCATTATTTGTCTCATCACATTGTTTCTATGTAAGAAATATTAAAAACAACAATTAAATGGTAGTTCAATACAAATTAATGAACACGTGTTGTGAAATAAAGAAAACGTCATCGTGACCGACGTTGTCGGTGCTGAATAAACGTCAAAGAAACTGACGTTTACAATTCACTGGAGAACAGACACACTGCTTCAAACGTCAACAGTGCCGGCGTTTCATTCCGCCATGCAACGTCAGTTACACCAGCATCCAAGGAACGTCACCCTAGTCGGCGTTTCTACCGCACAAGGAACATCGACTACACTGACGTTCAGACAGTAGAAGGTTATTAGGAATTACAACTAAAACGTCAGTGTGGTGGACGTTCATACCCACTTATGGGCGTCCCCTAGGATGACGTTTCTAGCTTCTAACAGGATCGCTCATAAATGTAATGCAACGCCGGTATATGCCCTAGTACATTCGGAAATAGCAAAAAAACCAACATTTCTTCCACCAATCAATGTCTACCATGGTAATATGCATGTAGGAGGTTTACCCATTCACTTAACTAAAACAATGAACATTAAGAAATGATTTTTAGACTAAGAAATTACCACATTTGATGATTCCATCTTCTTCTCCACTTGAATAGAAAATGGAATGTCTTCAAGTGATATATCAACATCATCTTCATTGTAATGTGTGTGTTGATTGCTTTGAGTTGGATGAGGATGATGATCTTCATAGTTTGTATTTGTTGATGATGAAGGTTCCATGGTTGAAGATGAAGGTTAATGGTGGAGGTGATGAAGAGAGGAAGAAGATAAGTGTGGTGGTGAAATAAAATGAGGTGGTGGTAGAAGCAAATGGGGTAATATTGATTAAGTTAGAAGATTAAGGGTGGTGATAATATTTTTTAATGAAGATTAAGTTAGATGATTAGATTAATAGAAGGATAATATTGGATAATTAATTTTTTTGAAGGACTAGTTTAGATTTTATAAAAGTTGTGGTGTAACAAGTATTTTTATTATTATTATTGTGGTGTGTGTAGTAAGAAAATAATAAAAATAAAACTGTGGTGCCGATAGTATATTTTTGGGGTGCCGGGAGCAAATGGATGCCGAAAGTAATTCAGCGTGTGCCTATAGAACCCACATTTATATATTGCAACTTTATTTTTCTCTTTCCGTAACGAGAGGAAATTAATTAGTTTCCATTATTCCAACCGCCCGAAAGGATCTCAATAAAATATAGGATCAATCAAATCTGATTGGTATTCAATTATCCAACGATTTTGCAGCAATTAAAGATTGTGACCACGGTTAGATTTGGAACCAACAATATACTGAGAACAAAAGAGAATCAATCTAACCACAACTCAAGATTAGCAAGGCAGATGAATAAATTACCATCCAATCTGTACGGAATATTTCCTCAACAATGGAAGTCAAAAGTTACATTGCACAGTGACAAAAATTTAGATCAACGGTGATACATCAAGATTTTCGGTTGGCAAATCAACCAATTAGAAGCACCACAGTTCGACATAAATGTTTTAACCACACAACAACACTATACAATATAATTTGTCTTAAGCTTGATGGGATAGTGTATCATGTGTGGAGTGATCTACGGAACACATCCGTAATTTACGAATGAAATTGCGGATAAATAAATACAGAAAATAAACCTTCGAAAATAAAATATTATTCTATTATGTAGATCTAACAAGTTAAAGCAATACGGTGTAGATCTAATAACACAACTACATGATAGATCTAATGAAATAAGGCTATAACAGAACATATCTGACTTGAAGGTAAAAGAAAATAAAGTGCGATGCATAAATAAATGACAAACCGAGGCGAGTATGGAACTCTTTCTTTAAGATAAATTGCTCCGGTATGGTGCCCACGGTAGTAGCAACTGTCTCCCAAGATACAACGACTTTACGTCTCGGATTTAGAGGCACTTAAAAAATCCGAGCTCCGGCGAACTACTCGGATGCTCCGACTTCTCTTCGACTCAATAGCTAGATCTATATGACTGACTCTTTGTGGTGGAAAGACACAAGAGAAATTTGATAATAAAACCTTCATTCATGGGGTACTTTATATAGTGGAGAGGATGAGCCAATGCTCGAATCTGATTGTCCGAGACACGTCATCAAACTTTTCCCCTTGGAAAAGTAATTCTTTTCTTTCTTTTTTCTTTCTTGGCCGAATTTCATTCTTCCCACACGTTGGGATTAATTTATTTAATCCTCAACTCTGATTGGTTGGATGATGTGTCGTCTGAATTCTGATTGGTCGAATGACTCAATGAATTCTGATTGGTCGAATGACACAATCATATTCCAAAATTAATTTTATGGTTAATTTCATAAAGAAATTTTGTCCAAAAAATTAATAGAAACATTCGAACCGACCCGAGCTCGAGCTCGAGCTCGAGCACGAGCCGGACGGACGGCGGCGGCGGCGTGCGTGTGGAATAATCTAAGTCCTCCCTCCTGCACAAAAGTGTCTTGCCCCTTGGGGCACATCTATAAGAGTATACACTTGTCTTATTACTTGAGCTCACAAGCCTCAAGTTACCTATGTGGGAGAATGGGGTGAGGTCCTCCCTTCAACTCCCATCTCCTACATATTTTCTACCAACTTTAACCATTAATTTCTCATTCACCCGACATCCGAATCGAGTGATTCAAAAGCCCATCATCGACTACTCCGTATGGAGTATTTAATGATATCATTAACTCTCGATGACATACATCGGAGCCTATCCGTAAATCGTGCTAAATTTGACTATTCAACCCTTCAAAAGGGGCTTTTTCTCCAACAGTTTTACCACCATGGTTGTCCGTCTACACCTACGTGGTGAACGACTTGTAAAAGTTTATGTTTCTTAAGTAGCAGTATTGTGAGTAGAATCCGTGGATTCGATATTTGTTTCCATATTTTAGTCGTTCTGTTATCACGGATTGCATTCTTCGGTTTTTTTTTGCTGTTATATTTCATCAAAATATGGGGAGTTATTATGGGTGTTGTTTTGAAAGAATGAATTGTCTGAAGCAGACATTGATTCCCTTGTTGCAATGAAGTCTTTGTGTTATGAAGGGAGGACATGTGAAGATAATAAACTAAAAGAGATGAATATTTTTGATGTCTAGTGAGTGTCGTTGTAAATCGTTGTGAGATCATCATGTACCCGTTTCGAGTTCCCGTGTTAGATATGAATATTTGTGTATATGCAGTCTAGTAAAGTTATTGTAATGCAATGCCTTTATAGGCTCCTAGTTCATCTATATGAAGGGCCACTAGTAAAGTTATTGTATTGCAATACATTTATAGGCTCACGATTCAGCTATTATAGTGGTAGTAAGTCTACTACTTGAAAGAAAAGTTATAGCATATGCAGTACTTTCATTGTAAATTGTGGAAAAAGATACTACTCAATCCCTCACTTTCACCATCTAAATGAAATTATGAGACTAAACTGAAAGATAAATACAACCAGGGGGGAGGCAGGATTATCATCAAGGGGGCGTGATTCTAAGTAAAAAGTGTTCCGAAAAAATCAGTAAAAATACACATTAAATAGACTCTAAGTAATTGAAAGTGTGTTCCGGAAAGATAAGATACATAGAAAAACAAAAGATAAAAATGAAAAGATAAGATATAAATAAAGATGAGATGATAAGGTGCGTTAAAAAAACAAACTCTAAGTAATTAAAACATGTGTTCCGGAAAGATAAGATACATAGAAAAACAAAAGGTAAAAATGAGAAGATAAGATACAAATAAAATGAAAAAATAAGATTCGTTAAAAAACAATAAATAAAGATGAGGAAAAAAAGCATAGAGCAAGGATTGAACCTACACCTCACAACAATCAAATCAAACCTTTAACCACCGGAGCAAACAAGAATTCATTTATTAAATAGACAAATTATTTATACAGATACTCTATTGTTAAAATATTAAAGCTTGACAAAGGTATTATAGTAATTTAAAATGACAACTTAAGGGGGGAATGTGCCCCCTTGCCCCTTGATAGGTCCGCCCATGTACTCAAGGCAAAGATTTTGTTCCCTGAGTCGGTCATATAACATATATCACTATCTAATGATTGCTGACGTAATTTGTTTGATACTGTATCACAATCTTAAAAATCCTACATAATTACCCCGGTGAGCATCATTGTTTTAAATATTTATGAGGAATATTATGTCTATGATTTTTTCTTTTTTCCTTTTATTTACGTAGCAGGACCGTGTAACTCCCCCAGATATATAGTCCTCTCTAAAGGTACTTCAATGAAAAATCTGGTAAAATACATACATTGAAGAAAACTGATCGAGAGGCTCTGTAAGAATTCATTTGCATATTCTTGCTCTTGCTCATGCTTTGTATATATTCTTGATCTTGCTTTGTTTGTGTATGTATATCCTTAATTGCTTTGTGACCGACTGTAAGAGGCTTCTGTGTATGTATATTATTGTTTTGAAGCATTTACATCGAACAAACAAGCTTTTTGTTTGATCTTAGCTCATTTAGTTAGGTTTATGTTAGAAGGATATATATTGAATATATATTTGCTCGATCATACACTTAACTAGAATTAGAAGGATATTGAGTATATATTTGCTCATGGTTTTACGAGCACGTGTTCGTGATCGTAGCTTTGTATATGTTTGTTTACTATCTGAACTTGACTATGTGTTTGAGTTTGACCCGTTTATCGAAACAAACAAACAGCTCTGCTCATTATCACGTTAACGTTCCTTCACTCAAAGATTTCAACTTTCATTTATTTGTTGTGTTTGGGTGAAGTTTATTTAATTAGTTAATAACTTAATTTCAGGATTTCTATTGTGGGGTAGTTGGTTCTTAAAATTTAATGGGTGTTTTACCACCATGATTGTCCGTCTACTCCTACATGGGAACGAATTGTAAAAGTTTATGTTTCTTAAGTAGTAGTAGTGTGAGTAGAATCCTTGGATTCGATATTTGTTTCCATATTTTAGTCGTTTTGTTATCACGGATTGCATTCTTCAGTTTTTTTTGGCTGAATTTATATTTTGTCAAAATATGGGGAGTTATTATGGGTGTTGTTTTGAAAGAATGAAATGTCTGAAGCAGACATTGGTTCCCTTGTTGCAATGAAGTCTTTGTGTTATGGAGGGAGGACATGTGAAGATAATAAACAAAAAGAGATGGATATTTTTGATGTGTAGTGAGTGTCGTTGTAAATCGTTGTGAGATCATCATAACAATATGGTACCCGTTTCGAGTTCCTGTGTTAGATATGAATATTTGTGTATATGCAGTCTAGTAAAGTTATTGTAATGCAATGCCTTTATAGGCTCCTAGTTCATCTATATGAAGGGTCACTAGTAAAGTTATTGTATTGCAATACATTTATAGGCTCACGATTCAGCTATTATAGTGGTAGTAAGTCTACCACTTGAAAGAAAAGTTATAGCATATGCAGTACTTTCATTGTAAATTGTGGAATAAAATACTACTCAATCCCTCACTTTCTTCATCTAAATGAAATTCTGAGACTAAATTGAAACATAAATACAACCATGGGTGGAGGGAGGATTATCATCAAGAGGGTGTGATTCTACGTAAAGAGTGTTCCGAAAAAATTAGTAAAAATATGCACAAGACTCTATGTAATTGAAAAGGTGTTCCGAAAAGATAAGATACATAGAAAAACAAAAGATAAGATATTAATAAAAATGAGATGATAAGATGCGTTAAAAAACAAACTCTAAGTAATTAAAACGTGTGTTCCGGAAAGATAAGATACATAGAAAAACAAAAGGTAAAAATGAAAAGAAAGATATAAATATAGATGAAAAAATAAGATACGTTAAAAAACAAAAAATAAAGATGAGAAAAAAAACGCATCAAGCAAGGATTGAACCTACACCTCACAATAATTAAATCAAACCTTGAACCACTGGAGCAAACAAGAATTCCGTTATTAAATAGACAAATCATTTATATAGATACTTTATTGTTAAAATATTAAAGTTTGACAAGGGTATTATAGTAATTTTAAACGACAACTTAAGGTGGGGGGAATGTGCCCCCTTGCCACTTGATAGGTCCGCCCATGTACTCAAGGCAAAGATTTTGTTACCTGGGTCGGTCATATAACATATATCACTATCAGATGATAGCTGACGTAATTTGTTTGATACTGTATCACTATCTTAAAAATCCTACGTAATTACCCCGGTGAGCATCATTGTTTTCTAAATATATATGGGGAATATTATGTCTATGATTTTTTCTTTTTTCCTTTTATTTACGTAGCAGGACCGTGTAACTCCCCAAGATATATAGTCCTCTCTAAAGATACTTCAATGAAAAATCTGGTAAATACATGCAATGAAGAAAACTGATCGAGAGGCTCTGTAAGAATTCATTTTCATATTCTTGATCTTGCTCATGCTTTGTATATATTCTTGCTCTTGCTTTGTTTGTGTATGTATATCCTTAATTGCTTTGTGACCGACTGTAAAAGGCTTCTGTGTATGTATATTATTGTTTTGAAGCATTTACATCGAACAAACAAGCTTTTTGTTTGATCTTAGCTCATTTAGTTAGGTTTATGTTAGAAGGATATATATTGAATATATATTTGCTCGATCATACGCTTAACTAGAATTAGAAGGATATTGAGTATATATTTCACAGTTTTACGAGCACGTGTACGTGATCGTAGCTTTGTATATGTTTGTTTACTATCTGAACTTGACTATGTGTTTCAGTTTGACTCATTTATCGAAACATACAAACAACTTTGTTCATTATCACGTTAACGTTCCTTCACTCAAAGATTTCAACTTTCATTTATTTGTAGTGTTTGAGTGAAGTTTATTTAATTAGTTAATAGCTTAATTTCAGAATGCCTATTGTGGGGTAGTTGGTTCTTAAATTTAGTGGGTGTTTTACAACCATAATTGTCTGTCTACACCTACATGGTGAACGACTTGTAAAAGTATATGTTTCTTAAGTAGCAGTATTGTGAGTAGAATCCGTGGATTCGATATTTATTTTCATATTTTAGTCGTTCTGTTATCACGTATTGCATTCTTCAGTTTTTTCTTGTGGCTAAATCTATATTTTGTCAAAATATGGGGAGTTATTATGGGTGCCGTTTTGAAAGAATGAAATGTCTGAATGAAATTCTGAGACTAATTTGAAAGATAAATACAACCAGGGGCGGAGGTAGGATTATCATCATGGGGGGGGCGTGATTCTAAGTAGAAAGTGTTACGTAAAAATCAGTAAAAATACACATTAAGCGGACTCTAAGTAATTAAAACGTGTTTTCCGGAAAGATAAGATGCGTAGAAAAACAAAAGATAAAAATGAAAAGATAAGATATAAATAAAGACGAGAAGATACGATACGTTAGAAAACAAACTCTAAGTAATTAATACGTGTGTTCTGGAAAGATAAGATACATAGAAAAACAGAAGATAAAAATAAAAAAAGAAGATATAAATAAAGATGAAACGATAATATGCGTTAAAAAACAAAAAATGAAGGTGAGGAAAAACAAAGCATCAAGTAGGGATTGAACTTGCACCTCACAAAAATTAAATCAAACCTTAAGCCATTAGAGCAAAAGAGAATTCACTTTTTAAACAAACAAATTATTTATATAGATACTTTATTCTTAAAATATTAAAGCTTGACAAGGGTATTATAGTAATTTTAAACGACAACTTAAGGGGGGCATGTGCCCCCCTTGCCCCTTGATAGGTCTGCCCATGTACTCAAGGCAAAGATTTTGTTCCATGGGTTGGTCATATAACATATATCACTATCTAATGATAACTTATGTAATTTGTTTGATACTGTATCACTATCTTAAAAATCCTACGTAATTACCCGGTGAGCATCAATGTTTTCTAAATATATATGGGGAATATTATGTCTATGATTTTTTCTTTTTTCCTTTTATTTACGTAGCAGGACCATGTAACCCCTAGATATATAGTCCTCTCTAAAGGTACTTCAATGAAAAATCTGGTAAATACATGCATTGAAGAAAACTGATCGAGAGGCTCTGTAAGAATTCACTTGCATATTCTTGCTCTTGCTCATTCTTTGTATATATTCTTGCTCATGCTTTGTTTGTGTATGTATATTCTTAATTGCTTTGTGACCGACTATGAGAGGCTTCTATGTATGTATATTCATGTTTTGAAGCATTTACATCGAACAAACGAGCTTTTTGTTTGATCTTAGCTCATTTAGTTAGGTTTATGTTGGAAGGATTAATGTCATTATGCGTGTATAGTGATAAAATAAGGATTTAGTGATCATTTCCTTATTAGTGATCTCCTTCCACTGCACGTTGCACGCACGGCTCAAGACCGTAGCATGCACGGCCCGTGCGTGCAACAGGAATGAGCCGTGCATGCAACGGACAGTGGAAGGAGATCACTAATAAGGAAATGATCACTAAATCCTTATTTTATCACTGTACACGTATAATGATGACCCGCGCGTGCAACGGGCAGTGGAAATACATCATTAGTAAGGAAATGATCCTAAATCCTTATTTTATCACTGTACACGCATAATGACATTAATGTTTTTCGGTAGTACATTAAAGAAAGACGTAGAAACTTCAATGATCTTTTATTTATACCCTTTCCCTAAACATAATTTTCTTAGTTAAAGCCATATAATATAAATACATCATATTATTATTTTTATTTTACTTTATTTTTTGGTTTCTTGAAATATATTATTTTCATTTTCAAAAAGAAAGAAGAAAGCTATTGTTTTCATAAAAAAGTTTTTCTTTTTTTGAAAATTTTCATGAAATGTTGATAGTCGAATGGAACCAAAGTTATGAAAAAAAAGTATAAATAGACATGTATTATAATAAACCGTGTAACGCCAATCATTTCTTTCCTTATTTATTCATGTTGATTTATATTTTATGGGGTAACGGTTATAAAGGATAATAGTAGAGAACAAATTGTAAAAATTGACAAGTAGCTTGAAAAATGGTGGAAAAAAAGACTAAAGACACACGAAATTACCCCTTATCAATTTAACGACTTCAATTTCACTATCAAAGAAATCCAGTAAAACAAATCCACTAGGACCTTTTAATATCAAACAAAATCCACCACCAAACAAATCCCCTAAAGCACCAGCAGTTTTATGGTGGTCCTGGAGCACCATGTCATAGTTGTTTGTCCAATAGGAGTTTTTAAAAGAGGGGTAAAATTATAAAATTATGGCATTTATATTTGACACGGTCGGACCCGCGTGTTATTCTGATTTCCTATTGGCCCTGGATCACCAAGTCATACTCGGTCCAGGACTAGGATAAAATTTGTGCTGGACTAAATACCAATTTTTTCAGACATGACTAAATATCAATTAAAAATACATGTATTTTGTCATTTTTAACATTTGTTCTTAATTTTATATCGATCCGGCTGATTTCTTGCCTTTCACGTTTGATTCGATTGCTGTTGGTCGTTATTTTCTAATTACTGGCTGCGCAAGACAAAGATTTTGAGAGTTACACAACTCTTTGCTGCATTTAACATCACAACACCTCATTATCAAATTTTCTCTGCGTTGTGCTGTTCTATTTCATCTCCCCCTCCCCATCGTTAAACACCTTGAAAACTGAAGCAAAGATTGATAAACATAAAAGAAAAGTTAATACTCCCCCGTCCCGTATTATAAGTCCTTTTCTATTTTTCACACAGATTTAGAAAAATTATAAATGAGTTATTTTTTAATATTTCAAGGCAAAATAGTGTATTGGTTTTTGGGATTGATTTATAATATTGCATTGTTTAGTGTGAAAGTGAAAATAATGCATTAATCTTGTATTGAAATGTGAGAATGACTTATATTTTAGAACACCACAACAAGGTTAAAAAGACTTATATTGCGGGATGGGGGAGTATCTATGATGCACAGATACGGATACGTGGATACGAGATACGCGGATACGGGATACGCAGATACGCAATTTTACGAAAATATAAGGTATGGATACTGGGGTGTATTTCTAATAATAAAAATATAATGACTAAACTGTCAATAATAAAAATAGTGTGTATATATATATATATATACGTGCAGTGCCGTTCCTGACATTTAATGAGTCCGTGGCAAGATTATAATAAAGGCTCTTTTTAAAGTGACATGATTAATGTTGATTTTTGTTATTGTTTAGTGATATCTACTAATACATTGTTGTCTTGTTTATGGTTCTTTACCGTGTTTTATTGAAATATGTTTTCTATAAAAGAAAAAGTACTTGAATGGAGGCCTTGAGCCGTGGGTGCAATGGGCAGAAGCCGTGCGTGCAACGGGCAATGCAAGGAGAAACAAGGGATGAGAGATGGTAGATTAAATTGCGGAAAGTTAAAAGTACAATGGAGGCCTTGAGCCGTGCGTGCAGCGGGCATGAGCCGTGCGTGCAATGGGCAGTGGAAGGAGAAATAAGATGGATGAGAAATTGTAGATTAAATTTGCAGAAAGTTTTTTTTTAAGCGCATGACTAGAAAAAAAACGGGAAAGAGGATGTTGCTAATAAGGTTTTTTCATTCGGAACATTGTTCCAAAAAGGGTGTAATGGTAAATTCATACATCAAGTAAAAAATCGTATGTTGTCATTGGCCAGAGTCAATCTTGAGTCACTAACAACAAATACCACCATTTTTCCACTAAACCAATACACATTATCATTAAGATATTGTTTGAGCTTACTATAATTTTGATTCATTTGCTTGTAACACAATGGTGAATGCTCTATTAAGTAATGAGATCTATAAACACTCATCATTGCTACCTTACTATAATTTTGATTCATTTGCTTGTAACTTGTTTGAGCTTTATATTGGCCGTTGACTGTTTTCGTTTCTTTATGTTCAGAAGGTTTCTTTCGAAATATGTCTATTGGTTCAGAAGGTTCCGTTCGAAATTTGTTTTATCTGTTCAGAAGGTTCTTATAATTTCAAGTAACTTCTGTTTAAATGCGTGCCCATTTGCAAATCAGTAAAAGAATCAGCCGCTTACCAAGATAACATGCATAAAATGTGTCTTACCATCTATGCGTATAGGTGATTCAATAAAAGTTTGTCCTTTAATTATCTATTTGAATACATTTTGTCAAATAGGATGATGGCATGGATATGCAGACAGATAATTTCAGCTGGCACATAATGATTGAAAATAATGATCCGCATAGCGTAGAAACAAATTTTCAGCAAGTTGGTTTTGTAATCACACTTGACAAAACGAGTATAGGGTTCATGTTAGATGTTGTAGTTGAGGAGAATCATGTATTGACTCAAGTACCAAGTATGGATCATAATACTGGGGAACATGAAGAACAAAATTGTGTTCCTTTTGAAGATGCAACGGATATGGAACAAGAAAGAACGGACATGATATTGGGATGTGAGGAAAAGTACGTTGATAAATTGAGACAACAACTGGTGAACGATGTTTGTGACACTAATGTCGGTGCATCAAAGGTAATTATCTAGTTTTTTTTCCTTACTTGAGACACAACGGATATTATAGAACATGAAAGTCTTTCATGCAAAATAGGTGATCTTTAATCATAACATCTTTTATGGCATTTCAATAAATAGGAAGTTTGCATGATGACAGCAAATGATGGAAATGCGTGCAACCTGCAGCCACTAAACCTCAATTCATGTGCTCAACAAGTGGATGTGTGGTTCTCAAACTTCAATTATGCCCTAATAGTCAAAGAGCTTCAAGTGAGACTCGACCATCAAATTCAAGTGAATGAAAATCAAACTATTCAGTTGTAGCAGGAACATCAAAAGATGAAAAGAGAGATCACTTGATACGCAAAGCAACTACATCTGGCGGATAATCTTGTTGTGGATTGAAAGAGAATGAGTAAAGCAAGGGACGAGTTTTTCAATCTTACATGTGTTGCAGTATTGTAAAGATTATATAAGGGGGCCCAAAATTACATGTGTTGCAATAGTGTAAAGATTATATAAAATGTCATAATTTTTATATCTTAGATTCTTAATAATAATGTATGTTGGTTTATTGGAAAACAGTGGTATTTGTTCTTAGTGACTCAATTTTGACTCTTGCCAATGACAATATAAGATTTTCTACTTGATGTATGAATTTACCGTTAAACCCTTTTTGGAACAAAGTTTCGTATGAAAAGACCTCATCGACGACATCCTCTTTCTCGTATTTTTTTTCTAGTCATCTAATGCGCTTAAAAAAACTTTCTGCAATTTAATCTACCATATCTCATCCCTCTTGTTTCTCCTTTCACTGCCCGTTGCACGCACGGCTCCTGTGCCCGTTGCACGTATGGCTCAAAGCCTCCATTCAAGTACTTTTTTTTATAGAAACCGTATGTAACGCCCCACTCCCGGATACCAAGCCATTGTCCGGAAGAGAACATTTGGCGCATATAACATTAAATAAATCCAATATTATACGACACCCTCTACGTCGTCGTATCATAAGTAAAGCAACGGAAGCCCAAAAGGCTCGGGTAAAATCATAAATGCTACTAGAATAGAATACAAACCGACTAGGGGTAGAAAGGAAAAGCTTACAACAACGAGATAAAGCTTACAACGTACGATGTTACAAAATAAAGATACAACACTTGTCTTACAAACTTGGAATAAAAGTACAACATGTTATTTAAAAATCTACAACATACTATAGTACAACCTTTAAAAGAAAGTAAAAGAAAGCATCTCAGCACCAACATCATCAAAACATCATCGAACTCCTCAACGAGCTCAAGGACAACCGGTTCGTCTTCTTACCCCAAAAGCACACAAAACAACATATGCAATTGAAGTAAGTACAAAGTACTTAGCAAGAGGAAAAAGCTGATGTATAATCAAGTCTTACTACGAAGGGTTAATTAATTATTATTAAGTTATCTTTATGAGACCGACTTAATTCTGGAGTTCACTTCACGCTCATCAACATGTCGTGACTAAACGTTTCTAACTTAACTTAACTTTGTTACAACATGTTTGCGAGGGCACTACACTTAGTGAGATATGCACTAAGACAGAAGACGCAACCCTATAGAGATAAATCTCTAGCGGTCCCGAGATAATCATTCCACTTTATCTGGCCAACCCTAAAGAGCTGACCGGTGAATGCATATCTCATTCGTGAGTTTGTCCGGCGGAACGATCACTACTTTATCTCGCTGGTCTAGAATCCGCCAGTGATCATCGCCACTTTATCTGGCCAAACATCACATTGCTGATATTGTACTGTGTCTATCCAAGCTCTCATGATGTTTAAACTTTTATCTAGTCAAATACGTTTATTAAGTGATTAGCTAGCCACCTAGGTTCATTCAGGACAAAAAGCTCCCTACTCCCTCTTCTTAGACTTTTAGACTCAAGCTAGCAATTACACAGACATCGATGAATACTAATTCATCAAAGCACAAGGCCACTCTTACTCTTCCGACGGTCCCGAATTTTAATTCCCTTTAAGAATACATCCGGTGCAGAACCAAGCGCATCAGAAACTTATTCATAGCTTTGTAATGTTCATGAATGTTTATTAATGTTTCATTTTGTAGATCAAGAAACAACACTTGAAACTCAACATATAGCTCAAACATCATATTTCCCAAAAGCAAGATCAATGCGTGCGCATTCAAGGGAATGCGTGCGCATTCTAACTGTACAGGCCCTAAACTGATTTTCAACATTTCTCTCGATTCTACAACCTTTCTAACATGTTTATCACCAAAAATACACATCAAAACAGCAGGAAAACAGCCTTTAAACATACCATAACATCTTGTACTACAACAACAACAACAATTAACATGATTTACAATCAAGAAATCAACACAAAAGCCCAACCTTAACATCATAAAATTTTAATTAAACATTAGGAAGAGCCTCTTACTTGATTGAAGCCATAAACCAAAACTAATCTCTGCAGCACTTAAACAGGCCTCAAACAAGATCTAAAAGATCACAATTAACATGAATTAATTGATGATCAAAGCTTCTAAACAAAGAACTACGAAACAAAACCCTAGAACATGAATTCATGATCCTTTTCATGAATTCACAGCAGAAATTCGACTCCAACATACCTGAGAATCAGACCCAAATTCTGGTATTAAAATGATCCTCGTCTTCTCACGATTCCAGCGGTACTTTCGGATTTCTAAACGGATTCACGGATCAAAAGTTATGCCCAAAACCCTAAAACACAAAACATCATGATCTTTTACAATTTGCAGCAGAAAACGAGTTAACCAAACCTGGATTATATCCTATAAGAGTATTTGTAGAATAATCTACGCTCTGAGACGATCGTTTTGACTATTTTTGGCTGCAAAACGGAACTACGGATTGGAAGATATGAATTTTTGAAGTTTATCTCCTTTTCCAAAGAAAAGAGGAAGAAGGAACGCAGAGCAGTTTTTTTTTCTTTTCAGATATTTAGAAAGGAAGAGTTATGAGTGTGGGAGGTTTTAATCTTGAAAATAACCTCCAAGAGATTGATATTAATTATTAACTCCCATTAACTTCCCTTTTATATTTCAAATAAAACTTAAATTCTTTATTTATTTATTATAAATTTGAACCTTATGTTAAAAGACGTTTTTGCCCTTTTTCGAAAAGTCGGGATGTTACATTTCCCCCCCCCCCCCTTAAAGAAGTTTCTCCCTCGAAACTTACTAGAACAAACTCCTCTTTCATCTTAGATACCAGCTTGCCTACTTTCTAGTTCACCTTCAAACAAAACGTTATCTCCAACTGATTTGAACTTTGGTATTTTCGTCGTCCAGACTTCAATGCGTCCAATACAACTAATCTTGTACTTCAGACCCGAGCACTACTCTAGCTTATTCACGCCTTTCAACTACCTTATACTCAACTCTACTAACCTAACTCCTTAAACTCCTCCTATAACACTTTGTCCCAAAATTCATAAGTCAATCCACTAATTAACAAGTAGTATTCTTCTAGGTTCTTCGTCCACGTTGTCACCCTTACAGTTGTTTCCATACTTATACGAGGGTTGCTTTGACCTATACATCCGCCTTACCTTCAAGAAACTATCTATTAACTTTAGGAACTTGAACTCCGTCTTGTTATCAATCCAGCACTAAACCATCTATAGCACACCCAAACCATAGACATACTTCAATCTTTACTAGTCTTCAAAAAGTAAACCATATAAACATCTTCTACCAAACTTATAAGGCTTTCCTATAGACAAGAAAACAACTTTTGACAGTGAGTTTATCAGCAACCATAATTTTATAGTCCAACAGAAGACTGGAGTTGTAAAAGAATTTATTTTTAAGCAAAACATATACAAGAAACAGAGTTTTAAACTTATTCTCACCTTGATTCGAGAAGAAAGGTAAGAATGGTTATAAAAGTCTTTTGAAAACTGAAAACTACTAAAAGAGATAACAAATGGGAAATTTTGAGACGCGTAACACAAAATGAAAGATGGTTTGAACTTGGTTCACATGTATATAGTAAAACATTTTTTTGGATAACACAAAATGGATGACATATAAAATTTATCAAGATGAGGCCACTTGTGATAAAATCGATAAAACAAAAGTCTCTGGCTGGGACATTTGTTGCAACCAAAAGATCATCCTATATAATCCATATTACAAACATTTTCATTTCCCTTGAAGTAATTGGTATGATTGAATGCAAAAGAATAAATTTTCTTACTTCGCTATTAAAGAGTTCAACATAAAAGGTCTGGAAGTAGAAGAAGTTACAATAAAACACGGTAAAGAACCATAAGCAAGACAACAATGTATTAGGAGATATCACAAAACAATAACTAAAAGCAACATAAATCATGCCACTTTAAAAAGATCCTTTATTTTAATCTTGCCACGGACCCATTAAATGTCAAGAACAGTCATGCACGTGTATATATATATATATATATATATATATATATATATATATATACTATTTTTATTATTTACTGTTTAGTTCTTATATTTTTATTATTTACAAATACACCCCCGTATCAGTATCGTATATTTTCATAAAATTGCGTAGCTGCGTATCCTGTATCCGCGTATCTCGTATCCATGTATCCGTATCTATGCGTCCTAGATATTACCTTTTCCTTTATGTCTAGCAATCTTTGCTTCACTTTTCAAGGTGTTTAACAATAGGGGAGGGGGAAGATGAAACATAACAGCACAGCACAGAGAAAATTTGATAATGAGGTGTTGTGATGTTAAAGGTTGCAAAGAGTTGTGTAACTCTCGAAATCTTAGCCTTGCACAGCCAGTAACTAGAAAATGACGACCAACAGCAATCGAATCAACCGTGAAAGGCAAGAAATCAGCCGGATTGATATAAAATTATGAACAAATGTTAAAATGGCAAAATATATTAATTGATATTTAGTCATGTCCAATTATTTAGTCCAGCGCAAATTTTATCTTGGTCCTGGACCGAGTATGACTTGGTGATCCAGTACCAATAAAAATCAGAATAACCCGCGGGTCCGACCGTGTCAAATATAAATGCCATAATGTTACAATTTTACCCCTCTTTTAAAAATTCCTATTGGATAAACAACTATGACATGGTGGTCCAGGACCACCATAAAACTGTGGTGTTTTAGTAGATTTGTTTGGTGGTGGATTTTGTTTGATATTAAAATGTTTCAGTGGATTTGTTTTATTGGATTTCTTTGATAGTGAAATTGAAGTCGTTAAATTGATAAGGGTAATTT
Organism: Gentiana straminea; assembly: GCA_036785695.1. Classification (NCBI taxonomy): domain Eukaryota; kingdom Viridiplantae; phylum Streptophyta; class Magnoliopsida; order Gentianales; family Gentianaceae; genus Gentiana; species Gentiana straminea. The sequence goes on from JAVUPR010000160.1 coordinate 352,590, forward strand.
CGTGTATCTTTTGTCTTTTTGTTTCTCACTATTTTTCAATCTACTTGTCATTTTTTACAATTTCTTGTCCACTATTATCATTTATAACAATTACCCCATAAAATTATAAATTAACATGAATAAATAAGGAAAGAAATGATTGGCGTTACATGGTTTATTATAACTAGTAGTTGCACCCATGCGATGCACGAAATACCCACCGTGAATTGTAGTTTTTCCTTTGGTAGTAAAATTACATGATGTTAAGATATTGGTTTTACATGGTTTACGTGGTTCTCGAAAGAAATAAATATTGGAGTGGTAAATCTTTTCATTTATTTCTCCATTTTGATAGGAAATATATAGCAAGATATATGACGATGACAAATTGTGTCACCTTGATGATCCGGGCCCTAATTGAATCTAGTGATGAACGCACAAAGAACCCTAATGCCTAAAGTACGTGATGGTGGATTTTTGTATTTGCGGCTGAGTCTAAGACTGCATATTAGATTGCCTACGTATCTTGTTAGGTTCCAGGAATCAAGACTTACGTAGTTCCTGGATTGGGGTATTTATAATGACAACACTTGCCATAACCCTAATAATAAGTCGGCTTATGTTATTGTCAGATTTACCCTTTAATGGGCCTTAACCCTTGCCCAAGTTATCACTGTTAACGGGCCTGGACGGCTGGTGCGGACTCTGCCCTCGATGTCGATATTTCCGACCTGCGGTACTCGACTCTGGGACCCATTGTCCTACACTGCCAGCTGGTGTGGGCTCTGTCCATGTGGACTTGTCGTCTCACACTGCTCGAATGTCGATAGTCGTAGCCCCGATTATGGGCGTCGATATGAGTACCTTGGAGTTAATTCATAATGTCATGACCAACCGATAGACGACACGTGGAGGGAGTGAAACCCTGTATCGTCATAAGCCCCCCAGACTTGAGAGAGGTGACTCCCGTTGTCCGAGGTCGGGTCTGTCACCTGAATCTTCTCCGAGTTGGGTCGTCACTTGGGCAGGATTTTTCCCGCCTTTTGCAACCCTAACTGCCTGTAGATACGTGGCGCGATATCCTGGCACACAAACGCTTCGTATCCCGCAAAACGCGTCACTGCCTTGATTCTCGTGATTTCCAGGGATTATAACCCCCACTACCCACGTCTTTTCACATCATTTACAAATCCTTGCTAGCATATAAAGGAGAGGAGATAGAAGTTGGAGCAGAGCCTATTTGCCATTTCCTTTTCACAAACTCCAAATTTCCAACGCCAAGTAAGCTTCTTTTTCTGTGTTGTTCATCTTTTGCTTTGATCTATCTATGTCCAGTAGTAGTGCCACAGAATCCGATAGGGGTAGCGAAACACCTTCCCGTAGTCAAACTCCGGTACTTGTTACTTCTGATCATCTTCTCCGGCAAGACTCCGGTGAGCCCACAGCTTTCTCTCCTCCTGTCCCTAACCAGCCTAAGAAACTAGTAACCAGGATGGATGGAAAGGGTGCTAAAGGGTGTCTCAGTGCTCTTTCCCTTGAAGATGTTACCAGACATTGCCGGAAATGCCATATCACCAGTCCTCCGTTTGAGGCTCGACTTCCTTCCGGCATTCATAAGTTTGCCGACGAGCCCCCAGAGGGGTTCTGCGCCGTCTACGAGGGTCAGCTCTTGAGTGGATTAAGGTTTCCTCTTTGTCCGGATGTCCTCGCGGTCCTAGATCATTATGAGATAAGCATCTCTCAAGTTGCCCCGAACGCCATCAGAATTCTAATGGGGTTCATCATCGCCTACCGAGTCGCGGGAGTCTGCTTCTCGATACCCCTTTTTCGGTATTACTACCAGATTGCTGCGACACCCGACAAGCTATGGTATACCTTTCAGAGGAGGCCAAACCGACATGAATTCATGTCTAAGGGACCTTCATCACACGGGGAGTGGAAACCCCGATTCTTCTTTCTTCGACACGGCCTAGAGAACCCATATATAGGGCAATGGAGGTCGAGGGGCTCGAAGAAGGACAAATGGGGAAACGCACCCATTCCAGAGGAGGCCCGACTTCTGGGTGGCTTTAATTTCGAGGTGTGCACTCGAGATTTTGAGCCTTCTTTATAATGTAGCTCATCTGGAGGAGGCTGGGCCGATCCCATACGCCAATCTTCATGCCCAAGACCAAGAGAATCGTAGGGATTTTCCTTATTTTGCTTTCGTGTTTGTTGTTTTGTCGAGTCTGATAACTTGTTATTTGTTGATCAAAACTGACTTATTCTTTTCATTTTGAAGTGGGTAGGTTTTCCAAGGTCACCGATCCTACACGCCTTCCTCCATCGGTGGTCGCGGCTGCTCCACCTCTCGGGGGTCAGGCTACTCCCGACTTCCCTATGGCTGAAATCAGGGCGCCTTCTTCTTCGGGAAGGGGGTGCTGCTCAACCTGAGCCTACCCCTACTGCCATCGAGTCGACGGTGCAGGCTCGATCAACAGAGCCGCCACCAGCGGCTTATCACTCCGATTTGGCTCGCTTCGGGACGAAGATGAGGAGGAGCTAGTCGACGTGACTCCGGCTGTTGAGGTTAACGTCGAGGAACGGGTTCCCCCGACCAAAAAGAGGCCAACTGTTCCAGAGCTGGTGAGGGAGCAAAACCAACAGTCGAAGAAGACCAAGGTTGCTGAAGCTTCTACCGAGCTTGAAGTCGATGTGAACTGGGTCGCTGAAGATTGCGCGACCTTAGAGGACAAGGTCTTGGCTCATGCGCTCCGGAAGTCGAATCGCCTCGTAAGTCGATTGTATTTCTTCTCTTTAAATGTCGATTACTTTCGAGGTCTATGCCTTTGTCTATTGTTATCTGATATCTCTTTTCTTTTGTAGAGTAACTTTCTCCGTCGAGAGGCTGCCCGGCGGCTGGCCAAAACGGGTGAGTCAGCAGATGATCTCAGAAAGGAGAACGGCAGACTGTTGCAAGACAATGTCGCAAAAGGTGCTGCTATCGCCGGCCTAGAGACTTAATTTAAGGCGTTGAAACGTGAGTCGGTCGCCGAATGCCAGAAGCTGCAGGATAAACTGACGACCGCTGAGAAAGAGCTGACCCGACTGCAGGCTGAAAGGCACGATCAGGGCAGAGAGTTGCTTAAGCTAGCCGAAGACTTCGCAAAGGTGCAACAGTCGCACAAGGCATCGTTAGAGGACGTAGCGAAGTCTCGACATGAAATAGCTGCACTACAAGCTGAATTGGATCAAGCGCGAGCGCAGGTCGAGACAGCTAAGACGGATGCGATCCTGGAGTATCGGAAGTCGGCCAACCTTGACGCAGATCTGGAGGTGCTCATGCGCGCAGCGATGATGGGTGACTTTACTCTGGCTGTGAACCGGGTGAAGGCTGTCAACCCAGAGTTTGACGTGTCGACGCTCGAGACGGCGATGTTCTATAATCCCAAGGTGGAGTCGTTGTACGACCAGTACAGTGAAGAATTCCAACAGTGAGAGTCTTTGGCCATCAAGTATGGTCCTTCTACTTCTGCTCATGCTGTTGATCCGACCTCCGCCATTCCTGAGCCGACTCCGGAAACCGACCTCTGATTGCTGCTTTTCTTGTTTCTCTTTTATTATTCGAACTCTGTTGTAATGACATTATTTTGAATCAACTTTGGCTGGTCTTTTGACCTGGCCTTGTTTGTAATGATTTTGCTTCGAATTTCAATTCGATTTTGCACTGTTTTTATTTCCTTTCTTGTCTTGATGTTTCATAGTCTTTCTCTTGTCGAGCCTTTGGCTTTGTTCGCTATTTATTTTATCGATGTTGTGTTGCCCCCCAAGTGTATTATGAACCTCCGGTTCTTATTGCACTTGTGGGTTTAATTGTTATCGACCTGTTTGCCTTGGCCCTTTTTGCCTTATAGGCTTGTTTTGGCCTCAGGCTGAATATTTTAGTCCGACTGTGCGAACTGTCCCTTTGCTTTGACCTTTTTCACCCTTTGGGCTCGTTTGGCTTTTGCTTGGGACGTTTGGCCCGACTATGCGAACCGTCCTTTGTCTTAGCCTTTTTCGCCTTTTAGGCTCGTTCGGCATTCGACTGGGACAGGTGGCCCGACCATGCGAACCGACTCTTTGCCTTTGCATTTGTTGCCTATTAGGCTCACTTTGCTTTTGGCTTTACTGAGATGTCCGACCTGCGGATTTCTCTACTCGTTGTCGACTGTTTTGCCTTTAACATTTTGTATCACATTGGACTTGTAACGTTTCGGCTATAAATCCTAACAAACACATAAACATCTCGAGAAAACATGAGTTTATTAGAATATTTTTTGAAATTGTCACATGGACTTATTACAGGATCGATAAAATGAAAAGCAAACAAAAGTTGATCGAAGCAAAGCTTATCTTAAACATAATATTTTCTCAGGTTGTTGGCGTGCCAATGTCGAGGAACCGTGGTTCCATCTGCTCGCCCAAGTTGATAGGACCCTTTGGGGTGAACCTTCAGAATCTGATACGGGCCTTCCCAATTCGGGGTTAACTTTCCCATCGCTTCTTGTTGACTTGCTTCGTTCTTCCTCAGAACCAGATCTCCGACTTTAAAGTATTTGTGTCTGACCCTCGAGTTGTAATATTGGGATATCTTCTGCTTGTACCTTGCCATCCTGGCTGAGCTATCTCTCTTCGCTCCTCAACGTTATCCCTTTCATGTCGGAGTTCAGGATCATTTGTTTCCACTTTGTAGGCCAGAACTCGAGGAGAAGGGACACCAATCTCCGCGGGTATCACCGCTTCGCACCCATATACTAGAGAGAAATGAGTTTCTCCTGTCGAGGAATTAGGAGCTGTCCTATACGACCATAGGATGCTCGGAAGTTGTATTGCCCAATCTCGACCTTCTGCCTCAAGCCTTTTCTTCAACCCCAGCTTGATCTGTCAATTAGTTTGCTCGACTTGACCGTTTGCTTGCGGATGAGCCACCGAGGTGAATCTCTGATCGATATGGTATTCACTGCACCAGTCTCTAACTTTCCGGTCTTCGAACTGGGTACCATTATCCGAGATCAGAGCCTTTGGATTGCCGTACCTGCATAGAATGTCGACCCACAAGAAGTTTTTGATTGTTGCAGCTCGGATGTGTTTAGGGTATATTTTACTATATTTTCGGGCTTAATCCCTAAACAATTTACCTTATTTTTAAGGGAAATAAATGAGAAAAGCGTGTTTTAACCGTTGAATTCCTATAATGGTTATTGAGGGGTTATAATTTAATTATGAGGAAATATTGAGTTTAAATGTTATTTTGTTACACATTTTATTATTATTATTATTCGATGACTTGGTGTAACAACAATTTTGCAGAAAATTAAAAGATATTTGTGGGAATATTATTAATGGAGAAGATTAATCTCATTCAATCAAGTGATTTCAAAAAAAGGAAGAAAATCGGAGTATTAATTGAGAGATAAATCAAAAGGAATGAGATCAGCGCGGCAGAATGCAGTGGGGAACAAGTCAGACGGAAAAAAACATTTAAAACGTGCAGAAAAGGACTCGGTCGACCGAGCCATTGCATTCGGTCGACCGAGTGACGTCATTCGGTCGGTCAGCGGATTTTCACGTATTTATCTTCTAGATCCGTCCTAAGTCGGTTACAACCCCTATATAAGCAGCAGCATTCGAGCCGAAACGAGACATCACATCATTACACAGAAAAATACGCACATCACATTCAAAGCAGCCGCATATTCCAGAGCAAACAAGGAGATGAACTCTTCCATCCCAACAATCTTGATCACCAACATGATTGTTGGCTAAGCAATTCGCGGTGGGACAACGGAGGAAACCAATCAACAACCACACCAACTAGAGGATTTTTAGCTATATCTTAGTGAGTTAAATTTATGGTTTTTCATCAATTGGATATTGTTATATTGTTTATGTTTTATTTGAATCGAGAGATCGATGAAACTATCTTTTCTGATTGAATTTATATGAGAGTATTGATTCAAGCTTTGATCTTTTCAATTGATGCAATTAATTGTGATTCAAGAGATTGTTCATGATTAGTTGAGTAGAGTATTGGAGACAATCTCATGATCTTGTTATGCATGCTAGTTTAGTTTTGCTTGGGAAAGAGAACGAAACCCTAGAAATTGATTAGAGAGATTTAATTGAATTCGTGATTTGATCATAACTAAAAATCGTATCTTTAGCGCGCAATCTAGTTGGGGTTGGTTGGGTGATTGGTGGATTCTCGTTGCGTTGCCGTTCTTTTAATTATTTGATAAACCGATTCGTTCATATCAACTTTTGTTGCTAAGTTTAGTTATTTTAAAAACCCTAGTTTTTACCTGTTGTTTTCTGCTATTTTCTGTTTCTAGATTACAATTAATATATACCATAGTTTTAGATAATAATTTGTGACATAATCGATACAATAAACTGTACTTAATCCGATAGACGTTCGATTCCCTTAGGACGACCCGGCAACACCTTTACTACGAGCCTTACACTTGGGGTGTTCCGGTAATTATAAATTTAAAACTAGTTTTTACCGAACAGGATGTCGGGCAAAGCCTTAGCTTCTACCCATTTTGTGAAGTAATCTACAGCAACGACTACATATTTGAGATTTCATGGGGCTCGGGGTAGAGGTCCAACAATATCGACTCCCCACTGATGGAAAGGCCATGCTGACGAGATGACATTCATGTCTTGTGCTTGCTGATGAGAGATATTATCATGGATCTGACAAGAGTTGCATTTCTGAACAAGATCGTTCGCATCTCGTTGCATCGACGGCCAAAAATAACCCGCTAACTTGCACTTTCGGGCCAACATCCTGGCCCCACAGTGATTCCCACAGGCTCCTCTGTGAATTTTTTCTAAGAGATACTAGGCCTTCCGTCTCAGCTACACATCTCAACCATGGGCTTACCAAGGATTTTCGATAAAGGATGTCGTCGAAGAATGCGTATCGTGCTGACTGGAGTCGGACTTTCCTAGACTGTACCTTATCAGATGGTAGAATTCCGTCCTTGAGATAAAGAGCGATCGAGTCCATCCACGTGGCCTGCTGAGTGATAGGCTGAGTCAATAACTCGACTAGAACCTTCTTATTCGAGACAAAGTTCGATGCAAGCTTAGAGAGTGCATCGGCCCTTTTATTCTGGCTTCGGGGAACCTGCTCGAATTGAATTGTCTTAAACTTAGGTATGAGACTTTGCACCACTGCTAAATAATTCTTCATGGTTTCTTCCTTAGCCTCATACTCCCCTTTCACATGATTTACCACCAATTGTGAGTCACTGAAAACCAACAAATCCTCGACACCTAACTTCAGAACAAGTTTCAGACCAGTGATCATAGCTTCATACTCGGCCTCGTTGTTTGTCGCTTTGAAATCGAACCGAAGGGCGTAAGGGAATTCCTCACCTTTTGGGCTAACTAGAAGGAGCCCTACTCCTGCCGCCTCCTTACTCGACGCTCCATCGACTTGGAGAGTCCACTTTTCTTCTGGACTTTGCTTCTCTTGGTCGAGCTGGATAGAAATCCCTTCGGCTAAGAAATCTGCCAAGGCTTGAGCTTTTATCGCAGTTCTAGGAACAAACTCGATATCGTACTGTGCCATTTCAACTACCCACTTCGCCAGTCGGCCTGATGTATCGGGCTTCGCTAAGATCTGCTTTAGTGGTTGGTCGGTGACTACCACAATCGGATGGGCTTGAAAATAAGGCCTCAGCTTTCTCGAGGCATGAACAAGACATAATGCTAACTTCTCAGCTGGTGAGTATCGGATCTCGGGGCCATGTAATGCTTTACTGACAAAATATATAGGCACCTGGCCATGTACCCCTTCTCGAACCAGAACCGCACTCACTGCTTCCTCACACACTGCCAAATACACCAATAACCTCTCTCCTTCTCGAGGTGAAGTGAGGGTGGGTAACTCTGATAAATAAACTTTCAACTCCTCGAAGGCTGTCTGACATTCATCATCCCAATGAAAAGGACTGGCCTTGTGGAGTATCTTGAAAAATGGTAGCGCACGCTGTGCGGATCTTGATAAGAATCTGTTGAGAGCGGCCATTCGACCGGTGAGCCTTTGCACTTCCTTTGTATTTCGAGGTAAGGGCATATTCTTCAACGTGTCGATTTTATCAGGGTTTGCTCGAATCCCGTCCTTCGAGATCATATACCTCAAGAACTTACCCGACCTGACCCTAAAGGCGCACTTCTTCGGATTTAACCTCATTTGCGTTTCCCTCAACACTTCAAAAACCTATCGAGCGTCGGCCAAATATTTCTTCATAGATCGACTCTTGATGAGAAAGTCGTCTACATACACCTCCATGCATCTACCAATTTGCTTTGCAAAGATCTTATTGACTGCTCTCTGATACGTAGCCCCAGCATTCTCCAATCCGAATGGCATGGTTATGTAACAGAAAGTGCCAAATTCCATGATAAAAGCCGTTTTCTCAGCGTCTCGAGGATCCATTGGTATCTGATGGTATCCCTTATACGCGTCTAAAAACGGAACACTTCAAAATCGATGGTGGAATCTACCAACCTGTCGATTTTTGGCAATGGGTATGAGTCTTTCGGGCATGCTTTATTCAAGTCCGTGAAGTCCACACACATACGCCAACTGCCATTGGGTTTCTTGACCAATACCGGGTTGGCTTGCCACTCTGGATAGAACACCTCTCTGACTATCTGGGCCGACAATTGCTTCCCGACTTCCAACTCTATTGCCTCAAGTCGATTGGATGCAAAGTTTCTCTTCTTCTGTTTGACTGGCTTCTTGGCCTGGTCAATTTCGAGCTTATGAACTGCGATGTTTGTAGATAGCCCTGGCATGTCTATAGCCTTCCAGGCAAAGACATCTCTGAACTCAATTAATAACTCGATGAGCAACTGCTTTTCTTTTGCTGGGATCAAAATTCCGACCTGCACACACTGATCCTCTTCTCCTTCCCAAAGTCGAACATTCTCAACTGCATCACTGGAGACCCAGTTCTTTTCCTCTTCTTCTTCTGGAATCAGTTCCTCGACCAAGATTTGTTGAACTGCCATCTTCCCGTTCATAACAACGGAGTTACAACTCCGTGCGGCTTCAACATCCCCATTTACCTCGTGGGAACCGTTCCTGGTTGGAAATTTCATGCTGTTGTGGAACGTTGAGATGATAGCGTGCAGGTCGAAGAGCGCAAGTCGCCCTAGAATAACATTATAAGCAGAAGGAGCTTTGACCACTACATAACTCAACTCGAGAGTCCTTCCTTTCTCGCCATCTCCGACTGTGGTGAGCAGCTTTATCGATCCCATAGAATGAACTGCCTGCCCTGTAAACCCAAACAGAGGAGATGCTATAGGAGCTAGATCCTTCTCTTTCAACGTCATCGCCTGAAACGCTGAGTAATATAAGATGTTTTCTGCGCTGCCATTATCGATGCAGACTCTCGATACACGGGCTCGACTGATCACAGCCTCGATAACCAACCCTTCACTATGACTCCTCGACTTGGGGATATCATCGCGAGGTCCATAACCGACTTCTGTCGTAAATCTGAGCTGCTTGCGCTCTCTCGAGCTACCAGCTGGCTCTTGACCGGATTGATCTTTGTCACTCTCGCCAGGCCCAAAGATCGTGTTAACATAACTGTTTGGCCGATTGTCATCGTATCTGTCTCGACCAAAGTTGTCTCTGTTATTTCCATCCCGACCTGGAGATCGATTCCTCTGAGGTGATCGATCTCTCCGTCTCTGAGCGTCTCGGCTTCGACCCCTATCTTGATCGGAGTTTTTTCTTTTAAATTCTCCCCGGCCCCTGGGCCCATCATACCGGGATCTGTCGACTACCTCATCTAGCTTCCCTTCCTGGATGGAGATGTCAATATCTTTCTTCAAGTCATGACAATCCTCTGTTGTGTGACCTATGTCTTCATGAACTCGCAATACTTACTTGCATTCCTCTTTTCTCGAGGTTTCTTCAATGGTGGTGGTTTTCTCGCTATGTTCTTCGAGAGCATGATCGATAACACCTCGGCTCGAGATCGATTAAGCGGAATAAAATCCTTATCTCGCGTGGGTCCCTTCTTGCCCCTACGGTCTGAGGCGGGTGTTTCGATACGATCCCAGACTGAGGGCTTACTCTCGACATCCTGTCTCTTGGATTGACCTCTAATCGGACCTCGATTGTCATTCTTGGAATCCATCCAGTCGGATTGGGTGTGCCTACGCACTGCCTCTTCCCCTTGACAGAATCGATGTACCACGTTAACACACTCGTCCATGGTGTGGGGGACATCTCTGCTCAACTTCATGTACAACTTCGTATTATGCAGCCCCCCCACGAACGACGTGATCAGAAGTCGATTATCTGCATCCTTCACATACATGGCTTCGAGATTAAATCTCTTCAGGTACTCCATGACTGTTTCATCCTTTTGCTGCCTCACGTTCATGAGGTGCGTGGCACTTAAATGAAACTTCTTGTTGACGATGAATGCGTCCCGGAATTTGCGGGCAAGCATGGAAAAACTGGAGATCGACCCGGGCCGTAGTTTGGTAAACCATTCCCTTGCTCGACCTACGAGTAGCGTCTCGAACGCCCGACATCGCATTGCATCGGGTGCTCCATCCAATCTCATCTGAGACAGATACCGATGCAGATGGTCCTATGGATCAGTGGTACCATCGTATGGCTCTATCTTCGGAATCTTAAACCCATTGGGTTTAGGGAAACTCTCGATCTCCTTCATGAAGGGTGACTCCAACCACAACGACACCTGATTCTTTCCCAGAATAACATCAAGTTCCTCTCTGACGTTGTCTTCGTCCATTTAGGCTTTTCCGCTGCATATTTCAAACCGCCGTCTGCCGCGACGTCTTTCTGGCTGCCGGCTGCTGCGGCGTCTTTCTGACCGCCAAGTGCCTGTTTTTGCGCTATAACCGCCTCTGCTATAATCCTGGACATTAATTCCAGGTCCGCCCCTGCTAATTGATCCACAAGCGCTCGGTGTTCTGGAGCAAGACCTTGCTTTTCTTGCTGGGGGTTTTCATGGATAGGACCTTGATTTTCATGCTGAGGATCCTCAAGCGCAAGATCCAAGATTGGATCTTTTTCTCCTTGCGTCTCGGGATTTAGCGGCTCATTAATCTGTGAGCCTTGATCTGCAGCTTTGGATGCGGCTTTTCTGGGAGGCATCGTGATCTTGATGTATTCAATCAATAGAAGGCCCTCCTTCTAGCGCCAAATGACGATGACAAATTGTGTCACCTTGATGATCCGGGCCCTAATTGAATCTAGTGATGAACACACAAAGAACCCTAATGCCTAAAGTATGTGATGGTGGATTTTTGTATTTGCGGCTGAGTCTAAGACTGTTTCTTAGATTGCCTACGTATCCTGTTAGGTTCCAGGAATTAAGCCTTACGTAGTTCCTGGATTGGGGTATTTATAATGACAACACTTGCCCTAACCCTAATAAAGAGAGTTTGAGAAAGTGATAAACACTAGAGTAAACTTCAACTTAGTTTATTCATCATAAAAGAGTGAGTATAAATAGGTACAAGTAAGTGAGAAAGGTCCTAGTAGAGTATAAGTCCTAGTAGAGTATAAGCTAGGAGAGAGCAATTAATTACTAGAGTCGGCTAGTATTAATTGCTAGAGTTGTCTATTACCTAATAAGACAAAAAGAGTTACTTTATGACTTTATGACATATTAATTGTTTATTCAATACAATTAATATGTCTTACAATTAATGTGTCTCACAATTAATATGTTACACTAAAGTAACGTAATATTTCCACACCCCCCCTCAAACTGGGTTGTATATGTTAATACAGCCAAGTTTGCTACTCAGTTGGCTGAACATAAGCGGTGGAATTGCCTTGGTGAGAATATCGCATTTTGGTCCGTCGAGGGAACATACCGAAGTTGAATGATCTTGGCATCAATCTTCTCTTTAAGGAAATGTCTGTCAATATCCACATGTTTGGTTTTATCATGATGGACTGGATCCTCTCGCCATGCATAAATCGAATTATTGTCACGGCGAGAGTATGACAAAGTTGCCGAGGGTCCGTCGAAGATCGTAAGGACTCTTTTCAACCATAATGCTTCACAAATGCCCAAAACCAATGCCCTGAGTTCAGCTTCAGCACTACTTCTAGAGACAGTAGGTTGTTTCTTGCTTCTCCAAGTGACCAGATTACCCCATACATAAGAGCAATAGCCTGTGGTAGATCTTCTGTCTATGTGACTGCCAGCCCAATTAGCATCAGTGTAAACCTTGACAGATCTCTCAGCAGACTTGGTGAAATGTAAGCCTTGGCCAGGAGTGGACTTCAGGTACCTCAGTATCCTATTCACAGCATCCCAATGTTGCTCAGTAGGGCAATGCATGAACCGGCTAACGGATCGACTCCATATGCAATATCGGGTCTTGTATGGGACGAGATAAATAAGTTTCCCTACAAGTCTTTGATATTGATCCTTTCGACAAAGCAATGTCACCATGCGAAGAGGGTATTGCGGGGTCTACCGGGGATACAAGCAGGTTTGCATCCCAAAGATGCCGATTTCCTTCGGCAGTCCAAGACATACTTCCTCTCCGTGAGACAGATATACCCTGGTCGTTCCTTGCTATTTCCATACCAAGAAAGTACTTGAGGTAGCCAAAATATTTAACTTGAAATACTTTGGCCAGCAGGGTCTTCAATTGTTGGATCTCAGCAGGGTCATCACCAGTAAGGATGATATCATCCACATAGACAATAAGAATGGATCTTTTCTGGTTTGTTGTTTTGATAAACATGGTGTGATCTTGAGTTGCATTGATGATATCCAGCATCTTTAACCACAAGTAGTAAGTTTGCCAAACCAGGCTCAGGGACTCGCTTTAGGCCATATAGAGATTTCCTCAATTTGCAAACTTTCCCTTGAGTGTGAGTGTTGGCAAAACCGGGGGCACATTCATATAGACTTCCTCGGTGAGGTCACCATTTAGGAAAGCATTCTTGATATCCAATTGGTGGAGAGGCCGATCAAGTTGGACGAAGAAGTGAGATCGTACCGACGACGGTGTTTAGCTTTGCCACGGGTGCAAAGGTCTCTTTGTAGTCAAGACCATATGTTTGAGTGAATCCCCTTGCAACCAGCCTAGCTTTGTATTTGTCAATAGTACCATCGCATTGTACTTGATAGTGAACGACCATTTGCGATCGTCTTCTTTCCATTTGGAAGAGTGGTGAGATCCCAAGTATGGTTGTCAAGGAGAGCAAATCATTTCGGCTTTTAATTTGCCTTCCACTTATCATGTTGGAGAGCTTCCCGTATATTCTTAGGAATAGAGTGAGAATCCAAGTCCTGTGTAAACATAGCAAAAGAAGGTGACAAGTGATCATAAGACACATAAGTATGAATAGAGTGATTAGTGCATGATCTCTTTCCCTTTCGGACAGCAATGGGTTTGTCATCAATATCAGTGGAATGAGCAGGGTCAGTAGGCTCAGGAGGCTGCTGAGGTTCAAAGTGGTTTCGTAGGCCGCCGAGGTTCGCAGGCTCGGTGGGCCGCCGAGGTTCGCAGGTTGGGGCTCGCAGCCGCCGAGGTTCAGGAATTTGCTGAGGTGCAGTAGACTGGTGAGTATCAGGAGTCTGCTGAGGAGTAGTTTGAGGGATTGTGGTGATCTCAATCTCAATAAGGTTGCCATCTGTGGCTGTCTCAGTGGGTTTGTTGTAGTAAGGAGTTTTTTCAAAGAATTTTACATCCATAGAATTGTAAAATCTTTTGTCAGTGGGAGAATAACACTTGTAACCTTTCCTGTCTTTGGCATAGCCTAGGAAGATGCATTTATGAGCTTTGGAATCAAGTTTGCTTCTGTGTTGGGCATGAATGTATACAAACACAGTACATCCAAAGATCTTTGGAGGCAAGTCAGCAATGAGGTGAGGGCAAGTATGAGTTGTCAACATGGGGTTTGAATGGGGGTCTTGAATCCTAACACTCGTTTGGGTAACCTGTTGATCGTGTATGTGGCGATTAATATAGCTTCACCCCACATATATTTAGGCACATGTGTGGTGAACATGACCGATCTAGCCATCTCCAAGTAAGTGCTCGTTCTTCCTCTCAAAGCAACCCCATTTTGCCGAGGTGTCTCAACACACACGCCTCGGTGTGAATAATCCCCTTATCATTCGGGAAGGTGCCGAGGTTGGACTCATAGTATTCCAGGGCATTATCTCGTTTTTAAGATCTTAATCTTAGTGTCAAATTGAGTGGATACCATATTATAAAATTCTTTGAAGATGGTTCCAACTTCGATTTATCTTTCATCGAAATAGCCATGTGACCCCGGTGTGATCATCTATGAAGGTGACAAACCACCTCTTCCCCGTTATACTTTTAACTCTTGAAGGTCCCCATACATCACTATGTATTAGAGTAAAAGGAGTGGAAGGCAAGTAAGGTAATTTAGTATACACAGACTTAGTAAGTTTAGCAAACTGACAAATATCACATTGAAGGTTACTGAGGTTACATCCTTTAAACAAGTTCAGAATTAAAGACTTTAAATAACCAAAACTTGGATGACCTAGCCTATAATGCCATAACATGATATTGTCTAAGGTTTGGGTGCGAGCAGGCCGAGGCGCTTTCAATCTTCAATCTTCTCGTCTTCGGCAGGTTGACCATAAACGATTCCCGAGCAGGCTTTAGCTCTCCCAATCACTTCCCGTGAAGAAAGATCCTGGAAAATACTCGATTGTCATTAAATAAGACCGTCCAATTTAGGTCTTTAGTGAGTCTACCGACGAAATGAGGTTACGATCTAATTTAGGAACAAATAGAACATCCCGAAGGTATATCTTATCGTGAGTTTAACATTTCCAAAGCCTTGTGCACATGAAATAGATCCATCGGCAATTCTAATATTGTGGGTTTGATGACAAGGCCTAAACTGAGATATAAGACTCTTGTTACCAGTCATATTGGATGAGGCCCCAGAATCAACAATCCAAGTATCATTACTGAGAGGTGAGTGGAATATACCTGTTTTAGCATGAGTAGCTATATCAGTGATAGGCCTACCTTCCTTTTGTTGAGAAATGAAGGCTTTGAAGGCAACAAACTGAGCATTCAACATGGTATCTTTGTTCCCTTCCTCACTGACATGCCTGCCCTGACTCTCCCTGGTTGGTTTGGAGGGTTTAAAGGAGTTAGGCTTACCATGTAGTTTCCAACAAGTGTCCTTGGTGTGATTTGTGCGTTTGCAGTGGTCACAGAACAACTTTCCTGCCTTCTCAGTAGGGTTCCTGTAAGTCTCAGTGACCTCAGCAGGCTTCCTGATCACCAACATTGCTGAGCTATCAGTAGGGTGATCAGCAGGGTTGCTTTCCAGCATTACTTTCCTCCTGCTTTCCTCATGTTTGACTTCAGCAAACACAGATTTGAGGCTGGGGAGAGGTTTAGTAGCAAGAACTCTACCTCTAACATCATCAAGGGATGAGTTCAGATCTGTGAGGAACTTGAATACCCTCTTCTTCTCAATGATATTCTTGTATAAGGCAGCATCCTCTACATCCTTCCATGGGTGAATTTCCAACATATCTAGGTGTTGCCATGCCTTAGATAGTTGGTTGAAGTACTGAGTTATAGACAGATCCCCTTGTCTGCAATTTTGGATTTGAGCTTCAAGATCATAGACTTCAGATGTATTGTCCTTTTTTGAGTAAAGGTCTCTGGCATTGTCCCAGATCTCCTTTGTAGTATCATACATCATGAAGTTCTCACTGATCTCTTTTGTCATTGACCTCGTGAGGATGGTCATGACTTGGTTATTTTCTGTATCCCATGCTTCTAACTTGGGGTCAGTTTCAGCAGGGGCAGGTTTGGAGCCAGACAAGTATCCCATCTTGCTCTGGCCTGAGATATACATCTTCATAGATCTCGACCACAGCAGGTAGTTGTTGCCGTCAAGTCTGTGATTTGTAAATGAATGGTTTTCAGTGACCCCAGTCTGCTGAGGCAGCTGGGACTCTACGAGGGTGAGGAAGCTTCAGATAATGAAGACATTCTTGATATGAGATGAGAAGTTACAGCAGGGTAATGAGATTTTGCAGCGGATTCAGGAGTTAAGGCTCCGATACTGATATACCCGGATTGGAATGGGGCCCTGTTCAACCATATTGGGCCTACAATCTTGGTCCATCAACGTAGATAATGGGCTTCTGTGCCCGCTGGCCGCTGCCACCAAGCTTCTTCTAGCCGCTAGCTACAAGCCAGATCGTGTCCGCCAACAGTAAGCCGGACTCATTCTCTCCATGTGATTCTAGCCAATATACTCAAGGCACAGACGAGCCCGCTGTTCGACCATACTTCTCGCTGCTCGCTGCTCGCCATGCTTGTCCAGCTGGCCAATCCAGCTAGCAACACTTTATAGCTGGCTAAGACACTTGTATTGCATGCATGCTTAACTTAGCTATGTACTCTTAGTTGTCTTATCGGTGAACAGTAAACCGACTTACCTTTTTAGCCTATATATATAGGATCACATTGTAATAGAGAAGGGGATCCATCTCTCCCTCAAAAACCTTAAGCTATCAATCTAATACAAGCAGAAACTCTGGCAATTTGTCGACTGATTTACTTGTTCTTCACAAACACTTAAACCGCCACCACACTTCTTGATCACCACCGTGTCCTCATCGTTGAAATCATTCATCACAGCCCTATATCCTCAAGATAAACACTGTTACCGCAAATCTGGTGTTCAACGCAACATCAGTTGGCTCCGTTACCGGGAAACTCATCATCATTCAGCTTTTGGAGATCACTCACTCCACCACAAGGACGATTTCACGGTGTCTCAGGCGAGGAAGATCATCATCATCAGTCTGTCGGTCACTAAAGCTTTGATCTTTTTGGGATAATACAACCCAGAAATCGCTGCTCTCCTCATCTCAACGACTTACACAGAAGAGATCACCAACTTCATCGCATACTCACGCTTGAGTCCATCTTTAAATATCCAGGTTGGTTTATACACCCTCTTTGGCGGTTTCAGATCTTCAAGTAAAGAAAGTTTGGTCATTTTTGCTATAAGCCGCCAGGAAAACACAAACACTTTTTACCTCGATATACTGAACCAGAAATACCCACAGAAATCATAAGTAATGGCTGGCGGGAAAAACTTGAACCCAGCAACACCGACTAAGCCGGTCAATCGGCGCCCGACACGTGGAGCGAGCACGGCGCGTGGAG
This sequence comes from Gentiana straminea, assembly GCA_036785695.1. NCBI lineage: Eukaryota > Viridiplantae > Streptophyta > Magnoliopsida > Gentianales > Gentianaceae > Gentiana > Gentiana straminea. The sequence continues at coordinate 369,816 of JAVUPR010000160.1, forward strand.
AGGCTAGCCGAAGGGTTATGTCAGATGGGGCAGACGTCAACCCTGCCCTCACGACCGACATGCGAGCATATATACGGGAAAGAGCTAAAGCCCGCGAAATACATGAGGAGGCGGTTAGGAAAAACAAAGGAAAGGGAATCGCTGGGACATCTAACCCAAATAACGAACACGAGGCTATTTCAGTAGGGGGAGCTCCCCTACAGCAAGATGCATATAGAATAGCTCTACACGCACACATGGAATACGTAGAGGAAATGAGAACTGGAAATGCATTACTAATTGCTGAGGGATTACCACCCCAGCCTATCCGCAAATTCAACCCTCCTCAACCCACACAAACAGAGCTACAACCAACTTTCATTCCTCCAAAAACCGTCCAATCCCAATGGTCAGAAATGGAAGAAAGCAGCCATGCGACTTCACATCCAAGGGGAGATAGGAGATCAGCATTTGGTCGGTTGGGGCCCGTGGTCGACGACCGCGGTGCAGCCCCAGGCCGACCAAGGAATCCTAGACAGGTCCGCACTCGCACAGAGGGGCATGGGGACTCGCAAGATCAGGGAGGACATATGGCGTTCCCGCCAATTCCCCAAACTTAGGTGGAAATGGGCATCATGAAAAAACAGATAGAGGAGCTGCAGAAGGGTACAAAGAGTGTTAAGGTGGTTCCGACATGGGGAACGAGTGTGCTCCATCCGAGTATATTGAAAGCCGCACCAAGAGGGGGAACTCACTACCCCAATTTCATTAACTACCATGGAGCCACAGATCCACTTTGGATTGGCTGTCAGCTTTCCGAGTAGAATCAGTTTATGTACCTCTAGCGACGAGGCTTGGTGTATAGCATTTGTGGGATCAATGCAAGATAGGGCGGCATCTTGGATCAGCAGCCTTCCTCCCGGTTCGATATTATCATGGGATGATCTGATCAACAAATTTATAGCTGAATTTAGGTCGGTGGGAGGACCTAAAAAGACACACATTGACCGCATGAGGTCCGACGGGCGACAACGAGGCTACCCGCGGCTATTATGAGCGGTTTTATAAAGTGTATGAGCTAACCGGAGGCATAGCGGATAACGTTGTCATGACTAGCTTCGAAACAGGGTTGAAGCCGGGGTATTTGAAATCTTATTTCGCTTTGTCGCCACCAGCGAACCTACAAGAGATGTTGAGCTCAACTAGGAAGTACATTGCAACTGCGGGAAACGAAGGAGTGCCTTCGTCCAACAAAGGCAAACAGAGGGCTGAGCGTAGCCCGCCAAGAGATACCCGCCGAGGGGCAGATCGGGAAATCAAGAAACCTGAAAGATTTAAGGAAGAGCACTTCACGCCGCTCAGAATTTCCTATTCTCAGGTGTTGAATGAAATAAGGGACGAAATACCTGAACCATACCCGATGGTCCCTGACACCCGCCGCGACGCATCCAAATTTTGTGGCTATCACAGGGATAAGGGTCACACTACTGATGAGTGTATCCAGTTCAAACGGGCAATAGAGAAGTTACTCGCTCGTGGACACCATGATCACCTCAAGCTTGATAATGGTGGTCCAGATAGGAGGAATCAACAAGCTCGTCAGTTCGACAGGAACATTAGAATGATAACTGAGCCTCCTCCCAGTAACAATCAGATTAAGAATCGCATCGGCTCCATCAACAAACATGTGGAGAAGCCTATAGTTTTGCGTGGAAATGAGCAGCCTCTGGCTTTTACTCGAAGTGAGCTGGTGACTTCGATCAACACAGAGGATATGTGCTTATGCATTTCAGTGATCATCAATCGGGCATGTGTCAACAGAGTGATGGTTGATACAGGAGCTTTCCGCGACATCTTGTACTATAACTGCTTTAAAGAATTGGGGTTCAGCGACTCCAATCTGAGGCCGCACAATGGCACCCTTGAGGGATTCACAAATCACAAAATACAGGTCAAGGGGGCCATTGACTTAGATGTACAAATGGGAGATTACGCGCCATTTCGCACAGAAAAGGTAACATTTTTGGTAGTTGATCTTCAGTCCAATTATAATATGATAATTGGGACACCAGCTTTAAAACGGTTTCAGATGGTAGCTTCCATTCCGCATCAGCGGATAAAGTTTTATGTTGGGGACAGGATCGGAACGTCGATCAGCGAGCCTGCCGCTGTCCTAACATACATACATGAAATGAGAACGGGGAACAAGAGAGCACGAATCGAGCAGCCCCCGCACATGGAAAATATTGACATGATCAGGGTCGCCGCCGAACAGGTGGCGGTTAAAGTGGAGTGCGAAACATTGCAAATCAGGGACGAGCCTGATTTTACAGCAGAGGATGAGTTACTAGAGGTAATCATCAACGATGAATACCCCGATCATAAAGTCAAAATTGGAGCTCGGCTGAGTTCCTTTGAAAGGGAAAAGTTGGTAAAATTACTCAAAGAAAATCTGAGCGCATTTGCTTGGGTTGTCACGGACATGCGAGGGGTCGAGGTTGACGTCGCTCTTCATCATCTTAACGTCGACTCTACTTTCAAGCCAGTACAACAGCGAGCGCGTCAATTTTCAGCTGAAAAGAAGGCAGCGGTGAAAGTAGAGGTTGGAAAACTCTTACAAGCAGGATAATAAAAGAGCTCGCCTACCCTACCTGGCTAGCAAACGTGGTTATGGTAAAAAAGCACAACGGCAAATGGAGGATGTGCGTCGACTTCACCGATATCAACAAAGCTTGTCCCAAGGATCCTTATCAGCTTCCACGAATCGATCGGTTAGTAGACTCTATTTCTGGCTTTGAAGTTTTAAGTTTCTTGGATGCATATTCTGGATATCACCAAGTACGGATGGCAGAATCCGACAAAAAGAAAACGGCTTTCAGAGCCGCTGGAGGTCTATTTTACTATGAAATGATGCCATTCGGGCTAAAAAATGCGGGTTCGACTTATCAACGAATGGTCAACAAGGTTTTCAGTTCGCAAATAGGAAGGAATATGGAAGCTTACATAGACGATATGGTCGTCAAGTCCGCTGGGGACAATCACGCCGCTGACCTTCAGGAAACTTTCAACAATGTTCGAAAGCACTCAATGAAACTCAATCCGGCCAAATGTACCTTTGGTGTCCAGGCAGGCAAATTTCTAGGGTTCATGGTTAGTCGTCGTGGCATCGAGGCTAATCCAGAAAAGATTCAGGCTTTAATCGACATGCAAGAGCCTACAACTATCAAAGAAGTTCAGAGACTTAATGGCCGCATCATCGCGTTGGGTCGGTTCATATCAAAGTCAGCGGAGAAGTGTCTTCCTTTTTTCAAAATTCTCAGAGGTGACAAAACTTTCTCATGGAAAGAAGAGTGTTCGCAGGCGTTCCAAGCTCTGAAGGAATATCTAGGGAAACCACCTCTTTTGGTTAGTCCTGTAGAGGGAGACATTTTGTTTTTGTACTTGGCGGCTTCAGACCGGGCTGTTGCCGCCGTTCTTGTCAAGGAGGCCGGAACCCTCCAAAATCCCGTCTACTATGTAAGCAAGGCTCTCAGTCCGGTGGAGAGTCGCTATTTTAATATTGAAAAATTAGCCTACTCGCTTGTTATTGCTGCCCGCAAGCTCAGGGCTTACTTTACTTCACATACAATTATTGTCTTAACGGATAGTCCAATGCGCCAAGTACTTCATAAACCTGACCTTTCAGGCCGACTCCTCAGATGGGCTATAGAAATTACTGAGTTTGACATACAATATCAACCAAGAAAAGCTATCAAGGGTCAAGCATTACCGGATTTTATTGTAGAAACAAGTTTCAGCTCGCCACAACCTAGCTCTCCACTATCACAAGAGTCCGCGGCGGCCAGAGTTAAGCCCAATCAGTGCCGGCACTTATATGTTGATGGAGCATCTAGTCGAAATGGTTGTGGGGCCGGAGTTATTTTGATGGAGCCCGGAACGACGGAAGAAATCGAAAAAGCTTTGAGATTTGAATTTCCGGCCACAAATAATCAAGCCGAATATGAAGCAGTTATAGCCGGTCTCAAACTAGCCCAGGAATTAAACGTAGAAAATGTTGAAGTATTTTGTGATTCCCAACTCATCGTCAATCAAATCTCAGGGGACTATGACACGCACTGTGGTATTCTTGAGAAGTATAGTGAGATTGTTCGACGATTAAAAGGCGGCTTCAACTATTGTAAGTTCATCAGAATTCGGAGAGAGGACAATGAGCGAGCAGATTATCTTTCTAAGTTATCACTCAAAGAAGAGATTGCAGATCCTTCCATAATGATTGAGTATCTATCTGTACCCGCTATTGAGGAAACACAAATCATGGAAATCGAAACACCAGCGCCAACTACATGTTGGATTGATGAGGTCCAAGCTTACATAGAAATTGGCATATCCCCTGATGGGGCGGACAAAGCCCGCACGCTCAAGAAGAGAGCGGCAAGGTATATTATAAATAACGGAATACTCTACAGAAGATCCGCGATAAGGCCTCTTTTACGATGTGTTCGAGAGGAGGAGAGCAAGACAATCCTTATCGAACTTCACCAAGGAGTGTGTGGGGGACACCCCGCTAGCCGCTCCTTGGCACAGAAGGTTATAACTGCCGGGTATTATTGGCCAACAATTCTTAAAGACTCAGAAAAATTGGTTAGAGAATGTCCAGAGTGTCAAAAGCATGCGGACATCCCCCGGATACCATCTGTCGAACAGAGCATCGTGACCGCATCCTGGCCTTTCGACATGTGGGGACTCGATCTTATCGGACCTTTTCCACCAGGAAGAGGCGGATGCAAAGTTATCATAGTAGCTGTGGATTATTTCACAAAATGGATTGAAGCGAAACCTATGGTCAAGATAACCGCGAAAGCGGCGGGTTATTTCTTACACGATCAAATTTTTTCACGTTTTGGCATTCCCCGGGCCGTTGTATCAGATCACGGCCCACAATTTAGAAAGGACTTCTCAAATCTTTGTGAGGAATTCAAAGTTAAACACTGGCAGTCATCCGTGGCTTATCCTCAAGGAAACGGCCAAGCTGAGGCCGGCAATAAACAAATAATCAAGATGTTGAAGAAGAGCGTAGATGACAAGGTAAAAGCAGGGGGGTGGGTTGACGAGTTACCCGATATACTTTGGGCACTCCGCACCACGATCAAAACACCCACGGGAGAAACACCTTTTGCTCTTACTTATGGATCAGAGGCCATGACTCCCGTTGAAATGGCTCTACCAAACATCAGGGTCGCCTTATATGACCCAGCGGATAACCTTTTAAACAGACAAATCGACTTGGATCTATTGGAGGAAAAAAGACTGGCGACATACCATCGACTCGCGAACTACAAGCAAATCGCCAAAAAACAGCACGACAAACGAATCCGCGACCATTCATTTAAGGTCGGGGACTTTGTTCTTCGAAACAGAAATGCCACAGGTATGGAGCCGGATAAAGGGAAGCTAACAGCAAATTGGGAAGGCCCTTATCAAGTCGCGAGGGAAATCAAAAAAGGGACTTATGTCCTCAGAAATCATCAAGGCTATGAGCTCAATAGACCTTGGCATGCGGACAACCTCAAAAGGTACTACATGTAATAAATCGGTTAGGGTTATGGCTATCCTCTCGTTTACGACGTGAGTGGTTAGGCTTTCTTATTTTGCTTGTAATCTTTACTCATCTAGCGGGATGAGTCGAAATTAATAAAGCCCGATTTTACATCCTCTTTTATTACAAGTATGTACGGGTAAAAAAGAATTGTGCTCAAAGAATTTTCAACAAAACTTCGGCTAAACTTCGGCAATATTTGGGAAAATTTAAAGCGGCCACAACTTCCTAGCGAACAAGTTATTTTAGATAAGATTCAAGGGGGCATATCTCATACAGGAGTCCGCACAAGATCGACCTAGAAACTTATCTAAAACAAGGGGGCCGGATGCTATTATCATCGGACTCAATTTAGACAATAAATTCGAGCAAAAAGCAAGCATACATAAAAAACGGGCAGAAAACAAACTTATGAATAAAATTATAAGCTGGACGAGGTGCATACTAGTTGTTACAGAAGCAAATGTGCGGACAAAAGTGCGGAGAAGAAAAGAGTTATACATATGCGAAATCAAAATAATGTTTTACAAAACAGAGGTACAAATCTAAGAATTCTCAGGCCGCATCTCTTCATTATGGACATTCTCTTCGCGGAGAGAATGGTGCAGCATCTGATCGGCATTTGTCTCAGACGCAGTGGGCTCAACCGTCGGCTCAACCGTTTGCCCTACCTCTCCCCCAGCTTGCTCGTCCTCTTCAGCAGCTCTCTCTCTCGCCTCGGTAGCCAAACGAACACGCTCCCTCAGATTCGCCTCAATCACAGCGGGAGCCACCCAATCAGGATCACATTCTGGAACATAGCGCTGAAGCTCAATATCGAGAAAGGTATGCGGTCATGAAATTCTCTCGGATAATCGGAGAAGGGATGGGTGCGGATCCATTCCTCTAAGACATCAAGGTCGGGGGTACCACCGTCATGATCCAGGACGCACCTCGCGATGTGATAAAACCCTTGGTCATATCCCATCATAAAGCCACCATCATTAGCGACCTTGATCTGGCCGTCAACACTTGAGCCCAGATCCTTCAGTTTTTTCTGCAGGTCCGCACACACTGCTTGCTCGGCCTCCCAATGAGCTTGAGCCTCCGATACCCTCTGCTTCATTTCCTTCATAGTTTGATCAACGGATTTGCTCGCTCGATAAGTTTTGCATTAATCTGGTTAGCCTCAGCAAGCTGTGCTCTCAGCTTCTCATTCTCCGCCTCAGCTGCGTTTAATCGCCCACGAAGACCGGCAGACACTGCATTTGCGGCGCCAAGAGCTTTCTGGGTTTCGACCAGCTCTTTTCTGACATCGGCACTCTCAGCTATGGTGTTTCTATAATCATTGACGAACTGTGCCAAGCCAGTGCCAACCTAATGGAAGAGAAATAAACAGCGGAGTCAATATTGACATGAGAAAAACGACAATAAAAAGAATGAGAAACAAAAACAAGAAAGGAGGTTTACCATGCTCACCGTGGCGCCGTATAAGCCCCACAAATCGTCAATGCTCCCAAGAAAGGCACGGCGGGGATCAGTCTGATCCGCCAGGACAACCCTGTCCGCTATCCCGCGGCCTATCTCCAGCTGGATGTCATTTGGCATACCCCATCTGAAATGCCTCAGTGGGGGCACATCAGCGATACCCCTTGAAATTGTGCGCGCCTTGGGCAGGTCAAGAGGTTGTTGCCGCATGAACTCTTTATCCAACCAGGCGGCGGGACAACCTCTAGGCCCAGTAGGAACTCCAGCAAAGGGCACTATTATCTTCGTGCCCGCAGAGGCCACCTCCTCGGCCATAGGTTTGCCTTGATCAGCCATTTTTTCTTTGCCTTTATCGGTTCTGGACTTTTTAAGAGGAGGGACCTCTTGCGCGCCGCTATCGTCTCCCGCGGGCTCAGTCTCTTCAACAGCAGCCCTCTTCTTCTTATCACCCGCAGGCGGTTTTGTCAGAGTGGTCTGCTTCATGGTTTTGCTCGCCGCGGTCTTCTCTACTAAGTGCGGCTGGGTTGATCTCACGACCTTAGCTCCGAAGCTCCGGCCGCCGTCGTCTGTAAGTCGACCATGGGAAGGGGTGTTTTGATCCCCTTTAGCTCTGCGGCCCTCTTCACCTCGTCGACGGTCTTTTTCTTCGTCAGTTGGTTGCGTCGAACTAATCTATCCATGGTACCTGCGAAGAACAAATGTTTATTAGCGACCAGAAGATATGAAAAGAAACATGCTATGAAAAGATACAAAAAGAATACAAGTAAAAATCCTACTCGGTGCTCGCATATTAGGATAGCCGCCGCAGATTTCACATTGAGAAGGCATGAACCTGCCATGGTGACACTCGCCATACCAGTCAGGATGAGTCGGCAACGGGTCGACAACAACTAAGGGTTCGCCGACGCCGGCTCCAGAAAGTCCGGCCTGTCTTAGGTATGGCTGGCCGTCGTCTAACAACAACCTCCAGTTAAATGCCCGGGCCGGGGTTCCTTCTTACGGGTATAGCCTAGGTCGTCTTTCAGCTCAGCAATGAACTCATCATCATCGGTTTGGGTTTTTATCGCGGCCAAATGGTCGGTCTTGACCGAGTTCACCGGAAGCTTCTCAAACGGCCATCCTACCCGGGACTCTACCTTCATACATCTCTTGTCCCAGTCCGCCACCTTGTCAGGGAGATCGAACAGTAAACGGGGCCGACCATGACTCGATCGACTACGCGGTTGGATTTGGCCGGCGCCGCCCTTCCGAGAGAAGCTATAAAAATATAAAAGCACCGGCATCGACGGTTCGCGCCCGCTCAACCTACTGATTATGATGAAGGACATGACCACGCGAACAACTCCCAAACTCAGGTCGCAAGGCATCACCTTCAACTCTTCCATAAATGTAACAAAGAATGGGTCAAAGGGAGGTCTGAGTCCGGCTGCAAAATGATCATAGTGCAACCATAGATAATCTTGTTGTTCCCGACCACAAACCCACGATACATTGGTCGCGCCCATGCTGACAAACCGATAGTCCGCAGAAACATCATACGCCCCCAAGGCCAAGGTATAGTCTTCCCGATCTTTGAACTCCTTCCATCGGGATATAAGAGCACTATCCGCTCGCTTTTGCTCGCGAGCTCATTCTCGGCGAGCGAGACCTTTTCTTAGGCGGTCTCTTCTTCTTTTCGGGCTCACCAGCGGTTGTGGTCTTCTTCTTTGAAATGACGACTTTTGGAGATTTTTTAGGTTTCTCCGGTATCACAGCGGTTTCCACGGCTTCCTTGAGCTTGCCGCTACGTTTGGCGGCTCCAGTGTGTATTGCTTTCTCCATCCGGGTAATAAGGCCGCTCAGTACTATATTATCGTCGTCTTCGCCCTCGACCTCAGCGCCCTCACCAGTAATTGATACCTCCGGGTCAGATTCTATGTTAATGGGTCCAGGGTTTGGAATTTCTTCCATCTCCTCCTCGTCGCCGCTAGAACTAGCGTCCTCCATGCTCACCTCCTCTGACCCATAACCCGCAGCGGCCCTAGCCTCTTCATCTGACTGTGTGTGTTCTGAAGACATGCTGGAAAATAAAAAAGGGCAAGGTGGATTAGATTATCACCCGGACATGGAAATCGGGCCGAGGTGAAAGCAATCACACCCCGACACCTCGCCCTTCCACCTTCCTTAAGCAAACAAAACCCCTAAATTTCCCAGAAAAACCCTAAATTCAAATCCCAGGAAAACCCTAAACACACATTCAAACACTATCAAACAAAGCATACATGCATACCGGGATATTTCTGGGTAAAAATGGGTATAAAATCACAAAAACTCAGGCTGGGCTCATGGTGTTCATCAGAAAACAAGTGAAGCAAAATCACAGAGGCTAAATCGCATCATTTATGTCTCTAGCAAGAACAGACGGTAATGAAAAGCATAAATCGATCCAGAAAGCAAATAAAGGAGTGAAATTTCATACCTGATTGATAATGGGGTGATAAAGTGCTAAGCTTTAACTGAAACGAGCACTCACCGGAACCTGTTTGCAAATCGCCGGAATTTCCTTGCTTTATCGACCGGAGATTTTTATCAGAGAGAAGAAGAGGGAAAAGTGGAGAAGTTGAGGGTGACTCCTCTATTTATAGAGGGAGAATTGAGGGGGAACGACGTTTGGGATTCGAAATTCAAATGTAATGATGACTGGAAAGGTTACCGATTTTTCTCCGCCAATCAGAGCAAGGGACGGTTCAGTTCCAACCGCCGTGTCAGTACACGTGACTGACGTGACGTTTCGTGTACCGATACATCCGTTTGTACTTTCCAACCGTTCAAAACTCTTTCAACGACCATCAGCTTATCCGCCAAATAAGCGGCTTCAGCTTATTACTATCTCCCAACCTTAATTCAAGCGGCTGACACCAATCAATGCCCACTGTGTCCTATCTTGACAAAGCACCTTTGATAGAACGTTATCACTTAAATGAACCCGACAGAGCGTTGTCGGCGATCAAGCCTGTCCGCTACAAATGCACAGCATATAATCGGTAATTCGCTACGCGATACTAACACTGATTCAAGCCCGATAGAACATTATCGGCGATCAAGCCTGTCCTCTACAAATGCACAGCATATATCTAGTGGTTTTCACCAACACTGATTCAAGCCCGATAGAGCATTATCGGCGATCCTCTGTCACGAGCGACTACAAATGAGCTTCACCTAAAGTTCTTCTTCAAAATTCTACTCTCCGCCTTGGCGGACACGCCAGGCACAGAGTAGAGGGCCATTGATATACCCGGATTGGAATGGGGCCCTGTTCAACCATATTGGGCCTACAATCTTGGTCCATCAACGTAGATAATGGGCTTCTGTGCCCGCTGGCCGCTGCCACCAAGCTTCTTCTAGCCGCTAGCTACAAGCCAGATCGTGTCCGCCAACAGTAAGTCGGACTCATTCTCTCCATGTGATTCTAGCCAATATACTCAAGGCACAGACGAGCCCGCTGTTCGACCATACTTCTCGCTGCTCGCTGCTCGCCATGCTTGTCCAGCTGGCCAATCCAGCTGGCAACACTCTATAGCTGGCTAAGACACTTGTATTGCATGCATGCTTAACTTAGCTATGTACTCTTAGTTGTCTTATCGGGTGAGTAAACCGACTTACCTTTTTAGCCTATATATATAGGATCACATTGTAATAGAGAAAGGGATCCATCTCTCCCTCAAAAACCTTAAGCTATCAATCTAATACAAGCAGAAACTCTGCCAATTTGTCGACTGATTTACTTGTTCTTCACAAACACTTAAACCGCCACCACACTTCTTGATCACCACCGTGTCCTCATCGTTGAAATCATTCATCACAGCCCTATATCCTCAAGATAAACACTGTTACCGCAAATCTGGTGTTCAACGCAACATCAGATACCATGAAGAGAGTTTGAGAAAGTGATAAACACTAGAGTAAACTTCAACTTAGTTTATTCATCATAAAAGAGTGAGTATAAATAGGTACAAGTAAGTGAGAAAGGTCATAGTAGAGTATAAGTCCTAGTAGAGTATAAGCTAGGAGAGAGCAATTAATTACTAGAGTCGGCTAGTATTAATTGCTAGAGTTGTCTATTACCTAATAAGACAAAAAGAGTTACTTTATGACTTTATGACATATTAATTGTTTATTCAATACAATTAATATGTCTTACAATTAATGTGTCTCACAATTAATAAGTTACACTAAAGTAACGTAATATTTCCACACCTAATAATAAGTCGGCTTATGTTATTGTCAGATTTACCCTTTAATGAGCCTTAACCCTTGCCCAAGTTATCACTGTTAACGGGCCTGGACGGCTGGTGCGGACTCTATCCTCGATGTCGATATTGCCGACCTGCGGTACTCGACTCTGTGACCCATTGTCCTACACTGCCAGCTGATGTGGGCTCTGTCCTTGCGGACTTGTCGTCTCACACTGCTCGAATGTCGATAGTCGTAGCCCCGAGTATGGGCGTCGATATGAGTACCTTAGAGTTAATTCATAATGTCATGACCAACCGATAGACGACACGTGGAGGGAGTGAAGCCCTGTATCGTCAATATACATTAGAGATTAGAGTGTGTTACTGTCTTAAACATAATTTTGTTGTTTCCACCAATAGTTGTTAGAAAAACTGGCATATCCCAACTTTGCACAATAGTATCAATTGCAATTGTCTTGGTAAACCTTTGATAGAATAATCGACTCTTGTAATTTGTCACCGGCCCTCATAGGTTGTTATTTAAACATCATATTCAGTAAGTAGAGATATTTTGAACGGGAAAACATCCATTTCACCATAAGAGAAGCATCATAGAGAAGAATTATGCTATCAAATTCTGATACAAAAAGGTCTCCTATCCTATTCCTATTGATAGAAAATTCTGCATATCAGCAGAGCAAGAGATCGTCATCAACAAACACAAAACATGCAAAGCACCAAAAGGTCACTAACCCCAACTTGGTACACAACAATGAAGATATGATTTGACAACTAATTTGCATGCTAATTAATAGATTTACACCTCAAAACAAAGCAACATGTATAGCAGTACACCAGCCCGCCCCACTACGTACATCTAGATCAAGACATTTCCAGCACAATCCCAATCAAACCAATGAATAAGATAAAAGAGAGAGAGGGAGAGACATTGGAAGTGGAACGACGAAGATAAGAGACCACCACTATCAACAGATCCACCGCCATCTATATATATGCCAACATCGTCCGATTATACGCAGCAAAGAAAAAATTCCACCAATCGGAACCCTTATTTTACCAAACCTTTAAGGAAAACAATCAACAAAGAATTGATAATCTGTCCAAAAAGAAGGGAAAAATTCAAGAAGGAACAAATAAAGGTTGCATAGACAATTTGATCGAGATAAAACCTCAACAAAGGCAGAGAAAATGAAAGGCGGGGACAGGACGTGTCACTTGCTATCATCACCTTCAACATTCTCGACCGTTGCCTTATCATCTCAGATTCTCAAACAACAATTCAAGGAAATTTTTGAGTACCCCCCAAAAAAAAAAAAATGATGAGATCCACAACCCACTAGCATTTCTTTTTTCATTCGTCTGTATAGCTGGATCTCTAATTTTTATTATCTCCATACTCAAACTACCAAATCATCCCCATGGAACCAATAGTACGATTCAGACCTAGGACGGACCCAATGTGTTGAGATCCGAAAATCGACGTATTTTTATAGGTAAAAAAATGTAAAAACACTATTGATGCCCCCACTCGACTTTTGAATTTGTTCCGGTGACCAACAACCACAAAATCAAATTAAAAACCAATCGTAAATTTCAGAAAATCGATAATCGAAATGCTACCAAAAAAAAACATCGGATTCACAATGTTGTTACATACCTTCACAAAAAAGCATTTGAACGGAATCTCGATCGGCTTGCGTTGCGTTGGAATGAGAGTTTTGTAGGTGAAATATATAACAACATATGCATTAAGGAATGAAAAAACTTGAAAAAAAGTTTCTAACAATGCAACGGCAAATACAATCTGTCATGAGCTAAGAGTAGTAACTGTATATAACTCGCCAAGCATCTCTAACGTACTATCATGATATTACATTACATGCCTCAAAAGCTAGTATATAACTCGCCAAGCATCTCTAACGTACTATCATGATATTACATTACATGCCTCAAACAGCTAGAATATATATCACTTAAAATCATATAAATTAAAAGAAGAAAATCATACGGCCGGCCTGGCCATTTAAAAAGAAATACAAAACAATAGATCGATCTACTCATCATTTAGACTAATAAACAATAACGAAGTTCAGTGGAAATATCATTAACCTCTTTCTTTCTTCTGGTCGGTCAAATGGAGAATTAGCTTTAGCTTGTACGATTATCCCAACTTAACTTGTTGAATTATATATGTACAGCAGCCATGCATGGAATCTTTAAAATTCAATGGTTATAAGTAACAACTTATAGCCGCTCCTAGCCTGCTCCATAATTTCCGCCCTCCTTACATGAAATACTTAATAGGGAGCTGAGGGAGGTGCAGTCCATGACCACCTTGCATATATATATATATATGTCAAATTGAAGAAAACCGAAAGGCCGCGCGCCGTTGAGGATCGAGTCTTGTGACCCAAAGGCTTGTCGATCTCGACTTGGAGACGACCAATGCAAGCTAAGAATGTTGTTGAAGCCCAAATGGATGGCATGCTATGCTAGCTATAGTCCCAAGAAACACCATAATTAAAGAGACGGTGACTTACCACAAGGGAGAGTTGTAGAGGCTGGCGTCGGACCAATTGGCAATGCTAGAGTACATGCATGCGTTCTTCAGCTTTTAAGAGGAATGTGGATGTCATTACTAGCCCTCTGCCTATATATATATATATATATATATATTTCCGATAGCTCTTTTGTCTTAGTCAGGCTTCAAGAATAGTCCCCCTAGCTAGCTAGTGCGAACCTCCATATATACTAGCTAGCTGATCGAGGTGTAATGTGACCATATATATATATAGCGCTGCCACTATATATGATAGATAGAGCAAAACGTGACTCGATCAATTTACACCTAATTAAGAAGGATCTCTCGAATTGTTGGCCTAATTAAAAGTAGGATTGGCAAAAAGAAGGTTGGCAAGAGCGAGCACTGATGACCCGATTTTGCAATGATATGTACGATTTTCCTTATCTGATGATTGTGTTTGCAGTGTTTTTCACTACTGTCTGCATGCGTCATTCCTTGTGTTAGCTCATCTGATCGAGTATGATCACATGTTGCCCCTGAGCATCCTCGATCGAGGTTGAAATAAACCATGAGTTTGCTTGAACCAAGCATTCACTTTTAATATAAATGTCTTGAAATAAAACATGTTTTGCTTCACAAATGAAATAATGCTTAAAAGGTACGTGGTTAATTTGTGGTATCAATATATATAAATAATATTGCATTGATCGTCGTGATGTGGTGCATTGATTGTCGTGGTGCACGAAGCATCTTGTCATTTATTTGAATTACTAGTCCTGGTTTGTAACAAAAACAACACTTAACATTTATATAATATTCTACCATAAAAGCGAATCTTGTCATTTATTTGAATCTCTGTGGTACAACTATTACATACATACAAGTTGTATATAAGAAGATATGCAAAATATCCTTTCAATTTTATTAGTTTTCACCTTAAATATCCATACTACGTAAAAGGCGAAAATCGAAAGATATACCTCTTTCATCATCACGGCTATTTTTTCTTTTTCTTTTTCTTTTTCTTTTTCTTTTTCTTTTTCTTTTTTTTGTTGTTGTTGTGTGTTGTGTAAATTATTATTATAATTGGGATATTATTTAAGTTGTCCAATAAGCTTGGTAATAGTATTGAGAAGAAAGGGTAAATTGATAAGTAGGGAAGGTGCAAATACTTAACTGTATTATATACTCTTAGTATAACAGTAACAGTAATTATCCGCCAAAACTGTTTTCATTCTTCTCCACCTTTCTTCTTTCTTCCTCTCCTTCCTCCTCCCCCCCAATTCCTCTCTTTCTCTCTCTGTTATATATCACACGTGCATACAAAACACCCAATCTCATATCCCAAACCCCTATCTTCCTTTAAACCATCCCTTTCTAAATCCTACGTTCTGATTGTTTTATGCTACTCTATGGAAATTCACCCCCGATTATGCGGATTCAATAGTTTTTTTTCGGATCTGTAATCAATTGGAAATCGGAGTGGATTCGTCTGTAGATGCAGAGGTATGTAAACGCTAGATTTGAATTGATGTTTTTTTTTTTTTTTTTTTTTCTGCTTGCTTGTTTGTTTGTCATAATTTGGATTTGTGTTTGGATTCTGACTCCTTATCTGATAAGATTTTGGGAGCGTGGAGATTATTGGTGAAGAGGATAATGATAATTGATTCTGAAATACATTTTCTATAATTAAAGTGGATTCTGGAATATTCAATTTTTGTTTTAGATATGCCGGGGATAGCATCAGCTGCATCAGCAGTTGCAACGACTGCACAGAGGAACAATGATCATCACTTGTGTAACGGAACGCCGTCACGTAATGCTCGGCATTCTTCGAGCAATGGGTTCTGGTCTAAGCATCAACAGGAGCTAACTTATAATCAACTCCAGAAGGTATTTGTTCTCCACATTTGATTGCTATGTGCTAACCTTTCCTTTATTACCTTGTGGTCTTGTTTAGGATGTTCACTTCAATTTATCTCGGAAGTTAAGTATTGGTGCTGTTGTCAAGGCTGTTTAAGTTGCTTCAAATCGTTTCTTGCATTCATTGATGTCTATGTGGTTTGTGGAAACCATTCCAGACATCTGTTTGTTTCTTGCCTCAATGTAATAGACAATGACAGATATAATTTGCTTCCATATGCATTTCCTGGGATGTCCATCAAAGTTCTAACCCTTTCTTCCAGTAGATAAATTTCTAATTTGTTGGAGAATGGTTGTTCTGCACTGTGAGACACATTCATTCCTTGGCAGGACACACAGATTACGTTGTTTTAAGCAATTTTCTCTTTACTTAAATTTTCCTTGTATTGAAGTGAAAGAAAAAAAATTATTTCAATTTAAGTTTATTATTATTATTATTATTATTATTATTATTATTATTATCATTATTATTTTATAATTTTTTATTTTATAGTTTTGGAGTGAGCTGTCGCCTCAATCTCGCCAGAAGATCTTGAGAATTGACAAGCAAACGCTTTTTGAGCAGGCCCGTAAAAACATGTACTGTTCCAGGTGCCATGGGTTACTGCTTGAAGGGTTTTTGCAGATTGTCATGTATGGAAAGTCTTTGCAACAAGAGAAGACGTGCAATCACAATTCTTCTAACAGTTTAGAAGATGGTAACTTGTGTACCGGTGATGGGTGCCCAGATGACATTCATGATTCATCAGTTCATCCTTGGGGAGGTCTAACAACGCAAAATGGCATGCTCACCCTTTTAGATTGTTATCTGTACACAACATCGCTCAACGGTTTACAAAACGTAGTTTAACTTTATTAACTTTTTCTTCTGCCTTCCTCGGCTGAAGATTGTACGTCGTGGCTCACATTTCATCTTGAACAGGTTTTTGACAGAGCACGGGCGAGAGAACGTGAAAGGGAATTGCTGTATCCTGATGCATGTGGTGGTGATGGTCGAGGATGGGTAAGCCAGGAAATGGGTGGGTATGGCAGAGTGCATGGGACAAGAGAATCGTGTGCTCTTCATACTGCTAGACTTTCGGTTGAGACATTGGTAGATTTTTGGTCTGCACTTGGAGAAGAGACTCGGAAATCTCTTCTAAGAATGAAGGAAGAGGATTTCATTGAAAGACTCATGTACAGGTATGTCTAGGATTACATGTACTTGAGTTGTATTTTGGACGAGATTAGGGATGACTTCCTATATATTTTTACAATCTTGCATGGTGTCTTAGGCAGAGGGAAGTTGTTCCATTGCTGCTCATAAGTACGTGCTTGGATAAGATTTGCCAGATGATCCCTCAATATATGCCTGCATTTTATGATTTTTTTTTTCTTTCTGAATTCATTTTTAGTGTCTATTTTTGCCTTGTTCTTTGCATTTCTTGTCTTTATGAATGTAGATAAAAAAAAGTTATCCGTTTACTAAATAACTAAATAAGAACGTCGTTAGAGGCCCTTCTAAGATAGAACTTAGGGTGTGTACTTGCACAATGTGCCCCTAGAAGGAGCACCTTCAAGCAGTTTTAATTGCTTAACTTGTAAGAATGGAATGAAGACCTTTTTTTTCCTTCGTAACCGGATTCAAGCAGTCTGATTCCAGGTTCGTCCTAACTAGACTAAATTAAGGGAAGTTAAATCAAAGTAATAGTGGAGGATGAAAATGCATAATTCAAATGTTTTCCACCACACACACTGCATTCTTGACATGGCTTGACTTTTAACGAAACATTTGTAGATTGGGACCTGATTATATCTTGCATGCAATGTAAGAATCTAAGGGTGATTTGATTCTATCATTTCTATGAGCCTCACTTACTTACTGTACACTGATTCTTCCTTATCAAGAAAGCTTTTGAATGATGCAGGTTTGACAGCAAAAGATTTTGTAGAGACTGCAGGAGGAATGTTATTCGGGAGTTTAAGGAGCTCAAGGAACTGAAACGCGTTCGGCGAGAAATTCGCTGCACAACATGGTTTTGTGTAGCCGATGCTGCCTTCCAGTACCAGGCGAGTATTATATTTGTTATGGAGAGCCATTTCCTCAGTGGCTTGATATAGTTACACAATTCAAAGTGACTATGATGCCTCTATTTTCTAATTGTTTTAGTTTTTCAGGTTTCTTATGACACAATCCTGGTTGACTGGCATGAAGCAATTGGAGACGCGTTTGGGACATATCATCACTTTGAATGGGCAGTAGGAACTGGAGAAGGAAAATCTGATATTTTGGAGTTTGAGAATGTTGGATTGAATGGAAGAGTTCAAGTAAAAGGTTTAGATCTGAGTGCTATTAACTCTTGTTATATAACTCTAAGAGGATGGAAAATGGATGGGCGTTGTACTGAACTTTCAGTGAAGGCCCATGCCTTAAAGGGGCAACGGTGTGTGCACCGCAGGCTCATGGTTGGGGACGGTTTTGTTAGTATTACAAGAGGTGAAAGCATTATAGGATTTTTTGAGCAGGCAGAAGATGCTGAGGAAGAAGAGGTAGTTCCTGTTCTGAGTTTTTTTATTTTTATTTTTATTATACTTCTAATCTAACATTTTAATTCATCTGATATTGTGGTAACCTTTTTCCATTTGTTTGTATCCAACGTTTTTTGTCCTTTCTAGGACGATGACTTGATGGACAAGGATGGAAATGATATAGATGGCGAATACTCTCGTCCGCAAAGACATGCAAAAAGTCCTGAGCTTGCTCGGGAGTTTCTCCTTGATGCTGCAACTGTTATTTTTAAGGAGCAGGCATGTTTGTTTGCAACTTCAAATTGATAAAAGATGTTAATTCTTACTTTTTTTTAAGTTCTGGCTGTTTTCTTTTGGTTTTGATCAGAACCGTGCACCTAAATGTTGGCTACCAAAAAATTTGAACTTGTTTATTAGTGAGATATTTGTCTTAAAATATTGTTCTACTTCATTATGTGACCGAATTTAGTAGCATTCTAAGTTTTGGTGATCAAAATTTTGATTTATGTTAAAGCTTCAGTTTATAAAGGGAAGCTTGGTGCAATAGTAAATCTGTCGTCGTGAATTTTAACCGTGGAATAGTCTCATAATAATAATTTAAGGTGATGCTGCATGCGATAGGCCTAGACGGCCTGGCCCTTCATTGGATCCCGCATAGGCCAATGTTAGCGTGCATTGGACTTTCTTTTTATGTTAAAGGTTCACTCTTTGAAGGAAAACATTAGCGCAACAGTAATAGCTGTTGTTGGTGAACAATAGGTCTAAATTACCAGATATTTTCTCTGATCTCACATAAGCATGATGTGTACCGGATTGTCCTTTCAATGTTAAAGGTCAACTCTTTATTGTGGTTCTCTAATGACTTTTTTTGTAAAAGCTCTAATGACGGTATGTACAAGTAGTTTATAAGAGAAATATTTTAGTGTAAACATGTTCTAGAATTTTCACAAAGATTGCTTTTATGCTTCTGTGTGACTAAGAATATTAATCAAGGTTTTGATTCATTATGACAATGCTTATTGCATTATCTTAATCGGGTTTTGTTGTTTGTTCCTTATGTAGATTTAGAGAAGAGAGAGGAACAGAAAAGAAAAACTCTTTCAATTGATTAGAACTCCTTTTCGGGTAGGAAAGGAGTTGATTACAATATAAAGGAAAGCCTCCAACGGCTATAAACAAGAAGCAACGGCTATGAACGGTAAAAACAGTTCTGCCATCGTTCTTTATCCTTGCTTAGACAGAGAAACGAGAGAACTAGAGCTAAAAAATATAGGAATTAGCACTAGTAAAAGATGAATAAATATTATCTAACACTATAGGCACCATCTTTCAACACTCCCCCGCAAGTTTGGTTGTAGATATTGATGCAGCCAAACTTGGAGTGAAGATGGTTAAACACTTGTGTAGGCACAGCTTTTGTAAGAACATCAGCCACTTGATCTTGGGATTTCACATGTATGAGAGTTATGTCCCCATTGTCAACCTTTTCCCTTAGGAAATGTCTATCCACTTCAACATGTTTGGTCTTGTCATGGTGAGTAGGATTCTCAGCAATACTTAGGGCAGAGGTGTTGTCACATAGGATTTGAATAGGTTCAGGATTTTTGAAACCTAGTTCATTAAGCACCCTTTGCACCCAGATTCCTTCACAAACACCAAGAGCCAAAGCCCTTAATTCTGATTCTGCACTGCTCCTAGAAACAACATGTTGTTTCTTGCTTCTCCATGTAGTAAGATTGCCCCAAACATAAGTGCAGTACCCTGTAGTTGACCTTCCATTGGTTTGATCTCCAGCATAGTCAGCATCAGTGTAGATCCTTACCCCCCTTGAAGCATTCCTTTTGAAGAAAAGACCTTGTCCAGGATTCTTCTTGAGAAATCTGAGGATTCTTTCAGCCACCTGCATATGTCTTTCAGTAGGTGCATGCATAAATTGGCTGATCAAACCTACAGCAAAACAGATGTCAGGCCTTGTATGTGATAGATAAATAAGCCTTCCAACAAGCCTTTGATATCTCCCTTTGTCCACAAGAGGACTATCAGGTTCATTCCCTAGTTTTAGGCCAGGTTCAACAGGTGTTTCTGCAGGTTTGCACCCCATCATACCAGTCTCTTTTAGGAGGTCAAGAGTATACTTCCTTTGGGATATAGAAATGCCCTCAGAATTTCTAGCAATTTCCATGCCAAGGAAGTACTTCAGATTGCCTAAGTTCTTTATTTCAAATTCAGAGGCTAGAACATTTTTAATATTTTTGATCTCATCATTATCATCTCCTGTTAAGATGATATCATCAACATATACTACTAACACAGTGGTTTTCCCAAGTCTGAACTTAGTGAACAAAGTATGATCCGAATGGCATTGATTAAAGCCATTCTTCTTCATAAAAGTAGTGAACCGTCCAAACCATGCTCTTGGGGACTGTTTTAGTCCATAAAGAGACCTTTGGAGTTTGCACACATTTCCTTTCTCCCCTAGGTCCTCAAATCCTGGGGGAAGGGACATGTAGACTTCCTCTTGGATATCTCCATAAAGGAAAGCATTTTTTACATCCAAGTTGGGTGAGAGACCGAGTCAAGGTTAACTACAATGCTCATGAGGATTCTGATGGTGTTAAGTTTGGCAACAGGGGCAAAGGTTTCATGATAGTCAATCCCATAGGATTGAGTGAAACCCTTAGCCACTAGCCTAGCTTTATACCGTTCGAGAGATCCATCAAGCATTATATTTAACGGTGAAAATCCACTTACAACCCCTTTGGATGTTTTCCTTTTGGTAAATCAGTGATGCTCCATGTTTTATTCTTTATGAGAGCATCCATTTCATCTTTAAGTGCATCCCTCCATTCAGGGACTTTCATAGCATCATGTACATTCTTAGGAATGTTAATCTTGTCCAGGCTGCAAGTGAAGCCATGGAACTGAGGTGAAAGTTGATCATAGGACATGAAGTTGTATAAAGGATGAGCAGTGCACTTCCTTACACCCTTCCTTTGTGCTATAGGTCTTTTATCATATCCAGTGGAATCCTCAGACTTGTCAGTATCTGAGGATTCTTCAGTGACAGACTCAGTATCAGTTTGTTCTTTATTAGGTGAACTATTATCAGATCTAGAATCACTTTCAGAGATCTCAGGATTCTGGTGTGCAGCTTTCCTTTTTCTAGTGTACACAATGATGTTGGGTTCACTTGTGTGATTGATAGGACCAGGGTCCCTTTGTTCCATGTTCCCTGTTCCAGGGGCAATAGTACCATTCTCTTGGTCTCCAGGGTTTGGATTTTGATATTCACCATCTCCTGGAACAGCCATGTTCCAAGAGTTGTGGTATTCATCAAATCCCTCCCCCTGAATCAGAGTGTTGTAGTAAGGCACATTTTCAGAGAATGTAACATCCATAGTGGTGTACATTTTCCTTGTAGTGGGGCAGTAGCATTTGTACCCCCTTTTTGTGGAAGAGTATCCAATAAAGACACATTTCAGTGATCTGGGATCAAGTTTACCCCTGTGTTGGGAGTGGACATGTACAAAACATGTACTTCCAAACACCTTCATGGGGAGACTGCCAAAGAGTTGAGATGTAGGGTAGGACCCTTGAGGGCATCCTGTTAATCAAGTAAGTAGCTGTTAGAACAGCTTCTCCCCATAGATATTTAGGAACATGCATAGTGAACATAAGGCTTCTGGCCACTTCTAACAGGTGCCTGTTTTTCCTTTCTGCCACCCCATTTTGTTGGGGTGTATCAACACATGTACTAAGGTGAACAATCCCTTGATCAGAGAAGAACTGAGTGAGGGATCTTTCAAAGTATTCTGTACCATTATCAGTTTTTAGAATTTGAACTCGGTGTCAAACTGATTTCTGATCATGGCACAGAATTCCTTGAAGATACCACCTACTTCAGATTTTTCTTTCAAGAGAAAAAGCCAAGTGACCCTGCTGTGGTCATCTATGAAGCTTACAAACCATCTCTTTCCAGATGTTGTAGTTTTCTTAGAAGGACCCCAAATGTCACTATGTATCATAGAAAAAGGCTTAGAGGGAGTATAGCCTCCACAAGGAAAGATAGACCTAGTATGCTTAGCAAGTTGACATACTTCACAATGAAGATCAGAAATTTTCTTTCCATTAAACAGATCAGGATACAAAATTTTCATATAAGCAAAATTAGGATGACCAAGCCTATAATGAAGTAACATAATCTGATTACAATTGGAAACAGACATGTTAAAACTAGCTAGGCCTCTAGGAATCTCCTCAAAAAACTTGTCAGTGAAGTGAGTCTTGAAAACAAATAATCCAGAATAAGCCTTAGCACTGCCAATCACCCTCTTGGAGCAAAAATCCTGAAACTGGCAGCCATTAGAATGAAACAAAACAGCACATTTTGAGTCCTTTACCAGTTTACTAACAGACAATAAATTACATTGCAAGTTAGGAACATAAAGGACATTCTTTAGTGTTATTTGTTCACTAATGGCCACATCCCCTGTGCCAGAGACTTGGGAAGAAGTCCCATCAGCAATTTTAACAGTGTGTGGAGACTCACACTTAGTGATTTTAATAAAGAGCTCAGGGTTTCCAGTCATATGACTCGAGGCCCCTGAATCAACAAGCCATATATTCTTAATCACATGATTCTTTGGTATAAGCATTAAAGCACACACTGCATTAGCCATTGTTGCGGTCCACGAGGAGCAAGTGGTCCGAGAAGTTTGAGCGAGATAGAAGCCTTTTTAGAGCCTCAATTTGCTATTTACTAAACTCAGTTTCAGACCTATGTTCCTCAATGGTAGCAAGTTTGGCATAATTTTCATAATTCTTAGGTTTCCAATTAGGAGGCTTGCCATGGAGTTTCCAGCAAGTCTCCCTTGTATGGCCTGTCTTTTTACAATGATCACAGACAGGTCTGGTGTACTTTTGTTTCTGATTTTGATTGGACTGAGGTAGAGAGGTACTCTTAGTAAAGAGAGCACTATTTTCTAGAGATGTAGGAGGAGTATTATTACTCAACATGAGCTTCCTCCTACTCTCTTCATGTTTAACATCAGCAAATACCTCTTTGACAGAGGGAAGAGGTTTTTTACTTAAAATTCTCCCCCTCACATCATCAAGGTTGGAGTTAAGTCCCATCAAGAACTTGAAGATTCTTCTTTGATTTTTCAAAGACTTATAAGTTTTTGCATCTTCAGCAGACTGCCAGGAAATGTTTTCCAGGCTGTCAAGTTGTTGCCAAGACTTAGATAGCATGTTGTAGAACAGGGTGACACTGAGATCACCTTGTTTCATATCTTGCACCTTAGCTTCAATCTCATAGGTCGCAGAGATATTCTCACTTTTTGAATATAACTCAGCAGCCCCGTTCCAAATTTCCTCAGCAGTGTCCATGAGAATAAAGTTCTCAGCAGTATCAGAGGTCATAGACCCTAAAAGGATTGCCATAACTTGGCTGTTGTCAACCCTCCACTTCTTGTAGTTGGGTTGGCCTTTTTCTGGTGCTTTGCTTTCTCCAGTAAGGAATTCTTCCTTGTCCTTCCCAGTAATGAGAAGCCTGATGGATCTAGACCACTGGAGATAGTTGTCACCATTGAGTTTTTGAGTGGAAAAAGACATCATAGAGGGGTCAGAGGTCCAGGAAGAAGAATTTGAGGCTTCTTCCCTTGAGTTCACCTCTGATGAATTCTCAGTAGTCATTTAGGAGTAAAAGATTAAAGAGTTTTTGTAAGAACAGGCTCTGATACCATGTAGATTTAGAGAAGAGAGAGGAACAGAAAAGAAAAACTCTTTCAATTGATTAGAACTCCTTTTCGGGTAGGAAAGGAGTTGATTACAATATAAAGGAAAGCCTCCAACGGCTATAAACAAGAAGCAACGGCTATGAACAGTAAAAACAGTTTACTGTTCTTTATCCTTGCTTAGACAGAGAACAGAGAACTAGAGCTAAAAAATATAGGAATTAGCACTAGTAAAAGATGAATAAATATTATCTAACACTATAGGCACCATCTTTCAACACCTTATACTTTTTTCTTCGTGATCTCTCTCTTACAGCTGTTCTATTTGTCTTTATGCAAGTTCTTAAGATTTAGTATTCTGTGATATGGAAATCTTGTGCAGATTGAAAAAGCTTTTAGAGAGGGAACTGCTCGCCAAAATGCTCGCAGCATTTTCGTTTGTCTTTCGCTTAAGTTGCTGGAAGAACGTCTGCATGTTGCATGCAAGGAAATTCTTACTCTAGAAAAGCAGGTGTGTATGACATAACAACATAAACTTTGATTTTTCGTTTCCGTGTCATTTTTAAACAACATACCCATTGTTGGTATGACCCTGATCTGTATCCGTTTTATTTAACAAGATGAAACTCCTTGAAGAAGAAGAGAAGGAGAAACGTGAAGAAGAAGAACGAAAGGAACGGAAGAGAACGAAAGAAAGAGAGAAAAAGCTTCGAAGAAAGGAGAGATTAAGAGAA
The DNA here is from genome assembly GCA_036785695.1 of Gentiana straminea. Lineage (NCBI taxonomy): Eukaryota > Viridiplantae > Streptophyta > Magnoliopsida > Gentianales > Gentianaceae > Gentiana > Gentiana straminea. The sequence goes on from JAVUPR010000160.1 coordinate 394,517, forward strand.
AAAGAAAAGGATAAAGGGATAAACTGCAGTGAATCAAATCAAGATAATGCTTCTTCTGACGTTACAGTTACAGAGCAGGTTTTATCTGCTAAGGTGGACAATGACTCTAGCTCTGCTATTGATAAGGCGGATTCGGTTAGTGAAGCAGAGGAAGCTGTTGCGTTCCAGTCATTGTCCTCAGAAATTCAAGAGGAGCAGCCTTTTGATGAGTTCTTTTTTTCTGATACCCAAGCGGATTCTGATCGTCTTTCTGAAGAACATTCCTATGCAAATAATGATTGCTCTGATCCACACCCTGCTGCTGATCACCTAAAATATCCTCACCTGAAGCTAAAGTGCCGTCAAGAAGTTGATGCTTGCTCTAGATGGTCTGACCGCCGGGGCTATGCAATTGTTTCCAAAAATAGGAATATGGTTTGCAAATATGAGCCAAAAAAGCAAGTCCCTAATTTTGATTCCTCGTGGAGTTCTAACAGTCTGAACAAGCAGCCAAAAAGTAATAGGCCTTACATTAGAATTGGAGGACCGAAGTCAGGTGAGAAGTTTACCGGTGACCGGTATGAGTCTCATTCGTGCAGCTGTAGGCAGTACAAGGACAATGGGGCACACGTTGAACGACAGACATCTAGAGTAGTAAGGGAGATTAAACCAAATAGCAAGTTAACATCAGTATCTAATGCATCTAATAGACCATACTATCGCCACAATCAAGCTGAGTATGTGTGGGACAAATGTGGAAGGTCCAAAAATTCTTCTTCTTGTAACCAGGATTATCCATCTTTTGTGAAGAAAGTTTGGGAGCCCTTGGAATCTTCACAAAAGAAGCACCCCCCTCCTATCAATTCAGACCATGGTGTGAGCTCGAAATCTTGTCATTCGAAGGGTGAAGCTACTGCTGAGTCTGACATGTTTTCTGAATCCTGTGTTTTGAGTAGCTGTCAAGAAGCCGCCATAGAAACTTCAGTTCAGAAGCCTGAGGAGAAGAAGCATCTAAGAGACACAATCAGTACTACTACTGACCATGCAAAAACTAAGTTGAATATGGAAAGCAAAGAGCAGCAAGGTGATCCGTGTACTGTTATAGCAAGAGAAGATAGAAATGGAATACCACCGATGAATGGTACTACTTCTAATTCTGAGAACTTGTCATCCTCCTGCCTCAGTGAAGGAGACAGCACTACATTCTCTTCAAATGCCCAAAGTACCGAATTTTCATCATCTGATTCTGAAGATGCTAGCCAGAATTCAGAAGGAAGGGAACCATCAGCATGTGTCTTCCCCGTATACCAAAACGGCAGTTTAAAGAAAGACAGTAGTGCAGGTGGTGGATACGAGCACGCTAAAGGCAATTTCACAAATAACAATGGTGGTTGCACAAAATCCTGTGGAAACTTGCCTCCTTCAAAAAGTCAGGCTAACATTGAAAACGAAGCTGTCCATGTGCATGCCAGCATTGGTCCCCAACCTCAAATTCTTCCAGCAATGCATAGTAATCATAGCATACACTTTCCGCTTTTTCAAGCTCCTGCTCCTCCTCCTCCTCCTCCTATGGGTTATTACCATCAGGGTTCCGTCGAGCCTTGGCCAGCAGAAGCTTCTCCTGCTAATGGTTTTATGGCTTTTCCTTATCCGAGCCAGTATGTATATGCCCATCCAAACGGATATGGTTTGATGAACGGGAACGTGCATTTCATGCCCTATAGTCCCCTGCAGCATCTTTCCCCTCCAATGCTTCATGTGCCTGCCTTCCAGCCTGTAGTCCACAACAATAATAATGACGTTGCTCTAAAGGACTATGCCGTGGCACCTCCTAATCTAGATGTGTTGAAAGCCGAGGCACATCCTGAAGCGAATGTATCATCATGGATGCCCATGCCCTCCTCAGCTGGAACGCGCCCTCCTCCTGAAAAAGCAGAGGAGGATAGGAAAACTGGCAAATCTGATGTCGGGAAAGATGGCTTCTCCCTGTTCCACTTCGGTGGTCCTGTTCCTCTTTCAACAGGATTCATGTCTGATCTTGTTTCCCTAAAGAAAGAAATCGGTGATGATACAATCCCTTCAAAATTAGGCACAGCAGGTGAAGCTGAAGGTGACGACGGCGGAGCCTGCAAAAAGAACACTAAAATAGAAGAATATAACTTGTTTGCATCAAGTAATGGCATAAAGTTCTCAATTTTCTAAGACACACATATATGAGAGAGTAAGGTGGTGCGCCGTCTCAAATTTCAGTCCCTATTTATTATCTTTGGCCTTTGAGGGGGGCAAAGATTCGCAGACTGATTTGATACGCAATAGTTGTTGTCTGAAATTTTTAACAAATTTTTTCTTCTTTTTCTAAATTTAAAGTTTTGTTACGTTTGGTTGTTGACTTTTCTTCCACCCTCCTTCCCTTTCTCCTTGTATGCATAGAGAATAAGGTTTGATAAACTGCATAATCTATGAAGGGGTTTGTTTATGTATGAGATGGACATTCTTGTGGCCTCTCTTGTTCCTGCTTTTTTACTTGAAGAAGAACCCCATTTATTCGGTTATTCAATTTCTTGTTACAAATTTGAGTTTATATCCATTTTTTTTTTTCTTTTTCTGGTTCTATTCTTATGGTGGGTATTACCAATTTTAATACACTGAAAACATAAGCATGTAGTAGGTAATAATTTTATAGATTTCCCTTGTCAACGCATGTTTCTTCTTTCTTGCTGCCGTGTTAGTGTTAACCTTCCGAAAGCACAAGAAGCAACTGAGATTGTGTAGGCTTCTGTTTTGATTTCTATTTGTTTATATACAAAAAATAAAATAAAAATTCAGTTATGGTATTGGCAGCTGGCTATTAGATATCACACAGGGGAATTGGCAGCTGCATATGCATAAATTACTTGTGCATTTCGTTATTGTTTTTGGTGTCGGTCGCGGCTCTCACTGCTCAAGTTGGGCGGGGGAACATATAGACAAGTAGATGTTGTATTTCCTGTGGGATCGGGGGTGAGGGGACTCTCAATGATAGGGTATACCATTTTAAGTAGACGTTGTACTGCAGCATAATGATGCTTACACATATGACAAGTAAAGATTGATTGATTACTGTAGTAGTAGTGTAGTAGTATTTATTAGGGAATCTCGGTCATTCACAACACAAAAGCTACTACTTGTCCTTTCTTCTGTCATAAATAAATAATACCACTACTAGTTACTGCTTTACATTTGTCATCGTTTCGCCCACAAGGCTTTATGCAGTTGGTTGATGTTGATGATGATTTTCACAAATCACAAGGTGAACCATACCAAATTAAATTGATGATTGTACTAGTATTTCTAATTCAAATAACGCATCCTACTTGGTCTAAAATTGAACGAACGGTTACATAGCCAACGTTTTTCACCAGACAAAATATATCCTAATTTCCTTCGAGCCATCTTGTTGATCATCAACCAAAAGCTGACCAAACAAGCATAAGGCTTCTCGGTGGGCGAGCGTCTGCCGACACGTCTTCAGTAAATCAGTCACAACTTTATGTGTAGACCTCTGATTCCACTGATATTTCATTGACAACTTTAGTTAAGATGTCAAAGTCATAAAATGCCTCTAAGGTGAAACAAAATGTAGATGAAGTGAAGGTAGTGTTGTAATACCAACTGGTTTTGATGTGTTTGAACGTTTAAGATTCGGACCTCGTATCTCGCCTTCCAGTCATCTCGAACACCTAATACCTGCACAACAACATAAGAAATACCACGTATAATCCCTACATGACATAGGGTGACCGAGAATGTATCAAAAACACCTAAAACATCGAGATTTCCGATATTACGTCCTAGGTCTAGTAAATACAAACCATGATGTAAAATGCACCAAAATACAACAAAATGTCTCCGAAACATATAAAATGAGACATAAACGGGATCTAATCACATAGTAAATGTTAGTCAATTTGACTCTCATCATTTGCCTGCACTTATATAAACAATTGGTATGCATCATATGATAAGCAATTTATTCATAGATATTACATAGTAGTTTTATAAAATATTTATAGAGTTATTTTAATAGTTTATTTTTCTTATTATGTTTGAATATTTTAAAAAAAAAATTATTCATACATCTGGACTCAATTTTTTATAGACCGAACTCGAGTAGTAAGACAAAAATATATTTAATGAACTGAACTCGAACATAAAATCTTGATTGTTTATTAAACGTACGATCACGAATAAGCTCGTTACCTAAACAAACCTAACTTTAACATAAATTTTTGTTCGTTTAATAACAAACGACTATGAATAAACTCATGATTTAAATGAACCAATGATATATACTAGGCTTGAGTCGGCTCGGTTCTTGACTCTTTACAGCTCTAGACCAACCCACAATAATATCATTCACAATTGACCTTTTGGCTTTTGCATACAAAAAATAAAAGGATAATTAGGGATAATGACACAATCTGTAATATTTCTAAGTAACATGACAGCTACATATTTTTTATAGAAAGAATGACAACTGCATAATTTTTTTATAGTAGAAGGAAAACAGTGAATCCCGAAAATAAGTGAATCTCCTCAGTGAATCCCGAAATCAGTGAATTTCGACAGTGAATCCTGAAAATCAGTGAGTTTCGTTAATGAATTTTGAAAATTAATGAATTTCGACAGTGAATTTCGGCAGTGAATTTAAACAGTGAATTTCGAACAAAAGTGAATTTCGACAGTGTATAAATTGTTTTGTCCTTTATGCAAAAGTTTCAAAAGACTGTCCTTCTACTCAATTGATGAAATATTTCTGCCATTCTCCCTCATTCCTCCTAAAATAAAATAGAAAAAACTATAAAATAAAGTTTAAAAAAAAACTAAAAAAAGAAGAAGAAAGAGGAAGAAACGATGCCACCAGCCTGCCACCAGCAATTGGATATGAAAAATCAAATACAAAAACATAGGAAGAAAAAGACGGCTTTTTTAATTGTGTGGCTGAGAAGTCCAAGTCTAACAAAAGTAGTAGTACTACTATTTGTAGTAGTACTTTTCAATTCAAATTAATTCAGCTTTGCGATTGTGGGTCTTTATAATTATTCCTTCATCGGTCCATCCATCATCTTTCCAATTGAATTTCAGCCTGGATCCCTCTTTCTGTCTTCCTCTTGAAAGGGGAAAGGGGAAAGAATCAGAGAGACGTGGCGTTTGTTTAGCTCGCAATTTCTTTTTTTTATATTTTTCGAGCTGAGCTTGAATGGAAAGCATAAATGTATGGCAGGTGGTTGTTCTTGGCGGAATTGCTTCATGGGTTGTTTTGTCTTCAATGGGAAATATCACCAAAAGGGTTAGATCTATAGCCAAACCATGGGTCTCTCGTCAAGTCGTTTCAGGCACTCACATTATTCTTGGAATTCAGGTTTGCCTAAGATTCAATCTTTATGCAAGTGGAAAATAAAGATACCATTTTTGTTGTTGTTGTACTTTTCTTTGCAGAGTTGGTACCTATCTACATATTGTGCTGATTGAGCTTGCAATTTTTTGTTGGCTCTTGCAGAAATATCAGCACAGATATTTGGATGCTCTATTTACCTGTTTATCTTGTATTGTTTCTGTACCTTTCTACACTGCCTTTCTTCCTTTGCTCTTCTGGGTATGCTAGCTTCTTCTCTTCTTGTGATATGATTTTATATGCTCATCCAATGTGAGCTGAATTTTTCTTTGAGTTTGCAGCCAGGTATTAATGGTGATTGTTTTGTAGAGTGGGCATTGCAAATTGGCCAGGCAGATGACACTACTGATTGCTTTCTGTGATTACGTTGGCAATAGCATTAAGGTGCAGTGTCTTTTACTAACAACAATTTGTTGAATTTTATCACTTTTTTTTCTTTCCGATATGGTTATATCTTTGTATGAAGTGTCTTGATTGTCTCAACAGGATGTAGTGTCAGCCCCAAGGCCCAGTTCACCACCTGTCAGGAGAATAACACACACAAAAGACGAGAAAGAGAATGCTATGGAATATGGATTGCCCTCTTCACATACTCTTAATACTCTCTGTTTGTCAGGGTATGTCGTTATATATCCCCTTGTTCACTATGCCTTATCTATTATGGAGTGGTCCATGTACTTGTCAAATGAGTAATATATTCCTCCTTTACTTCTGGTCAATCGAATCGATATCTGGGCCTGTTGTTTATGTTTTATTTGTTTGAATTGAATTAGACGAGAATTTCATTCGTGAAAGATAACCAACGAAATACTGATAGTAGGAGCGGCTAGGTACTCATTAAATGTGCGTGAATGCTTTTTGTCTCCGTACAACAACTTACTGCAATGTTCTAATCGTTTGGATTCTAACTCTACTCCGTTTATGGACAAAAAGTCTGATATTGGTCATAAACTCTTACATCATTTGGACTGCATTCTTGCTTTGATTTGAATGAAACCTTTTGTTATGCATGCCCACAGTTGATAGATTGTGGTTTTCATCCTTAGTAAAACAACGTCCTTCTGAAAGATAGTTCTTCAGTGTCTTTTTGCCCATTCTATTACACAATCACATCGTGCTCTTGCTTTAACTTGAATGAAATCTTCTCTTCTTTTCATGCCGTAATTCATAAATTGCAGTTGCAATCCCTGGCAAGACAGCATCCCTTTAAAAGTTAGTTCTCCAGTGATTTCCTTGAGTCCACACATTCCACAACACAATCCCATTGTGCTGGCTTCTGATCGCCATTGAGCAATTCCAAGTACTTCATCGGGACTCTTTCCAAATGTGGTCTTGTTTGACCTTTGCCTTCCAAGTGTAGATCACCCATCTAGGCTTTAAATTGCTTGACTGATGTATTCAGTAAGCTTAGCTGTGAATTTTCTTGCTTCATTTAATGTGTTAAGCTTTTAGTTCAATTTTAATATTTTATATTTAGTTTGGAATAATCCAGGTATCTTCTTCATTATATATTATCATACAATGAAGTCGAAGATACCCCCACGGAATTAGTGGGATTGGCCATCGTATTCTTGTTTGCAGTTCTCACTGGTTTTGGTAAGTTGTTATTGCGCTTTAGCAAGTTTGTTTCTTCTCTTTACTTGTTTATCATAGATATCTCTCAAATCGTATTTTCTTTTTTTGCTAGGGAGGATTTACCTTGGCATGCACAGCTTGATTGACATCTTCGGTGGTCTACTTCTTGGTTTGTTGATTCTGATTGCTTGGCTTTTCAGTCACACTTACATAGATGATTTTGTAGTCTCAGAGCAGAATGGTATGTATGCTTGTCCTGTCCTGCTTAGTGAATTACTTTCATTATAATGTCAATATATTCTGTTGTTATAAAATATTTAAAAGGATATTAAGTGATTGAGTCTTTGATACAATCACATGCAGACTTGTGAAAGATTCTGTATTTCCTAATTTTAATTAATCAGGACTGTGGGACTGATTTCTGTAAGGATGTGTAAAATAAAATTTCATTTTATGTGAAAAAGAAAAGTATACATGCTCAATTTTAGCTTTGTCTGTTAATAATATAAATCATTCTGTGTACTGCTTAAAGAAAAGTATACATGCTCATTTGTTAACTTTGACTACTGTTGTTGTTGTTGTTGTTTCAGTAGCTTCGTTCTGGGCTGTCCTCAGCTTTTTGTTACTGTTTGCTTACCCAACACCCGAGTTTCCAACTCCTAGTTATGAATTTCACACAGCATTCAATGGTGTTACACTTGGAATTGTAAGGACTAGTTTTATTATTTGCCATCCATGCATGTTTATCAATCAATCAATTTGGGTATTCAAGTTTTTTGATCGATCAAGGAAATGATTTTGGCAGGTAATTGGTGTACAGCAGACTTATCATCAATATCACCATGAAAACGTTCCACGCATTTTTACAGCCCAACTCCCGTTGGCTGCTTTTGTGGCTAGAGTCTTGGTTGGGATTCCAACAATACTTATTGTAAAATTTTGCAGCAAAGCTATAGCTAAGTGGATTCTTCCTATACTTGCTAATATCTTTGGTATCCCTGTAAAGTCCACAACATATATCCCAGCATTATCCGCTGCTTCCACTGCTAGCAAAAGCAAAAAGATGGTCGAAATAAAACAAGGTAGCAGCTACCTGCAAAAGGCATTCTTTTTCTCAAACCAAGAAATCTTTGATGTTGACACCGGTATAAGGCTTCTTCAATACGCGGGTCTAGCGTGGTCTGTTGTAGATATTGTTCCCTATTTGTTCTCCATCCTAAATCTTTGACCGACATTGAAGAAAGTTGATTTTTAGTTTTCTTCTTCTTAATATTTTGGGGCCTTTTTTCGGGTACGTAGTATTGGAATTGTATTATACTAGTATGTAAGATAAGTGTGTGCCTGCCTAAGAATACATGCAGTAGGGAATGCTGAAATTTTTGTATAGTTTTTTTATTATGGTTATTATCAGATCAGATGTAGTAGTATTAATGAATGAAGCTTTTACTTATGTTTTTATCTGCTTATATATGTAACTGGTAAACTGATTCAAATTAATGGATAGTTTCATTAAGAACAATTAGTATAAGTATTGACATTAATAATTGCAAGTACTTGACCACTGAACTGCGATTCATTCGATCATTCTGTTACGACAGTATCCTCCAATCCTGGTTGTTTGTCTGGTTTGTTGACTGCAACCCATACCTTATCATCATCATCTCCTCTTGTTGTTGTTGTTGTTGTTGCTGTCATAAAGAAGAGTGTTTGTTTGTTCAATTTGCCTAAATTCAGGTCAGGTGCTTTTGGGATTGAGTTTCCAGTGATATATAGTGTTATCTGGCAGTTAATTAGTTTTCACATCCTAAGCACTTGTGATGGAAGGAAGGGATAAATCTGGTGTGTTGGTTGTTGTTAAAAGGGCACAACGTCGTATGTACCCCGTGACACTGTTCTTTAGGCTGGCTTTGTTTGACCTTACGAAGGAATTAAGATTCCTCTATTGGATCTGGACGGGTCAGGTGTACGTATCTGATCCATCATTTACGATGAAGATGTTGCGTTTCAAGAGATGATTGATTCAGGGTTTTAATATCGAAGCGGAAACATATTCCAACAGTCGTCCCGTCCCGTCCCTGCAGCACATATTTTTGATTCACATCCATTGTCATTATTTCAGATAAGGATTGCAAACAAAATTATACAGTTTATACCATTTTAATTAATTAATTAATTAGTAGCAAGGACTGGTCGGTCCATAGGGAGGGACCAGTCGATCGGTAACCATGCATCTCTGGCTTCTTTTTTTTTTGAGGGGACATCTCTGGCTTCTTAATTAATTAGAAGTAGTAGTATTTAGCAAAGCGCTCTAAAGTCTAAACACGTTCAAATTCACATGTATGTATGTATACTGAATTTGCGCATGTACGCAGGGTTGGAGCCAGAATTATGGTTTATAAGGACAGAATTTTAAAATTTCATTGACGTGGAAAAAGTGTTTTAATTTTTTTCTCTAGATACATGTAAAAAATTTGTCGTGGGGTTGTGGTTTTACATAATAATTGACTATATTGTTTTTCATATTAATAATTGAGTATAAAAGAATCTGAGGTTTAATAGAGTAAATAAGTTTACAAATTTTTTGGATTGTCATATCAATTATCTTTTTAAAATGTTAAGAAATCTTGAAAAAGAATTGTTGAAACTTTTAGTAGAAAAAAAATAAAAAATCTGAAGTTTAATATAGTAAACTTGGGAAAGAATAGTTTTTTTCCCCAAAGAATCGAAAGCTTTTATTACGAAAACCGATTTACGGCAAAAGCTAGCCAAAACTAGACTAAAACGCAGCCTAATGCCGCACTATAACGCGCCCAAAACATGCACTACAGCGCGGCCATAAGCCGCACTACAAACTACAATAACACAACGAAGCCAAGTAACAGATTGACAGAGGGTGCTGAACTAAAAGAGAAAAAATTCTCCAAAGGAAAATGACGTCTTGACACGAGTATCCTCTAATAGCAATCTATTACCCGGCCAACACAGATTACAATGCTTAAACACTAATAAACTAGTACAAAACAAAATAACAAACTAAAACGAAGCAAGCCCCTCCCCATCAGCCGGAGCAGGCATCTAACACCAGATCAGACCCAAAATTTGTCCAGAATACGCCCAAACGAAAGTGGATTCAAAATTATAGCTTTTTTTAGTTAGAGTTGTACTATCAAATAATAGAGACTCGCTATTCACTCGGTTTTGGATCATAATCATTATGTAGGGGAGTTGGCCGAGTGATCGATTTAAGGCGTAGCATTGGAGTTGCTATCTAGACTTTTGTTTACCGAGGGTTCGAATCCCTCTCTTTCCGTACCTTCACCTAATCTTACAGACCGAAATGTATTGACCGAAATATATCAAATAGCAATGGAACTCAGCCCCTTCCGGAAAATTTAAGGGGGGCACGAGCCCCCTTGCCCCTCTGCCCCTCTATAATTAACTCTGCTCCTGCAAGTACGTACGTACGTAATTACCAAAAGTTGGAGTTCGTATTTCCTCGAAATAGCACCCAGCTGCTGAGGCTCCAAAGAATGGTCAAAAAGAAATTTTATTAATTATATGTCACACTAAGCTCACACTGTCACACATGCATGGGAAAGAAAATAAAATATTACGTATTAATTAGTATAATTACTGAATACTAAGTAGTGTACCTTTTTGTATCTTGGAGTATAATCAAATCAATGTATTCCTTGCCTTGCTGCTGGTCCTAAAGTTGTCAAAAAAGTGAAAGGCTTTGGGGCCATGAGCTCCATTTCTTCAAAACAACTAGTAAAGAAAAGAAATGGGTTTATAACCTCCGTCACATCAACCTCCCCCATTACCATTGCCTTTAAGTCGGAAGATTTGACGCTACTGACGATTCCTCTCCATTTCTTCTTCAACTTTCCAATAATTACAAGTAAGCTTCTGCTCCTCCTTTCGTTTTCTCTTATTTCATTTTTGTTCGTTGATGAGAGCGTCATCCCCATCTAGTGATTCTGTAGAAGAATTGTTTGTATGAGAGCCGGAATGTGACCCTGAGTTTCAAGAGGATATAAACAACGTAGTGTTTGAAGAAATCCCCTGGGTTCCTCCCCAACCTGTTTCTCTTCTTTCTTCTTCCCGTCCTTCATCCGGGACGTTTGATTCTGCCCTTAGATTTAACACCAAAAAGCTACTCAAGCCATCATGGGTAGCCACGGAGTGGTCTCTGTTCTTACTCAGCGTAGCGTAGACAACATCTGGCGTGAATATAGAATAAACCAGGAGGTGTTTGCCCTTATGATCCCTGCTGACCCCCGGCCATATGCTTCCCGACCACCGGACAGGTACTATGCTGTTTATGAAGCCCAACTCAAAGAAGGATTGATGTTACCCTGGTGTCCGGCCTTCTTGACGGTTATGGTATAGGTGAAACCTAGTCGCCCCCAACGGGGTTAAGAGTATCATTGGGTTCGCCACCTTCTGCCGGATGGTCAGAGTCCCCTTTCGATGAACCTATTTAGGAACTTTTACCAACTAAAAAAGAATCAAGGATCTAAGGGGTGGTATCACTTTCCCAGCCGATCTGGTGTTAAGGGCATACTTACTGAGGGACCATCTTCTAACAAGGGATGGCATGTGTTATTCTTCTTCGTTAGAGACGAAGGAAGGGCTACACCGGGGTGGTGAAAGTCGGACCCTATACCTAAGGACGGCTGTCCGAAAATCATTGACGTGAGCGAGTTTACGGCTATCCGGGATGCAAAGGTCTTCCTGAATATTAAGGAGCTCTTTTCAAAGTTGATAGAGGCTGCTCGGTTGGCCGAGGCCGGAATCGATCCCTATGCGGCCCTTAGTGCCGAAGATCGAGACGCTTGTAAGGCCTTTTATTTTTTTTACTTTACTCTTCCTCTATTTGGAAACTTTCTGATCTTGACTAACAACTGTTCTTGATTTTACCGTTTGTAGTGAATGCCTTTGTCGATCTCTTGGATGATGCTGTGGATGAGGGAGTAGAGCAGGAACCTGACCAGAGTACCTTCACTGGGAGGACTCATACTAAGGAACACCCTACTGCCCGAGCTGTGGGCTCTTTTGTTTTTTGCTACCGCGGGCCAAATACTTTCTGAGCAAGAGGACGAAGCTCTGTTACAGTCTCCGACCTCTAGAGAGAACCTGACTCCCAATATCATTAATGTCTCCACCCCCGAGGACCCAACTGTTCCAGAGGGGAATGAGGTACCTTTCAGAAGGATTGTTCGGAACAGATCTGAGCAGACTAAGGTCAAACAAAGACCAATAAAGAAGGGCAGGTTAGATACCTTGCAGGCTCCACGTCTAACCCCGTTGCTCGGGATGACAAGGGAACTTGTGTTGTGAATGAGGCAATCTCTGAGATGTCTGACATGGAATTGGCTGAAGCTAGCTTTAAGGCCATGAAGCACGTAAGTTTTGCTTCTTATTGTTTTTCGTACTTTAACTTTGATAACGGTCTTGTGTCTGACGGCTTGTTTGTGCAGGGGATTGATGTCGCGCGTGAGGTCGCTAATACTTGCAAGAGTACTAGGTCGAATCATAGTATATCAATGGTGAATCAAGGTTGATCCCATAGAGACAATGCAACCTTAGAAATAAACGCAATTCAACCTAATTAAGAAGACAAATATGGTCATCGACCAACATAAAATAGAAAGAAAACGTGGTATACCTCCCTTCCCAACCTATCTACCAACTTGGCATAGTTAATCTTCGTGTTTACTTCCCCACATAATTTCCCCGAATCAATCAAACGGATTTATTTTAGTTTTAGCTATGGGTGCAGTCTCATAACATTGTCTACTTCCATTGAAAGGACTAAAAACGTCTATGTGTAGTTAACCTCCTTCATTGGTTGTATTAACCTACACACAATAAGTATTAGAAAGCACCAGCTCAAGACCGAGAACCTCCCTAAGCAGCTATCGTGGATTGACTAGCACGTTCCTAGAGATCGATCCAAACTATGTCCTAATTAACACTTCACTTTATCGTCCTTCATGTTAATTTACGATGTACAATAAGTAGATTGGCCAGATCTAACCTACCGTTAATTAAACCTGTCGATTAACGTAGCAGACGCTGAATCTCCAGATTAGGGTGACCAAAAAGTTGCCTCGATTAATCGGTATATACCGCCGATTAATCAAGGGCGGCGGTTTCTGTTTTGGAATTTATATTGCTTCGTATTGATTAATTCAAGTAAATTATGGGGTTGTTAAACATTCAGATCAACTATAACACATATAAACAAGTAAATCAACCATAACTAAGATATAAAGTAATAAAGCTTGATCGGCCTTTCTAGTTTTCCAATCTAACCGGCAGTGTACCGGGTCAATTGTAATCTAGATAGGTGAGCAAGGTCGTATCCACAGGGAGAAATCTAGTTGAGTACCAAAGTGGTCCAAACATCTAGTCTAGGCATATCTATTACTCGAGAAGTGGTTTTTAATCAACTACAAGAAGCAACTTAATGAAGGCGAGCTAAAAGTGCAATTAACTAAAGCTAAAATGACACGGATGTAGGGGAATGATATGAAACAAGTGGCTCGGGTGATGCTCCAATGAATTAGATGTGAACTCTCATAACTACTCGGAATCAAGCTTCACTAACAAATTCTCAAAGCATTCAAGGTGTAATTCACTATATTAACGTCAATCGATCTCTCGCATCAACGAACTATAACTAAACACCAAACCTATCGGCTAGGACTAGATTAGGATGAATATTTATGCATTAAAGGACTATGAATTTCCCAATTCAAGATTAGGCAACACACACACTAGAAATCAATTCTATCTCTAGATGATTTTACTATGTGTTCATGGTGACTAGTTCCATGTCAATTCTTACGATTAGGCCTCGAATTAACACTTAGATTATGCAATTAGTGATGAATTAATCACACCCATAAAGATCAATCACCATAACTTGAACCAATTAAGAACATACAAGACAACCCAACTTGAATCCAAGCAATTTCAAGGTTTCTAGCTCATTTTCTCATCACCCAAGCCACAAGGAACTTAGCTACTCATGATTTCAACAAAAACACAAAGAAAAGATGAGATTAAACTAAAGCAAGCCATGAAATAGAAAATTAAAAGTAAATTCGAAATTATACCTCAATCAAGTAAGAACTATGAACTTAGCTCAAATCCCATGGAGATTCACCAAGGGAATGATGAATTCACCATTTTAGAAGAAAGCCCAAGCTTAATTACACACTAATTTGGAGTTTAAAGACCTAAGATACTACTTTTTAAGCTAAGGAATGAAGAAAAGTGAAGAGAAGAGTTTTTGGGGTTTTTCCTAATCTAATTCTAATCTAGAAAGTATGGTGTGTGTCTCTCTCTTGGCTGAAAAGTCGATTTTATAGTGCAGAATTTCGGGTGCATAAGAGTGCGCTTCTCTGAGGCAAGCGTACACCTGCATATTAGGTAACATTCTGTTGGATTTACTGGGAGCTCAAGTGTGCGCTTGACTGAGGCAAGCATGCTCTTGGTCAGAATAGTGGAAATCTCAAATGCACCTCAGGAGTGCGCTTGTCATGAGCAAGCATGCTCTTGTCCAGAACAGAGAGTTGGATTATTTGACTGGGGCCTCAAGCGTGCGCTTGGCGAGGCAAGCGTGGGCTTGTCTTGGCTCGCTCCATTTTTCTTCCCAAATGATGACTCAGGCATGCTCTTTGTCGAGGCAAGCATGCTCTTGTCCTGATTTTCTTCAAAAATCACATCTAGCTCCATTTCTCTCAATCCATTCATCACCAAACCGAGACACTTAGTCGGTGTACATCTTCTTTATCATCTAAGACCTGGAAAGGCTCAACACCAAATACAACCGTAATTCCCATAGGGTACCGCATACCCCGTGTGTGCTATAAAAATGTCCAAATTTTGCACTAAAAATGAGATTTTGTAATATGTGCGATGTGGAACCGTGAGTGATGAAAATAGCATGAAATAGCATCTAAGTGATAGAAATGCAGCTCGGAATGCTATAAAATGATGTGAAAAGGGTGTGAAATGCATAGGAGGGTTGACTATCATCATAAAGGAACGTTCAAACTTCATACTTTTGGTTTTGGAGATCTAACTTGATCTACTCAAGTTAGAGATGGCGTGGAAGAGAGGAAATGAAGAACGAATCACAAAATCTGAATAAGAACTTTATTTCATGAATAAAAGTGTATAATATAACTAATGTGTATGATAATATGAAAAGTATATCTTTACAATTGACTTCTGTAGCTTTATATAGGCATAATGGCCGACTAATGACTCTTAAAAACCCTAACCGACTTCATAGAGATGGCGGTCTCAGTTTTCTTGTCCTCCAAGGACTCGATTAGTCGGTGGTGGGCTCCGACTAATCGGTCCTAATTTCTTGCTCTTTTTCTGGCAGATCCCTTCTTGGACTTTCTAAGCTCGGCCCAATGGCTTCCTTTCGGTCTAGATCAAATCTCCATTGCTCCGCATCACGATAAAACAAAGTAGAACAGTACCAAATCCTTGGGGTAATCATATAAATGCAGAATCATTAACCCAGGAACACACACTACGCATGTAACATGTATTTCACATAATAACTAGACTATCTATCTTCTCTCGAGCACAATTCAGGGTAAATAAAGGTATATTTTGTAGTATCATTTAGAGTGTCATCATGGACTCTTGTCGGGTAAGAGATTTCTCAAGACTCGCTGTATCTGCCACTAATGTGACAAAGTATGAGAAGAAGATATCCGAGCTAGAGAAGAAGGCTTCTGATCGCGGCAAGAGTCTGAAGTCTAAGAGTGATGAGGTCAAGGACCTCAAAAAGCAGCTACAAGCCCAAGCGGATGAGCTGAAGACCCTGAGGTCTGAATACGCTGCTAGTCTCCAAGCTGCCACGGATAAGCACTTGGAGAAGGAGGCTGAGTTGGCACAAGCTATCACCAAGCTCCAGTCTGAGAAGACCAAACTAGAAACGGTTGTTCAGGCTAGTTATTCATTTGTGTGTGACCCGATGGTTTCCGAATATGTTGGCCGTAAGCATAAGTGCATTTACTAAAATGCCCTTCACACTTAACAATCACGAATAACGTCTAGCAACACGTTCATGACCCACAATCATCGGAAATAGTCAAGTGCCATGACTACAATCTTTCGTTTGAAACGGTTACCGTGTAAATACAATCCTATCGCTATATTAATATCCATACGGTCGTATCTCGAGTGCCAATACATTAATGACCGCATCTTATGATCTGGATATAGTACGCTCTCGAAGTAACTGATTACTCCCACTTTGCAAAGACTCACAAGAGCTAGACATTCCTTATAAGAAGGCCATTTTGGATATTTGCTCATATTCATAGGATACGCGATTTCCAGACGAACAACATGAATCATACGCATGCTTCAGTATCACACCCAATCACTACCTCATGATCGCCCCATGGCTAGGGGAAACCTTAATTGTGTCAAAGTATGACAATCCACACCGTGATGCCATGAAGACTCCGGTCTTAGGATAATTACACAACCGCCACATAGTGCGACACTTAGTAAAGTAAGTGGGTCAGTCTAACGTACGCATTCTCTAATACACGTCCATGTACAGTCCAAGTGTCCCTACACTTTGATAGACGAGATCTATCCATATCTTCAAACGATAGAAGACATCCAATACGTGTTAGTCTAATCGTACTACTAATATCCCATTTAATAGCACATGCGACTAGAAACATTTAAGTATCAAACCTTTAAAGTGATCGAGATCTCATCAACCATAATCACTATTATGATTTATTGTTCACAATTTGACACTAGGGATGTTAACATATATACAATATCATAATCGGTTAGATAAACAAACAAATATATAATAACAGAAAGCCATTCAACATATGTACGAACATAAAGAAATAGTAGAAATGATCCGATCCGTTCGGATCCGGTCCAACCTGATTGGGTTTAGGACACTATTTCAACAATGAGTGCATGTTTGTCCTGCAAACTTAATCAAAGCCATTATGTATAATGGGAAAATAGATTTTATATTAAAATAACATAAGTGTGATAACACATATTAATTCAACATATTGTAGAATATCAAAATTGAAACTGAAGAAATAAAGCAATTTAATAAAGTCTGGAACCTGTCCTAGACATAGAATTTACGGAGGTTGTTGGCATGCCAGCTTCTCGGGATGGTCCTGTCATTAGAATCAGCCAACTGGTATGCACATTTGCCATGTACTTTGACTATTTTAAGGGACTTCCCACTTCGGGTCAAGCTTTCCTTGAGGGCCATGTCTACTGACTTCATTCTTTCTCAGCACCAGATCCCCTTCTCTGAAGTATGAGTGCTTTACCCTGGAGTTGTAGTCTTGAGAGATCCTCCATTTATACTTCGCCATTCTTATGAAGGTGATTTCTCGAGCTTCCTCCAAGTCATATTTTGAATGTCGAAGTTCAGTCTCTGGATCCGTTTCGGAATAGAGCTCGGATCAGGCTGGAATTACGGACTCACTTCCATAGGCTACCAGAAATAGAGTTTCCCATGTTGCTGCATTAGGCGTAGTCTGGTATGCCCACAATATGTTGGGTATATAATCAACCCAATTTTCTCCTTTCTCCTCAAGTCTTTTCCTGAGGCCAATTTTTATTTGTCTGTTGGTCTGTTCAACTTGCCCATTAGCTTGAGGGTGTCCAACAGATGTGAAGTGTTGACTGATTCCCAGTTTGGAGCACCATGCTTGAACATCTATATCTTCAAATTGTGTCCCGTTACCAGAGATCAGTGTTTTTGGGATACCATATCTGCATACTATATTTTCCAGAGAAACTTCTAGATTGCCTTGGAAGTAATTTTGTTGAGTGCTTCTGCTTCCACCCATTTGGTGAAGTAATCTATTGCAACAACTAAGAACTTGAAGTTTCCCGGAGCTCGGGGAAGCAGTCCAACTAAGTCGACACCCCATTGATCAAAAGGCCATGGTGACACTGTTGGAACCATGATCTGAGAGGCTTGGTGCATTATATTGTCATGCACCTGGCATGACCTACATTTTTGGACGAGTTCTTGAACGTCTTGTTGCATCGTAGGCCAATAATAGCCGAACATGCGGAATTTTCTGGCTAGGGTCCGAGCTCTAGCATGCTTTCCATAAATCCCCAAAATGAGGTAGTTTCCTTCGTCCTCTGATGCACCTCTGAGCCATGGTGCTATAAAATACTTTCTGTAGAGTACATCATTGAAAAGAGAGTACCTGGTTGTCAAGGCCTAATATTTATCTGCAAGAAGGATTCCGTGCTTCAGGTAAGACGCGATAGGATCCATCCATGTGTTTTTCAGGGAGATGGGCTGAACTACCTAATTGTCATAACTTTGCTCTTTCAGCAGCTTGACTAGTAACTTCTTATCGGAAACGAAGTTAGATGCCAACTTTGAGAGGCCATCTGCTCTTCTATTCTGAGATGGAGACCTGCTCGATCTGAACACTTTGGAAACCTTCTAGCCAGGACTGAGCTACGGCCAATTTTTTCTTCATTGGCTATTCCTTTGCCTCATACTCTCCCTTAACATGGTTGACGACCAGCTGGGAGTCGCTGAAAACTTGCAGATTCTTTGCCCTGAGGTTTGCTTCTAAGTTGAGCCCAGTGATTAGGGCTTCATACTTTGCCTCATTATTTGTTGCCTGAAAGTTGAATCGCACAGTATAGGGGAACTTTTACCCTTTGGGACTAACGAGCATGAGACCTGCCCCTGTTCCCTCTTTACTTGATGCTCCATCAACATACAACGGCCACATGTCAGTCTTGCAGCTCGGCTGATCTTGATCGATGGTAATGGCTGCTCTTTCTGCCAGAAAATCAGCCAAGGCCTGAGCTTTAATTGAAACTCTAGGGTGGAAGTCAATATCATATTCTGGAGCTCGACCACTCATTTTTCTAATCTTCTTGATGTGTCAGGTCCTACTAATACTTTCCGAAGCGACTGATCGGTTATCACGATTATAGGATGAGCTTGGAAATATGGCCTAGTTTTTCTAGAAGCATGAACCAAGGCTAGTGCTAATTTCTCCGTATTGGAATATCTGACCTCTGGTCTATGGAGTGCCTTGCTCACATAGAATATAGGCTTTTGCACATTGTCCTGTTCCTTGACCAAAACTGCGCTCAGTGCCTCTTCACAAGTTGCTAAGTATACGAACATAGTTTCTCCTTCCTGATGAGATGTAAGAGTTGTCAGCTCGGCCAGATAAGACTTTAAGTCCTCAAAGGCCTTTTGACACTCTTCGTCCCACTGGAACGAGATCGCTTTCTTTAAAATTTTGAAGAATGGAAAGGCAAGCTGTGCCGATCTGGATAAGAATATGTTGAGAGCAGCCATTCGCCCTGTAAACCTCTGGACCTCCTTAATTCTCCTTGGTGGAGGCATGGTCCTTAGTGTGTCTATTTTGTCAAGATTTGCTTTAATCCCTTCTTTTGAGATTATATATCCCAGGAACTTACCTAACCTGACCCCAAATGTGAATTTCTTGGGGTGAGCTTCATCTGAGTCTTCCTGAGCATCCTAAAAACATCTCTCTCATCTATATAAACATCCATACATCTACCGATCTGATCACTGGATATTTTGTTGACTGCCCTTTGATATTTTGCACCAGCATTCTTGAGGCCATAGGTCATATTTATATAGAAAACATCCCAAAATCCACGATAAACAAAGTTTTTTCCACGTCATTGGGGTCCATGGTGATCAGGTGATACCCTTATATGCATTTAGAAAAGCGAACACTTCAAAATCCACTGTTGAGTCTGCAAGCCGATCAATCTTGGGGAAGGGGTAACAATCCTTCAGACATGATTTGTTGAGGTTTGTGAAGTCCACTCACATCCTCCAACTGCCATCAGGTTTCTTGACTAAGACTGGATTGGCTAACTAGTCGAGGTACTCTACTTCCCATACGATATTAGGTTGAAGTAGTTTAGTCACCTTTTTCTTAATTGCACTAATTCTCTCTTGAGCGAAGTGCCTCTTCTTTTTCAAAACTGGCTTCTTGCTCGGATCTACATTTAATTTATGCAAGGCCAAATCCGAGGACAGACCTGGCATATCTGCGGTTTTCCAAGCAAAGACATCTCTGAATTCCTTCAAAAGATCGATGAGTTGCTTTTTGTGCTGACCTGGGATATAGGAACCAATTTTACCGTGAGGTCTGCCTAATCCTTCCAAAGGCTTACCTCTTCCAGTTTGTCTTTCGAGGACCATGTCCCACCATCTTCTGGAAGCAATTACTCATTAACAACCTAATGTACCATCATTTTACCATTGATAGTGGCCGTGTAGCAACTCCTGGACGCGTCCACGCCCCCTTTGATTTCCGTAGAACCCTCAATTGTTGGGAACTTCGAGTTGATGTGAGCTGGTGAAATCACAGCTCGGAAGGTCGATCAATGCCGGTCTTCCCATGATGATGCTACATGTTGACGGGGCCTTCACTACGACGTAACTCACCATAAGGGTCCTGCCCTTTGGCTTATTGACAAACGTGGTGGCTAACCTGATCATCCCTATCGGATTAACTAGATGTCCGGAAAAACTGAACAGCGGAGCTGAGACATGTGTGAGCTCAGAATCCTTTAACTACATTGACTGGAAGATAGAATAGTAGAGCACATTTACCACGCTTCCGGTGTACACGCAAATCCGCTTTACTAAGTTTCGGTTCACCACTGCTTCAACTACCAATCCTTCATTATTTATAACTAAGGGGAGCTCCCTCGGGCCATAGGTTACTTTTCCAGAGAACCCTTGCCTTTTATTGGACGTTGAAGGACCAACAGACCTACTACTGTCATTGTCCTTATCTTGAGCTGGGCCGCTCGCCCCCCGGAGATGGTATTGATAGTATTATTCAGGCTGTTGTTGAACTGCCGATCTGGATCTGGAGATCGGTCTCTTTTCTATTGTGGCTCCTCATGCTTGCCCTTATTTTGATTGAATTTTTGGGGATTTTTTTCTAGGGCCACTATCAGGACAACGTCATCATAGCTGCCCTCCCTCCTCCGCCGTTTTGACTGCCATCGTTGGTGGCTTCAATTGATCCTTCTGGTTGTCCTTTTTCGGTGTCATGATGATGATAAACCTTAAACAAAATTTTCAGTAGGAAGGCCCTCCTCAAGTGCCAGTTGACGATGCTGGAATTCGTCTGATGATAAATCCGGGACCTAATTTCCCTAGTGACAATTTGGACAGAACTGAACTCTAGAAAAAGTATGAAACATGGGTGGAGTTTTTATGTTTTAGACTGAGCCTGAGATATTGAATCCCAAGTTTCCTACGTATCCTGTAATTTTTCAGAAATCAAGTCTCTTCGTAGTTCTTGGGATCGTTTATATAGAGGGGTTTCTGCCCTAGGCATGCATGTGCCTTGTCCATTGTGGACTCTATTTCGTGTCTTCCAAGGATTATATTTTTCCATCTTAATCCCCTTGATTTTAAGAGATAATCATGGTATTTGAATAATATGGTTGATGGGAGTCAACTTTACGTGATTCCGGTGCATTTTCCACCCCCGTTTATCCCACTTTTAGCACATTCTCGGTGTTTTTAGACCGTTTTCGGGTAATATCGTGAGTTTATAGCACGGGGAGTAAATCCAATGCTTTGATGGTTTACTTCCTATTTTTAGTGATATTAACCCATTCCCGAGCACTTTTACCCTCCGGAATCGTTTGTGTGTGTTGTTCGTTCATGAGATTGTAGGGTCTAGGTGTCATGAGAACCCAGAAGGAGAAGATTTATGATTAGAAGTATGATCAAGGTGAAAGAATGAGCCAAGGAAGAAGAAAAATGAAGAAAAGGAAGAAAAATAGTTGGTATCTTCACGCTACGTTCTGTTCATTAGAAATTTAACCTATGATGGAGGCATTTTCTGGTCATGGACTCTTCATGAAAGTTGTATATAATTGAAAAATATTTCCAACGCATTTTGAATCACTCAAATCGAAGTTCTACATGCGAAGATATTATGGTTTTACTGCAGCCAGAAAACTGCCAAATCTCAAACGCGCGTTTCAAACTTTCAAACGCGCGTTTCAACTGCTAATTTTTGGACTGGGAGCACATGAAGCGTAACGCGCGTTTGGGGTCATTTTTCTGCATATTTTTGCCCCTATAAATACCCTTTTCCATCGAATTTCATTGATAATTCCCCCCTCTCTTAGCAAAACTATACCCACTCTTTAGCACGAATTTTGTAATGGATTATTCCACTTTCTCTTAGCTTAGATTAGCTTAAACATAGTTAGATTCTACTCTTTCCATGCTCAAATCTCAATTCCAAACACTAAGAGACCACTTTTTAATTACTTCTTTAAGTTGTACTTTTTGGATCACAACTCGAATTTCTTCAAATTAATGGTAAATTTCTCTTCTCTTTTACATATTATGGCTTTCATTTACTATTTTGTGTATGTTTTGATTAGTATAATTAGTAGCTAAACACCAACATAGTCGAATCATGTGAAATTTGGTGAAATCACCCTTTGGGTGATGAAATTGGGAGTGGGTAGTGCTTTTTATTGTTTAATCTTGCTTGTTTCACGTCTTAGAACTTGTTATAACATCGCTAGATTGGATTGTACACCCAATTTAGTAATCACACACATCAACCTTACATATGTATTTTGCGGGAAGACGTGGGATAAGGGGTTCTAAGATCGCGGCGTAGACTCGGCTTAGTTGTTAAGCCCGAGCCCAATGCGAGGTTACTCGTTTTAACGTTTAAGCGGCTCTAGTGCATAACATGTCTTGTTAGTGAATCTTCTTTAGGGAAGGGTAGTTAACATGGCATAAGGTGTTAGGAGAGAGTTGTTCAGACCTTAGCATCGGGATTAGGAGTTTGCACCCGTGAAATTGAATGCGACAGTTCGTTTGTTATAATGCACACTCCCGGTTTTGTCTATCCTTGGGGTTGAAACTAGCTATTTTGATCATGGTTCGGCTATGTCCCTTAATCTATCTTTAAAACCTAGTAGTTTAATCTTCTTTCTTTCTTTTCTATCTTTAGACTCGTTAGTAAGAATCACTTTAGTGTCGTTGTAGTAAACAAGCACTTTAAAAAACATTGATCACCTAGACTAAGTAACACGTTCGCTTTGGTACTCACAAACACTTTTCCCTTGGGTTCGACCTCGTACTCCTGTAGCTATTCTAGCATCGACCTGGTACACTGCCGGTTAGAGAGTTAGTTTGCCCATGGTTTCGAGTATTTATAAATTGTTTTTGACGGGTGAATTTTAGCTCAATCAATGATCAGAGCCTTTATGGATTGAGATTCTTTCTATAGTTATCTTCTATATTACACACGTGGGCAATTTACCGGGGGTAGCTCTAGCCGACCAGCGTCGAGCCCCCAGGGCCACTATGGCCCGAACTATGCTGACCCAACTCTTTTGCGCCCTGACCGACTTGCGGTGGACTAAGAAGTGAGTCAAACTGATCTCCCACCTGGGGTTTAAATCTGCCCTTAGGCTTAAAGTGGGACCCCTGGCTCTTAGTGTGTACATTTTTTCTGTCTGCATTCATTGCTTTATTAATCTGACCTCCGTCATAAGACCCTCAGATCTAGCTGAGCTCTTGAGGTCAGGTCAGATATGTCAAGGATGTAGCTCGGCTCGGTCATCTAGACTCGTGGACTCTTTGATACCCTACTCTGCTAGCTGGCAGATATCAGTTATAACGCTGTCATAACTGTTCCGCATTTTGAGGCATTATTGATCATACTATTTGAAGTGGAACGGTTTCCGAGAACGTGTTTAGGGTTTATCACCTCCGTCACATCAACCGGCCACATTACCATTGCCTTTAAGTCGGAAGATTTGATGCTACTGACGATTACTCTCCATTTCCTCTTCAACTTTCCAATTACTACAAGTAAGCTTCTGCTTCTTGATGAGAGTCAACTTTACTATGCTTCGGTGCATGTTTTAACCCCCATTTATGACACTTTTGGCTTGTATTGGGTAGTTTTAGATCATTTATAGGGAAAAATGCATTGCTCACTCACTTTGAGGCAAACCGTCAAATAGATGGAAAACCTCACTATTTTACGGTATTTTGACCATTTTCGAGCCCGAGTTATCTTGCGGAGTTATGCTTGGTATGTGTTTGAATGTTGTGATGAAGGATCTAGGTGATTTATGAGCCCGGAAGACAAGGCATGAGACTTAGAGTGGCATAACCGACGCCCGGGGATGGAAACGGATCAAATATAGTGGGTGTTTTCGCCTTACATTCACTTTATCTGCAATTTGAGCTATGTTGGAGCCATTTTATGGACTTGTGGTCTTCATCAAAGTTGTAGACAATTGAATGAGCTTTCCAACGCACTTTGAATCACTCAAATCGGAGCTCTACACGCGAAGATATTGCCAAATTACTGAAGGATGTCAATGCTGAGTGTTGTCACAGGGCAATGCGTATGCATTCCAGACAATGCGTACACATTCCTGGACAGAAAATCGAATTTTGCTGAACTTAGAGCAATGCGTATGCATTGGAAGCAATACGTACGCATTTGGACGTTCTTGGGCACCTATAAATACATTTTTACACAGAATTTTCAGCATTGCTTCTCCTCCTTAGAACCCTACGTCTTAGATTAAGTCAATCCCTTCCCTTTTAGCTCCTTAGAACTCTTTGTTACTTTAACTTCTCTTAGATTAGATTTAATCTAGCTTAGATTCTTGCTTAACTCTCTTGGATTTTGCATTTTATGTTCTTCTTCTTCCCTAAAGTGACATGGGTTTGGATGAAGATTGATGCAACTTCGATTTCTTGTGTTTTTGGTAACTAATCGTTCTTCTTTTTAGTTTTATTGCTTTAATGTCTTCTTTGATTGTTATTTCATGCTTTGTGATGAGTAGCTAATTACTACATAGCCAAACCATGTGATAGTTGAAGAAATCACCCTCTAGTTGATGTGTTTTGGAATGGGTGGTGTTTAATTGTTGTTATATCGATGAATTCATGTCTTAAAACTTGTTCTTAATGCGTGAATTAGTTTGTACACCTAGTTCATGAATACACACACCACTTTTATAAATGTATGTTGCGAAGGGGTGTGGGAAAAAGGGGTTTTAAGATCGTTATTTACAATTGACTGAGTTGTTTAGATTGATTGGGTAACGAGGTTTGTTGGTGTAAATCGAGCGGCTCTAAAGCGTGTATCTTGTTTCGGTCAGTTAAATCCTTAAAGGCGGACTGTTGAACCGGGCAAAAGGTACTAGGTTGTTGCATGACGTCTAGTACTATCTTAGGAGTTTGCACCCATGAACGAGTCGATATAGGCATTAGGATGGTTGGTTGGTAGTCACCATTCCCAAATAATCAATTAGAGGGGTGAAAGTATTCAATTGGATCTTGATTTGACTATGTCTCTTTCTCTCTTTATCTATAGTTTAAATATTGTTTTAGCATAATTGAAAACGAGAACAACATTTGATTGACCTAAACTAAGTTCGATTATGACTTTGGTATTTGATTGATTCTCCGTGGGATACGACCTTGATCACCTCTATAGTGCTTCCGACCCGGTACCTTGTCGGTTAAGGTTGATCATTACTATTTTGGTCATCACTTCTCCTTTCCTTTTCTCTTATTTCATTTCTGTTCGTTGATCAGAGCGTCATCCCCATCTAGTGATTCTGTAGAAGAATTGTTTGCATCCAGTCTAAATTAGACCTTGAGTTTCAAGAGGAGATAAACAACGTAGTGTTTGAAGAAATCCCATGGGTTCCTCCCCAACCTGTTTCTCTTCCTTCTTATTCCCGTCCTTCATCCGTGACGTTTGATTCTGCCCTTAGATTTAAAACCCACAAAGCTACTCAAGCCATCACGGGTAGCCATAGAGTTACCTTTGTTCTTACTCAGCGTAGCGTAGACAATATCTGCCGTGAATATGGAACAAACCAGGAGGTGTTTGGCCCCATGATCCCTGCTGACCCCCGGCCATATGCTTCCCGGCACCGGATGGGTGATGTTTATGAAGCCCAACTCAAAGGAGGATTGAGGTTACCCTGGTGTCCGGCCTTCTTGACGGTGCTGCGGTACTATGGTATAGGTGAGGCACAGGTCACCCCCAACAGGGTTAGGAGTATCATTGGGTTCGCCACCTTCTACCGGATGGTCGGAGTCCCTTTTTTGATGAACCTATTTAGGAACTTTTACCAACTAAAAAGAATCAAGGATCTAAGGGGTGGTATCACTTTCCCCGTCAATCTGGTGTTAAAGGCATACTTGTTGAGGGACCATCTTCTAAACATCAAAATATATCATACTTCAACCACAACATTTAGGCATGAATTCTAACATCAAAACAACACAAATCTCAACCCAAACATTATATAACCTTAATTGTTCAACATGAAAACTCTCTTACCTGTTTATTAAGAAAATCCAAGCAAAACTCCAAGGTAAACTGCAACACTTTTCAAACCTTTAACTAAAACCTCTTTTGATCAACAATCGGAACTATAATCAATTTGGATCAAGGTCTCCAACAATAAGAACTACAAATTAAACCAAAAGGAACCACAAAACTTGATCAAACTTGATGATGTCAAAGCTAGGGCAAATCATTACATTTTCAAAACTTGAAACTTCTGATATGAAAACGACGCCATTTCCCACACGATCAAGAATCTCTAGTTGTATCTGCAAACCGTCAATTTACTTGTGATAACTTGAAAGAATCCTCCTTTGCCGTTCTTTTCTTATTTGAGAAAGAACAGTGTTCGAACTTTGAGGGAAAAAGTCCAACTTCTGGCAAAACTTCTTTACATAATGGGAAGTCTATTTCCTAATAAAAATCTCCCTCATCAATTCCATTTGATTCCCTCTTTATTTTTTTTTATCCAAATCCATATTTAAAATAAATATAATATCTCGGAATTCTACAAAATGTCACGTTTGCCTTTTTTTTCAAAATTTCGGAATGTTACATTGTGTATATATGTTTTTATTTCTTTCAGATTTTTGATTATAATGGACCATATACGATCAATGACAAACATGTATATATGTTGCATAATTTATAATGACATAACCGTTGATCCGGTAGCATGTCCTGACCAGTAGGGGTGTAATCGAGCCGAGTCGAGTCGATACTCTCTAGGGCTCAAGCTCGACTTGACTAAAAAAGTTCGGGCTCGAGCTCGATCGAGCATTAAAAGGCAAGATCGAACTCGACTCGTAAAGTACTCGATATAGCTCGACTCGGCTCGTAAGCTTGATTATTTTCCTAGAATTCATTTAATTTTTAATGAAATATGGCAAGATCGAGCTCGACTCGTCTAATACTCGACTCGAATAATATTTTCTTAATTATAAAAAAAAATTATAAGAAATTTAATTAATCAAATAATTATTTATTCAAGCTCGATTAAGCTCGCGAGCTACTCGATTAATATATTTAAAACTCGAGATCGGCTCGGTTAATTGTTCAAGTAGCTCGACTCGAGCTCGAACTCGAAAAAAACCGAATCGTGTCGATCTCTCTTGCGAGTCGAGTACGAGTAGCTCACGAGTAGCCCAACTCATTAACAACCCTACTCTCCAGGTCGGCCTGTACTTGTGATCAAACCTGCCCCTGCCCGACCCTATAGGTCGGCCCAAGTCCCTCTCAGACCAAACCTCTTAAGCACGCAAGAATCCGAGCTGATCCCAGCTCGGCTATCTTCCCCGACCTCCGTAGGTCGGCCCAAACACAGAAGGGTTCAGCCAGTTTAGCCCGGGCCATCTAAGTCGGCCAGAGTCCATCGTGTGTGATAATCAGATAAATATGGGAAGAATCCCTCATATTTAATACTCTGATTCTGACATTCAAATATATCCATAATTATCTCCTAAAATTAAGGAGATTAAATCGTAGTTATCTTTTCCTTAGGGAACACGAAATCCATGCCCAACAAGGACAAGACCCACATCGCCTTAGGGCATAACACTCATCTATATAAACCATCCCTAAGGAACTACAAAGACTTGATTCCAATAAAGACATTGGTTACGTAGGTAGCTTGAGATACAGTTTCTCAAGTCCAGTCTAAACCACCACCAAAACACCCCCTCTTTTTATCGAGTTCTTAAGGCTTTTTGCAGGTTGTCTTTAAGAGAATAGCCCTGGATTATCATCGACGATTTTTGGAATCGTCTAATAGCGCTAGAAGGAGGGCCTCCTACTGACAACTTTGTTCAAAATCCAATAGAAAAAACTCAGTCAGATCTACGGACAATTCCCGGAGATTGAGCCGTCAAAAAAAAAATTCCACCGTTCAGATCGATGACAAAGGAGGGACGAACAAGCTCTCCACATTTCATGCCGATCGAAATCCGTTTCAATGCCCGATCGTAGCCGGAAAGTTGTTGTTGCTGCTATATCACCAAAAAACACAGCAGCCAGATCGGTGGTTTATTGCCAGAGATCGAACCATTGAAATGCAAATTCCACCGTTCAGATCGAAGATGAAGGAGGGCCGAACAAGATCTCCAAACTTCGTGCTGGTCGGAGTCGTTTCGATGCCCGATCATTGCCGTAAATTTGCTACAATAACACCAAAATAAGCTGTGAGTTTTCTTCCTTATTCTCCAAGATCCAAGCCGAGCTCACCGACTCTTCAAAATCCGAGCCGAGCTCCCCAGCTCTCCAAATCCGAACTCTTATGATACAAGCTCTTACCGGGTTTTTCTACAACTTAATGATCGAACTATCTTATTCTTGGAACTCGCCTTCGGGCGAGCCTTCTATAAGTCTGACTTGAGGTCGGCATCATATTTGGAACTCGCCTTCGGGCGAGCCTTCTGTAAGTCCGACTTCAGGTCGTCATCATATTTGGAACTCGCCAGGCGAGCCTTATGTAAGTCCGACTTTAGGTCGGCATCATATTCGGAACTTGCCTTCGGGCGAGCCTTCTATAAGTCCGACTTCAGGTCGGCATCATATTTGGAACTCACCTTCGGGCGAGCCTTCTATAAGTCCGAATTTAATTCGGCATCATATTTGGAACTCGCCTACGGGCGAGTCTTCTATAAGACCGACTTCAGTTCGGCACCAACAGATTACACCAATAAGCAAAGAGTACGTTGATTTACTATTATTCTATTTTCCATTACGCATGGTTTTTATTGATTTTACAGGACAAACACACATGCAACTCTTTCACGCGAGAAATCAGTCCAACCTGGTCCTGCTCGCCGTGCTTTGAAAATGAGAAGTTAGCACTAGCTTGGCCCTGCTCGTCCTAAACTTTCACGCGAGAAGTCCGCAAAAGCCCGGCCCTGATCGCCGTGCTTTTAAAACGAAAAGTCAGCACTATCCTGGCCCTGCTCGTCCAATACTTTCATGCGAGAAGTCAGCACTAGCCTAGCCCTGCTCGCCGTGCTTTAAAACGAGAAGTCGGCACAGCCTGGCCCTACTCGTCCAATACTTCCACGTGAGAAGTCATTCTGAACTGGCCCATCTCGCCTTAAAATATGTGGAGCAGTCGGTCGCCCTAAATGCCATAACTCAAAGCATCATCGTCACATCAGTACGATCAACAACACCTCTAGTGCACCGAGCGGTCAAGCCCGCGATAAGGACATCGTCCCATCAGGTTCTCCTTAA
Organism: Gentiana straminea; assembly: GCA_036785695.1. Classification (NCBI taxonomy): domain Eukaryota; kingdom Viridiplantae; phylum Streptophyta; class Magnoliopsida; order Gentianales; family Gentianaceae; genus Gentiana; species Gentiana straminea. The sequence continues at coordinate 424,166 of JAVUPR010000160.1, forward strand.
TGCTATTTTAATGTCATATTGACTCGTTCTATGTGCATTTTACCATTAAGTTCTACATAATAGACGCGCATATATCGAGTTTGCAAAACTTCTGACTCCATTAAAATATGATATCTGAGCTCCACCAAGTCGGGCTCAATAAAAAACACGCGAGGTCTGAAAAATCCGACCTAGCTCACAGAAATTTAATATGCGAAGTAAGCGAAACTTCTTACTCAGCTTGCCAAAATATACATCCGCGCCCCCCGCGTCGGATCAGACGAACTTTCACGCCAAATTGTCTGCAGGCCAGACAAGCCGAGCTCTGCAAGGCGGACTCCACTCAAATCGCTAAGACTGACATTTGAGCTCCGCAGGTCGGACTCAACATGATCAGCAAAGACAAAACTAATTAAGTCTACAAGACAGACTTGTGATTAGACAAATGAAAAACCAAGTATGCCATATAAAAATTGTAAGTTAGTGCATGTCATACTGAGGGGCAAGACGTCCCAGTTATAAAGCACTCAAGAGACTGAAAGTTCAGATTAAGAAAACTCATCAAGAGTAAAATTCCAAGCCAGGAGGACTTACATCTGAGTTCCACAGTATGGACTGGGCTTAAAATAAAATCAATAAGACAGATTCGACCTAAGCCTCGCAGGTCGAACTCACCAAGTGTACAAAGGATAAATTCTAAGTCTGTAGGACGAACTCAAACTGAGCTTCGTAGGACGAACCCATCGGACAAGATCATTAGGCCTACAATTCAGACTCGAACCAAAGTCCGCAAGTCGGACTCAAGAAGTTTGTAAAACAATCTCTTTAAGTCCGCAACTCGGACTTAACCGCATTCGCTGTCTGTAGAACAGACCCGAGCAAAAACATGACAAAACCTTTAGTATGCCATCCAAAACTACAAGTTAATGCATGGAATATTGGAAGGCAAGATACCTCGGGTTAAATCAAGTACTTAAAGAAGTGCTCGGAATAAAGTTTAGGCTGAGAACTTAACAAAATACTTATTTTGTTATCAAATTGTACGGATTACAATTTCATTTGAAATAAAATTTCAAAGCAAAAAACTGCAAGTCCACAAGCCTTCTGACCTAAGAACCGGGGGCTGGACTCTACGGTGGCTCGGAAGAAGCAAGAGCCAAGGTAAGAGCAGCCACAACACGGCAAGAGTACTCAGACACAATGTCCACTCCCTCCGGGAAGTCCTTCAGACAGTTGTCATAGACCGCACCCATGCCCTTATAAAAAGCCTCGCTGGGGAGATTGTCCCAAACAAACTCAGCAATCGACCCTCTGCCTTATTCAACCCCAAAGTGTAGCCATGGTTAAGCCGACCTTGCCTCAGGTCGGCAATCGTCTTCAAATCTCCAGTAAACTTTCCCAGCCCGGGGAAAACGTCCTGGCCAATCCAGGTTCCTTGCAAGTAAGAAACTCTATCAAAGTACAACACTCGAGTAAGAAAAGCAAGCTTGCGTATTCCATGGCATTGAAGCCAGCATCAGCTAGCTCCACGCCAGTCATCCCAGAGATCGGCTCATGTTCCATAGTTTGAACTCAACAAAGTCTGTAGGTCAAGAAATCTGAGCCTTGCATGTCCGGCTCAGCAAGCATATGTCAACGAAAAAGCACATGAGTCCCCTTAATAGAGTGCCACCATAAGACCGTCCGCTTAATAACGCGGCATCACATCCCGTCCGCTTAATAAGACGAGAAGTCAACAATAGCCTGGCCCTACTCATCCTTAAACTTTCATGCCAGAAGTCAGTCCGACCTGGACCTGCTCGCCGTGCTTTTAAACCAGAAGTCAGCACTAGCCTGGCCCTGTCGTCCTTAAACATTCACGCGAGAATTTAGTCCGATCTGGCCCTGCTCGCCGATAAACTTAACGATAATAGTCAGCCTGATATGCCCTCGAGGGAATCTTTCTTATGTTAGGTGTTATGCCCGAAAGACAATTTTGTAATTGTTTTATTTAATGAATGAATTGACATTATTATTCATATTTATTATTCTCATATTCACCGATGTGACAATAGTATTTACACTACAGAAAACCCAAAAGTATATCATTTATGTAATCACTTAACTCGGTGTATGGGATATACACGGGAGGATTGAGTTAGTGAAGATGTACTTAAAATACAATTAGCCCGTAGTGAAGTTAATCGAGATTATTGGGTCTCTCCTTTAACGTGCTCTTAATGCGCCCAGAACACAATAGGTGTGATTGTCTTATCCGGACTTTCGGTTAAGAGAACCTAGTGGGGCATTTATATGTGATAGATATATCATATAGGGGCTGGACCGATTTGATTAGAGTTCACGATATAATTCCGTAATCGAGAAGTCTTATCGAATCAATCGATGATCATATTTATGGATATATCTTAATCCCGAGGTGATCACGGTCAAGCTGCTTGAATCGGTAGAAGGTTTGACTTGACGGTTAAGGATTACACCGAGTCCGTGATCCGAATTACCCCATCTTGGCATTGTCTTGGATTGAGTGAGTAGTACGTGTTATCACAGATACGGAATCCATTCCTTCCATTTATGGAAGTAGATAGACAGTTCCCTTATTTGTTAATCCTAGAAACTGATCGATCGTACGAGTTCATATTACACTGATTAGCTATCAGTGAGTTGTATGAATTAATTGATCACTAAGGGGTTAAGCAGCAGGACAGAGGGAAGGATATTATGAGCCAGTTCGAGTACCAAAATCAGGAGTTTCGCCATCATATGAACCTGTAGCAAAGGCATCTTTGGAAGCTTCGAAAACTGTAAATAAGGATAAGAGGTTCTAAAAAGGGTTAACGGTAACTTCCCGATTTAGAATGAACAGTCTATGGAGGATTAATCCATATGTAATGATTATATCAATGGACGCTTATTATCATTCTCGTGAGGAGATAAATATAATCTTATAATCGGAGGAGTGCAGTCACGGGATTATGGTGGCATATTCCCGTGATTGATTTATCGAATATAATTATTATGTTCGTAAGATAATTATTTATTTGATTTATCGGAGCCGCTGATTATTAGTCCATGGTCCCCGACGTGCCTCCAATATAGCATATCTATTCTCGGACGTCGAATCCTAATAATATTAATTTAGTTCTTATTAGAATTTAATTAAAACGATATGTGAATTAATTGTTTAGTGGACTATTAAATTAGTTGGGCTAAATAATTAAATATGTGAAAAAGATATTTTTCATAATCTTGGCCCAATTTAGTGTGTATAGTCGAAAATCATAGTGACTAGGTCACAATATAATTTTCGGCCATAGCATGTTTTATGGAATAAGAAATTGTTTTCTTGTGTATTAATAAGACATGTGCACAAAATATTTATTGGATAAATATTTATGGTAAGAAATAAAGATAAAGATTATTTCTAGATTTGTTCTAGAATATTTGGAATTATCTTTTATTAATTGGATTTATTTATTTGCAAAATAAAAATCCTTGGAGGACAAGGATTACTCTTCTATATAAAGAGAGTTCTCCCAACTCATACACACAACACAAAATTCGACTATCATCTCTTAGAGAGAGGATAGATAAATTTCGACCAAGAGGGTGAGAAGGAAAATCTTGGAGGTTTTCCGGGTAGCATATCGGAAGGATTCGAGACGAGGATTTCCTTCCACCGGGAGTTGTTTGGATCACACGTGCGGAAGATCGTGGTGCTCTTCACACCATCCTTTATTCTTACTATTGCGGTTCTTCTACTTGGATTTTGAGATCCAAGAGGTATGTGCTACAACCCCTTGTAGATGTAGATCTAGTTATTTTATTACGTGTAATTTATAGATCTAGATCCTTAAATCGCTTCCGTTGCGGATGGTATTACTAACATCTTACACCCGACCCCAGATCGGCATCATATTTAAAGACTCTCCCCAAAGAGAATCTTAACAAAATTGTGGCCTTACACTCTCAAGCCTGACGCGCTTAAAATCGGTCTCTACCTAAGCACAACACCGGTGCACTACGCTATGTGAGCCTCACATTATCTCAGCAGATCGCTCTGCAACAATTCACCTCAACAAATGGTGTATCAAGTCGTTGCAACTTTACACGATGACCTTCAAGAGTAGGGGGCCATTGATGTGTCGAATCATTCCGAGCCCTTAGTTCCGGAAAGATCCCATGGATCCAAACCTGGCCCATACGCAAGCCCAGAAACGGATAGGCCTCTCAGCCTAGCCAGTCCACCCCTTAATAGGCCGGACCAAGCCAAGCACGATCAAGCCCGCCTCGGACCATCACAATTCTTGTCGTGATCCAAGGCAACATGAATGAAGTAACAAGCAGCTAGCTTGATACAAAGAACTGGGGGCTCGACCTGCTCGCCCCTCCAGTCCGCCATCCTCAAGGCTCTCAACTCTCCAGCTCTTCAGCTCGGCACTCTAAGACCGATCTCGGTTCGGTAGCTTCCCAGTTTTCCATATTTTCCAACAGCCTGGTGACAGCCAACTCATGGCCATATAAATAACCGCATACCCTTGACAAAAATGGGCTCTCATTTTCGAAAAACTATGAAATTTGGGCTTGATCATTTACAAATTAAGGGTACGTAGGCAGCCTTCTACGGCTCAGCTCATAATCACAAACAGAACATTTTCTTCATCCTTGTTCTTGAGCGCCACTGTGCAACCACCATGGTGGGCTAAAACGCCACGGATTCCACAAAGTCATAGCAGAGTTACAACGGAACTCTGCCAGATTGGCAGAATAAGCTGCGTATAACTCTTTTAGTCTAGGGAAACGTGACCGAGCAACCTTAAGCAGATCCGAGCTGACCTCAAGGGCTCAGTTTGATCTGGGGGGCTTATGACGATGCCAAAAATTGACCTTACCCATGTGTCGCCTCCACATCAGTACAATAATAAATAAAGATAGAGAAAAGCCTCCATCAAGGGCCAGAACCCCTAGTACCCGAGCTGTATGAGCTCGTTCACCATCCTCCAACCTCTCCAGATCGGCCTGTAACTATAGGTCGGCCCAAGTCCCTCTCAGACCAAACCTCTTATGCATGTAAGAATCCGAGCTGATCCCAGCTCGGCTATCTTCCCCGACCTTCGTAGGTCGGCCCACACACAGAAGTCGGTCAGAGTCCATCGTGTGTGATAATCAGATAAATATGGGAATAATCCCTTATATTTAATACTCTGATTCCGACAGTCAAATATATCCATAATATCTCCTAAAATTAAGGAGATTAAATCATAGTTATCTTTTCTTTAGGGAACATGAATCCAGGCCCAACAAGGACAAGGCCCACGCCGCATTAGGGCATAACACTCCTCTATATAAACCATCCCTAAGGAACTACGAAGACTTGATTCCAATACAGGCATTGGATACGTAGGCAGCTTGAGATACAGTTTCTCAAGTCCAGTCTAAACCACCACCAAAACACCCCCTCTTTTTATCGTGTTCTTAAGGCTTTTTTCAGGTTGTCTTTAGGAGAATAGCCTTGGATTATCATCGATGATTTTTGGAAACGTCAAATGGCGCTAGAAAGAGGGCCTACTACTGACAACTTTGTTCAAAATCCAATAGAAAAAATGCAGTCAGATCTACGGCCAATTCCCATAGATTGAGCCATCAAAACGACAATTCCACCGTTCAGATCGATGACGAAGGAGGGACAAAAAAGATCTCCAAATTTCATGCCGATCGAAATCCGTTTCTACGCCCGTTCGTCGCCGAAAAGTTGCTGTTGCCGATATATCACCAAAAAACACAGCAGCCAGATCGGTGGTTTATTGCCAGAGATCGAACCGTTGAAATGCAAATTCCACCGTTCAGATCGAAGACGAAGGAGGGCCGAATAAGCTCTCCAAATTTCGTGCTGCTCGGAGTTCGTTTCGATGCCCGATCATTGCCATAAATTTGCTGCAATAACACCAAAATAAGCTACGAGTTTTCTTCCTTATTCTCTAAGATCCGTGCCGAGCTCACCGACTCTTCAAAATCCGAGCCGAGCTCCCCAGCTCTCCAAAACCGAACTCTTATGATACAAGCTCTTACCGGGTTTTTCTACAGCTTAAATGATCGAACTATCTTATTCTTGGAACTCGCCTTCAGGCGAGCCTTCTGTAAGTCCGAGTTTAGGTCGGCATCATATTTGGAACTTGCCGGGCAAGCCTTCTGTAAGTCCGACTTTATGTCGGCATCATATTCGAACTCGCCTTCGGGCGAGCCTTCTGTAAGTCCGACTTCAGGTCGGCATCATATTTGGAACTCGCCTTCGGGCGAGCCTTTTATAAGTCCAAATTTAATTCGGCATCATATTTGGAACTCGCCTATGAGCGAGTCTTAAGTAAGACCGACTTCAGTTCGGCACCAATAGATTACACCAATAAGCAAACAGTATGTTGATTTAATATTATTCTATTTTCCATTACGCATGGTTTTTATTGATTTTACGGGACAGACACACATGCAACTCTTTCACGCGAGAAATCAGTCCAACCTGGCCCTGATCGCCGTGCTTTTAAAATGAGAAGTTAGCTCTAGCCTGGCCCTGCTCGTCCAATACTTTCACCCGAGAAGTCAGCACTAGCCAGACCCTGCTCGCCGTGCTTTAAAACGAGATGTCAGCACAGCCTGGCCCTGCTTGTCCAATACTTTCACGTGAGAAGTCAGTCTGAACTGGCCCAGCTCACCCAACAATATGCAAAGCAGTTGGTCGCCCTAAATACCACAACTCAAAGCGCCATCGTCACATCGGTACGATCAACAACACCTCTGGTGCAGCAAGCGGTCAAGACCGCGATACGGACATCGTCCCATGAGGTTCTCCTTAATGTTTTTTAATGTCATATTGACTCGTTCTATGTGCATTTTATCATTATGTTCTACATAATAGACGCGCTTATATCGAGTTTGCAAAACTTCAAACTCGCTGAAATAGTCAGAAATACTTCAGACTCCATTAAAATATGATATCTGAGATCCACCAAGTCGGGCTCAATAAAAAACACGGGAGGTCTGAAAAATCTGACCTAGCTCGCAGAAATTTAATATGCGAAGTAAGCGAAACTTCTAACTCAGCTCACCAAAATATACATCCGCGCCCCCGCGTCGGATCATACGAACTTTCACGCCAAATTGTCTGCAGGCCAGACAAACCGAGCTCCGCAGGGCGGACTCCACTCAAATCGCTAAGACTGACATTTGAGCTCCGCAGGTCGGACTCAACATGATCAGCAAAGACCAAACTAATTAAGTCTACAGGCCAGACTCGAGATTAGACAAACGAAAACCAAGTATGCCATCCAAAAATTGTAAGTTAATGCATGGAATACTGAGGGGCAAGACGTCCCCGTTATAAAGCACTCTAGAGACTGAAAGTTCAGATTAAGAAAACTCATCAAGAGTAAAATTCCAAGCCAGGAGGACTTACATCCGAGCTCTGCAGTACGGACTCGGCTTAAAATAAAATCCGTAAGACAGATTCGACCTAAGCCTCGCAGATCAAAAACAACAAAGTGTAAAAAGGATAAATTCTAAGTCTGTAGGACGAACTCGAACTGAGCTTCATAGGACTAACCCGCCGGACAAGCTCATTAGGCCTACAATTCAGACTCAAACCAAAGTCCACAGGTCGGACTCAAGAAGTTTGTAAAACAATCTCTTTAAGTCCGCAACTCGGACTTAACCGCATTCATTGTCTGTAGAACAGACCCGAGCAAAAACATGACAAAACCTTTAGTATGCCATCCAAAACTACAAGTTAATGCATGGCATATTGGAGGTCAAGATACCTCGGGATAAATCAAGTACTTAAAGAAGTGCTCGGAATAAAGTTTAGGCTGAGAACTTAACAAAATACTTATTTTGTTATCAAATTGTACGGATTACAATTTCATTTGAAATAAAATTTCAAAGCAAAAAACTACAAGTCCACAAGCCTTCTGACCTAAAAACCGGGGGCTGGACTCTACGGTGGCTCGGAAGAAGCAAGAGCCAAGGTAAGAGCAGCCACAACATGGCAAGAGTACTCGGACACAATGTCCACTCCCTCAACGAAGTCCTTCAGACAGTTGTCATAGACCGCACCCATGCCCTTATAAAAAGCCTCGCTGGGGAGATTGTCCCAGACAAACTCAGCAATCGACCATCTTCCTTATTCAACCCCAAAGTGTAGCCATGGTTAAGCCGACATTGCCTCAGGTCGGCAATCTTCTTCAAATCTCCAGTAAACTTTCCCAGCCCGGGGAAAACGTCCTGGCCAATCCAGGTTCCTTGCAAGTAAGAAACTCTATCAAAGTACAACACTTGAGTAAGAAAAGCAAGCTTGCGTATTCCATGGCATTGAAGCCAGCATCAGCTAGCTCCACGTCAGTCATCCCAGAGATTGGCTCCTGTTCCAAGGTTTGAATTCAATAAAGTCTGCAGGACAGGAAATCTGAGCCTTGCATGTCCGGCTCAGCAAGGATATGTCAACTAAAAATCACATGAGTCCGCTTAATAGAGTGGCACCATAAGACCGTCCGCTTATTAACGCAGCATCACAGCCCGTCCGTTTAATAAGACGAGAAGTCAGTAATAGCCTGGCCCTACTCGTCTTCAAACTTTCACGCGAGAAGTCAGTCTGACCTAGCCCTGCTCGCCATGCTTTTAAACGAGAAGTCAGCACTAGCCTGGCCTTGCTCGTCCTTAAACATTCACGCGAGAATTTAGTCCAATCTAGCCCTGCTCACCGATAAACTTAACGATAGAAGTCAACCTGATATGCCCTCGAGGAAATATTTCTTACACCCGACCCCAGATCAGCATCATATTTAAAGATTCTCCCCAGGGCGAATCTTCTCAAAATTGTGGCCTTACACTCTCAAGCCTGACGTGCTTAAAATCGGTATCTACCTAAGCACAACACCGGTGCACTACGCTATGTGTGCCTCACGTTATCTCAGCAGATCGCTCTGCAACAATTCACCTCAACAAATGGTGTATCAAGTCGTTGCAACTTTACACCATGACCTTCACGAGTAGAGGGCCATTGATGTGTAGAATCATTCAGAGGCCCTTAGTTCCGGAAAGATCCCATTGATCCAAACCTGGCCCATACGTAAGCCCAGAAAAGGATAGGCTTCTCGGCCTAGCCAGTCCACCCCTTAATAGGCCGGACCAAGCCAAGCATGATCAAGCCGCCTCGGACCATCACAATTCATGTCGTGATCCAAGGCAACGTGAATGAGGTAACAAGCAGATAGCTTGATACAAAGCACTGTGGGCTCGACTCGCTCGCCCATCCAGTCTTCCATCCTTCAACGCGAAAAAAGCCAACGCAACTAGGCAACAAAGTTCATAAACAACACCCTTATACCTCAAGGCTCTCAGCTCGCTAGCTCTTCTGCTCGGCACTCTTAGACCGATCTCGGTTCGGCAGCTTCCCAGTTTTCCAACTCGTCCAACAGCCTGGTGACAACCAACTCATGGCCATATAAATAACGACGCACCCTTGACAAAAGGGGGCTCTCATTTTCGAAAAACTACGAAATTTGGGCTTGATCCCTTACAAGTTAAGGTACGTAGGCAGCCTTCTACGGCTCAGCTCATAATCACAAACACAACATTTTCTTCATCCTTGTTCTTGAGCGCCACCGTGCAACCGCCATGGTGGGCTAAAACGCCACGGATTCCACAAAGTCATAGCAGAGTTACAACGGAACTCTGCCAGATTGGCAGAATAAGCTGCGTATAACTCTTTTAGTCTAGGGAAACGTGACCGAGCAACCTTAAGCAGATCCGAGCTGACCTCAAGGGCTCAGTTTGATCTGGGGGGCTTATGACGATGCCAAAAATTGACCTTACCCATGTGTCGCCTCCACATCAGTACAATAATAAATAAAGATAGAGAAAAGCCTCCATCAAGGGCCAGAACCCCCAGTACCCGAGCTGCATGAGCTCGTTCACCATCCTCCAACCTCTCCAGATCGGCATGTACTTGTGATCAAACCTGCTCCTACCCAACACTATAGGTCGGCCCAAGTCCCTCTCAGACCAAACCTCTTATGCATGCAAGAATCCGAGCTGATCCCAGCTCGGCTATCTTCCCCGACCTTCGTAGGTCGGCCCAAACACAGAAGGGTTCAGCCAGTTCAGCCCGGGCCATCTAAGTCGGTCAGAGTCCATCGTGTGTGATAATCAGATAAATATGGGAATAATCCCTTATATTTAATACTCTGATTCTGACAGTCAAATATATCCATAATATCTCCTAAAATTAAGGAGATTAAATCATAGTTATCTTTTCCTTAGGGAACATGAAATCCAGGCCCAACAAGGACAAGGCCCACGCCGCATTAGGGCATAACACTCCTCTATATAAACCATCCCTAAGGAACTACGAAGACTTGATTCCAATACAGGCATTGGATACGTAGGCAGCTTGAGATACAGTTTCTCAAGTCCAGTCTAAACCACCACCAAACCACCCCCTCTTTTTATCGTGTTCTTAAGGCTTTTTGCATGTTGTCTTTAGGAGAATAGCCCTGGATTAATGGCGCTAGAAGGAGGGCCTCCTACTGACAACTTTGTTCAAAATCCAATAGAAAAAACGCAGTCAGATCTACGGCCAATTCCCGGAGATTGAGCCGTCAAAACGACAATTCCACCATTCAGATCGATGATGAAGGAGGGACGAAGAAGCTCTCCAAAAATCGATCCTTATCTAGCAGTACTAAATATATATATATATATCCTTATTTCTAGTTACCCTTTATAATACTAGTATTAATATTTCTAGTTACCCTTTATAATACTAGTATACTAGCAGTACTATATATATATATATTCTTATTCTTTTTAGTAATAGTATATTTAATATGATGAGAATTGAGAAGTTTCATAGTACGGTTGACCAAACAGGAGGCAGTCAAAAGAAAAAGATATCCCTTCGCGTCGCGTCGAGCCCACCCCGGCACATAGTAAAAGCTTTGCAAGTTCCTCTTCTTCTTTCTTTCTTTGTGCGCCGAAGGAACTAGGAAACCGACGGCCGGTATCAGTACACTAGTATGCTACACGGAGTATATAAAATATAAAAAATATAAAGAAACTTCGATCCTTATCTGATGATGCCATGACATGCATATATAATAATACTATATATCTATCATTACATATAAATATATATTATCCATCCATATATATATATATATATATATATATATATATATATATATATGCATGAAAACGAACATGATAAGACTATATATGAGAGTTAATTTTCTCCTAGAAAGCCCACTGTTAAGATTTGATCAAAGTAGTTCGTATATCCCAATCAATAATTGAGTACAATATTTATAGGTATCATTAGGGTTGCTACATAACACAAAATACCCAATCTAGCCTTACTAAGTCAATACACAAAGCAATCTTCCCATAACTCTATTTTCCATAATCACTTATTTCCATATCGTAATACCCCCCTCAAGTGGGAGCGTGAAGATCTCGAACGCCAAACTTGTGCAAAAGGAACTCAAACTGTCGGCGTCCCAAAGCCTTGGTAAAAATATCCGCCAATTGATGTTTCGTCGGAACATAGGAAGGAAGAATCAGACCATCCGTGATGGCATCGCGTACAAAGTGACAGTCTGCTTCGATATGCTTCGTACGTTCATGAAAAACCGGGTTCTGAGCAATATATAAGGCAGACTGACTGTCAAAGAAAAGGCGAATACTAGGGGGCGCCGAACACCAAGATCGGCAAGTAATTTCTTCAGCCACTTCAATTCACACGTCAAAGAAGCCATCGAACGATACTCGGCTTCAGCAGAGGATCGAGACACCGTGGTTTGTTTCTTGGACTTCCAGGATATAGGAGAGAGACCGAGGAACACGAACCACCCACTCAAGGAACGGCGAGTAAGAGGACAACTCGCCCAATCAGAGTCACACCAGCCTTCGAGAAGAAGAGAACTATGAGAGCGCAGCAAAATACCTTGCCTAGGATGTTTTTCAAGTAACGAACAAGACGCAAAGCGGCCTCCCAATGCTCAACCCGAGGTTCCTGCATAAACTGAGATATGACATGAACCGAATAAACCAAATCGGGTCTAGTGACCCCAAGATATATAAGCCGCCTAATAAGACGGCGATACGACGCAAGATCAGATTGCAGGGGCCAACTTATGATTCTGTTCAATGGGAAAATCGACAGGTTTGCACCCAAGTAAACCTGCCTCATGGATGATGTCGAGTGCATATTTTCGTTGATTCAAGAAAACCCCCTCCGGATTCTGTGCAACCTCGATCCCAAGAAAATATTTGAGAGCCCCTAAATCCTTCATCTTAAAACAATTGCCCAGATAGGCTTTAAACACCTGCAACGCCACTTTATCATTTCCTTCAATTATCATGTCGTCAACATAAACCAGCACCACAAGTTGAATACCATCTCGAGTAAAAGTAAATAACGAATAGTCAGAGTAAGACTGACGAAAACCATAGTCCCGCAAAGCTGAGGCAAGCTTCGCAAACCAACACCGCGGTGCCTGCTTTAACCCGTACAACGATTTTCGCATTTTGCAAACCAAATTCGAGCCTGGCCTCGCAAACCCAGGAGGTATCTTCATATAAATCTCCTCGTCCAAGTCCTCATGCAGGAATGCATTATGGACATCCATCTGATGAATATCCCACTGTTTTACCGCGGCGACATTAAGAAACATCCGAACCGTAACCATTTTCGCAACCGGGGCAAAAGTCTTTGTATAATCAATACCTTCTTCTTGGTGATGTCCAAAAGCCACTAACCAAGCTTTAAGATGCTGCAGTATGCCATGCTCATCGTATTTCTCCGTATATACCCACTTACTCCCCAACGCCTTTTTCCCGGGGGGAAGGGGTTGTATGACCCAAGTACCCTGATCTTCGAGTGCTTGTATTTCTTCCGACATGGCTTTACGCCACCCTTCATGTTTCATAGCATCCTTAAAGGATTTAGGAGGATTGCCCATTGTAATGGCTGCAAGGTACTTGCGATGTTTATCAGAGAACATATCATAATTAATATAATGCATAAGAGGATACGGAGTACCTGAGGAAACTGACGGAGTGGAAGAGCATGGAATGGGACTTTTCTGATCAATCAATGTATGCGTCACAAAGTCTTGAAAACGTGAATTCGGTATCCGCTGTCTTTTACCCCGACCCAATTCCTCAGTGGTGTCACCTGGATGTTGAGGTGGTGGTGATGGTGTGACAGTACCCCCAGTATCACCGGTTTCAATTTCCATGTCCGGCCCCTCCTCAACCGGAGGATCCGGCAAGGTAGGACCCCCGGAATGAGAGGGATCGAACTCCTGTACTGTAATGCTAACATCATCAAATAAAGGATAAGGAACCACGGAGGGTTCGGTAACGGTTGGTTAGGAAAACGAAAACACATGCTCGAAAAATCTAACATCCTTAGAGACAAAAATCTCCCCCATATTTAAATCATACAAGGTCCAACCCTTTTTCCCGAAAGGGTATCCAAGAAAAACACACTTACGACTTCGGCTGGAAAATTTATGAGTGTGGCGATGGTCATGAGCGTAACACAAGCACCCTAAAATTCTTAGCATGGAGAGATCCGGTTCTATCCCAAAAAGAGACTCATAAGGGGTTTTAAAATCCAAGACACTAGACGGGGTTCGGTTAATTATATAAGCCGCAGTAATAACACACTCCCCCCAAAACTTAAGTGGCAAGTGTCCATCAAAGCGTAGTGCACGTGCAACGTTAAGAATGTGTTGATGTTTTCGTTCTACCCGTCCGTTATGTTGAGGGGTGCTTACACAAGATGTTTCAAATATAATACATTCTTTACGAAAATAAGGAAGTAAAGGTCGAAATTCCCTTCCATTGTCACTACGAACGCGTTTTATGGTAACCTCAAACTGACGAGAAACTAAAGCCAGAAAATCCAAGAAAGTAGACTCGACTTCCATTTTATTCAATAATAAATAAATCCAAACCGAACGGGAATAGTCATCAACGATAGTCAAAAAATAAGTAGCGCCACAAGTGGCAGGGACACTATAGGGAACCCATAAGTCACAATGTATCAACTCAAAAATACGACTAGCTTTATTCTCACTAATGGGAAAAGGTTCACGTGGCTGCTTCGCCCTAAAACAAATATCACACCCGTCTTTATTCAAATTTTTAGGAATAGAAATATTTGGAATACGCCTAAGGACCTTTTCTGATGGGTAACCTAACCGCCGATGCCATAAATCCACATCATGTACTCCATCAACTGCAAGAGCCCGCACTTCTGGCACACCCACGAACAGAAAAAGTCCATCCACACGCTCACCCAGTCCAGTCAGAGTCCTCGTGACTCGGTCCTGCATAATACACAAGCGATCAATAATTTGTATTACACAATCATTGTCATCCAAGAATTGTGACGCGGAAAGTAGGTTACAATTTAATTTCGGGACATATAAAACATTCAAAAGCTTTAAATTTCCCATCAAATTAACTGTCCCGGAATGGGTCGCAACCGACGAACGCCCATCCGGCAAGCCAATCGGGCAATGCTTGATAGGTATCAATTCAACAAACGAGGTTCGATCACCGGTAACATGATGTGTTGCCCCGGTATCGATTATCCACTTACCAGTCAACCGATCACGGGGTTTAGAAACCTTTAGGAGATCCATAATCCCTTGCCACTAACCCGGGCGCAGATTCGCGAACCCAGCCTGCTCAAAAGAAGAAGGCAGCTTTGAAGGTGGGTCGAGCTGAGCCGAACCCGTCGGCCCATTCCTCTGTTGTTGAAGCTGTGTTGAATTTGCCTGTCCACCCCATCCCCGACCAGTTGCTGCAGCTCGTCCTCCACCACGGGAGCCTCTCCCCCCACCTCGTACTCCTCTTGGCCGATCACCCCACCACTCGGGGTACCCATGGATTTGAAAGCACGTTTCTTGTCCATGGCCTTTGCGGTGACAATAAGAGCAGATCTGCTCAGCTTCATCAACAGTCTTTTCTCGAGTTTTCCTGTCGGATTGTAGTCGGAACGCCATCTTCATGTCGGCATCTATGGTCGGAGTTGGTCCTGCCCCTGTCTTTAAGCTCTCTTCCTGAGTTAGAGCTTGGTAAGCTCTATCCAAGACGGGGAGAGGTTCCCGGGCAAGCTGCTGTGACCGAATTGAAGCATATGTGGAGTCAAGCCCAATCAAAAACCAATGCAACCGATCATCAAAGAGGACCTGCTGAAACTTCGAAGCAAGATCGCACTTGCATCCCTTGCAAGAACAAGCCGGCGTCGTCACCAACTCCTCCAACTCATCCCAGATTCGACTCATCCTCCCAAAATAGGAGGCAATCGTTTCACCCTTGGCTTGTTTACACTCGGCCAAAGAGGATTTCAATTGACAAATTCGTGTGCCATTAACCACCGAAAACCTGCCCTTCAAGGACTTCAACAGGGCCTCAGTATCTTCAAAATAAGAGAGTGGTGCTCGAATGACGGTTCAATTGTGTTCATAATCCATGATAACAACATGGAATGGACTATGTACCAATCCTCCAATCTTTCTCCGTCAGTTGGCTTCTCGATTTTTCCTTCGAGAAACCCGAATTTTCGCTTCGCACGAAGAGCGGTTCGAATCGATTGTGCCCATTCATCGTAATTGGGACCTTTCAATTGCACGGTGGTACTCAATTTCCCCGGATCGTCATTTGTGCTGAGAAAATAAGCATCTAGCTTTTTTTCTCCTTCTTTTCCATCTGCCATGTTCAAAGATGTTCAAAGCTGCAGCAGCCGTATCTGCTTTGTTTTTGTTTTTTTTTCGGGGTAATTTAGGGTTGTGTCTCTGATACCATATTAAGATTTGATCAAAGTAATTCGTATATCCCAATCAATAATAGAGTACAATATTTATAGGCACCACTAGGGTTGCTACATAACAAAAAATACCCAATCTACCCTTACTAAGTCAATACACAAAGCAATCTTCCCATAACTCTATTTTCCATAATCACTTATTTCCATATCGTAATACCCACCCAATGTTTGAGCTAGTAACGGATCATATATAGAGTTTTTGATGTTGCTTTTAGTTAGAAGAAAAGCATGCAAAGATTTTAGAAAAGATTGGAGTTCATCTCCTTCATTTTGTTATTCAATCTCATAAATCATTCATACAAGATAAGATATTAGCTATGCTTTTCTCACACACATATATACCATGCATCGAGATCTACACACATATATACCATGCATCTCACACACATATATACCATGCATCGAGATCTACACACTAGATTCCCTAGTTGTAACAGCTTGCCACATGGCACAAGCACATAGGTCCAACATACCACAACTATAATTCCATAAGTACCCTTACAACATATATATATATATATATATTAATTTATTTAACTCCTCCCTTCAAACTAAATATGGTGGGAATCACATTGAGTTTGCTTTGAAAACCAGTAAACTATGGTGTGGGCAAAGCATTGGTAAACACATCTGCGATCTGAGAGCTGGAAGGAATATAACTCACTTGTAGTTGTTTGTTGAGCACTTTGTCTCGGATAAAGTGAACATCAACTTCAAATATGCTTTGTCCGGGCATGAAACACAGGATTTTGAGCCAAAGAAGCTGCACCAAGACTATCACACCAGGCCAGAGGAGTAGCAGTTAAGTTGACCTTTAGTTCTTTTAGAAGTTCAGTGATCCAAGATATTTCTGTTGAAAGATTGGCTAAGGACCTATACTCAGATTCAGTGCTGGAACGGGCAACCACAACCTATTTTTTTGAACACCATAAGACAAGACATGAGCCAAGGAAAACACAGTAGTCTGTAACTGATTTTCTTTCTAAGGGAAAACATGCCCAATCAACATCAGAAAAGCCTTGTAGATTAAGTCTATCACTTGCAGGAATGAAGAGGGCATAATGAAGTGTTCCCTTAACATATCTCAGCAATTTCTTGACATCATTCCAATGATTTATGAGGGAGATTGCATGAATTGGCTGAGATAATTCACTGCATAAGTTAAGTCAGGTCTTGTAGAGGTAAGAAAATGTAGACCTCTTATGGCACTTCTATAAAGAGTGGGATTAGACATTAGCTCCCCCTGTGTAGGGCTCAAATGGACACCATCAGAGATAGGTGTTTGGCTAGGCTTGATGTTTTCAAGATTCAGTCTTTTCAGCAATTGTGCTGCATAGTGTTGTTGAGATAAATAAGGCCAGCAGCATCTCTTTTTGCTTGCATTCCCAGGAAATGAGCTATGGGACCTAGATCCAGCATCTCAATAAACTTTGAGATCAGCCTTCTAGAGCTACCTGTCACTAGGATGTCATCCACATAAATTAAAACATGCATCAAGTTAGTTTTTGTTTGTAGAACAAACATGGACTTATCAGCCCTAGCCTGATGAAACCCCCAAGACATCATCTGATTTTTGAGTGCTGAGAACTATGCCCTAAGTGCATGTTTCAAACAATACAGGGCCTTGTTAAGTTTGCACACAAACTGAGGTTTCTATGGATCAATAAAACCCTCAGGTTGACGCATGAAAATAGCTTCAGTAATGGGGCCATTGAGAAAGGCATTGTTGATATCAACTTGTCTAATATCCCAGTTATGACTGACATCAATGGCTAAAACAATTCTGATTATAGATGCTTTTGCTACAGGACTGAAGGTGTCTGTAAAATCCACTCTATACACTTGATGAAAACCTTTAGCCACTAACCTTGCTTTATGCTTAAGGATAGAGCCATCAGGATTAATTTTCAACTTGAACACCCACCTATTTCCAACTAAATTCTGTCATGCACAAGGTGGCACCAAGGTCCATGTTTGATTCTTTTGGAGAGCACCAAACTCTTCCACCATGGCCTGCTTCCATTCAGGTACTACAAGTGCATCAGATACTTTTACTAGTTCAATAAGGTGTGTAGGGATATTTGATTGTGTGATAGAGGTCTGGTAGGCTTTTGGTTTAAAGATCCCACTTTGGATCGTGTTTGCATAGGGTGACCAACAATTTGTGTTGGTTGTGGCTGAGGTGATGGTTGTAGTTGTGGTGACACACTGGGAGAATAAGGAGAAGTATTAGAGAAGTCACTAAGACGTGTGATAAGACTATGATTTTGAGAAGCAGGAGAATTAGACATGGAATTGTGAGAAGACTCAGGTTCATTGACTGGAATGGGAGTTTTGTGGATACAGGTGAAGAGATTTCCTCAGGGACATCAAGGACAGGATAAATGAGATTTGAGGGACTTGGAAGGTCCACTTGATTAACAAGATCTGGGGCAACACAGATAGCTCTATGAGGTCCTTGCAGAGAACCTTCCTTAAAAGGAAACTGAGACTCATTAAAAACTACATCTCTGCTAATGTATATTCTTCCAGAGGCATCTAGAGACTTGTATCCTTTGTGTTTGGAACTTAGTCCTACGTTGACACATCTAGCTGAGTGATAACTGAACATGTGTTGAGCATAAGGTCTAAGATTTGGAAAGCATGAACACCCAAAGACTTTGAATTTGGAATAGTCAGGTTGAATGTTCAAAAGGACTGAGCCAAAATGGTGAGTCCTATTTCAACCGTATGTCTATATTTCCTTTCCACTCCCCCTGCTGTCCATGAGCATGTGGACAAGAGTGTCTAAACACTATTCCATTGTTCTTAAGGTAGGATTCAAAGGATCTATACTCTCCTCCCCAGTTAGATTGAAGGCATTTGATAGTGGTTTTAAACTAATTCTTCATAAGATGTTTATAAACTAGGAAGGCCGACAAGGCTTTAGACTTATGTTTGAGAGGAAAAATCCAATTGAACCTAGAGAAGTCATCAACAAAAAGAATATAATAGGAAAAAACTTCATTGGTTTGGATAGGAGCTGGTCCCCAAATATCAGTGTAAACAACATCAAACATTTTTTGAGCATGAAAGGTAGATTTAGAGTAAGGAAGGGCATGCATTTTTCCCAAATGACAAGCATCACAAAACATGACATTATCATTAACACTGAGTTTAAAATTAGTTAAAACAGATTGCAGAATTTGTCTAGAAGGATGACCAAGCCTTCAATGCCAAACATTCAGGTCTTTGTCTAAACTTAAGAAAGCAATTAAAGCATTACAATTATTCAAATGAAGGGCAGAAGGAACTTTGGAGTGAAGGGAAATCAGGTTGACACTGGAACTAGGAGGAGCAGGGACATCTTTGGTGACAGGGATCTGGTACAATCCTTGCTTAAGAGTTCCTATTTGAAGCAGTCTCCTTTTGCCTTGTCCTTAACATAACAACATTTATCGTCAAATTCCACATTGACAGGATAATCACTAGTTAATTGAGATACACTAACAAGGTTCTTGGTTATAGAAGGGACATGTAGAGAATTGGTTAAGTGTAAGTGAGTGTTGGATTGTGTGGGAATAACACAGGTGCCAGTATGAGAAATGGACAAAATCTCACCCTTACCTACATCAAGAGTATCTGATCCTGAGTAGTCTGAAGAAAGATGCAGGTTATTGATGTTAGAAGTGATATGGTTTGTAGCTCCACTGTCCAAATACCAAGCAGAATCTCCTACAGTTTGGGATGTAGCCATAAGAGCTGTGTTCTGTCTTGAATCACCAGAATTTGGAGGTACAAAATCATGTTCAAATCTGTGTCAGCAGGATACCACAGTGTGACCACTCTTCCCACATAGCTGACAGACAGGTCTGTTGGCAGTGTTAGGGTTTCTACCTCCTCTACCACCACCTCTATTTCTGCCTCCCCTTCTTCTATTTCCAGTGTTTTGAGAGGCATTTTGAGGTCTAGGATTAGGTCCTTGTCCAGGTGATCTTGGTCTTAGTCCATAGTGAACAGCAACATTAGCACTAGGACCTGATATTATGCCACCATTAGAGACAAGATTGAACCTGGACAGAAGCCTTTCATGAGTTATAAGCTGAGATTGGACTTCCTGCCAAGTTAACCCTGGTTGTGAGGTTAACGATTACAGCTTCATACTCTCTTTCTAAACCCTCCAAGGTGGCCAAAATCAGTGCAGATTTAGAGATAGGATATCCAGCAGCAGCTAAGTTATCAGCATATGATTTCATTTTTGCTAGATAGTCATGCATAGATTTAGAGCCCTTCACCGCTCCTGTAAGGGCACTAATATACTCCAGCATTCTTGATTCTGACTGACTGTTAAACAGAGCTTCCAGAGTGACCTATATTTCCCTCGCAGAACTACAACCAACAATTTCTATAAGTGCATATTCTGTCATAGATCCCATTAACCAACCCATCAACAACTGGTCTGTGATATTCCATTCCTCTTGGGTTTGAGGCCTTTGGAAATGAGATCCAACAAACCAACATGTGGTGAGAGAGATCTATTGGAGTATTCATCTCCCAAAACATGGCCTTCTAATCTATGACCTCGAATGATAGGCAAAACAGTGGATTTCCATAAGAGATAGTTATTTCTATCCAGTTTAACATTACAGACCTGAGTTAAGTTGTTGGTAAATGGTAGATTCGGGGTTGTTGGAACACCAATAGAGCCAAGAGAGGTCAATGGCGGCATATTTGGGTACATCGAACCAAGAACACTTGGAATAGCCTCTGTTCTTCCAAAATTTAACCCAGAATAGAAAGGGAAGCTGTTGTTCGACGTTGCTCCAGCTGATATGAATGGGGATGACAACATTCCTATGGTGGGAAAGGTTGGATTCACACTCACACTCGGAATCGAGGTGGTAATGGAAGTGTTAGCACCAGAAGTCGGAGCTCCTCCGGGAACATTAACACCAGAAATCGGAGCTCCTCCGGTGGCATTCCCTCCACCAGCAGCTGTTGCAGTGGTAACGGCGGAATTTGCAGTGCTCATTGTTAACCAAGCTCCGATACCAAGGTAGAAGAAAAGCATGCACATATTTTAGCAAATATTGGAGTTCATCTCCTTCATTTTGTTATTCAATCTCAGAAATCATTCATACAAGATAAGATTTTTTTTTGAGGGGTAAAGATAAGATATTAGCTATGCTTTTCTCACACACATATACAAACCATGCATCTAGATCTACACACTAGATTCCCTAATTGTAACAGCTTGCCACATGGCACAAGCACAGACTTAACGGATCATAGATATGGTTGCTGGAATGATATTAACATGAATATGTACAAGAAAATCTGCCACATGATAAAATCATGTAGCGGAATAGTGCCACGTAGCATATATATCATATATATATATATATAGACTGAGTTGATATGCGATCAATAATCATTCGACTGAGTTAAGAAAATTGTTTAATTAACAAGAACACAACCCTGATGTTCACTTTTATAAAATGAAAATGATAGTTCCTATATTATAGGAAGCATTTCTGTCGAGATCATTTCTCTCCTTCCGAAAAGATCATAATCAAATGTGTAGATGGTGGTAATGTCATTAATTCGTTGTGTCACATAAGTTGTGTCCGTATCATGTTGGTAATTTAAGTGTTACCATGTTCATTTATGTAATCGGGGTTTGGTACAAAGATGGGTGAACTCGGAATGCTATATTATGAGTTTGGAGGTGCGGAGTGCACACTCGTATAAGTATTTGCGAGTTTACGGATATAAATGATCGGTTAGAGTTCGGAAAACCACTTAAAGGACGCAAAATCTGTTTTGGGAAAAACAGAGGGACAGGCGGCCGCCTGTCACCACAGGCGCCCGCCTGTCAGGTCGACTCAAGGCAAAAAGTTGATCAGAGAGTTTCACAGCTTTCTGGTTCACACAGGCGCCCGCCTGTGCTTCACAGGCGTCCGCATGTGACTCTTTTCTGCGAATTGTTGTGTCTTTTCACTGGTTTTTCAACTGATTCTTCCATATAATACCTTTCCAAAAGGTGTCTACATGTAAGAACGGCTTTCTACTAATATATAAGATCATTTTGAATGCAAAGAATGAGAGAATTCAATTGCTTCATCATCTTTGAGTGTCAAACAAACTTTAACAAAACTCCTTAAGTATTCTTCTCTTTTGGTGCCAAAAAGTGAAGGGAAACGTAGTCTTATCTCACAAAAGTATTTGTGTAACCCAAGGCATTTTATAAGGGTCAAATAACTTTTGTAGGAAAGTGTTTATCGAGATTCTACGTTATATCAAGTATATCATTTTTCCTGCATTTTATTGACATTGTTGTTCCTTAAAATCTACAATTATACAACAATCTACAAAAGTTATTTCAGAATTTCTGCAATGTCAATTGTCAAGGAGATGACTGTAAACTTTGGTAAGTTGGAAAAGTTTGAAGGTGTTAATTTTCGAAGATGGCAAAGGAAGATGCATTTTCTGCTAACAACATTGAAAGTGGTGTATGTGTTGAGTACACCAATGCCTGAAGTGTTGGATGATGGACCTTTGGAGGAACTGAGGAGGAAGAACAAGTGGGAGAATGTTGACTACATCTGTAGAGGTCACATTCTAAACGGTATGTCTGATTCTTTGTTTGACATTTACCAAAATGTTGAGTCTGCGAAAGAACTTTGGGATTCACTAGAGTCTAAATACATGAATGAAGATGCCTCTAGTAAAAAGTTCTTGGTTGGTAATTTCATGAAATATAACATGGTAGATTCAAGGTCGGTAATGGAACAATATAATGAATTACTGCGCATTTTGGGTCAATTTGCACAACATAAAATGGAAATGGATGAGTCTATTTCGGTGTCAAGCATTATAGATAAGTTGCCTCCTTCATGGAATGATTTTAAACACATGTTAAAGCACAAAAAGGAAGAATTATCTCTGGTAGAACTTGGTAGTCACTTGCGTATAGAGGAGTCTCTAAGGGCGCAAGAGGGCATTAAAACCAAGGGTAAAGAGGTAATGGATTCGACCTCTATCAATATGATGGAAGCCGGTGAGTGTTCGTATAAGAACAAAGGGAAAGATAAGAAAAAGTCTTCCAAAAACAATGGCAAAGATACCAACAAAAAACCAAAAGGTGCTTGTTGGAATTGCGGTAAAACTGACATTTCAGAGTTGATTGTCGAGTAAGGAAGAAAGGACCAAACAACAGTTCGGGGCAAGGGTCTAAGGACCAAGGTGCTCCTAAACATCAAGGTCAGAATGTTACTTGTGGATTTAATTCGAATGTGAATTATGTACCACTAATTTCTGAGGCATTTTATATGCAGGATGATGATGTTGCTTGGTGGATTGACTCGGGTGCAACAAGACACGTATTCAAGGATCGAAGCTGGTTTAAAAACTATGAACCTGTGATCGATGGATCCATGCTACTTATGGGAAATGAGTCAAGGGCTGCCATAGTTGGAATTGGAAGTGTTGTTTTATCTTTTAGCTCTGGAAAATGTATTATTTTAAAACATGTGTTGCATGCTCCGTGTATTCGGAAAAACTTGGTTTCTGGTAGTATTTTATGTAAAGAAGGTTATAAACAAGTCTATGAGTCGGATAAGTACATTTTAAGTAAGTGTGGTGTATTTATTAGATTTGGTTATTTATGTAATGGTATGTTTATGTTGAATATTCAGCATGATGTTGTAAATAATGTTGCTGCTATTCATGATGTTAATAATTCTGTTTTGTGGCATGCTCGGTTGGGACATGTTCATTATAAGCGTATGTTGATGATGTCTAAAAATGAATTGATTCCATCTTTTGACATGAATATGAATAAGTGTAATACTTGTATGTTGAACAAAATTGTTAGACAACCTTTTGAAAGTGTTGAAAGGTCGTCTTCCGTTTTGGAACTCATTCATAGTGATCTATGTGATTTTTGTGCTACGCCTTCTCTTGGTAATAAAAAATATGTAGTGACTTTTATAGACGATTGCACACGGTTTTGTTATGTTTTTCTACTTCATTCTAAAGACGAGGCAATAGATAAATTTAAAGTCTATAAAAATGAGGTAGAATTACAATTAACTTCTAAAGTAAAAAAGTTGCGTACCGATCGAGGTGGTGAATATTTTTATCCAACCTTTTTCGGGTCATGTGGTATAATACATGAAGTTATGGCGCCATATACGCCACAACAAAATGGTATAGCGGAAAGGAAAAACCGTACTCTTAAAGAGATGGTTAATTCCATGCTATCTTACTCTGGTTTGAGTGAGGGATTTTGGGGAGAAGCCATGTTAACGGCTTGTTATTTGCTGAATAGAATTCCTAATAAAAGGAATCCTATTACCCCATATGAACTTTGGTTCAAAAAGAAGCCAAGCTTGAATTATCTATGAGTTTGGGGCTGTAGGGCTGTTGTAAGACTTACTGTGCCTAAGATTAAAACCTTGGGTGAAAGAGGCATTGATTGTATCTTTATTGGATATGCGTTGCATTCCATAGCATATAGGTTCTATGTTATAGAGCCTAATGATTCAGTTGCTGTTCATTCGGTGATTGAGTCAAGGGATGCCATCTTTGATGAACATCGGTTTACCTCTATACCGAGGCCAAAGGATATAACTCCTACTATTGTTGGAGTAGAGAACAACAATGGTGTTGATTCTCAGGATGAGCCTTTCGAGCTTCGTAAAAGCAAATGGGCTAGGAAACCAAAATCTTTTGGACCCGACTATCAAACTTATTTGGTGGAAGGAACAAGAGATGAAGTAGGATTTCAATACTCATATTGTTATAATATTGATGAGGATCCTAAGACGTTTAAGGAGGCTATGGAGTCTCGAGACGTGTCATTTTGGAAAGAAGCCGTCAATGATGAGATGGATTCTATAATGGGAAACAACACGTGGATCCTTGCAGATCTTCCGCGTGGTTGCAAACCTTTGGGTTGCAAGTGGATCTTTAAAAGAAAGATGAAAGTTGACGGCACTGTCGACAGGTATAAAGCCAGATTGGTAATTCAAGGCTTTAGACAAAAGGAAGGTATTGATTATTTTGATACCTATGCACCGGTTGCTAGAATCTCCACAATTAGATTGTTGATTGCCCTAGCTGCTATTAACAATCTGGTGATCCATCAAATGGATGTTAAAACAGCCTTCTTAAATGGAGATTTAGAAGAAGAAATTTATATGAAACAACCAGAAGGGTTTGTTATGCCTGGAAATGAGCATAAGGTATGTAAGCTTGTTAAATCATTGTACGGGCTTAAACAAGCACCTAAACAATGGCATCATAAATTTGATGAAGTTGTCTTGTCTAATGGTTTTAAGCTTAACCAATCAGACAAGTGTTTATATAGCAAATTTGATAATACCGGTAATGGTGTGATAATTTGCTTATATGTTGATGAGATATTAATCTTTGGAACTAACCAAGAACAAGTTGACCTTTGTAAGGCCTTTTTGTCATCAAGTTTCTCTATGAAAGACATGGGGGAGGCGGATGTGATTCTTGGAATCAAGATCAAACGGAGTGACAAAAGGATCTCTTTGACACAATCTCATTATATTGAGAAAGTGTTAAAGAAATTCAATTGTGAAAATTCTACTCCAGCAAATACTCTCATGGATCCTAATGAGAAACTCATGCCTAATACGGGAAATCCGATATTACAACTTGAGTATTCTCGAGTGATAGGATGTTTGATGTATGCTATGACTAGCACACGTCTGGATATTGCTTATGCGGTTGGAAAGCTAAGCAGTTTCATGAGTAATCCGAGTAGTCATCATTGGCATGCGGTAAATCGTGTATTAAGGTATCTTAAGTTAACCAAGGACTTTGGCTTGACTTATGTTGGATATCCTTCAGTGATAGAAGGATACTCAGACGCTAGTTGGATATCAAATGTAGAGGATCATTCTTCTACTAGTGGTTGGGTGTTTTTACTTGGAGGAGGTGCCATTTCATGGGCTTCCAAAAAGCAAACATGTATTACTGGCTCTACTATGGAGTCGGAATTTGTTGCCTTGGCAGCAGCCGGAAAAGAGGCGGAGTGGCTTAGGAATTTGATATATGAAATTCCATTATGGCCTAAACCAATTTCACCCATTTCTATCCATTGTGATAGTGCATCTACCTTGTCTAAAGCATATAGTCAAGTGTATAATGGTAAGTCGCGACACCTGGGCGTTAGACATAGCGTGGTACGTGAGTTGATAACTCATGGGGTGATTTCGGTTGTTTTTGTGAGATCTCAACATAATTTAGCTGATCACTTAACCAAAGGATTGGCTAGAGACTTGGTACAAAATTCGGTTAACGGGATGGGTTTAAAACTCATATAAATCTTGGTGATAGGATACCCAATTCCCCTCTAATACAATGTTAGAGGCAGAATTCAATGTGGAAGGCCTATTGTCGTAGATTTGAGCACATGATATTGTCCCGAAGGTATGTGCTATTACCTGCAAGATTAGGTTGAAGAGTTTCTTCTTAATGAGTCTTTTGACAAAGTGCAATTGCAGGTGCATGATCAATAAAAGATTCACCTATGTGAGTATGAAGTTTGGCTGCTTCAAGGAAGTTCTAGAGTTGGCTTTCTGTATGCTCAAGAATGGATATGGACACAAGGCCTGTTTAATTAGTGTCAAGAATAAACTTTTGGAGTTATCTTAACTCATGTGTATGTTATCTTCATGTATTCAAAACGTGTAAAGGGGTTCAATGCTTAGACACACCCCAATACTCGAATATTTGAAATGTGTAATATTACTAGGTGATAATTCAATCTTCGTGACATTATCATTGATGCTTGAGTTGTTATGTTTTGACTGTTCTTTAGCTAAACCAAGGATTACACTTAAATGGGGGAGGATTGTTGGTAATTTAAGTGTTACCATGTTCATTTATGTAATCGGGGTTTGGTACAAAGATGGGTGAACTCGGAATGCTATATTATGAGTTTGGAGGTGCGGAGTGCACACTCGTATAAGTATTTGCGAGTTTACGGATATAAATGATCGGTTAGAGTTCGGAAAACTCAGAATGCTATATTATGAGATTGGAGGTGCGGAGTGCACACTCGTATAAGTATTTGCGAGTTTACGGATATAAATGATCGGTTAGAGTTCGGAAAACCACTTAAAGGACGCAAAATCTGTTTTGGGAAAAACAGAGGGACAGGCGGCCGCCTGTCACCACAGGTGCCCACCTGTCAGGTCGACTCAAGGCAAAAAGTTGATCAGAGAGTTTCACAGCTTTCTGGTTCACACAGGCGCCCGCCTGTGACTCTTTTCTGCGAATTGTTGTGTCTTTTCACTGGTTTTTCAACTGATTCTTCCATATAATACCTTTCCAAAAGGTGTCTACATGCAAGAACGGCTTTCTACTAATATATAAGATCATTTTGAATGCAAAGAATGAGAGAATTCAATTGCTTCATTATCTTTGAGTGTCAAACAAACTTCAACAAAACTCCTTAAGTATTCTTCTCTTTTGGTGCCAAAAAGTGAAGGGAAACGTAGTCTTATCTCACAAAAGTATTTGTGTAACCCAAGGCATTTTATAAGGGTCAAATAACTTTTGTAGGAAAGTGTTTATCACTATTCTACGTTATATCAAGTATATCATTTTTCCTGCATTTTATTGACATTGTTGTTCCTTAAAATCTACAATTATACAACATATCATTACTCTTTCGAAAATATTCAATTAAACTAACGACACTATAGATAATTACTTGATCAGACACAATTTTTACATAATCGATTATGATAAATTTATACAGTGATTAAATAAATCATACTTCATAATCAAAAATGTAAAAACATCTTATATAATCACTTGTGTATGATTAAAGATTAATCGTGACATTACAGAAATCTTCTTCTCTTCTCTTCTCTTCTTCTATCTTCTCTTCTCTTCTCTGTCTCTATATCTATTAAGAGTCAAGAAGGTGTGCCACAAGTGGCCACGTGGACACCCTCTTGGCTTGACACCAGGGACGGGCCTAGCTTGTAAAAGGGAGGGTGCATGGCCCCCATTGAGATCCGAAAATCGACGTGTTTTATAGGTAAAAAATGTAAAAACACTATTGATGCCCCAACTCGCCTTTAGAATTTATTCCGGTGCCCCCTCTGAGATTTTTTTCTGGGTTCGTCACTGTTTGACATGTGGCGTTTTTTTCTTTCTTCTTACCTTTTAATCTCCCAAACATTTGTGGCTTGTTTTTTTTTTTATATATTTAAAATAGAATGTATGCCGTTAGCAGTTTGTGCTTTTTCTTTTAATCAAACGTGTGTCGTTAGCAGTTTGTGCAGAAAAAGAAAAAAAAAGGAAAGACTGACGGATTTGAAGTTGTACTGTGTAGTGTACGATGGAAGATGAACCAAGTTTAGCTGTAAAATAAGACAACAAAAAAATGGCCGAACAAATTCAAGTCCGCGAAAATAGTCACGGCGCCATGATTACTCTCGGTTTTTTTTTCTTCCAAACATTGTGGTTTTTATTTTATTTTAATCAAAAGTATGCCGTTAGCAGTTTGTGCTTTTTCTTAATCAAACGTGTGACATTTGCAGTTTGTGTAGAAAAGGAAAAAAAAAGATGGAAAGACCGACGGACTTGAAGTTGTGCTGTGTAGTGTACGATAGAAGATGGATCAAAATTAGCTATAAAATACAACAATAACACGCGAAAATAGTCACGGCGCCATGATTATTCTCAGTTTTTTTCCCATCAAACCTTTGTGGCTTGTTTTTTTTTTCCCTTAATCAAACGTGTGTCGTTAGCAGTTTGTGCAGAAAAGGGTTTAAAAAGAATGACCGACGGATTTGAAGTTGTGCTGTGTAGTGTATGATGGAAGATGGACCAAACATATACAACAAAAAAATAGGCCGAACATATATCCGCGCCACGAAAATAGTCACGGCGCCACGATTACTCTCGATTTTTTTTCATCAAACCTTTGTGGCTTGTTTTTTTTTTAAATTTTAAAAATCAAACGTGTACCATTAGTAGTTTGTGCTGAGAAGGGAAAAAAAGGATAGACCGACAGATTTAAAGTTGTGCTATGTGATAACGTCGAAATTATCTGGGACGTTCAGCGGTGGTGTAATGACGGATATATGGCTATTTTGGTGGTGTTAGTTATGGTGGCTCACGGTGGAGCTGTGCATACGAGTGGTGGTGTCGTATAGATAAATAGAGAATAGGAGAATTTGGCTTTGCCTTCTCTTTTATTAGAAAAATACGTTGTCCCTTTGGAGGGGTTACATATGGTCCTATTTATAGGGAAGTTGTTACATAACGCAAGATAATTACGATAATGTACATAAAAAGGGCCGCCAGACAGCGCATGTTCGATCCGCCGACCAAGCGGGGCGGCTTCAGACTTGAGGTTTATATCCCTCACATGTGGATTGTCCTGGTGGTGGCCGACCCTGTTACGCCAGGGATGCGCTGACGGCCTCATGAGGATACGATGGACGCAACAGTGACAGGGGCGGCGGGTCCGACCTAGAAATTAGGATCTCCCTATCAATGGCCCCATACTCCGTACCCTTGGCATTTCCCGATGTCGGGTGGGGAGTTCTGCCTTCGAAAGCTATCACCTAAGGGGTGGTTCCACCTTCACTTGATTTGGCGCCTTGGGCTCCTTGTCGAGTCGATGGTGAAGTTGTAGTCGGGCGGGTAGCCTAAGCTTCATATGATTTGGCATCTTGAGCTTTTAGCCTAGCCGATGGCGAAGCTGTAATTGGGCGGATAGCCTAAGCTTCATATGATTTGGCATCTTGGGCTTTTTAGCCTGGTTCGAAGTCGTACTTGGGCGGATAGCCTTGACCTCATATGATTTGGCATCTTGGGCTTTAAGTCTAGCCGATGGCGAAGCTGTAATTGGGCGGATAGACTAAGCTTCATACGATTTGGCATCTTGGGCTTTTAGCCTAGCCGATGGCGAAGCTATAATTGGGCGGATAGCCTAAGCTTCATATGATTTGGCATCTTGGCCTTTTAGCCTAGCCGATGGCGAAGCTGTAATTGGGCGGATAGCCTAAGCTTCATATGATTTGGCATCTTGGGCTTTTTGCCTAGCCTGGTTCGAAGTCGTACTTGGGCGGATAGCCTTGACCTCATATGATTTGGCATCTTGGGCTTTTAGCCTAGCCGATGGCAAAGCTGTAATTGGGCGGATAGCCTAAGCTTCATATGATTTGGCATCTTGAGCTTTTAGCCTAGCCGATGGCGAAGCTGTAATTGGGCGGATAGCCTAAGCTTCATATGATTTGGCATCTTGGGCTTTTAGCCTAGCCGATGGCGAAGCTGTAAGCGGTCGGCCCCCTGGCAAGCGTGTTAACTACGGCTCTGTTTTGACCTATTCCCACTTGTCCTAGCCTGGGGGAAAAGACCGACGTGACCCGCCGCATGCTCTAATTGGCTGTGACTTTTCGTATATTCGTGCCTAATAATGGCAATCCCAAATTTTGAAATTTAAAAGTCCCGCATCTAATCATATCCATTGGATCTTTGGGCGGTTGACCGTCGGATCTGTGTTTCTCTGCCTATATAAAAGGGGAGGGTTCTAGCCATAAACACTTTCCGATTTCTCGTTCTGGTAATTTTGTCGATAATTTTCAGAGTAAAGGCTTTCCGGCGAGGCGATTTCCGGCTAGATTCCGAAGGTTTATCCCTTGCTTCAACACCCCTCCTCGTATTTCCTGCTAAATATCCAGTAAGTTTATTTCTTCTATCGATTTCCAGTATTTCGTGGTTCTTCTATTCCTGGGTTCATTCTGATTTGAATTGGTATGATTGAATTTAGATTTGCCATTTTTGTTTCCGTGTCTGATAGCGTCCCCGGGTAGTCTGGGGTATGGGGTGCCATGGCCCTTGATTTGATTCTGGTACGATTGCTGCTATAATTGGAGATTTTTCCTAGATCATTTCCCTTAATTGATAGGGCTTGATCGTAAAATGAAAAGACGGGGTGTCAAGATGAACTGGGTTAGACAGTCTCGGCCCGACTTCCATTGTCCTGGGTGATGGCTTATCCACCTCGTTCTTTTCTTTTGTAGGATGTATGACCGCGACAGATCAGGAAATATCGATGATGACGGTGTTCATGGCTATGCCTCTGAAGATGCCGATGAGGTGAGCACTAGCTCCGGTGAAGGCGACGAGGGCGAGAGTACGGAGGATGATATGGTGCTAGCCCAGTTGGCTCCCCCGCAATCTGGTCGTCTAAGGCCTGCAGTTCGTAAAATGCCGAAAGGAAAACTCGTCTCTTCGGCTATGGTTCCCAGAGAGCCAAAGAGGTTTGGGAAAGAATCCGCTAGGGCTAGAGGTTCCTCTTCCGGTGTGGTCACGTCAGTGCCTGAGAGATCCAAACGGAAACAGAAAAACGGTGATGACGGGGAAGATCCAAAAGAGAGCAATAAGACTCCTAAACCTCAAAATTTTGAGGCCCTCAAGGAGGATGATGAGATCGATGCCCTCGACAAGCAGATCGAAGTAGATTGGGCAGCCGTTTGTTCACACCTTGGAGACCTTAAATTCCTCTCTGAATTCAACGTCTCCCCTGATTTCCGCTTCTGCGGCTTCGAGACACCGGAGAACCGAGCTAGTCTGAGGTTGAAGAAAGATGGTTTGGTTTTGTTTTATGATCACTTTGTGGCTGGCCTCAGACCGCCTTTTGAGCCCTTCTTTGTCGAGATTATGTGGAGCTTAGCGGCCTTTCCCTGTGACTTTATGTTTTGTGATTTTCAATATAATCACTAAATGCTACCGCAAGCGCACGGCTTATCGAGTAGTACTTAGGATGTCGATCCCACAGGGACTTGGGACAATCACCAAATAGTTATCAATTTATATTAGCTAAACTAATCAAATTTTGGTGTTTTGAATTATAAAATAACTAAACTAAGGTCCTATTTAAAACTCAACGCAAGTCCAAGAAATTGCCAAAGATCAAGTTGGAAGAACTTCTAAAATGTCGGATTACCACGGTAACAAATATATGACTTTTACAACGGCCTTTCCATTTACTATGAATTTTTACTTATGTTGACGAATAATAAAAAGTTATTAACAATATTCTTTCAAACTACTATTAATCGTGCCTAAATTAATATTAAATCCGATTTCTCGCTCATTAAATTAATCTAGACCCATTAAACATCATTATTCATTGTGTCACAAGAAATTTCAATTAACTTTCGCTCTCATGAATTTTCTTGATTGAAATTAGGGTTCTAACCTATCAATTAAATTTCACCTTTCAGTCCATCATCAAATTGATAATAAATTCTTCATATAAATCTATGGAAATTCATCTTTCGATCCATGAATCCATAGATTAATACAAAATAGCTCACCAAAATCAATACGAAAGTATATCAATTCATAATAATAGGAAAGACCGAATCTTTAACTCATATATTCATTTACCGGGCTCTCTTAATCCTAGAAAATTAAATATACTCGCGCATAATTAAAGAGATCACAAAAATCATGGATTCAGGCATTGTGAAACATAAAAAAATAAAATAAAAGGAAGAAAATTAAGAGAGAGAAAAGAGAATAGTCTCACAAATATCATAAAACCAAGAAATTCATGATCCGTTCTTCGTTCTTGAGCCCTAAGCAAAAATCTTGTTCTTCAAAAATTGAGAGAAAAATAGTAGATGGGATTTTATTTGCAATTCACGCCTAAAAGAATGATATTGGCGTGTATGATGCTTTTTCAATTTAAGGAAATTATTTTAGGATAAATAGGAATTTTCCTTAATTCAAATTGTGTAATTTATCTCCTAAAATAAAATTCCCTAAAAATATGCGCGTAAATCCATCCAAATTTGCGCCATCAACAGGAAAATTACGTTGGAAGTTGTGTCCACCAATCAGAACATTTCGTTGGCCTGTAAAAAATCTGGATAGTTTCTGTATTTTTTCACACCCTGTTCCATTCTTCCACACCTAGGTGTGATTCTTCTTGTCTTCATGATTTTGACTCCTTTTTAGCTCGTTTTCATTGCCTTTTATGCTCGGATTCATCATATGTGCAAAATATCAAAACCACAGCAGTAATCTAGTCCAAAAAAGCAATTTATCATATGAATATCACAAAATAAGCATTAAAACAGGCCAAAACGATCTAAGAATAATCACTTATGGCGGACTTATCAAACTCCCCCAAGCTTAAACCTTGCTTGTCCCCAAGCAAACAAAAAGACTCAAGACGAGACGGACTAAGAAGATCACACATGACATAGCATTAGACAAAGATGCACAACACACAAGCATTAATAAAATTTTATCTCGGCATTCAAAACACAAGATATGAACTAACTAATCCCTTTTATCGTATCATGAGCAAAAGTGAACAAAAATTGTCAATAGGAAACAACATAGACCAAGCAAATAGACCATCACGGGATAAATCACTCAACGCTCAATATTTATGAGGTGGCTAAACTCTCAAGCTCATTCCATTGAAAATGCCCTACTATATGCTTGTATATCGTCTCATATCAATCACCAGTGCATTGTGCAACACATAAATCATAAGGTCTTTGGGGAAAAAAAATGGTAGGTGAGGCTAGCCCAAGTAAGAAAAAGAAAGTGACAAGTGTAGGAAAAGGTACAAGAGATGGCAAAACCGTTAGAACTAGCGAGATACATGATTATTAAACTTCAACATCACACAAGTGCAAGGGGTCAAACGCGTTATTTCCAAACCAAAGAAAATACAAAGAATAATTTTTCTACTTTGGGAGAATAATGATACAACTCCCACTTTATTACTAACAAATAAAACAAACTAGACTTAGGAGGTAATTTTTTTTGATTTCCTCCTTTATTGACTCCTTTTTTTTCATTTTTTTGTTCAGAGTTTTTTTCCATATATTTTTCCAAACTAAGAAACGAACACGTAGTACTGGTATGGATTTCCCCCAAGCTTGATCATTACATTCTAAGTACAAGAAATTTGATAACTACATGTCCCAATTAGTTCTAAGGTTGGGTGAAAGGAATTGGGCTATCACTTTTAAGGATTGTTCAATATATGGTGAAGTGGAAGTGAGATAAAGTGGGAAAATGGTGTAATAAAGATCAAGGCTCAAAAGGTATAAGGTATATAGTATGGTGAAAGGTAGGAACGAATGCCTCAATCATTTCTACGTGTTTGCACATACCAAAGTAACATCAACAAGATTCAACACAAGTTCTAAAGGAACAAATCCAAGGAAGAGAAAATACGCACAAATTTAGGGTGAGACTGAAGTGGTCAGTCATATGGCCGGAATAATATCTCACCGGGTCAATATTGTCTATTCACTCGAACTCTATTATTTCCTAAAGAAAATAACGGCACTTTTAAACATGATATTCTAAAAAGGATTTTTCACTCTATGTCATGCATTTCTATTGTCAGAACAAACCATATCAATTCTCATGCATTGCAAATCTCATCTAAAGTAGCTATGTGTAATCACCAAAACCATCAAGACAAAATGACACAAACCAACTCGACTGACACTGACTAAGACTCTAAGATTTATATTGACCCCTAAATTTTATTTTATTTTTTTAATTATTATTATTATTATTATTTTTTTTTTTTTGACAAAAGACTCGAATAGCAACCAAGGAAACTACACAAGTGACCCTCCCCCACACGTAAATGTTACATTGTCCCAAATGTAAATAAATTAAAAACAAGTGAGGATAGGAAGGAAGCTCACCGGATCAAGAGGCAGGAGGGTCAGGTGGACCCGAAGAGACAGCACGAGCGATCAAGGTGGCGTGCACGACGTTCAGCTCTCGAAGAATCTATATGTGCATGGAGCAAAGTGTGCGTATCAGCCGGATTGGCCATCGGCTGGGAATTACATGGTGGTGGATGAGGTCTGGTATAGGTTGAGCGAGGTCGGAATGGATAGTAGGTGGCTCGGTATGGCCGACATGGGGGTGATCATGTGATGGTTAAGGATAGTGAGGAAAAATAGATTAGATGAAGAGAAGTCTTGGAGAAAAAGGATGGTTAGTCGCCGGACTCCGGCGACCGGTGGTGGTCGTTTAAGATGGTTTTGTATCTCATGGTTGAAGGGAGGAAGGAGAGGAGAGTAAAAGGAGTGGAGTGGTGGTAGTGGGTTGGCCGGCCGGTGATGGACGCCGGAGAAAGGGAGTCGCCGGCAATAAGGGGAGTGGTGGGGGGAACACGTTGAAAAGTCGTTCAAATTTGGGAGGGGGGATTTGATTTGGGGGACGGAGCATGTGAAGGAAAAGAAATGAAATAATAAAGTAAAAGAAATGAAAGGTATTAACAGGTACGCAGCTTCTTTGGTTTTATTTATTTACTTATTTAATTTTTTTATTAAATTTTTTTTTTTAAAACCAAAGGGTGTGATAAAAATCACACCCTGGTATGATATCCACGTCAATTATTACTGTTTTTTTTTTTTGAGACAGGAGAATCACACGGTGTGATAAAAATCACACCTGGGTGTGAAACCTGCGTCAGTTTTGGGCCTTTTTTTTTCACATGTTAGGTGATAAAAATCACATCTCCGTTTTGCTTCAAAATTGCATTTCACCTCGATCGTGGTTTTCTCCATTTCTAAATATTCCACTCCATGGCCTCGAAATCCGCAAGCTCCTCTTATGCAAGTTACCTGGCTGTAAAACCGACACCGAAAAACAAGACTACACAAGACAAAACAAATGAAGAAACCTAGAAAAGAGTAGAAAAACTTGGGTTGCCTCCCAAGAAGCGCTTATTTAATGTCATAAGCTCGACCCTTGTTTAATTCAATCCGGAGGTCAAGATGGAGAAGAGGTAGATGAGACCTTCTTCTTCACTTGAACTCCCTCAGCATGCTTCGAGCCCCATATTCTCACACCATTGCCTTTAGGCATCTACCCCTATTGTCCCCATCTCCCTTACGAGACTTAAATTCCACGGGATGTTTATCATTCTCGTGCCGCAAACCACTTCTACTTCTACTTAGCCTCGAGCAAGTGGATACTCGCAATGAATTCAGCGCTCCCATTGACGTTTGGTTCAGCGTAAAGCACGTAGCTCTCTAAAGGGTCATTCACAAAAGGTTTCATAGTATCATCTTTCTCACACCCCTCCTTAGAATAAATTCTATAACAAGACTTCTTAACCAAAGAAAAATCAGGATGACTAGACAAAATGAACTGAGCTTTCTCTTCTCCAACATTCAAGGATAGACTTCCACTTTTCATATCAATAACCGCTCCCGCCGTAGCCAAGAAAGGTCTACCAATAATGATTGGGATGTTGGTATCCTCATCCATATCAAGAACAACAAAATCAGTCGGTATGGAAAACTTACCCACTTTAATTGGAACATCCTCCAATATACCTTCCGTATGTTTGACGGATCGATCCGCCAATTGCAATGATATCGTGGTGGGCTTCAAATCACCAAGTCCCAACTTTAGGCAAACAGACAGAGGCATCAAACTGACACTAGCACCCAAATCGCATAATGCTCGATCAATGGTCACATTGCCAACCACGCAAGGTATAAAGAAGGTACCAGGATCTTTAAGTTTTGGAGGCATTTTATTTTGAATTATTGCACTACACTCCTCCGTTAAAGCAATTGTTTCATAGTCCTCTAGCATTCTTTTATTAGACAGAATGTCCTTCAAAAACTTAGCATAGGTTGGCATTTGGGAAAGTGCCTCGGCGAATGGTA
Organism: Gentiana straminea; assembly: GCA_036785695.1. NCBI lineage: Eukaryota > Viridiplantae > Streptophyta > Magnoliopsida > Gentianales > Gentianaceae > Gentiana > Gentiana straminea. The sequence goes on from JAVUPR010000160.1 coordinate 460,751, forward strand.
CATTGATGTAAAGTTTCCTCAGAATCTCCAAAAACTTCCCAAACTGCTCATCTAGCTTTGCCTTAGCCAATCTTTGAGGGAAAGGCACAGGCGGCTGGTAAGGTGGCGGTGGGACGTACTTAGGCTCTAGTTCCGGTTCTTTCTCTATACGGATTTCAACCTCAAACTTAGGTTCCTCATTCTCATGCTTACCTACCTCAACATCCTTACTCTTACCAATCAAGGTCTCGGGCTCCACAAGTTGTTTTCCACTCCTTAAATTCAACGCATTACAATGCTCCCTAGGGTTCAATTCTGGTTTTCCTGGCAATATTCTGGGGGCACTATAGGAAGCAACCGCTTGTTGGGCAATCTGGCTCTCTAATATCTTATTGTGGGCAGCTAGGTTGTCCACCTTAGACGCTAGAGTCTTAATAATGAACTGGTTCTCCTCATTTTGCTTTGCTTGGTTCGCCATAAAATTTTCTATTAAACTCTCAAGATTGGACTTTTGATGAGGTGGATTGGACGGCCTAGGTTGGAAACCAGGAGGGTAAAATGGGATAGGTTGTGAAGTATCATTCCTATATGGGAAGGTGTTGTAGGCATTGACTTGCTCATGGGGTTGGGTAAGCAGTTGACATCCTGGAGCAGTATGTCCAATCACTCCACAAACTTCAAAAGGTATTTCTACATAACTCAAAGTGTCCACGGATTTTATTAACACAAAACAAACAAGTAATAATCCGGTTAACCTCAAGTATAAGGATCGTAGTAATAGTGGTTAATGCCGGGTCGATCTTACGGGGAACTAAACAATTGCGATTCTAGTTTTTGTCTAACCTAAACTATGTCACGAAACTAATCTTAAACAGCGAGTAAAACAAAACAAAACAGAAAATAAAACTAGACAGAGGATGTAACCCAAAGCTAGGAAGAATACGGGTTGCGAACCTTTAACTAACTAATCTAAGATGCAAATAAAAGTAAACTAACTAAACAAATTCAAGTTTTAAGGATTTAAATCAAGTGTTTAACGAACAAACGAGGATTGATCCACCTATCCAACAAGCATTGATTTCCTATCTCGATTATATTGTGGTTTTTATCTAGGTTGTGATTCACCTTATCTAAACATGAACCCTAATTCCTTAGAAAGTTCATCTATTAATCTATTATCTTCCAATGCAAGATTAACGCGTTTTCTAACCGAAGGTGCAAACTTTACGTTTATAATCTAGCAATTAAACCTATTAACTTCCGTTATGATAGATTCAAGTTACTATTCTTATTCATGGTGATCTAGGGTTTATTAAGATTTCCATCAACAATAAACAATCAACATATGCATATCTTCCGATATAAGAGCAATTAAACAAATTAAACATGAATAAGAAACAACCTTTAATAAAAACTCACAGTATAATCGATGAAAACGAAATCAACAATTGTTGGATGGCTTCACAATACTCGTTTGATGAAGCTTTTAGCTTCTGAACATCCTCAGCAACTCAAATTTGCAGAAACAGTGCATAAAAAGTAACTAGTTTGATCTAAATCTAAAGTGCATAAAAACTGGAATAAAAAGGAGAAAAACGCAGCCTAAAGCCGCCCCTAGGTTTAGGGTTTTGAATAATGAGTGTATGGTATATCCTAGGTTTAGGAAACAGCCGCTATAAATAGATTTTGAAGTCGGTTCAGCAAAGTCGGCTACCGGACGCCCGTCTGAAACCTTGAACGCCCGTCCACTCTTCAATAAAACTTCGAATCGGGCCGAGTCATGACCAGACGCTCGTCCATCCAGCGTCCACTCCAACGTCCAAACTTCCTGAATCAAAGATGACATCCTGGACGCTCGTTCAATTACATCAGACGCCCGTCCACTGGACGGAGATTTTGGACGCCAGTTTGATATGGTTGAATTTTTATTTATTGATCTTTATCTCTTCTATCTCTATCCCACTTCTTCATTATCTCTTTTATCATCAATTAGCTCGAACTTAATCAACTTTTGATCATCTTTTGAGCCTCAAACATGTATCTATAACACATAAAAACATCGCAAAATGTAATAATGCTCAAATAATCATAAAATCATATTAAAAGCACCAAAATCAACCAATATTGCGAATAACTTATTTAAAACCTCATTTACTCAATATTCCCGTTAAGCACTCGTTTCTTATGCAATTTAGTACAAATACGGGGAAAAATATCATAGAATATAGCGTTATAAATCGTATAAATTCACCCTTAACAACTCCCCCACACTTAAGCTTTTGCTCGTCCCGAGCAAAACAAAACGAAAATTAAAGCTCGAAACGAAAACAGTCATCTAAGACAATATAGCATAGATCAATAAATCAGAGGTTCACCAGTGTGTGTGCAAAGCCATAGAAAACTTCCACTAGATCCAAACTTGAGAAACTCAAAGCAAAACTAGCTAATACCCCCTCGTAGACTAGCGATAAATGACACTCATAAGGTGTACCCTACAAACGTAACATATCCCGAAGAGGATGATAGAATATATCTAGGGCCTTTCTGAAATACTCAGAGGATAATCCCTACAGCATATCTATCAGTTTCTACTAGGGATAAGATAGACGATAACTTAGTCTTATATTCATTTCATACTAATTCTTTAGTTGTTTCAATTACTTCACTTTAAACACACATCAGAATGAGCTAGTGCCCTGTCATAACAGAATAGGATATTCGAGATATACCTACCTTACTCCAATCATAGGGCAACTTCTTCTGACTGTCGTGAGCTTTTGGTCATCATATTGGTATAGGACATACGTGGTATACCCTATCGCACTCAAATCATCGACTAGCTTTCGACACACCCAATTTATTCATATATAACTCAACTTTTCATTTGACAATAAGTTACGTGGTACTTATCACATTCAAACCTAAGATATTCACAGTATAACATACTTTGGATCTAAATACAAACTATCATAAATCTCAAGATACATACGTAGCACTAAGCACATTACTTACAAGAAAATCAGAAATCACTAATCCAAAAAGGGTATAACCTTATAAATTAGCTCATCATTTACTATGGCTCGTGAAAAATAGATCAGGTGAAACAACTAACTTACTAAACATATGATATATAGCTTGGATGACTATAAGAATAACGAACAAATAATATGCATTTGCTCACTCGGGATAAAACAAAAACAAAAATGTCGGAAATTTTTCAAAATTCTAGCTCATTTTGCATAGAAACACATTGATATAAGCAAATGTGTAGATACACGTCATTCATTCCCCTCCCCCACACTTAAAGATCAACATGTCCTCATGTTGTGCGGAATTAAGGAAAAGATAAAAGACTTAGCTGATTGAAACCGATACACGAATCGTCGGTCAGGCCGGAGCCTATATAGTGACACGTAGAACTCGGAACCAGACAATGTAGCTCGACAAAACCGCTAAAAAGATACCTGCACGACTTGACAAACACGGAAACATCTCGGGGAAAACGGGGGAGTATACCAGAATGAAAAGAGATATCAAAAATGAAGATAAACAAAAGAGAAAGCATTCAATACAACCAAAAGTGGAAATAATGTAGAAATTAAAGTACGGGCGCCTTATGGCTTACATGATCCATCGAAAATAAATAGTAGAAATAGCAAAAGTACAACGAATCATATAAGATCAATAATACAAAACCACAAAATCTATAAGCAAACAAATAAAATCAAGGTTGGCACGGCGCCGCAGAATCATCAGCCGGAGGATCAGAGGAGGGTCCAGAAGGTGGTGCCGTAGTCCTCTCCGCCGAGTCAGGCTGCTCCTCATCTGAAGATGACTCAGACCCATCCAGGACGTCCGTAATGGCCTGCTCAATCTCAGCTGAATAATGGAAATCCATGACGCTCGGATTGAAGATTATGTCGTCCCTTGGCCGCCGGCCTTCACTGAGACACTGCAGAATCGTCAAAATGTTGTTCTGAGACGTCCTTATGTCCTCCAGCCAGTCTCGCACATTGTTGCCCATACTGAGCCTCATCCGAACCGAAGGAGATGAAGTAGGAAGTGAGAACGCTCGAGGCGGTGCTGATGATGAACCAGGCTCACGTGGTGCCCCTGACTCTGACTGACCCGAAGGCTTACCCTTCTCTCTCTGTATAGGCCTCGGGTTCTTCGGTTTGTGATCGGCTCCATACTCAGGTACACCGGCATCAATACAGAGACTGTGGATCAGGTGAGGGATAATCAAGCAACGAGTATAGATCTTCTGATTAATAGCCACCTCATTATATAATGCCTGTCCCACATCCACATTCAGGACAAATGTCAACGCATACAGCATGCCTAGGTCACCAATATGAAAGTGCGTCAAGTTGTTCTTAGGCAACAACCGACTCTGAATGAATCGACACTGGACCTTCCAGTCCTCTGTCCAGGTCGTGGTAACCAACTCCTTCCGGTCTCCTCCCGGCCTCAACGTCCAAGCCACATCCGGGCAAACTCTCAATCTCAACTCCTCCAACGGATCCTGTCCCAAACTCTGTCTATGAACAATCTCCTCTTTGTAGTCCCGACCTTCAAAAGCCGCTAAGTTGTATTTCTGATTGATCACCTCCGGTGTAAATGGAACTTCCACCCCTCTAACCACAACTACCTTCGTCCCCAAGTCGGTTTCTGAACAATTAGCGTAAAATTCCCTAACTAGGGAGCCATTTACCGGGGTAGTCGGGATTGTCATCAAGGCCTCCCATTTCCGATCCTTAAGCAACTTAACGAATCCCGGATCGACCTTTGCTTCCAATATAGCCCTTTCTATCAACATAGTTCTCAAGAAATAGTGCTTGGTATACGCTTCGTGGGCCCTAGGGTTCACGAATCTACGAGGCAATGGCATGGGAGCGACGGTTTTAGCTTTCTTTCTTGGTTGGGTAGCCCTAGGTGCAACCGGTTCCTCCTCTCGGGTAGCATGCTCAGTCTCCTCAGCTCTAGACGATCCTCCACCTCTCTGAGCTCTAGGCATCCTTACCAAGGGAATATCATCATCTGTTTCAGAGTCCGAGGTTGGTTCATCTCTTAAGGTTGCCCTAGTTGGGTGGCTCTAGGAGGTTGCTCCCGAATACTAACACCCTGGTTCGGATCAACTAAGGTAGGATCAATCTCTTTACACTTTTTCCCCGCCTCCCGGGCCACTTCCTTACCATGCCTCTTCACCACTGCCTTCTTATGAACCATTATTCAAGCCTAGACTAAACCAAACAATCCCAATCGCAGCAAGATACCCGTTTAACATCCAAAGCGGGATTTCAAAACAACCAAACCACAACCATAATCATCACCAAACAACCCATTCACCATTCATCACAACACCACATCACCATAACATAGCAGAAAGAAACACAAAACCAAAAAAAAAAAAAAAAAACGAATTAAGGTGCTATCCAAGTGAACGAGCCGACCCAAAGATCGAACTCGCAAAAACATGAATAAAATCTAGAAAAGTTGTTACTAACTTACCAAGTAGGGTGAGTAGATGTTGATCGAGATGAAAACGAGTCCAAACAACACAATCGTGGCCTCCAAAATCGGATTTTTCCTCCAAAAAGTCGGACTGAGGAGGGTGCTGATTCTCCTAAACTATGGCGTGTTGGGGAATTTGGTTATGAAAATCGAAGAGAGAGTATCAAGAGCGGTCTATAGCACTTTGAATCGCTCAAAATGGTTTAGAATTGAAGATTTTAGGGAAAAAGGAGGGAGAGGAAACGGTTTTGCGGTTTGAAATCCTGAAAAATGAAGGTTCATGCGTTGAGGGAGTATATATAGGCAGAGGTTGGACGCTCGTCCAACTCAGTGGACGGGCGTCCACTGGGAATTCGATGGCGGACGGGCGTCCGGTTTATTAGACGCTCGTCCAAGAGTTCAAATCACATACAGGATTGGAGGGAATAAAGCAGACGGGCGTCCAGGCTTAGTGGACGCTCGTCCAAAAATTGGTCAAGGCGGACGGGCGTCCAGAGTTCTGGACGGGCGTCCAAGCAGGAAAAAGTGCAAAAATTATAAAATTTCCATGCAACTCAAATTCAAAAGTGCACTTTCTTATTAAACTTAAATAAAACTTCAAAAATACAACTCTAAATCGATGAAGTACATAAAATTACTAGAAAACAAAATAAAAACAGATAGAAAACAGTGGGTTGCCTCCCACTCAGCGCTTTTGTTTTACGTCGTTTGCTCGACGAAACAACCTAACCACGCTAGTCATCATAAATGGCCGACCAATCTATCACTCGAATGAGACGGCGGAGCATGTCAATCACCGGAGGGAAGTCATACTCATCTTGTAAACCCCAGTCCTCACCAGCTACATCAACACCTCGAAAATGCTCAGCTTGCGCACTAGCGCTAAGATTGTGTATGGACGTCCGTCGGCATCGGATCATTCGGGATTGTGTATGAACGTCTAGAGTAGCTGTCAAAATCCACGTAACTCCTCAGTAGTAAAGTCTCCACCTCCCGAACAACGGGGAACAATGAAACAAAACATTACCAAAGCATAAAACAAAAACAACTAAAAGAACGATATCTAGGTTGCCCCCTAGTGGCGCTTTTGGTTAATGTCGTTAGCTCGACACCGTTTAAGCTCAGCCTGGATCAGGCCATTTGACTTTTCTGCCAGCCACTACCTCGTGTAAGCTCTGATCAGTAGTGTGGCTGCAGAAACAACATCTCACACATGGGGTGAAATCTTTAACAGCTTTCCAAATACGCTTAAACTTCCCCATGGTTGACTTCTTCTTCTTGCTGAGTCTTCTGATGATGTTTAAGTTGACGCTCCTTCCAATACTCTTCCATATCCCAACTACCAGCTAGAACTTCTTCAGATTTACCATTACCGTCATCCTCTGAAAATAGGTCGGGTGAAAACACGTCAAATTCATCGACTTGCGTAGCACCACACCCGCGGATATCGAGGCAACGAACAGTCAAAGGCTTTTCTTTAGGTTCACCAATGTAGTGCTTGCACCTCTGACCGTTCACTCGAAACGGTTTACCACTATAACCGTGAAGTTCTAGAACGCCTCCAGGAATGATTTGGAGAATCTCGAAGCGGCCGGACGAACGTGTCCTCAACTTTCCAGGAAACAAATGTAACCTAGAGTTGTATAGAAGAACTTGTTCGCCGACGTGGAATTCTCTCTTCTTAATCTTAGCATCGTGGAGTAGCTTCATCTTATCTTTACTAATCCTGGCACTTTCATAGGCCTGGAGTCTGAATTCGTCTAACTCATGTAATCGCTTTGCGGCCGATGTTTCCCACAAGATTGGGAATCAAAGTTCGAAACTTTGTAGCCCAATAAGCTCTATGCTCTAATTCGACGGGCGAGATGACATGGCTTTCCATAGACCATTTGATATGGAGATGTACCCATAGGGGTTTTATAGGCGATTCGTATGCCTAAAGTACATCATCCAACTTCAAACTCCGAGTCTTTTCTATGATGTTGTTTACCGTCTTCTCCAGGATTTTCTTGATACTTTGGTTGCTCCTTTCAACACGACCACTAGTCATCGGATGATATGGAGTGCCTGTCTTATGACGAACACCATACTTTTCAAGGACTTTCTCTAGGGGTCGGTTGCAAAAATGCGTCCCTTCATCACTAATCAAGGCGCGTGGACATCCAAACCTCACAAAGATGTTTTTCTTTAAAAATTTCATGACCGTCTTATGATCATTGTGAGGAGTGGCTTGAGCCTCCACCCATTTGGACACGTAGTCTACGCAGACTAAAATGTATTTGTTACCACAAGATGATGGGAATGGTCCCATAAAATCGATACCCCATACATCAAAGACCTCGCATTCTAGAATGGGTTTCAAAGGCATGTCAAACCGCCTTGTCAGAGTACCGGTCCTTTGGCACCTATCACAAGCTTTACAGAAAGCTTATGTATCCTTAAAGATCGTAGGCCAATAGAAACCGGATTGGAAGATCTTAGCAACGGTTTTCCATGGACCAAAGTGACCTCCAGTGGGTCCACTGTGGCACTGCTCAATAATATCCCGTTGCTCAGATTCAGGAACACATCTCCTAAGCAAACCATCTTTACAGATCTTAAAAAGATAAGGTTCATCCCAAACGAAAGATTTCAAATCAGAGAAGAACTTTTTCTTCTCTTGATAGGACAATTCTGGATCGAGATATCGGGCATGAAGGTAGTTTACAATGGAAGAATACCATGGAACATCAGGAGGACAACCGTCTATCAACATAATGTTCTCTAGAGGAAAGTAAAGATCTATATCATCTGGATCATCCTTTTCCTCACTTAGCATCCTTGAAACGTGATCAGCCACTACGTTTTCACTGCCCTTTTTGTCCTTTATTTGAACGTCAAACTCTTGTAGGGTCAGTATCCAACGTAGTAAGCGCGGTTTGGCCTCTTTCTTAGTCATCAGATACCGCAAAGCAGCGTGATCAGTCCATACGATCACTTGAGCTCCTAACAAGTAACTACGAAACTTGTCCATAGCAAAGACTACGGCCAAAAGTTCCTTTTCAGTAGTGGTATAGTTAACTTGAGAGGGGTTCAATGTGTGACTGGCGTAATAGATAGGCCGGAACTTCCCCTTGATCTTTTGCCCTAGAACAGCACCAACAGCATAGTTTGATGCGTCGCACATAAGCTCAAAAGGTAGGTTCCAGTCGGGCGATATAAGAATCGGAGCAGATATTAAACGATCCTTAAGCTCCTCAAACTCTTGCTTGCAGCTCTCATTAAAATTGAACTCAACGTCTTCCTTTAGTAAAGTGGACAGGGGCTTGGCTATCTTGGAGAAGTCTTGAATGAACCTTCTGTAGAATCCGACATGTCCAAGAAAGCCTCTCACTTCACGCACATTCTTGGGATAGCTCATCTTTTCGATAGCTTCCACTTTTGCCCTGTCAACTTCTATACCTTTGGCGGATATTTTGTGGCCAAGAACTATTCCCTCATCTACCATGAAATGGCATTTTTCCCAATTAAGTACTAAGTTCTTTTCTAGACATCTGGATAACACTTGATCAAGATTGTCAAGGCAATCATCAAAAGACTGACCAAAAACCGAAAAATCGTCCATAAAGATCTCCATACACTTTTCTACAAGCCCGTCAAAGATAGCTAGCATACATCGCTGAAATGTAGCTGGGGCATTGCAGAGACCAAATGGCATCCGCCTGTAAGCGAATGTTCCATAAGGGCAGGTGAAGGTGGTCTTTTCTTGGTCAGCTGGATCAATGGGTATCTGGAAGTATCCTAAATATCCATCTAGGAAACAGTAGAATGCGTGTCCCGCCAGACGCTCAAGCATCTGATCAATGAATGGAAGGGGAAAGTGATCTTTCATTGTTACCTCATTGAGCTTTCTATAATCGATGCAGACTCTGTAACCAGTGACAAGTCTCAGTGCTATTTCCTCTCCCTTCTCATTCTTCTCAATCGTAATTCCTCCTTTCTTGGGAACTACTTGAGTCGGGGAAACCCATTCACTATCCGCGATGGCATAAATGATTCCCATGTCCAGAAGTTTGATGATTTCCTTTTTAACGACTTTTTGCATATGAGGGTTGAGCCTCCTCTGGGGCTGTCTAACGCATTTCGCACCCTCATTAGTCTTTATCTTATGCATACAGATGTCAGGAGATATCCCTCTGATATCTCCTACTTGCCAACCAAAGGCTTTTTTCATTCTTCTTCAAGACGTTGATTAATTTCATCTCCTCTAAAAGAGACAGCTTGGCAGATATAATCAATGGAAGCTTGTCACCTTCTCTTAAAAACACATACTTAAGATGTTTAGGCAATGGCTTCAACACCAAATCTGCAGGGGGGTCTTCTAAACTAGATTTGAGATCTCCACTTTTCAACTCAATATCACTGAGTTTACTCTGTGGTCCCACTGCCAAAGCTTCTCCTTCCAACAATTCTTGCTCAAAATCAGCTGCTAATTGATCTAGATTGACCACACCATGAGTATTTAAATTATCAACCAATCGCTCATATTCAGCTTCTACAGCCATGACTTGCTTATCCATATAATCGGTGAAATCATCCGTCATATAATCAATGGAAAAGCCGGTTGGAGGGCCAGAGGGTACTTGAATGGACTTTAAGACATTGTAACTCACCTTTTGATCACCAACTCGGATAGTCACTTGCCCACCATCGCAATCGATGAGGGCTCTAGCTGTAGATAAGAAAGGTCTTCCAAGAATCAGGGGGACGTTTTCATCTTACTCCATATCTAAAACATACCAATCGACTGGAAAGGTAAATCTATCAATCTGAACCAAAACGTCTTTCAGGATCCCTAAAGCTTTCTTAGAAGATCTATCAGCGAATTGTAAACTCATAGTAGTGGGTTCTAGAAGGCTTTGTAAACCGAGCTGTTTGCAAACAGACATTGGCATAAGACTTATAGAGGCACCTAGATCACACAAAGAATTAGGGAAGACTAGACCTCCCATTAATACTGTAAGTACGAACTTACCAGGGTCACCTCTTTTAGTTGGTAAGTCTTCATAATTAATCATGGAGCAATCCTCACCAATTTGCCTTTCCATGCCTGCTAACTTCTTTTTCGAAGACACAACATCCTTGATGAATTTTGTATACTTAGGCATCTCGACCAAGACTTCTGATAATGGAAGATTTACCTGAGTATTTTTCAAAAGGTTCAGCACCTTTCCGTACTTTTTGTCCTCACTCAAGGGAATGTTGCTCTTTCTCGGTGGAAATGGAAGCTTCTTAAGGTCACTCTCAGAAAAGACTTTCTTTGAGGATGCACTTACAGCTTTTTCTTCCAGATCTTTCCATCGAACCGCTTTTTCAGATTTTTTTATAGTCAGGGGATCAGCCTCCTGACTTTCGCTTGCTTTTTCAGTCCTCAAGGGATCAGCCACTTGAGGATCACCAACTTCTTAACCTCTCAGGGGATCAACCACCTGAGTTTTCTCTTGCAGTTGAGGGGAATGTAGGTGCTCAGCTTCCCATCCTGCCTTATCAATGGCAGGAGGGGCTAGTGGTTTCCCTGATGGGAAGGACCACTAACTTGAGTACCGCTTCTCAGATTCATTGCACCGGCCTCCTCTTTACCGTATTGAATTGATGGCACGAGGTCGGTACATGGGCCTTTGTTCAAGTCGGCTGAGTAACTTGACCACCCTTTGGATTCTTCTCGGTGGCGGGCGGGCCACGGGGGTCAGAAGCTAGCTGTTCGGCCGGTTGCCCAATTTGTCTCTCAAGATTCTTCATTGATCTACTTTGCTCCTCCAATTTAGCATCAAGATTGGTAGATTGAGGGGGGGGCTTGAGAGTTTTGGAAATTTGGAGAATAGGGCTGGCTGGGCCGACTTTGGACTGCAGAATTAGAATTGGCAGGCCAATTCTGATTGAACCTTTGAGTAGGATTGGAAAATTTTGAATTTTGGTTCTGATTAAAACCAGGGTTTCTATTGAAATTTTGATTCGAATTAGGATTAAAACTTGAAGGTTGACTAAACCCTTGGTTTTGAAAATTACTCTGGCTAGAAGACCGATTGAACCTTTGATTGTTCTGGCCATAGAATGCATTCACTTCGACATTACGCCGTTCATAGGACGAGAATCTAGAAGTGTGCCCCACCTCGTCACAATTCGACATGTGACTTGATTGTCTTGTCCATAATCATGAACAACATTCACTTGATAAGGTGCAGGGGGATTAAATTGACACTGGCCATTCATATGACCAGTCTGATAGTAGTTTTCACAGTACAGAACCTGAGGGTTCTGTGGAAAAGAAGAAGTTTGATTTATCGGATTTGAAACTTGAGGTGTTGCCATCTGCTTCTGCAGCATGGCGATCAAACTTTGCAAAGTGACTTCCTCAACCTTGGGAGGAGGAGGTGCTTGGATTGCTTGATAAGAGGGGGCATAGTTATACTTTGCAATGTCCTCAAACAATGCCCATCCCTCTTCAGGTGTTTTCTTCAGAAATGCCCCACCAGAAGAACTATTGACCATGCCTTTGGTGAGCTCGGTCAATCCACTAAAGAAGGTGTTGACTTGCCTTTCCAGTGGCAAGCCATGGTGGGGACACTTTCTAAGAAGAGACTTGAATCTCTTCCAACATTCGAAGAAGGATTCATTCTCTTTCTGATAGAAAGTGAATATTTCATTTAAACATTGGGCCGTCTTTGAAGGTGGAAAATATTGACTCAAGAACTCTCTCTCGAGTTCGGCCCAGGTGGTGATAGATTCGGAGGGGAGAGAGGTGTACCACTCTTTAGCCTCTCCTTTCAAAGAAAAAGGAAACAGTTTAAGCTTGATCGCATCCTCATTTACTCCTTGGATGCGTGTAGTACCGCATATCTCTAAGAATGTATGTAAGTGAGTATGCGGATTCTCTGATTGATAGCCATGAAAGATTGATGCATGCTGCATCATCTGGATAAGTCCTGGCTTTAGCTCAAAGGTTTGTGCAGTAATGGCTGGGATAACAATAGCCGGGTTGACTTTGACTTCGCCTGGCATGGCGTAGTCCGCCAACGTACGTCTATTATTAGCGGCCATTATCACAAAATCAGTGATTTCCTTGGCTAGTTGCTCTTCAAGATCTTGTTCGGCTCTGTCTGCCAGAACCGCAGAACGGAAAATCCGCCTGTTTGGCCGGACTACGGTTCGCTCGGGGTCAGGGGTGTATAATAACGGTCCCTTTTTACTCCGAGTTTGCATAAACCGGACCAAAAACAAGTGAAACGAAGCCTAAAAACTAAGAGATTAAAAACCTAAACTAAAAATTAAAATCCTAAAGAAAAGAAAAGGAAACAAAATTATTGAAGAAAAGGGATCAGACGGACGTCTAAGAGTTTGGACGGGCGTCCGGGTGGAATTTGGACTGGACGGGCGTTTAGTGGTCCAAACGCTCGTCTGAAAGGAAAAATACTTGAACGGGCGTCCAAATTTTATGGACGCTCGTCTAAGTGAATAAAAACAGAACAGAATTGATAATTTTCCAGCGGACGGGCGTCCAATTTCCCAGACGCCCGTTTGGTAGCGGGAAAATCAGAACAGAATCAGAAAAGAAAAGAAGGTGAGACAGAAAGACAGAAAAGAAGAGCAGAGAACTAATCACAAGAGAACCTTAAACCCTAAGCTAAAACCCTAATTAACTAATTACCTAAACGTTTATCAACTAAAAACAGGAATTTAAAACGAAATAAAAACAAGAAAAACAAAAACAAAACAAAAAAACGAAGAAAAAAAACAAAAACTAGACAACCGTCCGGTTCCCCGGCAACGGCGCCAAAAACTTGTCCACGGATATTATTAACACAAAACAAACAAGTAATAATCCGGTTAACCTCAAGTATAAGGATCGTAGTAATAGTGGTTAATGCCGGGTCGATCTTACGGGGAACTAAACAATTGTGATTCTAGTTTTTGTCTAACCTAAACTATGTCACGAAACTAATCTTAAACAGCGAGTAAAACAAAACAAAACAGAAAATAAAACTAGACAGAGGATGTAACCCAAAGCTAGGAAGAATACGGGTTGCGAACCTTTAACTAACTAATCTAAGATGCAAATAAAAGTAAACTAACTAAACAAATTCAAGTTTTAAGGATTTAAATCAAGTGTTTAACGAACAAACGAGGATTGATCCACCTATCCAACAAGCATTGATTTCCTATCTCGATTATATTGTGGTTTTTATCTAGGTTGTGATTCACCTTATCTAAACATGAACCCTAATTCCTTAGAAAGTTCATCTATTAATCTATTATCTTCCAATGCAAGATTAACGCGTTTTCTAACCGAAGGTGCAAACTTTACGTTTATAATCTAGCAATTAAACCTATTAACTTCCGTTATGATAGATTCAAGTTACTATTCTTATTCATGGTGATCTAGGGTTTATTAAGATTTCCATCAACAATAAACAATCAACATATACATATCTTCCGATATAAGAGCAATTAAATAAATTAAACATGAATAAGAAACAACCTTTAATAAAAACTCACAGTATAATCGATGAAAACGAAATCAACAATTGTTGGATGGCTTCACAATACTCGTTTGATGAAGCTTTTAGCTTCTGAAAATCCTCAGCAACTCAAATTTGCAGAAACAGCATAAAAAGTAACTAGTTTGATCTAAATCTAAAGTTCATAAAAACTGGAATAAAAAGAAGAAAAACGCAGCCTAAAGCCGCCCCTAGGTTTAGGGTTTTGAATAATGAGTGTATGGTATATCCTAGGTTTAGGAAACAGCCGCTATAAATAGATTTTGAAGTCGGTTCAGCAAAGTCGGCTACCGGACGCCCGTCTGAAACCTTGAACGCCCGTCCAATCTTCAATAAAACTTCGAATCGGGCCGAGTCATGACCAGACGCTCGTTCATCCAGCGTCCACTCCAACGTCCAAACTTCCTGAATCAAAGATGACATCTTGGACGCTCGTTCAATTACATCAGACGCCCGTCCACTGGACGGAGATTCTGGACGCCAGTTTGATATGGTTGAATTTTTATTTATTGATCTTTATCTTTTCTATCTCTATCCCACTTCTTCATTATCTCTTTTATCATCAATTAGCTCGAACTTAATCAACCTTTGATCATCTTTTGAGCCTCAAACATGTATCTATAACACATAAAAACATCGCAAAATGTAATAATGCTCAAATAATCATAAAATCATATTAAAAGCACCAAAATCAACCAATATTGCGAATAACTTATTTAAAACCTCATTTACTCAATATTCCCGTTAAGCACTCGTTTCTTATGCAATTTAGTACAAATACGGGGAAAAATATCATAGAATATAGCGTTATAAATCGTATAAATTCACCCTTAACACAAAGCACTCACATTCATTTTATCAAATTTAGAGCTAAGAGCATCTACTTTAGTAGAAAGAAGGGTCAAAGCGTCTACCTCATACTTACCTGGCTCCTTCTTTGATGTGCTAGGGATTATGTTTCCTGACCACATGGAACTGTTTGTTGCCATATCTTCAATAAGATTGTATGCATCATCAGGATATTTATTATGTAGTGCACCTCCTGCCGCAGCATCTATGTTCATCCTGTCTCTATAATCCGGTCCATTATAAAATGTATGCACTAATTTCCATTTTCCCAACCCATGGTGAGGACAGTTCCTCAACATTTCCTTAAACCGCTCCCAAGCTTCATATAGGGATTCATTGGATTGTGTGAAGCTTGTAATCTGATTCTGCAACTGAACTGTCTTACCGGGAGGAAAATACTTGGCTAAAAATGCCTGAGAGAGTTGATCCCAAGTAGTCACCGTGCCTGGTGGTATGGAATGGTACCAGGCTCTTGCCTTATCTCTCAGGGAAAACTTGAACAGCATGGTTCTGATCTGATCTGAAGTGATGTTGTTCACTTTGAGGGTATCACAGTATTCCAGGAATATCTTTAGATGCATGTTGGGGTCTTTTGTAGGTGATCCCCCAAAGGAATTTTGTTGAACCATCTGAATAAGAGCAGGTTTCAGTTCGAAGTTGTTTGCTGCTATGGTAGGTTGTACAACCCCTGGCTGTAAACCCTGTGCAGTAGGTACTGAGTAATCCTTCAAGGTCTTATTATTGTTCTCAGCCATCTCTGTTTCAGATTTAATTTCCTCTGTCTCATATTCCATCTTAAACAATCTTCTCCTCCTGTGAAAAGTCCTCTCGATTTCTAGATCTAACTCAAATAGATTGTCGAGATTTCGAGATTTTCGCATAAACAAGAAGAGAGAAACAAAAAAGGATAACACTACCTACTAACAATTAAAAAAAATGTCTAGTCTAACAAAATTAACAACCGACTCGATGTTGGCACTCAAGTCCCCGGCAACGGCGCTAGAAAACTTGTTGTGTGATTTTCAATATAATCACTAAATGCTACCGCAAGCGCACGGCTTATCGAGTAGTACTTAGGATGTCGATCCCATAGGGACTTGGGACAATCACCGAATAGTTATCAATTTATATTAGCTAAACTAATTAAATTTTGGTGTTTTGAATTATAAAATAACTAAACTAAGGTCCTATTTAAAACTCAACGCAAGTCCAAGAAATTGCTAAAGATCAAGTTGGAAGAACTTCTAGGATGTCGTATTACCACGGTAACAAATATATGACTTTTACAACGGCCTTTCCATTTACTATGAATTTTTACTTATGTTGACGAATAATAAAAGGTGATTAACAATATTCTTTCAAACTACTATTAATCGTGCCTAAATTAATATTAAATCCGATTTCTCGCTCATTAAATTAATCTAGACCCATTAAACATCATTATTCATTGTGTCACAAGAAATTTCAATTAACTTTCGCTCTCATGAATTTTTTTTGATTGAAATTAGGGTTCTAACCTATCAATTAAATTTCACCTTTCAGTCCATCATCAAATTGATAATAAATTCTTCATATAAATCTATGGAAATTCATCTTTCGATCCATCAATCCATAGATTAATACAAAATAGCTCACCAAAATCAATACCAAAGCATATCAATTCATAATAATAGGAAAGACCGAATCTTTAACTCATATATTCATTTACCGGGCTCTCTTAATCCTAGAAAATTAAATCTACTCGCGCATAATTAAAGAGATCACAAAAATCATGGATTCAGGCATTGTGAAACGTAAAAAATAAAATAAAAGGAAGAAAATTAAGAGAGAGAAAAGTGAATAGTCTCACAAATATCATAAAACCAAGAAATTCATGATCCGTTCTTCGTTCTTGAGCCCTAAGCAAAAATCTTGTTCATCAAAAATTGAGAGAAAAATAGTAGATGGGATTTTATTTGCAATTCACGCCTAAAAGAATGATATTGGCGTGTATGATGCTTTTTTCTATTTAAGGAAATTATTTTAGGATAAATAGGAATTTTCCTTAATTCAAATTGTGTAATTTATCTCCTAAAATAAAATTCCCTAAAAATATGCGTGTAAATCCATCCAAATTTGCGCCATCAGCATGAAAATTATGTTGGAAGTTGTGTCCACCAATCATAACATTTCGTTGGCCTGTAGAAAATCTGGATAGTTTCTGCATTTTTTCACACCCTGTTCTATTCTTCCACACCTGGGTGTGATTCTTCTTGCCTTCATGATTTTGACTCCTTTTTAGCTCGTTTTCATTGCTTTTTATGCTCGGATTCATCATATCTACAAAATATCAAAGCCACAACAGTAATCTAGTCCAAAAAAGCAATTTATCATATGAATATCACAAAATAAGCATTAAAACAGGCCAAAACGATCTAAGAATAATCACTTATGGCGGACTTATCACTTTGCCCCTGGAGCGGTCAGGGTGGTTATGGCATTCATCGTGCTCTGCCGGATTTTGGGCTACGAGCCCTCGCTCAAGGTGTTTTTGAAGTTTTACACTTTCAGCAAAGCGGCCACAAATAAGGCTGATTCAAGCAACTTTCCGGCGACCAGAGTGAAGAAGTGTCGTTTGTTCTATTGGACCTCGAATAAGGTCAGCGGTTGGAACACGAGGGCCATGATGGTCGAATCGAAGTCTGGGTGGCTTTTTCCGAAATTCGAAGTACGCCCCAAGAAGAGACAGAATACTTTCGTCGTGTCCAAAAATCTTGATCACGTTGAGCATGAGCTTCTTGATAAACTTCATGAGCTTCTTGGTTGGGATGGGGACAGTGAGACCCCGAAGAGGACCTTTAGTTGGAGAAGCTTGATTGATCTTAAGGCCCCCTTCTGTTGCGTAGCCGGTATCCCTGGGCCGACTAATGCTCAGCCCGTAGTGAAAATATCCAACTTGGGTGTTTATGAGGACTGGTATGCCGAGTGCCATTAGGGGAAGTGTTTCCCTACCCAGTGTTCGATATGTTCGGGGGTCGAAGGATTGCGGTCCGATAGTTATTTGCTCTCCTGATTTTGTTTTTTGCTTTCTTTAATTGTCTTTGTTGATAGCCTTGTCAATTTCTTCTGGGGTTCTGACCATTTTTTCCATGCACTCTGTAGGTACAATGGTGCTCGCCAACGTAGACAGGAATGCCGTGATGGCCCGTCTTAGGGATGAGAGGAAGACTCGACAGGCCTTGTTGGGTGCCAGCAAACCTATGGACCCTCCCTCCGCTGTGAGTATGGAAGACATTCCTGCTGTTGGGGGTTCCTCTGCTGCGACGCCACATGATGATGCGGTTTCCAGTAGTGGTGCTGTTGTTGCGAAGTCGACTAGATCTACTGCGGCTTCGGAGGTAAATAAGCCCGTTGCGGCCAGTAAGCCGAGGAGGAAGAGACCTACCGAGAGAAAAGACTCTGGCTTGATAGACGAGGATGAACCTTCGATTGATGTTTATGCCGATTCATCGCTCAAGAGATCTAGAACTGAAAGCGATCAGGGCTCTAGCGAGGTTGTGGCCGAGCCTTCTCTAGTCGCAGAGGGTGCTCGGATTTCCAGAGATGTCGAGTCGGTTAGCGCCACTGTTGACTTGACCGAGAGCTCGGTGAAAAGGATCGCTGCCGCCGCTGAGCCAGCTGTAGTCGGATCATTGCAGGGAGACTCGAGCAAGGTGAGGGTCCCCACGGGTTTCAGAGGCAAACCGGTCCTGTGGTTGGACCATGATTTCCTCAAACAGCCCCTTTCTGTAAATACAGCTGGGGAGTTGTCTGCTTCCATTTCTGATGTGGTCCCCTGGCGAAATCTGAAGTTGAAGCTGCCTGATGCCCCTCAACTGATGGATGGTCATGGAATCATCAACCGGATTGCCCAGGCCGACGTGGTGGCGTCGACAGCCTCTTTAGGACCATCCTCCAGTCGGCAGCTTTTGCTCGAGACACTAGGCCTTTGGGACTACGGCTAGCGCGGTAATGTGCCTTTTCTTTGAGTTTTCTTTTCGTCGAGTCTTTTGGTTCTGACCCCTTTCCTTTTCAGGTTGCTACTAAGCTTAAGCAAGTCGAGTGGGCGTGTGATGAAGAGGCAAGGCAAATGGCGAGTCAACTTCCTGAAATGAGAGCGAAATTGGCTGCTGAGGCAGACCGGATAGAGATCTTCCGGGTTGAAGCCGATTGGAGGGAAAAGGAACTTGTGGCCGAAGTCCAGACCCTCTCCAGGAAGGCTCAATCTGCTGCCGATCTCCAGAAGTCTGCCGAGTTGGAGAGGGAGAAGGCTCTTGCTAAGGTGACAGAGGCCCATGAGCTTGTCGACAGGCTGAAGCGCGAGTTGAATGAATCTGAGGCCGCTGCTGCTGACACCGCTCAAAAGGTTAAAGATGCTTTGTTAGACGGCTTCGATCAGGGTTTCTATCATGCCTCGAGGTGCCTTAAGTCATTTTGTGAGGATGCCTCGGATCTTGAGACCTTGCAGGATTGGCTAATTATGGATCAGGATGACCCTGAGTTGAGGGTGTTCCACCCCAATCTTCCTTACACCGTCGTTCAAATTGAGGATTTTTGGGCCGAAAACATGAAGCACGGCAAGCCGTTTTGGGATCCTCCTATGGTCAACGAGAGAAATCTTCATGGTATGATGTTGAAAATGGAGAGAGAAGCTCTCGGGCTCGCTGCGAAGGAGGCAGGGGCCGCCACTGCTGCTGTGGGAGCCGTCGCCACTTGTGCCGGCGAGGAGAAGAGTCTCGAGGAGGAGTGCGATAAGTTTTTGAATCTGACCGGGCCTCATGTTGAAACTCCTCCTTTAGACAAACAATCTTAACTTGTTATATTTTGGTTTTTGCTATACTTTTGAATCTGACTGTTATCTTTCGGCTCCGGCCCTCTGTCTGTTTATCTCTTTTGTGACAACTTTGTATTTTTGAGCGTTGCTTGCCTTGAATTTTTCCAAGTCCTTTCGTTTCGTTAATGCATTGTATATATGCGGGCCCCCCATCTGGGTGAGTTCGGTAGCTCCCCTGTCCGAAGTCGCCGAGATGAATTGTTTTTCCTGTTTCTGTGCTTTATTGTGCAAAGTTGCGGCCCTCTACTTTTGGTGAGGTCGATTATGCCGTCGAGTTCACGAAAATAATTGGAACAACGTTTTAGCCGGCTTGAAAATTCCAAAGTGTGACCCCCTTGTTTCAGGTAAGGTCGATGCGGGCTTGGTTGAAATAGATGTGGAACTTAAGTCGTCCATGGTTGTTTGAAAATTTCCACCTCTGGCCCCCTTGTTTCATACAAGATTGTGGGTGAACTTGGTTGAAATAAGCCTTAAGTCTGCGCACTCATGGCCGTGTGAAAAATTTCCGCTCTTGGCCCTTTGTTTTTGACGGCCCGATGACTGAACCGAAAAATTCGCAGTATGCGGCCCCTTTGTTTTGAGTGGGGTCGTAGGTTTTGTGCCTAGATCCGACTCTAAACAGCGGTCTCTGCGCGAGTTTTCGGTTTTGGTGCTCTTGACCAGGCCGTTATGCTTGAAAATTTTGGTATGGCCCCCTGCTGCGTGTGTCTGACAATTTTTGAAATGGGTACATGCGCAGAAATTTCAAGGCTTTCTCTATTCGTAGTTTGACGGTTCGACTTCTTCTGTCATGTCTTGTCATAAAGCTGCGACCCATAGCCAGCTGTTACTAGTTTCCTGTTGCTGACGCTTGGGAAACCATGCGCACGCTAATCTGCTCAGGTAACTGTTCCTGCGTTGGCGTTTTTTCGATTTTTGAAATCTGAACAGGCGCCTCGCCCCTACCGTCCGATCAAACCTGTTTCTTCCGTTGGATCATTTATTTTGTGTTATAAATGGAGGGATTTCCACCTCTCTTCCACATATCTCTGTTCTAACTCCTTCTCCCCCAGCCAAGTTTGTCTCTGCCTGAAATCTCTGCTCTTCTGAGGCTATGGCCAACTTTGGTAATTCTATTTTCTTTCAGACAGCTTCTCCTCTAGCCATTTCCAACTTTCTGTCTATCTTCAATGAGCTTCCCTTTCTGCCTGAGAGGGGTTTGAACTTTCGAAAAATATCTTATGCTCAACATCAACGTGCTGTTCAGAGGGGGTGGTCTGACTTTCTGGGGGCACCCCGGGGAGTGTAAAATGCCACCATCGTGCGGGAGTTCTATTCCGCATTATCAGTGGTGGTTCTGCCCAGCGCCTCCTCCGCCGTCGTTCATCTCCGGAGGGGTTCTTGTTGTCCTCTCCCCTGAGATCATTAATGAAGTCTTCCATTTACCTTCCCCCCAACCTATGCACATTATGAGACGGCTTGGAGTTTGGGCGATGAATTGAGGAGACGGGTTTATGGGGCCGCTGCACTTAGGCGGTTGATTCCTGGTGATTGGGATCCACTGCCCGAGGGCTATGCTTCTGAGATGTCTCAAGCTAATCGGGAGTGGAAAAGGTTTATCAATTCCAGGGTTTTTCCTTTGTTCGACTCTAAGGATATTTCTGAGGCTGAGTCGCACCTTCTCTATGCGATCCTGGAGGGAGGTGAGGAAGTGCGCATCGATTGGGGGCGGTTGATCGACCGCTCCATAATTACATTTGCTGCTCAGACAGACCTCCATGGGCCCATCCCCTTTCTGAGGTTGATCTTGCAATTGTGCGTTGGTGCTCCTGGGATGCCTGCGTCTCGTGATGATGTTTTTGTTCCACCCCGTGCCAACGTTGAGTTCGCCCATATTGATTCGGACATGTCGACGGATTCCAAAGCTAATTGAGTTTAGATTTTCTTTCCACTGTATCTTGTAAATAATCGGCCTCATTGGTCTTTATTATAATAAAAAATTTCTTTCTGCATCATGTTTGCTTTGTTTTTGCGGCCTCCTACTTTTGGCGAGGTCGAAGTCGTTTGGAGTCTCGCTGAAATAACTGAGATTGTGGATTCTTGTGATTGTTGGCCTAACCGGTGCATTGATGACCGTTATTTTTCGAAACGTCGGACTCATTAAAGTAGGGGTTGGCGTCCGAATTTAAACGTATGCGACCCTTACTCTTCCCGCCTCTTTAGCTTCTTGGCCTATAAAAGGGGGGCTTTCTCCTTCTTCCTCCTTTGCCATTTTCTGAAGCCTTTCTTTTATTTGAAGATAAATCCTTAAATTTCCTGCCTTTCTTTTCCTTCATTATGTCCTCTTCATCTGAGCATTCCAGCCGAGACTCTACTGTTTCTGACCCTGCCCTAGATGAGGGGCTTTCAGTGTGTTTCCGCCTGTCTGCCTCTCAAAGGGCTAAGCGTTTTTTCCAGACTTTTTTCAGCAACTGTCCTCTTATGCAAGAGAGAGGGCTGAACCAGGATCGTGTTGGGCCAGGCCACCGGGCAAGAATTCTTGCAAATGGTTGGGCAGGCCTCGTGGCTCCTCCGGTTGGGGAGTACAACTGGTGCGTGAATTCTACTCCGCCTTGTCAGCGGATAACAATGCTGAGTTCTTGACCCTGGTGCGTGAATTCTACTCCGCCTTGTTAGCGGGTAACAATGCTGAGCTTACCACCACCGTTGTTGTCCATGGGGTGGTGGTGAACTTTACTCCGCCCGCCATCAATGAGTTTTACGGACTTCCTAATCTTGCTGAGGATTATGACGTCACTTGGGATCTTGAAGATCCGATCAACTACTTTGGCACTCTTGCCGAGGCATTCCAGTCTCTACTGCGACAAGAGTGGGTGGATGACATGGAGGTCAGGGTCCATATGCTCAGTCATCCGGAGAGAGAATGGAAACGTTTCTTGAATACTCGGGTTTTTTGCATGCCCGATTATAAGGTGGTCACTGAGCCTGAGGCGTTTGTTCTTCATGCTCTTTCGGTGCCGGAAGTGACCATTAACTGGGGTCGTTTGATCCATCAAGAGGCGATTAAGTTTTCCCGGTTGAGGGATGGCGGTCTGGTTATGCCGTTTTCCTGGATGAACTCCAATATGTGTATTCGGAGCCTTGGCATGCCGGGTGCCCGACCACTGATGTATACATTGCGGCTCCAGCCCCGGATGCATGAGGATTTTTTTTTTGGGGTGAATTTCCCTCTTGTACAAATTTTTCCTCAATGAATTTTTATTTTTAACCATGTTCATTTTGCCCCCTTCTGTGTCGGACAAGCTTTGCTTGTTGGAGACGGAGTTTGTTGATAATAACCAAAAGAAAGAAAGAGGCTCGATGCCTTTATATTAACATTGCTTTTAATATAAAAAAACGAGCTGAGGCTACTGATCTTACATATAATATTTCTTCAGATTGTCGGCATGCCAGGGCCTGTTGAACTCGCGGCCCTCTTTGTCTTTAAGAATGTAGGTTCCCTTTTTGACAATCCATGACACTTGCCAAGGACCTTCCCAGTTTTCAACCAGTTTTCCTTTGTCTGTTTTTTGGCCCGTAGCCTGCCTCTTTCGTAGGACAAAATCTCCCACCACAAATGAGTGGCCTCTGACACGTTGATCATGATATCTTTTGGCGGCTTGTTTGTAATTAACCAGTTGGGCTCGGGCCTTTAAACGTTTTTCTTCAGCCAGATCTAATTCGACCTGTCGATTAATCACGTTACTGGCCTCGTCAAAATGCCAGACCCTGATACTTGGGAGTGCCATCTCCACTGGTGCCATTGCCTCCGAGCCATATGTTAGCAAGAATCGGGTCTCCCCCGTTGTTTCCTTTCGAGTTGTTCGTAGAGTGATCGGGGTCGATCAGGTTATAATAAAAAACCCGACCACCATAAACCAATACTAACAAGAGGACTAGGCCCATCGTAGTATAGCTATAGTGAATCAAGGTCGATCCCACAGGGAACCAATTGTGGATCATTTCATATATAAACAATTAATCATTCATGCCAAGGACACAAAGGCGGTCTTTGACCAACAAAGGACAAGAAAGGTAAATTAACACGACTCAAACACATAGACAAATAACGTAATTAACCTCCCCAATTATAGTCTTTATCGTTTGGACCTAGATAGTTTATATAATAAACTGAACTTATTAACTGTCAACCTGTTTGTATCTATCTTAGATTGGCTACGGGAGTCATCCTCTTTAACTTGACTTAGCACCGGTTAGGTTGCTAGATCACTGTGCTACATTACGCGACTTCACCTTTTGGGTATCCATCTCATATAACTTGCACGCTTACGACACTAAGGATGCCGATATTAATCGTACACCTCGTCTAGGCAACATTCCTATGGTTAGGCATACTTCCTAAACGATCGCATCAGTCCCTGTCCTATTAACAATTACCTGCACGGTCTCATGTTAATCTACGATTTACGTATAACAAGGCGAGCTCAATTCCCAAATACAAAACCTACCTAGATCTCGCTGAAAGTCCCGGAAGATCATTCATGAGCCAACCTAGGAGCCCTATATTGGTATTTCCTAATCATACGCTAATTAAAACAGACGAGCAACGTAGCCGTAGCCATACCTACTGAGATGATAAATTCTATTGCGCTAACCTAACCATAAAGACGTGGCCGGATTAACGGGTAAAAAGGGCTCGGTCGACTGAGTGTGTAGGCTCGGTCGACCAAATGACACAATTCGGTTACCCAAACAATTTCAACCCCCAGATTACATCTCTGAACCTATCTCTCAGCGTTTCTCATACAATACGGATTAAATAGCAATTTGTCAAGCAATTATATAAACTAACATAGATACACTTTAATTAAGCAATACCGATTCATACATAGACACTAAGTAGAGGACGTAGGGTATGTGATCCTCATAGACAAGGTATCGCCACCTCCCTAACGTCATAGCCTAGATCTACATCATCTAGCTATGAATAATCAACTCAAACGATAAATCATAATTGGGGGGGATTAATTACGGAAAATAAAGAAGACAGAAAATATAAAGGCTTACATATCGAAGCCCCTACATTGTTGAAAAACCTTCAATGTATTAATGCTACATTGTAGTGTATGAATTTGATTGAAAGATTGATGTCTAATATTGTTAATGACAAAGTGTTTATATAGAGGCCTCAGCCGACTTCAGAAAACCGACTTAAAATCGAAATCACTAAACCCTAACCGCCTTACTAACGTGCTGGACCTTCTGCTGGGCTTTTGGGTGGCTCGGTCGACCAAATAGGTCGGCTCGGTCGACCGAGTGATCATGCTCGGTTGACCGAGTGTCCTGTGCTTCTGGGCTTCTCTTTTCCTTCGTACTGGGCTTCTGCACTGTCTGAAATCTCTTTAATTCCTCTCCGAAGTCCGTCCAGAATACCTCACTGCATATATTAAATAAAAACATAGTTTGTAATACCAAATAATGCAATAAATCATCGAAATGCAGAATAACGAATCGTAACTCGGGGTATATATAAATTAGTCATATTACGACTTATTATCCCTAAATTAAAGCTCTTTTAAACTAGAATCGGGGATAAAGATCATAGAATAACGGGTACAATTTGACCGTCATCAACTACCCACCACTTAGCCTTTGATCGTCCCGATCAAAGTATCAATAAGTTATTCCCCATATAATCATTTTCCAATGGTCAAATTATACTAACACAAGAAACTCGAATCAACTCATATTATTTATGCTCATAAGATATCCATTATTCATTACTCACTATGAATCGAAGTGATGTGTGCATGTGCATTAGTTTTATATAAATGTAGCCAGATTAGAGTTTCTGCAAACTTCGAAATCTCAACCTACCAACATCAGCATTCCCACTTCTTAAGCCTCGCAATGGTTAAAGAAATAGAACAATAAGCAAGAGCGTATCTATAGGGATTTTGGACTTGGAGACCGAGTACTACTCAAAGCCTCTTAAAAGTTGAATTTCCTTTAATTCTGCATATTTTTTCAAATACTACTAATCTCAAGGAAGAAAGCTTTTTAAAGTATCTCCCTATCTTAGATCAAGCATAGCATCTAATATTACCACAAGCGCGAGGCTACTTTGGTAATGTTACTACAAGCCCAGTGTTTAACATTTTGCTAAAACACAGGTACGTCTCAAGCTTATTACTCCGCTTTTGTTGGCAAGAATATCAGAATACATCAGCAGATAGATATTGACACTAAGTTTACATAACCAATCATCTACGCAACGTACACATAAAATTCTACATTTTTATTATAAGCGCAATATTCATCGATTCATTTATTGAGTAATTGAATAATAAATAACTACTCGCAACATATAACATGAATATCATTAAGTTTACTAGAATTATATCGCAAAAGTATAAAGTGATCACGTACTTATGAAGCATGGTTCCTTCCTTATTAAATACAATATTCGGGAACTTCACAAAAGTAAAGGTGATTCTATGTTTAAAAGTTTAAATTTTACTCATTATATTATTTGATATATAGAAGCTTATTCGAGCAAGCTAAGTGAGCTAAGTGACTCGTACCCCCCACTTAAACCATGCATTGTCCTCAATGTATAACAATAAAAAGCAAGAATAGGAACTTAGCTCTGGATAAACGCGGGAATGGAACAAGTCTTGTGAACTTCGGCAAATGCCAACAGATAAAACAGCGGCCGCTTGCAAGGAAGAAAAATAACCGCTGCAACATACATCTTAAACGAAACTCGAAACTTGTTACAGGGTTAGTCCACGAAAAAGTAGTAATCATAAAAAGGGAATAATCAGAAAGTGCTGAAGGAATTTTGCATCCCTTGTACGGTCCCAAGTCGTATGAATATATTGAAATGAAGCACAATTATCCAACATATTACATAGGAAAGAATTGAGGGAAATAGTAATACAACTAAAGACAGACTCTATATAACACGACTCGATATAAAGGAAAATATACTAAATAGAAAGAAAAATAAACAAGCAACTAACGATGATACTCCTCATCTATAACCTCCACCACCTAAATACGCTTAAAACCGGGTGGAGAAGACAATGATCAAAAAGCATTACCCCACGGGGGAAAACACGAGGTTGACTGGCTCACTATGTATTCAGTCCAGAATAAAAGAGAAACTTGGTAAGGTATAACAGATTCAATGTGACCTATTAGCGAAAGATAAAATCAAATACTTAGCTCAGACGCTTCACGTTTTGATTGGATATCAACAACCTAGGGAGATGTAGCTTCTCCTCGAAATTATGAATCACCCAATGTATTACGTAAAAGTCATAACCGTCATCAACAAGGTCGGATTGATGTGATATTCCTAGAACAAAACTCATCATCTAGAACTGCCGGAATAGGAGTAAAAGTGTGAGATTTAAAACTTCCGGTAGAAAGATAAGTTGTATTTTGATCAAACCAAAAAATTTTAAAATTGAGCTAGGGTCAGAGATACACTTACCCCGGCTAGGATCATGAAAACCAAAATGATAAAAGATCATCATTAAAACTTAGCCATAATTCAAATTCCGCAACACAAAGGTTTCTTGTAAACAAAATGGAGTTTGAGAGTATGATGGGTTTAGAAAAAGATATACATAAAGATGGTAAGAAAAGATAAAGGGTGGGTAAGAAATTGTGTTTTGGGTGGGCATTGGTTAAGGGATTGGGTTAGGGTGGGAGAGTGAAACAGATGGAAAGAAAGAGAGGGGATGAAGGAATGGTTAGAAATGTGAATTGTGAGGCAGATTGGTGAGAGAATAGAAAGGTTGAAGGGTGAAAAGGTATAAAGGAAAGGATAAGGGTAGTTGCAGAACGAATTGCACACAATTTTGGATTTTCACTCGGATCACCATTCTAAAAAGTTTTGGGAGTTGACTAAAAAGCGTTCTTGTTCGCACCAATCATTCTCTGTTACATTTTCAGTAATTCTCAAGCTCTCTTAATGCTTCCATCTTAAGGTTGATTGCTAAATTTCCTTTTCTTTAGCAATTTCTCGCATTTCCTACGGAACTCTATTTCACGTGGCCTATATTGAGTAAAAAAGTTTTGCACATCCTCAGCCCAATGGCCATCGGAACACGGCAAAATAAAAAACCTCAACATATGTCACGTTACTCTTATTTGACTTAAAGAAAACAAAACCTAAAATCCTACAAAGAAATCCTAAGGGTTTTAAAGAAGTAGTTCTGAGTTTAAAGTCCTCGGCTCGACTTTCCAAAATTATCCTTGTCAGTTATCCTTCTTGGATCGCTAGATGTTGACCCCTTGAGCATTATATGAGGTGGGCTCGTCGCTTTTGCGGATGAATACCCTTCCCTTGGTTGTGAGACCTAGGAAACGACATCTATCCATACCATTTATACAAATCTCTTACCTCGGCTCTCGTTTTAGGAATTAGTGAATTCTAAGAAGATTAGTCCTAGGGACCCATTTTAATCACGTCCTTTATAGTGCTGCCTCATTATGCTCTCTCAAAACTCAACGTCTTCTTTAGATTGCGAATGCTTAAACTACACAATTTGTTGCTCCCATGGCCGGTAGAAGCAATCTCATGCATAGGACAATGAGATTTTAACAGAACTACGAGGAACTCTTTATTCACTGCTTCCTGTCAACGACTACATGTTTCCCTACACCCTCTAGATGAGATAGATTTGGGGCAAAACCTTCCACACTAATAATATTAATCTTATGAACCAACTCCGGGCTAAGATTCATGTATAGGCTAACTTATGCCCAAAAAACCAAGAGGTAGTAAAACATAAGCAAAAAGGTAGTACCTTGCCTTCAACATTGTACCACGAAGAATTTAAGCCTTTAAAATTTTTTTGGAGCCATCTTTGTGCTTTAAAGGTATTGCTTCCATCGCTTTTCCCATCTTAGATTCGTAGCTCCACATGTTTGCTAGGTTATTTTCTCAGTGCCCGCGAGAAATTACTGACTCAGATTATTGCTTCCCTGGTTTCTGCAAACAGAAGAAAAACAAAACAGACCGTAGACTGATTTTAACATGGTTTCCCATGCTGCTATCAGACCTACGGATTAAACATACGGGGATAAACAGACACGCGAAGTCCCAAAAAATAGAACCAGGCTCGCTAGCAACGAGAGGCAGTCTCGCTGGGAGCTAAACCAGCTGTTCCAGATTCTGGAATTTTTACACATAGCAGACAACCAGAGGGACTCAAAAACAGACTCTAAAACAGAAAACTCGACATGAATAAGAAAATTATTTATATATAAAATTGACCGTTGGTTCCCCGGAAACGGTGCCAAAAACTTGATCGGGGTCGATCAGGTTATAATAAAATACTCGACCACCATAAACCAATACTAGCAAGAGGACTAGGCCCATCGTAGTATAGCTATAGTGAATCAAGGTCGATCCCACAGGGAACCAATTGTGGATCATTTCATATATAAACAATTAATCATTCATACCAAGGACACAAAGGCGGTCTTTGACCAACAAAGGACAAGAAAGGTAAATTAACACGACTCAAACACATAGAAAAATAACGTAATTAACCTCCCCAATTATAGTCTTTATCGTTTGGACCTAGATAATTTTTATAATAAACTGAACTTATTAACTGTCAACCTGTTTGTATCTATCTTAGATTGGCTACGGGAGTCATCCTCTTTAACTTGACTTAGCACCGGTTAGGTTGCTAGATCACTGTGCTACATTACGTGACTTCACCTTTTGGGTATCCATCTCATATAACTTGCACGCTTACGACACTAAGGATGCCGATATTAATCGTACACCTCGTGTAGGCAACATTCCTATGGTTAGGCATACTTCCTAAACGATCGCATCAGTCCCTGTCCTATTAACAATTACCTGCACGGTCTCATGTTAATCTACGATTTACGTATAACTAGGTGAGCTCAATTCCCAAATACAAAACCTACCTAGATCTTGCTGAAAGTCCCGGAAGATCATTCATGAGCCAACCTAGAAGCCCTATATTGGTATTTCCTAATCATACGCTAATTAAAATAGACGAGCAACGTAGCCGTAGCCATACCTACTGAGATGATAAATTCTATTGCGCTAACCTAACCATAAAGACGTGGCCGGATTAACAGGTAAAAAAGGGCTCGGTCGACCGAGTGTGTAGGCTTGGTCGACCGAATGACACAATTCGGTTACCCAAACAATTTCAACCCCCAGATTACATCTCTGAACCTATCTCTCAGCGTTTCTCATACAATACGGATTAAATAGCAATTCGTCAAGCAATTATATAAACTAACATAGATACACGTTAATTAAGCAATACCGATTCATACATAGACACTAAGTAGAGGACGTAGGGTATGTGATCGTCATAGACAAGGTATCGCCACCTCCCTAACGTCATAGCCTAGATCTACATCATCTAGCTATGAATAATCAACTCAAACGATAAATCATAATTGGGGGGGATTAATTACGGAAAATAAAGAAGACAAAAAATATAATGCTACATTGTTGAAAAACCTTCAATGTATTAATGCTACATTGTAGTGTATGAATTTGATTGAAAGATTGATGTCTAATATTGTTAATGACAAAGTGTTTATATAGAGGCCTCAGCCGACTTCAGAAAACCGACTTAAAATCGAAATCACTAAACCCTAACCGCCTTACTAACGTGCTTGGACCTTTCGCCTGGGCTTTTGGGTGGCTCGGTCGACCGAATAGGTGGGCTCGGTCGACCGAGTGATCATGCTCGGTTGACCGAGTGTCCTGTGCTTCTGGGCTTCTCTTTTCCTTCGTACTGGGCTTCTGCACTGTCTGAAATCTCTTTGATTCCTCTCCGAAGTCCGTCCAGAATAACTCAATGCATATATTAAATAAAAACATAGTTTGTAATACCAAATAATGCAATAAATCATCGAAATGCAGAATAACGAATCGTAACTCGGGGTATATATAAATTAGGCATATTACGACTTATTATCCCTACATTAAAGCTCTTTTAAACTAGAATCGGGGATAAAGATCATAGAATAACGGGTACAATTTGACCGTCATCACAGAGCCCAGAGAGCTTCTGGCAGGTAATCCACCCATTTGCCTACCTTATCGTCTAGGCTCTTTTTTAGCAATTTTAGTACTTGCTTATTGGCATTCTCTACCTGTCCATTTTCTTGGGGGTAATACCGAAGATTGCCAGTGTTTGACATTATGCTCTTTGCAAAAGTCGTCGAACTCATCCCTGAATTGTGGACCGTGATCGGACACGATAGCCCGTGGCATCCCGAATCGAGTCCAGACTTGGTCTAGTAGGAAATATATGATATCTCTGGTGCATATTTTCACAAGAGCCTTTGCCTCAATCCATTTCGTAAAGTAATCCACAGCGACGACCACGTATTCGCACCTCGATCTGCCTTTTTTGAGCGGACCGATGAGGTCGATGGACCACATGTCGAAAGGCCAAGCAGTCGTGACTATGCTCTGCTCTACTGAAGGTAGTCGGGGAATGCTGGCGAAGCACTGGCATTTGTCGCAGCTTTTAGCATATCTTTCGGTGTCTTCCACCAGCTTCGGCCATTAATATCCTGCTAGTAAAATTTTTTGGGCCAGGGTGCGACTGGAGGGGTGGCCGCCGCACACTCCCTCGTGCAGCTCTGCGAGTATTCCCTGCACCTCCTCTGGCCGTACACACCGTTGTAGCGGCTTCAAGAATGATCGCCGGTATAGAATCCCGTTTAGGATTGTATACCGTGCTGCCCTTTTCCTTAAGGCCTGAGCTTCTTTATCGTCTTCTGGCGATATCCCATTTTCTATATATGCTTTTATTTCATCCGTCCAGGATGGAGTTGATGATTGAATATCCATGATTTCAGCCCGACAGACGGCGGGCCCCTCCAGGTATTCGAACATGACCGCAGGGTTGCTGGACTCATCTTTAGATATAAGTTTGGACAAGTAGTCCGCCCGCTCATTCTGTTCCCGCAGTATGCCCTTGAACTCGTAGTACTTGAAGCTGCTCCGTAGTTTTCTGATGAGGTTGAGGTACTTCTTGAGTACTTCGTCCCTCGCTTCGAACTTGCCGTTAATTTGGCATACTATCACTTGTGAGTTGCAGAACACTTCTAGGCTCTCGACATTCATAGATTTGGCTAGCTCTAAGCCGGCGATGACCGCTTCGTACTCGGCCTGATTGTTGGACGCGGTAAAGTTGAACCGCAAGGTCTTTTCAATCTCTTCGGATGAGCCTGGCTCCAAAAGTATTATCCCAGCTCCACAACCGTTTCGGCTCGCGGCCCCGTCGACATACATCTGCAAGCAGAAGGTCGGTCTATTAGGCTCGACCTCTATTGGGGTGTTCGATTTGTCAACACTCGACGAACTAGGCTGTCCGGTGGGTCCTTCCTCTATGAAGCTCGTTTCAACTATAAAGTCCGCTAGGGCTTGGGCCTTTATAGCCTTTCTGGGCTCATACCGGATGTCAAATTCGGTCAGCTCTATGGCCCATCGTAGCATTCGGCCTGAGAGGTCTGGTTTGTGTAATAACTGCCGTAAAGGACTATTTGTTAGGACCACGATCGTGTGCGAAGAAAAATAGGCCCTGAGTTTTCGGGCGGCGACAACAAGCGAGTAAGCTGTTAAGGGTGATTTTATGTGATTTATACCGTTATATTTCGTAACGATTTCTCCCATAATCTGATAAATTGCATAGAAAAGTAAGTGCTTATTAGATTTATTGAGCAAACGAGTTTTAAATGTGTTTAAATGCAAAATCGAGATATTTACGTGATTTTATCGGTGTTTTATGTTTATTCGTATGATGTTACATTTTGCATGTTTCTATCATGTTGTTAGGTACGTTTTCATGATGAGTAAGGAGCTTAAACGATGATCACATGAAGATGGAAGAGTTGAAAGATGTTTAAGTGAAGAATCATTGAAGAAACCGGAACCAGGCACTTCATGGGGATTTTGTCCACACTTGTAGGCACTTTCAGGGAAAGTTTTCTTGATGGAAGTTGTAGAGGATTGAAATAGCTTTCCAACGCATGTTGAATCACCTCATTTGGAGCCCTAGAAGTGAAGTTATGAGCAAAATACTGGAGCAAGGTAGTGGACGGGCGTCCATAAAAGTGAAGCGGCGTCCCGAATCGTATTTTACATTCGAGAGAGTTCGGACGCGCGTACGAACGAGCGTTCATTCTCCGTTCATAGAGGCTGGACGAGCGTCCAAGATAGTGGACGGGCGTCCACGGCACCGACTCGGCGAAACCGACCTAAAAATCTATAAATAGGCGCGATTTCCCAAACCCTAATCATACAATTTTCGAACCCTAAACCCTAGGGGCAGCTTGGCTGCGTTTTTCCTTCGAGCTTTTTCTCTAGTTTTATGCACTTAAACTTCTAGATTAGATTAGATAATTTCATGTACTTTTTATTCAACAATTCGATGTGCAAAGGATGCTAGGAGGCTAAATCCTCCTTGAACGAGCGTTGTGAAGCCGTCCGTTTCAACAGTTTGATCTCGAGTTCGTGATTATTTTGTGAGTGTCTATTAAAGTTGTTACCTTTATCATGTTTTTATATGTTGATTGCATGCTATATCGAAAGATCCGTGCCTTTGTTTCTTGTTTGCTTGATGAAAGTCATGTTAACCTTAGAACACCATGATAAAAGTTTAGACCTTAATCAATCGACGAAAGTTATGAGATTGAATCTCTAGATTAGAAATTGAAAGATTTCACGCCTAGGTTAGAAAGACTTAATCGTTAATCGAAAGATCGAAGATTAGAAAACGAACTTGTCTACGAAAGTAGGTGTTAATGCCTTAGATAGGTGAATCACAACTTGAGTAGAGATCACGAAATAATCCGAATTAGTATCAAACGTTGATAGGATAGGTGGAACAATTGCTCGTTCGTTCGTTAAAATTTGATTTAAATCACTTGACTCGAATTGCTTAGCTTAGTTTAGTTTATTTTATTTTTCTGCGACTTAGTTAGTTTTTATTGCTTTCAATCTTGCCTAGCATTGGATTAATTTCCTCTGTCTAGTTACTTTTATGCATATTTGTTTAGGTTAGTTCTTCGTTTAGGTTAGTTTCGTGACAATAGTTTAGTTGAAAACAAAAGCTAGGATTCACATTCGTCTAGTTCCCCGTAAGATCGACCCGGCATTAGCCTCCATACTACGATCCTTGCACTTGAGGTTAACCGGTTTATTACTTGTTGTTTTATATTGATAAAATCCGGGACAAGTTTTTGGCGCCGTTGCCGGGGAACCGGACGGTTGTCTAGTTTTTGTTTTTCATTAGTAATTTAGGTTAGGTTTTTGTTTTTATTTCTGTTTTTCGTTGGTGATTTAGTTGTTTTACTTATTTGTTTTTTCTGTTAATTAATATTTGTTCTTGTTAGTTGTAGCATAGACTTTTGTTTTTGAGTTTTAGTCTCTGTTTTCTGAAATCGTTTCTGTTCTTTTTCTGGAAAATTTTGCATATGAACGAGCATCCATACCTATGAACGCCCGTCCACTGTAAAAATTTCAACTCTGTTCTGTTTCTGACCCCTCAGACGAGCGTTCGGTTTTCTGAACGCCCGTCCACTTCAACCTCCAGGCAGACGCCCGTCCAGGACCTTGGACGCCCGTACGTCCTCTGTTTCGTGTCTTTTCGTAGGTAGGGTTTTTGTTTCTATCCTTTCTAGTTTCCACATTGATTCGGTGACATCTAAGGTTGAATCATCGACTCCACACCTTTCACGATCAAATTTTAGGATAAAAGGGTCCGTTTTAGCACTTGATAGTATTTTGGCCATAACTTTCGGCTCGAGTGTCGGATTGGCGCGCAGGACCCCAAGTCGGATTGGCGCGCATGACACCGTTTTCGAGGTCAAAATCCACTGTTTTCCCTTCCATTTTGGGCTCAGAAGATTTCAACACGTTTTTGGTGTTTCCTGTTTTTCTGTTTTTAAATTTTTCGTAGTTAAGTTTCGTAGTTTTTGATTCCTCTAGGTTTAGTTATCCTTTCCCTCGTCGTCTGTCCTTTCGTCACTTTCTATCCTTTCTTGCTCAACACCTTGAGTTGGTGTTTGGTTTATGCAAACTCGTAGTCATAAGGGACCACTAATCTATTCCACGACCCCGAGCGGACCATAGTCCGACCCAATAGGCGGAGACTTCGTTTCGACGAAGGAAACGCTCTAGATCAAGAATTTGAGCAATATCTTTCGGGAGAAATCGAAAGAATAGTAATAATGGCGGCGGAAGATAGACGGACGTTGGCCGACTATGCCATGCCCGGTACGGTCACCATCAACCCGGCTATCGTCATGCCTACCATTCTTGCTCCAAACTTCGAGCTTAAACCCGGACTTATACGGATGATGCGGCATGCATCAATTTTCCATGGTTTCCCATCGAAAACCCCCACACTCACTTACACACATTCTTGCAAATATGCGGTACTACCCGTATCCAAGGTGTAAGTGAGGACGCCATCAAGCTTAAACTATTTCCATTTTCCTTACGGGGGAGGCACTCGAGTGGTATCACTCTCTCCCCTCGAATCCATCACTACGTGGGCGGAGCTCGAGAAGGAATTTCTAAGTCAATACTTTCCTCCTTCAAAAACGCCCTTTGTACGAACGAAATCTTCACATTCCGTCGGTGGAAAATGAATCATTCTTTGAGGCGTGGAAAAGGTTTAAGTCTCTCTGCGAAAGTGTCCCCATCATGGCTTGCCAAAGCAAAGGCAAGTCCATACTTTCTTCGACGGATTGACCGAGCTCACCAAGGGCATGGTCAATAGTTCCTACGGTGGGGCATTTCTCAAGAAAACACACGATGAGGGGTGGGCATTGTTCGAGGACATTGCCAAATATAACTACGCCCCCTCTTATCAAGCCATCCAAGCACCTCCTCCCCCTCCCAAGGTCGAAGAGGTGACTATGCAAAGTCTTGTTGCCATGCGCAAAAGCGAGATGGCACCTTCTCAAGCCCGACGACCTCTCACACCGGCCCCTACCCGAGTTATCGGGCTCCTTCACTTTCACGAGAACTCTCAAGTTACGTATTGTGAAGCATCTTTGTCGGACCGGCCATATGACCGGCCAATGTCAATTTTCTTCCCCCCTGCGCTCGGCAAGTCAATGCGTTCATGACTATGGACGGCATAATCCAATCACATGCCAAGTATGTGACGGCATGGGGCATGCGCTCGCTTCGTCCGTCCCATGATTGGGCAGAATGCGGAAGTCAATGCTTTCTCTGGCCAGACAAATCAGAGATTCAATAACCAATTCTCTGGCCAGAACAGTTTCCAAAACCAAGGGTTTAATCAATCTTCGGGATTTAATCCTAATTCGAACTTCAATAGCAACCCTGGTTATAATCAGAACCCAAGCTATAATTCTTCCAATCCA
Source organism: Gentiana straminea (assembly GCA_036785695.1). Taxonomy (NCBI): domain Eukaryota; kingdom Viridiplantae; phylum Streptophyta; class Magnoliopsida; order Gentianales; family Gentianaceae; genus Gentiana; species Gentiana straminea. The sequence goes on from JAVUPR010000160.1 coordinate 496,886, forward strand.
CAGCAAAGGTTCAATCAGAATTGGCCAGCCAATTCTAATTCTGCATTCCAAAGTCGGCCAAGCCAGCCATTTCCCCAGAACTTTCAAAACTCTCAAGGCACCCCCCACCAGGACGATATAAAAGCCGAATGGAGTTCATTTCGGGAGGAGCAAAGCAGGACGATGAAAAGCCTTGAGAGGCAAATCGGGCAATTGGTTGAGCAGTTAGCCTCTAGACCGTCAGGGCAGTTGCCCAGCTTCACGGAAAAGAATCCAAGAGGCGGTCAAGTCGCTCAAGCCGATTTAAGCAACGGCCAATGCACGACCTCGTGCCAATAATGCAATACGGTAAAGAGGAGGCCGGTGCGATGAACTTAAGAAGTGGTTCTCAAGTTGGTGGTCCCCCGGCTTCCGGGGAAACCACTAGCCCCTCCCCTGCCGGCGATAAGGCGGGAGGGGAAATTGAGCAACCATCATCCCCTCGGCTGCGAGAAGGCAAATCGGTGGGCGATCCCACGATAGAAGAAAGAGTTGAGATTCCTCAAGTGGTGATCCCTTGAGGAATAAAGAATCAATTGGAAGTCCTCGGGTGGCGGATCCACGAGGAATGATGAGTTAAATGATAGTCGGGTGGCTGATCCACGACTAACAAAAAGAATGAAAAGACGGTTCGGTGGAAAGATTTGGAAGACAAGGCCGTTAGTTCGTCCTCGAAGAAAGTATTTTCCGAGGATGATTTGAAAAAGCTTCCCTTTCCACCTAGAAAGAGCAACATCCCGTTGAGCGAAGATAAGAAGTACGAAAGGTGCTTAAATTGTTAAAAAATACTCGGGTAAATCGCCATTATCCGAGGTCTTGGTCGAGATGCCCAAGTATACAAAGTTCATCAAGGATGTTGTATCTTCCAAGAAGAAGTTAGCGAGGAATGGATCAAGCGAGTTGGTAAGGAGTGTTCTCTGGTTAATTATGAAAGCTTACCAATCAAGAGAAGCGACCCGGGAAAATTTGTGCTCACATTGCGGATGGGGGATTAGTCTTCCCAAATTCCTTATGTGACACTGGGTGCATCTATCGGCTTGATGCCATTATCCGTTGCAAGCAAATTTGGGTTTACAAAGTCTTCTAGAACCCACTACCATGAACTTGCGGTTCGATAGATCTTCAAAGAAAGCCTCGGGGATCTAAAGGACGTATTGGTTCAAGTTGGTAGGTTTACCTTTCCCGTTGGTGGTATGTCTTAGATATGGAGAAAAATGAAAATGTCCCTCGATTCTTGGAAGACCTTTCCTATCTACGGCTAGAGCCCTCATCGATTGTGATGGTGGGAAAGTAACTATCCGAGTTGGTGACCAAGAGGTGAGCTATAGCGTTTCTAAATCTATTCAAGTACCCTCCGGTTCTCCAACCGGCTTTTCCATTGAGGAGACGTCGATGACTTCAATGACTTCATGGATAAGCAAGTCTTGGGTTTGTAGAAGCAGAATATGAGCGATTGATCGATAATCTGAATAATCATGGTGTGGTCAATCTAGACCAGTTAGCAGCTGATTTTGAGGATGGGCTACGAGAAGAAGCTTTGGCAGTAGGGCCACTAAGTAAACTCGACGATGTTGAGTTGAGGAGTGGAGATCTTAAATCAAGTCTAGAGGAACCCCCTGTAGACTTGGTTCTGAAGCCGTTGCCTAAACATCTTAAGTATGTATTTCTGAGAGAAGGTGACAAGCTTCCTTTGATCATCTCTGCCAAGCTATCTCGAATAGAAGAGCTTAAAGCTTGTTAAACGTCTTGCGCAAAAATGAGAAAGCCTTTGGATGGCGGGTGGGAGATATCCGAGGGATATCTCCCGACATCTGTATGCACAAGATCAAGGCGAGGAGGGTGCAAAACGTGTAAGACGCCCCTCGGAGGAGGCTTAACCCTCACATGCAAGAAGTAGTCAAGAAGGAAATCATTAAGCTTCTAGATATGGGTATCATATACGCCATTGCGATAGTGAGTGGGTGTCCCCGACTCGGGTAGTCCCCAAAAAAGGGGGAATTACTATTGAGAAGAATGAGAAGGGAGAGGAGATAGCATTGAGGCTAGTTACGGGCTATAGAGTACGTATTGACTATAGAAAACTCAATGAGGTCACAATGAAAGATCATTCCCCCTTCCATTCATTGATCAAATGCTTGAGCGTCTAGCAGGGCACGCATTCTACTGCTTCCTGGATGGATATTCAGGATACTTCCAGATACCCATCGATCCTGTTGACCAAGAGAAGACCACTTTCACTTGCCCTTATGGGACATTCGCCTACAGGCGGATGCCATTTGGTCTCTGTAATGCCCCAGCCACCTTTCAAAGGTGTATGATGGCAATCTTTGACGGGCTAGTTGAAAAGTGCATGGAGATTTTTATGGATGATTTCTCGGTCTTTGGTCAATCCTTCGACGATTGCCTCGATAATCTTGATCAGGTGTTGTCTAGATGTGTGGAAAAGGACTTAGTGCTCAATTGGGAAAAATGCCATTTCATGGTAGATGAAGGCATAGTTCTTGGCCACAAAGTGTCAGCCAAAGGTATAGAAGTAGATAAGGCCAAGGTTGAAGCTATTGAGAAGATGAGTTATCCTAAGAATGTTCGGGAGGTCCGAGGTTTTCTCGGACATGTCGGCTTCATAGGAGGTTCATCCAGGACTTTTCAAAGATTGCCAAGCCCCTGTCTACTTTACTCAAAGAAGACGTTACTTTTGATTTTGATGAGAATTGCAAGCGCGCGTTTGGGAGCTTAAGAGTAGGCGATCTCTGCTCCAATTCTTATATCGCCGACCTGGAACCTACCCTTTGAGCTTATGTGTGATGCATCCAACTATCTTGTTGGTGCGTCTTAGGGCAAAAGCTTAATGGAAAGTTCCGACCTATCTATTATGCCGGTCACACCTTTGAATCCTTCTCAAGTTAACTACACGACAGGCGAAAAGGAACTATTAGCCGTAGTCTTTGCTATGGATAAGTTTCGTAGTTACTTCTTTGGGTGCTCAAGTGATTGTGGGCCGACCACGCCGCTTTGCGATATCTCATGACCAAAAAGGAAGCTAAACCGCGCCTCTTGCGTTGGATGCGACCCTCCAAGAGTTTGACGTTCAAATCAAAGATAAGAAGGGCGGTGAGAACGTAGTGGCGGATCATGTTTCTAGGGTGTTAAATGAGGAAAAGGATGAACCGGATGATATAGATCTTTACTTTCCTCTAGAGAACATTATGTTGATAGACGGTTGTCCTCCCGATGTTCCATGGTATTCCTCCATTGTAAACTACCTTCATGCCCGTTATCTCGATCTGAAATGTCTTATCAAGAGAAGAAGAAGTTCTTCTCGATATGAAATATTTCGTTTGGGATGAACCTTATCTTTTCAAGATACGTAAAGATGGTTTGCTTAGGAGATGTGTTCCGGAATCCGAGCAACGCGATATAATCGAGCAATGCCATAGTGGACCCCAAAGGTGGTCACTTTGGTCCTTGGAAAACGGTTGCGAAGATCTTCCGAGTCCGGTTTCTATTGGCCCACGATCTTTAAGGACGCGAAGCTTTACGCGAGCTTGTGATCGTTGCCAAAGAACCGGAGCTTTGACAAGGCGGTTTGACATGCCGTTGAAACCCATCCTTGAATGCGAAGTCTTTGATGTTTGGGGCATCGATTTTATGGGACCATTCCCATCATCTTGTGGCAACAAATACATCTTAGTACGCGTTGACTATGTTTCGAAATGGGTGGAGGCAATTGCCACTCCTCACAATGATCATAAAACGGTCATGAAATTTACGAAGAAGAACATCTTTGTGAGGTTTGGATGTCCACGTGCCTTGATCGGTGATGAAGGGACACACTTACGCAACCGACCTTTGGAAAAAGTCCTCGAGAAGTATGGTGTTCGCCATAAAGCGGCACACCATATCATCCGATGACTAGTGGTCGGGTTGAGCGAAGCAACCGAGTCTTAAGAAAATCCTGGAGAAGACGGTGAATAGTCATAGAAAAGATTTGGAGTTTGAAGTTGGACGATGTACTTTGGGCATATAGGATGCCTATAAGACCCTATGGGTACATCGCCATATCAAATGGTCTACGGGAAACCATGTCATCTGCTGTCGAGCTAGAGCATAGAGCTTATTGGGCCACAAAGTTTTTAAACTTTGATGCCCAAACTTGTGGACGACATCGACTTCGGCGGTTACATGAGCTGGACGAGTTCGGACTTCGGGCATATGAAAGTGCCGGGATCGGTAAAGAGAAGATGAAACTACTCCATGACGCCAAGATAAAGAAGAGAGAATTCCGGGTCGGCGAGCAAGTTCTCTTATACAATTCTAGGTTACATTTGTTTCTGGGAAGTTGAGAACACGTTGGTCCGGTCCTTTTGAGATTCTCCAAATCATTCCTGGAGGTGTTCTAGAACTACGCGGTTATCCGGACCAACCGTTTCGAGTTAATGGTCAAAGGTGCAAGCACTACATTGGTGAACCTAAAGAAAAACCTTTGATTGTTAAATTTCTCGATATTCTCGGATGTGGTGTTCCGAGAGGTCAATGAATTTGATGAGTTTTCATCCGATTTATTCTCCGAGAATGACGGTATTGGTTCATCGGCGAAGTTCTAGCGGGTAGTTGGGATATGGAGGAGTATGAAAGAGAGCAAAAGTTTAAACGTCATCGGAGGAATCGAGAGAAGAAAGAAATCAGCCATGGGGAAGATTAAACGAGTTTGGAAGGCTATAAAAGATTTTACCCCATGTGTTAGATCTTGTTTTGCGGCCCACACTACGGACCGGAGCTTTAACGAGGTAGTGGGCGGCGAAAGGTTAAATGGCTTTGATCCAGTGAGCTTCAAATGTGTCGAGCTAACGACGATAACCATTAGCGCTACTAGGAGGCATCCTAGATATCCCTTATTATATTAGTTTCTTTCTTTAGTTATTTTTCCTTGTTCTAGTTGTTTTACTCTTATTAGGATTGTGTTGTTTTTATAAGTCAGCCGTCCTAATCTTATACAGGGTCGAAGTGTTGTTTTGCTTATGATTTCCTCTTATCTTTATCTCTATCACTTTTGCGCGATATGGTTTAATCCCTTGTATCCCCGAGGTACGTTTTGTGTTGTTTTTCATGTATGCGGGATATTTGCTATAGCACTTGTGAGCTTTCGGATGATGTCGGTTTTCCGGTGGATGGTCCACGGTTCTTGCTTTCATCAAGCCTTTACGGAGTTGATACGTAGCACTTCCGGAATTGCCACTTTAGAACTACAATCGGCTAAGTACTTTCTTTCTTTTTATTTACGCACAACATGAGGACATGTTGTCATTTAAGTGTGGGGGAGGGGATTAGTCGGTATGTATCTATGCACTTGCTTACATGATATTATTTCTATGCTAAAATGATGCTAAATTTTCAAAATTTTTGATTTGTCTCGAGTAAGCAATGCATGTTTTTGTTCGGTTTGTTATAGTCATTGATCTTGTATACCATATTTTTAGTGAGTTAGTTGTTTCACCAAGATTTATTTTCCACGTGCCATAGTGAATGATGAGCTAATTTATAAAGCTATACCCCGTTTGGATTAGTAATTTTTGATTTTCTTATAAGTCATGTGCTTAGTGCTACGTATGTATCGTGAGATTTATGATAGTTTGTATTTAGTTCCGTAGTATGTTATCTTGTGAATATCTAGACGTTTGAATGTGATAAGTAACACGTAACTATTGTCAAATGAGAAGTTGAAGTTGAATTAATGAATAAAATGGGTGTGTCGGAAGCTAGTCGATGATTTGAGTGAGGTAGGGTATACCACGTATGTCCTATACCATTATGATGACTAAAAGCTCACGACGAGTTAGGAAAAGTTTGCCTTATGATTGGAGTAAGGTAGGGTATTATCTCGAAATGTCCTATTACGCTATGAGGGCAATAGCTTCTTCTAATGTGTGTTTAAAGTGAAAAAGTTAAATCAACTAAAGAAGTGTTATGAAATGTATATAAGACTAAGTTATCGTCTATCTTATCCCCGGTAGAAACCGACGGATATCTTGTAGGGATTATCCTACGAGTATTTCGAAAGGCCCTAGATATATTCGATCATTCTTCTCGGGATATGTCACGTTTGTAGGGTGCACCTTATGAGTGTCACTTATTACTAGTCTACGATGGGGTATTAGCTAGTTTTGCTTTGAGTTTTTCAAGTTTGGATTTAGTGGAAGTTTTCTATGGCTATGCACACACACGATGGTGAGCTTCTAATTTATTGACTATGTGGTGTATGTATGTGTTGAGGTGTCTATATTCTTTCCGAGCCTTGATTTTGTTTTGTTTTGCTCGGGACGAGCAAGATTTAAGTGTGGGGGAGTTGTTAAGGGTGATTTTATGTGATTTATACCGTTATATTTCGTAACGATTTCTCCCATAATCTGATAAATTGCATAGAAAAGTAAGTGCTTATTAGATTTATTGAGCAAACGAGTTTTAAATGTGTTTAAATGCAAAATCGAGATATTTACGTGATTTTATCGGTGTTTTATGTTTATTCGTATGATGTTACATTTTGCATGTTTCTATCATGTTGTTAGGTACGTTTTCATGATGAGTAAGGAGCTTAAACGATGATCACATGAAGATGGAAGAGTTGAAAGATGTTTAAGTGAAGAATCATTGAAGAAACCGGAACCAGGAACTTCATGGGGATTTTGTCCACACTTGTAGGCACTTTCAGGGAAAGTTGTCTTGATGGAAGTTGTAGAGGATTGAAATAGCTTTCCAACGCATGTTGAATCACCTCATTTGGAGCCCTAGAAGTGAAGTTATGAGCAAAATACTGGAGCAAGGTAGTGGACGGGCGTCCATAAAAGTGAAGCGGCGTCCGAGAATCGTATTTTACATTCGAGAGAGTTCGGACGCGTTACGAACGAGCGTTCATTCTCCGTTCATAGAGGCTGGACGAGCGTCCAAGATAGTGGACGGGCGTCCACGGCACCGACTCAGCGAAACCGACCTAAAAATCTATAAATAGGCGCGATTTCCCAAACCCTAATCATACAATTTTCGAACCCTAAACCCTAGGGGCAGCTTGGCTGCGTTTTTCCTTCGATTTTTCTCTAGTTTTATGCACTTAAACTTCTAGATTAGATTAGATAATTTCATGTACTTTTTATTCAACAATTCGATGTGCAAAGGATGCTAGGAGGCTAAATCCTCCTTGAACGAGCGTTGTGAAGCCGTCCGTTTCAACGAGTTTGATCTCGAGTTCGTGATTATTTTGTGAGTGTCTATTAAAGTTGTTACCTTTATCATGTTTTTATATGTTGATTGCATGCTATATCGAAAGATCCGTGCCTTTGTTTCTTGTTTGCTTGATGAAAGTCATGTTAACCTTAGAACACCATGATAAAAGTTTAGACCTTTAATCTAATCACAACGAAAGTTATGAGATTGAATCTCTAGATTAGAAATTGAAAGATTTCACGCCTAGGTTAGAAAGACTTAATCGTTAATCGAAAGATCGAAGATTAGAAAACGAACTTGTCTACGAAAGTAGGTGTTCATGCCTTAGATAGGTGAATCACAACTTGAGTAGAGATCACGAAATAATCCGAATTAGTATCAAACGTTGATAGGATAGGTGGAACAATTGCTCGTTCGTTCGTTAAAATTTGATTTAAATCACTTGACTCGAATTGCTTAGCTTAGTTTAGTTTATTTTATTTTTCTGCGACTTAGTTTGTTTTTATTGCTTTCAATCTTGCCTAGCATTGGATTAATTTCCTCTGTCTGTCTAGTTACTTTTATGCATATTTGTTTAGGTTAGTTCTTCGTTTAGGTTAGTTTCGTGACAATAGTTTAGTTGAAAACAAAAGCTAGGATTCACATTCGTCTAGTTCCCCGTAAGATCGACCTGGCATTAGCCTCCATACTACGATCCTTGCACTTGAGGTTAACCTGTTTATTACTTGTTGTTTTATATTGATAAAATCCGGGACATAAGCTAACTTTTCTGCATTAAGATAGCGGCTCTCAACGGGACTGAGGGCCTTTGAAACATTATAAATGGGTTTTTCGAGGGTCCCATCCTCCTTGACAAGAACAGCTACAACGCCCCGGTCCGAAGCGGCCAGATACAAAAAGAGATCATCCCCTAATGTTGGGCTGACTAACAGCGGAGGGCTTGCTAGATATTCTTTGACGGCTTTGAAGGCCTGAGAGCATTCTTCTGTCCACTCGAAGGTTTTGTTTCCCTTGAGGATCTTAAAGAACGGGAGGCACTTATCTGCGGATCTGGAGACGAATCTTCCCAACGCGATGATTATTCCGTTTAACCTCTGAACCTTTTTCACACATCTTGGCTCCTCCATGTTGGCAAGAGCCTGAATTTTCTCAGGATTCACCTCTATCCCTCTCTGAGTTACCATGAAACCTAGGAACTTTCCGGCTTGGACTCCGAAGGTGCATTTTGCGGGGTTCAGCTTCATAGAATGTGCCTTGACATTATCGAAAGTTTCTTGAAGGTCGGCCATATGATCAGCACTGGAGGATTTGACCACCATGTCGTCGATGTAAGCTTCTATGTTTTTGCCGATTTGGGAGCCGAACACTTTATTAACCATCCTTTGGTATGTAGACCCAGCATTCTTCAGACCAAACGGCATCATCTCGTAGTAATACATTCCGCCCGCGGCTCGGAAAGCCGTCAACTCTTTCTCTCTGTCGGACATCATTACATGGTGGTATCCTGAGTACGCGTCCAAGAAACTCAACATTTCGAAACTGGCTATTCGGTCGACCATCGTGTCGATTCTAGGAAGCTCATAGGGATCCTTAGGGCAAGCCTTGTTCAGGTCAGTAAAGTCGACGCACATTCGCCATTTTCCGTTATGTTTCTTGACCATTACCACATTGGCGAGCCAGGTTAGGTATTGAAGCTCTCGGATAATTCCGGCCTCAATCAGCTTGTTCACCTCTACTTTGATGGCATCCTCCTTTTCTTTAAAGATTTGTCGGGCTTTCTGTTGAATGGGCTTGAAGTTAGGATCCACATTCAGCTGGTGCAGCGCTAATTTGGGATCCACGCCCCTCATGTCCGTCATTACCCAGGCGAACGCGTCCAAGTTCTCTTTCAGCAATAGGACCAGCTTTTCCCTTTCTTTCTCCTCCATTTATGCGCCCACCTTTATTTTCTGATCAGGGTACTTTTCATTAACGATCACTTCAACCAACTCGTCTTCGGCAGTGAAATCTGATTCATCCCTGACCTGAAGGGTGTCGCAAACGACAGCTTTGGGTTCGGTGGAGGTGTCCTCTTCCATCGGGCGCGGCTCGTTGCGAGCTTTCGTCACCTCGATAGTGTCGATGTGGATCCGTCTCGAGGCTGACTCAGACGCTTCCCCTTGGGGCCTTTTGCCCATTCCCCTGGTGGGGTAATCGCTTCGATTTGCGGTGACGTGATTCAGCAGAGTTTGTCCGGCCAGTCCGATCCCTTTCTCCGTTTGGAATTTTGTCCTCTGATGGGGAATCGAAACAGTCATTTGAAATTTTCGTTGAGATGGGACTCCTAGGATCGCCGTATAGTGGGAGTGTAGATCGACCACTAAGAAGTTGATTTTCTCTTTGCGGTATGGTGGGTGATCACCGATCTCCACCTCCAAGTCAATGACGCCTAAGACGGATACTTTATCGTTGGAGAATCCCTCCAACATCCCCAGATAAGGTTTTAGCTTGGATATACCGATTTTTAGCTGCTTCAACGTTTCTAGGTAAATGATGTCGCGCGCGGCCCCCGTGTCCAGGAGTACCTGATTGACCCTAAAATCATTGATTCCGACTTGTATTACTATTGGCAACTCCATCGCCCCAGGTGGGCCCGCTAGCTCACTCTTGGTGAATGATATCGCTTGTTCATCCGAAGCTAGGACCACTGGTTTCTCTCTCTCCCTGATATTGATCGCATTAATTTGACTTTTAATCAGGTGGTTGCTGGGGAATTCCTCTATGATTACCTTAATTTCATTTCGGTATCTTCGAGGCCCCCTATCATCTTTGCCTCCACCTCCATTTTTCTTGTATTTGTCTAATTCCCCGTTTCTTATCATTTTGTCGATGATCCTTCTCAGGGTGATACACTCGTCGGTGAGGTGCCCGTGGTCCTCATGAAAATCGTAGTACCTTGTTTCATCTCTCGAACTGGGGTCGGACCTTATAGACCTCGGCCGCTCCACCCTATCTTTAACCTCAAAGAGTATTTCAGATAGACTCACATTGATGGGAATGAAGTCGGATTCGTCAAACTTGAACGGTTTCTTGACCTCCCTATCCCGATTTTTCCCTCTTTTTCGATCGTCTTTTCGATCTTCCTTGGGCTCATCCCTGCTTTCCTCCCTCGAATGTCTGGATTCACTCCGTTTTTTTCCATTTCCGGAGGATGAGGGAACTGCTTCTGTCAGCCCGAAGATCCGGGCTTGATTGGAAGATCACGTAAATTCGAGGGGGATTAATGGCGAAGTGTGTTTTCATCGCCCCTTTGGCGATACCATTTAGAAAACCCCTCTGAACCTCGTTCTCAGGTAGATTCTTTGTCTGCTCGTACACTTTGATGAATCGATCATAGTAGCTTTTGCAGGATTCTCCATCTCCTTGTCGTATCTCGTATAGGTCCTCGATGGTTTTCTTGGGCCGCTCTGCTGTTTCAAATTCCTTTAGAAATTTTGCTCTCAACTCCTCCCAATTTTTAATGGAGCCGCGGGGTAAGCTTCTGAGCCAGGCAGCGGCTCGATCCTGCATGCTCCCCACGAACGCTACACACCACGCCGACCTGTTTGATGTGGCTAGGAGTGTTCGGCTCTGGAAAGCGGCTATCCATTCCAGTGGGCACGTGGTCCCCTTGTAGTAGACGTACTGTGAATATTGTATGCCCTTAGGGGGTAATGATTCCAGTATTTCGTTCGTGAGAACGTCAATTCCTTGGGTCGGTTCGGGTTTCCCATCTGGTTTGGATTTTTTCAGCTCTGAGATTTCTCTTTCCACTTTTTCCATTCCGTCGTCCCCTGCTGGGGCGACGTTCCTAGTGGGTATCATTTTTCTTTTGATAATGTCGTCTGAGTCCGCATAGTACGCCGACTCCATGTCTTGCTCTGATCTTTTCCTATCTATGATGAGCCGTGCATCGCGAGGATCCCTGTCCTCATATGGCGGTGCGAGGTTTTTCTCGGATGGTGAGGGGCCTAACCGTTGATGCACAGCTTTTTTCTCAAGGTGGCCTAACCGTTCCAGAACCGACGTTTTCTCGCCGCTTTTTTCAGGCATAAGTTTTCTTTTTTGCCCCGCTGACGAATACTCGCTCCTTTCCACCTCTTCCCTGGTTGGCCCAAGTGCGGTAGCCGGTTGCCCCCTTGGGGGGGTTGCTTCCTTGGGCTCAGGTGGAAGAGGTATTTGTTCCTCGATGGTTATGAGGGGTAAATTACACGCGGCCAGACGCAGATTCGCCGCATACATTTGTTTCACGTATTCCGCATACGCTATAGCCGCATTTGCCTGTGGAGATCCTGCCCCCTGGGTCTCCTCTGCCCTCTGGGTTTTTTCGATGAGCGGCTCTTTATCCCTGTGTTGTTTTGAGGTTCCTGCCATGTTTTTCCCACATGCTGGCGTGGAGCGAACAGAGGCCGAGTTCCCCGTGTCATTCCCAGAATTGGACTTTCTCCGGTTTATTATATTTCTGGCATCAGTCCCTGCTTGCGTGTTGTCCCATTCTGCGGTGGGGTTCTCCAAGGCGGGGTCCGCTCCATTATGGCAGTGAGGATCCCTTGCGGATCCCTTCCTTGGAGTAGGTGGAACGTGGACTTTATCTTTGGTCCTTGCCATCTGTCAAACTCTGATTGGGTGCTTGTGCGAAAAGTCAAGTAGTACCCTGACTCCCAACTGCTCTGATATTTCACCAACCCTGTACTGTCTGATGATTACTTGGGTGGCGTGTACGGATGTCGGAATTCGTGGAACTACTACGATTTCTCAAGCGTGAAGCCCTAAAAATTCCAATATCCTACAATGCCGTATGCAAATCCTTATCCTGGCATGCTATGCGGGGACTCAAGCAAGCATGCAATGATTATTAAGACAGCGCTCCATTAACGGTCTAAATAACAAGTATGTTTTTGGCCATCCTTCTTATCGTGTAAACGTCGAGTGTTTCAGTTTCTCAAGAGCACAATCAACAGCTTCACACGCGTCTGACTTTATCCGTGATTAAGTAACTATCAGGGACTTAAAATGAAAGCTCTGAAGCACAGTTTCTGACAAGGAGACATACGATGCCAACTCCGACAAACTTCTTTATACAGAAGTCACGAGAAAGGTGATGATTCAAACGCAAACTAGTGATTCTGAATAGGAAGCCGAGGAGGTTACCTTGTTGTGGTGTTACTTTGATGCTGAGTTGCAGCTGTGCGGGGACCGGAAGCTTTTTCCTGAAGAGTGTTGAGGGTGACCTGGAGAAGGAGAGTTTTTTCCCATGGTTGCCGTGAGTCTTGTAGATTGTAGACGAGCTGTACGCCGGAGGTGGGCTAAGAACCTCTTTTCCCGGTAACGGAGCCAACTGATAACGTCGAAATTATCTGGGACGTTCAGCGGTGGTGTAATGACGGATATCTGGCTATTTTGGTGGTGTTAGTTATGGTGGCTCACGGTGTAGCTGTGCATACGAGTGGTGGTGTCGTACAGATAAATAGAGAATAGGAGAATTTGGCTTTGCCTTCTCTTTTATTAGAAAAATCCGTTGTCCCTTTGGCGGGGTTGCATATGGTCCTATTTATAGGGAAGTTGTTACATAACGTAAGATAATTACGATAATGTACATAAAAGGGGCGGCCAGACAGCGCATGTTCGATCCGCCGACCAAGCGGGGCGGCTCCAGACTTGAGGTTTATATCCCTCACCTGTGGATTGTCCTGGTGGTGGCCGACCCTCTTACGCCGGGGACGCGCTGACGGCCTCATGAGGATACGATGGACGCAACAGTGACAGGGGCGGCGGGTCCGACCCAGAAATTAGGATCTCCCTATCACTATGTAGTGTACGATGGAAGATGGGCCAAGTTTAATTTTAAAATACAACAGCTTGGCTTGACACGTGGCATTTTTTTCCTTTTTTTTTCTCCCAAACATTTGTGGCTTGTTTTTATATTTTAAAAATCAAACGTATGCCGTTAGCAGTTTGTGCTTTTTTTTTAATCAAAACATGTGCCGTTAGCAGTTTTTATAGAAGGAAAAAAAAACCGACGGATACAAAAACAAAAAAAATGGCCAAACAAATATCCGCGTCACGAAAATAGTTACGGCGCCATGATTAATTACTCTCAGCTTTTTTCCCATCAAACCTTTGTGGCTTGTTTTTTTCCCTTAATCAAATGTGTGCCGTTAGCAGTTTGTGCAGAAAAGGGGGAAAAAAAGAAAGTCCAACGGATTTGAAGTTGTGTTGTGTAGTCTACGATGAAAGATGGACCAAGTTTAGCTATAAAATACAACAAAAAATAGGCCTTACATATATCCGTGCCACGAAAATAGTCACGGCGTCACGATTACTCTCGGTTTTTTTTTCATCAAACATTTGTGGTTTGCTTTTGTTTTTTTTTTTTAAATCAAACGTTTGCCATTAGTAGTTTGTGCTGAAAAGGAAAAAGAAAAAAGGAAAGACCGACGGATTTCAAGTTGCGCTGTGTAATGTACGATGGAAGATGTGTCAAATTTAACTATAAAATACAACAACAAATGGTGTGCCCACAAATGGCCACGTGGACACTTTCTTGACTTGACACATGGCATTTTTTTCCCTTTTTTTTTTCCTCCCGAACATTTGTGGTTTGATTTTTTAGGCAGAATCTATCGGCACCACGAAAATACTATCGACACCCTTTAATTTATTATTTGTCATTTACTTTTCCACACCACCTAATCACTCAAGGCACAACCTAAAAATAATCAATTTAATAACTTTTAAAAACTATACACTTTAGTCCTTCATATTTTAAAAAATAAACACTTTAGCCCCCACTTTTTCTACAACCCTTTTTCATTACTTCTTCTACAACCCTAAGAATACCGCCGGATTTGTGGCCGGAAATTTCGCCAAAAATTCGCTTTGAACAACATCACTTTTAACTTCTCATCCAAGTATCTTGTTTTGTTTGTATTTCGGTTGCAAATTGGTAGAAATTGAAGGATTTAATGGTGTAATTTATTTCGATATATATGGAGTAATCATCGAAGATTTTCATTTCGATTTGTTTCATTGTAGTGTATTTCGTTTTCGGTTGAAAACTGGAAGATATATGGTTGAAATCAAAGGTTTTTTTGGGTATTTTTCGATGAACCAGCCGTTTCCCGATCGAAGGAATGGGGAAGATGACCGGGTGCCTGAAATGTCGCTTACAGTAACGTGTCGGTGCATATACAACGTCAGATGAGATGATGTATTGATCATAAAAGATCACTAGGGTAACGTAGTTGTTCGTCAGTGTGGATGTCGTTAACACTGTCTTCCGACGTCGGTGCTGCTGACGTTCTAAGAAACTTCGTTTAGGGTGACATTTAATTCTAATAGAAAGGTCAATGAAACTGGCGTTATTGTCCATAACGTCACCGGCCATGATGCTGATTTGCTGAAGAAACGTCAAAGTTGCTGGCGTTCTGAAAACAGTGACATTTTAAGTTCTAGATTCTAAACGTCAGCACAATTGACGTTCAACTTGCACATGAGCGTTAGCCGTACCGAAGTTTTACAGGATGCCGGACTGAGAATCCAATAGGCGTCGGAAAACTCTAAAAATCTTCATTTTTTTCTATAATTCATGGAGTTTCAAGCAATTAAGAATGGTGTTTAAGTGTTATCTTATTAAATGCTCAATATTATCCATTTTTTGGGTGATGAGTTTGATGTAATGGAAAAGGTTGTTGAAGAAGATGAAGATGGTTGAAGAGGATGAAGATGGTTGAAGACGATGAAGATGGTTGAAGAAGGTTGAAGATTTTGAAGATGATGGTGATGAAGATGGTTGAAGAATTTTTTTGATGATGATGAAGATGATTTTTTGATGATGAAGAAGAAGACGAATTTAGGTGAAAATTATGTTCGGGGATATAATGTTTCATTTTAATTATCAAAGGACTAAATTGCAATTTATAAGATTCGTGGTATGAGAAGTCAGTTTTTCATTTTTTTGGTGGTGCTTGTAGTACATAAATAATAAAAATATTCAATGTGGTGCCAAGAGTAACTTATAACGTGCCTGGAGTATCGTGGTGCCAGAAGCAAAACCATGGTGCCGATAGAAGCCGTCTTTTTTTTTTTAAAAAAAATCATGCCGTTAGCAGTTTGTGCAGAAAATGAAAAAAAAAAAAGGAAAGACCGGCGGACTTGAAGTTGTGTTGTATAGTGTACGATGGAAGATGTGTCAAATTTAGCTATAAAATACAACAACAAAAAAATGGACGAACAAATATCCGCGCCACGAAAATAGTCACGGCGCCATGATTACTCTCGGTTTTTTTCCATCAAACCTTTATGGCTTGTTTTTTTTTCTCTTAATCAAACGTGTGCCGTTAGCAGTTTGTGCAAAAAAGGGGGAAAAAAGAAAGACCGACGGATTTGAAGTTGTGTTGTGTAGTGTACGATGAAAGATGAACGAAGTTTAGCTATAAAATACAACAAAAAAATAGGCCGAACATATATTCGCGCCACGAAAAAAGTAACGGTGCCACGATTACTCTCAGTTTTTTTTTCATCAAACCTTTGTGGCTTGCTTTATTTTTTAAATTTAAAATCAAACGTGTGCCGAAAAGGAAAAACAAAAAAAGGAAATACCGACGGATTTCAAGTTGTGTTGTGTAGTGTATGATGGAAGATGGACCAAGTTTAACTATAAAATACAACAACAATAAAATTAAAAAAAAGTAACCGAACAAATATCCACGCCACAAAAATAGTTACGGCGCCACGATTACTCTCGGCATCCTATAAATCATTATTGGCAAAAAAATTTAATGAAACCTTTGCGGTTTGTTTTTTTTTTTTAAATCCAACATGTGCAATTAGTAGTTTGTGCTGAGAAGGGAAAAAAACGGAAAGACGGCTAGATTTCAAGTTGTGATATGTATTGTATGATGGAAGATGAGCCAAGTCTAGCTATAAGATCCAAAAAAAAAGTGACCGAAGAATATCGGGACCACGAAAATACTCACGGTGCCACGATTACTCGGCACCCTATATATCACTTTTGGCACCACATTGAATATCTTTATTATTTTGAACAACATAACGTCGGTGAAACCGACGCCCGTTTGCGTCGGTACCACTGAAATTGACGTTGGTTTCCAGTCCAAACGTCGGTCTTACTAATTTGACAGTTATAAATGTGTCATTGTGCACAACGTCAGACCCACTGGCGTTATGAGCGAGACAAAACATCGGTAGTTCTGACGCGCGTAATATGGTGCCAAAAAAGTTATTTGGTGGTGTGTAAAATTAAATGAAAATTAATATAAAAAAAATAGTGTGTGAGGGACTCACTTCATTATAGCATCACTCCATTAAAGCGGCACCATTTTCATTACATTCAGTCTCCATTGATTTGGGCAAACTTTTTCCGTTTGGTATCTATACTTTAATATTATCGTTGGTAACAAGTTATGTAAAGTGACGATGCTCGATACCATCGATTGTATAACCGGGCCCAAATTACTTCTGGGATGACATCTCAAGAATTATAACAACGGGAATTGGATGTGATTTTGGTTTATTTTAGACTAAGCCTGAGAGTTAGTTCCTCTTAAGTTGCCTATGTATCCAATGTATGTAATCGGAATCAAGTCTTTCGTAGTTCCTTAGGGTTGTTTTTATATGGAGGCGTCTCGCCCCGTTTCTTGTCGGACAAGTATAGGATTCTTAAACCCTAAGGATTATTGCGCGTAAATATTTGATAAGAGATAATTACGATTGTGTTTAAACTATAAGATTTGTGTCCTATAATCAAGGGATTCTTCCCTTGGTTATCCAATCATACAAGCACGTGTGTGTGTTATCCTTATAAGGAAAGGTCCCGACGTCCTGCGTCATGCTCCTTAGGTCGCCTCGACCTGACTTGCCCAACCATCCCTGCGGTGGTCAAGTCGGGATGAGCTAAGACCGGCTTCTCTTCTAGTAAGGTTTGACTAATGTGGGGCCCCTGGCCCTAATACATTTCCATGTATTTACCATGAGGATACTCTCTGACGATGCTAAATTTCGCACCACCGGTAAATCAGGGCCACGTGTAATCTAAGGGTGAGCTGTAAAGGGGTCGAATGGCTAAACTTTTTAGGAAAGATAGTGTTTTTAGGTGGTTTATGGCTGAGTCCAAGAATGTATCTTGGATTGCCTACGTATCCTGTCTTATGTCCAGGAATCAAGCCTTACGTAGTTCCTGGAATGATATATTTATAGGCACATGTCCTTCCTCTGCCCTAGATTTAGGGCGGTTTGGTATATGGACACAAATACCCTTAAATGGGCCTTGCCTCCTTACCCAAGTAACCTGTTGGATGTGGGCCCAGAAAACCAGACTGAGGTCAATGGTATCGAGTCGATAGACACCGACGTGGGCGTTCGAACTCGAATACTTGCAGAATCTCTCACGGGTTGCGGCCTTTACCGGTACGTCTCGTGTCGATCCGATGCGGATGGCCAACACGGACTTTTCCACATGCAAGGTGGACCAATTAAATAATTCCACGTGGAGGAGTTAATCCCCGTATCATCACTCTCAGAGGGACATGTGGCAGTGGCTAACCTGACCATCATCATAAACCCCCCAGGTCTGTCCGGACCCCTCCGAGGCCGGGCAGACCTAAGGAAAGGGAACGGAGCTCGGTCATACAAGAGTGTTAGGGTTGCCTTGGCACGTGGTACTCATTTGATTATGACCTGCAGTACTCAGTTGAAAATTTGGCCTGACCTGCAGTACTCAGTTAATATTTGTGGAATTCAAACTTTCTAAGTATGACCTGCAGTACTCAGTTGAAAATTTGGCCTGACCTGCAGACTCGGGAAGTTTGTGGAATTCAAACATTCTGAGTATGACATGCAGTACTCTGTTGAAAATTTGGCCTGACCTGCGACTCGGGAAGTTTGTGGAATTCAAATTTCTGAGTATGACCTGCAGTACTCAGTTAAAGATTTGGCCTGACCTGCAGACTCGGGGAGTTGGTGGAATTCAAACTTTTTGAGTATGCCCTGCAGTACTCAGTTCAAAATTTGGCCTGACCTGCAGTACTCAGTTGAAAATTTGGCCTGACCTGCTGACTCGAGCTTTCCCTGAGGGCCCTGTTGGCTAACTTCATTTTTCCTCAATACAAAGTCCCCTTCTTTGAAGTATGAGTGCTTGACTCTGGAGTTATAGTACTGAGAGACTCTTTGTTTGTACTTATCCATCCGGACATAGGCTACTTCTTTGGCTTCTTCCAAGTTATCCTTGGCATGTCTGAGTTCATCATCTTGATATGACTGGGAATAGAGCTCGGTCCTCGAGGAAGGGAGTCCGATTTCTGCGGGAATAACTGCTTCACATCCGTAAGCTAAGGAAAAAGAAGTTTCACCGGTTGTTGAGTTTGGCGTAGTCCTGTACGCCTAAAGTATGTTGGGTAAGTGATCAACCCAATTCTCTCCCTCTTCTTCTAGTCTTTTCTTTAAACCGACCTTGACCTGTCTGTTTGTTTGTTCTACTTGGCCATTAACTTGCAGATGGCCAACAGACGTAAATGGTTACGTTATGCCCAGCTCGGCACACCATGACCTGACTATCCTGTCTTCAAATTACGTCCCATTGTCCGAGATCAGGGTCTTAGGTATTCCATATCTGCAGATGATACTTTTCCATAGAAATTTCTGAATGGCCTTGCATATGATGGTAGTTAAAGCCTTGGCCTCTACCCATTTAGTGAAATAATCGACTGCCACGATGAGAAACTTTAGGTTGCCGGGTGCACGAGGAAGAGGTCCGACCAGGTCTACCCCCTATTGATAGAAGGGCTAATGAGAGACTATGGGAACCATTTCTTGTGAGGGTTGTGTTAGATGTAGTGCCCGAAAGGCAATTGTTGCTTGTCCTTACGGGCACGTGGGAGATTGTTGGAAGTAGCGCCCGAATGATAATTTATGTAATTGTTTCATATTTAATAAATGACAGATTTTATTTCATCTTATTATTTGCTTTGTGCTTATATTTAATACACTACTGAAAACCCCAAGTCGTATCATATGTAGCCATATAACTTAGTGTGTGACACACATGAGGATTAAGTTTATGGTGATACACTTGAACTATTAGTCCGTGGTGAATTTAATCAAAGTATGGGGTCTATTGATTAAACCACCATTAATGCGCCCAGAACACTTTATGGTGTGACCGTCTTATCTGGACCGTCGACATTGGTTGCCTAAGTAGGGAATTTATATATGATGAGAGTCATATAGGACAGGACCGATTTAATCTGCATTTCTCATATAAATCCGTGATTGAGAAATCTTATTGAATCACAAGATGATCATATATGGATTAACCTTAATCCTGAAGTGATTGCATACTCCTACTGGTTTCAGGATAGGTTTGATGTGTTCGTTAAGGATCGCTAAGAGGCGCGGTCTGAGTCACTTTCACGTTGGCACTATTCAGGGATGAGTGAGAAGTGTGTGTCTCACAGATATAAAATCCATTCCTTCCTGCGGGAAGTAGAAAGACAATCCCCTTATTTGTTAATCCTAGAAACTGATCGACCTGCGGAGTTCATATTGGTTATGAACTAATTGATCACTAGTGGGTTAATGGTAAATAAGGATAAGATGTAGTGAGGAGGGTTTACGGAAATAATCCTGCTTCGTTACGGATAGTCTATGGAGGGGTAGTCTGTATGTAGTGATTATATCAATGGACACTTATCGACTCGACGTTTTGAGAATAAATTATATCTATAATCGATATAGTTCAGTTTCGGATTTATGGTGGCGTAATTCCGGAATTAATGAATTAAGTAGAAATATTATGTTCGATGAATATTTTATTTAATTTATTGTAGCTACTAGTTATAGGTCCATGGTCCCCGGGTTGGCTCCTAACACGCGAGTGTTTTCTCGTTTTATGGAACCTCGAGAATAAATTAAATAGTTGGTCTATTTGATGAATATGCGATATTATTTATTTGGTAAATAATATGTAAAATAAAAAAGACATTTCCTATTAAATGAATGATGAAAATGGCGCCACATTGTGGATACGTTTGGAAAATAAATTTTCCTTGATTATGTCACATTTGTAATTAATTAATTATCTATTTGTTGGATAATTAATAGAAAAATAAGAGATTGATTTGTTGGGAATTATCTCTTATCTTTTAGCAAATATCTTTTTCTTTGTGGGAATAGGTAATTGTTGTGTGAAAATGACAACTCTCTTGATCAGTTATTTTCCTATATAAAGAGAGTTCCTCCTTGCACAATAATACATCACAAATTTCGCCACTTATCAATTAAAAAGAAGAGAAAAATTAGTTTCTTGTTCTAGTCATAAGAGAAGAAAAACCTAGGGTTTTTCTTGTGCATATTCGAGGAGGTTCTGCGGCGAGGATCGACGTCCACCAGTCGTCGCTAGGAGATACAATCCGGAAGACTACGGCTTCTCCATCTATCGATTTACTATTCCTCTTAAATAAGGTAAATCTTCAACATTCTCATACTTGCATTAATTATTTATGTGAATCAAATCGTGGTAAAATCGCATGCAAATTTATTCGTAGCTTTCGCGGTGCAAGATCGAGTGTCTTTATCAGTGCTGTGAATCAGATCTGACGATCCAATTATGGATCGGATCCGGATTCGGGTTTCTGTACATCAGGCAGGTTGATGAGTTAAGTTATCATGCACCTGGCATGACTTGCATCTCATTACCAGTTCGACTACATATGCTTGCATAGTGAGCCAATAGTAACCGAACCATCGACATTTCCTCACAAGGGTTCTCGTGCCCGCGTGATTTCCACAGATGCCGAGGTGAATTTCTCTAAGGAGATAATTTCCTTCTTCCTTCTAAGTACATCTGAGCCAGGGCAATGTAAAAGATCGTCTGTATAAAACTTCATTGAAAAGGGAATACCTGCTTGCTAAAAGCTTCAACTTCATGGCCTGAGACCTGTCGGTTGGTAGAATTCCATGTTTTAGATAGGACGCTATGGGGTCCATCCATGTAGCGTGTTGACTGACAGTCTGAACTTCACTTGAGACATAGCTTCACTCGGCTAACTGTTCTACTTGGACTCATTTATCTAAGAAGAAGTTAGAGGCCAGCTTTGAGAGGGCGTCAGCCTTCTTGTTCTTAGACAGAGAGACTTGCTCGACCTGAATTGACTTGAAGTTCCTGAGCAACGCTTGTGCTACCGCCAAATACTTATTCATTGGTTCTTCCTTTGCCTCATACTCCCCTTTAACATGATTGACCACTAGTTGGGAGTCGCTGAATACTTGTAGATTGGTAACTCCGAGTTTACTAGCCAGTCGGAGCCCGGTGATTAGAGCTTCATATTCTGCTTCATTATTGGTGGCCTTGAACTGTAAACGCAAAGCGTAAGGAAATTCTTCTCTTTTTGGACTTATGAGCAAGAGGCCTGCCCCTGCTCCTTCTTTTCCTGTTGCCCCATCCACGTACAAGGTCCATGAGTCAACATGCTCGGTCGATGGATCTTGCTCCATTTCCACTAAAATTCCTTCAGCTAAGAAGTCAGCTAAAGCTTGAGCCTTTATAGCGGTTCGGGATTGGAAGTCCATGTCATACTCTGCAAGCTCTATAACCCACTTGGCTAGACTTCCCGATGTGTCGGGTCGAGTTAATATCTGTTGTAGAGGCTGATCTGTTACCACAGTTATCGGGTGTGCTTGAAAATATGGCCTCAACTTTCTTGAAGCATGTACCAAAGCCAAAGCTAGTTTCTCTGCGTTAGTGTACCTGACTTCAGGTCCATGTAAAGCCCTGCTTACATAGAACACTGGTCTCTGAACGTTGTCCTCTTCTCTGATCAGGGCCGCGCTGACTGCTTCATCCACAACTGCTAAGTATATTAACAAAGTTTCTCCTTCCTGAGGAGATGTCAGAGTCGGCAACTCGGCTAAGTAAGCCTTGAGATCCTCAAATGCTTGTTGGATGTCCTCAGTCCACTGGAAAGGACTTGTTTTTCGGAGGACCCTGAAGAATGGTAAGGCACGTTGTGCCAATCTGGACAAAAACCTGTTCAGGGCAGCCATACGCCCTGTCAATCTTTGCACTTCTTTGATGTTCCTTTGAGGTGGCATTAACCTGAGTGCCATGATATTGTCAGGGTTTGCTTTGATGCCTTCCTTGGAAATCATGTATCCTAGGAACTTACCCGACCTAACTCCAAAAGTACACTTTTTGGGTTGAGCTTCATTTGGGTTTGTCAGAGCATGCTGAATACTTCTCTGATGTCTATCATGTACTGGTCAAGAGAACTGCTCTTGATCAAGAGGTCATCCACATAGACCTCCATACACCTTCCAACCTGTTTTTCAAAGATCTTATTCACTGCTCTCTAATAAGTGGCTCCGGCATTCTTAAGCCCGAATGGCATGGTGATATAGCAGAAAGTACCCAGCTCGGTAATGAATGCAGTTTTTTCTGCATCTTCTGGGTCCATGGCTATTTGGTGGTACCCCTTGTATGCGTCTAAGAATGCAAATATTTCAAAACCCACAGTTGAATCAACTAACCTGGTAATCTTGGGCAGCGGGTAGCAGTCCTTAGGACAAGTTTTATTCAGATCTGTGAAGTCCATGCACATTCGCCAGCTTCCATCTGGCTTTTTCACCAAAACTGGGTTGGCTAGCCAGCTCGGTAAACCACTTCCCTTATGATATTTTCTTGGAGGAGTTTTTCTACCTCCTTCTGAATGGCCTCCATTCTTTCCTTGGCAAATTGCCTTTCCTTTTGCCGAACTGGCTTCCTGCTCGGGTCAACGTGAAGTCTATGTAGGGCCAGCTCGGGTGACAGGCCTGGCATGTCTTCCGTCTTCCATGCGAAGACGTCCCTGAACTTGTTTAACACGTTGACAAGTTCTTCTTTTTGCTGCTCTGGGATCCATGATCCCACACTCACAGTTAAATCCTTGTGATCTTCCCATAGGCTCATTGTTTCAACTTTATCCTCTGAAGACCAGCTTTCTTCTTCTTCTGGGAGTAGTTCCTCAACCGAGACCTGTTGCACCATTATTTTTCTATTAACGGTGGCCATGTAACAGCTCCTGACTGTTTCCAAGTCACCATTGATTTTCACTGAACCCTGACTTGTTGGAAACTTCATACTGATGTGGGCTGGGGAGATTACAGCTCGTAAATCTATCAGCGCAGGTCTTCCCATAATAACATTGTAGGCTGAGGGTGCTTTGACTACAACATAATCCACCATAAGGGTCCTGACCCTGGGTTCCTGTCCAAAAGTGGTTGGCAATCTAACCATGCCCATGGGATGGATTGGGGGTCCAGCAAACCCAAATAACGGAGCTGAGACTGGCGTCAGCTCCGTATCCATCATCTTCATCGATTGAAAAACGCTGTAGTACAGCACATTGACCGCGCTACCCGTATCAACACAGATACGCTTCACCGTGAACTTGTTAATTACAACTTCAATAACTAGCCCTTCGTTATTAGTGACTAAGGGCAAGGGGTCCCGAGGTCCGTAATTTACCTCTCTGGAGAGCCTTTGCCTTTTGTTGGAGTATGGGGGAGTAGCTGACTTGCTACTGTCCTTTTCCTCGGGTCGGGAATAGGTGCTCAGGCCACCTGTGTTTTTCGGTGGTGCCATCGTTAACCCTTGATGAAAATCGCTGAAAGAAGGCCCTCTTTCTAGCGCCAATTGACGATGTAGGATACCGTCGATTGTATAACCGGGCCCAAATTACTTCTGGGACGACTTCTCAAGAATTATAACAATGGGAATTGGGATGTGATTTTGGTTTATTTTAAACTGAGCATGAGAGTTAGTTCTTCTCAAGTTGTCTATGTATCCAATGTATGTACTCGGAATCAAGTCTTTCGTAGTTCTTTAGGGTTGTTTTTATATGGAGGCGTCTCGCCCCTTTTCTTGTTGGACAAGTATAAGATTCTTAAACCCTAAGGATTATTGCGCGTAAATCTTTGATAAGAGATAATTACGATTGCGTTTAAACCATAAGATATGTGTCATATAATCAAGGGATTCTTCCCTTGGTTATCCAATCATACAAGCACATGCGTGTGTTATCCTTATAAGGAAAGGTCCCGACGTCCTGCGTCAAGCTCCTTAGGTCGCCTCGATCTGACTTGCCTGACCATCCTGACCGAGTCGCCCTGCGGTGGTCAAGTCGGGATGAGCTGAGACCGGCTTCTCATATGGTAAGGTTTGACTAATGTGGGGCCCCTGGCCCTAATACGTTTCCATGTATTTATCATGAGGCCACTCTCAGAGAGACACATGATAGAGGCTAACCTGATCATCGTCATTAAGCTCACCGTGTCTTGTACGGCTCACTTCCACACTTGTAATAGGATATCAATGCCACGTCTGAATTTTGAACTCTTTCCGGGAACAAAGAAAGAAATAAAACAAACTTTTGAAATCGGCTTTCCCCTCTTTTCTTTTCCTGTCCCTATAAATACCCAAAAAATCTAACTTCATTCTCCACAAAGCATTTCCTTATCCATTCTCGTGAAAAGCAATCAAACAACATATTGTCACCAGTTTCTCTTCTAGTTCTAGATAACCATCAAAACAAAATCTTATCCCATTTGGCTATATATTGTCCCTTCTCTATCATCTTTCTTGCACCATATATATATATGGATCAATACGAATTCACTGAGCTAATCCCTGGCTTGCCTGAAGAAATTGCACTGGATTGCTTAACTCGTGTTCACTACTCAGCCCACCAAGTTGCCACCTCTGTTTGCCACCGCTGGTTTGAGCTAATGCATAGCAGAGATTTCTATTATCACAGAAAGAAAGCGGGTAGAACCCATAAAGTAGCTTGCTTGGTTCAGGCGATACCAGTTAGTTCCGACTCGGGGCATGCCGCCGGACCACCGAGTTACGGAATATGTCTGTTTGATCCAGTGAGCTTGAGCTGGGATCGAGTCGACCGAATTCCCAAATACCCAAATGGATTGCCTCTGTTCTGCGGAATCGCAAGCACCCAAGGGAAGATTTTCATATTGGGAGGATGGAATCCGTCGAGTTGGAGCCCTGTTAATGACGTGTTCATGTACGATTTCGCCACTCGGAAGTGGACTCAGTGTGCTGACATGCCAACGAGTCGTTCTTTCTTTGCAGTAGGTGCTATAAAGGAACGAATTTTCATCGCCGGAGGCCACGATGAAAGCAAGAACGCATTGAATTCTGCTTGGGTTTTCAACATAAACCACAACGAGTGGACTGAGTTGCCTCGTATGAACGAGGAACGAGACGAGTGTGAAGCTATCGTAATCGGGTCGGAGTTGTGGGTTGTAAGCGGGTACGGAACAGAAAGTCAAGGAGCTTTTAAAAGTACGGCTGAAGCATTCGACCCGGAAACGGGTGAGTGGAAGCGAGTTGATGAGTGCGTGTGGGAGGAAACTCAGTGCCCCAAGTCACGCGTTGGAGTAGGGAGAAATGGAAAGTTGATGAACTGGGCCGAGTGTGACCCGGCTGCCCGAGTTGGGGTTTGCGGGGTGGACCTTGGTGATCGGGTTGTGATAACCGGGTCAGATTCCCGAGGAATAGCACAGGGGGCAGTTGTTGTAGCAGAAAACGATAGGGGTCAAATTGGTAAAATGACGAAGACACAAGTGCCTAATGACTTTTTAGGCTTTGTCCAATCCGGTTGCTGCCTTGAGATTTGACTTTTATTTTTATTTTTCATTCCTTGTGAATTTGCTAAAGAATTTAGATGAAGAGAGATGTGTTAATCGTTAAAATACAACTTGTGTTTGAGCGAGTTGTAATAAGTTACATTATGTGGAGAAACTTATGTTTCATCCATGATCCATGTGGTACCTTTGTGTTGACTTGGTTAAAATGTTTGTTTTAGGAATGGAAAAAAAAAAACAAGAAAGTAATGAATTCAAACATCTTTATTAACATTATCTTCTTATGAAAAAATATCGTTTTAAATATTGGGTCACTTGACGCTATAATACCTCCACTCAGGAGGTAACGTGTTCAAGTGTATATAAGTTGCTAATTCATCATACATCATTTGAGTTTTATGTGAAAGTATACCAAGTTTGCTAAAATACTACTATAATTTCTGAAAATTTAAGCTGCTAAAAAAATATATTACTTCCGTCCCAAAATATAATTCCTTTTAGCGTATTTCATACAGATTAAGAAAATTGATTAAATTGGTTGTGTGTCATTAATTTTGATGGAAAAGTTTAAAATAACTTTTGGCTATTATTAATGTAGAGTAGTAAAAAGTGGGTGGATAGATAATAAATGAGGGGTAAAAATTGAAAAATGTAATAAATGCTTTGATGCTGCCAGAAAATGGACCTAACTACGTGACACCTTTTCAGTGGCTCAACACTAAGTAGGGAGAGAGAAACGACGCCAAGTGACCCAGTCTGGCTAGTCACTCCATCTCTCCCGGATCGACCGTACCTAGCACCGACCTACAATCCTCGAGACCAAGTCCGGATTCAGCCCCGACCTGTGCGGGTCGGCCAACACTTGTAATCTAACCTACCTTTGACCAACCTTATCGGTTGGGCTAAGTCTCTCTCGGACCTATTATTCTACACACAAGACTCCGAGCTCATGACAGCTCAGCTATTCTCCCCGACCTCCGTAGGTCGGTTCAACCAGTCCGGCTCGGGCCACCTAAGTCGGCCAGAGTCGGTCCCTAATCGTATGATAAACAGATAACTACGAAAGAATCCCGAGCCATAAAGACTCCAATCTCTATCACTTAATACAAATATTCGAATACCGTAATTATCTTCTACAATCAAGGAGATCAAATAATCCTTATATTTTCCTTAAGGAACACGGCAATCCAAGCCCAACAAGGACAAGGCCCACACCGCCTTAGGGCATAACTCTTCTCTATATAAACCATCCCTAAGGAACTACGAAGACTTGATTCCAATACACCATTGGATACGTAGGCAGCTTGAGAAACAACATCTCAAGTGCAGTCTAAAACATCCCAAATCTCCCCCTCTCTTTCATCGTTCTTTGTGTTTCTGGAGCACCCTTAGATTATCACCAAGGTAAAAACCCTAGGAGTTTACCCCGACGATTTTTGGATCGTCAATTGGCGCTAGAAGGAGGGCCTATTTGCTTGATAATCCCAGGAAAAGCTCCAGAATCCAACAGAAAAAACGCAGTCATGTCTACGGCTAATTTCCGGAGATTGAGCCGTCAAAATACAATTTCCACCGTTCAGATTGAAGAAGACGGTGTGGGGAACAAGTTCTCCAAATCACATGACGATCGGAGCCCGTTTCAATCCCCGATCGTTACCATAAAGTTGCAGCTGCTGCTGAATCACCAAAACACGCAGCAGTCTCATCGGAGGTTAATTTCTAGAGATTGAGCCGTTGAAAAACGATGTCCACCGTTCACATTGAAGAAGAAGGAGGTACAAACAATCCCTTAAAATTTCGTGTCGACCGGAGTCCGTTTAGATGCCCGATCTTCGTCCGAGAGTTGCTGCTGTAACACCAAAATAATCTATGGGTTTTCTTCCTCAACTCTCCAAGGTCCGAGCCGACCTCCCGAGCTCTCCAACGTCTGAGCCGACCTCCCGAACTCCTCAACTCTCCAAGGTCTGAGCCGACCTCCCGAGCACTCCCTATCTGAGCTCTCAAAATACAAGCTCTTAACAGGTTTTCTACAACTTAAATGATCGAACTATCTTATTCTTGGAACTCTCCCGACCTAAAGAGTCGGGACGAGCTTTCTTATATTTGGAACTCGCCTTCGGGCGAGCCTTCTATAAGTCCGATTGGGTTCGGGATCATATTTGGAACTCGCCTTCGGGGAGCCTTCTATAAGTCCGATTGGGTTCATCATATTTGGAACACGCCTTCGGGCGAGCCTTCTATTAGTCCGATTGGGTTCGGCATCATATTTGGAACTCACCTTCAGGGGAGCCTTCTATAAGTCCGATTGGGTTCGGCATCATATTTGGAACTCGCCTTCGGGCGAGCCTTCTATAAGTCGGAATCATATTTGGAACTCGCCTTCGGGCTAGCCTTCTATAAGTCCGATTTAGTTCAGCATCATATTTGGAACTCGCCTTCGGACGAGCCTTCTATAAGTCCGATTTAGTTCGGCATCATGTTTTGAACTCGCCGGCGAGCGAGCCTTCTATAAGACCGACTTCAGTTCGGCACTGATAGATTACATCAATAAGCAAATGGTACGTTAATTTACTATTATTTTTCTCTCTAGTATGCATAGCCTTTAATGAAATTACAGGACAAACACACGCTCGACAAAGTCCGGCAAGTTCGGCGCCGCTCGCCCCTTAAACGAGAAGTCAGCACAGCCTGGCCCTGCTCGTCCAATACTTTCACGCGAGACGTCAGCACTAGCCTGGCCCTGCTCGCCGTGTTTTTAAATGAGAAGTCAGCACTAGCCTGGCCCTGCTCGTCCAATAATTTCATGCGAGAAGTCAGTCCGAACTGGCCGAGCTCGCCCAACAACTCCACATCAATACAGTCAACACCTCTGATGCCCCATCAGGTTCTCCTTAACTCTATTTTAATGTCATATTGACTCGTTCTATTGTGCATTTTATTATTAAATTCTAGAGAATAGACGCGCATATACGAAGTTTGCAAAACTTCAAACTCACTAAAGTAGTCAGAAATACTTCTGACTCCCTTAAAGTATGATGCCAGAGCTCCGCCAAGTCGGGCTCAGCAAAACACACGCGTGGTCTGACAAATCCGACCCAACCCGTAAATATTTAACATGAGAGGACACTTAAACTTCTAACTCAACTCGCCAAAACATACATCCACGCCACCCGTGCGGATCAAACGAACCTTCACGCTAAACTGTCTGCAGGCCAGACAAGTCGAACTCCGCAGGGCGGACTTCACTCAAAACGCTAAGGCTGACACTTGAGCTCCGCAGGTCGGACTCAACATGTTCAGCAAAGACCAAACTAATTAAGTCTACAGGCTAGACTCGAAATCGAGCAACCTTCACATGCTCGCTCTTACAACTTCACATTACCAACTAAGTTTGTATTAAAGGCGATTAGACTTAATCTCGCTCGCCTTAGCGATAAAGCTAATCGGACTAGAGTTTCCAACAAAAAGATTCCCGAGCCCACGAATAGAGCTCGGTCCTACATACAACAATAAGTGTGCAAACTTCAAAGTTGCATACTGAATAACTAACAGGCCTGAGCGAGCCGAACGCATGCGACAGGCCCGGCAACACAGAATCAGAACAAGTATGCCATTCAAAAGCTAAAACTAATGAATACCATACTGGGGAGCATACCATACATCCCCAACAATACAACAAAACTCATCAACATAATAATCAACAATAACAGACAGCTCAAAACAAGTAGAACAACTTCTTTACGCCAATCAAAAACAAAATAACAGAGCCCTTAAGCTAAACCTTGAGGGTCGGATTCTGTGGCTCTGAAGAAGGAGCCGAGAATGAAACAACAGACACAATGTCCGCTCTTGCCTTAGTCTTTCACCCGCTTGCCGTAAACCCAGCTCATCGGGATAAATATACCTCACCGGCTCAGACGACTTTGTGTGGAGCTCGGAAACGACCTAATCCCTACCTTTCGTCTCCGCATCCAACTGGCCCAGCACAGACTTCAGATCCACCTCTTTGACCAAAAGCTAATCCTGGAAAGCCTTTATCTCCTTGTCTCCGAGCTCGACGGTGCCCCCGAGCTCCCCTCGGGTTTGCCTCAACTCGGCAATCTCTTTTTGACATTAGACTCCAAGACTCCTTGGAGGCTTCCCCCAACCTCCGGGAAACCTCCTGACCAACTTCGTAGGACAGACTCAGCAAAGTTTGTCGGACAAGCTCCTTAGGTCCCCAAGTCGGACTCGACCCAATGTCCATGGGTCGACTCAATTGAACTCCGTAGATCAGACTCAATGAGTTTGTAAGCTGACCTCTTTCAGTCCGCAAGTTAGACTTAACAGCATTCGTCGCCTGTAGGACAAACCCGAACAAAAATATGACCAAACCTTTAGTATGCCATCCAAAACTACAAGTTAATGCATGGCATATTGGGGGGCGAGATACCTCTACCATAATCAAGTACTTAAAGAAGTGCTCGGAATAAAGTTAAAACTGTGAACTTATCGAAATACTCCTTCTGTTATCAAATTGTATGGATTACAATTTCATTTTACAATTTCGTTTGAAATAAAACTTCAAAGCAAAAACTACAAGTCCACAAGCCTTCTGACCTAAGAACCAGGGGCTGAACTCTACGGTGGCTCAAAAGCCGAGGTAAGAGCAGCCGCAACACGGAAGGAGCGCTCGGACACAATGTCCACTCCCTCCGAGAAGTCCTTCAAACGGTTGTCATAGACCGCACCCTCACCCGGGCTCATAAAGAGCCTTGCTAGGAAAGTTGTCCATGACAAAGCCTGAGTAAACTCCTCTGAAGCCTCACATTTTTTGATGGCCTTAGCAATCCAAGCTGGAATAGCAGCTTCCAGCTCGACCTTCCCAGTAAACTTCCCTTCTGACTTAACCTCCAGAGCCCATAATTGCTTCTGGAGAGCCTTGATCTCATTATCACTGGATGCAACAGAGCCTGGTCTATCGCAGGTCGGCATCCCTCTTCTTCAAACCTCCAGTAAACTTTCCCAGCCGGGGGAAAACGTCCTGGCCAATTCAGTTTCCCTACAAGAAAGAAACACTATCAAAATACAACACTCGAATAAGAAAAGCAAGCTTGCGTATCCTATGGCCTCGAAGCCATCATCATCTAGCTCCACATCAGTCATCCCAGAGATCGGCTCCTACTTCATAGTTCAAACTCAATAAACTCTGTAAGATAGGCAATCTGAGCTTTGCATGCCCAACTCCAGCTCGGCATCATATTTAAAGCTCGCCCCCGAGCGAGTCTTCTCAAAATTGTGTCCTTACGCTCTCAAGCCAGACACGCTTGAAACCGGTTGCTATCTAAGCGCAACACCGGTGCACTACGCTATATGAGCCTTACGTTATCTCAGTAGATCGCTTTAGAACAAGTCACTTCGACCAATGGTATATCAATTCGTTACAACTTTGCACCATCTCTTTCTTTGGATCCGAACCTAGCTCGTAAGTAAGCCTAGAAACAGATAGGTCCCTCGGCCCGGCCCGGTCCGCCCCTTAATAGGCCGGACCAAGCCAAGCACGATCACGACCGCCTCGCACCATCACGATTCCCGTCGTGAGCTCAGGTGACGGAAATAAAGCAACAAGCAACTAGTCTGATGCCAAGCATCGGGGGCTCAATCTGCTCGCCCCTCCAGTCCGCCGTCCTTTAACGCGAACAAAGCCTACACAGTTAGGCAACAAAGTTCATAAACAATGCTATCATGCCCTAAAGCTCTCGACTCGCCATAGGCTCTCGTTTCTCCAGCTCTTCAGCTCGGCACTCCAAGACCGATCGCGGTTCGGCAGCTTCCCAGTTTTCCCGCTCTTCCAACAGCCAACTCGTGGCCCTATAAATAGCAGCATCACGCCCTTGACAAAGGGGGTTCTCATCTTTGAAGAACTACGCAAATTGGGCTTGATCCTTTACAAGTTAAGGGTACGTAGGCAGCCTTACACGGCTCAGCTCATAATCACAAACACAACATTTTCTTCATCCTTGTTCTTGAGAGCCGCCACGCAACCACCATAGTGGGCAGCGACACCTCAATTCCCGATACATCTGTGGTGACGTCACAATTGGCTTTTCCACTTGGCAACCCCAAATCAACTTCAAAATCCACAAGTTAAACATCCGTGTCGAGCCACCACTTCGATAGATCCGAACCGACCAAGGGTCGGCTGGATCTAAGGGGCTTATGATGCTGCCAGAAAATGGACCTACCTACGTGGCACATTTTCAGTGGCTCAACACTAAGTAGGGAGAGAGAAACGAAGCCGAGTGACCCAGTCTGGCTAGTCACTCCATCTCTCCCGGATCGACCGTACCTAGCACCGACCCCCAATCCTCGAGACCAAGCCCAGATTCAGCCCCGACCTGTGTGGGTCGGCCAACACTTGTAATCTAACCTACCTTTGACCAACCTTATCGGTTGGGCTAAGTCACTCTCGGACCTATTATTCTACACACAAGACTCCGAGCTCATGACAGCTCGGTTATTCTCCCCGACCTTTGTAGGTCGGTTCAACCAGTCCGGCTCGGGCCACCTAAGTCGGCCAGAATCGGTCCCTAATCGTATTCCCCACGTTTATGATAAACAGATAACTATGAAAGAATCCCGAGCCATAAAGACTCCAATCTCTATCACTTAATACAAATATTCGAATACCGTAATTATCTCCTACAATCAAGGAGATCAAATAATCCTTATCTTTTCCTTAGGGAACACGGCAATCCAAGCCCAACAAGGACAAGGCCCACCCCGCCTTAGGGCATAACTATTCTCTATATAAACCATCCTTAAGGAACTACGAAGACTTGATTCCAATACACCATTGGATACGTAGGCAGCTTGAGAAACAACATCTCAAATGCAGTCTAAAACATCCCAAATCTCCCCCTCTCTTTCATCGTTCTTTGTGTTTCTGGAGCACCCTTAGGTTATCACCAAGGTAAGAACCCTAGGAGTTTACCCCGACGATTTTTGGATCGTCATGCTTCCTTGGTTATTTAAATAAAGTTACATTATGGGACAAAACAAAAAAGCTAAAATGACTTATATTTTGGGACGGAGGTAGTATGTAATTAACTTTTTATAGGCTTCATTTGGGGATTAGGGTATTCTCTGGTATTAGCTATCACCTACAACAAACACGCCGATACCATGAGAAAATATATTTTTAGGTCGTTTTAACACCTCTTATTTCATGTCAAGTCGAGTCAGATCTGACATTTTTTTCTAAGTCCCCTGTTGAAAAATTCAACTTCGTCCCGTTGAAAATTCCCCCAGCCCGTTGAAAATTCAACAGGCTGGGGTAAAAATTCAACATGGCGAAGGTGAAATTCAACGTGCTGGGGGAAAATTCAACGGGACGAAGTTGAATTTTTCAACAGGGAACTTAAAAAAAAATCTCAGGTCTGACCCGACCTGACATAAAATAAGGAATGTTAAAACAACCTGAAAATATATTTTCTCCGATACCATAGCGAGTCCCCCACTAAATAGGTTGGAAACGTCTCCTTAATTAAGTGTGTGACCTTATATATATATTTAATCAAACACTTGAAAACAATATGTATAAGGAAATATATTAGTACATTTACAACCATCAATTGGTTTTAATACCACGGTAAACGCTTGATCTTAAAATGGTATCGGAGTCGAAAGTCTTGGGTTCCAACTCCGCTGCAAACATTATTTCTCCTATTTATAATATGCAAGTGTTGGGCTGCCCTAGTTGGTCTTTATGAGTCTAGTTGGCTTTTTCCCTCATTTTTAATATGCAAGTGTTGGATTGGTCTAGTTGGCCTTTGTGAGCCTAGTTGGCTCGGGCTTATTGTGTGCTAGTTGGCATATCCTTGATATGAGCTAGTTGATCTTAACAAAATGAGACAATAATATTTACAGAGAGAAAAATAATAATTATTTTATATAATTCATTATGCTCCTTTAGATGTGAGTCTATATTAAGATCGAAAGAAACACATGGTTAGAGAAATATTTAAACTCATAATCTTCTTCTGTATGTATGCTATATTAACCAGTAATTAACCGTTAAGAATAGAGAGTAGCTGGTTTGACATAAGAAACTTCAAAAAAAATAATAAGAAGAGCAAATTTGTCTTCTGCTTAAAGTATATCTTTGCCGTGTAAGCATGAGCCATGACATGGATACTCCATTACAATATGTACATATACAGAGGGTAAGTTCAATGAATTGGTGGTAGTACTATATATAATAGGTGTATGCTATCATTATTATTATTTTACATTAAATTGGAGAATCTATTCACATGTCAATCAACATGCTTAAATACGTACGCTTTAATGCACATATATATAATAAGTCAATATTTTTTTTTTTTGGTTTGCAAAAGTCAATATTGTTTTTTCTCATAAAAGTCAATATTGTTTTAAATTTGATATAAAAAAAAATTATCATTAATTAGGAGCTAAATCAATGTCCCTGCACATCTTTTAACTAGACATTATTTGTTTATTACTTCCCGCACTTTGTGTATAAAATGAAAGTTACAGAATAGAAGTAAAGAAGAAGAAGAATAAGAACACACAAATTTGCAGAATTCTTATTCATAAAAGTTGAGTTACAAAAGTGTTGTGCATCTGCTTTATATATGTAGCATGGTGACTGTTTACAGAAGTGCAACTAATAACTAACTTCCTACTTACAACGGTTACTAACCAAAATTGACTAACTAACTAACTTTACATCATCCACTTGACATCAACACCACAACTACCCTATATCACCAACATCCCCCCTAAAGTTGAAATGTAGGACATTGAGAGCTTCACATCAACGCCGCAACTATCCTATATCACCAGTAGAGGATGACTGATAGATGTTCTTGATAGGATAGGACTGCATCAATCTATTTAGGGTAGTATGGTCTATTGGTTTTGTAAGGAGATCTGCCAAGTTGTCAAAAGAACTTACTGGAAAAGGTTTCAAGACTCCTTCTTGGTATTTTTCTCTCACATAGTGACAATCAATCTCTATGTGCTTTGTTCTCTCATGAAAAACTGGATTTTCCACAATGTAGAGAGCACTTTTGTTATCACAAAATAGAGGAACATATTGAGTATGAGAAATCTAGAAATCTTTTAAAAGATACAATATCCATTGGATTTCAGTTGCTGTAATGGCCATAGCCCTGTATTCTGCTTCAGATGAACTTCTACTGACCGTGTCTTGCTTTTTGCTTTTCCAAGATATCACGGATCCTCCTGAAAATATGTTAAAACCTTTGACAGATATTCTAGTGACTGAACATCTGCCCCAATCAGAGTTTGTGAAAGCCTTGATGTAATACCCTACTCCCGACCCCTAGGTCTACTGTGGTCATTCTAGGAGGGGCTGCGAAGCGCTCGCCGCGACTTCAATAACTAGACTATCTTTTCCAAAATAATCCAATAAATTTATAATTAAATTTAAAAATATTCACTAAGTGTTTCAAGTATAAAATTACAACAAATGAAATATTACAGTATTCACTAACATAATATACGCAACACAATCTAGAATCTTGGTCAATGTCTTAGCTTATTCCCTGTTCATCTCCCTTGCGCAAACACCTAGGTTAATTTTTAAAACAAAAAAAAACAAGAGACAAGAATACGAGTCGTCAGCAAAAATGCTGGTATGAGCCGTGTGTGAGAGTGTTAAAAATAATTGTTGTAAATTACTTGTTTAAAGTTGTGTATCAAGTTCAAGTCGAGCATACTCATTCGAGATCCGTCAATTCATCAAGTTTCCTTACTAGACATCGATACAGCAGATACGATTGTCTCTGCCTTATGACTCCCATTTCACCACCTTATATCCACAACAAGTAATTTTTATAGTGAAGTTCGTCCTTCTGACACCCAATCTCCTGGGGCTTCCGGAGTGTCCATTTGCCTCGGACCCCACAACCGCGGTCACAGGCCCAATGCATAGCTAACCCAACTGTGAAATCCTCAGCGGCCCCATCGAGCGAGAACGAGAACCATGCCGCCGAAGCGGGAAATGTACAAGTACAATATACCATGCCACACGAGGCGAGTAGTACGGTACCATTCCACCGAAGTGGGAGATGCAATGACATTTGTACAAGGTTTCAATTAATCAAGTTATTATCATTAAAGCGGAAGAAATCATTAATCATTTTTAACAAGATACATATTATATATTTATATCAATAATATATTGAATTAATATACTTTGAAAATACTTTAAAAAACTACACTTGATTTTTATAGAAAATAAAATTGGACTCACATATATATTGGTTCGCTTGTCATTGAAAGTCGTAGCATTCAACCGATCGAATAATTATAATAGATAGATATTCCAACATATCAATTCATTCTTCAAACCACCCATATGGCATTAGTGCATATATATATATATATATATATATATATATATATATATATATATATATATATATATATATATATATATATACTAGTAGGGTGCACCGTGCGATGCATGGTGTGGCCCCGCTTGTATATGGTGTGTCGGTAATGATGATAGTTTTTGTGGCGTAGTAGATTGAAACTTATGAGAATAAAAGAGACTTTATACCACATTATTAAGTACCAACTTGTTTAGAAGTTGCAATACATATGATAGTAATACTTTGATTACATCCCAAAAGTCGTATAATAGTGCATAGCAAGCAGCTGAACTATCAATTCTACAGAGCAAGTATCAAAACAAGAAAATATCGTGACAAGGACAACTAATCAAAATTTGAGGAGGTATAAAAATTTGAACAGAAACTTTCCAAAAAACCCTTGATTCATATTAAAGAATCAAACATTAAGCACTCTCATGAAGTAATTCAGACGTAAAAATGATACATAATTGAAAGATCAAATTCTAAGAACACTTTGTACTTTAATTTCTCTTAAATATTCTAGTTTCTTGAGATTATTCTCTACAGCCTACGCAATTCTTCATGTTTTGAAAGAGAAGCCCGAGCATCAAACAATTTTCTAGTAGCCTCTTGCAACTTTTTCTCCAATTCAGAAACCTGATGTAACGACCCGACCCGAAACCCAAGCAATTCCGGTATCTACCCGTTCGGCCATGACCCGAGAAGTATATTTTATAGTAATATCTTTTTTTTTATATATTAGAAAATAGACAACTCAAAATCACGAAGCCTCTTGCGGTATGAACTCAAAGTAAAAGCGGAAGCTAAACGGACTAATTAAATAAAACTCGGAATACATAAGTATCATCCATACCATAAAATACAAACCATAACTTCGAGTACTAGGTTTACATAAAATTACATCAAGATAGAAACTACACGAGTCTTCAAATTACAATATACGATAATACAGAATAATAACTATAGTACTTCAAACTTCCATAATGTCTACAAGTACGCCATTCCTAACCACAAGTGCCAAATGCTGGTCATCGAAAATGACAAAATAGGTGTAGACATCACGGAACCATGAGAAGGTGACGGTAATTGGCGTACAACCGGAGATAACTGGAATAGACACTAGCGGATTGACCTCTACAACGGGTGGTGCAATCGGTGGAACAACATGGACTGGTACTACATTAATGGGGTTGGAAGGAGGGTTAGCCTCAACCCGTCTACGAACTCTCCGGGACCTCCTTGATGGAAAGTTGTTCATCTGCTAAGATTTAATATAAGGAATGAGCTACGAAGCCCAGTAAGGAAACCTTGCATCAAAGGGAACTAATACCTGTTACCGGGACCAGGACAAAATTCCGGTCTTTCTTTCGCAAATAAATACATAGAAATAATACAACAATAATATTTAACAAACCTACTAATATTGCTTGAACATAAATAAATATGAGTGGAAGCAAATAGTCATTTCATGCCTTACAAATTAATTTACTAACATACATCACATTTCTAACTTTACTGTACCATTTCTCTAATCATAACTGAACATTTCTGTAATTGCATCGGTTCACGAGTACAACGCCACATTTATTTTATCCCAATGTGGAGGGCCTGATATCTAACTGTGTGACAGACCGGAAATATCCACTATTTTATCCCGTGTACGGGCCTGACCGGCTCCAGCATGTTCTCCCTATTTTATCCCGGGAGCCGGGCATGATGCTGGGGACCTTCGAGAGAACCAATTTTCTGTATCTCCTTACTAAGATGACCACTTTCTCACCATACATTACTTTTATTTATACATTCGTAATTTCACTGATACATACCAATAACAACACAAATTGACTACATAGTGCATGCTTAATATCGTCAATATACTCTGCTTGTTATATATGACGTAAAATAATAACTGACATGCTAAACGTTTTGGAAATTCACGTACTGCAAAGCTACTGTCCATTTTCTAAATAAATTAGTTACTGCAAATAAAACAAATGAAAACATTGCTTTAACAATCATCAAGGTCACCATTTTTATTTGTTAGGAAAACTACCACACATTTTTCGTACACTTTCCGTATTCCTTTGCAGATGATAAAATCTAAGTAATATCCAACTAAGTAATATGATAAGCAATATCCAACTAAGTAATATGATAAGGTAGCAACAGACGGACTAAGATCCTCTCAAGTAATCAATGGCTAGACGTTTTACACTTTAGGGGTGTGTGGTTGAATCATGCATACTTGAGAGAATATCCTCTCAAGTTACTTGAGAGGATCCTATCCCGCAACAGACAATTACAATTTTACAGGGTGCGCCTTTTTAGGTTTCTTTCATTTACTTTTATTTCCATTATGTTTAATTATTTGTTCCACTTTGTAAATTCTGAAACATATATACAAATTCCACCGTACAGATAATCAGCTTGTAAATTCTTATAGGTTGTTCCTCATAAGTTAAATCTGCTTCTAAAAGTTCAGGGTCGACCTCTACCCCTTGATCTGGTTCTGCAAGGCATTTCCTTAGCATTGAAATATGAAAAACGTTATGTACCCGCTTTAAATTCTCAGGTAGTTCCAATTTGTAAGCAAGATTTCCTACCCTTGACAGAATGGTGAAAGGTCCGATAAATCGTGGGCTTAACTTGCCCCTTATTCCAAACCTTTTTACACCTTTAGTAGGAGATACCTTGAGATAAACTTTATCCCCGACTTCAAATTCTAGGTCTTCTTTTCTTATCCGCCCAACTCTTTTGGCGATCCTGAGCTGCTTTAAGCTTTTCTCTGATTACTGTTATTTTGTCTACCGCATCTTGAACAAGTTGAGGTCCCGTGATCAACTTTTCACCCACTTCATCCCAGTAAAGTGGTGACCTACACTTCCTCCCATACAGAGCTTCATACGGTGCCATACCAATGCTGGAATGGTAGCTGTTATTATACGCAAATTCTGCTAAGGTAAGGTAATCAACCCATTTTCCTTCATTTACCAAAACACATGCTCTTAGCATGTCTTCAAGAGTTTGAATTGTTCGCTCCGATTGTCCATCGGTCTGTGGATGAAATGTTGTACTGAAGTTAAGCCTAGTTCCTCATTTAGATTGCAGCTTTTTCCAAAACTCAGAAGTAAACCTTGTGTCTCTATCTGAAACAATAGACACAGGTACTCCATGCAATATTATCACTTCCTTTATATATAGCACCGCCAATTCATCCAAAGTTGAGGTTTCCTTTATCGCTAAGAAGTGTGCAGATTTAGTCAATCGGTCCACAATGACCCAAATTGTGTCTAACTTTTGTACTTTAGGTAGACCCGTAATGAAATCCATGGTTATATGCTCCCATTTCCATACCGGTATTTCTAAGGGTTGTAGCATTCCAGCTGGTCTCAAATGTTCTGCCTTAACTTGTTGGCAGATAGAACACCTCATTACATACTCAGCGATGTCCTGCTTCATATTATTCCACCAAAAATACTGCATTAGGTCCTTATACATCTTGTTATTCCATGGGTGAACGGAAAATCCTATCTGATGAGCATCATCTAAAATTTCTCGTTTAAGTTCAGGCATATTAGGCACGCAAAGTGTAACGCCCCGAATTTTTATGATATTACCAGAAGGGTATAGTTGTCAATAATGATATATATATTTTTATTTCTTATTATCGTAATATTGATAAGTCAGAATAAAAACTCAAATAATTTCCTTTATATCACTTTAGTTTATATTACTCTAGCATGTAGAAATATATATATTCTTATTTTGACATCCAAGTAGAAATATTTGTAAATATGTTTGTTTTATATCTAAATACGTTATTAATTTTTTTTTTTTTTTTGTAAGCAGAAAAAGATCAATGTTCATATACATTAGTCTAGTTTGGAATGTCAGTATATATATACTAAAAATATATTATAACAAATATAGGATCTCATTAAAGCTTGTAATTAGTAGTTGAGGTTGTAACGGTAGAAACCATTTCAATAGAGTGCAACTTAAACCTGTTGTTTAATTCTTCCGTTTCATCGGTTGCAGAAAAGAAAAGAAAAAACAATTAGAAAAAAATAATTATCCAGCTTATTGGTAGTGTGTATATATATATATATATATGTACCTTCTTTGCCATAAAATCACACACCCACCCACAGGCCACTGGCCACATCTCCTTTGTCATAGAGTGCTCATGTTCTTCTCTTAGTGAACAACCAGCGTCTTCCACCATCTTCACAGCCATTCTAATCACTATTTGTCACCGACCGACTTGCCGGAAACCACCATCGCACTGAACTTCTTTTTCCTTATCAAAGTATTCTTCAAGGTAATGTCTGATAACGTGTTTCTATCAATTTTGTCTACTGCCTTACTAGAATCGTCATCACTTAACAGAGGAGGAATAAAACGTTCAATTCACGATAAGGGTGTTGAAATCTCCTGTTCTGCAATTAAGTTCACTACTACACAGTACACACCTCTTTCATTCTCTTGTTATTTCACAACTATCATATCCACATGCTGAAGCAACGTTTTCACCACATACAATGCCTTCAACATCCTTTTCCGTCACCGTTAAACTACTGCTTATAAATATTCAGTTCAGTCCATGCTCAATCGCTTTCTTTATCCACAACGTCATCGTCGTTGATCTGTAAGACAGCTCCACCTCTATATATATATGAAAGCCATGAATGTCGTTCCTCATCAAGCCAAAATAAAACCGGGAATTCTATCATCTATCTTTGACGAATCATGAGCCAAATTGTTAAACAGTCCAATGTCGCAGCTTCAAACCCTTTGACACCACAACCTGTTAATGGCTATTTCTTTGTTTGACACTTAGGGGATGAAGTAATTTTCGGTTAATAGTTACTGGGACTACATATCCAAGAGTAAAAAAAAATTGGGTTTTGGAGGCCTCTGATGCACCGTAAAAGCAAAGTAATAGACTTTTTAG
This sequence comes from Gentiana straminea, assembly GCA_036785695.1. NCBI lineage: Eukaryota > Viridiplantae > Streptophyta > Magnoliopsida > Gentianales > Gentianaceae > Gentiana > Gentiana straminea. The sequence continues at coordinate 538,151 of JAVUPR010000160.1, forward strand.
GAAGGAAATTGGGAAATAGTAACGGCCGATATATTTACGGTAATTATGGACTACTATAATCGATCTCAGTATGTTGCTAATGACCGGTGGAAATGAAGCAATTGCATTTTGGGGACAAAGGTTATGGCAAGTGGAACAAAGGATCATTTTTATTAATTTTTTTTTAGGGATCATATCTCTATGAAAGTCCAATTAAATTGGGGCAAGAGAACAAGATGGAACGTAGAAAATAAACAGGGACCGGTCGACTGTCGATATATTAATTTGTGAGTCTTTTATTTTGATATAAAGCCAAAGTGTGTTTTTTTAAAAATTATTTTCAAGTATTTTATTTATATTAAAATGATGTTTTAAACTCGGAAGTCGTTTCGAATGATGTCTTAAAAACAATAAAACATTAACCGTTTTGAGCTAGTGCACAATCTTGTAACTATAAAAACTGATATCCTTGGAATTGACGGATAATACTTGCTCGCTCGCTCGCTCGCTCGTGACACGAAAGTGTCAAAGCTCTGGTGGCTAGGGGGATTAGAGTTCGCGCTCAGGAGAACGGCTAGTCACCGGTCTCGGGGCCTCTTGACTCGAAGTCTTTCCGACGAGTAGCTAGAGTGCTCGCTCGTAAGAGTGGGGACGGTACCTTTTCCCCGAAGATTCATGCTTACGGCCCGGGAAAGCAAGGGCGACGGTTGGTGCGTGGGTCCTAGGGCATGGATAGGGTTGTTGGCTGGAACCGTGTAGGAGGTTTGCACGGCGAAGGTTGATTCCTTTTCCCTGACAATCGGCCGGAGTTGTCAGGCATGGCTAGTTCTCGTGGAGTGCGGTTGAAATCCATATGGTAAAACGGTGTTAGGGCGGTACTTGACTCATCGGCTCGGCCAAAGCTGGTGCTTGTAAAATAAACTCGACATGTTTCTCTTTAATGCTCGTGCACTATAAACTTTTAAAATTGACTTATTATCTCTGTCTTACTAACTCGTTTTGCAAGATTAATAAAGGTTTCCGCTGCAAATTTTTATAAAAGTTGTTTTTATATTTATATATATATATATAGTATAACACTTGCACACGTGGCTCATACCAGCCCTTTGCTGACGCCTCGTTTTCCATGTTTCTCTGTTTTGTTTTTTTTTTTTTTTTTCCATAATTATAAATACAGGTTACAAGTTAATGATCGAGGGGAATGAATATTATAAGAGATGTTATTGATCGAGATCCGAGGAAATTGAAATTAATGTTTTTGGTTGGTATCTCGGTTTATTTTAAGGAGTTTTTTTGTAATTTTATGGTTTGTAATATTTTGTAATGGAAATAATTACAGGATTGATGTAAAATTAACTTGTGGATTTATTATGTTAAATTGTGGATTAGTTTGATTATCTTGGGATTTTTAGTCTAGTTATTGAAGTCGCAGCGAGAGCTTCGCAACCCCTCCTAGAATGACCCCAGTGGACCTAGGGGTCGGGAGTAGGGTATTACACAAAGTCTCCTTCCATACCATATTGTTCCATCATTATCTACCTGAAACCTTACATCCTTCCCTTCTTTAATCAATTCTATTCTTTTCTGTAGGAACGAATCCGTCTTTTGTGCTTCTTTTATCTTCTCCTTTAAAATTGGCTGAGCTATCAAAGCAGATATCTTTACCTTGGTCAGAGGAGTCACTACCTCAATCCTTAACTTCTCCATTTCTTTAACTAGCTGGTCTTGACTTGTTAAAGCTGCTATCGAACCACTATAGTTTTTTCTACTGAGCGCATCTGCCACTGAATTTGCTTTACCTGGGTGATAGTGGATAGAAATATCATAATCCTTTATGTATTCCAGCCATTTTCTCTGTCACATATTCAACTCCTTCTGAGTGAATATATACTTGAGGCTTTGATGATATGAGAAGATTTTGCACTGCACACCATACAAGTAGTGTCTTCAAATCTTCAAAGCAAACACTACTGCCGCCAATTCAAGATCATGTGTTGGATAATATTTCTCATAAGGTTTGAGTTGTCGGGAAGCATAAGCTATCACTTGTACTTCTTGCATAAGTACACATCCAAGTCCTTGCTCTGAGGCATCACTGTAAATTTCATATTCCTTATCTGAATCAGGTAGGACGAGGATTGGGGCTGAGACCAAGCGTTTCTTTAACTCCTGAAATGACTCTTCGCATTTGTCATTCCACACAAACTTAGCATTCTTTTGAGTTAATTTGGTTAGGGGTGCTGCCAACAAGGAAAAGTCCTTGACGAATTTTCTATAGTAACCTGCAAGCCCTAAGAAACTTCTGATTTCAGATACAGTGGTCGGCCTGGACCACTTGACCACCGCTTCCACCTTCTTTGGATCCACAGATACACCTCCTTTTGATATTACATGTCCTAGGAACTCAACTCTATCCAACCAAAATTCGCACTTACTAAACTTGGCATATAACTTCGCTTCCCTTAGTGTATGCAATACTATTCTTAAGTGTTCACCGTGCTCTTTTTCCTCTTTAGAATAAATCAAAATATCATCAATAAACACAACCACAAACTTATCCAAGTAAGGGTTGAATGCTCTATTCATCATATCCATAAATGCGGCTGGGGCATTGGTTAAACCAAAAGGCATTACCAAGAACTCATAGTGACCATAACGAGTTCTGAATGCTGTCTTGGGTATATCCTCAACTTTGATCTTCAGTTGATAATATCCTGACCTTAGAGCCTTGCAGTTGATCAAAAAGATCATCTATCATTGGAAGGGGATATCTATTCTTGACCGTTATCTTGTTTAGTTCCCTATAGTCAATGCACATCCTCGTAGGCCCATCTTTCTTCTTCACAAAAAGTACAGGGGCTCCCCAAGGTGAAGTACTTGGCTGGATTATCTTGCTACTCAAGTTACTTAAGTTCAGCGGGTGCCATTCTATATGGCTGTTTAGAGATAGGAGTGGCTCCTGGAACAAGGTTGATCTCAAAATCCACCTTATGATCCACTGGGGGACTTGGTAACTCCTCGGGAAATACATCCAAAAATTCGTTCACTATAGGTACTTCCTCCAACTTATCTTTCTTCTTGTCCACTTCTATAGCATAAAGCATATATCCAGTGCAACCTTTGTTCATTGCCCTCATGGCAGACATGGCTGATATTATTGGTATTGGCATCCCCTTACCACTGCCAGTTAGATTTCCTTGAAATCAAACCTCATCATGGCCGGGGGTCTTAAAGGTTACTTGCTTACTTCCACAATCCAACAACACATAATGTTGAGATAGCCAATTTACTCCCAATATGATATCTAATTCCAAGAAGTCCATCACAATAAAATTTGAATTGAAAACTTTGTCTCCTACTTTAACTTCACATCCCTGAACATACTCATTGGCATAAACAGTTTTTCCCACTGGGGTTGATATATATAAAGAGTCGGGCATTTCTTGGGTAGGGAGTTTTAAAGCTTTACAAAACTTGCGTGAGATGAAAGTATGCGAGGCACCAGTATCAAAAAGAGCTTTGACTAGCACAGAATTAACAGAGATGGTACCTAGTATTGAAAAAGCTAAACATGAAGTAACTGCATGGAATGAACAAAATACATCCAAAACTTTTCAAATTAAGTACCTGTAACCACATTGTCCTGCGCTTCGGCTTGCTGGGCATCTATTGCAAAGACTCTTGCCTTAACCATATGAGGTTTATCCTTCTTCTGGTTAGTTTGTTGGGGTGTGGCTACACCCTGACCATTTCCTGCTCCCTGATTCTTTGGACATTCCCTAGACATATGTCCTGGTTCTCTACATCTGTAGCATACTCCTTGACCCATTCTGCATTCCCCTGGGTGGTTCTTGAAGCACTTCTGACACTGTGGGAAATTAGACTTCACCACCATCAACTTCTTCACCGGGGCGGCAACAACAGTCTTTCCTTTGTTTGCAACCTCAAAAGCTCTCTTTACACCCAAAAGGTGGGGTGCATTCCTTTTTATCACACTTTCTGCCTTAAAAGCTCCTTCATACAACTTTTGATAGGAGTTAAAAGTAATTCCTGCAAAGATGGCGGATATAACACTATTCAATCCATCCTCAAAACATTCCATTTTAGCCTATTCATCGTCATGTATGTGGGGCACAAACTCGATCAACTCAGCAAATTTGTTGGCATAATCCCCCACAGACATATTCCCTTGCTTGAGATTATAGAATTCCCTTTGTTTCTCCACCCTAAATGATTCAGGGTAGTACCTTCCATAAAATACCTCCTTGAATCTGGGCCAGGTAAGTGCAATGTTTTCCTTCACGTGATTCGCCTTTTCTTGCTTAATCCATACCTTAGCCTTTTCAGTCAGAAATCCAGAGGCTATTGTCACCCACTTGTCTTCAGGAACTGACATGGATTCAAAAAGACTTTCCATCTTGTTGACCCAGTTGTCTGCTTCTATAGGATTGACCCTTCCATCATATTCAGGGGCTCTTACTTTTCGAAGTTTAGAAAACCAGTTGGTTGTGATCTCACGGGGTTCCCTAGGTTGCTGGGGAACTAGAGGAGGTGGTGAATTTAATTTGTTGTTGCACAAACGCATACAAGGTGGCTGTTACTACTTCTGGAGGTACAGTAGTCATGTTTGGAAGATTAGGCATTTCATAAGCTGGGTTGGCTACCTATGGTTGACCCTGAGTCAGGGTGGTCTCACCACTTGTCCCGCCAATTGGGTTGGTTTTCTTTGAATTCATCATCCTGTTTCGGAAAAGAACAGGAATAAAGATTCAGACTTAACTCATCCAGGAATAAAAGATAATAAAAGGATTCTAAGATCTCTTCACCAACTCCCTCTCATATCTTAAACTTAATAACACTTAACTTAAAACTCTACGGAAGCTCTAAGCCTAAGGTAGTCAACCTTTGGTCTCTGATACCACCTGTAACGACCCGACCCGAAACCCGAGCAATTCCGGTATCGACCCATTCGGCCATGACCCGAGAATTATATTTTATAGTAATATCTTTTTTTTATTAGAAAATATACAAAAAATCACGAAGCCTCTTGTGGTATCAACTCAAAGTAAAAGCGGGAGCTAAACGGACTAATTAAATAAAACTCGGAATACTTAAGTATCATCCATACCATAAAATACAAACCATAACTTCGAGTACTAGGTTTACATAAAATTACATCAAGATAGAAACTACACGAGTCTTCAAATTACAATATACGATAATACATAATAATAACTATAGTACTTCAAACTTCCATAATATCTACAAGTACGCCATTCCTAACCACAAGTGCCAAATGCTGGTCATCGAAAATGACAAAATAGGTGTAGACATCATGGAACCATGAGAAGGTGACGGTAATTGGCGTACAACCGGAGATAACTGGAATAGACACTAGCGGATTGACCTCTACAACGGGTGGTGCAATCGGTGGAACAACATGGACTGGTACTACATTAATGGGGTTGGAAGGAGGGTTAGCCTCAACCCGTCTACGAACTCTCCGGGACCTCCTTGATGGAAAGTTGTTCATCTGCTAAGATTTAATATAAGGAATGAGCTACGAAGCTCAGTAAGGAAACCTTGCATCAAAGGGAACTGATACCTGTTACCGGGAACAGGACAAAATTCCAGTCTTTCTTTCGCAAATAAATACATAGAAATAATACAACAATAATATTTAACAAACCTACTAATATTGCTTGAACATAAATAAATATGAGTGGTCGCAAATAGTCATTTCATGCCTTACAAATTAATTTACTAACATACATCACATTTCTAATTTTACTGTAGCATTTCTCTAATCATAACTGAACATTTCTGTAATTGCATCGGTTCACGAGTACAACGCCACATTTATTTTATCCCAATGTGGAGGGCCTGATATCTAACTGTGTGACAGACCGGAAATATCCACTATTTTATCCCGTGTACGGGGCCTGACCGGCTCCAGCCTGTTCTCCCTATTTTATCCCGGGAGCCAGGCCTGATGCTGGAGACCTTCGAGAGAACCAATTTTCTGTATCTCCTTACTAAGATGACCACTTTCTCACCATACATTACTTTTATTTATACATTCGTAATTTCACTGATACATACCAATAACAACACAAATTGACTACATAGTGCATGCTTAATATCGTCAATACTTTGCTTGTTATATATGACGTAAAATAATAACTGACATGCTAAACGTTTTGGAAATTCACGTACTGCAAAGCTACTGTCCATTTTCTAAATAAATTAGTTACTGCAAATAAAACAAATGAAAACATTGCTTTAACAATCATCAAGGTCACCATTTTTATTTGTTAGGAAAACTACCACACATTTTTCGTACACTTTCCGTATTCCTTTGCAGATGATAAAATCTAAGTAATATCCAACTAAGTAATATGATAAGGTAGAAACAGACAATTACAATTCTACAGGGTGCGCCTTTTTAAGTTTCTTTCATTTACTTTTATTTCCATTATGTTTAATTATTTGTTCCACTTTATAAATTCTGAAACATATATACAAATTCCACCGTACAGATAATCAGCTTGTAAATTCTTATAGGTTGTTCCTCATAAGTTAAATCTGCTTCTAAAAGTTCAGGGTCGACCTCTACCCTTTGATCTGGTTCTGCAAGGCATTTCCTTAGCATTGAAATATGAAAAACGTTATGTACCCGCTTTAAATTCTCAGGTAGTTCCAATTTGTAAGCAAGATTTCCTACCCTTGACAGAATGGTGAAAGGTCCGATAAATCGTGGGCTTAACTTGCCCCTTATTCCAAACCTTTTCACACCTTTAGTAGGAGATACCTTGAGATAAACTTTATCCCCAACTTCAAATTCTAAGGTCTTCTTTTCTTATCCGCCCAACTCTTTTGGCGATCCTGAGCTGCTTTAAGCTTTTCTCTGATTACTGTTATTTTGTCTACCGTATCTTGAACAAGTTGAGGTCCCGTGATCAACTTTTCACCCACTTCATCCCAGTAAAGTGGTGACCTACAATTCCTCCCATACAGAGCTTCATACGGTGCCATACCAATGCTGGAATGGTAGCTGTTATTATACGCAAATTCTGCTAAGGTAAGGTAATCAACCCATTTTCCTTCATTTACCAAAACACATGCTCTTAGCATGTCTTCAAGAGTTTGAATTGTTCGCTCCGATTGTCCATCGGTCTGTGGATGAAATGTTGTACTGAAGTTAAGCCTAGTTCCTCATTTAGATTGCAGCTTTTTCCAAAACTCAGAAGTAAACCTTGTGTCTCTATCTGAAACAATAGACACAGGTACTCCATGCAATATTATCACTTCCTTTATATATAGCACCGCCAATTCATCCAAAGTTGAGGTTTCCTTTATCGCTAAGAAGTGTGCGAGATTTAGTCAATCGGTCCACAATGACCCAAATTGTGTCTAACTTTTGTACTTTAGGTAGACCCGTAATGAAATCCATGGTTATATGCTCCCATTTCCATACCGGTATTTCTAAGGGTTGTAGCATTCAAATTTGGTCTCAAATGTTCGCCTTAACTTGTTGGCGGATAGAACACCTCATTACATACTCGGCGATGTCCTGCTTCATATTATTCCACCAAAAATACTGCATTAGGTCCTTATACATCTTGTTATTCCATGGGTGAACGGAAAATCCTATCTGATGAGCATCATCTAAAATTTCTCGTTTAAGTTCAGGCATATTAGGCACGCAAAGTCTCCTTCCATACCATATTGTTCCATCATTATCTACCTGAAACCTTACATCCTTCCCTTCTTTAATCAATTCTATTCTTTTCTGTAGGAACGAATCCGTCTTTTGTGCTTCTTTTATCTTCTCCTTTAAAATTGGCTTAGCTATCAAAGCAGATATCTTTACCTTGGTCAGAGGATTCACTACCTCAATCGTTAACTTCTCCATTTCTTTAACTAGCTGGTCTTGACTTGTTAAAGCTGCTATCGAACCACTATAGTTTTTTCTACTGAGCTCACCTGCCACTGAATTTGCTTTACCTGGGTGATAGTGGATAGAAATATCATAATCCTTTATGTATTCCAGCCATTTTCTCTGTCTCATATTCAACTCCTTCTGAGTGAATATATCCTTGAGGCTTTGATGATCTGAGAAGATTTTACACTGCACACCATACAAGTAGTGTCTTCAAATCTTCAAAGCAAACACTACTGCCGCCAATTCTAGATCATGTGTTGGATAATTCTTCTCATAAGGTTTGAGTTGTCGGGAAGCATAAGCTATCACTTGTCCTTCTTGCATAAGTACACATCCAAGTCCTTGCTCTGAGGCATCACTGTAAATTTCATATTCCTTATCTGAATCAGGTAGGAAGAGGATTGGGGCTAAGACCAAGCGTTTCTTTAACTCCTGAAATGACTCTTCGCATTTGGCATTCCACACAAACTTAGCATTCTTTTGAGTTAATTTGGTTAGGGGTGCTGCCAACAAGAAAAAGTCCTTGACGAATTTTCTATAGTAACCTGCAAGCCCTAAGAAACTTCTGATTTCAGATACAGTGGTCGGCCTGGACCACTTGACCACCGCTTCCACCTTCTTTGGATCCACAGATAAACCTCCTTTTGATATTACATGTCCTAGGAACTCAACTCTATCCAACCAAAATTCACACTTACTAAACTTGGCATATAACTTCGCTTCCCTTAATGTATGCAATACTATTCTTAAGTGTTCAGCGTGCTCTTTTTCCTCTTTAGAATAAATCAAAATATCATCAATAAACACAACCACAAACTTATCCAAGTAAGGGTTGAATGCTCTATTCATCATATCCATAAATGCGGCTGGGGCATTGGTTAAACCAAAAGGCATTACCAAGAACTCATAGTGACCATAACGAGTTCTGAATGCTGTCTTGGGTATATTCTCAACTTTGATCTTCAGTTGATGATATCCTGACCTTAAGTCTATTTTGGAAAAGCCTTGCAGTTGATCAAAAAGATCATCTATCATTGGAAGGGGATATCTATTCTTGATCGTTATCTTGTTTAGTTCCCTACAGTCAATGCACATCCTCATAGGCCCATCTTTCTTCTTCACAAAAAGTACAGGGGCTCCCCAAGGTGAAGTACTTGGCTGGATTATCTTCCTATCCAGCATATCCTGAAGTTGCTTTCTAGTTACTTAAGTTCAGCGGGTGCCATTCTATATGGCTGTTTAGAGATAGGAGTGGCTCTCGGAACAAGGTTGATCTCAAACTCCACCTCATGATCCACTGGGGGACTTGGTAACGCCTCGGGAAATACATCCAAAAATTCGTTCACTATAGGTACTTCCTCCAACTTATCTTTCATTTTGTCCACTTCTATAGCATAAAGCATATATCCAGTGCAACCTTTGTTCATTGCCCTCATGGCAGACATGGCTGATATTATTGGTATTTGCATCCCCTTACCACTGCCAGTTAGATTTCCTTGAAATCTAACCTTATCCTGGCCGGGGGTCTTAAAGGTTACTTGCTTACTTCCACAATCCAACAACACATTATGTTGAGATAGCCAATTTACTCCCAATATGATATCTAATTCCAAGAAGTGTATCACAATAAAATTTGAATTGAAAACTTTGTCTCCTACTTTAACTTCACATCCCTGAACATACTCATTGGCATAAACAGTTTTTCCCACTGGGGTTGATATAGATAAAGAGTCAGGCATTTCTTGGGTAGGGAGTTTTAAAGCTTTACAAAACTTGCATGACATGAAAGTATGCGAGGTCCCAGTATCAAAAAGAGCTTTGACTAGCACAGAATTAACAGAGATGGTACCTAGTATTGAAAAAGCTAAACATGAAGTAACTGCATGGAATGAACAAAATTCATCCAAAACTTTTCAAATTAAGTACCTGTAACCACATTGTCCTACGCTTCGGCTTGCTGGGCATCTATTGCAAAGACTCTTGCCTTAACCATATGAGGTTTATCCTTCTTCTGATTAGTTTGCTGGGGTGTGGCTACACCCTGACCATTTCCTGCTCCCTGATTCTTTGGACATTCCCTAGACATATGTCCTGGTTCTCTACATCTGTAGCATACTCCTTGACCCATTCTGCATTCCCATGGGTGGTTCTTGAAGCACTTCTGACACTGTGGGAAATTAGACTTCACCACCATCAACTTCTTCACCGGGGCAGCAACAACAGTCTTTCCTTTGTTTGCAACCTCAAAAGCTCTCTTTACACCCAAAAGGTAGGGTGCATTCCTTTTTATCACACTTTCTGCCTTAAAAGCTCCTTCATACAACTTTTGATAGGAGTTAAAAGTAATTCCTGCAAAGCTGGTGTATATAACACTATTCAATCCATCCTCAAAACGTTCCATTTTAGCCTATTCATCGTCATGTATGTGGGGCACAAACTCGATCAACTCAGCAAATTTGTTGGCATAATCCCCCACAGACATATTCCCTTGCTTGAGATTATAGAATTCCCTTTGTTTCTCCACCCTAAATGATTCAGGGTAGTACCTTCCATAAAATACCTCCTTGAATCTGGGCCAGGTAAGTGCAATGTTTTCCTTCACATGATTCGCCTTTTCTTGCTTAATCCATACCTTAGCCTTTTCAGTCAGAAATCCAGAGGCTATTGTCACCCACTTGTCTTCAGGAACTGACATGGATTCAAAAAGACTTTCCATCTTGTTGACCCAGTTGTCTGCTTCTACAGGATTGACCCTTCCATCATATTCAGGGGCTCTTACTTTTCGAAGTTCGGAAAACCAGTTGGTTGTGATCTCACGGGGTTCCCTAGGTTGCTGGGGAACTAGATGAGGTGGTGAATTCATTTTTTGTTGCACAAATGCGTACAAGGTGGCTGTTACTACTTCTGGAGGTACAGTAGTCAAGTTTGGAAGATTAGGCATTTCATAAGCTGGGTTGGCTACCTGTGGTTGACCTTGAGTCAGGCTGGTCTCACCACTTGTCCCGCCAGTTGTGTTGGTGTTCTTTGAATTCATCATCCTGTATAGGAAAAGAACATGAATGAAGATTCAGACTTAACTCTTCCAGGAATAAAAGATAATAAAAAGATTCTAAGATCTCTTCACCAACTCCCTCTCCTATCTTAAACTTAATAACACTTAACCTAAAACTCTATGGAAGCTCTAAGCCTAAGGTAGTCAACCTTTGGTCTCTGATACCACCTGTAACGACCCGACCCGAAACCCGAGCAATTCCGGTATCGACCCGTTCGGCCATGACCCGAGAAGTATATTTTATAGTAATATCTTTTTTTTATTAGAAAATATACAACTCAAAATCACGAAGCCTCATGTGGTATGAACTCAAAGTAAAAGCGGGAGCTAAACGGACTAATTAAATAAAACTCGGAATACTTAAGTATCATCCATACCATAAAATACAAACCATAACTTCGAGTACTAGGTTTACATAAAATTACATCAAGATAGAAACTACACGAGTCTTCAAATTACAATATACGATAATACACAATAATAACTATAGTACTTCAAACTTCCATAATGTCTACAAGTACGCCATTCCTAACCACAAGTGCCAAATGCTGGTCATCAAAAATGACAAAATAGGTGTAGACATCACGGAACCATGAGAAGGTGACGGTAATTGGCGTACGACCGGAGATAACTAGAATAGACACTACCGGATTGACCTCTACAACGGGTGGTGCAATCGGTGGAACAACATGGACTGGTACTACATTAATGGGGGTGGAAGGAGGGTTAGCCTCAACCCGTCTACGAACTCTCCGGGACCTCCTTGATGGAAAGTTGTGTTGAGTATTTTGTGGTACGTTAAGTTGTGTTGATTAATTTTCAGAAGTAACGTCTCCCGTTGATGGTGATTTTATATGATTTATATCGTTATATTTTGTAACAATTCTCTCCATATTCGTATATTTTGCATAGAAATTAAGTGTTTAATTGATTTATTGAGCAAATGAGTTTTTAAACGGTTTAATCGCAAAATTGGTTAATTTATGTGTTTTATTGATGTTTTTATGTTTATTTGGATATTATTACACTTTGCGATGTTTTTGATGACGTGTAGATGCATAATCGCGGTTCAAAAGATGACTAAAAGTTGATAGAGTTCGGATTTTATGAAGAAGAGGAGATAGGAAAGAAATTGGATAGAAGAAAAGAGATAAAGATGAGGAAATTGATTTTTGAGCGATTGAACGAGCGTTCAAGTCCCGTCCGTCTGGACGGGCGTCTGAAGAAGTGAACGGGCGTCCATGGGAACTATTTTGGTTCAGAGTGCTGAAGAATTTGCTGGACGAGCGTCCAACTTTACATAGGACGGGCGTCTGATCCAGCTCGGCCCGACTCGAAGAAGTTTATACAAGCTGGACGGGCGTCCACCCATCCAGACGAGCGTCCAGGAGCCGACTTAGCGGGAACCGACTTATTTTCCTATAAATAGTCATGTTTTCTGAACCCTTGGAGGACACAATTTACCCTAGGCGGCCACATAAACCCTAAGGGGCGATTTCCCTGTGGTTTGCACCATTCAAACACATATTTTATGCTTTTAAATTTCTAGATAGATTCTTCTATTTTTATGCACTTTACTCAAAATTATTCAAGTGATAGAGTGATGTCTAGAGGCTAGAGCCTTTGTGAACAAGCGTTGTGAAGCCGTTCTACCAACACTTTGATTTCGTTTCAGGATTGTCTTGTGAGTATTTAATCCAAGTTGTTTCTTTATTATGTTTATCATGTTTTTATGCAACTTATATCGAAAGATCTTTGCATGTTGATTGTTTATATTGATGAGAATCATATTAAACCCTAGATCGCCATAATAAAGAATAGATCTTTAATCTAATTAATGAGAGTTATTAGGTTAGATTTCTAGGTTAGAAACTCGTAAATTTCACACCTTTGGTCAGAAAGCGTTAATCTTTAAATCGAAAGATAATAGATTAATAGGTGAACTTGCTTAAGAAATTAGGGTTCATACCTTTGATTAGGTGAATCACAACTTGGTTAGAAATCACGAGATAACCTGAATTGAAATTGAATGTTGTAGGATAGGTGGATCAGTTGCTTGTTCGTTCGTAACTTATTGATCAAAATCCCTTGAACTTGAATTGTTTAGCTTAGTTAGTCTTTTTATTGCATATTAGGATTAGATTTAGTTTAATTGGTTCGCAACTTTATTTTCCTGGCTTTAGATCTTGATCTTCTGTCCAGCTTATGTTTGTTTTCTTTCTTGTTAGTTATTCACTGTTTTGTTTTTAGTATCTTTTCAGTAGTAATCGTGACATAGTTAGGTTAGAAATAAAAACTAGAATTCACAACCTCGATTCCCCGTAAGATCGACCCGGTATTAACCTCTTTACTACGATCCTTGCACTTGAGGTATATCGGATTTATAAATATTATTACTTGTTTGTTTTGCTTAGAAAAAATCCGTGACATCTCCCTTTTTAAAGCTTTTATATAAATATTTGTATAAGTATTATATTTAATGTATGATAATATATGCTTGTTGTGTGGCTCAGATTAAATTGTTTATATCATTTTTACATCACACTAATATAGCCATGAAGTTATCTTGACTTATGATATGTCACTGTGTTTGTTTTGTTATTGCAGAAATTACGTAACACCTTTTAATGTAACTGTAATTATTTTATTATAATTGTGTTACATTTTTAGGTGGTCTATTACACAAAGTTATACAATTTTTGACCTACTTCCTAAGCCCAACTCTCGGACCTTTTATTTTCTTTTCGTAAATCCTAATTTCTAATAACCTAACCTAAATCTATCTCTAGCCTCATCCCCTCATTCTCTCCATTTGCAATTAACACTCCTGCCGACTTCTCTTCTACCTTCTCTCTCTGATATACGAAACGATTCTTGAAAACCTCCTTGTAGTTAATTGCCTTTACTCTCATTCAATCTCCGATATTCTCTGCAATTACACTTGCAGATTTTCCGATTCTCTGCTCCTTCATCTTTCACATGCTGATTTTGAATTGGGGCGTTCATTTAAGAAGGTCAGTCAAAGGATGTATTCATTTAAAAGGGTCTGGTTTATATTGAATCATTTAAGAGGGATTGTTATAATAAGAGGGGCCCACTTCATTCCCGTTAGCTTGGCATCCAACTGTTGCCGTTATCTGAATGGGAATATATATATTTATAAAAAAAAATCTTTTTCTTTTCTTTATTTTTAAATGGGAATTCATGGGACCCACCCACAATAATCGGGGTAACCAATTCCCGGTCCAATTATGGGGAATACCAGATCTTCTTCCCCATTTCACTCATCTTCTTCCCATATTATCTTGATTCCCAATTCTATCAATTCAGCTGCAAATTCGAGATTCCAACTACAATTCGAGATCCCACTGTAATTCCATCCCCCATTTCATATCTTCTTCAAGCTTAAAGTTTAATTCTTCATTCAATCGTGCAAACCCATGTCGGGTGAACCCATTCACACTAATCCATACCTTGCTAATTCAACTTGCTGCAGCTCGTAGATTTCATGCCATTACACAGAGTGAGTGTTTATATAGCCTTTAAATTGTTTCACCTTAGTTAATTGAGCCTGTAATAAGGGGCAAATATATGTCCGCTTGTCGGATCTATGGAGATTGTAGTTATTTGAGGTTAATTTGTTTTGATTAGTTGTAAATGGATAAGATTAGTTGCTTATATGTCAGTTTCGGGGATTGTGGGTTTTGGTTAGTTGCAAAGATTACACATGTAGCTAATTACTCAATCCAAAATTGATAAGATTAGTTGCTAATAGTATCTTCGTCTTTCTCCTTAGGTAATTAATTCTTCATTATAACTTAAACAGTATGCTTTATATCCATCTTTATGTTACATACAATTTTGTTATGTTTTTTAGAGATTAATACAAATTAATTGATTATGGTAACAGGTCCTTTTGGAGTAATGGATGATGTATGGATATATGTTTGTTATCCGGTTGAGTTTATAGAAGAAGATAGGGATGGTAAATGGGAATGGAAGTATGTTGGTGAAGGAAAAAGAAAATTAAGGGCAATCATGATTCGTAAAAACATATCCTTTGCAGAGTTGTACGATAAGGTGGTCAACGAGTTGGGGATTGATACAAAGCGGAAAAAAATAGAATTGCAATGTGTTGTGCCAGTAACATCAAACTTTCCATGTGCACCACCGATGGTGATTGATTCGGATAGTAGTGTGAAGTGGTTAGTATCTTTTTCTGAAAAAACATACGCAGGTATTAGCCTCATTGATAAAGATGATAGAAATGATGGTTTGAATGGTGTGGAGAATGATGGTTTGAATGGTGTGGAGAAGGAAAAGATGAATGGTGTGGAGAAGGAAAAATTGAAAGGTAAGGAGAATGTGGACAACTGTGAAAGCCCGACTATGACTGAAAATTGTGAAATGATTGATGCTTATGTTGATGAAGAATGTAATGTGGAAGTTAATAGAGATGATCCGTTATTGTCAAATGGAGCTGGTGATGTGACTTTGGAACCATTCGAGAAGAGTTATGTTGACAGGCCTCCAAATGAAGAATCAGAAACATCTGAAAGTGTAGATGATGATGTGGAAACGGGTAGGATACCAGAAAGTGTAGATGATGACGTGGAAATGAGTGCACCGAAACAAAATTCAGTTCCTGATAAATTAGCGGTGTGAGTGATGTTGATCCTAATGTACCACTGGAGAGGATCCCTGACAGTGAAGATATTCATGTTCATGACGTGTTTGAAACAAAGGACTTATTGAAAAAAGCGTTAGAGAAGTTGGCCGTGAAATATCACTTCGAATTTATAACGGAAAAATCATCCAAAGCCATTTATGCCGTGAATTGTAATGATAGAGCTTGTAAATGGCATATGCGAGCAACAAGGATAGGAGCAACAAGGAAATGAGAAACAGGGATGGTAGAAGGGTCGGAAAAGTTTGAAGTGTGAATTTACAAGAAGCTACATACTTGTTCTCTCACTGTTCGGAACAAAGATCATACTAACGCATCCTACACTTTCATAGCAAGGGAGTTTTTTCATAGCTTTACGGATCCGAAACATGAATTTTTACCACAAAATGCAATTGTAGAATTTCGTCAGATCTATGGATATACCATAAGCTATCCAAAGGCATGGATGGCAAAAAACTATGCAATGGAAATGTTAACGGGTAATCCAAGTGAAAATTATGCCGGATTGCCGAAGTATTTTCATATGTTGAAGATGAGTAATCCATAAACTGTGGCTGAGATATCCACCAATAACAAAGGTGAATTCAAATATTGTTTTGTTTGCCTTGGGCAGACAAAAAGAGCATTTCAGTTAAATTTGTTGCGTCCTGTTGTTGTTGTGGATGGAACCTTTTTGAGCTCGGTATACAAAGGTGTTTTACTAACGGCGCTATGTGAAGATGCAAATAAGCAAGTGTATCCTATGGCGTGGGCAATTGTTGATTCAGAAAATAATGCATCATGGAAATGGTTTTTTCAGCAGTTGAAAAAAATCATCGGGGACACGAAAGAGCTCGTTATAGTTTCTGATCGTGCTGAAAGCATAAAGCACGGAATGAAGACAGTGTTTAAGAACTCTGTTCATGGACATTGTATGTTTCATATGAAAAGGAATTTTCAAACTCAATTTCCACGACATGATATCGGACGCTTGTTCGAATGGACTGCACAGGCGTATCGGAAGAATGAATTTACAACTTTGTTTGATGCCTTATGTAGCAAAACGCATGATGAACCACCAGCTGCAGGGAAAAAGAAAAAAAAGACGATTAGAGAATATTTGGTTGAAGAAGATTTTCATTATTGGGCAAGGGCATGGTTTAAAGCTAAGAGGTACAACCTCATGACGTCAAACACTGCTGAGTCATTTAACAGTAAGCTAAAAAAAGCTCAAGAATTAAGTGTGATTGGTTTGCTCGAACGTATCCGTGAGATAATGCAAGAATGGTTTGCTAAGAGACATCGTCTTGCCATGGCTTGTACGACTCAAGGCAGCTTTGGGTTTGGAATGTGATGAAGTTCAAAACCCTGTTTATAGTGTTCGTGAAGGTGTGAAAAGCCATATTGTGAACGTGCTAAATAATACATGTTCATGTGAAGAATTTGAGGCACACCTATTCCCATGCAGACATGCAATTGCTGCGATAAAGATGCATGGAACAAAAGGGTATAATCATTGTAGCGGTCATTACACAACGGAATGTTGGAGTTTGTTATATTCTGAAGCTATTTATCCTTTGACGAATAAAGATGAAGTTGTTTTCCCTAATAATGTGCTTTCTAAGAAGGTTTTACCCCCATCGGGAATGAAGAGGCAGGCTGGTAGACCCCAAAAGAAGAGGAAGAAATATGCCGGAGAAGCACAAGAGAAGAGGAGAATTCTTGATAGTGTTGACTAACGGGGTAAGAGTATAATTAATTAACTTGCAAGGTGTATTTCCTAATGTTTTATTGTTGATCATGTTGTAATAAGTGTTGAATTGAATTCCTGGATATTGATGTGTTGGATAATTATGTATTGGATATTTATGTGTTGTGATGTTGGAGAATAATGTGTTGGATACTTTATGTATTGGATATTTATGTGTTGTGATGTTTCTTTGGTTGTATTTGCTTGTTAAACTACTGCTGAATATTTAAGGGTTGTGAAAAACTACGGTTTCAGCAACCTTAAATATGAAAATCTGCTGTTATAAAAACAAGCATTATCAATGTATGTTAAGTTATAACAACAATTTTCTGAGTATACAAGATGGACTCATATGTCCATAACTTTATAAGTTATAACAATACACATTGCAAAATCAGAAACATTGCAAAATCAATATTGAGTTGATCATAAATGAGATGCAAACTATAGAAAGTTCCCTATTTTACACTGCAACCTTAAATATGAAACAAAAGATAACACAACAAATCAATGGCTTTCTTGAAAATGCTTCAAGACTCTTCTTTAAGATAATCATTTCGGTCTCGAGTTCTTGTACATCTCTCATTATTAACAGTTTGAATGTCGATGAATCTTCTGAATTAACCACATCATATATTGGTCAAGCCATTCGAATGTGTCTCAATGATTTCCTGTTTGTTATAATCAAGAATTTCAAAGGATAAATAAGCAATGAAGGGTTGAGTTGTATGTATACAGAAAAACAATTCCAATTATACCTGCAATTCCTGTGTTTTATACCTACAATTCAAAAAAAAACAGAGATTTAGTTTTATACCTGCAATTATAAGTTACGTTGAGTTCGCATCTGCAATCCTTATTTTTTTCCAGAAATCCGTTGCATAATTTTTCCCAGAAATCCGCGGCATATTTCAATCCTAACCCAAAAATCAAACACCAAAAACAAGTATATTCAAGAAATCACAAAAATCAGTATTCACAGGGAAACAAAACACAAATCCTTAATATTCATAGAAACAATAGGCAAAATCCATCCAAGAAGTCGTGAATTTCCTTCATTCGAATTAAACACCAACTCTAGTTTAATGAAATGAATTCGAATTAAACACCAATCCTAGTTTTAGGAAACGAATTACCTTCATTTGATTCTAGCCAGATTTGCGTGAAGTACGGGTGGAGGAATTGAGGGATTTCCGGCGGATGTGGTTTGTGAGGGAGAAAGAGTGAGAATGGAAAAGTATGTTTGACCAATTTACCCGGTTTTGAAAAGGAAGCAAAGATTTTGCCGGAAAATCAATAAAATTTGGGTTGTTATGGAGAAATTTCCGGTGGAAATATTGGGAGAGATTTCAGGCGGGAATTTTGGGATTTTGTGGAGTAAATGTTTTTTTTTAAAACACATAGAAAAATATATAATAATAATAATAATAATAATTTTTAATAAATAAAAACACATAGAAAAATGTTATACTGACAACAAAAGTGTACAACATAGATATCTCACCATGAAAAAGAGTATGTTGGAAATTTTCAATTTTTTGATCTCTAAAATTTCTAAAATCAATGATGATTATGGTATGTTGTGTAAGCCATTATAAGTTATGTTGTTATTGTATCACTGCCGTAATAAAAACTATTTTGGATTTTAGTTACTATTTTCTGACTTATAATAATATTTTCATGAAAATCGTTATTACTCGATTTGATTCTGATCCATACACTGAATCATACTGATTGTTCTTAGGTTTGACTCTCACTGATCCATACACTGAATCATACTGGTTGTTATTAGGTTTGACTCTCACTAATCCATACACTGAATCATACGGTTGTTCTTAGGTTTGACTCTCAATGATCCATACACTGAATCAAACGGTTGTTATTAGGTTTGACTCTCACTGATCCATACACTGAATCATACTGGTTGTTGTTAGGTTTGACTGTCACTGATCCATACACTGAATCATACTGGTTGTTATTAGGTTTGACTCTCACTAATCCATACACTGAATCATACGGTTGTTCATAGGTTTGACTCTCACTGATCCATACACTGAATCATACTGGTTGTTGTTAGGTTTGACTCTCACTGATCCATACACTGAATCATACTGGTTGTTGTTAGGTTTGACTCTCACTGATCCATACACTGAATCATACGGTTGTTCTTAGGTTTGACTCTCACTGATCCATACACTGAATCATACGGTTGTTATTATTAGGTTTGACAGTCACTGATCCATACACTGAATCATACTGGTTGTTGTTAGGTTTGACTCTCACTGATCCATACACCGAATCATACTGGTTGTTCTTAGGTTTGATTCTCACTGATCCATACACTGAATCATACTTTTTGTTCTTAGGTTTGACTCTCACTGATCTATACACTGAATCATACGGTTGTTATTAGGTTTGACTGTCACTGATCCATACACTGAATCATATGGTTGTTATTAGGTTTGACTCTCACTCATCCATACACTGAATCATACGGTTGTTCTTAGGTTTGACTCTCACTGATCCATACACTGAATCATACTGGTTGTTATTAGGTTTGACTCTCACTGATCCATACACTGAATCATACTGGTTGTTGTTAGGTTTGACTCTCACTGATCCAAACACTGAATCATACTGGTTGTTGTTAGGTTTGACTCTCACTGATCCATACACTGAATCATACGGTTGTCATTAAATCCTGGATAATTCCCAAATAGTGTTATTATCGTTAAATCCCGGATAATTTTAATTTTAATTTTAAATATTGTCATTGATAACAATATTTAATTTATTACTCGATTCGACTCGACTCGTTATTACTCGATTTGATTCTTTCCCACTATAAAAGGTACACAAGGGGATAAGCAGCATCTTTCCCACTCGATTCGGCTTGGATTACCCTAATTTTGGCGGCGGCTAGCAGCATCTATCCAAATCCAATTTTCGTGGCAAGCTTCATCTCCAAATCCATTCTACTTGAACCATGAACGGTAATTTCTTAAGTGTCATATTTTTTTATTTTTCGATAATTATAGTAATTGGTTTGGATTAAAACCCAGATTTCGTTTCTTGTCACGTCTCTATGTCAAATTGTTTCTGATGAAGGGTGAATTTTCTCTAAATTGAAAAACTCTAAAGTGTAATCTGGGTTTCTAACGTTTGGTTTGGTAAACACAGTGAATTTTAAGCACGTTTGGTTTGGTAAACACAATGAATTTCAAGCACTAAGCACTGATTCTGATCCTTAATGTTTACGATGAAGGGTGAATAAATTTTGCTTTGTTTGAAAGTGTGTGTTTCTTTGTGTGTTTGACTATTAAATTGAGTGATATACAATGAATTTGAGTGATATACTGTGAAATTGAGTGATATCATTATAGTTTCTTCTCGGTTTTTCTCCACATGTGTAAACAATGTATCTAATTTAGTTGTTTGTGATAAAAATCTGGGTTAACAATTTAATGATTCTGATGAAGGATTGGTGGCTATTAATAAGAATCGTGTATTGAGTATTGAGGAGGTTGAAGATCTTCAACGCCAGGAATATGAAGAGATGATGAACGACGTTAAGGAACTTGAAGATCATCAACGTAAAGAATACGAAGAGATGATTAAGGAAATGGAGGATTTTGAGGAACTAATGAAAATCGCCATTGAAATGGAAGAGGAAGAAAAAGAAAGGCAAAGGCCCGCACAATATCGGGATTACTATGATTCCTGTGGAAATGAAGTCGACTCTTCGGACTCCGAAGGTGTAATCATTTTCTAACAAAAATGTGTAATGTAAACATAAATGTAATTTTGTTGTTTAATGTGTTAATTTGTGTAATGTGTAATGTAAATATGAATTGTTATCCTTGCTTATAATCGTTCACGGCGCGCGTGTTATTAGTATTGTTGTTATCATCAATTTTGTGTTATCAGAATCATGAAATGATAAATTGATGTGCAGACAAACATAATAAGGAACTCCAATGATGAACCAATTTGTTGTTACAAGATAACAACCAGAATGAGTAAAGTACCATACTAAAGACACCATATAAATAGATACATAATTCATAAATAGATTACAAATAGATATTATTCTAATTGATTATGCATACATATCGAAATAGATATTTCATACATATAGAATTTCATACATAATATAATTCCTATAAATAGATATATAATTCAAACCATTTCATTAGATTCTTCATCTGATAAATGCCATGGCAACTCTCCAATGTATGGTTTCAAAGGCAGAACTTCGTTTCCTTTTGCTAGTGTTCTCCTTCCAGTACGAAGTGGTGTTAGAGAGAAGTTTCCATGCCCTGGCCATACCATCAGATCATGATATACCATGGCATATGATGTTGCAACAACGATTTTATAAGCGTCATTCAGTAAAGGAGTTGTTTCATAAATCTTTGCGCATAGTTGATTGACTTTTGCCTGCATTTTGTCAATATCACGATCATGTTTTTCACCCATTGCCCGTTGTTGTGTCTTCAATTGTTCAATCTCCCTTTCTAACATGCTAACTCGATTTTCCATGTTTGTTGATTGTTATGTTTTCTTTCGAATTTTTTGCAAGTTAATTGATGTCTTTACTTATTTATACACTAGGCATACCTCTTTAGTTAAGTTGCATCTCTTCGTGTGAACAGTCGTGTCTCTTCGTGTGAACAGTTGTCTCTTTACTTATTTATACACTAGGCATACCTCGTGGGTTCATAATATTGACTATACCTCTCCTATTCAAGACAGTCTCACCATGTTTATGCTTTGACTCCGTAGATAAAAAGCCTTTGGTTGGAGATATCGAGTCTTCCATTTTACAACAACACAATTCATAAAATTCATGTCCACTTAGGTTACTAACCAAATTCATAACATTCATAAAATTCATAAAATTCGGATTACAAAACCAAAACATTCATAAAATTCGGATTACAAAACAACCACTTAGCGTAACCAAGAAACGGAACAACATCCACTAATTACCTTTTCTTATCGTAACCAAGAAAAGGAACACATCATCGGTGCTATGTTCATAGAAGCTAAAAACGAGTTCATCCCCAGCAGTCACTTTGTTGTCATCATAAAAGAACCGCATTCCTTTTATCCGGACTCGCTTATTCCCCTTAGTCGTAGCATCAGTCCTAGCATAACACCAATTACGCCCAGCAACATGCACACCCACAAGCCTATTTTTTAGCAATCCTTTTGCTCTTGCAAAAGTGATTGGGACATTCTGAAAAAACCGGAAAAATAAAATTAACCATTATGAACTAAAAAACGAGATAAATCACTATCAATCAAATTCAAAAAACAACTATCAATCCGATAACACCGTACCACATAGCCACGAAGTAAATCTGTAGAGGTAATAATCTTAGTGAACGAATTATCACTGCCAATTAACTCGAGATCTTCATCACTACTACTGTCACTGCTTATAATGTAGACTTTTGGTTCGGAGAACAGACAATCTCGACTGCTGCTATCACTATCCGCCATTGCACCTAGCATAAGAAGGAGAAATGAAATGAATGATCACTTTCCACCCTTTTTTTTGGAAATTTTACAGAGAAATTCACTAGATCGAATCATCCAAAAAGCAATTTCAAAAAACCCTAAAAATAACAAACCACATACCTGCACCGCCTACCTTCTCTGAAAATTTCGATATGAAGGTATGAAGAAACAAGACGAAAGTGAAGAGTTATGATGGGGCGGCAGGCAATAAATGGGGAGGGAATTGAACCGTGTGCATTTGAACAACCGTCTACTCTTATTTTGGAATTAAATAGGAAACCTACCCCCCCCCCCCCCTCCTACCATTTACTTAAAATAAAAAAACTAGAAATGGATATTGTATTGTAATTGATACATAATGACAATAGATTACAAATATATATTGTACTTGATTACAAATAAGTACTTCTAATCTATTAAAAAAAACATGAAACCCTAATTTTCCCATAAATAAATAACAATCTAAAAAATCACATAAAATCACTTAAACTAAAACCGTAATGTTTACTCCCTCTGCCCCGATATATTAGAGATGTAGATATGCTAATATGCTAAGTTAAAAATGCTTTTCTTATATTTGAGGAATGTGCTAACCGTGGCATAAAAAACATAAAACCCTAATATATCCCATAAACACATTACAATCAAACAAAAATCACATAAAATAACATATATCCCATTAACACATTTAAATTATATCATCTATAGAGCCTCAAATTTTGTGTCAAATATATAGTATACATACTATATATTTTTAGGCTTTTTAATACTATATAACTTTTCAAAATATCCATTTATAGAGTAAAAACCCTAACATTTTTTTAGTTTTTATCAAATCTTCCGGAATACTCATTTGAAATTTGATAGATTTGTCATACAAAACATAAAACCCTAACATTTTTTTAGTTTTTCTCTTAAAAGTTTAGATTTATACTATGTAAGCTTGTAGTAATCTCATAAATTGATATTTTGAGATGTATACTATGTAAGCTTGTACTAATCTCATAAATGGATATTTTGAAAAGTTATATAGTATTACCTATAATAGCTCTTTTTTTGTTACTCATTTTTCGGTGGATAACAATTTTTTTTGTACTTACGTAAATAAACCAAAACCCTAATGTCCATAAGCAAATTACCCTAATGTCCATAAACAAATTACACATCAGAAAAACAAAATATCGAGTAGGAGAAAGACATATTGTTGCGAATTAAAACTAAATCGAATTGAAAAAGAATTGGAATTGAACAAGAGATAAACTGGAAGATGAACATATTCATATTTTGAATAGTCGGAAAAAACTATTTTGCAAGATTACATCAATTGGAACTGAAATTCAACAAGAAAACAGAAAGCTTAACTAATTTCTAATGCTGATGGAACTTTATATAGGTTGGAAACAATATAATTTATGTTCAACCGACTTCTAATCAATTAACCAACTTTCTGCACGAATGTTCGACGAAATGCCTTCTAGGGGGGCAGTGCTAGGCATTGCTAGGCACTGCACAGGCAACGCTCAGGCATTGCTAGGCACTGCACAGGCATTGCACATACGCATTGCACACGCATTGCTAGGCACGGCACAGGCAACGCTCAGGCATTGCGTGGGCAAAACTACTTCCATGCTTCATATGGTTTGATACATATACTATGGTTTTAATTACTTATGTTGTAGGCAGCAGCATAAGTAGAATTATATGTATTACATAGCTGCAATTTCAGTCCAAAATAACATTAAATTACGCCCTCTTTCAAATCATATACGCCTTGAGATCAATGTTGATCAACAAACCTTTTTTCAAGACTTCAATACTCAATAGCAATATATTTGTAATGGAACCTCCACATTTATTCATAAAGACAAACAAAAAAAGTGTAACATTTCCTCCCTTCATATATTCCATAAGATTGTATTGTAAGCACCATTGTAGTTGTAATACAAAATCCAAAAATTACTTCATTCAAACTTTTTCCTTTTCCCTGGATTTTTCAATTCTAAGACATTAATCACCTTTTGATATAGTGAAACCAAATTTTTTCTCTTGTACGCAAAAAAAATCAAATCATTTAGCACAAAAAATCAACAAATCTAGAAATGAAGGATCAAAAATAAAACCATTTAAAATTATCAGCAAACCAAATCACTTGCAATTAGCAGCAAGTTCCAAAGAATTTCGAAAGAGATTGTTATGAACACAACTGTAAATAGCCGTAGGGATTCTCTAAGTTGCTAATGGGAGTTAGTTAGAACTGTAATAGTTAGTTGGAGCTGTTAATGAGTTTGTTAGACACAGTTATTGACTAATAAGCAATGTAATTAGGTATAAAAAGGAGAATAAACAGAAATGTAAAGGTTACTGGTTGATAATCAGTAAACTCATACCTTCCCGGCTATTTTCTTCTCTCTTTTCTGCAAATCTTCTGTTTTTCTGC
Source organism: Gentiana straminea (assembly GCA_036785695.1). Classification (NCBI taxonomy): domain Eukaryota; kingdom Viridiplantae; phylum Streptophyta; class Magnoliopsida; order Gentianales; family Gentianaceae; genus Gentiana; species Gentiana straminea. Next base: position 563,506 of record JAVUPR010000160.1, read on the forward strand.
AATTCTCCCTAATTTTCTCCTCTCAATCCCTAACAGAGATACTTAATGGCTGCAATTCTCCAAAATTTTCTCCTCTCAAACCCCAACATTCAATGGATTTCTGCGTTTTTATGGGAAATGGATTTCTGCGTTTTTCTTCCATGGATTTCGTGAATTTGGAGAAAAAAGAGGAGAAATAGAAGTTAACGGCAATTCTCCTCAATTGATTTCTGCAGTTTTTTTCGGAAATAGATGGAAATGGATTTCGGCTGAGTTTTTCTTCCATGGATTGCGTGAATTGGGTGGAGGAAAAATAGGAGAAATAGAAGTTAACGCCAACGTGAAGGAGTCTGTGAAAGAAGGGGGCATTTTAGTCTTTTCAACTGTTTTTAATATTTCCCCCCTTTTTCATTTATTTTTTATTTAGCAGTTTTAGTCAAAGTCCTTTTACGCAAACATATCCCCTCGGGACCCTTTTAAATGAATTCCCCTTTCGAATATGGCAAGAAAAGATGTTGCCTTGATTCGGATTTGAACAACCACGATTCGGAAATCGTTTTCGGAAGGTTCGAAGGAAGAAAGCTGCTATCTTTATAGCAAATCGTTGCCGATTCGATGGTAATCTGTTCATGGCAACGTGTCTACACACGAAGGTCGTGATTCAGAGCATTCAACACCGAATTTCAAGGGATTTCGTTCAAAATTCTCAACAAGGTGATATCCTTCCTTTTAATGTTAATATCGTATCATTTATTTCTGATTTTGTTTCAGAAATCTGCCTGATCTTTCTTTTTACGCCTCTATGGAAGGATTGACTAGTGAAGGCTCGGTGCTGTAAAGTTTCCATCCTTATTGCTGTTTCGTTGTACTTAAAGCCATGGATACTCAGCCCTCTCAATTCGAGTGGAATGGCGTTTCTGATCGAAGCATTAAATGTCCGATTCACTGTTTTTCAGGGAAGCTTCCTCTCCATTATTTTCGTTTAATGTAACGTTTTGTTTAAATGATAAAACCAATGCATGTCGTTACAGGTTCTGAGTATATATCATATCATATATCTTTTTAGTATAAATTGTAGTATGGTCTTGCTGTATAAATATGTCTGTGATGCAAGTCGTATACTCTTATGTATTCATATGATGTTCAAAATGTGCCGTATCTGGCATAAATTTGAAAGTGATATACTAATATAGTATTACAGTATTTGTATATGTGCTATATTTTTATTTTATATATATATATATATATATATATATATATATATATATATATATATATATATATATATATATATATATATATATATATATATATGTGTGTGTGTGTGTGTGTGTGTGTGTGTGTGTGTCAACTGTGTATGTGCATGGTAGAGGTTAAAACACATATGACAAGTTTGTATCCTATATATAGCATAGCTAAAAGTCTGATTATTGCTTTAGAGATATAGTCGGTATGTATATATTCGAACATGCTACAGTGGCTTTGTGTTACTATACCTATCCGTTAATTAGGCCCGTAAATGCCTTTCATATATTCTATGAGAACATCCTAGTATGTCAAAGTTTCTTATAGTTATGGAATGTATTTGAGAGCGATATCTTTATGTGTATTTGATAATACATATTAGTTTATGTGTTGTAGTATATTGTGCATACTTTTTTAAAGCTGAGATGCTAATGATCTTAATTGTATATCTTAAAGTTTATATGGCTGTTAATATTGGAATATTAGTGATTGTTTTCTATGTGATTGTCAAGTTGTTACAGACTATATAGTATAAACCAGAATGTATGAAATATGTGAACTTTATAGTTTCAGTCTATTCTCACATTAATATGAATTTGATGCTGCCTTAATCCGATTCTCTTGCAGATTTTGCGGTTTAGACAGTCTTCTATTTAAGGCATGATCTGTGTGCTGGTCCTCTGATACAGTGTTGATTCATAGCATTAAAAGCTGAAGATTGCAGCCTTCAATCGCTGATTCTGCCAGGACAATCTTCTCTCACCACATGTGCTTCTTCGAACCGGTGAATATCTACCCGGTTCGTAGTGAGTTCAAATTGGTTTCACACTTAAGGCTTTAAGGTGCTCTACCCCCAAGTCCTATAAATAGCCACTCATATCAACCTTGGATGGCACCAGTTGATCACATAGCAATCCGACATTTTCATACTTTTCAAAAGTCTTTTCTTTTTGGTTGAGTCTGAGAGTGTGGGCAAAGGAGGTTGAGTATCTTGTGGAGATAGTGACTGATCTGAAGCTACTGTATTGGAGGAAGAGCATTTCATCCAACAACTCATGTTTCGGGATCGGTGAAGGTGAAATTCGAGGTTCTTCTTGTGCGAAGGTACTCGAATTGCCCTTTTGTTGTTAAGTTTTTGCCCCCGTATTGCTTATGTTGATATCGTGTCTTAGTCTCAATTAGTTCACTTGTGTAGTATTTAATTGAGTCTATTGTGTTTTGAGTTCTCCTTGATTCAAGTCTTGGTCTTAGTGTGTGTAAAAGGACATCGCATCGTTTCGAATCTGTAGAATTCTCTTGCTAGAGAAATTCGTGCGGTGGAAGACCGCCTTCGCATTGCTTGAAATTCGATTAGTGTGGCCTTGTACACACACCACGATCAAGCTCGAAAAAAGGATCGATCAAAAGTGTCGGGTTTGAGTAACCCGTTGATCCGTGTTTTATCCCATTGTTTTAGAGTCTACCGAATCGGTGTGTTTCCTTACCGATTCGGTGTGGTCGTGTGCTTGACTCGTTTAATTTGCCTCATATTTTCTCGCCCGCACCTTGCACACTTGCACATTCCGCATCACATCCGCTTGTTCTTGGAGCACCGAATCGTTAATCTACCGTGCCTCAATATATCTCGATTTCATCATCGTGTTTAAATTAATCTTCGTTGTGTTGCATCGTTGATTTTGTGATTCTCCATCTCGCTAAGTTTTATATTTGATCTTGGTGATCTTGTGCATCCGGAACCGAATATCCAATCGCTATATAGTACTTTTTGCCGAACTTTCTTTGCCGTTCAATTTTTGCCGAAACTTGTTTGAGAACTTAACCCGCCGCACTTGATCATATCTCGTTGAACTTCGGTGGTGCCGTAATCCCGAATTCGTGAATACGAGCGCCGTAATATCTTGCTTTGACTAATCCGAAACCTATTTCGAACCGTTCCGAACATAATCTGTTAAAGGCTTAGTGACGATGACGGATTAAGTCACCTTAATTATCCGGGCTCAAATATGAATCTAGTGATGAACACACAAAACCCTAATGCCAAAAAGGAATGAGGTGGTGGATTTTTATGTTTGTGGCTGAGTCTAAGACTGTATCTTAGATTGCCTACGTATCCTGTTATATTCCAGGAATCAAGCCTTACGTAGTTCCTGGATTGGGGTATTTATAATGACAATACTTGCCTAAACCCTAAGGTTAAGTCGGCTTGTGTTATTGTCAAACTTACCCTTAAATGGGCCTTAAACCCTTGCCCAAGCTATCGCTATTAATGGGCTTGGACAGCTGGTGCGGACCCTGTCCTCGATGTCGATACCTCCGACCTGCGGTGATCGACTCTAGACTCGTTGTCCTACACTGCTAGCTGGTCTGGACTCTGTCCTTATGGACTTGTCGTCTCACACTGCTCGATAGTCGATAGTCGTAACCTGGAACCGATTAGATGGCCCTAGCCTCGATCCTGGGTCTCGACATGGGTATGCTGAGACTGATTTATCATGTGGTGACCAACCGATAGACGACACGTGGAGGGAGTGAAACCCTGTATCGTCACTTAGTCTATAGTCTTTTGATCTGCTGAGCTTTTATTGCTGCATAGCTGCTGCCTTGCTATGTTGTTTTAAAATTTTGTAATAGGCTTAGTATTAAGCTTTGTCGAATTGTTTTTGTATTGTAATTGATACATTCTGTATTAGATCAGTTTGATAACATCACAATCAGAATATGTTTTTGATCATTTTGGGCTGCAAGTTGTTTTATCAACAATAAAGTTTTAATCTAATTTGTTTGATTCTTTTATACACTTGCAAACGTGCTAAAAGTCTTGATCAAATCAGTTTGCTGCTTGCTTAGTTTAATTAGTCCAACTAATATACACTAAGTGTCAATTAATTTGCTGTTTGTATTCTTATACTACATATTTGCTTTGTGCAATAACTTGATTTTACCACAATAAATTAATCCCTTTGATCACTTAGGTTATACAACATAAGTGAATAGTTTATTAAATGAGCTTCCGCACTTAATTACTAGTACTTGTGTTAAGTTTCGAAAAGAGTTTAAAAATCACCTACACTCTATTCAACCCCCCCCCCCCCCCCTCTTCTAGAGTGTGTTTGCGCCTATATCAATCCAACAAGTTGTTCATCTGCTAAGATTTAATATAAGGAATGAGCTACGAAGCTCAGTAAGGAAACCTTGCATCAAAGGGAACTAATATTCTAGGGACTGGACAAAATTCCAGTCTTTCTTTCGCAAATAAATACATAGAAATAATACAACAATAATATTTAACAAACCTACTAATATTGCTTGAACATAAATAAATATGAGTGGAAGCAAATAGTCATTTCATGCCTTACAAATTAATTTACTAACATACATCACATTTCTAACTTTACTGTACCATTTCTCTAATCATAACTGAACATTTCTGTAATTGCATCGGTTCACGAGTACAACGCCACATTTATTTTATCCCAATGTGGAGGGCCTGATATCTAACTGTGTGACAGACCGGAAATATCCACTATTTTATTCCGTATACGGGGCCTGACCGGCTCCAGCCTGTTCTCCCTATTTTATCCCGGGAGCCGGGCCTGAAGGTGGGGACCTTCGAGAGAACCAATTTTCTATATCTCCTTACTAAGATGACCACTTTCTCACCATACATTACTTTTATTTATACATTCGTAATTTCACTGATACATACCAATAACAACACAAATTGACTACATAGTGCATGCTTAATATCGTCAATACTTTGCTTGTTATATATGACGTAAAATAATAACTGACATGCTAAACGTTTTGGAAATTCACGTACTGCAAAGCTACTGTCCATTTTCTAAATAAATTAGTTACTGCAAATAAAACAAATGAAAACATTGCTTTAACAATCATCAAGGTCACCATTTTTATTTGTTAGGAAAACTACCACACATTTTTCGTACACTTTCCGTATTCCTTTGCAGATGATAAAATCTAACTAATATCCAACTAAGTAATATGATAAGGTAGCAACAGTCGGACCAAAGATCGATCCTCTCAAGTAACTTTACCCTTAAGTTAGTATTTTTTCATATAATGAACGTAGTTTTGGAAAAAGTTAATCAGTGGCTAGACGTTTTACACTTTGGAGGTGTGTGGTTGGATCATGCATACTTGAGAGAATATCCTCTCAAGTTACTTGAGAGGATCCTATCCCGCAACAGACAATTACAATTCTACAGGGTGCGTCTTTTTAGGTTTCTTTCATTTACTTTTATTTCCATTATGTTTAATTATTTGTTCCACTTTGTAAATTCTGAAACATATATACAAATTCCACCGTACAGATAATCAGTCTATACCTTTACTAAATCTGCTGTAAATAATATGGTATTATGTGCGAATTGGCCCAACACTCTTATTCACATATATAGTTCTTAAGACATATTTCAAACACAGTACATTTCCAAGTTAATTACGGCAACAAGTTTCGACATATATATATTTCGTTTCCCCAGTACTTTCAAAAACATGGAAGAACCAAAACATATAATCAAAGACAAACAACTTAACACATAAATTAACAAAACTTTGATGCAATGGAGTCCTTACCTTGTTGGCTTGAAATAGAAATTGTAGGATCCTCTTCCACTAGAAAATACTCCTCACCTAAAACATGAATTTTGGTGTTTACTTAAAGATTTTAACACAAAATCCTGATTCTCTACTAAGAACACAAATAGGAATAAGGAGTATAACTTACTACACACAAAATGGCTGCGTTTCTTTAACTTTTTCCTTGCAGTAAAGTGCTCCAGAATTTTTGGTGTTTGAAAGAAAAGTTGAGATAGAGAAAGGTGAAACAAAAAGGCTGAGATTGTTTTGTTTTTTTAGGGAGACTTGTTGTGCAGACCCATTAAGTTTAAAATGTGTCATTTTCAACAAAAACCTATGTTTTTTTAAAGGGTGACAAGGTGGAAGTTTTATTATGTAAATAACTCCCTTTGGAAGTTATGACTGATGTGCGGTTGTAGTAGAAAGACACGTCCCAATTTGTCTAAATCCTTTTCATTTTTATTTTATTTCATTTTTCCTTACCTTTGCAACTGCACCTGTACTTGAAAGAATCCCGTGTGTTGTCCCCGTTTTCTTATATATACTAGTAGGGTTAGGTCTTGCACCGCAAGGCCTTTGTGAGGCCCTAGTTGTATTAATGGAGTAACAGAAAATGTAAAGAAGTAAAAACCATGTAATTTACAGGCTGAATACAAACCTTAGCAGGTAGGATAAGTCATAAGTTTATATTACATGCACTCGAAAGATATATAATTCGAAAATAGTCGATGTGATGACAATGCAAGCACCGTTATCATAACTCCATCAGCCTTTTCAGACAAAGACTGATGGATGCAAAAGATGGGGAAAAGCAGGCAAATTGGTGTGCCAGGCAGAATATATTACAAGCAAAAGTTGTTGATTTCTAACAACATTATTCAGTCGTCCTTAACATTCTTTTCTGGTCCTTTGTTCTTTTTCTTGGGTGTTCTCGCAAGGTCGTTGGGATTTGAATCGGGGCTTCTAAGTTGGCATGGTCCAGATCGTCCTCAGTTATTGTGCCAAAGCTAATGGATCTCTTCGCAGCTGGGGATTGAGAACTGGTGGATGGTAGCTGGACACACTCTTGGATGACTTCATCAAGGATTTGTTTTGTTGTTGGTGTGAAGAATTCAGTCTGTGAGGTAGTTGTTTTAGTTGAATCAGGTGACAAAAGTGGAATAGCATGAGATACAGCAGAATCAGTGGTTGAAGCAAGCATCTGTGGGTCATTTTGCGCTGCTGTTTTGTCTGTAGTAAATGCTTCTATTTCTTCAAGGGTGTATGTTTTAAGTACCACGTATCTTCGAAGCGTTGTATCATTCATTGTTGTGTCATAGTATTTGACGAAGCACACAACTTCGGTGTTATCCATTGCAATGGAAATATCATCCATAACAGAGTGTCCCTATAACAATAAGGTCAGTATAATGTGAGTAAAAGCTGAGTGTAGTTAAAACAGTAAACTGAAACATATATGAGCAAGGGGTTTAGGTGTATATTTTAAGATGGTTCTAATCAACTACTTAATGTGCAGAGAAGGGATGGATCACTCAGCTTGTCTGCACATTGTATACTATGGTATATTATTTTCAGCTGTAATATACTATGGTAACCATAGTATGGCATAGTATACCACGATCACACAAGGCAACAACAATATAGACTGCACATTGTACACCTAATGCAAGAGTTAGGCATGACCACATACATGATCAGTATAAGTTCATTTTTTTCATGTTTCCCACATTTTGTCTTTACACTTTTGTACCAGCTAGAGTGGACCTGCAACTTAAATATGGCTAGAGTGGACCTGCAACTTAATGGATTTTGAATTTCCCGTTTGTGTGTAGACTCTAATGTATCGCTTGGAAAAAGTTTCAGTCTCATTGTCTTCATTTAAGAGATGACGCTAACTTGGTCAACAGTTGGTTTGTTGTACACTTTTTGGTTAAGATTAGGGTTGGTTTGCAAAAACAGATATTTATCTTCGATGTTAGGTATGTTTCGAAGGGCTCAGAAAAAGCGTGCATACGAGTTTTCTTCAATTACTTGAAGTAAAGAGGTCAGAATAGTTTCTGACAACCTTGAACATACGTTCAGTCTAGCAGCCACTTCATAATCCGTGTCATGGAAGTATAACTGTAAGTTTTGAAGGGGACCATTAGCAGGCAGTAAGTCATTTAAAAAATGATATATCTGACCCTGCACTCTAAAGGTGTATACACCTTTGTTTCTTCGTGACAATTCATTGTCATATCTCACACCTAGGGATGTAAAGGTTAGGTGGTTGTTGTATGTTCGTACCGAACACCTGAACATCTTAGCATCTGCTGTAGTAGATGTCAACAAGCCTTTCATAATGTCAGGGATGTTAGCATATGCCAGTGTTACATCTCCATTCGAACAACACATGTTTGTTGTTCATGTTTAAATTTTTTAGCTCCACAATGATAACAATCTTTTGGTTTTTTAAGCTCAATTAATGATGTGGCAATGGTTCCTAACAACTCTCTACCGCTGTTTAGTGTTGAGGCCGAACTCAATTTTGTACGGTATCTCTTACTCCTAATTGTTTTCTTTTTTCATCGTAAGATGGATGCCTCTCTATAATTTGGATAGATGGCATGTGTCTGTGATGTAAAGGAATGCATTTCAAGAGTATCATTCATTGATAAACAAGCCTCTCCATCAACCGACGGAGGCGAGACAGGCCGAGACTGCTGTTTTTTGGGGTTGGACACAATATGTTCAACATTCATGTTACTGCAAGGCAATATATTATGTTCATGAGAAGAACACATGTCAGGAGTTTTGTGTTTGGGTTTTGTTGGTGTCATGGCACAAGTTTTTTTGGATTGTCTGGGTTCAACGACGGAGGTAGCATTTTTGTTTACCAAATGCCTACCTTTTTTTATTGCTAAGGATGGAACTAAGTTTCTTTTGTGGGTTTTAGTTCTATATGTTTTTTCTTTCCATCGTAAAATAGCTGTCTGTCTATACGCATACATGTCTATAATTTGCGGCGGCAGAGCTGCGGCTCTAGTGAACAAGCCATAGGCATGATGGATACAGGAAGGAATTGCCTCTGTTTTGAACTGGCCATGGTGTGTTGTGCGGTCTGTTCTTGACATAGAATGGCATCAACATGTTCTCTAGGGGAGTATCCTGACCTAGGCTTTGCAATTCCTTTACTACGCATGTAACTGTTAAACAATACCTGATCACCACAATGTTTTTTTCCCTGACACACCAAGATCTATAAGCCAACTGATTTGCTTTTCTAACATTCACCACAAACTAAGACTTAGGAAAGGATAAGTACACTATCGTGAATAGGGAGATCTACAGAAAAGCAATATTTACCTACCCAACAACAAACATGAAGGGCTAAACTCCTTGAAAAGAAAGCTTATATGCCAAGCCAATGAAGACATCTTTCTTGTACTGATGTTTGTAGAAATATGTTTATCATTAAAAGCATAGCAACACAGCAATGACTTGACAGGAAAGAAGACGCCACTACAACTATGCTTGTTTTATCTAATTGACTAAGAAGCGAAGGGAACATGGTTTCTATTGCTAGCATTCATGACACATCAAGACCTAGGTTTATGGATTCTATATGCATATATCCATAAGAAAGAAATGTTTTTACAGACAGCATTAAAAAAAAACTTTAGCCTACATGAAAAGAAAGAACATACCCAAAGGCAATGGAGAAATCTTTCTTGTAGGTATTTTGTTTGTAGAACCTGTAGAAAGAATACACAAGGAAAAGTAAAAGAAGGGAACAAAGTTGCTATAGAACACTCATTTTCAGAACTAACAAAGGCCACAGCAGCAATGAATCAATTATTGGCAGTTTTTTCGAAGCCCTGACTCTAAGGAGAAGATGTACTACAGCAATTTGCATGGTGAACAAAGTTTTACCGAATCCCGGAGTCCTTTTCATCATAAAATATCACATAACAACAACAAAAGCACATAAAAAGCAAAATCTTTTAAGCAAAATCCTATCAGAACCATCTGTTACCCATAGAAAATAGTGCTTTCTTCAAGTGAAAAAAAGTAAAATAAATGACAAAATTATTCTTAAATATTCAAAAACCAGAAGAAAAAAAATCATGAAAATCAAGCCTCAGTAGGAAAAGATTTACACTGTCATGTACACACTTCGATTAAGAAGGATAGTCAAACATGAAAAAGGAAGGAAAAAAGTGAAGATTAAACCATCAACCAAACTTCATCACATTCAACTAACTTACTTGAAAAAAATACTAAAGGAAAGCCAACGATTCTACATCTCAAAAAAAAGGCAACGATTCTGGATAGAAACAGAGCTTTCCAGTCCTAAAACCAAAGGGAAAAACGCAAAATTATTGCTAAATGCTACAACAGTGAAAAAAAAAACCGGAAAAAGTAAAAATCATGGAATCAAGTCCAAAGAAGATCCGCATGCTATCATGTGCAACAAAACACCGTAAAAGGAACGATTTGTATTTAAGCATCTAAATGAAAGAAAAGAAAGTCCCTATGTAATGAAACCTCTAAAAATGAAGACTGAGAAGCAAAATTTAATCATATCGTTTGGTGGAGAAAGAAGAGCCAAAAACATGAAATCTAAGTCACAAAAGAAGATTCGCGATCGACAATTGTACCAACACTTCGATTTAACAAAAAAAACGATTCATCATCCTTGAAACAAAGAAATCAAGATGAATCAGTAGAAACAAACAGTGAGAAGGATACTCTGTTTAGTACGGGGAAAGGACTCCAGAAATTGGAATCATCAACTAAATATACATGTAAAAAGAAACTAATAAAATCCTAGAAGAATAAAATGCTTTTAAAAAATAAAAATAAAACATCGATACTCATATGTTAACAGCAAGCTGGGCTTTGGAAAGCCCGTACTTTCTTAATCCTTGAAGTTTCAAAGCGCTAGCAGAAATGCAAAATATGGAAGGATGGAACTGAAAGGAAATGAGACATGATTAGAGGTTTAAGAGGAGGGAATCTTAAATTTTGAGAAATCAATTAAGGATGGAATTTTACATCTCATCCAGCACAACTCTGTTTACAGACATTCATGGATTGCTTTGGACTTTTCTAGGACTCCTATAGATGAGAGATTGCATACTCATTCACAGATGACAAGATATTTAAGCTGATGCAAACAAGTGTAGTGCACAGCAAACTTAGCAGACTGACTTCATATCTTGGACAAGTCTAACTGTTGTAAGAGAACTCTAGTGCATACAGGACTGAACTTAATCTGAGACATGGACAGAAGGTAGGACTGATGCAAGACATCACAGAATCAGCTGGACTTGGACTTAACTGATGCGTCAAGAGTAAGACAACATGACTAATGGAGACACGAGGCACGCGGATGAACTGGACATGGGCCAAAAGCTAATAAAACCAAACCTGAAATAGAAGCTGAGACTTCATATCTTGGACAAGTTTTACTTGGGGAAATGTGGATAACACATTGTTCATTAAAACACAACAGATTGTTATCTCAGAGTTAATATTATAGAACAGCTTTATGCAAAGTGAATCCATTGAACAGCTTTATGCGCTAAACATCTCAATTTAAACACAGTAAAGTAAACAGCTCAATTATAGAACTGCTTTATGCACTAAACACCTCAATTTAAACACAAATCAACCTTCTTTAGAGAAGATATCCAGAAGCCAACATCTACACTTAAGGAAAATGGAGAGCCTTAAGTTTATGGTTTACAACAGAGCCTTATATATCCTAGAAAATCTTGAATTATCATTTCCCCAAAAAACTTAAGTTTTTAAAAGAGATGTTATTTCCAAATCATTGAGTTGGCTGCCATTATCATTTTGTTCATTATTAAAAACAGAAATCTACATGATTTGTTTATTATTACCCTCTTTCATACACCAAACATCTGAACTAAAACACATAGTAGGATATTTTGCAACATTAACTCTAACCAGAACTCTTGCAAGCATGTTCATTATTTAAAACATGGAAAGACTGCAAAACATTCACAGCAAAAACCATCTTAATGAATACTCTAACCATTCTTGGGTCATTAGTACCCTCTTTCATACAACAAACATGTCAACTAAAACACAGCAGCAACTCTTTTCTAGTTTTCAGCAACATGAACCTCAACCAGAACTCTTGCAAGACTTGAACCAAAATGAAGTATATTCAGTATTAAAAACACAGCAACACTGCACAACATTGACAGCAAACCCAAAAAAAGGAAATGAATAAACAATCAAACCACAAACAGGTCAGCAACAACAAAGTAGCAAGCAACTGATCATGTGATGCTTTGAGCAATTTCAGCTTTCAAAGCAAAAAGAAAGACTAAAATAACAAAATACTCTTTCACCAAATTCCACAACTGAATCCCACTAAAATAATGTTTAAAAAACCAAAATCATGAAACAAATTATTCTATACTGCACATAGGCCAAAATCACAAGCCTTAAAGTGAAACCCTATGGCCACAGATGATAAATTCCAGAAGAAAAAGGGAAGGAAAAAAAATGTATAAACACAGCTAGCAAAATTGGGGTTCGATCATAGCTGTAAATCGAACCTAAAATAAGGAAAACTGTAAATCGAACCTTGGCAATAACAGCTAGAAACAAAAAGATGGAAAAGGTAGTGGTTTTATGGAGAAGCAAACAGGATAGATGCATAGGTAATTATCATCAAGGCTAAGCGAGCACAGCAAACTTACCAACCCAATCTGACAAATCCAATGAAAACAACCCAGCTGCATCTTCGGTCATACAGACATGCATGTGGGAATGTCAATCCCCAACCTTCCCTCTGTCAAGTAAACCAACTCCACACTTGAGTGTTTGACAATAGCCGAAAACCGGAATCGCCGGTCAGCAGTGTACAGCGAGGCTGAAGTTGATCTGGGGAAAAGCTACAGCAACGGTGACAATCTGATACCAAAAAAAGGGGTGTTATTGTTGGGCTCCCTATTTTCTTTCTCAGAACGGGCCTAGCCCAACCAAACGATAGATAGCTGGGCCGTACAAAGCTTCTATTAATAAAATGCCATAGGAAGATAAATTTTGGCAAATATATGTTGTCAAACATATTCTGAGGGATTAAGTAAACCCACATGGAAGGAAGGGGTTGAGACCCTTCTTTCTTCTAAAGTAGTAGGATATATAATGAATTTTTTTTTTCAACGTCACCTAGATCCGAAAATGAGGTGGAAAAGAAATTAAACTTGAGGCATCACACCTGATGCCCAAGAGCCAATATTCTTCTGGCCTGTTTCAATTTACACTAAATCAACAAATTTAAGTCTTAACTGAATTGGCAACATAGTCAAAATGAATGATTGAAGAGTTGAAACAATTACCTCTTCAGCTTTATCATTCAAGCCTTGAAATATTATCTACCTATCTTAGAAGAAGAAAGGGATTAGCCCATGCTTGACATGTGTCCCATTTTAATGCCTTTGCTTGCTAGCCACGTGTTTTTTTTATTGGCTCTACCCTCTTTTTTTTATATTGACTGTACCCTCTTCCAATCCAATTATGTCTGCCTTCGGCCCTTCTATGCCCGAATTCTTTTCGCATAAATGGGCTGGAAATGCTAGCTATTTAGGCCCATGGAAATAATTGCATTGTTGCATATACATAAGACTACTAGACTACTAGACTACTATATTATTTATTAAAATATAATAATAATAATACTCATAATATTATTGCCTTGTCAATTCTATTTGTTACCTCCATTATATTATTATGGCTTGTTGATTATTGAAATTTTGTTGGTTGGCTCGGATTTAGCACCTGAACACATCACATGAATGTGTCATTAGGCTATGAAATGTGTGAAAAAATATATTAGAATACTAATGCATCAATAAATCATGAAAAGCAATCACCAACTGAACACAAAAAATTGTCATATATTAGAATACCAATGCATCAATAAAGTGCTAATATAATCATTTGTGAAAAAGTGAAGGGTCCCTTCAAAAAAAAAAGTGAAGGGTATATACGTCAATACAGTATCAAAACACAACATATTAATTATATTTTTTTTAAATAGTTTTATTTAACTGTCGCAGTTGTTAAAAACGTATATAAATTAAATAGAGAAGTTAATACTTTGTCTTTGACATCAAAATGACAACAATACATGTTGACTATAATTAATGCAATATTATTTTCACTTTTTCATTTTTTAATAAATAATGGTAGATTTATAAAAACACCATAAATATTGCTTTGCCAACGGAAAGAGAATTTTGTAAATGAATGTTTCCAAAATGGAGAGTGATAGGGTTACTTCGTGAAGTCCACCGTTTTTACAATGATATCATCACACCACATGTTTTAAACATGTAAAAAAGATTTAAAAAACTTGAGCAAATCACAACCACAAGTCTACATAATTTTTACATTCAACATAATCTTGTGGTTGTGATTTTTTCAAGTTTCTTTTAATTTTTTTTTACAAGTGAAAAACATGTGGTGAGATGACGATGTTGATCGATTACGTAGATTTGAGGGAGTAGCTCTATCACTCTCCGAAATAATATTTCTAAAATTTCCTTGTGGTGGTTGTAGTAAAAAAAAATATTAAAAATATCCTTGTAGTGCCAAAAGTAATTTAAAGTGTGCCGAAAGTTAATGTGGTGCCGAAAGTAAAATTGTGATGCCAATTGAAGCCGTCTATATTTATAAAGTGAATATATTGTATTTATAACTTTTATAATAATAAAGAGTCTATGCCGTTTTTTGTTCTTCGCGATGCTCCTTTTAAATTTCAAAAGCAGATAGTTGCATAAGATGACTGTAAGAAACACCACAAAACTGTAGCCAACACAAAACCGGAAATCGCAGAAACTATGTTATAAGCAACTTTTAAGCTTTACCAAACTAAGACCATGTATGCATGTGTTATATTCTAAAATCTGTGAGAAAAATGGAACAATACTGTGGTTAAATCATATCCAAAATGTATTACCAAACCAATTTTATGTCTTATATTTTAATGTTTACTTTCAAACAATGTTTCTATACCAAGGGCCTTATCAGGGCCTTGCGGTGCAAGGCCCAACTCACACTAGTATTATATAGAAGAAGGGGAAATTGTTTGCTGAGAAGTCTTGGAAACAATTCCCACAAAAAGAGTCATTTGAATACCGATTTATGGTATTTTTATGCCGATAGGAAGCTCTTTCACGCCACATAATAATTTCAGGCTGTCGATTAGCTGCAAAATCGAAAAAAAAAACATAAAATTAGTGAATTAACAAAAACTTAAAGATCCAAACAACTTTAAATAAAAAACAAGATGAGAGAAAAAAGACAACAAATTTCATCTATCAGCATAAAGAAAATGAGGCACATAAAATCAAATAAATAGATCCATAAAATGCCATTGTTAAAACAACAAGAATCTAAAGCTGGGATGAATGATAGCCAAAAAGTGAAAGAGGTGTTAGGTGTAGTGGCCGAAAGACAATTATATAATTGTTTTAGGACAGAATTAATAATTCATCTTATTATATGCATGTAATTAAGACACTACTGAAAACCCTAAATACCTCGTTTATGTAATCACATAACTCAGTGTATGGCTATACACAAGAGGATTGAGTTAGTGAGATGTACTTAAAATTAATTTAGTCCGTAGCGTTTATTAATCTGAGTACGGGTCTCAAAATTAATTTGCTAATAATGCGCCCAGAACACTTTAGGTGTGACAGTCCTATCCGGACTGTCGGTAATGGGGTACCTAGTGGGGTATTTATGTATGATGATAATCATATAGGGGTGGACCGATTTGATTTGAGTTCTCGATATAACACTACAAGAAAACTGGCTTTCAATGACAAAATTTAATGACATGAGGCGAATCCCGTCATTAAGGGGTAGTTATAATGACAGAACCTAAATTATTTTGCTGACTGATGACGAAAGATTCATTCCCGTCATTAGTGATCATATTTCCCATCATTAGTGGTCCGATTAAAAAGTTCCCGTCATTATTTATACTTTTTTTTTTAAATGATTTTTTTATAATACGGCTATAGAGAAAAAAATATGTGATTAAAATACATGACACTTGGCATAACCCTGTTACAATAATTTTTTTTTTATCATTTTATGTTTTTCATAAAAATAAGTATGAAATGGTTTTTCTATTTAGAAAGAGTATATTGCAAATCATTATTAATATATGGACTTTAATTTTTCAATTGATGGCCCCAAAAATTTGCCAAATTTTTGGCGGGGTAATCTCCCACTAAATTTAGTCCCAATTTCAATTTTTTCTGTTCTACGAAAATACCATTTTCTTCCCAAGTAATGATACGGTCACAATCGTTGTACCACAACGAGTACGTGTATCTACATGTTAATTTCTAATGTAGACTCATAGATCATTGTTAATTACACCATGATCAACGGTGTAAATAAATGTTGTGGCACTCGTTGTGTCACAACGGTTGTTCCCGTATCATTATATTTTTTTTCACCTAAAAAAACAATAATTATTTTTCACCACATATATCTTATCTTATCTGTTAGATTAGATAAACTGAGACCTTATTGCACTAAACTCTTCGCATCCAAACTCTTACGGTAAGGTTCTCTCCGGTAAAAAAAAAAACGCACATGGTACTCCTCCTTTCAATTTAGCCTTTCGATTCAGGCTCCTTTTCTATCACATATGGTACTCTTCCTTCTTATATCTAATTGATGATGTATGTTTTTTATTTCAATTTTAGGGTTCAATTGCAAAGAGATAATCAAATTTGATCGGAAGCAGAGTGTTTGAGTTGCAGCCACAAATCAAGGTGAGTTATTCTTTAATATATCCAAACAACCATTCAATTGATGTAAGTGAAATTTTCTGTTCGATGGTTTGTGTGAGGTATGAATGTAATATTTTAATTCTTTGTATTGAAACCCCTTTTAGCGAAAATTGGAATTTTTTGGGGATATTCTTGTGACGAATACGAGCGACTACACCTTATATGTGTTGAATGTGTTCTGGATGACCACAAGGAGGGTTGTCTTGATATTGAAGTTTTGTGTGTTATGAATGTCAATCTTCTGTCTATTTGGCATATGGATTGTCTATTTGGCATATGGATTGTCGCTTTTCATGAACTGGTTGCACATCATTTTTTGTGGAAATCAATATAAGTGGTTGTTGTCAAAGGGACACCAAGTATAGGTGTGGCGTTTGATTGTTTGTTCATACCATAAAGTGTTACCACCTTCAGAATATCAGTCTGACTCAACCCCATTGAGTTAAGCACTGAAATTCTGATTATATGTGCTTGCCATTGTGAGGAAATTGATAAACTTGATATCCTGTTGTTGATTGCCCTGCACACACTATCACCGTTGCACTACACCGCTGTATTCTGTGTTTTTGAACTGCATTTGTCTACTAAACTATTGGTACACCCCAGCTACTGTTACAGCACTGATTTTGTCCACATAATCTACTGTTCATGTGCTTTAGTTTGCTGCTGCATCTCTTTGCTTGGCTGCATAATCTGCTAGTCCAGCATACCTGTATTTGCTGCATCTGAAATCTGTTCTACTGCACATTTGCTGATCCTATTTTGCAATGTTTGCTGCTGAATTGGTGTGCTGCATTAATCTGTTAAAGGATTTTGAATTAGGCCCGTTTAGTCTGCAATATCTGTTAGAAAATCCTTATAATAGGCTGTTTTTCATTATCTAGTTGGTCTGATTATTATTCTGTTCTCATCATTGATTTACAGATCAAAAAGTCACAGTCTTAGGCTTTGACTCTGATTTGGACATCAGCTGAGTGATCGAGGGAAGAATGGTTAAGAAATCTTGACTGTATAGCTATTTTTATCTCAGAAGTTTTTGTCCTTATACTTTAGCTCTAATTTTAGCTTGAGGAGAACCAATGAAGGTTGCAATGAACCACTAGACTCTTTTGAGTTTCAGGCCTCATGTAGATTCATCATTTAAGTGCTCAGTACGTACTAGCTAATTCCTACTGCATCTTTTGATATGGCAGAGCTGTATTGAGGGCTGGTTTGAGCTATCCCAAGTGTGTATTCCTTGATATTGTTTGTACTTTGAACGGTGGATATATACTTTTTTCTTGTTATATTGCACATGTTTTCTTGAAGACTTCCTTACGTGATTTTCGTGTCAACAGATGATACCAAAAAGTAAAAATAGCATGATACAGAAGCCTGTTTCTTTCCTTGCACCTGGTCAGCTGGCCAAGGATCGCAATTGTGGAAAAAAAACATTAAATGTTGCAAATGGGAGTAAGAGGATAGAAGCCGCAGAGCAATTAAAGAACAAATAATTTATGCAATCATGGAAGGACGGGTAATGTGTAATCTTTAACAAAACTTTGCAATGTATTATAAATTAATATAATTGTAACAAGTATTTTTTCGTTCTTGAAGGTGGTAATGGAGTCCACAATCTTTTTGTCCATTATGGTGAAGACAAATGGGAAGAAAGAAATATAACAGAAGAAAGTTCTTTTTTGGATGTCTTGAGCATATGTCAAAGGTTCATTGACATTTATAGCTTTGGCATCAAAATTACAGATGAGAATGGTAAGACTTTGAAAAATGACAAAGATTTGTTGGGTTTGCTGAAAGAACAAGAAAATGTGGAGGATATATCCATCTATCTACATAAGGATTCAACTGTACAACCATTGCTCTTCAAATTGCCTCAAGACAATCCATCACTAGGTAAACTACAATTAGAGTTCATTGATTTGATTTTGTTTTATTCAATTATCTTTAACTTTATTTGATGTTGTGTTTTTACAGTTTCAGCACCGAGCGATTCGCAAGTGAGAGATGTGATAACAAAAGATGGTAATCATGGTGAAAAGAGTGTTGAAGGTATGTATGATATGCATAACATGTTGCCCATCATGAATCACATATGGGTAATGAAAATGTGGATATAGTTTTTAGTAATAATTTTTTTGATTAGATTCAACAGCTGAAAAAATGAAAAACGTCGTTAGAGGATCAAACAAGAACAAAAAGATCATCTCTCTGAAAAGTGGAGAAAAGCTTGCAATTAATTTTTACAACTGTCGCGCGGTAGGACCTAATCATGAATGTTGGTCTAGACACTTGGGGAAAATTGTGCGAGACAAGCGAATATGTCCTATACGAGTGCTTACTTGGAAGGATGTGACTGAAAGTGAAGCAACACATGTGGGCTATGGTAAAGGTATGTGAAATGCATTCTTTGTGCTTTACATACATATCTAACATATGTTGCTTACTTTTTTTACCACCATAATAACCATACATCAGCTTGTCATAATTTGGAAACTGTACTATTTACTACATATTATGGATTTCATTATTTTTTTTATTCAAATAAACAAATGATTTGCTTACAGGTTCTAGGAAAATAATATTACATTTGGATGTGAACTAGCTAGAGGTGTTTTCAGAATGGTTTTGGTGGAATTAATCCTACTTTATATGATATTTTGTAGGAATGCTTTTCCAATCCTGATATGGACTTATACCGTGAACATACTTTGGAGCATATGGGTATTTTGTGGACAGCATGGAGGTCATTTTTGAACACAAAGTATGTGAAACCTTGCAAAACTAAAGGGCTTGCATTGAAAAATGTTCCTCCAGGGTTGAATGCTAAAGATTGGGCCTGGCTTGTCACTGAAAAATTCTTAAGTGATAAGTTCAAGGTATGTTAAGATTGGGAAAAAAACTAAAGAAAAATATCAAGATTCCATTGCTAATTGTGCATGTGTTTATTCTTATATCTCGTAGTTGCACTCATTGAAAGATACATTCTTTCCAATTATTTGAGCTTAGAGGGTTTTTTTTTCTTGGTTAGTAAATCGGTAAACGTGTCGTGTCTTGATTTGTTGATGTCTTGAGATGATTTTTGTTAATTTCATGCTACTTTTGCAGTATATAATTTCACCCATTGCTCTGGTTTTTTTTTTGTTGTTGTTATTTGGTTGTGTATCTTGTGTTCTAGCTTGTGTTGCTTCTACTATCTTGATTCTTTTAAGAGACATTTATGTCTTTGGTAAGAACTTTTGGGCAGTAGCTTTACTATCTACAATTGTCTTCTTGTTCTTTGTACTAAATTTGAGTTGTGTGTTAGTATGAAATGGTGTTATAGTTCGTGATTTTTGCTGGCATTTATTCTTTTGAAATTCTAGTGTAATTGGTCAACGTAATTGCTGATTAATCTTTCAATATGACATTCTTGATGTCCAATTAAAATTTAATAGGAGTCTAAGAAATTTCATAGTTAAAAAACCGACTGTAATACTGTTTTGTGATTCAAATGTAGAAAATCAGCTCTCGAAATTCTGATAATCGTTTCAAAGGAGTGATGAATCATCGAACCGGAAGCCAGCCGCATAGACAAATCATATATGAGATGGTAGATATTCAAAAATTACTGTTGTGTTCGATTTATTACGTTAATTTGTTGACATTTAATTTTTCACTTGTTTGATTTAATTATTCCAGGGAGGTAAGGAAGATGCCCCACTTGACATTGCGAAAATCTTTTATGCCACTAGACAAAAAAATGGAAAGTTTGTTGAATCAAGAGAGAAAGAAAAATATGTAAGTAACAATACTTAACATTTATGCATATGTCCATCATTTATCACAATATTTTTTTTGACAAATAGAGGTTGAGCTTTGTAGGATGAGATAATCAAGACTGTTCAAGCCAATGCATCACTGTCACCAATTGATGTGGTTGAAACTTGTTTTGGACCACAAAAACATAGCAATGTATTTGGTTTTGGAGGTGGAATGAAGGGGAAACATTTTAATGATCCTCAGACATCTCATATAAAAGAACTTAAGGCTAAACTTCACAAGAAAGAAGAAGAAAGTAATGATCTTAGAAGATGCGTTGAGGAAATTGAAAGTATATTGATCCACATGAGGAAGGAAGGTCAACCAACCTCAAATGAGCCACCAACGTGTATCAATGACCTTGCATAGCTTTGACTCAGGTATGCAATATTTCATAACCTATAATCTAGTTACAATGTTGAATTAAAGAAAAACAAGTGTATATAAATGAATAACCTCTTTAAAAGTTTTCATGTTAATTACTAGAGACTTTGTGGTTTTAGGTTTTATGGCTTTATGCATGAGATTCTTGTGATGCCCTTTGATGTGTCCAGCTATATATTTTGATTATTACATGTTTCATAACATTTTTACTTAGTAGATACTTGTTATTAGGTCTTTGTTATGCATTGGTGTGCTTATCTGCTTAAAATGCCTATACCTGTTTTATGATTATATCTAACTTGCCCTACAATTTGGGGTTCATGGTGTATATCGGGAATCTGATATGAATGCATCTGAACTCTGGAAATGCAAGCAACTTACCTTGCATCTAACTTTGAATTTTCTGGAAATGTGAACTCTGGTATGATTTTTTGTTCTTGTTTGCCCATGAATTAGATGTGAATCTTGAAATGATATTTCTGTTATAATTATGGAAATATGAGCATAAAGATGAATTTGTTGTTATGCATTTTTCGTGTGGAGCTGTACACTTATCAAAGTAGTCACTGAATGTGCAGACTTAGATTAAGAAAAGACTAATAGTTAAACTATGAAACACTAGTTTTCAGACTCATTCATTGACCATATGCACAATACATCAAAAAAAACTATCATGTTCCTTCAAATAAATAGGCACCCAATAAACAACCACCTAAATATCTCATTCACTGTTATAATCTAAAGATATTTCCAGTCAACATGCAGCACAAATACTTGTTTATTCTACTACTGCAAATAAAATAGCAGATTTTTTCACATTTTTAAGTGCAGTCTTTTGTCAGCACAAAACAAAAAGACTCACGTCGACTTTTTTCTTTATTTTAATATTTTGTTAAGTTGTTACAATGCTTTCTTCATTGATTATTGCTAATTTATATGCAGGAGTATGTTTTGATGCTTTTTGAAGAAATGTAGCAAAGGATTTCTATCTATCACACCTTGCAATGCATACACAGGTTTTGCTTGTATTTTGACTGTGTATGGTATTTTGGAGTAACAACCAAACGATCAATATTTATGGATAGATATTCGAACTTCAGGATATGATCGATATTTTGAAATCCTTTTATAATGCATATATGTAACCATCCCAACTATAATCTTTGGGAACAAGTACTATTGTAGCTTTTGTATATGAATATATGTATATTTAATGTACATTATATTTGGTTGATTTATTTTGAAGTAATTTTCGGTTATGAAAGGTAGCAGTTCATTTTAATATTTGTTTGTAATGGTAGATTCTCTTGTGACATTGTGATGGTTCATTATCAATAATGACGCTAACTTTCATTAATGTATGCCATTTAATGAGGACTTGTACTGTTATGAAAGTAAGAGATAATGACGGTTAAATTGTATTATAATGACAAAACTTGAGGTCATTACAGTACTTATTAGTGAGAATATATCCCGTTATCAAATGTGTATCAATATTCATGACGGAAACTACCTAATGAGGGGATACACTTTTTAATGACAGTAATAATCATCATTAAAAGCATATACTAAACAACATCTGAAAATATAATGAGAGGAAAATACTATAATAATGAGGGGGTATGTAGTCATTAAAATTGATATAATGAGAGTAAATGAGCCTTTAATGATGGGATATGCTGTCATAAAATCATGATTTAATGATGGAAAATGGCCTTATTATGAGAGGATAATTCATTATAAAATATTATTTTTATTGACGGGATAATGCCGTCATTGAATGTGTCGTGCATTTAATGACGGTAATTCCTTTCCCGTCATTATTCACCTTTATCTAGGGGAGCAACAATAAGAGGAAAATCCCATCATTAAAAGTGTTTAATGACAGGAATCAGGCATTTAATGACGAGAATTCCCGTCATTAAAACCCGATTTTCTTGTGGTGTAATTCCGTGATCGAGAAGTCTAATCGAATTACAAGATAATCATATATGGATTAATCTCAATCATGAGGTGATCACAGACAACTACTTAGACTAGAGTAAAGTTTGATGTGTTAGTAAGGATCACTTCGAAGTATGTGGTCCAACACTTCTCGTTGGCTCTATTTTAGGATGAGTGGGTAGTCTGTGCTATCACAGATATGGAATCCATTCCTTCCTCTGGGAAGTAGACGGACGATTCCTTATTTGTTAATCCTAGAAACTGACCGATGCACGCAGTTCATATTATATTAGTTATGAACTATTTGGTCACTAGGGGGTTAATGGTAAATAATGATAAGAGGTTTCGAGAAGGGTTTACGGAGATATCCCAAATCGTAACGAACAGTCTATGGAGGATTTATCCGTATGTAATGATTATATCAGTGGACGCTTATCGACTCAAAGTTGAGTGTAAGTTTATATCTATATTCAACAGAGTTCAGTTTCGGGTTTATGGTGGTGTAATCCCGGAATTAATAGATTGAATATTATTGTTCGGTCTGACGGATGATATTATTTAATTTATTGTAGCTACTGAATATGGGTCCATAGTCCCCGACGTGGCTCCTAACATAGCATATGTTTTCTCATCGTTTCACCTCAATTATAATTAAATAGTTGAATTGGACTATTTAATTGATATGTGGATTAATTGTTTAGTTGGACTAGATAATTAAATACATGAAAAAAAAATTTCGTGGACTCGGCCCAATGTGTATTAGGCGTGTCAAACCCCAATTATTTAAGGTTATTGCCGAAATTATTGGGGTAAAAGAATTAGAGAGAAATTAGTTTCTTGGATAATTATTTGATATATGATTTAATTATTTATTTGTTAAATGATAAATCATGAAATATTAGATAATATATTTATTTATCCTAATTTGTTTGGGATATATTATATTTATCTTTTATTTGAATAAGGATTATTATAATAATTATCTCTTAATTATTAAATCCTTGGAGGAGGAAGGATTACTCTCCTATATAAAGAGTTCCCGCCCTTAAACATGAACATAATTTCGAAATACACTATAAGCTAGGGCTTAGAATTTTCGGCCTAGCTAGGGTTCTAAAGAGAGGGATTTCGACTCACTTCGACCGATCTCCGACTCTCTAGGGTTTCGAGTTGGGATAATCCTCGGGATTATTCCGGTAGCATATCGAGGAGGTCCGGCGAGTTGAAACACCATCCACCTGGTGTTGCTTGGAGACACATGTTGGAAGATTGTGACTTCTCATCTCAATACTTGGATCTTGGATCTCGGATTGTTCTTGGTGTTTATTCACAATAAACAGGAAAGCAATTTAAACCCCATCATAGGTTAGATTTATTATTCATGTATTTTGATTGTTTAGATCTAGATCTTGTACTTTCCGCTGCGTATTCGGGTCAATCTATGATTGATCCGGCGATATTACATCTTACAAGAGGAACACCCAAGATGTCTACACATGCCATAGGCCACGAAAAATGCACAGATACAGTGGATAATAAGTATAAATGGCGAAGATTTAGGATATACAATATATATGCATATAAATCTGCTAGTTTGCCTCTCCTGTAAATATTGTGAAGCAAATGCTGCTTTTTCTCGAAGAAAATTGGAAGAACGGCGGAGAAGAGGGAACGAGAAGTAAATAATCGATCTAAAACTCTACAATTCCTTATTGTTTGTTTCAAGACAAGATAACAATTAACCCAATTGAATGAATATTTCAAGTCCGTGAATTTCAAGGATGGTTGGTGACGTGCACGTCTAAACTTCGCCTTTGGAACAAAAAATTGTCGACGTGGCCTTCATTTCAAGGTGTTTTCTTAGCATTTTATAGTAGTAGTAGCATAGTATAAGAAGTAAGGTAAGATATATATATATATATATATATATATATATATATATATATATATATATATATATATATATATATATATATGAGCTAAGGAAGATGTACGGTGTAAATCAACTCAAACCCAATACAAAACCCCAAACAAAATTAAGTCGAGCTATGCTATATATATATATAATGGGTAGGGTGAGTGGGAGGTAAGAAAGTGTCGATAGAGGATGGTAAGACGGGTAGGATAGGATAAATGTGGTGGGGTAAGGTGGTAGGATAAGGCTTCATCCTCCCTTACGCACTCTACCCTACTTCGTACATTGACTCACTCAACACTACATTACCATCATGCCGTCCTCTTCACTCGATGTGTCACGATAATGAAATTTGTTTCATTTTAATTTTTCGCCATTAAAACCCGACTCACCAAAGCTCTATGATTTTTTAAGGCTCTCCAAACTCTCCAAGATTATTGCGTGTGGGTTATATTAACCAACGAATGAGATTAACTGCAAATAGACGTTCACTGTCCGTCACATGGAAGTAATCAAGGTTAGGAGATTTCACACATAGCTAAAACTGAATTAAAATATAAGTACTGATTGACTCAGGGAATTACGGGGAAAGTAAACATAGTGATTAATTACACCAAGCTAGGAGATTGGTGAGAAGGGGGAACACCATCTTTATTTTCCGTCTTTACGTTGGTCGTACACCACAATATGCATGTTCTTTCTTAGATTGGTACGTTTATTATCAATATTGCATTGTCGATGTCGGATCGACCTTGACTCTACTTTTGCTATACTATGATTGACCTAGTACACTTTCTAATATACGCGACTAACACAAGTGCGACAATCAATGGCATCTTGGCTCAACAACCCTTATAAAAGGGCTTTGGGTAAGGTTCTAAAAGTGCTTTTCTATTTCATTTTGTGGGAGATATGAAAGCGAAGAAATCAGCAAATATATGAAGGGTTTTGTCTTCCACTTCAGACTTCATTTCAAGCCATTAAGCAAAATTTGGAGTATGCTACATCTATTATGAAACTTCATTGGCAATCATCTGAAGATGCAATATTAGTGGTTTAATAAAAAAGTTACCAGCTCGTGCTCCCAGACGCATTCAATGAGTTCTTTGGAATTTCCCTAAGCCTGGATAGATCAAATTAACTGTGATGGTTCTTCCTTAGGTAATCCTGGCTTTGTCTGGATGGGGTTTTGTCATTAGAAATGATTGTGGGAAAGTATTGCAGGCTGGTTTTGCAGCTTTTGGTGCTGGGACTCAGGGCCGGCCCTCGCATTTATTAGGCTTAAGACCAAGTCCCCGAATTGAGTCTTTTAGTTGAAGTTGTTTTTTATCGTGTCTCTCTCCATTTTTCATGCGACGAGTATAATGTGAATTTGCAAAGTGGAGCTTCTTTTTTGAATCATCCCTCGGATATTCACTATCATTCATTTCAACTCTTAAGGGTCCTTTTTTCACAAGTAAGTCTATGAGATTTTGATTAGGTATCTTCCAATTGTTTGGATCCGGATCAAAATTTTCAAAAGGTTGTCCAAAGGAATTTCATTATTGACCCATTCTTCTTGTTCATCATTGAGATTATTGGCCCCTTATTCTCTTTCTTGTTCTTGTTCACCACGGTCAACAATATCAACTAGTTCATTAGTATCATCATGATTCACATTTACCTCTTCATCAATTGCCATATTTGCATCATTAGATTCGCCATCACTCGGCTTAGTTGAAGTGCTAGTGACATATTTGTCCATTGATCCACTTAAACTCTTCGTTAAATCTTCTACTCTTTTCTTCTTCTTTCTTTTTTCATTCCCGGAAGGATACTTATACTTTGGTGGTGACATTATTCCTATATATATATATATATATATATATATATATATATATATATATATATATATATATATATAAATGCAAAGGCTAAACGAAATAAAAAGTACGCCGGCAAGGCCAATCACGGAATCACCCAATCAAGTAAAGTAGTAAACAATAAAACAAAACATAAAGTACGCCGGCAAGGCCAATCACCAAATCACGAACAAAACATACATGATTAATGTAATGACTATAATATGTGCTTCTCTTATTCAGTCAAAATGAAAGCCCTCTTCGGCTCTTCCTTGTTCCTAATCCTTCCTTGGTATGCTATCTTCCAATCTTTCTACGGACAAAAAAAATTATGATATCCAAAAAGAGACATTAAATCATCTATTCTGACTATTCATCTTACTAATGAAAAAGTTGATTACATTATTAAACATTTAAACTATAAGAAAAATAGTAAATTACTATAAGAAGAAATGAAGAATAGAAAATTACCTTGACTTAAGAACTAGGGCTTGTGTAGTCTAAGTCTTGATTCTTGAAGATTGATAATAGAATTTATGAATGGGAAATTGAAAGAAGTAAAGGGAAAAAAAAAGAAAAAAAGAAAAATGCAACAGCTCAACAGGCTGTCGAAGAGGCAAGGGAGCTGGGGGGGGGGGGGGGGGGATCGCAGGCAGGACAGAGGCTGAGGGGAGGGCCGGAACTTTTAGGAGTGAAAAATGAGTTGATTGAGTTCTATTTTTGTTTGTTTTATTTATTTTTGTGTATGTTTTTATTTATATAATATAGATATATATAATAAATTAATAATATAGATAAAACAAAAAAAAAAAAAAAAAACTTGTTTGTATATCAATTTTTTTTGGGTCAAATAAATTTTTTTATCGGGACTTATATTAATTGGAGTAAAAAAAAAATTGGCCTTTATAAAAAAAACATATTATATTAGGTTGGATCGGATTGAATCTACACGAATTTTTTTTTCTTTTAGCGAAACATGTACCGTTTGGCTTAAGACCCGGGTCTCGACGGCCTTTAAGTAGGGCCGGCCATGCTGGGACTAATATGGAAGCTGAGATTCGAGCCATGAAGCTAGGGATTGAAAAGTACCAATATAAAGAGAGTCATAGCATAATTGTTGAAGCAGATTGCAACGTTCTCGTTGATATGCTTTGCAAAATAGGACAAATGTTCCTTGGAGATACCTCGAAGATGTAAACGAGTTACAAGAGTTAATTGTCCGCTATCGCATTCAGTTGTGTCATATCTACAGAGAGGTAAATTCAGTGGCATATCATTTAGCAAAAATTGCAAGCACAACCCAAACATCGGACGATCTTGATTGCCTGCACTTGGAAGGAGTACTGGGGTTACTTGTTCTGGGTTACTTGTTCTGAGGGACAATCTTCAACTCCCTGCATTACGAATACATGAATGTACGTCTTTCATTCCTGGAAGCACTCTTCCACATCATGGATGAAGAGTGCAAAGTGCAAACAGGTTGTCTCTTCCCCCGTCTTTTTTGCTTACAGCTCCCTGCCTTTGTTTCCCTTGTTGTGGTGGATATTCCCGCTTTTTTTTTTTTGCTGATTTCTATTATGCTTTGGTAGCTGCATCGCTATTGTTTTGGGAAGCACTCATCATACATTATGATTTATGAAGAGTGCAAACAAGTGTTTTCTAAGCTGATTTAATTTAGTCTCTTGATTTTAGAGGTTTTTGGAAGATGTGTTTGCTAGTCCTTTTTTTTCTATCTTCTGCAGAGGTGCTGCTGTTTGTGTTGAGGAAGGAGTTGCTGCTTCTTTGGAGGTACATCAAGCAGTCTGCTTTGTAGAGCTAGCTTTGGATGTTTGCGGGCTATAAAGATATATACATGGTGCTGCTATATGAAGTTTTGGCATTTTCCTTTTTTGCTTTCGGTTATTACTAGTTTTTTCATTATTCTGTTTTGGAGCTGCATCTCCTAGTTCTGGATTTGGATTTGTTTGTCTAAGTGGTTTATTCGAATCTACGGAGGCCTATGCTCTTTCTCTAACATCCGATTTTTTCCACATCGGGTTTTTTGAACTAGAGTTTTAAAGAGATGGGGAAATACATCAAGGACAAAATATTTTTTTTTTGGAGGAGGTCGGGAGTGGCCCACGAACCTTGTATCTTTCTCTTCTCATTTAATAAAAAATTACAAGGTTTGTCAAAAAAAAAAAAAAAAAGTTATGCACACAAGGTGATATTACAAGTTTATGGAGTTAAACTACACATAAAGCCTTGCACGATATTGTAAGAGGGGATTATTAGCATAATAGCATTCACATTACCATAGGCAGTTTTTTTTTTTTAATTTTTAATTTATATATATATATATATATTTTTTTTTAAAGGAAATTCTGATAAAATTCCTTATATAATACACTAATGAAAAACGCTAACATTATCACAACTTCTTAGTAAGAAAGTAACAACTTCTTGAACCAATTCCAAATTTTATAGTTGCACAAAGAAGAAGAAATAAAATAAAATCCTAAACACAAATCGTGAGGTCCCACGAAAAAGAGACTCCGAATTTACGTATAATACATGTAAAATAACGTTACTATCGTATAAAGCAAACTTACTATATATACGCAAAGTAACGTTACTTTAGATGTATTTTGTGTAAATCTGGAGTTTCTTTGTGTATACAATCACTTAAAATATACACAAGAAATCCATGCTCACAATGATATATGAGTTTGAGTAGTATCATGATGATGATCAAGAATTAGGGAATCAGCTGGTGAAAATGGTATTGCTCTAATAGGTTTAGCAATAACAACTCTTGTACTATTTCCGCCATCTGCAGATGTTGCCGGTGGTGGTGTAGCGGCTGTGTTTGCGGCGGTTGTGGTGGTGGTGGTGGCGACGCGTTCACAAGAAGGACACATAGTAAGAGTGGTGGCAGGGAGTTGCATGTAGAAAGGTTGAGATGACTTCAATGCCCTTAATTCTTGCAGTTCTTTTTGCAGCTTCCTATTCTCTTCTGTCAGTTTGTCACAACACCTCTTTAAATACTCGCAATCTATTTCTGTTTGTTTCAATTTCGTCCTGCATATATATACATGCACAAATTTATTAAACATATATAATATTATAATAACTTTTAATATAATTTATAAATTATTGTTACCAATAAATTAAAATATATTAAATATTATTATAAGTACCTGGCTCTTCTGTTCTGGAACCAAACTTCTACTTGGCGAGGGCGAAGATTCAACTGTTTAGCCAATGCTTGTTTTTGTTTCTGCAGCATGAATTAAGATGTGTGAAATTAAAAATAAAAATAAAAAAACTCCCAGAAAAATATATTACGTACGTAAAATTAGAAACATTCCCAGGAAAAATTAATTAATGTGTGGGCATGATTAATATATAGTACGTAATTAATTACTATATATATACTTACTGGGTTGAGGGTACTATGGACTTTGAAGCTGTCTTCAAGAAAAGCAGACTGGTCTTTAGTAAGCCTGAGCTTTTTTCTACCTCCTTCATTAATGTTGTTGTTGTTACTAATAATATTATTGTCATCTTCATCAGTACTGGCACCTGTTGTTTCTGCTGCAGTCTCCATTATTTCATTATTATAATTATTAATTTGATTTGATTCTTCGAAACGATCCCTTTTCTTCATATTCATGTTCATGTTCATGTTCATGTTGTTGTTTGATGATGTTGATCTGTTGTTGTACATAACAATATTGTACATTGAAAAATCCATTTGAAAAGAAGAAGAAGATGCTGCTGCTGCTGATGTACTGTTTGGTGATGACATGGCTGTTCCTCTCCCCAGCTCCCCTTCTACTATTACTTCCTTTTTTCCAATAATATTTGAGCTGCATCCTCCCATTCCACCACCTGCACCTGCTACTGCATATGTATTCCAAATACAATATTATATATATAACAAAAAAAAAAATTTAATTATTAAATATCAAAATCAGGACATATATTACAAAGGGTAACATTATATATACTAGCTATATACACAACAAAATGGTCATCATATATATGTATGAATGACATATTGATTGATATAATCATAACATCTGATTAAATTTTTTTTTGTTCTTTCATGGATACGAAATTATCTTATTTATTAGGAAAATTAATTACCCACACATTCACATGGTGAGACTCAAACACGTGATCTTTGAGCCACGAGAAATCAGCTTAATCATTGAGATAAGCCTAATTGGACATAAAATATATATGATTAATCATGTAAAAATATGTTATGTCATTTTGGTATGTATTTTTGTACAGGAAAGAAAGAAACATGGAGGAATTTGCGGGGTCCCGGCCAGTGGGTAGAACTGAAACATTCTTTACTTACCACACTGTCACATATATAAATATAGAGAAGATCACATGGTTGAATCATTTTCCTTGTTTTAATTCATGTCAATTGTTGCCGGCCTAAAACATTCCTCCATATATTTAATTACATGATCCATCACATGCCTTATTTACTATATATATATATTTGTGGTCTCAACTCTGAACTATATATCATCATTTGTACAAATTTAATTATATTAAGACTAATGGTAGGTAATACAATATATATCATATATATATATATATATATATATGATAGAGTAGTTGAGAGAGATATATGAGTGGATAAAAAAGTTTTGACCCATCCCAACCCAACAGGGGAAATTCTTGTTTGGTGAGGAAATTTGAAGTGAAGTGACGAATGAAATGATCAGAACTATAAAATTTAAATACATAATGAAACTGTGTGGTGTATACGGTGTCACACGATGTCTCCAGGGGCGGACCCAGCATAGGAGAGGAAGGATGCATGGACCCCACTCAATATTCCGGGCGAAGTTACTAGTATACCCCTCTAATAATATTAAAAATATGTATGTATACATTTTCAGACACTTTTTAGTGTAATTATGTGTTTAGTTCAACTGATTAAAAACTTTATTATACACCCTAAGGTCACTGGTTTGAATCTTGGGTGATGCATGTTTTTTTCACCTTTTTTTTTTTTAATCTGGCCCCCACTGGAAAATTTTCCTGGATCCGCCACTGAATGTCTCCACATGTGTAGAGACACCACACACAAGAACTTCCCACCCAACAGGACATCCCCCACATGTACATGCCTATTCTATATATACATGGGAATATATATTAGAGAACCCAATAGTGATGCATGAATTTACTCCTGTGATTATTGAAAAATTATACCATATTCACAATGTGAGCTTACTTACTTTATACAACATGAATTTATTTCATTATATATGTAACTGAAATATTGTTATATATACACACTATAAGAAAAATATTTTTTTGCTACAAAAAAAAAATATCGATATATACTTACTTTTAGACACATGATCGAGTGTGGCAAAATGTCTAACCAAGTATATATCAGTCACATTTTTTGTATGTGTAGGTGTAGCAAAAATCAGTGTAATAATAAAGTATTTTTTTGTATTGACATCATACTCATACATAAGTCACAACAAATTAGAATAAGTATATATATATAACAAGCTTGTGATCATACACAATAATTATACATGATGATAATATACAATTTCACATCATGGATCATCATAAAATGTATATTACTAATCAATAATGGTAAATATGATGAATGATGTAAAAATGTGTATATATATATATATATATATATATATATATATATATATATATAAATTGTTGTGGTAATTAAAAACAATATTACTAAATTTGGAAACTTTCATAATCAAAGGTGTAAACTATCTTTTTGGTTTAGTCGTCACACTAGAGAACAAGAGAAGACATTAATACCGTTGGAAAAATCTTTTGGTACTTAATGATTCAACAGTGATTTCTTACAGTGGGTGTACATTTTTAAAAATTAAATAATAGTAGTAATTATAATATATAATAAAAATAGAAAATAAAAAAAACTCTTCCCAGCTAGCTAGCTAATTAATACTTGAAACAGAGAAGAACAAAGGGAGAGGAGAGAGGAAGTTACAGTTATCAGTGAGCCATGGAAAGCTGCTGAACTGGGACGGCGGCGGCGGCGGGGATGTCTGAACAGGAGGAGAAAATGGAAGGAGATGAAGCTGTAAATTAGGTGGTGGATCTGATGACCCTCTATCCTCATCATCATCATCATCTTCTTTATGAATATGATCATCAGAGCAGCTGACGTCAGCTGATCTAGCGGCAGCTTGCTGATGATCATCCTTCTTACCACCTAAAGCCATGCAAAACCCTACAACATCTTTTGTTGAAACTGATGAAACCATCATCATCTTATTATTATTATTATTATTATTATTATTATTATTAGAGGGTAATTTCTCTAGGAAAGATAATGGCTTTGGTCTATCTCCTAAACTCAAAGCCAGCTCCATTTTCTATCTCTGTTTTTATTTTGTTTTCTGATAAATATAATGGAGGAGGAGTTGAGTGGAGAAGAAAGGGGAGAGATATCTGCAGAGAATTTAAAGAAGAAGAAGAAGAAGGATAATGGCCGCCCAATGGGAGAGAAAATTAAACAGACAAAATCTTCAATATATGTATCTAGTTACTAGTACTGCTACTACTGCTGCCCACAATCAATGGGCTTTACTCAACACTAAAGCATTTGTGTGAGTTTTGCTCTGTGTCACGTGACCGACCATTTCTTGTTTGACATTCCCACGTGACCCCACTTCACCATTATTTAATACTATTTGGGTTTTCAACACATATTAACAAAGTTGATTAAATTGATTATATATAATTAATTTTGATGATAATGTTTAAAATGATCTTTGACTGTTACTAATTAATGTAAATTAATAAAAAGTTTGTGAGTAAAATAATAAATAAATGGTAAAAGGGGGAAATTGAAATAAATGTTTCATTGGTTATCTAAATGGATTTACATTATGGGACAAAACCAGATAAATAGACTTACATTTTGGGACGAATGTAGTACTACTCTTTCCGTCGTATCTAAATATAAATCATCTTAAAGTTCTCACGTAACTTTAAAAGAAATATGATTAAATTTCATTAATTCATGTGTGACTAAAATGCTTTAAAGAGTTGAAAATTAACTAATGGGGAGTGATACAATGTTACTTTCTCAAATCTACATAACATTTTATATCCTAATCATCCTACTACATATTTTTTACTTGTAAAAAGTATTAAAAAACTTGAAACAATCACGACAAAAAGATTATGTTGGGTGTAAAAAATGTGTAGACTTGAGTCAATAAACCCTATCATTTCCCCTAACTAAAAGTTGTTGGATTAATATAAATTATGGATAAGATAATACAAAAGGAACGACTTGTATTTAGGATCTGAGAGAGCAATAAATTATGGATAAGATAATACAAAATGGAACGACTTGTATTTAGGATCTAAGAGAGCAATAGGAATTGTTTGAAGTATAAGGTTTCCCTTAAAATGTCATGTATTTCTCTATGGAGCATGAGCCTCACATCTATTTCCTTTGAAATCTTTACTGGTGCATCCAAAAGCCATTATTAAACTCTTATTTCATATGGATAATCCCTATAATCATCCTCCGAGCCTCCATAAATTGACAAACCATCACTAGTCTCATCTTCATTATCAGCAGCATATTGCCTTTCCTTATCCGACACGTACCCGTCACGGGCATCCTGCCTTTCTATGTTCTATAGACTTGTATGTAATCATTGAGAGTGAAGATCTTATTCATAATGTCAATATTCCGTGAAAAAGTTTCTTTTAGTTCAAAATGATCAATATGTAGCATCCGAACAAGTGATTGCTGAGATTCGCGCAGGAACGCCTACTTTTAATTTTAAAGAGAGGGTTCGAAAATATAGTTATTCAGATTCAGACGGAGAAATGCACTGGAGTACCGATGTGTATCATGCATTTGGCCTATAAATCTTTCGAAATGTGTATGCTTGACCTCCACTGTGGGAGGGGTCTTCTTCACACACTTCGCTTCTTTGTGTACAACCAATACTTATTACATAGTGAATATTTTTTTATTGAGTTTTGTCGCTAAGATATTTTAGTGAGACATAGTTAAGTGTTGAGACATTATACACTTTATTATCAATTAAGGTAGGCTAATTCCCCTTTTGTATTTTCTTTTTAGTCTTTTTCAATTAAAATAATTTTTCATTGAAAATTAAACAAGTTATCTGAATTATTAATATTTGAGAATATTTAAGACATGGATATCTATTTTTGAAAACTTGTGCATACCCTTTTTCTTTCAAAAAAGAAAAAAAAAAAAAAACAAAAAAACAAAACTTAGTGCATGTATAAATTTATGGCGTATATCGGTAACACGCGTCTTCTTGAGTCAATGGTGATAATAAGTCGCTATAATTAATAATTAGAGACCTATTGATCGATCAACGACTCGATAAAAGAAATGTAAATGTAAAAATGCTAAAATCCGAAGGGGTCGCGGGCTAGAAGGACAAAATAAGATACAAAATGAAAAAAAGGACAAGAAAAAAAGATAGTGGTTGAGAAGGACACAATACGCGTGTTACTTACGTGTGTTTACGTATTCTTCCACGTAAGAATACGCGTTTTTGTCCTTCTCAACTACAATCTTTTTTTTCTTGTCTTTTTTTCCCATTTTAGATTAAAAGTGGTACTTCACAACCTTTTCCTAAAATCCGAATATTTCTTCACCCAGCTATAGTACTACCATTGTGACATGTAATGATGTAACCCAATATATGTTTTTGGGATGTTTTTGACTAGCACAATCATGTAAATCATCATATAGTAACTTCATTTACAATTCAACTATTAGAATGACTGATCAAAGCATTATAATGACAATTAATTAGGTACTAGAGAATGTGTAATTATTTGATTTTCAAAGTCGTGGTATGATTGAGATATGTAATAAAGAGGGCAGGCCTTGCCATATACTAGTAGTGGTCATCATTGAACTTAATTAGAAGATCAATTATTACTCACTATTATGGATTTTGTGCTATTCAATTTCTTTTCTCCATTTATAGTGGATTTTTTTTTTGGGTGGGAAATGACCTTGAAATTTTATTCATGATTTATTATATGCCGACAACTTCGTAAAATAAGGCCATAGATCTCGCGCCAAGTTTTCACCAAGCAGATCTAACCTATAACCTATATCCTCTCTCGGGTCTGGGGCCGGGGTTTTGAAATGGATGTGATCCAAATCACACACGTGACACTCAATTTGACTATATTGGATCTTCTACACAAAAACGGGTCTAAAGAGTTCAACACCGCAATGGACTTCGGAATGATCTCGACCTCAAATAATGTAACCACCACAAGGTGAGAAAGACTTCTAAGCCACCGACTTGGTACATGTCGTTTCCTGATGCCCAAACTCAGATAAAAATTGTACTGTCAAACACGACATTACTCCCCGTTTCTATAACAACTCAATGACTCTCGCTTACAGGGGCATGATTGCACCATGATCGCTCTTTCAACCGTCTCAGCTCATTGACCACGATGTCAATAATGTCATCTTTATCTCCCCCATGAGGAAGGCCTATAAAAAGATATCGTCTCCTCCAACCTTCAGAACTACGTTGAGTAACATCATATTACAATAGCTTGATCCCTTACGTCTGCAATGGATGTGCGCAGCCAGTCCCGTAGTAGCATAGCTATAATTATTTTTTCAACAAACTCACCCTAGCTTCGCCCTTGTTTGGTTTGGGACTAGGTTGATCCATTTGGATCCCAAACCAATATTTTATTCACCCCACTAACTTATTTATTATTATTTTATTAATTCTGTTATTTTATTATAAATTCTTTCATCAATCAATCAACATCAACAAATAAAATAATATTAATCCATCACTTTATACACTCATTACACTATTTAACCATTACTTTTTCAATATAATATTT
Organism: Gentiana straminea; assembly: GCA_036785695.1. Classification (NCBI taxonomy): domain Eukaryota; kingdom Viridiplantae; phylum Streptophyta; class Magnoliopsida; order Gentianales; family Gentianaceae; genus Gentiana; species Gentiana straminea. The sequence goes on from JAVUPR010000160.1 coordinate 599,958, forward strand.
CAAATCAACAATCATTACTTTAACTACACAAATTTCAATACAACTTTTCAACTTTATCATCATTACTTCACTATATTTTATAATTCTTTCTCTTTCTTGGATCCAAATAGATCCAGTCAGTCCGAAACCAAACGGAGCCTATTGACTCGTATTGAATTATCACATGTAACATTACGCTTAGTAATTGTAAAATATAATAAATTTCTGACCCGTATCAATAATTTACTGGAGCCGCCCTGCATTCATGTGTTAAAAAAAATTGCAATTAGCACCTGTATTTCACACAAATTAGAAGTACTACAAGTGTGAATGTATAAGGAAAAGACAAAGAGAAAGTTTGGTCTGATTAAACAAACAATTTTGACCAACAACATGTTTTTGCATTAACAGACAACTCCCAACACGTTTTGCTACTCCCAAACAAATGTTTCTTCATGTGATAATGGAGTCCATTTGTTTATACCAATAACATATCTCACGCCCCAAAGATATCATTAAGATAAGATTGTCACCTTTTTCTTGCTGTTATCCCATCTTCCTAATCATTTGGTTACCGTTTTTTAATCTTCTTTTCGAGGTACGTTAGTCTCTCTTTTTTAAATCATGATATACCCTCGTTAGAAATTTCATAGAGTTTAATATAGTTTTTAAATGGTATAAATATCATTTGATTATCATTAATATAATGGTCTTATAATAATAATAAATGTTGAATTGATTATAAATTAAAATTAATATGAAAAAATTTCTCAAAAAAAAAAAAAAAGTTAATATGAAAAAAAGGGTAATAAATGTCCCATCAATATTTTAATATGGATGGTATTATGTGACAAAATTAAAAAACTAAATTGTTCTATAATATTGGATGGATGGAGTAATATCATCTATGGACACCGATCTTGTTGAAGTTGTGAAATACAACGAAAATGAAAGAAAAGAAAGCGAAAGAACTTTATACAAATAATAATGCAAGAGTAAAGTACAATGCTCCTGATCATGGAGTATTTATTGCTTCATATACCTTATAAACCAGTTATAAGTAAGTTACAAACGGTAATAATAGAATCTAACTAAATAATTGTTTTCTGCCTATAGTTGATCTGCTGACTAACTCAGCAGGCTGCTGAGTCTTCAGGATCAGCTGAGTTTTCAAAGTTCAACTGACTTGCACTCAGTACATATACTGTGACACCCCATTGACACCCCATCAAGCCGAGAATGGTACATGATCAGCTTGCACTCAGCACTTCCTTCAGCTACTATAACTTTGGAATATTTTTGAAATGCCCAACTTTTCCAGCAAATATGAGAAAATAGGTGCATCTAAGGCCTTGGTGAGGATGTCAACAACATGTTCTTTAGTGTTGACTGAAAGCATCTTAACAAGGCTAGTCTTGACTTTGTCTCTTATAATATGACAATCAATCTCAATGTGCTTAGTTCTTTTATGAAACACATGATTATGAGCAACGTGCATAGCACTAGTATTATCACAAAATAATAAGGCAGGCAACTGAACAGGAATCTTCAAATCTCACAAAATGTAAACCAACCACTGAAGTTCACAAACTGCATTGGCCATAGCCCTATATTCACCTTCTGAAGAACTCCTGGCTATAGTTGTATGTTTCTTAGCTTTCCAAGAGATCGGAGCATCCCCTAAAAATATCATGTAGCATGAGACTGATTTTCCGGTTTCAAGGCAACTAACCCAGTCACTGTCTGTAAAACCCTTCAATACAAGGTTGTTTTCATATAGGAATAATATACATTGCCCTGGATTAGCTTTAAGATACTTGAGCAACATGTGAGCAGCTTTCATATGTTGGAGTATCCAAAACTGACTCAACTGCTGAACTGCCAAGGCTATGTCTGCTCTAGTGAAGGTAAGGTAAATTAATTTACCCACCAAAGATCTATATGCAGTGTTATCATCTAGTAGTGGTGAATCTCCCTGTTGTAAAGTCTAATTGGACTCCACAGGTGTCTTGGCAAGTTTGGCCCCTAAAAATTCATATTTTTCTAAAAGGTTGAGTGTGTTTTCTTTTGAGAAACAGAAATGCCTACATGGGTTCTGGCAGCCTCAATACTGAAAAATATCTCAACTTTCCAAGGTCTTTGATTGTAAACTACTAATGCAAGACATATTTGACTTGATGAATCAATTGGTCATCAGGACTAGCTACTATTATATCATCTACATACACTAGCAAGGCAATAAAAGACTGTCATGGCCCTTTTGGTGAATAAATTGTGATAATTCTTTGACCGAAAAAACCCTTGTGCTTCCTTCAGCAGTGGTGTAAGAGTTGAATTATCAATTTCACAGCATGTAAAAGACAGAAAACCCAATACTCATTGGGTAGGTTACACAGAAATCTTAAACCCTTGGCAACATTCAACAAATGCTGATGTTTCCTTTCTACAATACCATTCTGCTCAGGTGTGTTGACACATGATGTTGTTAGGAAATCTACGCGGGAACGTAGCGGAATTCAAAATTTTATTTCCTTTTAACCAGGATCGACATCGTTTAAGCAATAAACAAATAAGCTAGTAGACGGTGGTTACCTTGGTTGATCTAAAAGATCGACGCTTTGACCGTCTAAGGAGAGTAGCGATGAACGGAGCCGCCCAAGCGTTCGGCCTCTACCGATGATCCACACGAATAGCCCGCCGGAATCCCACCATGGATCGCTACTAGAAAAATCCAGTTGCTAGACCGGCCTTTTCTCTCTCTAATCTCTCTCTAAGAAGCTCTCTATTTTTCACAAGAACTATTAGCTCTTGGAATTGTGATGTACAAAAGAGCAAGCCAACCCCTTGCTTATATAGGGTGTAGTGCGCCCCTCATATCTTCCAATCTGATTGGGATTAACTTCGTAGTAGATTGAGGAGAAAAAAAACATTTTCCTAATAAAATGTGGAAAATATCTTTTTTGATTTATCTCATTTAATATTCAATATCTTATATTAAATATATTTTCAAGATATATATTGACAATATCTTATATTGAATATATCTTTATCTTATTACCATAAATCTATTTTCCAAAAATATCAATTAATATCCAATATTAATATTATGGTAATCTTATTAAATAAATTGCACAATTCAAATGTATCTAATACACTTTAAAAATGGCGTCCCCTTCCCACTAATTTGGGAATTGGATTTTCTTTAATTAATATAATACAATGATTAATTAATTTACAAAATACACGTATATCATATATATATATATATTCGACTTACACATACATTATTTGTATATTTAATTAATCATCATAATTAATATTTTGTATTATATTTATTCATAATAAATAAATACCACCATATTATTTTACCACTATAACCTTTATAGTATGAGATAAATTCTTTCTTTATTTGGTTATCAACTATAACCACATTTTAATCCGACTTGATGTTCATATGTGTGTGACCCGATAGGCTTCCGAATATGTTGGCCGTAGGCACAAAGTGCAAATTACGAAAATGCCCTTCATACCTAACGATCACGGGATAGCGTCTAGCAACACACCGTGACCCCCAACCATCGGAACAGTCAAATGCAATGACTACTACCTTTCATGTGAAATACTTACCGTGTAAATAGAATCCTATCGCTGTAATAATATCCATACAGTCGTACGTCGAGTGTCAAACATCAACAACCGTATCTTATAATCTGGATATCAAGCTCTCTCAAAATAACTCATTTACTTCCACTTTGCAAAGATTCACGAGAGTAAGACATTCCTTATAAGAAGGCCCTTTCGAATATTCACCCCTACTGATAGGGTATGAGATTTCTAGACGACCAAACATGTATACTCCGCATGCTTCAGTATCACACCTAATCACTACCGCATCATCGCCCCGTGGCTTGGGGAAACCTCAATAGTGTCAAAGCATGACAATCCACACCGTGATGCCATGAAGACTCCGGTCCTAAGGATAATTACACAACCGTCACATAGTGTGACACTTAACAGTGTAAGTGGGTCAGTCTAACGTACGCATTCTCTAATACACGTCCATGTACAGTCCAAGTGTCTCTACACTTCGATAGAAGAGATCCATCCCTTCCTTTAAAGGCAGAAGACATCTAATACGTGCTAGTATGCTCATACTATTAATGCTCAGTTTAATAGTACATCAGCCTAGAGACATTTAAGTATCAAACTTGTTAAAGTGATCTATAGATCTCATCAACCATAATCGCCTATCATGGTTTCTCTATCACAGTCTAATGCTAATGACGTTATCATATAACAATTCATAATTGGTTCTTTAAAAGAACAAATATATGACAACAGAAAACCTATTTAATATATGTACAAACATAAAGAAATAGTTGAAATAATCCAACGCGGTCGGATCCTGTCCAACCCGATTGGGTTTATGACACTATTTCAACAATCTCCCACTTGACCTAAAGCCAATCACTCGTACACACAAGACCAAGTTGAAACACAAGAATCTCATGCAATACTCGAAACCAACCTTAGCCATGAACCGATTGATATCCGTGAGGACTCAGACTATCTTCATATCTTTCTCCAAATGACCAAGTCAAAGGAACCACCTCAACGCACACATGAATCTCTGACGAGACCCTGGTCCTTGCTTTAAGCAATGAATCCACTTACTATATCCGCCATATAGAAAAGGTGGAAGAACCGTACAAGGTTAAGGAATGAATCTTATAGACTCATGTACTGCTCCCGTTGCGCCTCCAATAGCACTACTATGCTTTGGCCAAGTTGTAGAATTTACAGTGACCCATAGCCAAGAACATTTCCAGCTCACTGTATTACTTAATCAAAGTGACTATAAAACCCACACTGTAGCTCCCACTCGCCTTCATTAGACTCAGGATATATGTCTGTATATTTATATTTATCTTATTCCAAGTTTAGATAAACTAGGAAACCATCCTTAACTTGTTTAAGGATATTCTCGACATTCACCAGATTTACTTTCATACTTGCTCATGACTCTTCATGGACTATGAACATCTGTCATTATTTTTATGATAGTTCCTATCACAGTAGCAAAGAAAACCTTCTATAAGCATCATCTTTCACATTATCTTTAGGCCTAACATCCTAACATAGATAGATCTTGAGAACACCGGCTAGCAGTATCTCCTATCGCGATCTATGCTAAACTCTTTTAGCATCACATCTATATAGGTAAACTATAAACTAACAACAGTTAAATCTATCACTATAGATTCTTATTTCTTAAATAAGAACTGCTAATCCAAGTGCTTTCGTAAAGACCTTGAACTACCAAACATTAATTGACTGTGACATGGGGTGGCAATTCCCGAGAGAGAGATATCCAATACCTTACTCAAAAATCGTAACACACTCCCACTATCCATATTGCACATTGGGCATATCCCTTCTTTTGACTAAATCAAACTCATTTGGTTATCAAACAAAGAAATCGTCTAGAGAAACTTGTTTGAGACCATAAATGGATTCGTGGGCTCACATATCATGTTATCGTCTATGAACATCGGGTTGCTTGCCCAATGTCGCATGTAGCCATGATACGAAGTTATAACAAGCATAGTCTGAATAGAACTGGGCTCAGCTGGCAGCATAAAGATAATTACAAGGTTTACACCATGTACCCTTCAACCGTCACTATCGCCTTATGGTAATCATATTACTATCCATGTCAGCCTTTCAGAGACATTCCCTCTAGGTAAGATAGACTAGGTTCAGAACCTGGTTGTCACTGATGGAATCTAATTCAGATATTATGGCTCCTGGCCATATCTCTCAATCTTGTCTTTCAAACATTCCTTCATAAGTCGTGAGATATTCATTCTTCAAGATGAACATACCAGCAGCCCTTTCAGGCTTGAAGTTATCCACAAACTTACAGAACTTTTGTGTGCACTAAGCAGTGTTCTACACCTCATCGCCATGTGGCGTCTGCTCACGTTCCTATTGTTGAATATCTCCTTGTGGTTCTCAAACTACCTTTGAGATCTAAATTTACTCCCACTGTTTCTTTTGGAAGAATCACTTCCTCTAGAAGACAGCATGTTTGGAGACAAACATTTTGCTCCGTGGACAAGTAAATAATATCTAGCGTACTTGCTAAGATATTCCACAAAGTTGCATATGCCGTGCTAGGCTCCAAGCCTTTCTGACTTTGCCTATGACAACTTCAAATCATCGGTTAAGATAGATTCGACATTATCCCCTTCCATAACTAATATGGAATTTGTTCAACCTTTATTCTTTGGAACTCGGTTAAGTATATGTATAGTATAAGGGCACTATCCCAAAACAGGTAAGGGATACTTTGCATGGCTTACGTCACACCTTTATCATATAAAGTGTGGTTTCCATTTTAGGAACACAATCTAATTGCGTATCCAAAAATGGTATCCTTCAAGGGGGAATCTTATTCCTTTTTCATACAACTCTTGAAACACCCTTCATGTATTAATCACTTCAATCCAATTGAAGATTAATTCGTAAGTAGTTCATCAATCTCATATTCATGCTAGTTCAAACTTTTCGGGCTTTCCGAATTGTGCACTTCACTGAGTACACTTGACTATTTCTAAAAATAGTCATAGAGATTAACCAAAAGTTATTTGTGGCATTAATTGTCATGAGCCAACAAACATCGGTATGTTTAGGATTTAGACAGCTTTCTAGATTTTATAACATTTTCATAAAATGGTATTTTAGTCATCTTTAGATAAGATACGTATTACCCACATGATTCATAATCATATGGCTCAGACATCATCTGAATGACATTTGATTATACGTTTCTCTTCAAGAGAGTTGACATCTAGAACAACCACAAATATCAAGGATAACAGCCATACAAATACTTAGTTGAGATTTCATCACATATCAACTATATAGTGACATCAATCTAGTATGTTAGATTCAGTGACTTTTCAAATTTATCGGAATAACATTTATTCCTTACAATTGAATTTGTCCATTAAATCCTAACATCTAACTGAGAATATGTTCTTCATAAGAACCGAACATGATAACATTTATTTAGTTCCTTTATCAGTTTACTAGACTCAGAATACAAAACCGAATTGTTGCAACGTTTGCTTCATTTTTCCGTATCTTTGTGTATTCCGTATTTAATCCTTTTAATTTAATCATACTCGTAAGATATCATATATCTAAGAGTTGACTTGAACTTAGATGGATTTATCTCAACACACTTGCTTAGAATAAAGACTTCGATAAGATATGTCTTTAATTTCCTTTCATAAAGAAAATCTAAAGTTTATTAAATAGTTTATTTAACCTTTTGGATCGTATTCAAAACATTGACTATTTAATTAACTTTCAAGCAATGATTAAAGAAATAAGTCGATACTTAAATCTTACAATTTTGAAAACAGCCTTTCCAAAATTTGATGTGGTCATTCTTATCCAACGGTTGAAGTAATTGTCATCGTATGACTGAATGATCATATTGAATCGTATCCAATATATGATTAATTCGTTGAAACTTATTTCAAGTGATTTAATCATATCATAAGCTTCCACTTTTCATTAAGAATTAAAGTCTTGGAGCACTCCATCAAATATGTAGTCTCCTTGTCTCTAACTACTATAACGGGGTTGCTCGCGACATTGCTTATTTTAAAAGGATTAAAATTACTTAACCATATTTGAGAACGTTTCTCAAAAGGTAACAGTCACAATTTGGTTTTACTAATCGAGAATTGAAAACATAAATATAGAAGTTTGCTAAAAACAACAAATTAAAATAAAGATAAAATAGTGTTGTTGTTTATACACACAAAATCAAAAATGGTCTTTTGATTTATGATTTTGCTCTCACTAGTCAACTACTCCCAATTGACTTTCAAAAATCTTTCAAAATTCTTTAGTGGCCAAGACCTCTTCTGGTTATCCCGATTCCCGACAGGGGCCGATCAACCGGAATAATTCGAAAGGTAGGTAACACTTTACCAATTACATCTCTATGTGACTCTTAGTGGTTGACTAGTCAACTCTTTGACAATTTACATCTTATGTGATAATCAACCCCGTGTCTTTAAAATCAGACGTCCTGACGAGGGCCAATCACCGCAAGATTCTTAGTTGAGTCGTAACCCAAATATTCATAAGATCTCATAACGATCATATCTCGATAACGACGATATACCCGAGCTAGGTCAACTCCCGGCGAGGGCCGATCAGTTGGATCCGAACAAGGACTTTTCACCGTCATTATAATATTGGGAGACAAATGTAACTCGATTTTTGATGTGGGAGTAATTTTTTAAATTAATTCACTTAATTAATTTCAAATTAATTCTCTTAATTAATTTAGTTATGTTCTCATCATGTATATCTATCTCTATAGACATACATCCTACACATTCATCTAGATCTTGCCTAGTTATGCATCTATCGTTTCATATAAAAAAATACAAGCACAAAATAAATAAATGCGTAAAGTAACCGGTATGATCATGGACTTTTCCTAGGTGCGGTTTCGAATACAAACTGACGAAACCGTGGGTCACAATCTAAGGGTATCTGCAACCACCAATAGATCTTTAATGCTCAATTTTCTAATGAGATCTTTATTTTCATCTTTCTTTGGTCTTCATCTTCTGCTCTATTCTTGTTACATTTAATTCTATCTAATAAAATAAATACACCCGCCGCACACGGGGGAGCTAACAGGAATGGGATAAATGCAGAAAATATACTATGTCACGTTCTTCATAACGGTCTAGGACAATTTTTAAACCAACAGAAAAATTAAATCATTCACATCTATCCTATCGGTCGAGTCCATGATCAATCGGGGTCCATATAATCATATTAAATCTACTATATCTAATCCATACAATAACATCTTATGAAAAAGATAAAATTAAAAACTAACAACTTGCGTCTTAATTAATCGATTAACGTTTAGTCGATTAAATAATTTTATCCAATCAATTAACTAATTAATATTTAATTAATTAAATGATTTTAATCGAAATAAAATTAACGGTTAATTTTTAACGATTTTAATTTTAATTTTAAATTAATTAGAACAATTCTAAAATAAATCAAAATTAAAATTAAGTCCATTTTGTTTCTTTCCTTTTGATTCATAATCAAAAGGGATGTCTTTGGTTTCCTAAACCAAAAGACATCTACCTTGTACCTTTCCAAAATCAAAATTTTGAAAAGGGCCTAGGCCTAGGTTTTTTCCAAAATCAAATATTTTGAAAAGGACCTTGGTCTATTCCAAACAAAATTTGGAATGCCCCGGATTATTTAAAGGTAAATCATATTTACCAAATAATGTCATGTGACATCCCAATGGTTCAAACTATTTGAACAATTAGTTAGCCACATAACATTAACTTAAACAAAAGAGAAATTATCAATCACAACTATGAACCATATAGAAACACAAATACACAAAATAAAAATTTAGAAATCCACCACCTTTGACCAGTCAACCGACGCCGGCAGCAGGTTGCCCCTGCCGCCGCCTCCGCCGACCAGCTGCCGGTGGTGGTGCCGCCGCCAGTCAGCCGAGCACCACCCGATCTCTCTTTTTTTTTTCTTTTCGTGTATCGTTTTACGAATCTAAAATCTTTCATCTTTTAATTACGTGATTTAAATGATAAAATTAACTACGCAAATTAACATGCTTATTGTTTAAGCTCGAAGCTCGCTCCGATACCACTGAGGAAATCTACGCAGGAACGCAGCGGAATTCAAATTTTATTTCCTTTTAACCATGATCGACTTCGTTTAAGCAATAAACAAATAAGCTAGTAGACGGCGGTTACCTTGGTTGATCTAAAAGATCGACACTTTGACCGTCTAAGGAGAGTAGCGATGCACGGAGCCACCAAAGCGTTCGGCCTCTACCGGTGATCCACACGAACAGCCCGCCGGAATCCCACCATGGATTGCTACTAGAAAAATCCGGTTGCTAGTCCGGCATTTTCTCTCTCTCTAATCTGTCTCTAAGAAACTCTCTATTTTTCACAAGAACTATTAGCTCTTAGAATTGTGATGTACAAAAGAGCTAGCCAACCCCTTGCTTATATAGGGTGTTGGGCAGCCTTCATATCTCCCAATCTGATAGGGATTAGCTTCCTAGTAGATTGAGGAGAAAGAAAATATTTTCCTAATAAAATATGGAAAGTATCTTTTATTGATTATCTCATTTATTATTCAATATATTATATTAAATATATTTCCAATATATATATTGACAATATCTTATATTGAATATATCTTTACCTTATTACCATAAATCTATCTTCCAAAAAAATCAATTAATATCCAATATTAATATTATGGTAATCTTATTAATTAAATTGCACAATTCAAATGTATCCAATACACTTTAAAAATGGCGTGTTCTTCCCACTAATTTGGGAATTGAGATTTTCTTTAATTAATATAATACTATGATTAATTAATTTACATATATATATATATAAATATATATATATATATATATATATATATATATATATATATATATATATATATATATATATATACGACCTACACATACATTATGTGTATATTTAATTAATCAACATAATTAATATCTTGTATTATATTTATTCATAATAAATAAATACCACCATATTAATTTACCACTATAACCTTTATAGTATGAGATAATTTCTTTCCTTATTTGGTTATCAACTATAACCACATTTTAATCCGACTTGATGTTCATATGTGTGTGACCCGATAGGCTTCCGAATATGTTGGTCGTAGGCTCAAAGTGCAAATTACGAAAATGCCCTTCATACCTAACGATCACGGGATAGCGTCTAACAACACACCATGACCCCCAATCATCGGAAGAGTCAAATGCAATGACTACTACCTTTCATGTGAAAACAGTTACCGTGTAAATAGAATCATATCGCTGTAATAATATCCATACGGTCGTACGTCGAGTGTCAAACATCAACGATCGTATCTTATAATCTGGATATCATGCTCTCTCGAAGTAACTCATTTCAAAGATTCACGAGATTAAGACATTCTTTATAAGAAAGCCATTTCGGATATTTACCCCTACTGATAGGGTACGAGATTTCCGGACGACCAAACATGTATACTCCGCATGCTTCAGTATCAAACCCAATGGCTACCGTATGATCGCCCGTGGCTAGGGGAAACCTTAATAGTGTCAAAGCATGATAATTCACACCGTGATGCCATGAAGACTCCGATCCTAAGGATAATTACACAACCTTCACATAGTGTGACACTTAACAGTGTAAGTGGGCCAGTCTAACGTACGCATTCTCTAATACACGTCCACGTATAGTCCAAGTGTCTCTACACTTCGATAGACGAGATCTATCCATGCCCTTAAAGACATGATACATCTAATACGTGCTAGTCTGCTTGTACTATCAATGCCCTGTTTAATAGTATATCAGCCTAGAGACATTTAAGTATCAAACTTAACGAAATATTGGGCTGAGCATCATGGACGAATCTGGAGTGGACTGAACGAAAGGAATGGGCCTAGGGTATTCCAGAACATTCCAAGTTAAGTCGGCTGAAGAAAAAGGACAAAAATACCCCCGGTTTACCGAGGAGGGCCGCCGACTTACCGAGGCTCGAGATCATTCCGAAATGCGTTTTCTTGGACGAGGGGTAGAACTAGGTGTTTCTAAGTCGGTTTAGATAGCTATAAATAAGAGGCTTCGCCTCAAAACACAATGTACCCAAATTATTCATGGCAAATTATGCAATAAAAGTTCTTTGTTCTTATATTTTATTTATTTTATGAGTTCTGGTCGGAGGGACGACGGAGTCACCGCCTAGGGAGAGATCCAAGGGAGATATACGCTCATCTTCGAGGGTATGATTTTCTGTCTTTTCCAAGATGTAGATCTATCGTTGTTCTATTTGACTAGTATGTTTTAATTACTTATTTAGTTTAATTATGTAGTAGTTTGTTTATTTTACCCTATGTGTTATAGATCTAATTCGTTGGTGAAGAAATCATGAAATAGTAGTTGTGTTCTTCAGATCTACGATGGTCTATATCGCTAGATCTGAATACCTAGTAAATTACTAGTTCATGATAATCGGCACCAGCTACGTTGATCGATAGATTTAATTTACATGTTAGTAGCCTGATCAACTATTTGCATGTCATCGTATACTAGCATGAAATACGAATAGTGAAATGCTGTGTTTGGACATTATCTTGAATGGACCCGAGAAACGTGCTGATCAATGTCGACAGCTGTCTAGGCGGGTTTGCTGTATGAGTTAGCGCTCAATATCGACAACTCAAGTTCTTTATGCGTATAGGCTATTACGGACCAATTAAGGAGGGTAGCTTGCGTATAGATTGTCTACTACCATTATCGGAGTAGATAAGGTTAGGAGTTGTACCCGTAACTGAACAATGAATAAATTCATCAATGTGGAGGGCTGTTGCATGTGTGGGGGGAATAACTAATTACTCATAATTGAACTAATACATTAGAAACTCGTTTTTGCTTCATGTGAACTAGCATAACCATGATAGTTTGAGGCACCAAATTTACTGCCGTCTATATTATAGTTGGTCGTAGACCATAATCGTGACAAGCTCAATATTGATAATTAGATGTTCTTACGAGTCTCTGTGGGATCGACCTTGACTCGCTAGTACTCTACTACGATGGACCTAGTCCAATTGCTAGTAAGTGCTTTGCACGCGATCAAGATTTTCTGGCGTCGTTGCCGGGGACTCGTGTCAAGAATACATTTTATTTAAGATTGAGTTTTCTGTATATATTTGAGTCTGTTTAATTGAGTCTGTTTTATAGTCTGTTAATACTAGAGTCGTACAGAGTCAGTTCTGTTAAAATCTGGAAAAAAATAGCTTCCAGTTTACCGAGGGTCTAAATTTTTGCAGAATCATTTATGTTAGTTTTGCGTCGAGTCAGTAGTCAGAGTCTGTATTTTTGAGTCTGCCAGGCGTGTGTAACAGCCGGCGAGGCAAGTCACTAACCTTTTTATTTTCTTTTTGTGTCTTTTAGTACGCTACACGAAGTTCAACAGCCAAACTCGAGAGATTCATACTTGAGATTGAAAAGTTTGCTAGGCAAAAGAGAAAGGAAACTCGAGAGAAATCTGTTAGGCTGGCGGACGACGTGATTTCGCACGAAGGAGATCACAGCGAGAGGGAAGAAGAGATTCCATGTTTGGATGATACTGAAATCGACATAGCACAGAACGGACAAAATGGAGCAGGAGTTGTGGTACAAGCAGATAGGAGAACTCTACAGAGTTATGCAATGCCGACGATCGAGCAATTCGTGCCAACAATTGTTCAACCAGAGAATGCGGCTGAGGTATTTCACCCGAAACCAAATGTGATTTAGATGGTGACTAATTACACTACCTTTCATGGAGTACGAAATGAAGATCCTAGTGTATGATGGGAGTCAACTTTACGTGATTCCGGTGCATTTTCTACCCCCGTTTACCACACGTTTAGCATGTTTTTGGGTGGTTTAGACCGTTTTTGGGGTAATATCATGAGTTTATAGCACGGGGAGTAAATCCGTCATTTTGATGGTTTATCACCCCTTTATGTTGATATTAACCCTACTCCCGAGCACTCTTACCCTCCGGAATTGTTTGGTTGTTTTGGTCGTTCATGATGTTGTATGGTATTAGTGTCTCGAGGACCCGGAAGGTGATGATTCGTGGTGAGAAGTATGATCAAGGCGATAAGAGTGATCAAAAGGGAGAAGATATGAAGTTTTGGAACAATTGGGGGTCAAACGCGCGTTTGAACCCCCCAAACTGGCGTTTCAAAAGCACGATTTTGGACAGAGTTCAAGCCCCCTAAACACGCGTTTCAAGCCACCTTAAACGCGCTAGTTGATGACCAAGCCAGAGCCTGCCCAGAAATGAAGCGAAACGCGCGTTTTCCCTATGCTAAACGCGCATTTGACCAAGCGAAACGCCGGTTTACAGCAGCTAAACGTGCGTTTTGAAGACGAAAACCTGCCGTTTTTTCCCACCTATAAATACCAAATCTTAGACCATTTCAAGACCCAAGTATTTTTCCTAGCAAAACCCTACCCCTTTTGACTCAGATTTTTGTAATAGCTTGGAATACTCTCTTTTAGCTTAAAGTAGTATAATCTCAGCTTAATCTTTCCATTTCTTAGCTTAGATTTATATTCCAAACACTAAGAGACCACCTTTTAATTACTTCTTTAAGTTGTACTTTTGGGATTTCAATCTCAAATTATTCAGTTCTATGGTAAATTTCTCTTCTCTTTCTCTTATTATGTCTTTAATTTACTGTTCCTCGTATGCTTTAACATCTATGATGAGTATCTAAATCCTTAACATAGTCGAATCATGTGAACACTAGTGAAATGTCCCTAGATTGATGAAATTGGGAGTAGGTAGTGCTTATTTTCATGCTTAAATGATTTATTCTTGTCTTAGAACTTGTTTTGACATATTTGGGCGAGATTGATCACCTAGGTCAAAGTCACACACATCAATCTAAAGAGTTGTTCAGATAGAGAGATGTGGGAAAATGGGTTCTAGGATCGCGGACTAGACCCGGCTTAGTTGTTAAGCCAGGGCCCAAAGTGAGGTTACTCGTTTTAACGTTTAATCAGTTTAGAGCTTATCGTGTTTGGGTTTCCGGTTTCCTGAAGGGGGAATTGGTTAGCCTAAAATAGGGTGATGAAGGAGAGTTGTTCAGATAGCATCACCAGTTTAGACACCGTTACCCTTGAATAATCGTTAAGCACCTTTGGTTATGGTTGGTCGGTAAATGCACACTCCCGGTAAAGTGACTTGAGGGGGCGTAAGTAACTAGTGGGATCATGGTTCGGCTATGCTCGTAATCCTTAATCTAATCCTCTCAGTAGTTTCTTTTTCTTCTCTTATCTTTAGACTTGTTAATTGAAATGCTTAATTGTCGTTATAGTTATAAAACACCTTAAAATCTAGATCGCCTAGACTCAGTTTCAAGTTTGCTTTGGTATTCACAACCATATTCCTTTGGGTTCGACCTCGTACTCCTGTAGCTATGCTAGCAATCGACCCGGTACACTGCCGGTTAGAGAGTTAGTTTGCCCACGGTTTCGATTCTTTATAAATTGTTTTTGGAGGGTGAATTTAATGCTCATCAGTGTACACGTCACCAACTTTTTGGAGATAGTCAGAACGGTCAAGCCAGCAGAAGTACCTGAAGACAACATTAAGCTGAAATTATTTTCATTCACTCTGAAGGACAAATGGAAGATATGGTTATTGTCTCTAGCACCAGGATCGATCCAAACTTGGACCGATCTGTTGCAGAAGTTTATGAACAAGTACTGCCCACTTGGGAAGTCACTACAGATGAGACAAGACATTATAAATTTCAAGCAGAAACCCACAGAAACCTTTGAAGAAGCTTGGGAAATATTTAAGGAAGCACATAGGAGATGCCCTCACCATGATATCACTTTTCCCGTACAAATGTATAGTTTCTATCACGGATTACGGCCAAGTGAACAAATGAGAGTTGATGCATCAAGCAACGGATGTTTTGCGTTGCTATCACCCGAAGAAGCTGAAGAGAAATTGGAGCAAATAGCACTGACAAGTCAATGGAGAACGCATCAAATTGAAACAGCCAAAGTAACTGAAGACGTATTTGGAGAAGGTACTTCTCAAAAGATCTTATACCAGATAATGGCAATGAATGAAAAGAGAGATGGCATGTAAGATCGCATAGCCAAGGTTGAGTAGGTTCAGATATTGAAGCAACCAACACTTAGGACGTGAACTATATAGGGAGGCAAGGAAATCCATATGGGGGTGGATATCGCCTAGGTTCTCATGACCACCCTGGTTTTAGACTGAGGGACCCTACTGGGGGTTTTTGACAAAGTGATTCAAACGGTGGAGAGAGACCGAGGCAAGCTGGTGGATTCATGCCTCAATTCAACAAGTCCGGTGGTTGGGAAGCAGCCATGGATAAAATGAGCTCAACTGTGACCGACACGGTCAATCAACTTACGAAATCCATGACTGAGTTGAATACAAACTTCACCATATATTTTCAGAAGAATGATACAAGACTGACCAATCAGGAAGCATTGGTGCAGAATCTTTCGCACCAAGTGGGGCAGATTGCTGAACAAGTGTAGGCCCGTCATCCGGGAGGATTGCCAAGTAATATTGAGAAGAATCCGAATGACGTAAATGCAATTATGACTAGAAGCGGAAAGGAACTACCTGGACCAGTTATACCAACTGTCCAGGAAGAATCAGAAAGAAGTCAGTAGCAAAACGTAGCAGAATCTAGAGAAAAAGAGGGACCGGTAACCCGGGACACTACTCCGGTAAACCGGTAGTCTGAAAATTCAGTAGACAAGTAGGCAGAGCAGCAGCAGTCAGCAGGTAAGTCTTCACGATCTGTAACTATTAATCCTGCTACTTTACCCTATCCCCTCAGGAAATATAAGCCGAATAATGATGATGCGCGTTATAAAAAGTTTATAGAGATGTTTAAGAAGTTGCAAGTGAATATACCTTTGGTAGAAGCTCTGGCCGGAATGCCGGAGTATGCAAAGTTCTTGAAAGAAGCAATCTCTACCAAAAGGAAATTATTAGACCTGGAGACCATATTCTTTAACGAGGAATGCTCGGCAGTTTTGCAACGCAAACTGCCTCCCAAGTGTAAAGATCCTGGGAGCTTCCTCATACCATGCACAATTGGAGGAGTATGCCTAAATAAAGCATTGTGTGATCTTGGAGCCTGTGTCAATCTAATGCCACTATCCATCTTTCAAAAGTTAGGCATGAAAGAGCTGAATGAAACATCTATAACCCTTCAATTATCAGATATGTCAATGAAGCAACCTTGTGGAGTGGTGGATGATTTTTGGTAAAAGTTGATAAGTTTGTATTCCCTGTGGACTTTGTGGTGCTAGATGGAAGCTAACAACGATGTTCCATTAATCTTAGGAAGACCTTTCCTAGCTACGAGTAATACCTTGATAGATGTTCATAAGGGTGAGCTGATTTTGAGCGTGAATGAGGACAAAGTAGTATTTAATGTAATGAATTCGATGAGGTATGCTCAAGATGAAGGAGAAGCATGCTACATTCTAGATGCCATAGACGAACTTGTTTTGGAATTATATCAACAAGTGGCACTAGACCCTGAAGTACCAGAGACCTTGCTCCTGAAGGATGAAGAAAGTTATGAGGAAACCTGGCCTGGTGTAGCGAAGGTCAAGTGCGAGAAATAGAGCCTATATCTTCTGTGGATGTAGGAGGGACCATTCATAGACCTTCGTGGCACAAGTTCTTTGACTTACAATTGATTGGTAAGCTGTTAAGATCATCATTAGAGGAGCCACCAAGAAACTTAACATTAAAACCTTTGCCTTCTCACCTGAAGTACGTGTACTTACAAGATGATACTTTTCCCCTCATAATTTCATCGTCATTATCACCTTTGGAGGAGGAGAAACTTTTAAGAGTACTGAGAGAGCACAAGAGAGTGTTTGGATGGACGATTGCAGATATTAGAGGAATAAGCCCATCGGTATGCATGCATAAGATCTCTGTGGACCCTGAGAAGAAAGCGGTAGCTTAACCTTAAAGAATGTTGACGCCACAACTAAAGGATGTTGTTAAGGAAGAGATCATAAAGATGTTGGAGATGGGAATTGTTACGTGTGATGCCCGAAAGACAATTTTGTAATTGTTTTATTTAATAAATGAATTGACATTATTATTCATATTTATTATTCTCATATTCACCGATGCGACAATAGTATTTACACTACAGAAAACCCTAAAGTATATCGTTCATGTAATCACTTAACTCAGTGTATGGTATATACACGGGAGGATTGAGTTAGTGAAGATGTACTTAAAATACAATTAGCCCGTAGTGAAGTTAATCGAGAGTATCGGGTCTCTCCTTTAACGTGCTATTAATGCGCCCAGAACACAATTGGTGTGATTGTCTTATCCGGACTTTCGGTTAAGAGAACCTAGTGGGGCATTTATATATGATAGATATATCATATAGGTATGGACCGATTTGATTAGAGTTCACGATATAATTCCGTAATTGAGAATTCTTATCGAATCAATGGATGATCATATTTATGGATATATCTTAATCCCGAGGTGATCACGAGTCAACCGCTTGAATCGTATGAAGTTTGACTTGACGGTTAAGGATTACACCGAGTCCGTGGTCCGAATTACCCCATATTGGCATTGTCTTGGATTGAGTGAGTAGTCCGTGTTATCACGGATACGGAATCCATTCATTCCATTTCGGAAGTAGATAGACAGTTCCCTTATTTGTTAATCCTAGAAACCGATCGATCCATGGAGTTCATATTACACCGATTAGCTACCAAAGTGAGTTGTATGAATTAATTGATCACTAGGGGGTTAATGGTAAATAAGGATAAGAGGTTCTAAAAAGGGTTAACGGTAACTTCCCGATTTAGAATGAACAGTCTATGGAGGATTAATCCATATGTAATGATTATATCAATGGACGCTTATTATTATTCTCGTGAGGAGATAAATATAATCTCATAATCGGAGGAGTGCAGTCACGGGATTATGGTGGCATATTCCTGTGATTGATTTATGGAATATAATTATTCTGACGTAAGATAATTATTTATTTGATTTATCGGAGCCGCTGATTATTAGTCCATGGTCCCCGACGTGCCTCCTAATATAGCATAGCTATTCTCGGACGTCGAATCCTAATAATATTAATTTAGTTCTTGTTGGACTTTATTAAAACGATATGTGAATTAATTGTTTAGTGGACTATTAAATTAGTTGGGCTAAATAATTAAATATGTGGAAAAGACATTTTCCATAATCTTGGCCCAATTATTGTGTAATGGCAAAATTAATATTGACTAGGTCAATATATGTAAATTTCCCCCCCCCCCCCCCCCTTATTATTATGGAACAAGAAATTGTTTTCTTGTGTATTAATAAGACATGTGCATAAAATATTTATTGGATAAATATTTATGGAAAGAAATAAAGATAAATATTATTCTAGATTTGTTCTAGAATATTATGGGATTATCTTTTATTTAATAGGATTATTATAATTGATTTTGTATTAATTATTAAATCCTTGGAGGCTAAGTTTTACTCTCGTATATAAAGAGAGTTCTTCCAAGGCTTAATACACACAACATTTTCGAGTTCCACCTCTTAGAGAGGAGGAAGAAATTTCGGCCAAGAGGGTTGGGGAAAAATCTTGGAGATTTTTCCGGGCAGCATATCGGAAGGATTCGAGACGAGAATTTCCTTCCACCGGGAGTTGCTTGGATCACACGTACGGAAGATCGTGGTGCTCTTCACACCTTGTTCGTTCTTTCTATTGCGGTTCTTCAACTTGGATTTTGAGATCCAAGAGGTATGTTCTACAACCCCCTTGTAGATGTAGATCTAATTATTTTATTACGTGTATTTTATAGATCTAGATCCTTAAATCGCTTCCGCTGCGGATGATATTACTAACAGGAATCATTTTCCCAATTGTAGACAATGAATGGGTAAGCCCGATTCATGTGGTACCCAAGAAAGGAGGATTCAATGTACAACCTAATGAGTTTGATGAATTAATCCCTGTGAGACTAATTACTGGACATCGAGTTTGCATAGACTTTAGGAAACTGAATGATGCAACTCGTAAAGATCATTTGCCCCTACCATTCATTGATCAGATGTTAGAAAGATTAAGCGGTCATGCGTTTTATTATTTCTTAGATGGATATTCTGGTTACTATCAGATCCATATTGCCCCTAGAAATAGCTTTGATAAATGCTTGGACAATTTGAGTAAAGTGCTAAAGAGATGTGAAGAGACCAACCTTGTACTTAACTGGGAAAAATGCCATTTTATGGTTACAGAAGGAATAGTGTTGGGTCATAAGATTTCGAAGAAATGAATGAAAGTTGATAGGGCAAAGATAAAGGTAATAGAGAAGTTACCCCCTCCAACAAACTTAAATACGTTGCGAGCCTTTCTAAGCCACGCAGGATTTTATAGGAGGTTTATTAAGGACTTCTCTAAAGTTTCTAGACCTTTGACGGATTTACTTGTGAAGGATGTACCTTTCTTATTTGGAGAAGAGTGCAAGAAAGCATTAGACACATTGAAGCAAATGCTTATAACCGCCTCAATTCTGGTAGCCCCAGATTGGAATAAACCTTTTGAGCTTATGTGTGATGCAAGTGACACGGCAGTTGGAGCAGCCCTAGGACAAAGGGAGGATAAAATATTTAAACCTATCTATTACGCCAGTCATACCCTTAACAGTGCCCAGAGGAATTATGCGACTACAGAGAAGGAACTCTTAGTTGTCATCTTCGCGTTTTACAAGTTTCGACCTTATCTGATAGGATCGAAAGTCACTGTGTTCACTGACCACACAACTTTGAAATACCTTTTAACCAAGCAAGACTCCAAGCCGAGATTGTTGAGATGGATTCTACTCTTACAAGAGTTTGATGTTGAGATTAAAGATAAAAAGGGATCTGAGAACCAGGTGGCTGATCACCTGTCAAGATTAACTTTGCTGGAAGAAGAGCAACCGACTGAGATCAGGTAGAGCTTTCCTGATGAACAAATTTTTGCCTCTCAGTGGTAGCTCGAGTTGAATCTCAGTCCCGACAACATACATCAAGAATGGGCAAGGTATATCCTTGGTTTGCCAATATTTTGAATTATCTAGCAGGAAGATACATACCTCCAGAATTCAATAATGCGGATAAGAAGAAGTTTTTCACGTATATGAAGCATTATCATTGGGACGATCCCTACCTATACAAGTTGTGCCCTGATGCCATTCTTAGGAGATGCGTCCATGATGATGTGATTCCAAGTATTTTGCACATGTGTCATGCTAGAGAAGCTGGAGGTCAATACGGGCCAGACAAGACAGCAGCAAAGGTATTGCAGTGTGGATTCTATTGGCCTACAATTCATAAACTGCTTACGAGTTTACAAGAGCCTGTCATTCTTGTCAAATGACCGGTAATATTTCTAAGCGGAATGAGATGCCACTGCAGAGTATCTTAGAAGTGAAGTTATTCGATGTATGGGGAATTGATTTTGTTGGTCCTTTCACATCGTCGGAATCAAATCGTTACATCTTGGTAGTTGTTGATTATGTTTCCAAATGGGTGGAAGCAGTAGCTTCACCTACTACTGATGCCAGGGTTGTCCTGAGGTTTCTTAAGAAAAACATTTTGACGAGGTTTGGAGTGCCCAGAGCCATAATTAGTGACGGAGGGAGTCATTTCTGCAATAGGTTGTTTGAAAAGTTGATGATGAGATATGGGGTTAGGCATAAGATTGCAGCATCATATCACCCCCAGACGAGTGGACAAGTAGAAGTCACGAATAGAGAGATTAAGAGGATTTTAGAGAAGACTGTGAATCCCACGAGGAAGGATTGGTCTTTGAAATTAGATTACGCTCTTTGGGCGTACAGGACATCTTATAGGACCACTATTAGGATGTCACCATATATGATAGGTTTTGGAAAAGCATGTCAATTACTGGTAGAACTCGAGCACCAAGCGCTGTGGGCTACGAGGTTTCTAAACATGGATGAGAATTTAGCCGATGAAAAGAGGATGCTAGAGTTGAATAGATTGGAGGAGTTTAGACTTCAAGCATATGATAATGCAAGGATTTACAAGGAGAGAACGAAGCGTCTGCACGATAAGAAGATTCTGAACCGCACATTTCAAGTTGGAGATAAGGTGCTGGTATATAATTCGCATCTTCGTCTTTTTCCTGGGAAGTTAAAGTCTAGATGGTATGAACCATATGTAGTCACGAAAGTCTACAATTCAGGAGCGTGTGAAGTTAGACATGAATACTCTGGGCAGACTTTCACAGTTAACGGCCACAGGCTGAAGCATTACCTAGAGCACAAGTATAACCCTGAGTTGGAAGTCTTTACGTTGACAGAGCCAGAATATGAATGAAGGAGCCCTATTAGTACAGTCAAGCTGACGACTATAAATTCAGAACTATTTCTGAAACCCTTATTTATGTTGGAATAGTGTCCTAAACCCAATCGGGTTGGACCGGATCCGACCGGGTTGGATCATTTATACTATTTCTTTATGTTTATACATATATTAAATGGCTTTTATGTTGTCATATATATGTTCTTTTAGTGAACCAATTATGAATTGTTATATGATAACGTCCTTAGTATTAAACTGTGGTAGAGAAACCATGATAGGCGATTATGGTTGATGAGATCTCTAATCACTTTAACAAGTTTGATACTAGGCTGATATACTATTAAACAGGGCATTGATAGTACAAGCAGACTAGCACATATTAGATGTATCCTGTCTTTGATATGTTCGTTGTTGTATTTCGTTGTGATTATCCTCTCTTTTCTTCTTACTTTTCAACCATTAGTTATGCAATGACTCGTTTTGACTTTATTTTAACATTAAAAATATACTAGGGTTTTACATAATATGCTATAAAATCAATCACTGCACTAATTAATTTTAGAGAAAAATTATTTCAAATTGCATAATATGATATATGACTCAAATGATAGTCATACTCATAGACATTAATCACTTATGAATAATATAAATCATTATGTATAATTTGTCCAACATCTCTAAGAATGTGATGATGGTGGTAACTAACAATGATGATTAGATAGTGAATAGAGCATGCCAATTAGCTAAGCATAACTTGGAGCAAGCTTTCCGGGCATCAATTAGTAATTTTTTTTACAATTCTTAACAATAAAACAATATCGTTTTAATACCAAAAAAAAAAAACACGAGTCTCAATGAGTGTATCGAGTCCTCCCTAAAATCTGTAAGTATGTTGTTGGCCATGGGATCTCATGATTCGCTGCAAAGTGATATGTATATGCAGAGGCGGACACCACGGACCCCGTTAAAAATAATAAAACTCTACGTATTACCTACAGAATAATAAAACTCTACATTTACCTATAGAAAAATATTTCGGACCCCGCTGAAAAATATTTATGAATCCGCCACTGTGTATATGGTCAGGCCGGTAGAGACGTTCTCGGTCAAACAGTGACAAAATTCAATATATGATTTGCGACCATGTGTTCTCTTCCTACGCACAAATTTTAGGTTGGTCATGGACCGAATCCTAGTTGGTGTACCATATCGAATATGAATAATTGTTTTTTTGTTTTTGTTTTGAATAATTGTTTTTAAATTAGGTCCCTACTTCTAGAAAAAAAACTATCAATAAATTTTGCTTGAAATTGATGACATGGATCCCATACTTGCACAGTTGCACCTTCATGTTATGTATCAACTATAAGATAAGTATGTGCTCATGCAATGTTAAGAAGGTTCTTTAGAGCACATGCAATAGTGTTGTTTTAGACAATGTAATGTGACTTTTTTTTTTTTCTGACAAAGTCCTTGTGGATAAAAAAATAATTTACAATAACTCAATTTTAGATATTGGGAACCGTTTCGTCGTGGATGGGATAGTGGGTCTGCTCACGATCTTGTTCACAACATGGATATTAAAATAATCAAAAGAAAAGTAACAGATGGTATTTTTATTTTTATATTTATTTTTCCAAGGGGATGAATATGCTGAGAAATTTTGGTATAATTAAATGGCATAATAGATTTTCATCTTTAAGGCTATTGTAGAACATAATGTGGGTGTTGGTGTGATTGTTATGCCACGTAGATCATTTTCTATTCTTTTGATGTATAATGACAACGGGAATGGGTTAACTATTGTATGGGATTTTGGAAAATCAAAGGCTTTGTCCCCCCCCCCCCCCCCGCCCCGGAATTAAAGTGGCAAAAGAGACCACATTCGGATTTAGGTATAAGGACAATATTATTGTCGTAAAAACACCCAATAAAAGTAAAGATCATGGTGAATTTTTGAATGGTCAAAGAACTGATTTTTGGCGTAACGAGCCTATTTTACGCCATTATTATCAGCGTAAAACATATTTTACGCCAATAATAATGGCGTAAAATGGCTCCCGTGGCGCCAATATTCAGTTATTTGAATTCCCTGCTATTTCAATGTTATTTATCTGTGAATTGCTTACCACAAAACAACTCTTAGCTCAACCAAAAACCATAAACGAAATCTCCAAAATCCTGTGTTTAATCTTCAAGTTTGGTATCATCAAACAAAGAGGATGCTCCATCAAGGAAGTTCGGCATGGGTAACTATTATTTGTTTTTTTGCAATAACTTCATATGATGTAATGTGTATATTGTTTTGAATTTCATGAAGAAAATGATGAAGACAATGAAATTGCTGAATTAACGCCTATGTCTGTATGCTTTTACGATAGATTGTTTGTTATGGCGTAAAGAGTGTTAAGATATAGGGATATTGTGTTGAATGATGAAGTTTGTGTAAATTGGTGTGTAAATTGTGATGAACAAAATGATGATGTAAAAACAGGTTTAACGCCAAAAACTGGTTATTTTTTCATTTTTTATTTTTGGTTGAGAAAAGCAATTTTTTGTGATCATATAATGTTTACTATGATTTGATAATTATTTTCACATAATTAGTATGTAATATATTAAGTATAATATATACTAATTATGTGAAAATGATTATGAAAGTATACTATGAATTTTCACATTATTTCATAATTTTCACATTATCATACGTATAATATATTATATACTCATTATGTGAAAATTAGGTTTTTCCCTTTTAGAGTCTTTAGTATCATATTTAATATATTAATTGCGTTTAGGCTTTTTATCATTTCAGATCTTTAGTATATGTATATAATTGCCTTAGTATGATTTTTCTAATTTAATGGCTTAGTATATGCATATGCCTAATATTACTGACAATGTAACCTAACCAAATGATGTGCATATGCATTAGCAAAATTATGTGCAAATATGATATTTAATAGCCTTGTATCATATTTAATTCTCGGATTGCCTTTAGCCATTTTATCATTTAATATCTTTATTATATATGTATATAATTGCCTTAGTGTGATTTTTGTAATTTAATGGCTTAGTATATGCATATGCCTAATAATACTGACAATGTAACCTAACCAAATACGACGGCGACGAAATAACACATAACACATAACACAAATAAGAACGAACAACGACAATAACATCGACGACTTCCGTTCTGCCTTACGGTGAAAGCCTCCACCTGAAAGCGAGGTTCTTGTAGGTCTTGGTTGTTTTCGATTCCACTCCTTCCTTCTCACCAGTTATGGCCTTCCTCATGCCCGCAAGAAATGAGGTCCTATAGATGACTCGCGAGAGGATTTGTAGGTTCTCTTGTTCATCTCTCCACTCAGCAGCTTGGTAAAGCCTCAGCCGGAATCGAGGCATCCTGTAGATTAGGTATTTCAGTCCTTGTTTCGCAGATTCGTCCGGCATCTCCATCACTCCTCCCGTGGTTTACTAACAAACAACGCAACTAAATGACACATAACTTAAACATCTAACAACCGCCGTACCTTAAACATCTAACAACCGGAAATTCAAAAAAATCACACTAAGATCCAAACAAACAAAACATCACCGTAACTTGGATAATGAATGACTACACTAATTTCCAATCTTATGTATATGTATACTGTCACGAACGGATATGCACGTGTATGTGTGCAAATGTGTGTGTCTGTTTTTTTTTTTATATATATATATATATATATATATATATATATATATATATATATATATATATATGTATGTATGTATGTATACACACACACACACATTCATAAACGAATATCATAAAGATCCGGATATCGTGTGTGTATGTTTGTGTATGGTATGTATAAATATATACAGTGACAAACGGATATTGTTTGTGTCATGTATATATGTACATTGGATATCGTACTCGTGTCGAGTTCATATTCATACCGTCCAAAGTTGTAACGGATATATATATATATATATATATATATATATATATATATATATAAATAAGATTATATACGTAGAAGTTGTCATTATATTTATATGTATGTGTGTGTACAATTTCCCTATATATAGATATACACACACACCTATACATACACACACTTTTATATAAAAAGCTATATACACACATATGCTTACACGGACCTATTTCAAAGTTTAAAATTACTTGTGGATACTGACGAGTGGTTATTGATTTTTTCTCAGGTGACAACATGTTGGGTATTTCATTTACTTTGAATGGGAAATGGAATCACAAATCCGGTAAAGAATGGTCTTATTCGAATGGAACCGCTTATATCACTTGCGTGAACATGAATATTTCCTTTGACGAAATGACGGAGAAAATTAACAAGAGATCCGGCATTGATCCTCTTGGGTATAAGTTGAACATTAAAGCCTTATACACGACCGGTGGAACACACCAAACGCCTCCTGTTGAGATTTCAGACGATGACATTTGTGAAAATTTTGCAAATATTCCCGTGAAACTATGTGTTGATGCCAAAAAGTGGTTAGTTATGATCCTCCGAGAGATATGAATGAGACCATGATTGATTTAAATGAGTGCACGATTGATTTAAATGAAGAAAGCTACGGTGAAGGTTTTCCCAGTAACGATGACAATCTTGTTCGTTGTGCTCAACCAGACATTTTCTCAGCAATGGTTCCTGATATTTATCCTCTTGATAACGGAAGAGAACAATTGGATCATATGCCAGATTACGGGGTTTCTGATACACCATACTCGTCTGATCATATACTCAGTAAGGTACCAAATACATCATTCACTAAACTACTGTTTGGTAGCTCCAGTCAACCTTATAACGACGCTACAATAGCTTCGACTATACCAGTTTTGAATACAAGTCGTCGATTACGTGGTGGACCTCAAATTTTGAATACGAGTCATAACGCTCCACCTACAACGAATTGTACTGTTCCGACTATTCCAGTTCAACCCAGTTTTGGCCTAGGCGGTTCGTTTTTAAACAACAGTGTTGCACACCATGTTGAGTCCCGACACACATATGGCAGTGGCAGTCGTGACGGAGGGAGTGATTTAGGTGATTTTGGAGACAGTCTTCCACCAATTGAAATACCGTTGTGCCCTAGCACAGGGACGATTACCATTGAAGACGAAGATGGTTTGTATGTTGGAAGGTTGTTCAAAAATAAAGTTGAGATGCGTGACATATTACGATATCACGCAATGAAGAATAGGTATCAGTTCAAACTGAAAAGGTCTGATAAGGATAAACTGTATTTGAAATGTAAGCGATCGAATAAATGTGATTGGAAGTTGAATGGTAGGAAGGCTGAGGGTGACGATGTCCACTATTTCAAGATAACTGAGTATGAGGCAAAATATACATGTGGACTGGAAAGCATAACTAATCAGCATGCTCAAGCCACACCTTCTTCTATAGGCCGTTTGGTAAGGAACGACATTATTGAACTTAAGGGAAAATTTAAAGCAAAGAATGTCCAAGTTGCAGTGAATAAAGAATTCGGATTATCCCTTAGTTATGACCAAGCTTATAGATGTATACAAACCCTCAAAAAAAATAGATGTATATAAGAGTCTTTACGTCTGATTGGTGGAACTCCAGAACAGTCTTATACTAAGATGGCTGGCTACTTTCACATGCTTAAAGAAGCAAATGCCGATATATTGACGGACATAGAAAGGGATAGCATGGGTAGGTTCAAGTATTGTTTTATGTCGTTGGGACCTAGTATTGTTGGATTCAAGTTTTGTCATCCTATACTATGCGTAGATGGTACTCATTTGAAGAATAAGTATTGAGGGACTTTATTAGTTGCTGTCGGAGTAGATGCGGGTGATCACTTGTTTCCATTGGCCGTTGGCGTAGCCGAAGGTGAGAGTAATGATTTGTGGACGTATTTCTTTAACCACTTGAAGAAGGCAATCGGAGAACGTGAGGATCTGGGAGATTTGTCATTTGTCTCAGATAGAAATCAGGCAATCAAGTCTTTCCTTGAAAGAGTGTTTCCAGATGCTTACCATGGATATTGCTACCACCACCTTGACATGAACGTCAATGACACTTACGGTAAGAAAAGATATTGTCCAATAACATTGAAGAAAGCAGCTTACACTTGTTCAGAACGGGAATTCGAAATATTGTTTGAAGAGTTATGTGTCATTTAGTTGCGTTGTTTGTTAGTAAACCACGGGAGGAGTGATGGATATTCCGGACGAATCCGGCGAAACAACACTGAAATACCTAATCTGCAGGATGCCTCACTTTCGGCTGAGGCTTTACCAAGCTGCTGAGTGGATAGATGAACAAGAGAACCTACAAATCCTCTACGAGCTGTCCTATAGGACCTCATTTCTTGCAGGCATGAGGAAGGCCATAACTGGTGAGAAGGAAGGAGTGGAATCGAAAACAACCTAGACCTACAAGAACCTTGCTTTCGGGTGGAGGCTTTCACCGTAAGGCAGAACGGAATTCGTCGATGTTATTGTCATTGTTCGTTCTTATTTGTGTTATTGTTATGTGTTATTCATCATCGTCGTTTTCGTTACATATATTGTCAGTGATATCGAGCATATGAATATACTAAGGCAATTATATTATACAGGGCTATTAAATATTAGATTACATTATACTATACTAAGGCAATTATATTATATATAGGGCTATTAAATATTCATTCAAAATTATAGTAAGTCAAATTATGTTCACACCATTACAACAAGGCTATTAAATTATTATATACACTCAAACTATGTTTATTGAATTATATATATTAAACACTAAATATTTTAAATAATAAACGTAACAACAATATTATTGGCGTTAAACAATACTTAACGACAATATTATTGGCGTTAACATACACTTAACGACAATAGTATTGTCGTTAAACACATGTTTAACGCCAATAACTTTGAATATTGGCGTAAAATGATCCACACATTGGCGTAAAATCACCATTCAAACCAACAACATATCATCATGTTCTTCAAGAAATTTAAAAACAACCCCTAACCCTAACCAATCTACCCTTCCTTTTGCAAAATCTGGCTAAACATCAACAAGTATTCTTACAAATTGCACAACAAAAATACAATCAAATAATCAAGGATTTAACTTCTTATTCGAAAAAAATGAGAGATAGACATTAACATTAACCTCAGGGGCTATCTCCTGTTGTGGAATTTGATCCATTTGTTCAAAAGGAGCCTCAGAATCCATTGCAGGCACAGATCGTTTTCTGAGAATTTTTGGGGGATTTTTGCAGAAAATTGATAATTTGGGGGAGAAGAAGAGGGAACGACAATAATAACATCGAAAAGATCATTATTGGCGTAACGATGTATGTTTAACGCCAATAATATTGTCGTTAAATTTTTAACGCCAATATTATTGTCGTTAAATTTTTAACGCCAATATTATTGGCGTTAAACATACCTCGTTACGCCAACCATGATCTTTAATTTTATAGGGTGGTTTAACAACAATAATATTGTCGTTATGAGTGTATTAACGACAATATTATCGTCGTTATACCTAAAATCGAATGTGGTCTCCTTTGCAACTTTGATTCCAAGAGAGGGGGGGGGGGGGACCTCGATCCCCGATCGTGTGCGCGGTCGAGCGGTGCAAGGTGCGGTGCATCGAAACGGTGTCGTTTCGATCCGAAACGACACCGTTTTGACTGTGTTTTTTTTTTTTTTTTTTTTTAATCACATCGAGACGGTGTCGTTTTGAATCAAAACGACACCGTTTTGATGCACTTGTGGGAGGTACGGTGCAAGGTGCACCGTTGGGGATCTTTTCCCGGGGGGGGGGGGGGGGGGGGGACAAAGCCTGATTTTCCAAAAAAATCCAATATTGTATGTGCTCATTAGTTCAAGTAAGCCGCCACATCAGTCACGTGCTCCTATAAAAGCAGTGGTCGACGTAGAATAATTTCTTGTAAAATGGTACTACTTCCACGCACTGGCGGATCCAGGAATTTATTCCAGTGGTGTCACCGGAGTCTAAAACTACATCTTTTATCCAAAAAGAATTCCAGTGGAGTCACCGGAATCTAAAACATCAATTTTTATCGACAAAACGATATTTTTTAACAACAAAATTACATAGTTTTAATACTAAAATTTTATTTTATTTTTTTAAAAATCCAGTGGAGTCACGTGACCCCCCTAGGGCATGTGGATCCGCCACTGCTTCCACGGTAACTTGGCATCATCATCATGATTAATTACAAATTTTAAACCATCAAACAAAGTTTGCAGGCAAAATGATGTCACATCTGACCACTTGTCAAATAGCGTGACCATAAAAGAATTTCATATAAAAAGACGCATTTCTTTCAAGGTGTGAAAGATATGACATCGTCCTGATTACAAACGGTAAATCATCAAACACATTCTGTGAGAAAAATAATGACACATTGGCCAATGTTATATACAAGAGTATTAACTTTGATAATTGTTTCATTAGAATAGTGATCAGACGTGACACATAATCATGCCAGAGACCAAAAATCATCAAAGCCAGACATCAATGGCCAATGCACAATAAAACTTCTCCAAAGCAATGATGATATATATAAGAAAGCGACGACACCGCATTCATCTTGCAATAATTTCCCTCTTATTAACTGCCACCATCAATTATCACTTATTACCTCTTATTGTTCTCAAATTTATTATTTTTTTTTATCACTTTTTATCTTTGATGATGTCTTCCAAATATGTATCATCATCAATTATCCGGTACTTATATTTTTAGAGAGAGATGTACTACATGTATTCTTTTTTGAAAACTACTACATGTATTCATATATGTGGATTTATACAATTTTGATAAATAATTTATTAGCGAAAAAGATGATTTAATTTGGTTGTAGAGGAAAGTTCAGATATGAAAAATTAATTATGTGAGTCAATGTGTGTTTTTTTTTTTTTTTTTTTTTTTTTTTTTTGCAGATATGTGTGTCAATGTTAAATATAGCCTCAAAAGAATTAATTAATTAAAGGATTACCCAATAAGATGCTGGTGACAAACTCAAAGCTCCCTGCATGCGTAATCAAACGGAAATCATTAGATAATGGAAAAGTATAAAGCCAATTATTCATATGATTCTTTTTAGATTTATTTTGTTTTTGTTTTAACTAAGAATTAATATGATGTTAATTATGGTATCTGCAATAATAATATTTCAAAAGTGACACTTAGTTTAAGAAGGCTAGAAGGGTGAGACAAAACAGTCTTTATCTTTTACTATAATGAATTTGTTTTTTTCTTCTTCTAATTCTTCCATTATTATTCACTCTTTATACAAATGATGAAATGACAAGTTTTTTTTATTGTCGTATCATGCACTCTTTCAGTTTTTTATAATTAAGTGTGACATAAATAGTGGTTATATATATTGAATATCAACAGCATGAGTTTTTTTTTTTTGTATCCAAATGACTATAATGTTTAAATGTTATTTTTTAGTTAATATTTTCCTTAGGAAGAAAACTTTTCCTTTAATCAACACAGCCATTTTCTATATATATTTACCACCTTTGAATTGATCAAAGTGATACGCTAGCTAAAAAGAAAATAACAATATCAAATATTTTTTATGTGCACTTGTATACATATATTCAAATTAATGATCAACTAATTTTTGTATCACAACGCTCTACCCCCGGATACCGAGTTCTTATCTGGAAAAGAGACAATGGATATGGTAATTCGCATTAACCGTTTTAAGCCAAACAATGACGACGAGTCTAAGTTGTTACGAGATCCATTATGCCTCAAGTGGCGTCGTCAGAAATAAATTCTGAGACGGTACAAGTATGTTGACCTATTATTTTTATTGTATGGCCCGTAATAAGTTATAAAAAATAGAGTGTATAAGGTAAAGTTCTAAATACAAAAAGTTCTAACAAATTTCTAACACGCAATATTCTCTAAGTCGTCTACACGGAAATTGATATATCATAGAGTGAATACTGGATTGAATGTATGTTCAACAAGCTCAAATTCATATAAGATGAGTGACATAATCCGTAAAATCTACTATGAGTTGAGGGAGTTCATCTCCTAATTTGGTGGGTAAAACAATTACAAATGCTTAATGCGTGACACTTAAACACGCCCTCTAAAATGTGACCTTATAAAGAAAGCCAGATACATGTAGCACACAAGATATTATAGGTACTATAAGACCAATAAAGAAGCCAACACTTGAAAAAGAAACGGATGACTCTGATGCCATGCATGCTGAAAATATATGTTCAAACTCATATAAGAAGAAAGACGTCATCCTGAAAACCTAGGCTATAATATGAGAGAAGTTCATCGCTTAATATGTTGTGTGAAACAATTACAATTGCACAATTAAGACGCTTTAACGGCACGGGCAAAAACGAGTTTCAACAAGAAGAGTTAATAGAGGGATTCATTATTAATTTTTGAGGCAGTATCATTGAAGCCTGCATGAGTTCAATAATTGCAACAATCCCAAAAGCATGACACAAGTGACTGGTGTACACCTCCCACAAGGGAAGAGTCTCTCCCTCTCCTGAGGGGCAATTTGAACAAGTTATAGTAGTACTACCTCCGTCTTATAATATAAGTCATTTTGTTTATTTTTGTTTGTCCCATAGTATAAGTTATTCTACATTATTAGTAAAGCATTTATTACTCTTTTCTATAACATACCTTTAATTTATTAACAATCCAACTACTCCATAAGTATTGCATTAACGATAGTCAAAGGATATTACAACCACTTCCTTAATCTGTGTAAAAATATTTAAAATGACTTATATTTTAAAACGGAGACAGTAATATGTACTGTACCTAACCTTTTTTGATTTCAAAAGGCAGCCACAGCCTCCATGCATGCGCCACCTTGGACCACCAACCACACATATGCCTTTTCATGATTGTTAATTCCCATATCACCATATGCATTTAATATTCACAAGTAACCTCACAACCACCATATCATTATGAATCTACACTGTATTCTGCATGACCCTTATTCAATCATTTTATTACCCATCTTCACGGGGGTTTTAAGGTACAATTGTTGTATTAACCGTAATAATGCCTAATACACACACACACACACATATATATATATATATATATATATATATATATATATATATATATATATATATATATTTCTAATTTATTTCATCATATACACTCATATTAAGTCGAAAAGTAGTACTCCATCCGTCCTAATTTGTTTGGAACATTTAGAACTTACAATATTTAAGGAGACATCAATTAATGATTTGTCTGGTCATTTAAAACATGACTAATTTACCTTTTGATCCTTTTATATATATATCATTATTTTCACAATATTTTAGAAGTTATTAATTAATGAGTTGGGCGATTTAGGCAATTAAAGCAAAACTTTAGTCTATTTAGAGTTATGAGACTTATTTTGAGACAACCGAAAAAGGAATATGTTCCAAACAAATTGGGACGGAGGGAGTAGAAATATACGTACGCATATATATAATCCATGTCACCTGATTAATATACCACTAGGCCGGCCGGATCCGGTTCTCATTCATGATTATTGATTCATCTCTAGTTTGGTACTTAGAAAAAGAGGGGTCGAAGCCCGGAGAAAACAAAAAAAATGGTGAGGTTAAGTTTTAGGGAGAGCTAAACCCCGTAAATTATCACTAAAAATCACATTGATACAATCAGAAGGTTTGTTAAAAAAAACATAGAAATGTCTTCCGAATGATTACCATGGTTGGAATTATTAGAACATATAATTCTGACGAGATAATATAACATCAAATGAGAGAAAAAACATATCCAAAGGAGACAACATTGTATTATTTCTATCAATCAATAAAACCAGTTTCGGTGTCCTTACGTTTCTGCATTGTTTTGTCTTTCTTTAGGAATCTTCTTTTCTTACCGAAACGAAATTACAACATATAGTGGACATATATATACCCGTTTTGGACATATCGAAAATGAATGTTGTAAGAAGCACCCGCATTTATGACTGAAGATGGTGCCGACTAATAAGAAGGAGTACATGCCTACGGCTATTAGCCTTGACAAGGAGGGATTTGTTTTAGACATAATGCAGGCAAACAAACTTTAGATCAAGGAAGTACATGCAAAGGCGGTTGTGGCACATAAGAATGAGGATTAGAGCGCATCTAAGAAAGATAGTGGTAAGGAAGAAGTTTGAACGTTAAATGTTGAAAACGAAATAGTTGATGAAGGTGAGCATATTCATGAGTTGAGTACGGAAGATATTCCAGTTGAGATGTTTCAACAAAATGCTGAGGTTAATGAAGTCCATGATGACAATTTTGCTATTGGTGAGTGGTTGTTTGATTATCAACGTATGTTAGAAGAAATTGAACTTGAAGGATACATCATGGATGATCATGAAGACTCAGCAGCCTGCTGAGTTAGTCAGCAGATCAACTGTAGGCAGAAAATGGTTATTTAGTTAGATTTTGTTATAACCGTTTGTAAGTTACTTATAACTGGTTCATGAGGTGCTTGAGTATCATTGTAACTTAACTCCTGCATTATTCTTTGAATAAAGTTCTTCCACATTATTTTCTTTCATTTTTGTTGTATTTCACAACTTCAACATGGTATCAGAGAAAACTTGAGAGTTTCTGATGCTTTTCTGTGTTTTTCTCTGAATTCTGAAGAATCTTGAGAGTGTTTTCATCTTTTCTGAGTTTTTCCACAGTTTCTTGAGAGAAAACCGCGGTTATAATTTGTATTTGATCATTTCTTGATCCTTTTTCACATTTGTTGTTATTTACTAGTATATTTCTGGAGTTCTTGATAGCCATGACAATTGACAGCTAAGAAAAAAGAACTGAGCATATCCAGTCTGTTCTATTTCATCCTAACGAGAATCCGTCATTGGTACTTGTACACCATTGATGAATGACAACAATTATAATTCATGGAAGATGTCCATGGAGATGGTGCTGATCACCAAGAACAAGATTGGCTTCGTAGACTGCACAATCAAGAGGCCAGAAGCAGATTCAGTAGATTTCCATGCATGGAGTCAATGTAATACAGTGGTGAGGTCATGCATTTTGAATTATATTGAGAACACCATTGCACAAAGTTTGAAATACTTTAAAAGTGCACATGCAGTTTGGAAAAATCTCGCTGCTAGATTTTCTAATGTAGATGCATTGAGACTCTCAGATGTCTTAGAAGGAATGCATCTGCTGAAACAAGGTACTGATTCTGTCAATCAAAATTTTACAAAATTGATGGTTCTATGGGAATAGATCAAGACCATCAGGCCCACGCCTGTGTGTTCTTGTGACCCTCAGTGTCACTGCAATGCAATCAATACTTTGGTGGATCATATGGAAACGAAGCATGTCATGAAATTCCTTAAAGGCTTAAGAGATGAATTTGAGCGTATGGTTTCCCATACAATGTCGATGGTGCCATTCCCAGAGATCCACGATTCCTTTGAAATGGCTTTCAAGTTTGAGAGACAGAAGTTATATGTGGAAAACAAAGCCAAGAATCAAGATTATGTGGTATTGTTTTCTCAGAAGAATGGACATGGGCAACATAAGACAGTCAGCAGACCAGGATCTATGCCTGCTTCCAGCTCTAGGCCTAAGAACGCTAAGATAGTTCCGTGTAGTTTATGTGGTTTTAATCGCCATACTGAAGAAACCTGCTACAAAAAGCATGGTTATCCACCTGGGTTTAAATCTAAGAAGTCTAACTTGGTGGAAGAAGAACTATCAGCAGAAAAAGATCAACCCATAGTATGTTTGCTAAACCAGGGTTTCCTAGTCTTACTACACATCAACTTGAGAAGTTGATGGCTCTGCTGAGTTATGATCCTCTTAGGCATGCAGGGTTTGCTGTTGGACAACCCAATGCAGTTACCAGTCATTTCTCACCCACTACAGACATGTGACTTAAATTTAGTAAGACATATACAATGGATCTTGGACTCTGGTGCCACAGATCACATTGTTGGTTCATTAGAACTGTTAAGTAATCCCAAACATTTATCTGGTATAAAATAGGGTTACCTAATGGAAATAATGTTTCTGTCACACATAAAGGACAAGTGAGGGTGAACTCTCAGTTTGTCGTACACGGTGTGTTTTGTATTTTTGGTTTTAAGTATAATCTTTTATCTTTACCTTCTTTGATTAATCATTCCAAAGGTGCAGCTGTTTTCTCTGCTAACAAGCGTGTTTTGGAGGACAAGAACAAGAAAGTGATTGGTTCAGCTGAGTTACAGAGAGGACTTTATGTTTTAGATCAACTAGTCAAGATTTTTGATGTTAATGCCGTAGAAAATCATACTATGCCTGATAGACTACATGATGCCCTTTTGTGGCATTACAGGCTAGGGCATCTACCAGATAAGAGATTGTAAGCTATCAATTCTAAGTCTGATGATGTTAAATTTTGTGAACATGATCTTTGCTATGTTT
Source organism: Gentiana straminea (assembly GCA_036785695.1). Taxonomy (NCBI): domain Eukaryota; kingdom Viridiplantae; phylum Streptophyta; class Magnoliopsida; order Gentianales; family Gentianaceae; genus Gentiana; species Gentiana straminea. The sequence continues at coordinate 636,478 of JAVUPR010000160.1, forward strand.
GCCCTATGGCAAAATTAAAGAAAAACCATTTAAACTAAGTACGACTAATGTGAATGCTCTTTTTGATTTTGTTTATATGGATATTTGGCGTCCTTTGAGACGCCACACTGTCAACGGACAACAATATTTTCTGACCATTGTGGATGATGTTTCTATATTTACTTAGGTTTGTCTCATGAGGCACAAATCTGAAGCCTCTAAGCTTGTTAAATCTTTAGTTAAAATTATTTCCACTCAATTTAATAAAATTATCAAAGTGAATAGGTCTGACAATGGAGCTGAGTTTCAGCTCACAGATTTCTATGATCAGCATGGAATTATACAACAGACATCTGTTGAAATAGTGTCCTAAACCCAATCAGGTTAGACCGGATCCGACCGGGTCGGATCATTTCTACTATTTCTTTATGTTTGTACATATATTAAATGACTTTTCTGTTGTCATATATATATTCTTTTAAAGAACCAATTATGAATTGTTATATGATAACGTCCTTAGCATTAGACCGTGATAGAGAAACCATGATAGGCGATTATGGTTGATGAGATATCTATATCACTAAATGCACGAAATAATATCGAAATAGGGAAAATAAATGCTAAGTGCAGATTTCTCGACTCACGAACCCGACATATGCTATTCAACTCAAATGGTTCATATTTATAGGTCGAAACTACTATTTTTAGCTCATAATGGATAGAATATTGATGCCGTAGGATAAACTATTTTAACCGTCATCATCTTATTCATCCTAGATTTCCCTTTCTTTTTCCACTTTTTCCAAACTTAAGATAACACATGTATCAAATCATAATCATTACAACAAAAAATTACATACAAAATCTCCAACATCTTTGACCGATGATATCAACCACGATGTCAAGCCGTAGAACATCAATCTTAAGAATGTTATATTAGTTGTTCTAATACAAAGAAAGAATGCAATTTACCAATGGAGAAAAAATTTACTTCAATTGAAACTAGAGAAGATACAAGAAATGCAACTTTTCCTACTGCGATTGGTGCAATAATTAGCTTATCTAACAGAAACGAGCATATCAAACCAAGCAATTGTTAATTTTTTGCTACCTGAAGCTTATGAAGTCCTGGTCTTCACGAGGATGATGGTAGACAATTTGGGTAGATGATTACTGTGAAAAATAGAGACACAAGAGGATGATAAAACCCGTAGTCATCCATCGTTCTCCTCATAGTCTTGATTTTGATCACCAAAAAAAATTTAAATCGATGCAGATGGAATCGATGGAGGGAAGCAGGTGAACGAAAAGAAAGAGAGAATGGAAATAGTGATATATTTATTTGTGAAAAGACATAATGTTCATATGAAAGGGCTCTGTATAATATGGGAGGCTTCTAATTTTAAAATGCTGGCTTGAGAACCCACTGTGGGCTTCAGGCCCGGGTCTCTTCCCAATAGTCCATTTAGGGAGTACAATAAAGTACCCACCGTGGTTACTCTTAGCAGGCCAATGTGGGTTGGAGCTGAAATGAATTTTTTTATAATAGGTGGAGATAGAAATGGGGCAACTGTTCATATTAAGAGACCCTCTATTTTGGGGTGAGCCTTAATTTTGATTGGGGATAGGGAGTTGGATAGAGTGTCATTGTGGGATTGGGTGTTGGGTATTCACCCTATAACATAATTATGGGGGGTAAAAAGGCCACCATTGTGGTCACTCTAATTTTCCATTCAGTATATATATATATATATATATATATATGGGTCACTGTGAAGATATAATTTTTTTTTTTGGTTTTTGTTTTCGGGAGATTAAGGGTTTAGGGATTAAGTCTGTTTTTTCTCTTCTTTTTTTTGGGTAATATCCAGCCTTTTTTATTTAATAATTCTATTAGATTTTTTACTGCTAAGTAGATGGAGAGATTATGAAGGAAAAAAATTGAGAAAATGAGAAAAGTAATTTTGAAAAAATTGTATAAGGAGTATTGTTGGAGTTGGTTGTTTTGTAAGGTGTTGAAAAAGTAAATCTGGAACGAAAAATAATATAAATAAAAAGTGTGATAGGGAAGACCATTGTTGTCGCTCTGATGAAGAATATCGTTCCTCGAAAAGAAAAAAAAGAATAAAAACTGAATTTCAGAGTGTGAACTTGCCTTCAGAAATGTTGTTATATTTGGGCTTGCAGTATAAATTATGGATCGTTTTAGTTTTATATGATTTGAATCATTATCTCATTTTACTTGGGCCTACTACAAAATGCCAAAGATAAACTCAAACTGACGTTAAAGAAGAATTATTGTTTCAGACGGCGGCATCAAGGTATTTCCATCGATATCGTTTTTATTATTATTTTTCATTTACTTGAATACAACATAAAATCACTTACGCACCACATAAATATTATAAAATTCAAATAATTACACTTTAGTTCCTAAACAATTACATTTTAATCCGCAATTAATGTAAATACAAATTCTCCTCTTCTTCTCCAATCCAAACTCTAATTAATTGTCTTCACCCAACCCCTCTCCCCTAGCCATCCCCTCCTCCTCCCCCGGCTGCCCATTTTCCACCACCTCCACAATTGCCCATCTCCCTTCCCCTCCCCACCTTCTGGCTGCCCCATTCTCCCCTTGAAAACAACAACCTGTCCTCCTCCCTCAACCACTCTCTTCCTTCTCCACCAGTCACCCTTCCTCCTCCCTCAACCACTCCATCCCTCCTCCATCATGTTGCAAATCGCAATTCCACCACCATCCCCGCTGCAAATCGTAGCTCCCATTCCCTCCCAGATCTTTTTTTTTTGGAAGGGAAAGACCTCCCTGATCTGAAGCAAAAATTGATGTTTTGGATTGTGGGTGTTGGTGGCTGTTTTGATTTGGGGGTTGAGGGAGGAGGAAGGGTGGTTGATGGTGGCGGGTGTTAATGGTGGTTTTTGGGTGGTGGGTGGTGGGTGAAGATGGTGGAGATGATAAAGATAGGTGTTAATGGAAAAAGATAAAATGTAGGGTTTATTTTGATATTTTTTTGTAAATTTATGGATTTAATAGTTTTAAAATTGTGGTAGAAAGAGTAATTTTGTTATTATTTACGTGGTGTTTGAAGTAAAATAATAATAAAAATATTATTGTAGTGTCGGGAGTAATTTAAAGGGTGCTGAGATTGTGTGTGGTGCCGGAAGAAAAAATATGATGCCAATAGAAGCCGTCTTATTTTATTTGGTGTAAAATCCATTTAGAAATAGTCATTGGCAAATTCTTGACATACCAAGTGCGTCGTACCCACAATCGAGTGAAGTCTTCCTCTCAAAACAGACATGGTCAAGATATGTTTAAGATCATGAAGGCTAAAAGGAATTTTATTGCCATCCCTAATTACTAACGACATCACAATTTCAAGTAAATTTTAATATGTATATACGATCCAGAAATAATTACGAGGTGTCAACAGAACTCACGTTTAATTATTCCAAGTTGAATTTGTAACGCCCCGCTCCCGGATACCAAGCCCTTATCCGGAAGAGAAACGTTCGGTGCGTATAGCATTAAATAAATCTAATATTATACGCAAGCCTCTACGTCGTCGTATCAAATAAAAGCAAACGGAAGCTAAAAAGACTCGGGTAAAAACATAAAAGCTACTATGAATAGAAATTAACCATACTAAAGATGGAAATGTAACTTTATTACATTAAAAGGAAAATACGAAATCCAAAATAAACGTACGACAAGTCTCGAAAGACCTAAAGCCTACTCCAAAGGTACTAAAAAGTCTATTAAATGAATAACAGAATAAATAAAAGATAAATCTTCAACGAGGCGTCGTCATCGAAATCTTCCTCGTAAACATGCTCAACCTGTTCGTCTTCTCACCCCACAATGCATACAAAAGAAAATGCAAAGGAGGTAAGTACAAAGTACTTAGTAAAAGTGAGAAGCTATGACGACAATTATAATTTATAAAGAAAAGATATATAAAAGTTTAGTTGCTTATGTATGACCGACTCAATCTAGGATTCATTTCATGTCCATCAACATGAATTGACTAAACGTTTCTACTTAACTTATCTATGTTACAACCGCACTCAATGGCATTACGCATATCCACATTTGGGACACTCTTGGCAACATATTAGTGGATCACACCAATATTCACGAAGTCTAGAATAGGTAGACTCCGATAGTACGCACACCTCAGTGGAGTCCCCCGAACTTGTGGTTTTTTTGACCTACGGGTTCTTCCACCTTCAGAGGTAGCACACACATCGCGATATAGACTGGTGCCTATCCAAGAGAGACATGTTGTTTAATCTTTTACTAGTCAAGTACGTATTTTATTAAAATGATTAACTAACCACCTAAGTGTTTTCAATTAATCTCCCTCACAAATACTACTCTCTTCCTAGACCACTAGACACAGACAAAGCCTAGCAATTACACAGACATTGATGAATACTAATTCATCAAAGCACAAGCCTATCATGCTCTTCCGACGGATCCGAACTTCAACTCCCTTTAAGAGTACATTCGGTGTTTTAACTGAACGAATCAGAAGCTCAATTCAGGCTTGTTAATGTTTATGAAATGTTCACGTATCACAAATTAAGGGTTTAAAACAATAATAACATGATTATGAAGCTCGAAACCAAGCTGAAACGATAAAACAGTAAAAACAAGGTAAAACAGGTCAAACGCCCGTTTGACATCCTATGGACGCCCGTTTGACAATATCGAACGCCCGTCCACTAACCCCAAACGCCCGTCCGTAAAAAATGGCTACATCCTGAATCAAAAGTCTATCCTCAAACGCCCGTCTGCCTTGTGCAAACGCCCGTTTGAGCTGCTATGATCGCAAACGCCCGTTTGCCTACTGCGAACGCTCGTTTGCCTGGGTTTTTCCCAAAACGCTAAAATCTTCAAAATGCGATTTCTATTCCGTTTCTAACCTAATTAACATCAATTAAACCCAGCAAAACACAAAAAATTATATCTAATCATATCATAGCATCGATGATCATTGATCAACGAAAAGACACATCTTTCTATCATCTAAACACCTTAAAACTTGATCTAAACCTTATAAACGATAATTGGAATCATAGGAAGAGCCTCTTACCTTAATTGCCAGCAAAACCGCAAGCAACACGCCAAGCAGCTGAAACAACTGTTGATCCTCAACCCCAAAACCTATGTGTTCAACAAGAAACCCTAAAATCCTATTTCTTTGCAGAAAACCGAAACTGAAAAGCCTGCAAAACTGAAGATTACCTGGGTTTACTGCTGTGAAACTATTTTTAGATTATTCTACGCTTCAAGACGATCGTTTCGACTACTCATGGCTGCGAAACAGAGCTACAGATTAAAAGATACGAATTTTCCAAGAATCGAACTCTACGAATACCGAAAACTAGGGCTAAAGTGAAAACTTACGAAATCGAGAGATGTTATTTTTCAAAGTTGCGTCTCCTCGCGCTGATCACTTTTCTCTCCTGCGAGACCTTGATAAGATGAACGGATTGATCACACGGTTCTTCCTTTTATTTCGCTTTCCTCTTCTGCGTCTTCTTCCATTCTGCCGTTCCTCTTCTTCTTCTTTTTTCAGAATATGCGTCCCACATTAATGAATAAATTTGGGGATTAATTCCTTTTCAATTAAATAAATGGGACAAATAATAATTAGGTCGTAGTAAATACATCCAATGACTATTTTAACCTTTTATGAAAAGTCGGGATGTTACATTCCTTCCCCCTTAAGAGGAGTTTCGTCCTCGAAACTCGAATGTAACCGAGAGGTGCTTGAACTCTGGACTTTGCGAAGCGTTTCGTCTCCTAACTCGTACAGTCTTCTTCTTCTTCCATCTTCCCAACTCTTCCACCTGTCTTGAGCTATCTCGAGGTGGCGACGATCTACTTCAATCTTTTTGTTGGCTTGATGTATCAACTCTGGTCTCGTATTCTGTTGTCGCTCCACTTCATCCCAGAAACTCGTGTTCTTCTATTTCTATCTTCATGAAAGTTCGCCAGCAGTACTGTTCCAATTCTTGTACTTCTTGGTCCCTCCGAGAGGAACTGCAATTTTCATCTCGATGTTTTCCATTCTTCATTGTCCTTCCCGATCTTCCGCATTCAGAACCCAAAGCTGATTCCGATGCCAACTGTTGCCATCTTCATCAAACTCGTGACAAAAGGCTGGTCGGTTCTGACCACCCACTTGTAATCAAAACCATTGGATCTTCATCTTGTTTCTTTACGAACTCATCAACCGCCTCGAATCTTGCAATCATCGGTTTACCACTCTTTGCTTGCTCCTGCAGACCTATGTCCTGAGTGCTTGAGCTTCCCAACTGACTCACAGCTTCCTGGCATACTTGACTTCCTTCGATCTCAACTTCCCTCATGGCACCACAAGCTTGCTGAAGAACTGCAAGGATCCCGGCTGAAAGACTTCTGGGACTTCATGGGATGGGGAACATGCATTTACCATACTTTCTCTCTGACGGTCTGATTCAATCCTTATGCCCAATAGGGTTATCTTGGAAAATAAAAGAAGTTGAAAAGTGACAAGTTGAGTACCAGGGTGGTATGTCAACTAGGTAAGCCAAGGAAGGGTACAATGCACTTGAAATAAGGAAGGTTGCATGGGTTACAAGCAAAACAAGAAAAATCCGTGTTGAGGAAAGTTGAAGTTGGTTCCAGGATGAAGAATGAGGCATTGTATCATAATACAAAAGATAGCCACCAGAAGGAAAACAAAAGAACACATTGCAGATGAAATTCTTTTGAGAGAGTGGAATTCCGCAAGATACGGTGATCTACAAAGACTTCAGAGGCAACTTGGAAGAATGGTAATAGGCTTTCATATAAACCTTTAGAAAGTGGAGACGTTAAAGTTAACATCACCTGATGGACTTGGAAACATTAACTGCGAAGGAAAGAGATTGCTAAACTTGAGGACATTAGGCAGGTGACCTTGATTGTGAAACACTTGATTAACAAAAAAATGGATGTTGGCGGACTAGAAAAATCTTCAGTTCACATGAGTTTCATAGAGGAAACATCACACAACAGAAAAACAAAGTAAAGATGCAAGGTCGAGCACCAGAAGGACTAAAAAAAAGAATTTAGAAATCAAAAGAGAGCAAGAATCTCAACATGATGGATCCATGGAGACCAAACGAGTACACCAAAAGGTCTCAGAATAAAATAAACACTTGTCAAGAAGTGTCCAAGTTTGCGACAGTCAAAGAAAGGTTATTTCAAGATTTAAAAGAAGTAGAAATTTCCCTCAAGGAATTGTAAGGGAATATCAAAAGTCTGGATAAGTAAACGGTAAGCAAGATCTTTTAAGTGAAGAGGAAAAGACACATAAGAATTGTCGGATAAGGTTTGATTTCAACGAATTAATTCAAACCTTCAAAGGAAGTTTAAGCGATCATTGACGATTCAACTCAAGATTTCAAAGTTGCACTACTCGAGAGGAATAAATGCTCAAGGTTATTCCTCGTGTGGGGATGAAAAGGTTAAAATAAAATAGACTTTCAACCGGTGTAACAAAATTGTAGTACAAACGCCAAAACAGAAGGTGGAAAGTCTAAAGTGTATGTGACGGTTCATGGCTCTAAATGACCTGAAAGAGAGTTAAAACTGAAGGGTACAAGGTACATTAATCTGAAATGGAGATCAAAAGTTTAGGAACTCAAAAGTCGATTGGCTAGTTGGGTTCGTAAGGCATCTTGAAAAATCCTGCCTTCTGCTTGAAACTAGTTTAACATAAATTGATAGAAGGTTAAAGATAGGTAACTGAAGATGGACGTCAAGGTAGGATTAAAGACCCAACTGGTAAGAAGATGAGATGCATGCCTTGAAAGAACAAGTAACATTAGATGGAAAGATTACAAAATCAACACTACCCTTAGGAGGGAAGCTGGAAATAAACACAAGTAAAAAAAAAGAATGTTCTGACATCAGAAGGCTTAGTCAAATTTGAATTTGAAATGAATGATGGGAATGCAACACTGCAGAGAGGATTTGTTGAGTTTAAAGATCTCAACTGAGGGATTACATGAGAAACAAATTACCAGAAAAGGTATATTTATAAAAGGGCACGAAAAGGGTCTGAACATCAAACATGGCATGCTGGAGGATAGCATCTTGGTTCTTGTTTAACACTGCAAAAGAAACTATAACGTTAACTTTACAAACTCCTACTAAAAGATTTAACTCAGAAGGAGACCAGACTTCGAGGAACTCCTAAAACATGACAATCATAACTTACTACCCCCTTAGCCCAAACCCTAAGTCAAAGAGGTGAAAATTCCTTTTAGGTTGCTGTGTAAGATTTTTAATCTGGATCTGACATTATCAATTTGTACAGAACAAGCGAAGAGGAATTTGAGCACGATCCAAAGATAAAAAATTTAGGCACTGTAGTTTTCCAGGTGATATAAAAATATTAGAATTTTTGAATGAAAATAGGTTGGTCAAAAACAATTATTTCTGACGATTGCACAAGCTGTCAAAATTTCCAGATTAATAAACACTGTGTTGAATTGCAATTCGAGATCAAACGAAAGAGAATCTGAACTTAATCCCAAAATAGAAGCTGTAGATAAAATTGTTGTCTGCAACATATCAAAAATTCAGGTCATTTGAAGAAGTTTAACCTGTTCAAAACAGAGGAAGAACTGAAGGTGCTGCTGCAGATTTTCTGGACAGGGTGTCCAGTATAAACATGAATTTTCTAAATAATCCATAATGATTATTGAGTTGGTGTAAAAAGAGAAATTGTAGATAAGACAGAAATCTACTTCGCTGAAAATTTGCAGAATTTTTGGAGTATGGAGAGATAGTCTTATGTTAGAGGGAAAACACGGAAACAAAAGCATTCACTCATGTTGGGTAAGTCCAAACACGAGGACAAGAAAAGTATGTGCCAAAGTAGGAGACCTTTAACACTATGAGTTGAAACGACTGATGAGTACTTGAAAATAATAGAGTTACACACGGGGTTCGTAGAACCATATCAAACAAGCAAAGGTCAAAGAATGTTGATGAACTCAACCAAGTGATAGTGAAAAGAGAAAGTGGAGGACCTGTAGAGCTGAATCAAATATCATTCTATACAAAGTTAGGCCAAGATAAAAATAAACTTAGATATTCGTGTAGAGAAGGTGAAGAGATTTCAATAGGGAAAGTAAGGAAAAAGGAAATCAACCAAGAGAACCTCGACTTTAAGGTGTAGGCATAAGACTCCGATCCTAAAGCTTTACTTAAGGGATTTCACTTAACCCTATGTGACAAGCTACAGTTTGGAACTTCAAAAGAAGAAAGAGTTTCTACTAAGGATACTAGAAGGAACAAAACCTGAGGTGATCACATAAAAGATGTGAACTGAGAACTCAACCTAACCTTCGTCCAAGAAGACACTTCACATGGTTCTAATGCAACCTAACCACGGTTTAAGGATTCTTAGTCTTACGAGGATTACCACCAAGCTCAAATTCTAAAAGGCCTATAGGATTCTTATCTTAGAGGAAGAGAAGCCTAGAACAGAAATGACGCTTCTCTCTGATACCAACTGTAACGCCCCGCTCCCGGATACCGAGCCCTTATCCGGAAGAGAAACGTTCGGCGCGTATAGCATTAAATAAATCTAATATTATACGCAAGCCTCTACGTCGTCGTATCAAATAAAAGCAAACGGAAGCTAAAAAGACTCGGGTAAAAACATAAAAGCTACTATGAATAGAAATTAACCATACTAAAGATGGAAATGTAACTTTATTACATTAAAAGGAAAATACGAAATCCAAAATAAACGTACGACAAGTCTCGAAAGACCTAAAGCCTACTCCAAAGGTACTAAAAAGTCTATTAAATGAATAACAGAATAAATAAAAGATAAATCTTCAACGAGGCGTCGTCATCGAAATCCTCCTCGTAAACATGCTCAACATGTTCGTCTTCTCACCCAACAATGCATACAAAAGAAAATGCAAATGAGGTAAGTACAAAGTACTTAGTAAAAGTGAGAAGCTATGACGACAATTATAATTTATAAAGAAAATATATTTAAAAGTTTAGTTGCTTATGTATGACCGACTCAATCTGGGGCTCATTTCATGTCCATCAACATGAATTGACTAAACGTTTCTACTTAACTTATCTATGTTACAACCGCACTCAATGGCACTACGCGTATCCACTTTTGGGACACTCTTGGCAACATATTAGTGGATCACACCAATATCCATGAAGTCTAGAATAGGTAGACTCCGATAGTACGCACACCTCAGTGGAGTCCCCCGAACTTGTGGTTTTTTTGACCTACGGGTTCTTCCACCTTCAGAGGTAGCACACACATCGCGATATAGACTGGTGCCTATCCAAGAGAGACATGTTGTTTAATCTTTTACTAGTCAAGTACGTATTTTATTAAAATGATTAACTAACCACCTAAGTGTTTTCAATTAATCTCCCTCACAAATACTACTCTCTTCCTAGACCACTAGACACAGACAAAGCCTAGCAATTACACAGACATTGATGAATACTAATTCATCAAAGCAAAAGCCTATCAAGCTCTTTCGACGGATCCGAACTTCAACTCCCTTTAAGAGTACATTCGGTGTTTTAACTGAACGAATCAGAAGCTCAATTCAGGCTTGTTTATGTTTATGAAATGTTCACGTATCACAAATTAAGGGTTTAAAACAATAATAACATGATTATGAAGCTCGAAACCAAGCTGAAACGATAAAATAGTAAAAACAATGTAAAACAGGTCAAACGCCCGTTTGACATCCTATGGACGCCTGTTTGACATCGAACGCCCGTCCGTAAAAAATGGCTACATCCTGAATCAAAAGTCTATCCTCAAACGCCCGTCTGCCTTGTGCAAACGCCCGTTTGAGCTGCTATGATCGCAAACGCCCGTTTGCCTAGTGCGAACGCTCGTTTGCCTGGGTTTTTCCCAAAACGCTAAAATCTTCAAAACGCGATTTCTATTCCGTTTCTAACCTAATTAACATCGAATTAAACCCAGAAAAACAGAGAAAATTATATCTAATCATATCATAGCATCGATGATCATTGATCAACGAAAAGACACATCTTTCTATCATCTAAACACCTTAAAACTTGATCTAAACCTTATAAACGATAATTGGAATCATAGGAAGAGCCTCTTACCTTAATTGCCAGCAAAACCGCAAGCAACACGCCAAGCAGCTGAAACAACTGTTGATCCTCAACCCCAAAACCTATGTGTTCAACAAGAAACCCTAAAATCCTATTTCTTTGTAGAAAACCGAAACTGAAAAGCCTGAAAAACTGAAGATTACCTGGGTTTACTGCTGTGAAACTATTTTTAGATTATTCTACGCTTCAAGGCGATCGTTTCGACTACTCATGGCTGCGAAACAGAGCTACAGATTAAAAGATACGAATTTTCCAAGAATCGAACTCTACGAATACCGAAAACTAGGGCTAAAGTGAAAACTTACGAAATCAAGAGATGTTATTTTCCAAAGTTGCGTCTCCTCGCGCTGATCACTTTTCTCTCCTGCGGCACTTTGATCATATGAACGGATTGATCACACGGTTCTTCCTTTTATTTCGCTTTCCTCTTCTGCGTCTTCTTCTCCGTTCCTTTTTTTTTTCTTCAGAATATGCGTCCCACAGTAATGAATAAATTTGGGGATTAATTCATTTTCAATTAAATAAATGGAACAAATAATAATTAGGTCGTAATAAATACACCCAATGACTATTTTACCATTTTATGAAAAGTCTAGATGTTACAGAATTAGTCATAACCCGATAGTGGAGATGTTTGCTAATGGGTTTATGTTTCATGTATACAACAATTCTTTTTAATTCGTGAAATGGGATGTTATTAATACACTCTTACGGCTTTGATTACGATAGATCCATATCATGATTAATGAATCCTAGATCATAATCAATAATATAAAAATGTTTCGTCGTCTCATCCGTCGTATACGCATATGATTGTAAAAATAACTTTAGTCCGGAAGAGAAAGGTAGCTGGCTTTACTTTAGTAGGTATCCATCACTTGATTTTACTTTTTCACTCAAATTATCAAATGTCAAATAGAAACATCTGCATTTTGATACATTATCTTGTTTGTTCAAATCTCATGTTTAGAAGAACATGTGACAGTGGACTGGAGTGACTTCCAAACTCAAGAATAGCTTCTCAACCCAAGGAGAGGGACATCGACTACCTAATTTACCAGTAGATCTTTGTTTACGACGTAATTATATGTCCATTGATTTAAATTGTTACATTATTATCAAATAGTTTAAAAATATATTATTTTTCAGTTGTGTCAATTTAGTTATATGATGATAAAATTCACTGATTAATAAAACCTGTTTCACTAGTTATCTTTCACCATTTGGCTTTCCTTTTCTTTTCTTCTTCTTCTTGATATTAAAATATCTGCCATTTCTTGTAATAACCGTGCATTCCTCCTTCTATACATCTTGTAATGGCGGTTTTTAGCTATAATAATTGTTACTGTAACTCTGCAGTTCGGAACCTTCAATCCAATTTGGGCAGCTATCTTCCATCTTTCCCTTTTCCTCTGATTCCCATAAAGAAGAAATCCCAGAAAATTCAAGAAAATGCACAAAACACTTGTACAGAAAAGAAGAGGTTCAGCTGCAAATCAATGGTTCAGGAAACTGCCTATCAAGGAGCTACAGCTGTTTATGCCAAGGAAATGGAGAGGCTTTCTGCTAAAGAATCTCTACTTCTTGCTGTCAGTATTCACACCTAATTACCTTTTTCTTTTCTTTTTCCTATTGTTTATTTTTAAGCTTTTCAATTTTTAAAGTCAATTTCTTTATTATCTTCTTGGATTTCTTGTTCCCCTTGTAATTTATGGCCCCATTTGCATTTTGCTATCTGGTTCTGTTTTTTTCTTTACCCTGCTGCTTTGGTGTACTCAAAAAAGAACACAATAATGGTATTGGTAATTAGGTGCCCCAATTCATGTGCCCAGATGCATCAAAGATATGATTTTGTGGATGTTTGAATTCTATTGACTTGTGGAAAGATGACATGATAAAGCAAGATAATAAGTTTATGTTGTTTAGTCAGTATAATATAATCCCCTCAAATCCACACACAAAAAGTTGTAATTTTTATAGGGCTACGAAAAACCTTTTTTTGAGTTGGGAGTAAAAGCATAAAGTCAAGGATCCCTCTGTTTATAGCTTAAAGAAGTGCCCCATTTAAGTATTCTTGGCATTGAGGGGTTTATGCCATTTAGCTTTTGTTTGGGTGATTAGGGTTAGCTGATGCCATTTTCACAATTTTTGCATGATGGGATTCTCAAATGTAGCAAAAATATTTCTGTTAGTGTTAAGGTTTTGGTCTGAATAGATTGAATGTTCATTTTTAGTTCAAAGATGCTGGGGGGTTTAAAGCACTCGTTACTGGGAGATTAACCGATATGCAGCGTATTGATGTAAACGAAAGGATAGTCGGTCTGGAGCGACTCAATCCAACACCTCGGCCAACAACGTAAGGTCTTATATATGTCTTCTTTACTCAGGATTTCACCATCTTTTCATTAATTTTGATAAAGTTATCAAACAGCTGCTTTTGTGTTTAATTTTTGCCTCTTTTTTTTCTTTTCCGGTATGTAGATCTCCGTTCCTCGAAGGACAGTGGAACTTTGAGTGGTTTGGAGATGGAAGTGCTGGTTTCTTGCTTGCTAAATCGGTTTTTGAGTAAGCTTGATTTCGTGTTACATAGTAAACGATATCATCGTGTTCCGAACATGTGTCCTATTTTTGCAGGAGATTTCCAACAGAATTCGCTAGCTTATCGAAAATGGATGTGGTGATTAAGGATGGAAATGCAAACATTACATCAAATTTGAAATTCGTTAATTCGGTAACACTCATGTACTTTACAATTTCAAACGCGTTGCCAAATGATATACCTTCAGTGGACACTTTCAGTCTATATATAAGCTTGGTGACAGTTTATTGTAGAATATTCAAAGTGAAGGAGGTTGTTTTTGGTGAAATGAATGCAGATAGAGAGCAGCTTTACGCTTTCAACGAAGCTATCGGTTGAGGGGCCAATACGGATGAAAGAAGAATACGTTGAAGGGATATTCGAGTCTCCAAAGATCAATGAGGAAACAATACCGACACAATTAAGAGGTGCTCTTGATCAAGTAACAAACACATTGCAACAGCTTCCTGTCCCCATCAAAGATGCAGTAACCAATGGCCTCAAAATTCCTCTCGGTAAGTGAAAGCCAGCTGGACACGGAATACACATATACACACACACACACGATGGTGAGTGAAAACCGGACACAATTCACGCAAACACATACACACGAAGGAAGGATCACATAGGTTACTCATTAGTTAGAGATAGAATGTTACTATTACTACTAGATTTCGTATTTTTTATTGTGCTAATTAATTAAGGGTTTACTCGTTCGAGGCTAGATCATCTACGTATCTGATATGAGACACGCTACTAAACAGAAGTATCCGTGCATCGTAGCCGGTCTTATAACATCGGCCTCACTAGAAAGGATCTGGAATCTTATTACTCTTTCATAATAATTGTCTCAGGTGGCTCCTTCCAGAGACTCTTTATGATATCGTATCTTGACGAAGAGATCCTGGTAATAGTCTTCTCTTCTCTACTATCATCATCATCATCATAGGTATCAATACCCGAGTTATGTGTGGATTACGCAAGTAATATTCTTGTTGATGCAGATTATAAGGAACATCAATGGAGTACCTGAAGTCCTAACGAGGTTGGATTTAGTGCCTGCTCCGATAGAAGATCCGATAGCAGAATATGAGAGTTAAGCTTTAATCAGCTTTTGGAGCTTCTGTGTGTTATATATACTTCATTTTTTTCCTCAGTAATATATATATATATATATATATATATATATATATATATATCTGCAACAGAAAAAAGGATCGATGAATGCGAGACGTTCATGTAAGGCTGCTTTAACTTCACCCGTATGTGTTCGAGATGTAAGTATGGCTGTAAAGTTTACACGAAAAAAAACAAGTGTAAAATCAGATGATTTTTCAGTTGAATTCGAGCCCATTTAATCTTTCCTCAGTTTTTTTTTTTTTACTGTGGGTTATTTGTTGTAAAAAAAATAGTACATACAAACTCCACCTTCAGTCTCTGCAGGCTGATCTAAAAATGATAAAACAATAAGGGCGTTGTTAATGGCTAACTCCACGGTAGACCGCGACACCATATATCGAGTTATGTTCGATTTTACAGAGAGGTCTAATTATGCTTACATATCGTGAATGTGGACATTCGACCTCTTTATATAATAGAATATTATCGAGATTGTGACGTAATGTTGTCGTCATGAATTATATATGGGTCGGCCATCGAGGGGTTTAACAAGAATTTCCGCGAGTTGGTCTTTTGAACGGAGAAATCAATACTTCCAATTCTCTCTTTGCTATCAATTAATTCACAAACTCAATATGTTTGGTAAGGAGAAATTAAAAATAATAGAATTAATACCTCATCACTTTTACTTTAGATGCTACTTGTTCTGTATGAGGACATGAGGAGGAGCAACACGTAATAAGGATATGATATATATATATATATATATTTCTTTTAAAAACCGGATCATATATTATAAGAAAACAAATTAAAATTGTACAAGCTTAATTACAAAACAAAAACCTTTAAACAACATGTACAAACCATTATCCACTAGCATAAACTAGTTATCCTAAGCTAGACACATGCAGTTCCCTCGATATTCTTATTCGTAGAGACTTTAAAATAAACTAAAAAATTAAACACTGTTATTATAAAAGTAATTACGTACCTAAAGAGTGATATTTGTTGTTACAATTAACCACACTAACATAATTACTCTTAACTTAACGAGGTTTTGAATGCATTTCGAAAGTCAAATCCCTACCTCGATATGAATATGGGTGTCGTTAAAGACGAGGGGTGTCGTTAAAGACGACTAGATAATTAATGATAATAATAATGATGATAATGAAAAGTGACTTAGTTTAATTGGTGTCAAAGGCTTCTAGCCAACATATCTTGGAATCTGCGGTAAGACTCTTCTTTCTCCACCCTGAATTTCTCATAACTCTCTGCAATGAACATTTCAGCTAGCCGGTCGATTTCGTTGTGGTCACCGGAAACGGAATATTCCTTCTTCTTCTGATCATTACTGCTACTTTTTCCGGCCATCTTCTTCCCTCCAACCAATGAAGATATCCAGAAAGTCCTTCTTCTCTAATTGCTTCATCATCATCATCATCATCTAATTCCATAGGCATAGCTGTACTAATATCATCATCACCATCACATGTAGTTGATGATGATGAATCAGTACTAGTACTAGTAGTACTGCAGGTTGACAAAAGATTACTACTGTTCCAAGAAGAATCATAATTACAAACATAATACTGATTATTATGATCCCTTTTTTTAGGCAATCTTTTTATCAACGGTGGTGGGACCACCGGCATGATCTGGGACTGTGATGAACAGCAGCTATACTTCATCATCAGCTTTAAAGATCCAAGCTTTAAGAGCTTGTTCTTGTTCTTGTTCTTTCTCTTGATGGAGAAGTCATTATTAACGATGTAAACGACATGAATGTTCTTGGATACTTGAATTATTATTGTTTTTGCTTTTGTGAGAATTCGAGGGATGAATGATTTGAGTATTACAAGCTTTGAGGAAGAGGATGTTCCCATTAATGGAGGAGGCGGAGAAGGAGAAGGGAGGAGTGTTTTTACAGAGGAAGAGCGAGCGGCCATTATTAACTTTTTTGGCTTTTTAATTGGAGAGGTTTTTCTTAATTTGCTACTGTATTGTGGGCAATATTCCAAAGGTTTTTATAATAGATTTTTGAATGCGAGATGTATCCATTGGTGAATTAATGATTGTTAAATTATTTGCAGTCGTTAAAGGCACTAAGTTGATCTACTTTCCAAGACAATGAACCATGCACACACAATTGAAGTTTAATATTCACTCGTTGCTATTTAATTGTCGCAGTTGTTAAAAACACATATTAATCAGAGTAGATAGTATTTAACTTTATAGAAATCATATTACGGATATTCAACTACTCGAGTTAAAGTTGAATTTAAGTCTAGCATATGGTGGCACGGTAAATCATGTGTGATGTGTTTAGTAGTTGTTTTATAATAGAGAATTTTATTTGGATCTAAGCAAACTTACTGCGACACCGCGTAACAACGGCCGGCATCATATTAAATTAATTTTCATAAAATTGATTCTAATAGAAAAATAATAGATTAGAAGATAAATGAATAAGTAGTAGTGTTTTATATATGTGTTGTTGTTCGATTTTGTTGTCTCCGTTTGCTATCGCGCTTTAAGCCCCTAAAAGAGAAGATAAACACTCTATATGCATGTGCTATTAGATCTTCTTGTCACCGCCTATTGTTCTGAATTTTCACTCACCAATAGTATGCATGTAATCTTATATAGACAAGGCATGTGATCTAAAACATTATATATAAGATAATGATATCAAAAAATATCCTAGCAATTTTTTGACATTTTAGGAATAATAATTGACGATCCAATAAATCGTCCGGGTCTATATGGGGTTGTTATGGAGGTAAATGGATATTGAGAGGCAGATCCAAATAGCAATTTGATGGATTTATTGATAGAAAATAGATGTGCCAATAATGAATGCCTACGCACCCATATAAGGAATCAAACCAAAAGCCAAAACGTAGTTCTCAAAATGAGAATGATTATCTTTTATATAAGGCTTCATTATGGGAGTTAACGCTTTGCTGCGCGTGACAAAGATCATGGCAGAGATCATGGAGCAGTTTGTGGCTCGTGCCATAACAAGAGAAAATCACAGAGGCATTATTGTGCTAGTTATTATCGTGGTGTAACGTCTGCTAAATTTGTGGAGTACCTATCATTGATGTCTAAGGTCAAGATGACCGCATTGAAATAAGTATTGATGACCGATGTGAACATGTACTTTGTCGGTTATTAGAGACAATGGACGACCTACGGCATATCGATTGATTGCTTAGGGGCGTAACTTGTGCTATGCTGGAAGGTGCTGATTAAGGCATGATGATGAGTTGAGCCCAAATAGACCTACTTGTTGAGGTGACCCGATTAGTTCTGATGAGTGCCACGTGTCGAATAAATGGTCACTCCCACGTCACTAATCATTCAACCGGATAAATCCAAACTAAACATAATGTGATAACGTACTAGAAGGTTATCTATATCATTTAGAGTAGATAATCCAACATATTCTTGGGTCAAAATTCTATTTTCAATAGGTGGATCATCACAATCGACAATCATAAAATTCATTCTTGACTCAATAATCAAAATTTTGAAGGTTTATTCGGTGTGATGCACAAGTAGTCGAAAATGTAGTGCAAATAAAGGTTTGCTCAAAATAACTAGCTAGAATTTTTTACTATATCAAATAACATATATTGTAGTTTTTATTTAGGCCCATTTCTTCATACACTTGTACTTTGTAAAATAGCGTATGCTTTTTTTTTTTTTTTTTTTTTTTGGGGTAGCTTTGTGCACGTATACAATTACACTATCTAAAAAATTCTTACTCTTATGATTCGGAGACGGGTATTGACATGTCAACAACAAAAAAAAATTGTAACACAAATACATAACTCATTTCATTTCACATCGTTGATTATAATACGAAATGCCTTCTTAAAAAAAAGAAAAAAAAAAAAAAAGACTAAATTGTATGCTATGGTGTTTTGTTATGATTATTTTTTCGTAGAGATATCAGTATTTTTTATTTTATATTATTTTGTTTAGTTATCGGTATTTTTTTTTAGGAGACATTATTTGGTCTTTCACTTATAGAGACGGCTCAATAAACTTAATTCCCACCATGTGATTGATGACATGTCCCTCAATCTTGACTGCGAAAGAAATATATATTTAAACAGTGATGGCTGCATCGTATTTATAATTATAATATATAATTAACCAATTAGAAAACTAGTTAGGAGGACTTATTTAACTTATGTAATTAACAAGTTGATATATGACTGGTAATAGAACATTAATTGTTACATGCATGGTCAAAATTCTTACTAGGATGGCGTAGATGATGAGTAAGGTTATGAAAGATCTCCTAATATATAATCAGGTTAAGATTTGGTATATATCATCAATTAACTATGAATGACAATTATATAATTATTATTTAGGTTGTCATTTTTTATATATCATTCTGTGCTCAATTGTTTAACGTAACTAGCCAGCCGTAATACAGTTTAAGAAATGCTATTATCACAATAAGTATGTCATAATAATTTATACAACATATATATATATATATATATATACATTTATAGTATTGATCGATTCTGATAGGACAATAATATAAAAATGTACAAAGGTCAATCGTTTCGTTGTGACATAAATATTATGTTAATAACGGAAAGTTCTTAGGTGATGAGTGTTTTTAGAGTAAAGTGACCGGTGAGTTGATCAGAGTCATACAGTTTACATCCAATATGTAAAACTGTGTGATTTTGATCAACTGATCAATCACTTGGATGCATGTAGATATAACATTGCCCTGAAGGTTGTCATGGTCAATTCTTACACCATTTTCAAAGGAAAGTACAATACACAAAACAAGGAAGACAATGGACATGTGCAAGGCCGGCCCTACAGTGAGGCCAAGGAAACCGTCATCTTAAGCCCAACGGTGTCGGGAGGGCCCAACGGTATATGTTTTGTTAACAGCAAAAAAAAGATTTCGTGTAGATTCAATTTAATCCAATCCAACTTAATGTAATAGGTTAATTTTATTTTTTGATAAACGCCTAATTTATTTTTTTTACTCCAATCGATAATGGTACCAATAAAAATATTTACTTGGCCCTAAAAAAAATTAGACATACAAACAAATTTTATTAATTTTTTTGTATTTACGGATGTTTAAAACGCGATAAGTGTTGGAAAAAAATGTAGTACTTAGGATTTGACAGAGAAGTAGAAACTCCAAGGCACGTTAATATCGTTGTCTTTTAAAAGATGTTTTGTCCAACACGATTTGTCACTAAGGGATCAAATGAAAATCTCTCAGGATACAATGGATGTGTTTGATTCAAACAGTGACTTGTTTGAATCAAACCCGAGGACACTCAAATTTTTTCTGATGATGTTGTCAAACTTATGAATTTTCGTCTGCATACTTGTGCCTTTTATAGTCTGCAAGTACCCATAAACGAATGGAGGTACTCCTTGCACGAAAGGGTATGGTTGTCAATGTTCACCGGATGAAAGCATGCAACCCTTACACGAAAGGTTAAGAACATAACAGTTCGAAAATACATGTATCTAAAAATCCGAAAATGCATATCCCTTCATGAACTGATGCATGCATTGGTTTATGTTTCGTTGCGATAACATTAATTCGTACGGCAACTCGTATACAAACGATAACCAAAATATTTATTTATGAAAAAATATCTATGTATGTGTTTTAAAAAAAAATCAACTAAAAGACCCAATTCGAAGACTTCGCCTTAAGCCCAAAAAGAGCCGGGGCCGGCCCTGGACATGTGAAAGACCAACATATGTGGCGGTTTTAATTTATAGTTCGTTTCAGAAGTGATTTGAATGGGGCGTTGTTTACATTGCCCTGATAGAAACAAATATATTACTCTCGTTCCAAAATATAGGTCATTATATGTATTTTTACACAGATTATAAAAGTGATTGAATATTATAAATTTGATGGTTAATGTCTAAGATGCCCCATGACTATCATTAATGAAATAGTTGTTAAGTAATTAATGTGGTTGGATTCATAATAAATTAAAGATAAGATAAGATAAAAGAGTAATAAATGTTGTATTGATAACGTAGAATGACTTATATTATAAAACAAAATTAAAAGTGTAAGATGACTTATCTTTTGGAACGATGGTAGTAGTTGAATTCATATAAAATAAATAATAATCCAATTATTCAATATATATTAGAGAAATAACTAATTAATATTAATGTGTTAGGACTGGTATTGTGTTCGAGCCTCACGTCTATGTGCGCATATATGTCCACTTGGTAATTTCCGTTTCTTTTTTTTATTTTTTTTATTTTATTTTAAGAAAAGGTAATTTCCCGTTTCGAGAAAAAGAAAAAGAAAAAAAATCAATCGAGTAGAGCAATAGAAATATATTACAGTAGTACTCTTTTTAATGAGGCATATGATTAAGTATAGCCATGATTAATTGGCCATTATTTTGGAAGTCAATTTTGACAGCAAAAATTAAGTTGCTTTCGGTAGCCCTTTCACTCTCTCAAATGATGATACTAAAATAAAAAGAGGTCATGACTCATGCATGCTTTAAAATAGGAAGCAGAGAAAGTTTGCTAATGTCAAATTAAGCTAATTGTTTTGACATTAACAACACTATTTCTTTTTATATTATGATTTTAATATACCATGTCCATGTTGTAAGTCATAAAATAACATGGGGACAAGTAGCCTCTCATATGATGATAAGGTATAAATGATTATTATAAATTGGACTCGATCGAACATGAGGGTATTTTTTTTTTTACTGTACTTGGAAACACGGATCGGTTCATCAATTATACTGTCATTTAGTGTCATTCAGAGGGTTCAACATTAATTATACTACTTCTCGTCCAAGGTCATGAGCAAGTTCTTGGGTTCAGCTAGCACACATCCGGGCCGGGGATTAGCTTAGTTGACTTGTTGTCCGAAGACACGAGCTGGTCCTTGGTTCGGACACATTTGACCGACACTCATTGACCGTGTCTATTGCTAATATTATGGGACATGCTTCCTGATGAAGGTTACACTAGTCAGCACAATTATGCCCCTTAATTTGCTCACTTTATGAGGCCCCGAACTCATTGATTACTAGACTAGACAAGCACAGAGCTCGAGATCTCAGTCTCAACCCCTTTGCAACCTTGAGCAAGTTGTTGAAGTATATTCTCTAAGAATTTACCTATCTCTCCAACAAGTTACACGATGTGGTAATTTAACATAGTACTAGAGCATGATATCAAGTTCAAATCTCTCTATCCGTACCAACATGGCAACATTATATGATCTTTTGTAACGCCCCGTTTTGAAAACCCGAGTAGTTTCGAAAAAAAACAGACCGTTCGGCCATGCTCCAAGATTAAATCTCGAAACACAAAGCCTTTCTAAGCAATACGTATCCAACACCAAATGCGGAAGCTAAAACATCACAACTCGGGTCTAACGACATCAATATTTACTATTTCTCAATAATCCACCGATTACATCATTGATATATAACACCCGATTCATAAAACTAAGTGCTAGAATAAATAAATAAATTATATGAAGAGGTAAATCAAACTAATGCAAACAAATTATGATTATTTACTTATATACTTACAGTCATATAATTTAGCCTACTAAGAGAGAGGCTCATACTAAACTGGCATGTAACGGTTCACGAGTATTATGTCTCATTATTATAGCACATGAGAAGAGAAATAAACTAACATATGTTGCAGACCAGATGTTCAATATTATTGCCCGTGAACCGAAAAATTGACCGGCTCGGGCCTTCTCTCACTGTTTTAACCCGTGAACGGGGAAATAAGTGTCGGGGAGCCTCGATGATTCACTGCTCTGCTAATTTCATACTTAACCATGAACTGTCACATTTTTTATTCTATATTTTTATTATGAACTGTCCTTCTTAATATATAATTAAAACAATGTTTCGGAAAAATCCAAAATACCTTGCGAACATGAATATTCGAACATGCCGAGTAATACATTAATCTTCCTTACCATTTCGTTACACAACTATCAACTATGTATATCAAATAAAAAATCCTTAAGTTCCAATATGAAAGCTGTTAAATTTAGTTTTAAATGTTTATGGCAAACTTTCACATATTGCTAAAACATGATTATGAACTACTTTTCAATATATATGTATAGATATTCTTTTCCTTTGTTAAAATGTTTAAAGTTCTGTGAAAAAGCTTAGTAACATAATTAACCAACAAATTTATCTTTCTGCAACATATATACTTTAGGATGTCAAAAACAATATATACTTTAGTGCTTATAAATAGATTTTTGCGTAAGACACAAATACAAAACGTTAAATACAAAGCCCAGTACATTGAAAACTTAAAAACATGTCATCTAATGTGAAATGTTTAAAACAAACGGATATGCAAATAAGAAAAATATGAATAAATTAAATGAATCACCTATTGATACACTCCTCTTACATATAGAAAGGAAAAGGAAAGATAGTAACAGAAAAGAAAGGAGAGGAGAAAGAGGGATTATGAAGTCCATTTTGAGTGTTTGGATAGAACTAGAGAGCAAGGAAAGAGATACAAGGATTGTCCGTATATTTATAAGAAAAATGCATTGTTTCCTTCCGTTTCTCACCTGTTTTGGAAGAAAATGAGACCACCTAAGTTATAAAGAACCTTATCCCTCCTTTTCCCTTACTCTCCTTTCTTTTATTTCAAACTAAAACAATCCAAACACCAAAATTTAAATCCGTCCATATCATATCATTTCATTTCCCTTCAAATCATTCAATCCAAACAGGGCCTAAGATTTTGATACTTCCACAACTTAAATCTTCTACGATAATGGCTCAAGATCACACCTCCTATAAAACACAAAGTTTCTACGATTACTATAATTTATATTGATTTAACTAGCCATAGGAAAATAAGACTTAAGGGTGCATATACTTACCAAAAGAACCTAAAACAATACCAATTAAGGTGATCCTTTTTGTTTTTGCTCCTACGGTACTCTAATGGTTTTTGACAATTGAAGGAATGGTGGGAATATTGGAGACGAAAGAGTATGAAATTGGAATGGATTGAAAAATGTCCCTACAAATCCTTGTAAAAATGATAAACCCTATCATTAAGGGTCTCCTCACCCCGATCCCACAAGAAAGTGAGGAGAGGTTAATCGAATGTAGCAGAAAGTAGGCTCCAACACGGGCCGCCTTTTGAAACCACCACACGGCTGAAGGGTGTTATCTATCGAAAATCAACCCCATTACGGGAATCGAACCGCCGACCTCCAGAACTTAGGTTAGAGGCTGCACTACGCACCTATGCCTTCACCACTAGGCCATATTCAGGGGATCCTACAAATCCTTGTACCTCTCAAACATGGGAGTTAATGCCATAAATGGGACATAATGCCAAACCTTGTCACGTTTCTTTTTCTTTTGTCTTCTTCTAATGAACGTAGTCCACCCCCCCCCCCCCCCCCCCCCCCCCCACCACATTCTTTCAAGTATATAAATCAATTGAATACATAACTGATAGCAACTTATTTTGCATATTAAGACTTTATTAAAGGTAGAAAGTGCCACGATGAATTAATGCATTTGTAACCCCATACTAAATCACTACACTAACCCTCCATTAATCCAAAATAAAAATATTTTAGCACAAATATAATTATTATTATTATTATTATTATTAAATAATTAAGTATATGTCATTATATTTTGAGTTCACAAATACTCTCGGGTCGATTACGGGTGATACAACCAATTTTATTCTGGATAGTATTACATCTTTGCATTTATATTGCTCAAGTGTACATTGGACATTTGTTGGTCTTGTTGTCTGACGATGTTGGATATCGTCGAATATTCGTGCCTTGTTTTTCTAGTGACAACATGTTCAAGATCTAAGAACAAGAAACGATATAACGGGGGTGGTTTGTATGATGTTTAGACTGAGCCTGAGATGTTGTATCTCAAGCTGCCTACGTATCTTGTGTATGAATCATGAATCAAGTCTCTCGTAGTTTCTTCGGGGTTGTTGATATAGAGGGGCTTGTGCCCTAGCATGCTTGTGTCGTGTCCATGTTGGACTCTGATTTCATGTTCCCTGAGGAATAGATAATTATGGTTTAATCTCCTTAATTATAGTAGATAATCACGCTGATTTAAATGTAGGATCAAATCCTTTATGGCTGAGGATTCTTCCCATGTTTATCTATTATATTATGTAACGATACTGGAAATCGTCTATTATTAATTCCGGGGCTTTTTAATCCTTATGACAACCTGCACAAGCTTCAAGAACACTAAAACGATAGAGAGGGGGTAGTTTATGGTGGTTTGGACTGGACTTGAGATGATGTATGTCAAGCTGCCTACGTATTCTGTGAATTTTCCAAGAATCAAGTCATCGTAGTTCCTTAGGGATCATTTATATAGAGGGGCTTGTGCCCTAGGCCGGCGTGGGCCGTGTTCTTGGTGGACCGTGGTTTCGTGTTCCCTAAGGAAGACATAATTATGATTTAATCCCCTGAATTATAGGAGATAATCTTGGTGATTTGAATATCGGATAACAACCCTTATGGCCAATGATTCTTTCCATATTTATCTGATTAATGATGCACGTGGAACATTAGTCCGAGGAGGACTTATGCCGACTTGTGGGGTCTGATCCGAGTCTTGATCTCTTATGATTTGGCCGACCTGTAGAGGTCAGGGGGATAGCCGAGCTGAGCTCAGCTCGGGCTCTTGGGGCTCCTGGTCCCTAAAGTGGACTTTCTCTGTCTTCATTTATGGTTGAATTACGGTGTGGATGACACGTGGCGATGTGCTAATCCGACCTTTGTCATTATGCACTTGGGGAATCTTGCAGCTGAACCTGCTAAACTCCTTCACGCTGACCGACCTGTAGAGGTCGGGGAGGCTCGATGAGCCGACCTCCCGCCAGGGGTTTAGGTCTGATGTTAAATCTTATGGTGGGGCTCTTTGAGCCTTTGAGTTTGTACCTCCCCTATCTGTATTTAATACTAAATTGGTGTGGAGATGACACGTGGCGAGATGCGAATCCGACCTCCGTCATTGTCTTATTTATCTAAACTTTTTGTTATAATCACACACTTGAGAGGGGGTGTTCAATTATATTAATTATATGTATAAATTACATGCCTCCCCAATAACTTAATTATTTTAGAGAGATTATAATTAATCATGGGCTTCAGGCATCAGTATTGACATATTCAAACTCTAAACATTAAATCTCATGCGGCTTTGTTGCCTTTGATGGACGGTTTATATGTCTTTGTATGTCATGTTAACCTCAAACGTTTTATTTTAATTCCACATTTATGAGAACGTGTTGAAGTATGTTTTTCAAATGTATAAATTATTTACATCATATATATTAATTTGAAGCTTTTGAGACATATATAATTCAAAACACAATTGCAGAGAATTGTTGGATTACAGCCAGTGGCGGACCCAGAACTTTTTTTCATCGGGGTCCGTAAATATTTAACACACTAAATAATTTTTTTCACGGGGTCCGAAATATTTTATATAGGTAAAATGCAGAGTATTTTTATTTTTAGCGGGGTCCGTGGACCACCCTTAGGAGGCTTTAGATCCGCCCCTGATTACAGCTGTAAATTCAATAATATATACGCTATATATGATGAAATCAAAAGTATACAATATCTTGCATGCGTGATTCACTAAAACTTGACCTATCCTATATATATTTGAGAACGATACGATACGGACACAACCGTTGTGACACGATGTATATCTACGTACACCGTTGATTCTAATAAATATAATAATGATTAATGAATTTATATTAGAATCAACAGACTGTGTAATTAATACACGTTGTAGTATTCGTTGTGTCAGAATGTCATTACTCTGTATATTTCACGTACAATTTTGTTTATGTTGAACGCTCCGGTGTTTGGCATCAATTTCCATTTTTTTTAAACATATATGTGTCTCTTTTAATTTTCAAGTTTGGGTATATCTAATTTATGTGCTTTCTCTGTTAATGAAAAGGTTAATTCCATGCCTTAATTATGAATAGATTTAGACATTATAAAATAAAATAACATAAAATCATTAACTATATTAAAAGAGCCAATGTGTTTCAAAAGTGTTTCCCCATCGGGTGTTTCCCCTAGAAAGAGTTTTTTCATAATTAATTTATTAATAAATATAATATTAATTAATTAATTTAAAAAATATATATAATACCATTAATTATCAAACAATCTAAAGTATTAAAAAAAAAATAGAAAACACGTTATGGGAAAAAAAAATCAATCAATCCACACAGCAATAATAATCACTATATCATGTAATTAGCCGAACATCAAATAGATCTAATATACTAATATAATAATAATAACTAACAACGAAAAGAAGAAAAAAAACATCAATAATAATCATTATCTGAAAGAAAAAAAAAACATCAATAATAATCACAATCTGAAAAAAAAAATACTTTCTCAAAAAAAAAAAAAAAAAACATCAATAATAATCACTATCTCATCTCATTAGCCGAAACGGAACATCTTTTCACACATTAAATTATTTGGAAAATTAGGGATAAGGACACAATCTGAAATATTATTAAGAACGGAGACAACTACATATTTTTTTATAGGGAGAAGGATTAACAATTGCATAATTTTTATAGCGAGAAGGACAAACAGTGAATGAATCCCGAAAATCGGTGAATCTCCCTAGTGAATCCCGAAATCGGTGAATTTTGATAGTGAATTTTGACAAATGAATCCCGAAAATCGGTGAATCCCGACAATGAATTTTGAAAATTAGTGAATTTCGACGATTGAATTTCGGCGGTGAACTTAAACAGTGAATTTCGAACACAAGTGAATTTCGATAGTGGATAAATAGGTTTGTCCTTTATGCAAAAGTTTCAAAAGACTGTCCTTCTACTTAATTGATGAAATATTTTTGTCCTTCTCTCTCATTCGCCCTAAATTATTCTGACTCAATTCAAGTCAGAATTTTAATCATTTTTCACACCCAATACCGGTCAAAAAGACTTTCTGATTAAAATTAAGTTACGAAAACATCCAGCAATTTGTTTGAAATTCGGTCAGAATCAACGAGTCCAAAAAAAAATTTGTTTGACAATTCAATCAAGACATTTACGGAATGCATATCATAAATACATGCATCGTGTTTTTTAGAAGAATACATGTATCGCTCTAGCAAGCATATTCATTTTTTTTTTAATTTTTAATTTCTATCATTATCCACGATTAGTATGTACAAATTTTATGCATTAATATTTATCTTAATTAAATATAATTTCATCTGTGAAGTAGTTTATATAGAAAAAAAATATAAATATTACATTACAACCAATAAAATAATAATAAAACATTATACATACCGCCGACAAAATAATAATAATAAATTATACATACCGTCAAAAAATAATAATAATTTTAAATATAAATAATAATATAAAATAATAATTAAATAATAGTTCATGAATCAAGACTTGTCTTAATTAAATATAATTACATCTGTAAAATAGTTTATGTAGACAAGAATAGAAATATAACATTACGGCCAACAATATTTTATGAGGTATTTCCCATATTAAAATTTAGTTTAATTAATTAGTTGATCAGCTATGCAATTTTGTTTTCATACATTCAATACAACTACGTAACAAATATTCATTCATGATAACAAAATACTTTTGTATAAATTACGATGTATCATTTATTCATAAAATACAATTGTATTTCATGTTGTTTTCATACATTCAATACAACTACCGCACAAATATTCATAACCGAGTGCTTCTGCATAAATTACGATGTATCACTTATTCACGAACTACAGTTGTATTTGAATCTTTGTTAATAAAATCAATACAACAACCTGACAGATATTCATAACATAGTGCTTCTACATCAATAACCGCAAAGTACGAAGCACATTTGCATGAACAAGTACTACAAACATCTATAAGGCACTTGAAATTGCAAACATGATGGATCTTAACGGAAAACTTCATTCTCGGAATTCAAACACGCAATTGCTATGTCATATTTTTATCCTTATAACTATTACTACCTCCGTTCCAAAATATAAGTCATCATACACTTTTAGATTTATCCCACAATATAAGTCATTCCACATTACCAATGCAACATTTATTACTTTTTTCTATATCTTACCCCTAATTTATTATCAATCCAACTATTTTTCATTACTTAACTCCTGTTGCATTAATTATGGTCTAGGGGGCATTTTAGACATTAATCTTCAAATTTATGACATTCAACCACTTCTTTAATCTGCGTGAAAACTCCTAGAAAGATTTATATCTTGGAACAGAGGTAGAATTTTAATCCATAAAACAATAATGAGGTGGAAGAAGGACTTAAGCTCATTGATTGATTCTTGATTTTGACATACTTTTCTTTAGATATCTGAATTAACTCGAAGGTAATGTTCGTTTGAAAGAATGCTTGGGCATGAAATGCTTTGCATGTAGGCTTACCAAGCATTAGCCGAAATTATGCATCGTATGGTTCGTTCGGTTGCAATGGGAGCATATTTGACCGCATAAAATGCGGCCACTACTATTGCCTCTGCTATTTGAAGGCACAAACATAGCTCCTTTTTGTTCACCTCTTTCATCCATTAACATCATATTGTAGAACGTGACTCTCTAAAAACCTAAAGAATACCTTAGGGGGTGTAAGCAACTTGGTGCCCCCAAGAAATTGATCCTGAACCGAATTGTATTCAAGTTTCAATCCAACCAAGAACCAAAAGACATCAACATCATGTCATTGTTTTCAAATGACCGCCACATCAACTGACAATGGTATGTATATATTTCTCTCCTCCTAAATATTATTTGCGTGGTAGAATTCTTTTTCTAAACATGCACTTTGTTCCATAGTAAAATATTGTTTGCATACAGCATATACTCTGGTTACATTTTTAGAAGATGTTTCAGCCTTACCCACATATGGTTTACCATTTACAAATAGAGTAAAGTGGTGCTTATGTTGATTTCAATGATGTTTATCATCAATGGCATTGTCATTGCATCGTCCTATTTCCATAGTGATGCTCTAGGATCATTACTAACATTTGGTATTAGATCCATATCCTGCCCCTGTGGAATCTCCATGGCTAAAAGTACAGGTTTGAAGGCAATGGATGAGTTGTGGAAGGACTATAATAGGTTAGAAAAAGATGTTCATGTTTGCATGGAGGAGGTGCATGGCTGTAATGTGAAAATTGATGCGGTGCATGCTAAAATGGACTTGTTCCGGTCATCTGTGAGCTGCGAATCAAGCTGCCATGCAAGCTTAGAAGGATTCTCTGACGTCTATGTTACAATTGTGGATAAAGAAGATTGATAGTATGAGTGAGACATTTTCACAAGCACATTCGTTGTCATCTCATTAAACTGGAACTCACCCATCAATTCATGACGGCTTGCTACCTACGTCACATATGTATGAAGCTAACTTCAAATAAGATTAAAAAAAATGGGAATTTTGAGGCGGGAGTTAAGGTTCCTTTGGTGGATTTCTCCCTTTTGATGTAGAATAGCCTAAGGAATGGAAACACCATAGTGAAAGATACTTCCATATGCATGATGTTTTGGATGATGAGAGAGTCGGTTTAATAGAAATGCATATTCGAGGAAAAGCGGATGTGTGGTTTTGAAATCCGAGATTAAGTTTTCCAAGTATGAATTAGGCATTACTGAGAGAAGAAGTTATGAGACGATTTGGAGGTAAGTCTTTGTGACTGGCAGTAGATGAATTCCATCTACTAAGACAAAAGACTGCAGTAAAGGTATATCTTTTAGAGTTTGAGGCATTAAGAAGCTTTGTGTAGTTACAGAATCATATGTTTACGGAGACAAATGAATTATCAGAGACCTTAAGCTGAAAATTTAGTATATGGTGAGTTTGATGATGCATAAGGACATGTATAATTCCATGAATGCTGCCATATGCCAAGAATCTATTATAATGGCATTGAATAACATGCATAAGCAGAAGAATTAATCTAACCGGCCTGGCCAGTCTAGGTTCTCCTCATTCATCACTGAGGTGACTAATAAAATACCATGCCTTGAGAATAAACCAGTGATACATAAGACAATTACTCATAAGGAGTTACGAGAGAAGAGGGCCAAGGGGTTGTGTTTTAAATGTGATGAAAATACACACCCGGTCATGTGTGCGAGCAGAAACACATACGCTTTCTATTAGCTGGGGATGATGAAGTTTGGGGAGAGATTGCAGTGGATAAATAGGATATGGTATGGAATTCTAGATCATCTGAGACTACTTAGTTATCCATGTACACCTTATAGATAGGTCACCTCTAACACCATTAAGACTACATGCCTCTTGAAGAAAAAAAGCAATTACCATCCTCATAGACAGTGATGGATCTCACACTTTCTTAGACCAGTAAGCTGCCAATGAAGTGCAGTGTGTGACATAACCAACTCACCCTATGTTAATCACGATAGTAGATGGAAACAAAATATGAGTGAATTTAAGTGTCCTGGCTTGCCATGGATCATGCAAAGGGGTTAAGTTCTACCAAGACGTGAGATTGATCAAGTTGAAGGTTGTGACATGATATTAGGGGTGGATTAAATGAAAAAGTACACTCCCATGGTTTTTGACTTCTACAAATAGCTTGTTTTCACTAATGAGGTAGAACAAATAAAGCTAAGAAGTTACACAGAAGAAACTCAGCTTAAGATGACAAGCTGTAAAATCATTACCATGAATTTGAGAAAACCCATAGACTCTTAAGGTGCCTCACTTTGATACAGGAACAAGCTCTGAATCCTATTCCCATTGAAGAAGAATATCATGAGGTGTTTGCGAATTCCAAAGGATTTTCACCAATGAAGGGCTATGAGCATCACATCACTTTGAATGAATATGTTGAACCTGTGAAACTAAAACCTTGTAGACATGCTCACTATCAGAAGTATGAAATTGAGCAGTTGGTAGATCAAATGTTACAACGGGGGATTATACAACACAATAATTGTCCAATTTCATCACCTTTTCTCTTTGTGAAATAGAAAGATGAACCTGGAGATTTTGTGAGGATTAAAAAAGGTTGGGTGACTTAACTGTCACGGATGGCTACCATATTCCCCTAATTGATGAATTATTGGATGAGTTAGAGAGTGCAAAGATATTTTCTAAAATAAACTTGAGGTCTGGATTCCATCAAATTTTGATGAATGAAGATGATGTCAAGAAGACCACCTTTGTAACTCAGTATGGCCAATTTGAATTCAAAATGATGTTATTTGGGCTCACAAAAGCCCCGACAACATTCCTAAGAAGTACGAATGAGACGTTGAGACCTTACTTGAGGAAGTTTGTGTTGATATTTTTTTGGTGACATCCTAATTTTCAACCCTGACATGGCTTCCCATACGTACACAACATCTTAAACTCGGTTCTAGAAGTTTTGAAGAAGAAACCAATACTATGCTAAATTCTTTGAAGCGCTCTTTTGGACAAACCAAGGTGGTATACATGGGCCATGTCATACAAGAGGATGAAGTGCATGCCGAGGATGAAGTGCATGTCGACCCAAGTAAGATTCAAGCTATGTCAAATCGGCCTCAAACCTATAATGTGGTTGAATCGAGAGGATTTTTTGGCCTAACATGTATATAGAAGAGATTTGCACCCCATATGGGATTCTTGCTAAACCCTTGATTTTTTTGAACTCAACAATACTCATATGACACATGTTGGACTTATTTCTTAGTTTTGATGATGAGTGCCATACTAGCTGTTATAGTGCAAAGGCAAAAAGATGTCTAGATCAAATGTATAGGTTTATTAGAGTTTGATTCATAAATAGGTTTGATCAAACAAGCATCAGTAAAGGCCTATTTGGTTGATAACGACGGACCGGTCTAGGTCGATAGGGTAGATAGGTCGGTAGACTAGTCTTGAACCCGCCGAAGACCGAAGAGGCGAAGGCCGAGGGTTCAAACTCGGTAAATGAAGGCTAAGGGATCAAACTTAGTATTTAAAGTCAAGGATATGGAATCGAATTTAGGCAAGTCGTGATGACCTAAAGCGATTACATATACCTTGTGTAGAAGGTCTAAGTTCCATAAGTTGGATGATGTTTGGAACTTGGTTATAATTAAAATGGTGTAATCTAACTTCACAAATAAAAGTTAGATAAAAAAAGAAATCACCGCATTACATTTTACACACACAAATTCGTTCGTTCCGCGGATGATAGGTACTTCAAACAGACCGATGAACCTGGCGATATTATACCTCGATTAATTCAAGATTATTGGAAGATTACATGGATAAGGATGACCAACTACCTCGACTTATCAAGGAAATCAAAGGCCGAGATTAAAAAGACGTTGGGATGATCTATATTTTTATCCATTGGATACAAGTCAAAGGGTGGACGGTATCGCTTGTCAAAAAGGAATTCGACGGTGTCGATCCTATGAATAGTGGAGAATGCAAATCGGATGGGACAAAAACAAGGAACGGTCACATTTGAATTTCAAATACAAGTCACATGCATTCCTACCTATAAATAGAGGACTTTCAACTCAGAAAAAGAAGATGAATTTTGGATAAACTTTAAGTGATAACTCGAGTGAAAAACACCTATTCGAACTTACTGAGCATAAAGCTGCTGATCTAGAGAATTTCTTCAAGTGCATTCTGTATTCAAGCTACATCAAGATTACACACTTGAAGACTGCAAGCTGCTGATTACATCATCCTAATCAAGTTGCTGCAACTGAATCATTTACTTGATTCAATCTTTATTTTATAAAGAACCTGCTGAAGACAGTGAAGCATCTGTTGGGTGTGAAAGACTGTTGTTTGTGGTGGAGTGGTGAAGAGGCAATCCTACCCTTCAAGGACCAGTGGAAGACTCAGGAGCAACAATCCTACCTGTTCCCAGTTTTCAGTTTGTGAAGCCATAGTTATTGGTGAAGGACAAACAACTTAGGAATCTTTGTAACAGCTACATCAAAGATCTCTAGTGAATTTCCTCCAACATCACAGGAGAAGAGTGGACTGACAGGATTACGCCACCTGGAACCACTATAAAATCTGCCTACTTACTTTCAGCATTTAATTTCTGCACTTAGTTTATCCTACATATCAACCTACTGAATCTAGCAACTGAAATCTCACACTTGCACTACGAGTATCTAATACTTAGTATCATATTTAACAACAAGTATTAAGGCTTAATTTTGATATAATTCCATTTGCACAAATTCGGCAAACTCAACTATCGGTAGACTACGTTTATCGGCGGAGCTGCGAAGTCTCAAACAGACTCTGAAGTATCGACGGACAGACCGGCGAAGTTGCGAAATTTGTTAACTCCAAAGTTTTAAGTGTTAAGTTTATTCACCCCCCCTCTAAACTTAACCAAAGCCTTTTCAAGGGACCAACAATTGGTATCGGAGCGGTTAGCACGTTCGAAGGAATCCTACTTGTTGTGCTTGTGAAAATTCTTTAAAACTTTCTTTCAAATTACTGATTTTCAAAGACTTGCATCATGGACAACACACAGTATGCTAGAACTATGTTGATGTGCTCTCTTGATAGATTTGATGAGTATAAACGTCGAATGCAGTCATACCTTGCTGCTACTCATGATGAGATGATGGATGTACTAAGCGATGGACCACCTGGAGATTACCAAGGCGAATGAGTGGGTGACACAACTGAGTACATTCCTAAACCAAAAAGAGAATGGAATGCAGAAGACAGAAAAAGAGCAAACCTCAACAACATTGCTATTGATATCATTTACAGAACCTTGGATAGCAATATGTACATGAAGGTTAAAGATTGCAAGACTGCAAAGGAACTTTGGGACAAGATTCACTTGATCTATGAAGGCACTGATGCAATAAAGAAGAACAAAATCAGTGTGGCCAGAAAGAGATTTCAAAAGTTCAAGATGCTGCCAAATGAAACCATTGAGCAAATGGAATCAAGATTCAATGCAATCTGGATGAACTTACCTGCTTGAGTGTAAGTTATTCAAAAGAGGAAATAAACACCAAAATCTTGGAAGCTCTACCGCAAAAGATGTTTGGAAAATGAAGGTGATCGCAATTGAAGAAATGAGAAAGTTGCATGAAGAAGACACCTTCAAATTGTTTTCGAGATCTAAAGGCTTATGAATTCAAACAAAAAGCTTGTACACGAGATCGAAAAGGAAGAGCCAAAGACCATCGCATTGGTCGCTTCACATCATGAAGAAACATCGGGAGGACAGGATGATATCTTGGATGAGATGCAAGAACAGATTGCCCTACTGAGCAAGAAAATCAGAATGATGAAGACTGGAAAGGCCCCTACAAGAAATTTTACAAAGAGGCCTCCTTATTTTTATGTAATGACTCCCTGTTTTTATCTATTGCCCCATAATTAAATGTATAGAATTGAATATCCAAATATATGTGTGATGCGGGAAAATTGACAAATTTCTGATATCCCATGTCAAAATTCCTGCAGCCGCCCCTGGTGAGGACATATAAGAACACGTATCAATATTACTTAATTAAATAACATGAGATTATTTTGACTAGATTTCGGTTTTGGGCAACCAAGTTGTTTGATTACTTCCGAGCGAATCCCTCTCGCAGCGGTACGTCAAATTTATAGGGTTGCCGGGTTCAAGATTGGACTTTGATTTTCAGAGTCACCAAGCTAATTGAAGCATGGAATATGATCTCTCTTTTGTATTCTCCCTAATTATGACGACTTTTTCTTGAATGCCGACCAAGCCTTTGGATGAGGGCAACATTGTGACTGCCCCTCTAGAGAGACGTCGTTGAAATCGTTCACGACAGCTTTTGACAAGACCAAATGTGCCTTTACCGGACTTTGTGTCTGACGATTCCAAAAATCTTCGATGATAATCCAGGGCTATTCTCCTAAAAACAACCTGCAAAAAGCCTTAAGAACACGATAAAAAGATGGGGGGTGTTTTGGTGGTGGTTTAGACTGGACTTGAGAAACTGTATCTTAAGCTACCTACATATCCAATGCCTGTATTGGAATCAAGTCTTCGTAAGGGATGGTTTATATAGAGGAGAGTTATGCCCTAAGGCGGCGTGGTCCTTGTTGGGCTTGGATTTCATGCTCCCTAAGGAAAAGATAATTACGATCTACTCTCCTTAATTGTTGGAGATAATTATGGAGATATGTAACTGTCGGAATCAGAGTATTAAATATGAGGGATTCTTCCCATATTTATCTGATTATCACACACGTGGGAAATACGATTGAGGATGGACTCTGGCCGACTTAGATGGCCCGAGCTGAACTGGCTGAACCCTTCTGTGTTTGGGCCGACCTACGGAGGTCGGGGAAGATAGCCGAGCTAGGATCAACTCGGATTCTTGCGTGCATAAGAGGTTTGGTCCGAGAGGACTTGAGCCGATGTATAGGGTCGGGCAGGGGCAGGTTTGATCACAGTACGGGCCGACCTGGAGGGGTCGGGGGATGGTGACCGAGCTCATGCAACTCGGGTACTGAGGCTTTTCTCTATCTTTATATATTATTGTACTGATGTGGAGGCGACACGTGGGTAAGGTCAATTTTTGGCATCGTCAGTGTCCTATCATATCCTTCAAGGGGCTACGGCCCTTGAAATTCAAACATTTATGGATGTTGGGCCATAGCAGACAGCTTTGCGAGTGAAGGATAATAAGGAGGATAGTAAGAGTGATCGATATAAACTACGTATAACATCTACAGATGAATTTAATTTTGTTTCGAAGGCTTATTTAGCAAACATTAATAAACCGATTCTGTCACCGTCACTATCTTTTAGGGACAAAAGTTCTGAAATCACTCCTTTGACTAAGGACAGATAAGACACTGAAGATGATGAGGATAAGGCAAGTGATGAGTTGTCCATTTATAGGGGAAGGATTACAAAAAATTCCACAGGGACTGAATCAAAGCTTGTAAATGATATAGATGTGAAGTTCACACCACAAATAAATACAAGAGAATGCTGAGACAAGTTTTACACTTCATATGGTGCTCAAGGAGATCAAGAAGAAGAAATGATTCATGTGGAAAAGAACAAAAAATAACATATTTAGATTTTAGACTAGAGTCATCGGATAGGAAGACTTTTTTCTTTAGTTTGATTTTAAATTGTACATCCGTACTCTTGTTGTAATATTTGGCTCCAAATGATGTCACGAACACGTAATAACCTCCTCAATGGATCATCGAACAACTAACGACCTTGATAGTATGTACTCAAACAAGTAACAGTCTTCATAACGAACAAATAACGGTCTTCATAATCAACTATCGAACAAGTAACGCTCTTCGTAGTGGATTGATGATAATAACCAACCGATCAAATACTCTGAGTCGTGTCAAACGACAATGTCCTAAAGGATTTATTTCGGGTGAATCGAAATGTTCCATTAGGATAAAAATGAGTCTTCCGCACGAGAGGAAATCGGGAACAGTAATACCGATTGACATGTGTTCATACCTAGCAAAGAGTACATAAAAATAGTGTTTAAGCTTTCTCCATAACTAAAGCTTCAACTCGAAAGTCATCTCTTTTTCTATTGCTCTCTTCCTCTCAATGTGTACCAAAACATCTGTTAATATATATATCTAAAGCCCGATCAAGAAAGTGCATGAACAGATGCAACTAAGATCTCTGCACATTTTTAGGAAAAATCATAACAGCTTTGTTGAACCAGTCAAACAGATAAAGTGTAGAATATTATTTAATAAATGCCTTTGATCAAGTCAAAATATATACATTTGTAACATATATGATTAAATATTAAATATCACACATGTCTAAATAGTTTTTAACACATGACAAAATATATGTTTAATAATAAACTCAAAATATAACTTCTGAAATAACTTCAAAATATTTCCAATATTTACGACAACTCTTTCCCCTTTTAGTATATTTTTCCCTTCGGCAAACAAGTTTTGGAAGGAAGGACATTTGGAAGCTAAAGATAAAGCCTCGCACTGGGCACTTTCTTTGGAAAATTATCCATAGGAATGGAGGTAAGTACAAGATAAGCACTCTTCCAGACATATAAAACTATATAATAAAGAATCAAAGAACAAAAACTTCATAAACTGTGTGTAAGCTCTGCATGTGCTTGGCTGATAGCAGCTAAACCTCAAGATAGTTGCTGTTCATTCTGCTTGTTTTTTTAATTTGTCAATACATTGGTAATCTTTGTGAATGCCTATTATTCAGATAAGAGAATAAATAAAGTAAAGAAAATTTTGATTGCATTGGAAGATATATAATAGCTCATTTAATTTAGATATGATAATATCCATGCAGTAGCCTTGTACAGCATCTTTGGTTTCTCAGAAGAAGTTCATTGTCCTATC
The DNA here is from genome assembly GCA_036785695.1 of Gentiana straminea. Taxonomy (NCBI): domain Eukaryota; kingdom Viridiplantae; phylum Streptophyta; class Magnoliopsida; order Gentianales; family Gentianaceae; genus Gentiana; species Gentiana straminea. Next base: position 674,815 of record JAVUPR010000160.1, read on the forward strand.
AGAAGGCTTTACAGATATACAGCATTGTTGACAATCATGGCATTTATGTCTTGTCTTTTAAGCTACTTTCAATTATTCTTCTTCATTTCTTACATGTTATTTTATGCTTTGAACTTGTGTATTAGAAGGAATAATTGAATTCATCTGATCGAATTCATCCATAAAGACGTTGTTGTTCTGCGCTATAATATATAGATAGATATGCATGTCCAAATCATCAAACAGCTAGCCCAGAAAGAAATCCCAAAAAGTTTTGATCTTTGATTTTCTTGAAGCATTTGCATTTTGCAGAGCATCCCTCCAAACATGGGGAAGCAGAAAAGTTGTTGGCCAAATGCTGCTACTGCAAACACAATAATCAGTCGAATTGGTTCACCTGCTTCGGCTTTCTATGCTACTGAACGTTACATGAATTTACCAGAATTCGATCACCACACAAGAAAATCATCATATGAACAATATTCTGGGATTTCTGTTTTCAGTTTTCAGACCAATAATGATTCTTGGTCATCGCCTCAAGATTCAGACGACAGTTTGATAAGTGTAGAGAAATGCTATTATACAAATCCCGTTAGCAGGAGGCTTTGGAAAAAGAACAGATTTTGCAGCTGAAGAGAAAGTTGTTAGGTGATGATTCAGATGATGAAAACAAGAAAAAAAAGCCTTGTTTGATGCCTTCTCAAACATGTTCCATTTCTCCTGCTGGGGCACTTCAAAATTGTAATAAGTCAAGAATTAGATGGACTCAAGAACTTCATGATCGATTCGTCAAAACTGTCAATCACCTTGGCGGTGAAAACAGTGAGTTTTTTAATCAACTCCCCCCTCCTTTCTTCTTTATGTTCATTAAATTCAATATGGTTGACTAGTTTGCTGTTGTTTATTTTCAGAGGCTACACCAAAAGCAATACTAAAGATGATGGATTGGGAAGGACTAACAATATTCCAGGTCAAAAGTCATTTACAGGTAATTAAAGTAAAGTAGTTATTAAAGACGCCACATCTGATCTATTTTCGGGACACCATAATGAAATTCGACCTTTAAAAAATCGTAGATATGCTCAACGTACATTTGGCCAAAATTTTCATTTGGAAGCTTATTACTTTTTTTCGCAGAAATACAGAAATGCAAAGAACATCTCAGAGAATGCAGAAGGTAACACATACATTTCATAAGTATCCAAGATATATTCAGGACTCGTAAATTCGATCATACAGACTAGTTGGCTTTTAATGATGAAATTCTGAGCATAGAGCATGTTGGCTCCACAATATATATGAGGAGAGACTTGAACTTAAACCTCGAAACCGAGGCTATGAAACAAGATCTAGCTATGATACATTATTGATATTAATTTGGTGTCATATGTTTTCTAAAGCGCTGTTTTCTTTCCCACTTGCAGGAAGACATGAGAGAAATTCCAACACATATACTGGAGTACCTATTGACAATAAAATGTAATCACATTCACACTTCTTCTCCCCCACCCCCTATTATCATACATACAATATTCCATTCACAAGAATTCTCATTCTTTTTTCAAAATGGATCAACATTTTTGCAGTGGGATGCAAATAAAGGAAGCTCTGCAAATGCAACTAGATGCCCAAAGACGCCTTCACGACCAACTTGAGGTACATCGGCTGCTATGTTGTCGTTGAATTACATTTCAATGTATATAACATCTCCACAGATATACACATTAAGTATCCTATTTTAATTATTTAGATACAGAGAAAGTTGCAAGTGAGCATTGAAGAACAAGGGAGACAGCTGAAAATGATGATGGATCAGCAACAGAAAACCGCGAATCGCCTACTGGAAACTCAAAACTCGAACATCACATATCCTATTTCTACAGCATTAGATGACTTAGAGGTTGTGATCCCAGAAATCATTGAAAATGTATAAGCCCTTTTCCATCTATCATTAGTTACTTAGATAACTAGAACGTACGTGGACATTCAAAAAGTGATTTGTATGTTGTTGCCTTGTACCTTTTTGTCTTGAAAATGTTGGTCTGGTGCCACATGTTTTGTTTTGATTCTCGAAGCAATACATATCAGTAAGACTACCTAGGGTGTTTTTGTATCTATTATATTTGCATCAATTTAGACAGATGAATCACACAATAAGGCTGAGGTTGAAATCAAGAAAACAGTGGAGGAGACATATAAAAAAGAATTAATGACCAAAAATGCTCCATGAATTAGAATCAAAAGGAACATATATTTGTCTAATAGTTTGCAAGAAAGAGCAAAAAGCATATACATATTATCAATCATATCTTTGATTGGAGCTTTAATCAATCACTCAAAATCAAGGTGGTATCATATCAGACACATTGACAGTTTAAAAGTCGATTATACAGTTTAAAACGGATGATTATAGAGAGATCAGTGCAAAGCATGTGGACTAGTAAAAAAATGAAGTAATAAGTGAGAAATATACAACTGTTTAAACCTTGAAAACTATTGGCCTATTGCTTTGATTGGCTACACTTACCCACTTGCAAGTTCCATTTGTCCTCCATTCTTTTAACTTTGGTGTTCTTGCTGTTCTTTTACCAAGCATATGATCGATCACCTAGTCAACCAATAATTGCCCTTTTTCTAAACCTTCTTTGCACTTTCATCTCCTTCAAGTTCTTTTATATATTTACTTGATGATTACAATTAGAATTCAATTCGACGCGGAGATGTTGCCGTTATACAGCTGGTTAATGTGACAAAGAAGATACTACTTGAGCAGACCAAAAAGCACAATACTTGAGCAGAGTCTCTCATTTTCACTGAAGTATATGAATGAGGTTTTAGGCAGCAGCTAAAATGGAGGTGGGTTCAGGCTCTTCTTCCAATTCATCAACTTCTACCTCCTCTGGCTCGCTTAATGGGTTGAAATTTGACAAGAAAAGCTACTTTGGCGAGTCATCCCCGCCGGCGGAGTCGAAAAGGCCTCCTCTGGCGCCGGGGAAGAAGGGTGGAGTGGTGGTGCAAGGTGGGCAGAGGTGCCAAGTTGAAGGCTGTGAGTTTGATCTGCGTAGCGTCAAGGGCTACTACTATAGGCATAGAGTGTGTGGAATTCACTCCAAGTCTGCTAAAGTCATTGTTAATGGCGTTGAACAAAGATTTTGCCAGCAGTGTAGCAGGTATTATCGCCTTTTTTTTTCTGCAAAAATTGTATCTTTATTTTAGCCATGTAGAAAACACAATCTTTATTCATGGTTCAGCAAGCATATTTGTTGCTATATTGCATGATTGTTGGGATGAACAACATTTGTAGATTCCATCTGGTTCCTGAATTTGACAGAGGAAAGAGAAGTTGCCGCAGACGGTTAGCTTGCCATAATCAACGCAGAAGGAAGCCACCATCTGATGGGAATGGGACTCTGTTCCGTTGCAATGGAAGTAGTAAATGTATCATCTTTTTTTTTCTTTCTCTGGTGTTATTATTTTTAATCTTTTTGACAAAGAACATGGTTGCAACAAAGGTGTTTGTTGTTTTTGCAGCTGAAAGTAGTAGCAGCAAAGCAGGAAGCTTTATGTTGGACTTCTCTGTACAGCCACCAGTTCTAACTGGTAGTGGGGATTCACATTCAAACCCGTATGCAGAGACTGATGCACATCCGTGGCACAGAAACCCTCCTGAAATTGCTACTAGGAGCAATATTTTCGGTTCACAAGAATGCTTGACTGGAGTTTCGGACTGCAGTCGTGCTCTCTCTCTTCTGTCAACTCAAAACTGGGACTCAAGACACCAGTCCTCGATACACGACGAAGGCGTAATCAATGCCTTAGTGACACCACCACCAATGATGGTTCAAGTTCTTCAACCATCAGACTCCTCCCATAATGAAGAAGAATCCATTCATGGATTATCAAACACCTTGTCCACTGAAGTTAGACTAATTGAAACTTCACAGCCTGCTGGGAACCACTATCACTATCATGGACATGTTGATGATATGGTTCAGCAAAATGAAAGCGGATTTGTGGGGCTTTTTGAGCAGTCAGTGGAATATGATTCTGATTCTTCTCTACCTGAACATTCAAGGGGCTATGGATATGATTCTTTTCTACAGAATATTGTCCTATGATCCAAAAGAACTTTGTGACCTGTTAATACTGTATTCTTAGCTTGGGTTTAACTTACATCTTTAGTTTCAATCCCCTGCGAAGGTTTTTCTTTCAATTTCTGTAACGAGAGCTAGAGATCTTAGACTAAACAGGTTTCTTGATGATATAGGTAGTAATAAAAGTTGTACTTTCTGGGTTTTTTTTCGCATGGTAATAGAAGTTGATTTCCTTTCAACAAGGTTTTGGTTAAAGGTTTGATGAAATTCTGTTACATATGAAGAAAATAATCAGTAAAGTTGGAAATGAATGAATACAGCAAATGGTTAGTCTAAGTATACAAAGTTAAAATGCAGATGCCCTCTCTATGTATATGGTTTGAAAAAAAAGTCCACCAAAAGTGTGGTTCTTATCATTTCTGTTAAAAAATTGAAAGAAAAAATAAACACACCAATGTCACAAAAGAGAATCTTTCCATTGGAGTCTGTCAAGGCTATCAACAATTGCTCTGCGGAATTCATTGGTATGTAAAAGGATCGAAGATACATGGCCGCCGTTAACCCATCTCACTTCTGAACCTGGCCATGCTTTCTGAAGCTCCAGCACTGAATGTCTAGGTATGTATCCGTCATCCTGCACGTTTCACCAACAAGATTTTACGTAACAACCGTTGTAAGAAAGTCGTAGCAAGACTTATAACATAAAGAGAATGAGATGGTGGTGCTTACGGTGGCAGCAACGAGTATAACAGCATTAGGACATTTAGGGATAGGAAACCGGGTGACGTCTGTTAGAGAAAGAACATTCCTCATTCTCTCTCTAACTTCCTCTAGTGTCATTATTCCGGATTTTTGTACACCGAGATCCTCCCGTAGAGCATCCCACGCGGTTGCGTATTTCAGAACTCCTTCGCAGAAGGCAACAACAGCAGAGTGTGGGGAGAGAAACGGGAGTGTAGCGATCGGAGTAGGGTGTAATGACCCCACCATGGATGCATGTACACCTCCTACACATCAACAGTAATCAAATTGCGCAACTTTACAAGAAACGAGGCATATATACACGACCCAGAGGAAGTTTGCTTGCACAAAATTTATTTTAAGGGTCTAAAGTCTTACCCATGCTGATGCCACACACTCCAACTTTCCCAAATCCTGCTTCATTGTCTAACCAATATAGAAGACTTCTTGCCTCTTCTATGGTCACTCTTCCCAACATAAACAAGTCACTAACACACAAGAGTTTTGCACCGCGCTGCAGTAATGGGCGTCTTTTACCGTAAAAAGGGCTGCAGCGTATACGTTAACCATCATATGTGAGATACTGGCTACCACAGTCCACAGGACGAAAAAAGAATGAAAAGATGATCAAGACGAAAGCTTTCACCTTTCAAGCACCATTGTTGCTATATTTTCTTTCAGCAATGGCCCGCCAAGACGCAATCTTCGCTCGAAACTTTGGTCCCCCGTACCTACATACAAAAAATCAATGACTCATATGATCATCTTCCATTTTGATTGTTCAGACCAGAACAAACAGTAGAGCAAGTTCAACATCCACAATCAAGAAAAAGGGGGGTAAATTAAAAATAAAAGAACTTTTCAAAGGATTGTAAACGAAGAAAGCTGAAACACGCGAAGTTGCGATAAAGCCATCCTCTACAACACAATAAAGCAGGGGGTGGGGGGAATGATAAAAGGCATGGTTTTTCTACTTCAGAACTAGAACCATACAATTGTTAAAGACTTTTACTTCATATACTTAATATTACTTGGGAGAGCTCTACTGTAATAAAATATTGCAGCACTTCAACTCACCCACCACAAATTTCATTTACAACAGACCCTATTTCAAAACAGGGTGCAAAATGTAAGGTTACACTCATAAACATTTCCCTAAAAGCCTTTTTTGAGAGAGTATAAGTAATGCCTCCTAAGAATCTAACAAAAAACCTATTTCATGTTCCTTATATTGAAATGATGTCTGCAAACATATCTAAACTCGAAAACATCTACTAGCGGCGCATATTCTTGTCAGCCTGATTGAACATAGAAAGAAAGTACAATTATTCTCCAAATCCACAATCTATTTAGTAATCCAATACAGTTTCAGCTACTCAGTATTTAGCAAAAGTTTCCATTTCTTTTTCCAGTTAACTAAAAACCTACTGATAAAGAACTACAACACAAAAGCACCATTTATCGAGGCAAATGCATTTTCATAACCAGTCTGCAAACAGAACAAAGACGCATATCCTGTTGGACTTACGACCAGATTAGAGAAAATTGAAGGGAATTAAAACCAAAAACAAAAAGAAGGATCATGCACATCAATTTCTAGATCTTATCTCTACACATCAATTTGCAGTCTAGTTTGATCACTACACAGACATTCACATCTCAATTAATACCCTGTACTGAATCACTCATTCAACTGTTTAGTATGCACAAGCTAAGATTGAAACTTTAAACACATATGCATAAAATAAAATAAAAAAAGTCCCAGATGTAGGATGCTACCTGCAAGGTGAACCACACAAGACATCTTATGAAACGGGACGGATTTGGGAGCAAGGAAAGCAACCCTAGCAAGGTGACTCTCAGGAGGAAGAGCATCAAGAATCAGATCATCACAAGGAGTCTTAAAAACCCCTTCTTTCAAACAAGCAGTCTTGGATTCCCAAACAGTCTTCCAAACGGGTTCAACTGACATAGGTGGCCAATTCTGGCCTTCAACATAAGGGAATAACTGTTTCACTATTGATTCCAAAAGCACAAGCTTATTCCCACCCCATCCTTGTGAAAAAAATGGTGGGCTTATCTTTGTTCTATGTACAAATGCTCCATAAACATGATCCAATACATAATGGAGCATTCCCAGATTGACACTAACCATTACCCACCAATTCAAAACACCCAAAAATCCAAAAAAAAAAACAATTAAGTCTCAAACCAACCCGCCAATTCAAACACCTCCAACAAAATCCAAAAAGATGATTTGTCTTTCACAAAATTAAAACCAAATTCAACTCGAGCAAAGTGCGAGAGAGAGGTGGATGAATGTAATTGGAAAACAAAGAAGAATGGTGATTAATCATAAGGAAATAATAATAGTAAATAAAGGAAGTTAAAATGTCTGAATCAAGAAATGGGATAAAGAAGAAGAAGAAAACATCGGACGCGAAAACGGTGGGCAGAGGCTGAGCTGGATAAACTGTGGGACCTCCTCACGTTCTTTCTCACCTAAAACTTTCATTTTTTTTTTTTCTTTTCATGATAGATGAATAATAAAGTTTTCAGCTTTGTGATGTTTATAATTCGGGTCCTTCATTTTCCTTCTCCTAAACAAAGAAATAATTTCAAGAAGGAAGGAAGGTCAATTTATTTCAAGGTCCGTCGTATGCGTCTCACTACTTAGAATTCAACGTCCAATACATCTTTATCGTAATTCGTAAATGTACTTTAATCCGACCAGTAGATGACATGTGTACTCCTTGGATTCGGATTTTTTTTTTTTAAATCTTTTTTTAAACTTTTATAAGCATTTGTAGAGATCGATTAAACGAAATACGAACCATTTTGAAATGAATTTGTTTACCTTTGTTATGGCTCTATCTATGCATTGGTGCTCAAATCGAATGAAATGAGAGAGACATTCTAAACTGACCGATTAGATGCACATTCTAAATGTATGCTTTGAATGATCCAAGACAAAATGTCAAGAATCGTTGATCGTTACGTGTCTCTCGTATAAGTATATCGCAACATAACAAAAATACAAGTACAGTGTCTGATACAAAAATGATGTTAATAATCATACTACTAAGCAAGCATTTTCTGGAGGGAGAAAGCGAGTAAACAACAAACTAACCAAAAGCATCTTCATTACAAATACAGATGCAAATGTAAGCCAATTTATAAACAAAAATCACTTGTCTTCTGTTTTATGATTAGATGATTGATACAATACTTTCTGTCAACTCCAAACGATTAAAAGGCCAAAAGATTGCTATATTCTTAGAGTGAAGAAAAAAGTCCCAAGTTTCCACAAATGTCCTTTGGATAATTGTATTCCCAAGAAAACAACTCTGTATATCTTCTTCATTGCAGCAGCAGCAGCAGCATAGCATAGGAGGGCAAAAGGGATATTATATCCTCCTCTGGAGCAGACAGATAAAATCAGCGACGATACCGGTGGCGTTTGAAGTTGATATACATGTGCAGTATTCCTCTTTCAAACGTGCATTTGAACCCTTTCTTGTGTGAATACTCCCATTCTTTGTTCACTATACGGAACGCCTACACATATATATAAATAACATCAGTATACGCATATACAACAAATTATATATAGTATAACGAAAAAAAGAAAGTTAAAAAGCTTACAATATCCTCATAAGGGGGTCCGGCATGGAACTTAATAATGCAGGTTTCAGCACTATCACCGTCATTCTCAATAGAGTAAGTTGGAGCTTTTGATTTGTCAACAAGATCTGGGTAGAATATATTGAACTTATAACCCTGCACGATTTTCGGTGGCGGATTGTCGTGGTCGTAGTGAGTTTGGTTGTATTTGTTCCATTCGTAACCTGTATGTACCCTATTGAAATACTTTGGCTTCCTTGGCCTGTATTTATCGTGCCACCAGTATACCTACCATCCATAAAAAAATAAAAATAAAGACCGAATATACACAAAATACATCCAAAGATATCCAGGAAACACAAGTGCACAGAAAAAGAAACACCAAACTGACACAAAAACACACAAGTAACGTTACTTCACGCTCAGTAACTTTACTTATTAGCATGTATGTTGTGAAAGTATGGTGCTTTTTTTGGTGGACGTATCCCTTTTTGTCAAAATCGCTATCAGAACACGGTATATTAAACTACATATAGATTTATATAATACAACAAAATAAGATACCTGTGAATCAAGGTTGATTTCATTGTTAGTGCCAAATATGGCATCCCCTTCCTCCATGGCTCCCATAGCTTTTAAAGCCTTATGCTCAAAATTATTATCTTCAGAAGAAACCGATTTTGATGCCATTTCCTGAAGGCGTCGCTCTTCCACCACAGCCATACGCTTCCTTTCCTATAATATTACGAAAGCATCAGTAAAAACACTAATTTTCGATATTTGTTCTACATTAATAAGCCATAAGAAAACCATCTTCAAAAAATCATCTATTCAGTTATACCAAATTAGTGCGGTCCTCTTCAGGGTCGATTGCCTCTTCTTCATTGTCATCGTCGTGAAACAATTCCGGGGAATATGATCCAGCAGCCTCCTCCTCTTCTTCTTCAGCCTCCTGGATCCGTTCCTCCAAGACAGGTTCAGGAGAGAGATTTTCGGCATCTACACATCAGACATTGTCGATTAGTAATTAACCACTGTTCATAGCTATGATGCACATATAATTCTGTCAGGTAGTATGTCCCATATCCGAAACAGATAAGCACCAGATACTTTGGATACACACACATTTGTAATTTTTGAGGTTGGATACGAGATTCCAATATGCATATCCATAACTTGAATGTGCGAAATGAAGAACCATGTTGAATAAAAAAAACCGCCAGATAATGAATGAAAAACTGTCCAAAATGATTTTTAAAATTAAAAAAAAAAAAAAAAACTACCGAACATGAAGGGAACCACTAAAAATTGTTTTCTTTTTGTATTAACATATTTATTATTTGGTCCATATAGTTTTATTGTGTACCGTTTGGTAATTATATTTTTAAAATTTACGCATATGCCCTATGTACACGTATCCTGTATTTTTCCAAAATCCTATATATCCACTTATATGTACCCATGCTATACCTTGTCCACCATGAACCAAATCGTTCACATCAGGCTCCTGATTTTGTTCTCTCTCCTCCTCTTCCTCCTCAACAGACTCCAATGGTTTCTCGAGGCGATGTAAATGCGTGCGCAACATTTTAGCATGGATTTCCTTCAAACAAGCCTGCAATTGCAAACCATGCATGGTTCAAACAAAAGCTTACAAAAATATAAGGATGTTGTAAGTAAAAACTATGTGTTCAATTTATACCTTGGCCTTGAAAATTTGCAGATGCTTAAGAAGAGCTTCCCAATATTCAACCACCTTGGCATCACCGGACTCCATCTTTGCCTCAATGCTAGCTTGTACATTTTCTAATTCGATAAAACTTTTTCCTTGTAATAATCTCTTCACGTCTGCTTCAATGCTGGAATGCATCCCCCCTTCCTCAACAAGCAACTTAGGCGGCAATTGCTCTCCACGGACCCGCGCTCGATCAAGTGCGTCTTTTTTCCTAGCTTCAGCTAATTCCCATTCACAAACCAGCAGAAGTGCCTGTATGATGGAAGTCAATGATACTCTGCTATTCGAATAAAAGTCCCAAAACAAATCAGCTCTACCTAGTACAATCTATGATGTACGCACATGCATAGATCTTGTATCCGATACGTATCCGACATGTGTACACATCAGATATTCTGTGGCAAATTCACAGTTTTTTAAAGTTGGATACATGATAACTCAGATACATAAATTGAAGAACCTTGTCGGAAATTGAAGACAACTTACCATGAAATTGATGATAAGCTACGCGAAATGTAGAAAAAAACACTAAAAGTTGCTTTATTTGATGATTTTTTTGTATTTATAACTGATCCTTATAGTTGTGTTATGTTCAGTCTGGCCCATATATTTCAGTGGCTTAATGTATGGGTATAGTAATCAGGGTATTTAGACACATGGCAGGACCAAAATCACGATGGCAAGTACAACTGCTTCTTTACAATTGAAAATTTCAAATGGCAATCTCAACCTGAGTAAAACCTATCGCATTTCACTGTACTGCACAAAGCAAAAGTAGAAAATGTGAACAAGAAGAATAACTGAAAAAGTATATTTCTTATTATCTCTGATAAGTTACAAGAGTGATTAAATAGACAGAGGTTACAACGGTTGGAAGGATAATTAAGGCATTGAGCCACTAAAGGTAATTATGGCATAGAGCCACTAAAGGAAGATTAGTAATAAAGGCAGAAGTGCCATAAATGCTCTATCCCACTAACAGCTGTAATGTACAGCAGTACATTAGTAAGGGTAGATTAGGAAAAACACATAATACTAATAATAATAATAATAATAATAGAAACCGTATTCTAACACTCCCCCTCAAGATGGAGAATGTAGAGTCTTCATTCCCAGCTTGCATCGAATGTCTTCAAAAGGTTTCTTGGGCAGTCCTTTAGTGAGAGCATCAGCTAGTTGATTTGCAGAGCTGATGTAAGGGATACAAATTAGGCCACTTTCAATTTTTTCTTTGATGAAGTGCCTATCCACTTCAATGTGTTTTGTCCTATCATGTTGGACAGGATTATGGGCAATACTGATGGCAGACTTGTTATCACAGTATAACCTCATAGGGTGTTGTATCTTGATGTGTAGGTCCTTCGAATGATATTAATCCATAGTAGTTCATGATTCCAAAACCATAGATCCGAATTCGGCTTCAGCACTTGACCTAGAGACAACATTTTGTTTCTTGCTTCTCCATACAACTAGATTTCCTCCAAGATAGATGCATAAACCTGATGTAGATCTTCTATCTTCAATAGAACCTGCATAGTCAGCATCAGTGTAGGCTTCCAAAGACAGGTGTCCATTCTTTTTGAATAATATTCCATGTCCAGCAGTTCCTTTGAGGTATTGGAGTATTCTTTCAACAGCTTGAAGATGAATTTTCTTTGGATCCTGCATAAACCTGCTAACAACATTCACAGCAAAAGCAATGTCTGGCCTAGTATGGGCCGATATATCGATCTTCCCACTAACTTTTGATAGTTCATTTTATCAACAGGACTATCATCGTGGGCATTATCAATTTTGTGATTGTAGTCAATAGAGTAGAGGCCGTTTTATTTGTACCAAGTTTTCCAAGATCTCCGAGTAAGTCAAGAATATACTTGTGTTGAGAGATAAAGATCTCATTTTTTGAGTGAAGGACCTCAATCCCTAGAAGTATTTCAAACCTTCCCGGCCTCCTTTATTTCAAATTCTTTGAACAGCAATTCTTTAGTTTAGTGATTTCATCAAGATCATCACCAAGTGATGATGATGTCATCAACATATACAAGGAGGATTGCCCTTTTTCCGCATTTACTTACTTTAACAAATAGAGTATGGTCACCCCGACTCGTTTGTATTTAAGAGACAACATAGCTTTTGTAAACCGCCAAACCAGGCTCTAGAGACTGTTTGAGCCCATATAAGGCTTTATTTAGTTTGCATACTTTCCCTTTTTTGGTTTCAAATCCAGGTGGGATTTCCATGTATACTTCTTCCTTCAACTCCCCCTGAAGGAAAGCATTTTTTACATCAAATTGCCGTAAATTCCAAGCCTAGATTTACCGCCGGGGATAGAAGAAGTCCGACGTTGTTCATTTTAGCAACAAGGGCAAATGTGTCAAAGTAGTCTACTCCATAAGTTTGAGTATACCCTTTGGCCACAAGTCTTGCCTTGTGCCTTTCAATAGATCCATCGATTTATTTGATGGTAAAGATCCATCCGCATCCAACAAGTTTAGTGTTTTTTGGCATATCAACAATATCCCAAGTCTTATTCTTTTCTAGTAAGGGCTCATTTCAAGAAATTCATAGCATCTCTCCACTTCTTTTCTTTACAAGCTTCAAGTAACATTTTTAGGAATTTCATTAGAGGACACAGAACTTAGGAAAGCTTTGTGAGATTTAGAGAAATTCGATAAGTCATGAAGTTCGGATAGGATGCTTAGTAGTACAAGACCTAGTCCCCTTCCTAGCAAAGAATAGAATGAAGTATTCTTCTCGTGAGAGTGACAAAGTGGGTTTCGTTTTGTAGAACACATTGAGTTTCATTTTGAATGGGATCAGCGAGAGTCTTGATCATGATTATCCAAGACAGGGTTATTTAAATCACAAGGAATAGCTGAAGTTTCTCTGGATAAGTTCAGATTCCGAGGCTTTGACTTCTTTCTAGTGTAAGTGATGATTGGTTGTTGACCGGTAGGATGGCCAGGTTGAGAAGGATTTCGATTTTCGGTAGGAGTATAAAGGTCCTTATCATTCGTTGTGACATCTCGGGACTTGTTATAGAGTTATAGGGATGTTGGTGATCATCGATCCGTTCCTCTATTTGAATAGAATCGGGTTGTTTGTTGGGACTTTGAGAAGGTTCAAGATCAAGAAGGAACATGTCTCTAGCTTGATCATCAAGTAAAATTCTCCCCCGAAAGTGTGAGTAGGTATTTTGATAGTAGGGAGCACTTTCATGAAGGTAACATCCCTAGACACAAAGAACTTCTTAGTAGAGGGTTGATAGCATTTGTACCCTTTTTGAGTAGAGGAATACCCTATGAAGATACATTTAAGAGCCCTAGTGGTCTAACTTTCCTCTATTTCGATTATGAATGTGAACAAATGCTTCACAAACCAAAAATTCTAGGAGTTAATCCATCCGAGATGTGAAAGGATGGATGAAACTCGTTTAAGTATGTCGTTAGGGGCTTTATGATCAAGTTTCTTTGAGGGAAGTCTATTAATTAAGTGTGCAAAGTGCTAGCTTAATACTCCCTCTCCCCAAGAATAACATTTGGGAACATTGTTTTGAAACAATAAAGCCCTAGTAACATTTAAAAGATGACCATTTTTCCTTCTCTCGCCACACCATTCCGTTGGGGGTATTTACACATGATGATTCATGTAAGATTCCCTTTGCGTAAGGATGGGTGACAAAGATTGGTTAAAGTAATCCTTAGCATTATCAGACCTAAAACGTTTAACTTTTACCCCAAATTGAGTTTCAATCATTTTTAGATAGTTAGGTAAAATTACAGAGACATCAGATTTATTTTTTAACAAGTAAATCCAAGTGACCCTAGAACAATCATCCACAAAGGATACAAACCACCTAGCACCAGATATATTAGGGACAGTAGATGGTCCCCATATATCACTATGAATTAAATCAAAGGGGGTTTTGAATCTTTCTGGATGATTGTTGAAAGGGCTTCTTTTATGTTTAGCTAGCTCACATTCATAACAGAGAAGTTCATCAAGATTAATTCCTTTAAACATAAGAGGGAACATTTGTTTTAAAACATTAAAGGAAGGATGTCCTAATCTTTTATGATAAAGCCAAATCTTGTTAACAGTAACTAACATTACAAACCGAATGACATAGCTTTTCGTGGTTAGCTCTATCCTTATCCCAATCAAGATAATACAAGTCCATCTCTAATCTTAGCATGTCCAATCATCTTCTTCCCTCTAGTTCCCGTATCAAACACAAGTCGAGGAGAAAATGGCACAACAATTGGCATCGGCAGTAAGTTTCTTTATGGATAGAAGATTAGTTGACAATTTAGTGGACATGAAGAACATTTTTTAATATAAAATCTCGAATTTAATCTCGATCGTTCCTTGTCCCGCCACGTTGCAAAAGATCCATCAAGAATCGTGACCTTTTTATTGCTAGGACATGGTTTATAATCGCAAAAACAGAGTGAAGATGTGTCATGTGGTCGTGGCTCCGAGTCCACAACCCATGACATTTCATCATTGTCAAATAGGTTAGATGTACCCGAGAGTGCAAGACCGCACTTAGGTGGTTCCTCCAAGGTTTCCAACAGCCTTTATAAGTTTTTGAACTTGAGTTGGATCAAGATCCTTAGAACCCTCCCCGTCCCTTTGCTTCATCCTTGACCATATTGGCATAATTAGGTTTTTCACAGCACCCCTTGTTGCCTTTTCCATGAAGCTTCCAACAATTTTCTTTGGTGTGTCCGTTTTTCTTACAAAAGGTACGTAAAAGAGAGTCCTTTTCGGATTTTTGGTAGAAGGCCTAGTCACGTAGTTATTTCTTTCACCCCGTGACTCCTTGGATTCCCATTTCTTTACGCCTTTTTTAAAGAAGAGCCGAGCTTTCTTCAATGGTTTGTTCAAGCATTACTCCTCTTCTTCCTTCTTCAACCCCTTACAATGGATATTGTGGTATCGAGAGAAGGTAGATCATCTTTTCCTAGTATCTCGAACTCTAACAAGATCCACTCATTGTTAAGCCCAAAGAAGAAAGGTATAAATCCCTGTCTTTTTCATTAGCTCGTTGGATAATGGCAAGCATCCTCACTACACTTAATCTTAATGACTTGATAGTGGTCAAGCTCTTGCCATAGACCTTGTAGATAATTTGAGTACTCTGTGATAGTCTTAGTCCCTTGTTTGGCAAACTCGATATCTTGGTTTTTATTTCAAAGATCCGAGCCGCATCATTGACTTTGGAGTAAGTTTGTTTAGCCGATTCCCATATGGCCTCGTGCGGATCCCGAAACATGAAGGGGTCGCTTATATCGTGTATCATGGCATTCCATAGCCATGACATTACCATTGAATCGCCTTCATCCCAAACAAACTTTGGATCACCCTCGTGGGGGCTAGAACCGATCAAATGACTAAGTTTACCCTTGCCTTTTAGATATGTTCGACAAATTGAGACCATTTAAGGTAATTTTTTCCATTCGGCCGATAAACCGACCGAACAAAGTTGAAGTTCGCCTGACCCATATGTTTTTTCATTATTTGGTGATTCTCCGGTGGTGACACCAGATGTTTCTTCCATGAAAAATACGGGAAAGGAGAAACGACAGAAAGCGGAAGACAAAGAACGACTAGCGCTCTGATACCATGTGAACAAGAAGAATAACTGAAAAAGTATATTTCTTATTATCTCTGATAAGTTACAAGAGTGATTAAATAGACAGAGGTTACAACGGTTGGAAGGATAATTAAGGCATTGAGCCACTAAAGGTAATTATGGCATAGAGCCACTAAAGGAAGATTAGTAATAAAGGCAGAAGTGCCATAAATGCTCTATCCCACTAACAGCTGTAATGTACAGCAGTACATTAGTAAGGGTAGATTAGGAAAAACACATAATACTAATAATAATAATAATAATAATAGAAACCGTATTCTAACAGAAAATAGTACCTCCCAATACTGTATATGAGTTGGTGTTGCCCTATCCAGGTCAAGATGCATTTTTATGTCTTCACGAAGTTCTTCCATCTCTTTTGCAGTCAAGCCCTGCAATACATGATTAAATGTATAGTTATAGGTGGCATTTTCAGAAGAATATACCTCCAAAAAGAAGAATTTAAACTGCAAGAACATTAACTATTCACCACCAGGACTTGAGAATAAGACTACTAAGTTTCAGCTTATATCGAAAATTGATATCTCAAAAGTGTAATTAATCATTTATCCTCTGCTCAATCACAGACGCAGGAGATTTTCCCAAGCATTGTGCATTTTACGAAATATAACCTCAATGTGTTCATCACAAACTAAACTAGTGTGTAATCCATTCGAAAATTGTACATGATGTTATTTGTTACAATAGATTAGCAAAATGAAAGATTAAATGCGAATTGGAAAAGTACAGCATGAACAATCTTTTACGCCTATACTAATATGTGAACTTGAGCAATGTTTACCTTGAATACTGTGTAAGGCTCGCTGATTTCTATGTCCAAGTCATCTGAAGGATCTAGATGCTTGGTGAGTATATCGATTGGCTTAGTCCGGCCTTCACGCAAGCGAATCTCTGACCTAGCCTTGCTTTGCTCAAAATGAAACTGCAAATGAAGCAAGTTAGTCGGTCACATAATCAAGGGATAAACGTGGCAATCATGATATAAACTGGACCGGACACATACATCCTCTTCTTTCTTTTCCCAGTCTTGGAATTCAGCTCGAGCACGTTCCCTAGCTAGCAATGCCTATAAAAATAAAAATAAAAAGTTTAGGATTACGTCAATACAGTTCACCAAAAAAACGAATAGTCTGAAAACTAACTAGAAAATGTTTAAAATGGTATCCAAGCTTACGAGTTCAAAAAAATTACCATTTCTTCTTCATGTTGTGCTTTTTCGATGGCTCTTTCCTCCCTTCTTTTCTTCACCTTTTCAATCTCTGCCTGTGGCAACAGTGTAATATGTGGGTAATAGCTAAATAAAAGATTAACATCTTCTCAGCAGAAACATGGAACAAGAGCAAAATAATACATGGCAGATAAAGCAGAGAATAATCGTTTTTTGCACTTTCTTGACCATTCATACACTCCAAAAAAGCCGGAAAAAGGAGTAAATCAATGATGATTGAACAGAAAGAGTATAAAAAAGGGGAAGTAGATTAAGACACTTGAGGGCATGTAGCTAAATCGACAGTGCATACACCAAAGTATGACATAACACTTATAAATTGTAAGTTTGTATTCTTCTCCTCCACAAAACGTAATATATTCATCTTTCCATTAAAAAACCTGAAGAAGAGCTCGTTCATGGTGTCCAGCTATTGTTTAGCGTAGCAATTTAGCACCTAGGTCACATATTACTTAGCCAGTCGATTCAACAGTGTCTTTCTACTGATTCATGCCCAAGCACCAAAATATGAACATAAACAACAACCAGCACGAGGAAATCAAAAACTCCCTAAACAGAAACGTTATGGCACAAAGATGATAAATAATACTAGACTCACCATTCTTTCTCTCTGCCTCTTTTTCTCAGACTTCAACGAATATGCATTCAGAGGCACTCCATGAGTTATATCGCGCTCAATCTTCTTTTTCCAGACAAACCTGCAAGCCAAAGACATCAGCTATTAACGCATCAACCGCAAAATCAACTACTGAATAGACAAGTTTTTTTATTTTTAAACTCCACAAATCCCTGCCATGACCAGTAAACTAACTCACAGAAGCTTCTTTCAGCTAATACAAAGCAAAGTTAAAAGGCTTCAATGAGTTCATCCAACCATGATACTAATGTACAGTTGAGACAAACTCACCTATCATTGAGATTGGAATCCCCGAATGGATTGGAATCATTAGCATATCCAGAAATATTCTGAGACCTTAGCTTCTTTGCAACTTTCTCAGCCTAAAAAAGTACAAAAAAATGAGAACTTCAGCATCTACGAGAACAAAACAACATAACACCAAAATAAAAAAACCTGCATACAAGAACAATTAAACATAAATTACTTTTTTTTGAGCCTTTTTAGCCAAGTACAAAGCAATATCTTCCTCCGTGACTTTCCTCTGCTCCTTGTCCTTCTTGTGTCTCTTAGAACTACTGGCACGGCGGCTGCTGCTGCTATCCCTATGGCGCGTAGTGTCGGCGCTACTATGAGAGGATGCGGAATCCGAGTCTGATTCAGAATCTTCGGAAGAGTAGCGCCTGCTATGACTCTTGCCTTTTCTGCTCCTCTCTCCACTACCCATTACCGTGCAATTTTGTGGATGCTCGGGTGAATTTTTCTGCAAAATTCGGTAGGTTAGAAGGCGGTGGAGAGCCAGTGGCGTGCCGGAGGAGAAGAAGATCGTCGCCGGAACGTGGTTGGGGGCAAAGGGAGCGCGCTAATTTGGGGGATTTAACGACAACACACGTATTTTTAACGAAAATTTTTTTTTTTTTTTTTTTTTTTTTTGAGGGTAAATCTTTTATTTGTAGCACTTCACATACTATAATCAAAATCAAAAGTTGAATATATAACGTACCATTATATGGAACTGAGATCGTCTGCTGTAAGGGGCAAATGTTGTAATGTGGTGTGAAGTAAAACGCGTAGTTTCGACCTCAAACGACGATGTTTTGTTGTGTTGGTTTTTTTTTTTTTTTTTTTAAGTTCACGACCAAAACTGCGTCGGATAGACTAGAAACGGTGTCGTTTCTTCGTCACAGCAGCCTCTGTTGTGTATTAATCACAGCTGAAGATCCGGGCTCCCATTTATATGGAGGGTCATCCAATTTCTCTTTCTCTGTCTAAAAAGAAACTCCTCTGCTGGAACGCCTTCATTAGCTAGCCATCTTCCGGCGCCGGCGGCGCTGGGCTGCCGGTGACCATTCTCTCTCGTTTTCTTCTGTGCCTGTTCTTTTATTCTTTTTCGTTTTCTGTTTTCCCCGGTTGCTGATGTCCTCTCCGGCGGCTTTCTTCGGTCTGCTCCGCTCTTGTTTCCTTTCAAGTCTTCCGGGCTTGCTCGTGACCATGGGTGTCTGATTGAAGTTAGTTTGTTGGTGGTAGATGGTGTTGATCGGTTGCTGCTTGAGTCGGCATTTTTAGCTCAGATCTATTTCTTGCCTGAGTTATTTGTGTCGGTTTAAGCGTGTTTTGGTGTAGGCGGCGGTGTTCATTGTCTGAGAGATGCCGTTTTGGAGGCGGATTTCGACGGATCTTGATTGTATTAGTCCGATTTGCCCTAATATGGATGTTGTTCCGACGAGTATCCTCTTCTCCGGCGAGCGCCAAGACTGTCTCCCTTGCCCGGTGGTGCAATCCATCAATGCGTGACTTACATAATCCCGTTAAGGCTCCGGGCTCTTAATTGGCGGTTATGGTAGTCGTTCTTTTGACGGAGGCGTTAGTCATCTCCTACGTGCTTCTCTCTCCGCCCGGAGGCGGCTGTAACGCCCCGTTCCTGGATACCGAGTCCTTATCCCGAAAAGAAACGTTTGGCACGTATAATACTAAATAATTTCAATATTATACGTAAGCCTCTACTACGTCGTATCGAGTTTAGCAAACGGAAGCTAAAAGACTCGACAAGCATCATAAATGCGTCTAAGAATTAGATTAAAACTCAACGAAGATAGAAAGATTTACTTACAACAACAAGGTAGCTTACAACATACGATGTCCAAAACGAAAGTAAAACAACAAATCTTACAAAGCCTTAAAGAAGGTACAACGATTGTCTTGATATTGAAATAACAACATAGTTTGAGACATCTTATAATAAATGAAACAGAAAACATCAAGTGAAACTTGGACTCAAACATCGTCCCCAAAGTCGTCATCCATCACATGCTCAACATGTTCGCCTTCTCACCCCAAAAGCATACAACAAAACATGCAATTGAGGTAAGTACAAAGTACTTAGCAAGAGTAAGAAGCTAAAGTATAATTAAATCTTACAACGAAAAGTTCATAATTTATTAAGTTATCTTTGTGAGACCGACTCAAACTCTAGGGTTCACTTCATGCTCATCAACATGTCGTGACTATTGGTTTCTAGCTTAGCTTATCTTTGTTACATCATCATTCAAAGGCACTACGCATGGTGCTACTCACCATGAAGTATCTGTGTGCAACATATTGGCGGATCACACCAATATCCACGGGGGAAAGCCCGATAGTGTACACGCTCGGCGGAGTCCCTCCGTACGTAGGGTCTCGGACTTACGGGGTGGTGTTCCTCCGTACGTAGGGTCCAAAGACTTACGAAGTTATCCACTTTATCTGAATGCCCACACATCGCGATATAGACTTGTGCCTTTCCAAGAATGTTACGATGTTTAGTCTTTTAACTACACGTACGTTTATTATTAATTGTTAACTAGCCACCTAAGTATTTTCAAGTAAGCTCCCTCACCTCTACTACTCTCTTTCCTACGCCACTAGACACGGACAAGGCCTATCACATACACAGACATTGAGGAATGCTAATTCCTCAAAGCACAAGCCATTCATACCCTTCCGACGGTCCCGAACTTCAACTCTATGGAAGAGTGTTGGACTTATTTCTTAGTTTTGATGATGAGTGCCAGACTAGCTGTTATAGTGCAAAGGCAAAAAGATGTCTAGATCAAATGTATAGGCTTATTAGAGTTTGATTCATAAATAGGTTTGATCAAACAAGCACTGTAATGGTCAGCTGAGCTTTATCACCGACCGGTCCATATCGATAGGGTAGATAGGTCGGTAAACTAGTCGGGAACCGTTGAAGACCGAAGGCGAAGGCCGAGGGTTCAAACTCGATTCTGAAGGCTAAGGGATCAAACTTAGTAATTAAAGTCAAGGATATGGAATCGAATTTAGGCAAGTACGTGATGTAATCTAACTTCACAAATAAAAGTTAGTGTCACGGATTTATCTAGCACAGTAAACAAGTAATAAATATTTATAAATCCGGTTTCCCTCAAGTATAAGGATCGTAGTAAAGAGGTTGATACCGGGTCGATCTTACGGGGAACTAAACGATTGTGATTCTAGCTTTTGTCTAACCTAAACTATGTCACGAAACTAGTCTAAACGAGTGAATAAAAATCGAACAAAACGAGAAAATACGAGAGGATATAATCCAAAGCTAGGAAGGATACGGGTGCGAACCAATTCAATACTAAACTAAACTAAGATGCAAATAAAAGTAAACTAACTAAACGAATTCAAGTTTTAGGGATTTAAATCAAGTGTGTAATGAACAAACGAGGATTGATCCACCTATCCAACAAGCATTGATTTCCTATCTCGATTATGTTGTGGTTTTTATCTAGGTTGTGATTCACCTTATCTAAACATGAACCCTAATTCCTTAGAAAGTTCATCTATTAATCTATTATCTTCCAATGCAAGATTAACGCGTTTCCTAACCAAAGGTGCAAACTTTACGCTTGTAATCTAGCAATTAAACCTATTAACTTCCGTTATGATAGATTCGAATTACTACTCTTATTCATGATGATCTAGGGTTTATTAAGATTTCCATCAACAATAAACAATCACACATGCGAGATCTTCCGATATAAAAGCAATTAAACATAATAAACATGAATAAGAAACAACCTTTAAATAAAAACTCACAGTATAACCGAAGAAAACGAAATCAACAATCGTTGGATGGCTTCACAATACTCGTTTGATGAAGCTTTTAGCCTCTAAACATCCTCAGCAACTCGAATTTGCAGAAATAGTACATAGAAAGTAACTAGTTTAATCTAGATCTAAAGTGCATAAAAAGCGGAATAAAAGGGAGAAAAACGCAGCCTAAAGCCGCCCCTAGGTTTAGGGTTTTGAATAATGAGTGTATCTTCTCTTTTGTGTGGAGAAACGACCGACTATATATAGATTTTAAAGTCGGTTTCGACAAGTCGGCTACCGGACGCCCGTCCGGATCCTTGAACGCCCGTCCATTCTTCATATGAACTTCAAATCGGGCCGAGTCATGATCGACGCTCGTCCAACCGGCGTCCACCTCGGCGTCCAAACTTCCCGAATCAACTTTCCATCCCCGGACGCTCGTTCGGCCAAGCAAACGCCCGTCCACTGGACGGGACCTGGACGCCAGTCCAATATGACTGAATTTCGATTTCTTGATCTCTATCTCTTTTTCTCCTGTCAATTCCTTCATTATCTCTTTTAATCATCATTTATTTCGACTCTTATCTCTTTTGATCATCATTTGAGCCTTGAAAAATGCATCTACATCATATAAAAACACCACAAAATGTAATATCGCTCAAATAATCGTAAAAACATAATTAAAGCACATAAATCAACCTATTTTGCAATTAACTCTTTTGAAATATCATTTACTCAATATATTCATTAAACACATGCTTCTTATGCAATTTAGTACGAATACGGGGAAAAATATCATAGAATATAGCATTATAAATCGTATAAAATCACCCTTAACAGTTAGATAAAAGAAGTCAGCTGCATTGTATTTTATACACAGCAAATTGGAGTTCAGCAGACTGACATGTATCACAGCAGATTGATGAACCTGCTGATAATATACCTCGATTAATTCAAGATTATTGGAAGATTACATGGATAAGGACGACCAACTACCTCTCGACTTATCAAAGAAATCAAAGGCCGAGATTAAAAGAACGTTGGGATGATTCATATTTTTATCCATTGGATATAAGTCAAAGGGTGGATGACATCGCACCGTCAAAAAGGAATTCTGACAGTGTCAGTCCTATGAATAGTGACAGAATGCAAATCAGATAGGACAAAAACAAGGAACGGTTACATTTGAATTTCAAATACAAGTCACATGCATTCTTGCCTATAAATAGAGGACTTTCAACTCAGAAAGAAGATGATGAATTTTGATAAACTTTGAAGAGATATTATTCTGAGCTGATAAACACCCTGCTGAACCTACTGAACTTAAAGCTACCGATCCAGAGAAATTCTTCAAGTGTATTCTACATTCAAGCTACATCAAGCATACACACTTGAAGAGGCGCAAGCCGCCGATTATATCATCCTAATCAAGCGCCGCAACCGAATCATTTACTTGATTCAATCTTTATTTTATAAAGAACCTCCGAAGACAGTGAAGCACTTTGGTGTGAAAGATCGTTGTTTGTGGTGGAGCCGGTGAACAGGCAATCCTACCCTTCAAGGACCGAGTGGAAGACTCGGGAGCAAGACAATCCTACCTGTTCCCGTTTTCGGTTTGTGAAGCCATAGTTATTGGTGAAGGACAAGCAACTTAGGAATCTTTGTAACGCCTACATCAAAGATCTCTAGTGAATTTCCTCCAACATCACATGAGAAGAGTGGACCGACAGGATTACACCACCCGGAACCACTATAAAAGCGCCTACTTACTTTCAAAGCATTTACATTCTCGCACTTAGTTTATTTTACACATCAACCTACTGAATCTAGCAACTGAAATCACACACTTGCACTACTGAGTATCTAATACTTAGTATCATATTTAACAACAAGTATTAAGGCTTAATTTTGATATATTTCCGCCGCACAAATTCAAAGCAAACTCAAGCGTCGGTAGACTTCGTTTATCAAGAAGCTACTAAAGTCTCAAACAGACTATCGAAGTATCGCGAGTGCCGCCGAAGTTGCAGAATTTGTTAACTCCAAAGTTTTAAGTGTTAAGTTTATTCACCCCCCTCTAAACTTAACCAAAGCCTTTTCAAGGGACCAACAATTGGTATCAGAGCAGTGCTTATGTTCTGAAGTAATCCTACTTGTTGTGCTTGTGAAAATTCTTTGAAACTTTCTTTCAAATTACTGATTTTCAAAGACTTGCATCATGGACAACACCCAGTATGCTAGAACTATGCTGATGTGTTCTCTTGATAGATTTGATGAGTATAAACGTCGAATGCGGTGCATACCTTGCCGCAACTCATGATGAGATGATGGATGTACTAAGCGATGGACCACCGGAGATTACCAAGGCAATAACAGTGGGTGATACAACTGAGTACATTCCTAAACCAAAAAGAGAATGGAATGCAGAAGACAGAAAAAGAGCAAACATCAACAACATTGCTATTGATATCATTTATAGAACTTTGGATAGCAATATGTACATGAAGGTTAAAGATTGCAAAACTGCAAAGGAACTTTGGGACAAGATACATTTGATCTGTGAAGGCACCGATGCAATAAAGAAGAATAAAATCGGTGTGGCCAGAAAAAGGTTCCAAAAGTTCAAGATGCTGCCAAATGAAACCATTGAGCAAATGGAATCAAGATTCAATGCAATCCTGGATGAACTTACCCTGCTAAGTGTAAGTTATTCAAAAGAAGAAATAAACACCAAAATCTTGGAGGCTCTACTCCGCAAAAGATGTTTGGAAAATGAAGGTGACTGCAATAGAAGAAATGAGAAAGTTGCATGAAGAAGACACCTTCAAATTTTTTTCAGATCTCAAGGCTTATGAATTTAGCAAAAAGCTTGTACACGAGATCGAAAAGGAAGAGCCAAAGACCATCGCATTGGCGCTTCACATCAAGAAGAAACATCGGGAGGACAAGATGATATGCCGGATGAGATGCGGGAGAGCATTGCCCTACCGAGCAAGAAAATCGGGATGATGAAGACCGGAAAGGCCCCTTCAAGAAATTTCACTAAGAGGCCTACCGAAAGAAAGAAAGAAGAATCAAAGAAAGACAATGACTATCCGTGCTTTAACCGCAAGAAACCGGGACACTTCAAACCCGATCGTCCCGAGTTAAAACAAAGTAAGGAACCCGATTATCTTTGCTTCAACCGCAAGAGGCCGGACACTTTAGACCGATTGTCCGGACCTACCGAAGACCAAGAGTCAACAAAGAAGATATGGCAAGAAGGCTATGGTTGCCGAAGATGAATCGGGGTATGAAGTGGAATCGAAAAAGGAAATGAATCGATGACACAAAGCATTGGTTGCCGAGATGGAAGATTATGCTTTGATGGCTAATATGGATGAAAAGCGAGGAGGTATACAATACCGTATCTATAAACACTCTATTTGGAAGTGATTGTGAATCAACCCGTGGTTCAAATCCTAGAAATTCGATAACAATGAGACTTTGGATGCCATCCTTAATCAAGCGAGGATAATACAATCTGGTTATGAGATTGTGAAGGCCGAAAAAGAAGCTCTTGAATTGGAAGTTGGAAGATTGAAAGCTAAATTAAGGGTTCTCAAAGGTAAAGGAAAAGATGTTGGACGAGAATCGCATAAGCCCGCCGATCATTCGTAGCCTCGAATCCTCGAACCATCTTGTTCCTCCGTCGCATACAAATCGGGAAAGCCTTATGGTGATAGAACGGGGCTTGGATTTGGAACTCAACAATCCAAAAAGAGTGGATCCAAGAAAGTTACCGAACCTAGTACCGAATTGGTCCTAAGTTTGTACCGCACAAGATCCAACTCCAAGTAAGGTTGCCGAGGCAGAAAACCTACGAAAACACTTCAAGGAAGCTAAATCGAAGTCAAAGAAGTCAACGACTCCTAACAAAAAGAATGAATCCAAAAATAGGATCTTGTGCCTTAAGCTCGCCGATAGCGGACCGCCGCCAAGTCCTATTCGGACCACGAAGGGTAAGAAACAGAAATATTCCAAGGATAAGAATCCCGAACCCAAAAATGTTAATCATTTAAGGGATACTTATCTCGAGAGGGAAAGGTAGACTGTTCCCTACCGATGATGATTGGAATACTTCGTACCTACCGTTAAAAACAACAAGTATAACCATCTTTGCTAGGGTAAAACCTAAGCAATGGAATCGACAAAGGACTCAAAGCAGAGGACTTACAAAAGGCCTCAAGCGGGGACCTCGGCAGACTCCATATTACGGGTACGTTCCTAACAGACAAAGCAAACAAATGGTTATACTAATGCTTTTAACAACAAAAGTCACTTCAAACAGCATTATAAACCAAAAGGCCAGAAAACATATGTGAATTCTACACAACCTACTGTAAGAACCTATGGATGTGTGGAATACATGTATGAACCAAAGTATGACACTTTTAGGAGAAGACCTTATGGAAACTTACCAAAAGTCATGCTTACCACTGACCACTATGGACCCAAACAGGTTTGGGTACCTAAAATGCATTAACTTTGTTTTGTAGGGTGTCTGGTACTTTGACAGTGGATGTTCCGGACACATGACAAAGAATAAGCACCTTTGTTTAACAAACTTTGTGGCAAAAGATGGTCCAAGGGTGAATTTTGGCAACAAGAATACACTGGATATACAAGAGGATATGGCACACTTGTGAGAAATGGATTTACAATCAAAAATGTTGCATATGTGGAAGGATCGAACTACAACTTGCCGAGCACCTTTGGACAATTTCGTGACATGGGATACAAAGTCACTTTTGACAAAAACAATTGTATTGTCATTAGTGAAAGAGGTGATCAAGTTGTACTTACTTGGTAGAAGACAACAAAACATGTATGTTGTGGATTGGTCTCTTAGCCGAGTTCCGAAACCTTCCCGATTGTGCATACCAAGTCCGAACTCAATTGGTTATGGCACAAGAAGTTGAATCACTTAAACTTTGATGATATCAATCGGTTGGTAAAGAAGAAGTGGTGATTGGTTTACCCGAGATCACATTCAAAAAGGATGCTATATGTGATGCATGTCAAGCATGGTAAACGAGATAAAGTCAAGCTTCAAGTCAAAAACCAAACAATCAACTAATAGAGTGTTGGAGCCGATGCATATGGATCTTTTTGGACCAATAACTCCAACAAGTGTAACAGGAAAGAAGTACACCTTAGTGGTTGTGGATGATTATTCAAGATATACTTGGGTGGTTTTTATGAACAAGAAAAGTGAAACACTCCTAAGCATGCCTAATCTTTTGAAGAGATTACAAATTGAGAAAAGTTTAACAGTAATAAAAATAAGATCAGATCAGGGTATGATGAGCGAAAAATTCACCCACTAAAAAAAATACATTTATAAAGACTCGAAAACCGTGGGTAAACTAACTCTCTAACCAGCAGAGTACCGGGTCAGATTGTTAGGATAGCTACAGGAGAACGAGGTCGATCCCACAGGGACAAGTGGTTGTGAGTACCAAAGCGAACGTGTGTCTTAGTCTAGGCGATCAAAGTTTTTGGATTGTTTTATATTATAACGACACTTAAAGATAGAAAAGAGAGAAAGAAGATTAAATTACTAGATTTTAACGATAGATTAAAAGACATAGCCGAATCATGATTAAAGTGACTAATTTCAACCCCAAGGATAGACAAAACCGGGAGTGTGCATTATAACAAACGAACTCTCACATTCAATCTCACGGGTGCGTGCTCCTAATTCTGATGTTAAGATCTGAACAACTCTCCTTTAACATCCTATGTGAGGTTAAATAATTCTCTTTTTAGAAAACCGATTATCCTAACATGATTAAGTGCTGTGAGACGCTTGATATAACCCTCGTTATGGAAACAAGTCCAAAAATTACTCGGTCGAAGTGACTACCGATTCATACTCATCAACGTACTACACCAAACATCTTAACGCGAATGTGTCAAAGCAGTAAACCGAAGCTTTACCTAATCCATGGTCTACCCGAAAGACTCCGTGAAACAACTTGTCATCGTTGGCTCAAGAACCACCCGGCACTTCATAGTTCAACCCCGGGGTCTAACACTAAACTACACTAATCTAGACTACCACATTCAAGTTACTATGTTGATAATAAAACATCGATGAGCGCGGGCCTGAATTCACGACCTAAAACCCCGATATGTTTTACCTCCCGATCTTAGAACCCTTTTTCCCACACCATTCTCTCTGAACACTCTCAAGAATGATGTGTGTGACTTTTGACCTAGGTAGCTAATTTAGTCCAAATCCGTTATAACAAGTTCTAAGACGTGAAATATGTGAGATATAACAATAAAAAGCACAACACACTCCCAATTTTATCTTCCAAAGGTTGATTTCACCAAATTTTACATGATTCGGCTATGATACGTTTAGTTACTCATAACAACGGAAAAGAAAAATATACTATATATATAGATATACATAGATATATATAAGTGCATAAAAGTAAATATATATATATATATATATATATATATATAAGTGCGTAAGTAAATGCGTAAGTAAATGCGTAAGTAAAATATATATATATATATATATATATATATATATATATATATATATATATATATAAATAAGTGCGTAAAAGTAAAGGCGTAAGTAAATGCGTAAGTAAAATATATATATATATATATATATATATATATATATATATATATATAAGTGCGTAAAAGTAAATAAAAGCTCGAAACCAACAATCTATTGATAATTATCCCATTACAACGATATTTTAACTAATTTATATAAAACATATACATATATATATACATACATAGACATATATATATATCTATATATATATAAAGCCCCAAAAGAGATGGTGATGAAGATGATGATGATGAAGAAATAAAAAGATGGAGAAGATCAAAAGAAGAAGAACTAAGAATAATTATATATATATAAGGATATATATATATATATCTATATAGATCTAATCACAACAAAGAGAAAAAATAAAAAGAAAAGAAAGAGGATCATGGACGATGGAGAGGAGGGGAGGTGGAAGAAGATGATCAAGATGAAGAGAGGTTGGAGAAGAGTGGTGAATTAGCACCCTTTTGTGTTGATTTTGGGGGAGTATATATAGGAAATATGTGTATGTATGTATATGTATGTGTAGGGATGATCATGGCTGATGAAGATGATGAACAGCACGTTCATTTTCATCATTATAGCAGCCGGATCGATCCGGGAACATCTAGGATCGATCCGGGTCAAAAATCTTGATCCGTATTGTTAAAATTCGTCTATACGGTATTGCAGTTCAGTAAAATGGCCATATCTTGAGTTGTAGACATCCGATTGACGTGATTCAAAGTGCGTTGGAAAGCTCTTTCAAAGATTTACAACTTTCATGAAGGACACTTCTTCAGAAAATGCCGTTTTGATGAGCCATTTGTTCGTTGAAGATATAATTCTTTAGTGGTACCACGAACCACTGATCCACTTGACCTTTTAAGCTAGTGGCACACTCTTATATCCCTAAAAACACCTCTTTTAGGCCTCAAAACGTGTCGTTACTCGGGATTTTGGTCAACCTATAATTCTGCAATAAACCACCAAAATACCAAACGTAAATCCGACACGACACTCCGGTTACTAAACCGGTACAAAAACTAATAAAAACTTCTAAAAACACGATATTTTACATAATAGTTACTACTTATATATTTTTATGAAACTTAGGAATTAAAGACTCGAAATGATACAAAAGTGTTCAAAATGATATCAGAAACGGGGTGAAAAGTTATAAAAATAACTGTGAATTTTTCCGTTATCAGGGTACTGAATTTCTCAACAAAGTAATAAGAGAATATCGTGAACGAATGGTGTACTACATCAACTTGCCGTTGTCATTGGTACACCTCAAGCAAAATGGGGTTGCCGAAAGAAGAAACAGGACTTTAAAGGAAGCGGGAAGAACAATGATCCGTGAAGCATTGCTACCGAAAGATATTGGGTCGAAGCAAATCAATACAAACATGCTATACACGTAACGTAACATCAAGTAAACAAGAAGATGTCGAAGACACCTTATGAGGTTTGGAATGGAAGGAAACCTAACATATCCTATTTCCATCCATTTGGAAGCAAGTGTTTTATCTTAAATCACAAAGTTCATTTGAAAACATTCCAACCAAAATCGATGAAGGAATTTTCTTGGGATATTCTTCGATCGGCAAGGCATTCGTGGTGTCTTGAACAAGAGGTCACCGAAACATGAAGAAACAATACATGTCACGGATTTTATCAACACAAAATAAACAAGTAATAATCCGGTTAACCTCAAGTATAAGGATCGTAGTATGGAGGCTAATGCCGGGTCGATCTTACGGGGAACTAAACGATTGTGATTTCTAGTTTTTATCTAACTAACCTATGTCACGATTATTAAGCTAAATAACGGATAGAACTAAACGAATACTGTAAATTAAACTTTAACTAAAACGTAAAACTCGGACAAGAGATGATCTAAAGCCAGGAAAGATACGGGTCGCGAACCAATTTAAACTAACTAATCTAAGATGCGGATAAAAGTAAACTAACTAGACAAATTCAAGCTTTTAAGGATTTAAATCAAATTTATAACGAGCAAACGAGGATTGATCCACCTATCCAACAAGCATTGATTCCCTATCTCGATTATAGTGCGCTTTTATTCGATTGTGATTCACCTTACCTAGACATGAACCCTAATTCCTTAGAAAGTTCATCTATCAATCTATTATCTTCCGATGTAAGATTAACGCGTTCAATAATCAAAGGTGCAAACTTTGTGTTTATAACCTAAGTAATCGACCTATTAACTTCCGTTATTATAGATTCGAATTACTATTCTTATTCATGGTGATCTAGGGTTTATTAAGACTTCCATCAACAATAAACAATCAACACATGCATATCTTCCGATATAAAAGCAAATTAAACATGAATAAACATGAATAAGAAACAACCTTTATTAAAAACTCACAAGATAATCGAAGAAAACGAAATCAACAATTGTTGGACGGCTTCACAATACTCGTTTGATGAAGCTTTTAGCCTCTCGAACATCCTCGCAACTCAAATTTGCGTAAAAAGTACATAAAAAGTAACTAGTGTTTAATCTAAATTAAGAGCATAAAAATAGGAATAAAAAGATGAAAAACGCAGCCTAAAGCCGCCCCTAGGTTTAGTGGTTTTGAATAATGTGTGTATGATGATCTTTTGTGGAGAAAAAAATGTACCGACTATATATAGATTTTAAAGTCGGTTCTCGCTAAGTCGGCCACCGGACGCCCGTCCGAAACCTCGAACGCCCGTCCACTCTTCAATAAAACTTCGAATCGGGCCGAGTCATGCCCGACGCTCGTCCATCCGCCGTCCACTCCAGCCGTCCAAACTTCCCGAATCAAAGATGACACCCCGGACGCTCGTCCAACCGCATCAGACGCCCGTCCACTGGACGGAGATACTGGACGCCAGTTTGATATGATCGATTTTTGATTTATTGATCTTTATCTCTTCTATCTCTATCCCACTTCTTCATTATCTCTTTCATCATCAATTAGCTTGAACTTAATCAACCTTTGATCATCTTTTGAGCCTCCAACATGTATCTATAACACATAAAAACATCGCAAAATGTAATAATGCTCAAATAATCATAAAATCACAATTAAAACACATAAATCAACCTATTTTGCGATTAACTCTTCTAAAATCTCATTTGCTCAATATATCCATTAAACCCTCGTTTCTTATGCAATTTAGTACAAATACGGGGAAAAATATCATAGAATATAGCGTTATAAATCGTATAAATTCACCCTTAACAACTCCCCCACACTTAAGCTTTTGCTCGTCCCGAGCAAAACAAAACAAAAGTTAGGCTCGAGAGAAAAACAGCATCTAAACGTGCATAACACATATCCAATAAATCGAAGTTCACCCTTGTGCGTGTGCATAGCCATAATAAACTTCCACCATATCCAAACTCGAGAAACTCAAAGCAAAACTAGCTAATACCCCCTTGTAGACTAGTAATAAAGGACACTCATAAGATGCACCCTACAAACGTGATATATCCCGAAAAGAATGATCGAATATATCTGTAGGGCCTTTCGAAATACTCGTAGGATAATCCCTACAACATATCTATCGCTTTATACTCGGGGATAAGACAAACGATAACCGAGTCTTATATACATTTCATAACACTTTATCGCTTGATTTAACCTTTCACTTAAAACACACATCGAATGAGCTCTTGCCCCGTCATATAGCGTAATAGGATATTTCGAGATAATACCCTACCTTACTCCAATCATAAGGCAGCTTCTTCGATCGTCGTGAGCTTTTAGTCATCATAGTGGTATAGACATACGTGGTATACCCTATCTCACTCAAATCATCGACTAGCTTTCGACACACACGAATAATTTCATATTAATTCAACTTTTTCAATTGGACAATAGCTACGCGTTACTTATCACATTCAAACCTTAGATATTCACAAGATATCATACTTCGGATCTAAATACAAACTATCATAAATCTCACGATATATACGTAGCACTAAGCACATGACTTACGAGATAATCAAAAACTACTAATCCAAAAGCGGGTATAGCTTTATAAAAATAGCTCATCATTTACTATGGCTCGTGAAAAATAGTGTCGTGTGAAACATCTAACTTACCAAATATATGATACATAGCATAGAGGACTATCGAAAACAAAGAACATTAACATGTATTGCCTACTCGGGACAAAACAAAAACAACAAGTTGTCGGAAAATTTTTAAAAATTTCCAAAATTTTAGCTCATTTGCATAGAAACATTATGAAATAAACAAATGTGTAGATACATATCGAAACATTCCCCTCCCCCACACTTAAAAATCAACATGTCCTCATGTTGTGCAAAACGAAAGAAAAAGAAAAGACTTAGCTGATTTAAATCGAAACGCGAATCGTCGGTCAGGCCGGAGCCTTCATAATGATACCACGAATGTATAACCAGACAATGTAGATACCGCACATCTTAGACAACATGGAACCATCTCGGGGAAAACGGGGAGTCATACTAACATGGAAAGAGATATCAAAAATAAAGATAAATCAAAGTGAGAGCACGCAATACATCCGTAAAGTTGAAACATGAAAGTACGCTCGCCTTATGGCTTACAAGGTCCATCGAAAATAAATAGTAGCAATATCAAAATTACAACGAATCGTAAAAGTAAAAATGTCAATACAAAACAACCAATGTAAAAAAAAATAGACAAAATAAGATCAAGGTTGGCTCGGCGCCGCGTAATCATCACCGGAGGAGGATCGAGGAGGGTCCGAAGGTGGTGCCGTATCCCTAGCCGCCGAGTCGTCGCTCCTCATCCGAAGATGACTCGGAGTCGTGTAGAGCATCCGCAATGACCCGCTCAATCTCATCGCAAAAAGATAATCAACGGAGCTCGGATTGAACGTCCTTTCGTCCCTCGGCCGCCGGCCCTCGCGTATACACCGAAGAATCGATAAAATATTGTTCCGTGAGTCCCGGATATCACTCGGCCCATTCCCGGAAACTGTTGGCCATGCTTAACCGCATTCTGACAGCGGGAGATAAAGGAGGAAGGGAGGATGCACGAGGTGGTGCCGATGAACCAGGCTCCGTAGGTGCCTCCGGCTCAGAATGTCCCGAGGGCTTACTCTTTTCCCTCCGTATGTGCCTAGGGTTCTTCGGTTTATGATCCGCCCCAAACTCGTGCACACCGGCATCGAGACACAAACCGTGGATCAAATGAGGTACGATCAAGCTCCGTGTATAAACCTTCGATTGATCGAGATCTCGTCGTACAATGCTTGTCCCACATCCATATTCAAGCCAAATGTCAATGCATACAACACTCCCGTGTCCCCTATATGAAAATGTGTCAAGTTGTTCTTAGGCAACAACCGATTTCGAATGAAACGACACCGGACCTTCCAGCTCCTCCGTCCAGGTCGTGGTAACCAACTCCTTCCGGTCTCCTCCCGGTTTCAACGTCCGTGCCACATCCGGGCAAACTCGCAATCTCAACTCCTCCAAAGGATCCTGTCCCAAACTCTGCCTATGCACAATCTCCTCCTTATAGTCCCGACCCTCGAAAGCCGCTAAGTTGTATTTCCGATTAATCACCTCCGGTGTAAAGGGAACTTCCACCCCTCGAACCACGACTACCTTTGTCCCCAAGTCGGTTTCCGAACAGCTTTGCATAAAATTCCCGAACTAGGGAGCTATTCACCGGGGTAGTCGGGATTGTCATCAAGGCTTCCCATTTCCTAACCTTAAGCAACTTAACGAACCCCGGATCGACCTTCGCCTCTAAAATAGCCCTCTCAACCAACATGTTTCTCGAAAAATAGTGTTTGGTATAGACCTCACGAGCTCTGTGGTTCACGAAACGACGAGGCAATGGCATCGGGGCAACGGTTTTAGACTTCTTCCTGTGAGGGGCCGCCCTAGGTACAACCGGCTCCTCTTCCCGGGTAGCATCGACAAGCCTCCTCGCCCTAGACGAACCTCCACCCCTCTCGAACTCTCGGCATCCGTACTAAAGGCACATCATCATCCGTCTCGCATTCCGAGGTTGGCTCATCTCGTAAGGTCGCCCTAGTTTGGGTGGCTCTGTGGGGTTGCTCACGAATACTCACACCCCGGTTAGGATCAACTAAGGTGGGGTCAATCTCTTTACGCTTCTTCCCCGCCTCCCGGGCCACTTCCTTACCATGCCTCTTCACAACCGCCTTCTTATGAACCATTTCCACGCCTAATCTAAACCAAACAATCCAAATGTGCACAAAGGATACCCGTTTATCATCCAAAGCGGGATTTCAAATCAACCAAACCACAAACCACATCCATAATCATCACCAAACAACCCATTCATCACCCATCACAACACCACACCACCAAAACAAGAGCAGTAAAGAAACACCAAAACCGAAAAAAAAACAAATTAAGGTGACATTCAAGAAAACGAGCCGACCCAAAGATCGAACTCACAAAAACGTGAATGAAATCCGTAAAAGTTGTTACCAACTTACCAAGTAGGGTGAGTAGATGTTGATCGAGATGAAGATTAGTCCAAACAACACCAAGTTGGCTCCCAAAATCGGATTTTTCGCTCAAAAAGTCGGACTGAAGTGGGTCCTGATTCTCCAAAAATATCGTGTGTTGGGGGATTTGGTTATGAAAATCAAAGAGAGGGTATCAAGGGCGGCCTATAGCACTTTGAATCGCTCGAAATGGTTTAGAATCGACGATTTTAGGGCAAAAGGAGGGAGAGAAACCGTTTTTGCGTTTTGAAATTCGAAAAAGTGAGGGTTCACTCGATGATGGGGTATATATGACGCAGGTTGGACGCTCGTCCAACCCTGGACGGGCGTCCACCGGAAAATCGATGAACCGGACGGGCGTCCGCTCATTAGACGCTCGTCCAAGTTTTGAAATCACATACAGTGATTGGAGGGAATAAAGCGAGACGGGCGTCCGTGCTTAGTGGACGCTCGTCCCGAAATTGGTCAAGGCGGACGGGCGTCCGCAGTTCCGGACGGGCGTCCACACGCTTTAAGTGCAAAAATCATAAAATTCCCATACACATCAAATTCAAAATTCCCCTTTCTTATTAAACTTAAATAAAACTTCAAAAATACAAATAAAAAGCACATGAAGTACAAAATTACTAATAAATAAAAACAATTGGAAAACAAGTGGGTTGCCTCCCACTCGCCGCTTTTGTTTCACGTCGTTTGCTCGACGAAACATCCTAAGAACGCTAGTCATCATAAATGTCCGACCAATCGATCACTCGAATGAGACGGCGGAGCATGTCAATCGCCGGAGGGAAATCATACTCATCTTGTAAACCCCTGGTCCTCACCGCCTACATCAACACCCCGAAAGTGCTCGCCTTGCAAAGACTAGCGCTAAATCGTCAAAGCATCGGATCATTAAGGATGGTGTAAGGACGTCCTAGAGCCGCCCGTAACTCCTCGCAGTAAAGTCTCCACCTCCCGAACAACGGGGAACAATAAGAACATAGGTGACCGTCTTGACGCGGGTACTAATGTCAAAATCTACGTGCAAAACGATGGTTCCTCCCGGTCCGTCATCTACAGTAATGAGTGGAATCCTCCTAAGGAAAGGTAACTCCTCTGGCTGAACACCGAAATCCATATCTAGGAAGCACAACTAACTGACAGATAAAAACAAAAACTTAATGAGGCGAAAACTGAATAAACTAAACTCAAATACTAACACTATCAAAGCATAAAACAAAACAACTAAAAGAACGATATCTAGGTTGCCCCCTAGTGGCGCTTTTGGTTAATGTCGTTAGCTCGACACATTGTAAGCTCACCGGATCGTGCCATTTAACCTTTCGCCGCCCACTACCTCGTTTAAGCTCGATCGCAGTGTGGCCGCGTAAACAAGATCTCACACACGG
Source organism: Gentiana straminea (assembly GCA_036785695.1). Taxonomy (NCBI): domain Eukaryota; kingdom Viridiplantae; phylum Streptophyta; class Magnoliopsida; order Gentianales; family Gentianaceae; genus Gentiana; species Gentiana straminea. Next base: position 711,076 of record JAVUPR010000160.1, read on the forward strand.
GGTGAAATCTTTGAAAGCTCTCCAAACCTTCTTAAGTCTCCCCATGGTTGTGTTCTTTCTCCTCGACTCCTCCGATGACGTTTAAGTTGTCGCTCCCTCTCTAACTCTTCCATATCAAGCACTACCCGCTAGAACTTCTTCAGACGGATCACTACCGTCATCCTCGGAAAACAAGTTGGGTGATAACTCGTCAAATTCTTCGACCTGAGTAACACCACATCCGAGAATATCGAGAAATTTAACAATCAAAGATGTCTCTTTGGGTTCACCAATATAGTGTTTGCATCTTTGACCGTTGACTCGAAACGGTTCACCACTGTAACCACGAAGTTCTAGAACGCCTCCCGGAATGATTTGGAGAATCTCGAAAGGGCCGGACCAACGTGTCCTTAACTTTCCAGGAAACAGATGTAACCTGGAATTATATAGAAGAACTTGTTCGCCGACATGAAATTCTCTCCTCTTAATCTTAGCATCGTGGAGTAGCTTCATCTTATCCTTACTAATCCCGGCACTTTCATAGGCCCGGAGTCCGAATTCGTCCACTCATGTAATCGCCGTAGTCGATGCTTCCCACAAGATTGGGAATCAAAGTTCGAAACTTTGTAGCCCAATAAGCTCTATGCTCTAACTCGACAGTGATGACATGGTTTCCCGTAGACCATTTGATATGGTGACGTACCCATGGGGGTCTTATAGGCGCTCGATATGCCCACAAGACATCATCCAACTTTAGACTCAGCTCTTTCCTATGATCGTTAACGCCTTTCTCCAGATTTTCTTAATGCTCGGTTGCTCCTTTCAACCCGACCACTAGTCATCGGATGATACGGTGTGCCAATCTTATGACGAACACCATACTTCTCAAGTACTTTCTCTAGGGGTCGATTGCGTAAATGCGTCCCTTCATCACCGATCAAGGCACGTGGACATCCAAACCTCACGAAAATATTCTTCTTTAGAAATTTCATTACCGTTTTATGATCATTGTGAGGAGTGGCTTGGGCCTCCACCCATTTAGACACGTAATCCACGCAGTACTAAGATGTATTTATTACCGCAAGATGATGGGAATGGTCCCATAAAATCGATACCCCATACATCAAAGACTTCGCATTCGAGGATGGGTTTTAAAGGCATGTCAAAACGCCTTGTCGAGTACCGGTTCTTTGGCACCTATCACAAGCTTTACGTAAAGCTTCCGTATCTTTAAAGATCGTAGGCCAATAGAAACCGGATTGAAAGATCTTAGCAACGGTTTTCCACGGACCAAAGTGACCTCCCGTGGGTCCACCGTGGCACCGCTCAATGATGTCGCGTTGTTCGATTCCGGAATACATCTCCTAAGCAAACCATCTTTACAGATCTTGAAAAGATAAGGTTCATCCCAAACGAAATATTTTAAATCCGAGAAGAACTTTTTCTTCTCTCCCGATAAGACATCTCCGGATCGAGATAACGGCCATGAAGGTAGTTTACAATGGAAGAATACCATGGAACATCGGGGAGCGGCCATCTATCAACATGATGTTCTCTAGAGGAAAGTAAAGATCTATATCATCCGGTTCATTCTTTTCCTCGCTAACATCCTAGACACATGATCCGCTACTACATTCTCACCGCCCTTTTTGTCCTTAATTTGAACGTCAAACTCTTGTGGTCAATATCCAACGTAGTAAGCGCGGTTTAGCCTCTTTCTTAGTCATCGATAACGCAAAGCGCCGTGATCGGTCCACACGATCACTTGAGCTCCTAACAAGTAATCGCGAAACTTGTCCATAGCAAAGACTACGGCCGTAGTTCCTTTTCGTAGTAGTATAGTTAACTTGAGAGGGGTTCAATGTGTGACCGGCGTAATAGATAGGCCGGAACTTTCCCTTGATCTTTTGCCCTAGAACAAGACCAACAAAGATAGTTTGATGCGTCGCACATAAGCTCAAATGGTAGGTTCCAGTCAGGCGATATAAGAATCGGAGCAGATATTAAACGATCCTTAAGCTCCTCAAACGCTTGCTTGCAGCTTTCATCAAAATTAAACTCAACGTCTTCCTTTAGTAAAGTGGACAGGGGCTTGGCTATCTTGGAGAAATCTTGAATGAACCTCCTATGAAGCCGACATGTCCGAGAAAACCTCGGACTTCCCGAACATTCTTAGGGTAACTCATCTTCTCAATAGCTTCTACCTTGGCCCTATCTACTTCTATACCTTTGGCGGAGATCTTGTGGCCAAGAACTATTCCTTCATCTACCATGAAATGGCATTTTTCCCAATTAAGTACTAGGTTCTTTTCCACACATCTGGATAACACCTGATCAAGATTGTCAAGGCAATCATCAAAAGACCGACCAAAAACCGAAAAATCGTCCATAAAAATCTCCATACACTTTTCTACAAGCCCGTCAAAGATGGCCAAGCATACATCGCCGAAATGTAGCCGGGGCATTGCAGAGACCGAACGGCATTCGTCTATATGCGAATGTACCATAAGTAAGGTGTGAAGGTGGTCTTTTCTTGGTCACCGGATCAATGGGTATCCGGAAATATCCCGAATATCCATCTAGAAACAAGAAAATGCGTGCCCCGCGTACGCTCAAGCATCTGGTCAATGAATGGAAGGGGAAAGTGATCTTTCATGGTTACCTCATTGAGCTTTCGATAATCGATGCAGACTCTGTAACCAGTAACAAGCCTCAAAGCAATTTCCTCTCCCTTCTCATTCTTTTCAATTGTAATTCCACCCTTTTTGGGAACTACTTGAGTCGGGGAAACCCATTCACTATCCGCGATGGCATAAATGATTCCCATGTCCGTAAGTTTAATGATTTCCTTTTTAATGACTTCTTGCATACGAGGGTTTAGCCTTCGCTGGGGCTGTCTGACACACTTGGCGCCCTCATTCGTCTTGATCTTGTGCATGCAGATGTCAGGAGATATTCCCCTGATATCTCCTACTTGCCAACCAAAAGCTTTTTCATTCTTCTTCAAGACGTTAATCGTTTCATTTCTTCGTACGGGAAAGCTTGCGTATATGATTAAAGGAAGTTTGTCGCCCTCTCTTAAGAACACATACTTAAGATGTTTAGGTAACGGCTTCAACACCAAATCCGCAGTGGGGGCTTCTAAACTAGACTTGAGATCTCCACTTTTCAACTCAATATCATTGAGTTTACTCGTGGTCCCACCGCCAAAGCTTCTCCTTCCAACAAGCCTCTTCCTCAAAATCACCGCTAGTTGATCCGCATTCACCCTACCATGAGTATTCAAATTATCAACTAATCGCTCATATTCCGCTTCTACAAACCATGACTTGCTTATCCATATAGTCGGTGAAATCATCCGTCATATAATCAATGGAAAAGCCGGTTGGAGGCACAGAGGGTACTTGAATGGACTTTAAGACATTGTAACTCACCTCTTGGTCACCAACTCGGATAGTCACTTGCCCACCATCGCAAGCCGATGAGAGCTCGAGCCGTAGATAAGAAAGGTCTTCCTAGAATCAAGGGAACGTTTTCGTCTTTCTCTATATCTAAGACATACCAATCAACAGAAAGGTAAATCGATCAATCGAACCAAAACGTCTTTTAGATTCCCGAAGCTTTCTTAGAGGATCTATCCGCGAATTGTAAACTCATAGTAGTGGGTTCTAGAAGACTTTGTAAACCGAGTCGTTTGCATACGTACATTGGCATAAGGCTTATAGAGGCACCTAGATCACACAAAGAATTTGGGAAGACTAGACCTCCCATCAAAACTCGTAAGCACAAATTTGCCAGGGTCACCTCGTTTAATTGGTAAGTTTTCATAATTAATCATGGAACAATCCTCACCAATCGCCTTTCCATGCCTCGCTAATTTCTTCTTCGAAGACACAACATCCTTGATAAATTTCGTATACTTAGGCATCTCGACTAAGACATCCGACAATGGAAGATTCACCTGAGTATTTTTCAAAAGGTTTAGCACCTTTTCGTACTTCTTATCCTCAATCAAAGGGATGTTGCTCTTTCTCGGTGGAAATGGAAGTTTCTTAAGGTCATCCTCGCAGAAAACCTTTTCGAGGATGCACCGATGCCTCCGTCTTCCGCATCCTTCCAACGAACAGCTTTTTTTCGCATTTCTCGCAGTCGGGGGATCGGCCTCCCGACTTTCGCTTGCTTTTTCGGTCCTCAAAGGATCGCCACTTGAGGATCACCAAATTCTTCACCTCTCGGGATCGCCCACCCGAGTTTTCTCTTGCGCTGAGGGGAGTGTAGGTGCTCGCCTTCCCTCCCGCCTTATCAATGGCAGAGGGGCTAGTGGTTTCCCGGATGGGAAGGACCACTAACTTGAGTACCGCTCCGAAGATTCATTGCACCGGCCTCCTCCTTACCGTACCGAATTGACGGCACGAGGTCAAGCATACATTGGCCTTTGTTCAAATCAGCCCGAGCAACTTGACCACCCTTCGGATTCTTCTTGAAACCGGGCACCGCCCGGGGGTCTAGAAGCTAACGCGCTCGCCGCGTTGCCCAATTTGTCTCTCAAGATTCTTCATCGATCTACTTTGCTCTTCCAACTTAGCCTCAAGATTTGTAGGTTGGGAGGGGGCCTTGAGAGTTTTGGTGATTTGGAGCATGTGGTCGGGCCGGGCCGACTTTGAAATTGAGAATTTGGATTGGAAGGCCAATTCGATTGAATTTTTGCGTAGGATTGGAAAAATTCGAGTTTTGATTCGATTAAACCTGTGGTTTCTATTGAAATTCTGATTCGAATTAAAATTTGAGTTGGGATTGAAATTTGAAGATGGATTAAACCCTTGGTTTTGAAAATTGCCCTGGCCTGGAAACTGATTGAACCTTTGATTGTTCTGGCCATAGAATGCATTCACTTCCGCATTCTGTCCGTTCATAGGGCAGAATTTAGAAGTGTGCCCCAACTCGTCACAATTTTGACATGTGACTTGATTGTACTGTCCATAGTCATGAACGGCATTAACTTGATAAGGTGCGGTGGGGATTAATTGACATTGGCCATTCATATGGCCGGTCCGACAAAGAATTTTCGCAATACGTAACCCGAGGGTTCGCGGAAAAGAGGAAGTTTGATTTATAGGATTTGAAACTTGAGGGGAGACCATCTCGCTTTTGCAAAGCATGGCAATCAAACTTTGTAAATTGACTTCCTCAACCTTTGGAGGAGGAGGTGCTTGAATTGCTTGATAAGAGGGGGCATAGTTGTATTTGGCAATGTCCTCAAACAATGCCCATCCCTCATCGTGCGTTTTCTTCGTAAAGGCCCCGCCGTAAGAACTATTGACCATGCCTTTTGTAAGCTCGGTCAATCCACTGAAGAATGTATTGACTTGCCTTTCCAGTGGCAAGCCATGGTGGGGGCATTTTCTAAGAAGGGACTTGAATCTCTTCCAACACTCGAAGAAAGATTCATTCTCTTTCTGATAGAATGTGAAAATGTCATTTAAGCACTGGGCCGTCTTTGAAGGTGGAAAATATTGACTCAAGAACTCCTTTTCGAGTTCGCCTGTGTGGTGATAGATTCGAAGGGAGAGAGGTGTACCACTCTTTAGCCTCTCCTTTCGCAGAAAACGGAAAAAGTTTAAGTTTAATAGCATCCTCACTTACTCCTTGGATGCGTGTAGTACCGCATATCTCTAAGAATGTGTGTAAGTGGGTATGCGGATTCTCCGATTGGTAGCCGTGAAAATTGATGCGTGCCGCATCATCCGGATGAGTCCCGCTTCTTCACCAAAGGTTTGTGCAAGAATGGCCGGAATAACAATAGCCGGGTTGACCTTGACTTCGCCCGGCATGGCGTAGTCCGCCAATGTACGTCTATTATCGCCGGCCATTATCACAAAATCGTTGATTTCTCGTGCTAGTTGTTCTTCAAGATCTCGCTCGGCTCGTCTCGCCGTAACCGCAGAACGGAAATTCCGCTCGTTTGGCCGGACTATGGTTCGCTCGGGGTCGTGGGTGTATATTAACAAACCCTTTTGACTCCGAGTTTGCATAAACCGGAACAAAAACAAGTGGAACAAAACCTAAAAACTACGAAGAGATCAAAGCCTAAACTAAAAATTAAAAGCCTAAAGAGAGGAAAGGAAAAGAAGAAAAGGAAATAAAAGTGTTAAAGAAAACAATATCGGACGGACGTCCAAAAGATTGGACGGGCGTCCAGATGAAATTGAGGTCGGACGGGCGTTTAGTAATGTAAACGCTCGTCCGACGTATGTAATACTCGAACGGGCGTCCAAAAGAGATGGACGCTCGTCTAAGTGAATAAAACCGAACGTAATTGATAATTTCCCGCCGGACGGGCGTCCAATATCCCGTACGCCCGTTTTCTCACGGGAAAACTTAGAACAGTAAACAGAATTTGCGTAAAAAGGAAGGAAGAACGTCGAAAAAAAAACAAAAACGTAAGATCTAACTTCAAGAAAAATACTAAGGGAAAATTTTAAACCCTAATTATCTACTTAACAACTACCTAAAACAATTATCAACTAAAAACAGGAATTTAAAACGGATTAAAACAGAAAACGAAAAATAAAACTAAACAACCGTCCGGTTCCCCGGCAACGGCGCCAAAAACTTGTCACGGATTTTATCAACACAAAATAAACAAGTAATAATCCGGTTAACCTCAAGTATAAGGATCGTAGTATGGAGGCTAATGCCGGGTCGATCTTACGGGGAACTAAACGATTGTGATTTCTAGTTTTTATCTAACTAACCTATGTCACGATTATTAAGCTAAATAACGGATAGAACTAAACGAATACCGTAAATTAAACTTTAACTAAAACGTAAAACTCGGACAAGAGATGATCTAAAGCCAGGAAAGATACGGGTCGCGAACCAATTTAAACTAACTAATCTAAGATGCGGATAAAAGTAAACTAACTAGACAAATTCAAGCTTTTAAGGATTTAAATCAAATTTATAACGAGCAAACGAGGATTGATCCACCTATCCAACAAGCATTGATTCCCTATCTCGATTATAGTGCGCTTTTATTCGATTGTGATTCACCTTACCTAGACATGAACCCTAATTCCTTAGAAAGTTCATCTATCAATCTATTATCTTCCGATGTAAGATTAACGCGTTCAATAATCAAAGGTGCAAACTTTGTGTTTATAACCTAAGTAATCGACCTATTAACTTCCGTTATTATAGATTCGAATTACTATTCTTATTCATGGTGATCTAGGGTTTATTAAGACTTCCATCAACAATAAACAATCAACACATGCATATCTTCCGATATAAAAGCAAATTAAACATGAATAAACATGAATAAGAAACAACCTTTATTAAAAACTCACAAGATAATCGAAGAAAACGAAATCAACAATTGTTGGACGGCTTCACAATACTCGTTTGATGAAGCTTTTAGCCTCTCGAACATCCTCGCAACTCAAATTTGCGTAAAAAGTACATAAAAAGTAACTAGTGTTTAATCTAAATTAAGAGCATAAAAATAGGAATAAAAAGATGAAAAACGCAGCCTAAAGCCGCCCCTAGGTTTAGTGGTTTTGAATAATGTGTGTATGATGATCTTTTGTGGAGAAAAAACCGACTATATATAGATTTTAAAGTCGGTTCTCGCTAAGTCGGCCACCGGACGCCCGTCCGAAACCTCGAACGCCCGTCCACTCTTCAATAAAACTTCGAATCGGGCCGAGTCATGCCCGTACGCTCGTCCATCCGGCCGTCCACTCCGGCCGTCCAAACTTCCCGAATCAAAGATGACACCCCGGACGCTCGTCCAACCGCATCGACGCCCGTCCACTGGACGGAGATACTGGACGCCAGTTTGATATGATCGATTTTTGATTTATTGATCTTTATCTCTTCTATCTCTATCCCACTTCTTCATTATCTCTTTCATCATCAATTAGCTTGAACTTAATCAACCTTTGATCATCTTTTGAGCCTCCAACATGTATCTATAACACATAAAAACATCGCAAAATGTAATAATGCTCAAATAATCATAAAATCACAATTAAAACACATAAATCAACCTATTTTGCGATTAACTCTTCTAAAATCTCATTTGCTCAATATATCCATTAAACCCTCGTTTCTTATGCAATTTAGTACAAATACGGGGAAAAATATCATAGAATATAGCGTTATAAATCGTATAAATTCACCCTTAACAGAGGGCTATACTTTGTAACTCAAAGCAAACCAAACTAAAGTCATCCTAATGGTTTGGTTTAAATCGGTTTCGAATTGGATTCGGTTTGGGTTCGGTTTTAGCATGCTTGGTTTTTTAAAAGAGATACATTTATGACAAACAAGCAATTTCATCTTAATTTTTAAATATAACGTGTACGTTGTTGTAAAAAAAACATACTTTGTGCAAATGTTGTTGTTGTTTCATGTATTAAGTTGGGAAGATATGTAGAATATATGATGCATGATTATTCTACAAAACATAATGGACCGGACATAAAAATAAAAAGATCAGAAGATGTGCCAGGGAGCAACGTTACAGAAGTGTAATTGTTTAAGACAATATCTGATCATTTAGAAGTTTGAAGATCAATTTGCAAGACAAAACATTCACCCAGAGACACTTGAACAAAGTTATACTTTGTCGACTAGTGGATTAAAATAATCAGCTACAACAAAGGTTGAGAAAAATAATACACAATAACTGAAAGAAGAAACTCGTCTTTTTTATGTTATATGCTCACCATTTGTTTTACCCAAAGACTCGATAGATTAAGCAAAGAAGAAAACATTCATGATTAAGAATCCATTAATGTAAAACTATAATAAAATTACTAAGAGGGGAAAAAGCACATTAACTGATGATGATAGCATATTATAAGGGTCACTAACATGGTGTATGAGACAAACGATTATAATGGAAGCTGCAATGGAGAAGAGAAAAAATATGTGTCGATATGTTTGATTAATGATAAATGGAATGAGTTGGGTTCAGGGTTATCTTATATGCATATATATCAATAACATAAATACGGCTTTTTGTATTAATGATTTCGGTTTGGGTTATGGTAAAATAAAAATAACCAAATCCAAACCAGTATTATTCGGTTTGGTTTCAAACCAAACCGATTCATTCGATTTGTTACTGGTTTGGTTATTTTTGTTTGGTTCGGGTTGGTTTTCGGTTCGGATTGGTTTTTCGATTTTTTTGCTCGCCCCTAGTACTATGTGCACTATACAAATGTGTAGTGCACTTTCCACTACATGTTGTAGTGCATGCCATGGATTAAAAGGATGTTAAATTTATTGTGATGGGTCCCCACAAAATGAATGGTGTTGATTGTGTTGCGTAGGATGTTGTGGTAAAAAGAATAATGGATGTATCACTACTCGCTGAAAAATACACTTTATTCCGGATCTTCAGCTGCGCGAATTTCCTCCACATTGGTTAAAGTTAATCTATTCCACAGGGTGATTCTGATGCAGGGAGGCTTCATTGGACTCAGCCGTCGTCAGATTTGTGACACGTATGAATAAGACAAAAATTACTTTTGTCTTATACATACGTGTCACAGATCTGACGGCTGGATCAAATAAAGTCTTCCTGCATCAGAACGACCTATTCCACAATTCTGTTTGCAACTTTTCAATTCGGGGATTACTACCAAGTCCTACCACTAGGGGTGAACATGGTCCGGTTCGGCCGGTTTTTATCATTTTTAAAACCGAACCATTTTATACGGTTTCAAATTTTTGAAACCAAACTAGAACGGTTTGAAGACGTAAACCATGTTATTCGGTCCAGTTTGGTTCGGCTTGGTTCCGGTTTATTACGGTTTTCACATGGTTCTTATCTTACTCGTTTCAATTCGATCATCAATGAATCATTAACTTTAAAAACCTACTATTAATGAACAAACAACTATATTATTAAATGACATACATAAATCTCAAAATGCATAACACAAAATAGTATTTTGAGTAAGATTAGGGAAGAAAGAGGAATAGATTTGTTTCATAAGTAAGGAGACATAAACGGAAGATAGATAACACACACACACACACACACACACACACACACACACACATATATATATATATATATATATATATATATATATCAAATGAATAAACATGTGATACGATTTGAGCTTTATTTAGTAAGAAATTATTCATGATTTTATGATCTCCAAAACACCGATATTTGATTATTTGTACAGTGTTATTGTCCAACATAACCTAATTATAAGCAAATCAAAGACAATCGTATATAAAACTAAGGTTTATAAATGCATTTATCCAGATAATAAAAAAATATACATTATGCAGTTCATAAATATCATTAAGAGAAGTAAGTCATACAAATCAGCATCGACAAATATCCATAATGAAGTTCATCAACATCATTGAGAGGTAAGTCATTCAAATGAGCATCCACACATTTCAAATATTGGTGTTGAGCAAGTATAAAGAGAAGAATGAGTTAGAAAGTGGTGAGTTGTGAACCAAAATGTACTCAAGATTCTTTCAAAGGATTGAAGACAATTCGTGAAATGATTAACAAAATTTGAATATGTAGGATATGAAATTAACTATGTAGAAAGACTATATTACATGTAAAAAGTTCAAATAGATTGAGATAGATAGTAAAAAGCGTATAGATGTTTTAAAGTATTATGTGTGTGTGTGTGTGTGTGTGCGTGCGTGTGTGTGAGTGTGAGTGTGTGTGTGTGTGTGTGTATATATATATATATATATATATATATATATATATATATATATATATATATATATATATATATATATCATCCGGTTTGGTCGGTTTTAAACGGTTTTTATTTTCTTAAATTGAAACCAAATTGTAATCAACAGTTTGGTTTTAAGTTATAAAACCGACCGAAAAACTACGGTTTATACATTTCAGGTTTGGTTCAATTTGGTTCAGCCGGTTGGTTTGGTTTTTAGAATTTTTGTTCACCCCTACCTACCACCATTGGCTTAGTCAATAGTTGTCCACTTGTCCTTGTACGGCTTCAATTTGTGGCTCAAAATGCCTTTGCCTTTTTTTTCTTTCCCCTTTTTTTCCTTCTTGCGGCTCAATTTTGTTTTAAATTGAAATGTTTTTTTATTTATAGTTTGAGGTTATTATATTTATCATAATTTATTCTTTACATCTTCTGAACAAAAATTCTTTTTTTTGCCTTAAAGGAAACAGCGATTTCAATGTTTTATACTCATATATCAATGTTTTGGTGCAGCCCTTTAATTTAGAAAATATTTACAATACAACTATTGTCAAAATAATTAAAATTCGTCGTATTATAATAATGTCATGTATAATATAAATTTAAGCAATAATATTTTAAGAATTATTATTAACGAATTTTATTGGTTATCATATCAATTACGGATTTTGTTGTAAATTAATATTCATTTTCGCCTTTTTTCTTGAGAATCCTGCCTATTTTAATATGGATTTTATATATGATAAACATTGTATATAATTTTTCATAACATGTATAATTACATAAAAATTTATTAAGTAGCATAATAATAATATTTTATATTATTATCAAATCATCAAAATATTTAATAAAAACAAAAAAAAAAATTTACTATGAATTTGAAGTTAGTAATATCATCCGCAACGGAAGCGATTTAAGGATCTAGATCTATAAATACACGTAATAAAATAACTAGATCTACATCTACAAGGGGGTTGTAGAACATACCTCTTGGATCTCAAAATCCAAGTTGAAGAACCGCAATAGGATGAACGAAGGAAAGCGTGAAGAGCACCACGATCTTCCGTACGTGTGATCCAAGCAACTCCCGGTGGAAGGAAATCCTCGTCTCGAATCCTTCCGATATGCTACCCGGAAAATCTCCAAGATTTTCCCTCAACTCACCCTTGGCCGAATTTTACACTTCTTCTCTCTAAGAGGAGAAGTCGAAATTATGTTGTGTGTTAAGGCTTGGGAGAACTCTCTTTATATAGGAGAGTAAAACTTAACCTCCAAGGATTTAATAATTAATACAAAATCAATTATAATAATCCCATTAAATAAAAGATAATCCCATAATATTCTAGAACAAATCTAGAATAATATTTATCTTTATTTCTTACCATAAATATTTATCCAATAAATATTTTACGCACATGTCTTATTAATCACAAGAAAATAATTTCTTGTTCCATAAAAATAATCCATGTGGCCGAAATTTCCCTTTGTGACCTAGTCACAATTAATTTCGACCATAACACAATAATTGGGCCAAGATTATGAAAAATGTCTTTTCCACATATTTAATTATTTAGCCCAACTAATTTAATAGTCCACTAAACAATTAATTCACATATCGTTTTAATAAAGTCCAACAAGAACTAAATTAATATTATTAGGATTCGACGTCCGAGAATAGCTATGCTATATTGATGAGGCACGTCGGGGACCATGGACTAATAATCGCCGGCTCCGATAAATCAAATAAATAATTATCTTACGAACGTAATAATTATATTCGATAAATCAATCACAGTGAATATGCCACCATAATCCCGTGATCGCACTCCTCCGATTATGAGATTATATTTATCTCCTCACGAGAATAATAATAAGCGTCCATTGATATAATCATTACATATGGATTAATCCTCCATAGATCGTTCATTCTAAATCGGGAAGTTACCGTTAACCCTTTCTAACCTCTTATCCTTATTTACCATTAACCCCCTAGTGATCAATTAATTCATACAACTCACCGGTAGCTAATCGTTGTAATATGAACTCCATGGATCGATCGCTTTCTAGGATTAACAAATAAGTGGAATCGTCTATCTACTTCCATAAATGGAAGGAATGGATTCCGTATCCGTGATAACACGTACTACTCACTCAATCCAAGACAATGCCAAGACGGGGTAATTCAGACTACGTACTCGTGTAATCCTTAACCGTCAAGTCAAACTTCATACCGATTCAAGCAGCTTGATCGTGATCACCTCAGATTAAGATATATCCATAAATATGATCATCCATTGATTCGATAAGAATTCTCGATTACGGAATTATATCGTGAACTCTAATCAAATCGGTCCACCCCTATATGATATATCTATCATATATAAATGCCCCATTAGGTTCTCTTAACCGAAAGTCCGGATAAGACAATCACACCTATTGTGTTTCGGGCGCATTAATAGCACGTTAAAGGAGAGACCCGATACTCTCGATTAACTTCACTACGGGCTAATTGTATTTTAAGTACATCTTCACTAACTCAATCCTCCCGTGTATATACCATACACCGAGTTAAGTGATTACATAAACGATATACTTTAGGGTTTTCTCGTAGTGTAAATACTATTGTCACATCGGTGATTACGAGAATAATAAATATGAATAATAATATCATTTCATTTATTAAATAAAACAATTACAAAATTGTCTTTCGGGCATCACACCTAACAATCTCCCACTTGCACGAAAGCATGTGATTAATTGTTTTAGAGCACACCCTATTATTTAAAATACAACAAACTACATCTCCCACTTGCTCTAAAGCAATGGAGACTCATCCCGTATTCTAGTACCCACTAAGCATATCATAACCATTTCGTATTCCAAAGTACACTCCGAGTATGCCGTCGTAGGATAGGTCGCTGACTCGGGGAGCACCTACATCTAAATGTCAGCGGGTCTTAATGATTAGTCGTGTTGTCGGCTCGAGACGATCCGTAGAATCGAAACGTTACCGGTCCATCTAATCATGTGGTACTTAGTAAACACCGAGCCCGAGATCGACTTAACGATCATCCTCAATCCGACTTAAAGTCAAAATCGTTGTATCACACATATCCAAGTTCACACATGAATATGTCCGCATATTATTCCTCGTTCTCTTCAAGATACTAAAGGACATACTAAACTTGCTTTGTTAACCGCCGAATCTAAGATTCGATCAAAGTTGACGTTCAATAACCCGACCATCTCTTACTAGAAAGAGAATCTATCCCATTTCTCTTGATCCGAAGATTTAGAGAGTCATTCCCGAGGCATAGGGTAGAACTTCCTCGTTGAATGTTGCATACACGTATGCATCATCTTAACCAATAAGATGGATGGGAAACCGTTGATTGATTCTAATGAATTCGACCGAGTCAAACTCTTCGAATGTTGTCCAAATCTCTCGTTGCATAGAATTGTGGTATTGTCGTATTTCGACTTCGTATAACACACCCATGTTGATTCCAACTCGGTGCAAAGTTGTTATCCTTCACAAACACTAATATATATTTATGTATATATTCACTACCGTACTAAAATTGATATCCAGTCTACAAAAGTCTTATCAATATTCTGGTCAAATCCATATATTGTAAAAATATATGACTTCCAATGACCGAGAGGTTTGCTTTTTCTCCACAAAAGGACATAAGCCTTGACAAGCATCCTGTCATAAGTTCATAAGGCAATACCCTTTTGTTCCGAATGAATCCAGACTCCGTTTGTTTGGCAAGAAAGTCTTAGGGAATCACCCCTATTTTCTGCTTTTGAACGAAATCATGCAATACTAAGTGGTAAGAGAGTTCAAGGTCTGATTAACTCTCTAGACCACTCAAGCTTTGCTCTGAAAGATAAACTTTCCTATGCATTCTACTCTTTTCCGTGTAGATCCAATTACTCCCACTGGGCCTGAGACGCTCAGGTGGTTCTACAAGAGTATGAACAGAACTGGAGTACCGAACTCCATTCACAGGGTTATGGCTATTAAACCAACCTCTATTATCAGAATCCTATACTGCTCACAAAAGAGCCATAGGTCATCAATCGATCCTCAGACTACAAAGTCCGCAGTAACCCGTAATGGGTAATGGATAAACCATACTCCCACTACATTCCGGGGTGGATCGAAATTCGGATCTAGTTTAGTAGTTTTTAGTGTTATCACCAACACCCGAGTTGGATGTTGTCTGATTTTAATCCGTTAGTAACTACCTTGAGTAAACGTACTTCAAGGTTCAAGGTTTGATGTTCATGGACTCTATCGTAAAGGATGCAACAAGATAATCGTCCCTTCCCGATTTCAAGAATCTTATAACAAACCTTTTTCTCAATGCTACAAGATATATAACGATGGTCACCGACCGAACGTGTTCACGAAATTCCCGTACCTACCTTCAAGCACCGTGTGCTAAATGCTTATATTTATGGAAGTGGGGTGAACCGAATCCACACCTTATCCGTAAATTCCAAAGCATATTCTATGTAGACTTCTCGGTCTTACATTTCAATGTAAACCGTTATTTCGCTTTCAATATCTTTATTGAGTTAAGCAAAGTGTATTGTAGCACATCTAAAAACTATATAAGGCAATTTAACGGTTTCTCACTTAGTGAGAACATGTCACAACGAGGCAAAGCCGAGCATCGCCTCGAGGACTATGAATGGCCTATTCCGAGTATAGAATACTCTATCTCTCGTTGAAAACAGAGAAACCTCAAAATATTTTGGATAAACTTTCCGGAGTGTTTGAATAGTTATCGACAAGAAGTCACTACTCGGAAGCTCCTACTAGCTTGTATCTTTCATCGACCCCGAAGGTCGTCATGAACAAGCTATGTTACTTCTTTATAACCATTATCCTTTCCCGATTGAAAGGAAACTTAGTCATTGAACCTTTGAGACAATATAACCAGACCGGGAGAAAGGAATCACCCCGAGCCGTCTTCGTGTCTTGTCTTTTAGTGGACTATGCACTAACTATGGAATATGAAGAAGCGTTTATCTAAATATAGAAACCAATTGCTTTTAATAGTTCTTAAGATGTGTTTTATATACATATTTCAAATAGCTTCTAAGTGGTTTTGACTTTATCAAACAAAAGTCCGAGTCTTGGATTCGTACTACAAATGGTATATTCACTTTCTATACGACAAACAAATTATCGAATATAAGGTAAATCCATCCGTTCCAACGAATCTTAAACATAAAATAATTTTTCCGCGATATCCAAGGATTGAATCCGAGATTCATTTCCTTATATCACTCCCACTATTCTAGCTAAAATTAACTGCCCGTTGTTTACTCCTTTAATCGTTAAATGCACTGCTACCTTGTTCTGCCAAAGAACTTAGCTCGAGAAAATCGCCAAGGATTCATAGGTTGGTGATCCAAAATCACCGTCCTTATCCTATGATTTTCGTTAATTAATTTTTCGGTTCAAAGCCTTAAAGTTTTCTCGTTTAGATGACTAACACTTTTAGACATATTCTCCCATTCTTGACTTTCCGTGAATGGAAAAAGTCTTGAACCGGCCGGTTCGTTTGAGTAGACACTACTCTTGAACCGTGGGATGTCTATTTCGAGTGTTACTCGTCGGGACTTCTCGGATTTTCTAATATACCGTAAAAAACAACAAATCATAAAACTCCCACTAGTTTATCGATTCCAAATATCGTCCAACGAGCAATGAAATTTCATGATTTTCCGATTTTTTCGATTAGATAATCTTTCGTACATAGTTCCAATGTTTCCGTAAAAAAACAAATCATAGAACTCCCACTAGTTCATCGATTTCAAATATCGTCCAACTAGCAACATTCCATGACTTTCCGGTTTTTCAATTAGAACGGTTACGTGTGTAGTCGTTACACTTTTCTAATGTTCTAGAAAAACAACAAATCATAAAGCTCCCACTAGTTCATCGATTCCAAATATCGTCCAACTAGTAATACTTCATGATTTTCCGATTTTTCAATTAGAAAATTACTCGTGTAATCACTACACACTCAAAATTCACTAAGAATTTCAAAGTCCGAAATCACCTTTGATCAAACTAAGTTTGTCTTCCGTTTGACACGAATGACACTGGTGACATACCTATATGTCACTCTGGTTTTTAAAAGGCTTAAGAGAAAAATATCTCTTCCGAAAATTAATTGCATTATCGATTAACTAGTTCAACGTCCTAGTTACTTTCCACTTTTTAACGAAGTCAATACTAGTCAATTATAAATTTTAAGCAATTTAGTAAGGGATATAATGCTGTAAATAAAATGACATATATTAATTCAAGTTAACACTACTATATTTATTTTAGGAATTGTAAACTAAAATTAAGTCTACTCTACCATTCCAAGGTTTTAACCTCGCATCTCGGTGCCGCCGTAGGTAGGTCAAAGAGATGACGGTTAAATCGAGACAATCTCATCAATGAATAACTTGTGAGAATCAAACATCCCACGAGAATCGAACATCCCTTTATTCATTGACTACCTTCCTTTTTTAGCCTAGATATTACCAAAATATCCTTTATGAGTGTGACCTACTATATCGGATCTCTTAGGTACGCCCCGAGTGTGCCGTCGTAGGATAGGTCGCTGACCCGACGAGTACCCGTAAATCCTATCCTTTCGGAGACCAAGCCATGAATGTTGATAGGGGTGAACACCATCCGTAGGGGGACGAAATCAAAGCGCCGCGAGGCGTCACCCTTCTCTCACTTACTTGTATCTATAAGAGAGGCCGTGGGGTTGGCCGTCGCCTCCCCCGCTCCCACTCAATATTTTGGAAGTGGTGGTGGGTTAACTAACCACGTCTTTTTGATGTTAACATAAAAGCTCATAAAATCAAGGATTCCGAATGGTGTCGGTAACGTAGGCAAGCCTACCCGTCCTATTCGTTGGAACATACGTGACAAGCCGGACGAAATCGGGTCAAGAGAGCCCCATCGAGATAAGAAGGAATCACCCCTCCGCTCTCCGGTGTAGCTTAGTCTTGCCGGACCCCCGTGCATACATCACACTAGAGGGTTAAGTCGGTCGAGCCTAGCTCGCTTGACCACCCAACCTATAGGCGAACCGTTTTTATCCAAGATTTATTGTTCTTTTACCATCATTCAATCTCGTAGACACTACGAATCGAAAACGTGATCTCGTTTGTGCTTTAAGGCGGTTCACCGAGAACACACGCCGAAAGGCTTAACGATTTCATAACCCGTCCTCGGATCTTTAATTAGTTATTAAATTAATTAATTACCACGTATTAATTAAATTTCAACTAATTACGCGAGTTTGTATACATGCCTATTTTAATTACCAAAATTAAAATTCTACATGTATGCATGGAGTGGATTTATGATATGATGTATGTCATGGCAATTCCGATTTTATATCTATTTTATGATCAAACACATAAAAAATAAATTGCGGAAAATTTAAACACCGAGATGGACCGTTGGTACCCCGACTAACCTATTTTCTAAGGAAAAGTAAAACTAATTCTAAGTCTTCAAATCTCGATCTTCGATCTTGATTTTGAAACTTTCGGATCTCGAACCTTCGATCTCGACACGAACACGAACGACGACGAGGAGAGGAGGCCGTAATATACCAATATATTTAAAATATATCTATATTATCAAATTGTTTTATAAAATTTATTATTATTTTTTTTTTTATTTTTATTTTTATTCTCGGCTGATTAAAAAAAGATTTTTTTTTTTTTTTTTTATTCGACAAAACCCATTAGGTTAGACAAAAAAAAAAAAAAAAAAAAAAAAAAAAGCTGCCGCCTTATAATTATGTGAATTGCCGCAATTTAGGCCGCAGCCAAATACACAATGTTATTAATTTGATCAAAAATGCTGCTGCCAAAAAAAAAAAAAAAATGCCGAGACCTAAAAAAATTAAATTAAACAATTCGGTCTCCTCCCGTTTTACCTTTTAGATGATCTTTAACACTATAATCTTCGTCGTCTTGAACCCGGAATCAAAAAATAAATACAAAAGGTACTACCTTTTACAATTTTCGCATTACATAAAATAAATTACACATCCTATGCTCAATTGATATTAATCAAAAGAACTACAAAATAGATCTACGGGTAAACAATACCAACCCCAATCCATCTCTTCAACCAAGACATTCATAATCAAAAAAAAAATTAAGCATGTGCATCGGCCCCTTTTTTAAAAAAATTGGGACAAAAAATCTACATGTTTTACCACTCCTAGATCTAATATTTTATACGTATAAATATAGATCAACCTGGCTCTGCTACCACTGTTAGTAATATCATCCGCAGCGGAAGCGATTTAAGGATCTAGATCTATAAATTACACGTAATAAAATAACTAGATCTACATCTACAAGGGTTGTAGAACATACCTCTTGGATCTCAAAATCCAAGTTGAAGAACCGCAATAGGATGAACGAAGGAAAGCGTGAAGAGCACCACGATCTTCCGTACGTGTGATCCAAGCAACTCCGGTGGAAGGAAATCCTCGTCTCGAATCCTTCCGATATGCTACCCGGAAAATCTCCAAGATTTTCCCTCAACTCACCCTTGGCCGAATTTTACACTTCTTCTCTCTAAGAGGAGAAGTCGAATTATGTGTTGTGTTATAAGGCTTGGGAGAACTCTCTTTATATAGGAGAGTAAAACTTAACCTCCAAGGATTTAATAATTAATACAAAATCAATTATAATAATCCCATTAAATAAAAGATAATCCCATAATATTCTAGAACAAATCTAGATTAATATTTATCTTTATTTCTTACCATAAATATTTATCCAATAAATATTTTACGCACATGTCTTATTAATCACAAGAAAATAATTTCTTGTTCCAAAAATAATCCATGTGGCCGAAATTTTTCCCTTTGTGACCTAGTCACATATTAATTTCGACCCTAACACAATAATTGGGCCAAGATTATGAAAAATGTCTTTTCCACATATTTAATTATTTAGCCCAACTAATTTAATAGTCCACTAAACAATTAATTCACATATCGTTTTAATAAAGTCCAACAAGAACTAAATTAATATATTATTAGGATTCGACGTCCGAGAATAGCTATGCTATATTAGGAGGCACGTCGGGGACCATGGACTAATAATCGCCGGCTCCGATAAATCAAATAAATAATTATCTTACGAACGTAATAATTATATTCGATAAATCAATCACATGAATATGCCACCATAATCCCGTGATCGCACTCCTCCGATTATGAGATTATATTTATCTCCTCACGAGAATAATAATAAGCGTCCATTGATATAATCATTACATATGGATTAATCCTCCATAGATCGTTCATTCTAAATCGGGAAGTTACCGTTAACCCTTTCTAGAACCTCTTATCCTTATTTACCATTAACCCCCTAGTGATCAATTAATTCATACAACTCACCGGTAGCTAATCGTTGTAATATGAACTCCATGGATCGATCGTTTCTAGGATTAACAAATAAGGAACTCGTCTATCTACTTCCATAAATGAAGGAATGGATTCCGTATCCGTGATAACACGACTACTCACTCAATCCAAGACAATGCCAAGATGGGGTAATTCGACTACGTACTCGTGTAATCCTTAACCGTCAAGTCAAACTTCATACCGATTCAAGCAAGCTTGATCGTGATCACCTCAGATTAAGATATATCCATAAATATGATCATCCATTGATTCGATAAGAATTCTCGATTACGGAATTATATCGTGAACTCTAATCAAATCGGTCCACCCCTATATGATATATCTATCATATATAAATGCCCCATTAGGTTCTCTTAACCGAAAGTCCGGATAAGACAATCACACCTATTGTGTTCGGGCGCATTAATAGCACGTTAAAGGAGAGACCCGATACTCTCGATTAACTTCACTACGGGCTAATTGTATTTTAAGTACATCTTCACTAACTCAATCCTCCCGTGTATATACCATACACTGAGTTAAGTGATTACATAAACGATATACTTTAGGGTTTTCTGTAGTGTAAATACTATTGTCACATCGGTGATTATGAGAATAATAAATATGAATAATAATATCATTTCATTTATTAAATAAAACAATTACAAAATTGTCTTTCGGGCATCACACCTAACATCTTCACCTTCATTCAACTTTAAAAGTTGAACCTAGTATGAGGGTTAAACCATTTTTTTAAGCGATCTTTTTTTCATCACAATATATGATTTTGAATGCCAAAAGTTGTTTTAAATACATAAAAATTTTCCATTACAATGCTTAGAGAGTCATTGTTTCGGTCTCACCTCAAAAAACAAAGAAAATTGTGTTTGACATTCGTAACATCGAACATATAACATAAACATTTAGTTGAACGTTCGACTTTTGAAGGTGAAACAAGATTCGATTTTTAGAAATATTTAATTTCTAATCTCACACACACAATAGACGTATATTAGATAAAGAGAGTAAAATAAAAGACGGCAATGTATGCCGATAAAAAAATCTAGGCTTAAATGTGAAAAAAAGACAGAATAATAATAGAAACTGACATTTAATCCAGTGGATTAATAATAATGACAATAAGAACAAATTTTTAATCCACGAGACTATTATACCCTTCTCTCGATTCACGTCATTTATAACTGCAATTTCCACTATCATTCCTTCGTCGTCTTCTTCGAAACTCCTGATTGTTGTCCAAAAAAAAAAAAAAGCACCGAATGTTGTCCTTAAACCACTGCTAAAAACCTTTACATGGTTGAAGAGAAACAAAAGAACAGGGGAAAAAAATCATGGTTGATGCTATTAGGAAAAGAAGCAGGTTTAAAGTATTAATTAGGTTAATATTATGAATATCATTATGGGCGGGAACAAGCACTTATTGTAAAAAATCTCTTTCTATTAAATTTTAGTTACAACTACAGAGTAGTACCATACTCAAAGCAGTGGAATTTCAAAGTTTTAGCACCCTAACCAGTTTCCACTAAGTATTAATTAGTGGATAAGAGAGGTCTAATAAAGTGGATTAGTACTTGGATTAGTGTGGTGAGTGGGATTACAACGTTACAGGAGGATGATCATCAGTGGAACACAGTTAGAGATTAGGAATTGTCATCCCTAATTACAGAGGAATTGGCTTTTGACACAATTAGGTTGATTTTTTTTTTTTAAGAAAGGAATTCGCTCAGTAACGGCTCGCAACAAAATTGGGAATAAATGGCATTTACCACAACCGACTAGTTAGGGGTGTTTTAGTCTTATTATTCTTCCAATTTGTCCTTATCCACATGTTTTTAACACGCATGTCCTTTTTAACCTTTTTCTTCTCAAAAATGTCCTGGTTGTAATACGGTTTTGACCGTATTGTAATCTTTGTTTATATATTATAATAAAGCTTTCGTTTTTCAGGAAAAAAAATAAAAATAAAAATTTATTAAATGTTAAATTATAAAGAAAGTCGGCAGCCAACAGAAAGGGAAATCAATTTCTCATAGTCAAAAGTCAAAAGGTAAACCAGGAGCGGGTAGCTGGAAGAAACTTCATCGCTCTCAACGACCAATCTAGAACCCAACCCCCACAACAATTTCTCTACATATATTCTAAAAAGTTCATCGCTCCATACCTTTAATTTCTTCAAAAATTTATCTCTTTGCCGATCTGATTTGATTGTTTGTTTCTTGGAAATGCTTCAGCTCTTCTTTGCGGTTGCTTTCTCGGCGGTACCGTTGACGCTGTATATACCGCCGATTCGAAGCTTGAATCTTTTTGTGGAGTCGTTACAGCAGCTCCTCCGTGAGACCACCGTCTATACTCTCGGATTCCGTTCTCGGTTCCGTCTTGCTTATTCCCGATTTTTCGGTGGTGGTCACACTTCTTCACAAAGGCGATGAATGAATTTGGTGGTGGAATTTGTTCTACACCCAGCTACTACACGTGTACTGTTTGAATTCCCCCTTCTTGTTCTTTTTTTAAGCAATTAGATTAGGGTTTAGTTAATTTTATGTTGGTTTTGTTTAGTGATGATATATATAAATAAATAAATAAAGCTGAATTTGTTGTATGTATTTTTAAGCTTCTTTAACGGAATTGACAAAAAAAAGAGATGCTTTTTTATCTAATTTTTTTGGGAACAGAGTGATGATAATCTTTTCTGTGTTTGTCCTTTTTGGTGTGAATGAATGTTTTTCCTTCCATATATATAGCTAGAACATATACTATAATCTACTTTAATTTCTCCTTTGAGCTTCTTGATTTTCTTTTTGTGAGAGTCGAGTCGAGAGTCAGATCAACCAAAAAAGGAGATGTGTTCACCACCAGGAAATGAAGTAATAATCTCCAATTGAGCTTTTCTGAGAGCCAAAACAAACTGTGAAGCCTCTGTCGATGCTTTTCGCGCGCTTGTTAATGCATCCTCCATGTTCTGGTTAACCAAATAGTTTGAGCATACTTGTTGAAGAAGCTCATCATGCCTTTCTTCATATTTAGCTAATCTTATTTCAGCTTGTTCCAGAGCTTCATTTATCATCTTCAACTTCTCCCTTTTCATTCGCTTATTCTCCCATTTCTGTAAGCTTTCCAACACCCAAAGCCTAATAACACATAAAAGAACAGGCGGCTATAACGGTCATCCATTCGGATTTTTTTGTTTTGGTTGAGGTTTCAGAGCATGATGATAGGGAAAAGAAAAGGGATGAGAAAGTTCCATGCTTTATTCTATAAGGTAACTTTGGCAACAAGTGATTTCCTTCCCCTCTTGAGGAAAGTTCCATGCTTTATTTATGCTAGGGGGTAACTTGGCAACTAGTGACTAACTTGGAGGGAGGGGGGAGGGGGAGGAACAATTGGAAACTTATAGGGGAATCAATCTTTTGATAGATATCTTATTGGCACAGATATATGAGAAGTACATTACATCTTCAAGAATTGAAAAAGATATTTGATTACATGGGCTAAAGAAGAAGACAGAAGAGAATAATGATAATCTCAAACTCAAGAATTTCAATGCAAAAATGTACTCAGTTTGAAAGATATTATAATTAAAGTTTGAGCATATTACAAAAATGAGCATTTTTCCTTGTGTAACAACATCTCACATCATTCAATATAGTCCTCCTATTCAGCAACTAAATACTGCAAATTCTGCAGAAATACATTCTGAAACATATCAAATGCAAATGCATGTATAACAAGGCACAACGAACACCCAGCCACCATTTTCGTGTCCTTGGAAGGAAAAATTAGACACTGTCATCCCATCAGCAAGAAACATCTTTTCCGAAGAGCCCAGTAATTGCAGCAGCTGGATCCTTCTGCTTAACGAGGGACTCCCCAACCAAAACCTGTTCATAGATGCACAAAACATTTTCACCAAAGGGATTCGATTCAAATGACAATACACGCCAAACAGAAAAGAAAATGAGAAATTTAAAACTTTCCTTTGCATATTGTTGTGTTTATTTTGAATGAGTGTCTAATCTTACAGGAACTCAGGGTTCGAAGAGGGACTGTGACATTTGGGTCTATTATATGCGATTTTACCTTATGTTTCTGTTAGAAACTTTTTCCACAAATCGAACCCGTGACATCTATGAATATAATCAATCATTTATGCAGATTTATGTCCCGAAGCCCATATAAACTGGATGCTACAATAAACCGAATAGTCCTTTTTGTATATATATGAGGATTTATGAGATAAAGAAGCCTACCGCTTTGACGCCAGCTTCTTGCACATAGGCAATGTCACTGGGAGTAAAAAGTCCTGACTCACCAACCACCTATAAGTGACAGCATTATTTGAGTTAACAAAGATGCACAAGAATTTTATGATCTTATGATAACAAAAAAGGGTCAGAAAACTCCAAGCACATTAAGGACGACGAAAAGGGTAACTCACAATGATGTCTTTTTCACGGATCCTTCGCCCACGATCACCATCAAGAAGCTTCTTTGTGTTACTTATATCGACCTCAAAAGTTTCTGCAAAGAGATTAAACAGAACTTATAACAGCCTCCTATTAAGAAAACTCAGCAGAGACAACATGAAGAAGAAAACAAATGGTTTAAAACTATGGACCTCTTGTTTTGCAAAATTTGAAACATAGTGGGAAAATGCATATGAATTAGTGAATACAAGTACCAAGATTGCGGTTGTTTATCCCGATAAGTTGTATTCCATCTAATGCAAGAACGCGATCCATCTCCCTTTCATCATGTACCTAGAAAATCAAGCAGAAGCAGGATGGGCGTCAAAGTAATGCAAAAATAGAAATATTCTCAACCAAGGGTTATGAAGCATACTCTCAATGTGTCCCAAAACGGAATATTCATAGAGAATGAAAACAAACAGACCTCAATAAGTGGTGTCAGCCCAAGCAATTTGCAGATCTTAACAAAGTATTTGATGTCACTATCTGGCAAGACGGCAGCAATCAATAATATTGCATCTGCGCCTTTTATACGAGCATAATATATTTGCCACGCATCTATGACGAATTCTTTGCACAAGAGAGGGCACTGCAATTCAAAGTTATAAGAAAAGTATTATCCTACAATTGTTGTAAGTATATTATACTAAGTGGCATGAATTATATCCACACATCCCTACTTTCTTTCACATAGTAGGGGTGTGTATGATGAAAGAGAGGATAAATATACATTCACAATTAAATAAGGAAAGTTTTAGAGTAAATAGATACATACAACTAGAAGAAAATACCTCGACTCCTGCGTTTCTTATAGCCTCTAAATTGTCGAAGCTTCCCTTAATTGGTAATCCAGGAAAAAAAATCACATCAAGCAGAGCAAATAAAGGGAAAAAAATGGAAAGGTATATTTCGAGATAGAACAGAAAGAACTTGCGTTAGGTCTCAAAAGTGATGAAATTCTCACCTGAAAGTACTTTTCGTCTGTCAGAACACTGAGACATGCAGCCCCGCCTCTTTCATAAGCCTTTGCGATTTCAACCTGCCATTGCGGTTATTTAGAGTAAATAATGACCACGTTGAAATAAACATCAAATTCCTGAAAAATGATGGCCCGCATGATGATCAGACGACTAAGCATCCTTAAAGCAGTACCACAACCCAAACCTTGTTTTCCATGTTGTAAACTCGTTTAGGCTTTACCTTCTGAAAAATGAAATCCCAAAACATGAAACTGTTTTTCCTTAAGCAGGGTCATATGCCTTACAGGCATATATTTGTCTATAGAATGACTGTTTGAATAAAGACCGGACATCAAAAAACAATTATAAAGTAGCTTACAATAGAACAACAAGGAAACGCAAGAGTAGATTTTAACCACGAAAAGGAAGGCACATGTGGATAGAAACTCACGGGATCAAAATCTTCTCTCAAAACTCCTCTGCTCGGAGAGGCCTTCTTTACTTCAGCAATCAAGCCAGGCAGGCCAGTTCGCAAGTACGATGCTTTAAGAGCTCCAACAAAATCTCTAACCGGCGGAGCTTTCTCAAGAGCTTTTCTCAATGAAAAAAGTGGCATCTTCTCCTTCATCTGCAAAGCATGTCACAACATTAAAGAGAAGGCCATAAAAGTACGAAAAATCTGACACGTACTAAGCCAAATTCAAATCTGAGAGTAACGCTACCTGTGAAACTACCACGTCCTTGTACCATATGATCTCTTCAAGTATATTAAGTGGAGTATTTCCTTCATTTTGTATACGAAATTCAAAGGGACCAACATAGTGCAGAGGAGGCCCTGTTGTTGGCTTCCTTCTAATTTTTATACCTTGCGTAGCTGCAAGTTCATTTTGAAGCACCCCAACTTCCCATTCTTTAACCTTAAGTAAGTCTTTTTCTGATACATTAGGTATGGGTGAGAGTGCAGGATCCTCATTACATTCAGACTACAAAAGCAGAATAAAGGCACGTCAGTTCGTCAAGCATACAATGAAAGTCTCAATTGAGAACTATAGCTTTTACACCCTTTATTCTGGTACAAATAACTCATTGCATGAATTAATAGAGAATTAAGAACTAAAAAAACAACATGCACACGTATTCCCTTGCAGAATTAAAACAAGTACAATAAAGATCTCGGCTTGGTCTTACCTGTAGATCTCAAGTAAAAAGGCTGTTTATTGATCAATAATGTGCTTAGTTTCAGTATCAAGGATCATTGTACAAACACTTATATACCTCCGACTCCAAGACATGGGAACTAACGCACATCCTCTCATTTTTGAGCGATTAAAGCAAAACCAAGAGCTAGTAGGGGTTGCTATTTGCCAGGATCAATAGAATGATGCTAAAACGAGTCCTAACCCTATAGAGCGAGTTTGATACATCAACTTTCATATATAAATCTTTTTTACCAGTCGAATACGGTCATAGGAGATGAACCTTGGCTTCCTCAACTAAAAATTGCCACTAGTCAATATGGGACTATTAGTTCCGTTTCATGGCCACATGCAGTATGCTGAAGCAGAAGCAAGCTGCAATCAAACTCTTTCAGAGCTATGGACATAGGCATATCTGATTTATGAGTTACTCAGTTTCACTAAAAATGTATAGGGATCGGTTCTTGTTGACAATCAACGGGCTCATCGCAGTCTCAGGCTTGAGCATTAATCTAAATAGTTTCGCTGTCCAGTTACACTTAAAAAAAAGCCTCACTTTAGGATAGACCTTCACATGTGTATCTTTGGTTTTAAGCAAAAGATACGAATACGGCACGACTCAAAATCCAGAATTTTGGGTCTTACGATACATGTCACTGGAGCTTTGGCAGAGCTTTACAGACATATATGAATCTATGAAAATGCTTAAAACCAGTTATCAAATAGATTCAACAAAAGTTCATTCTTTTCTCACAAACATAAGCAATATAAATTCTCCCCTAAAAAACTACTAGCTTCCCGGACGATGATACCGCAATAGGAAAAAGAAAACAGTGAAAAGCAGGTAAAGAGAGAAGCAAATAGATACCTGTTGAGCCATAATGGTCAAGTTGGAGAGTCGGGCCACGGAATTATGTCCCAATGGGATTGGGTTAAAGCTGGCAGGTTTGGGTGTGAAATTGAGAAGAAATTGATTGGAGAAAATCCTTGGTGATGTTCTAGCAGTCAAGGACATTGCATTTTCCATAATCCAATAAGCTTTAACTCAACAATGGCTGTTTACAAAACGGCAGTGTGAAAAGGGGCGATAAAATCCGAGAGTAACATGAAACTAGCAATAACCGAGCAGTACACCGAGATTGAACACAAAAATAGGTCTTGAAATCGATATACTAACTGAAATTCATGAAGTGAACTTCCCGACTAAGAATAATGGTTCTAAACGGAGGGAAAGTTCACAAAAACTTACCTTGAAACGGAGCTAAACACTGATATTCGGAACCAAGCGGGGGAACTTCTGTGCAATGTTTCGTAAAAATCTGCTCTTTAATACTCAGAAAAAAATTATTTCTAAAAAAGAAAACAGTTGCAAAGAAATGGAGTGAACGTGAAAAATCAAAAGAAAAAGTGTCCTTCCAAAATCAACGAGAAATGGAGGTAAAAAGAAGAAAAGAAAAATAAAGGAAAAACATGAACATGAATCTAAATAGAGTTATTTTCTTAATGGATGAATATAAGTAGAAAAAATCTGTCCAAACGCACATGAACATGAATCTAAGATTTTTTTTTTTCTTTTTTGATAATTTTTTTTTTTTTTTTTGAAAGGTAAATATTGATAATTTCCCCCTAATTTTCGGTACTCGTTTGCTTTACTTGTTTATCAGATCAGAAAGCACAACCAGCTGAAAGTTAATTGATTTACTTTCCAAGTACTGAATCATTATTACATTGTAGTCCTAGCCAAAAAAAAGGTGAATCTTGAAGCATTTGTTGTCCATTTTATATGACTTTTAATTTGGATGTATAGAACTTTGCTCGAGAATTTAACCCTTGGAGTAGACATTGTTTTCATCATTCAAGAATAATAAAACTTCAACATCCATACAGAAAAGTCTGAAGGGTATATAGTCGGGTCGATTGTGGTTCCGGATACCTACCTGAGACTCTTTAAAGGGTAACCAAAACAAAGTACAGAAAAAGACATGATTCCCTCTTAAAAAACATTCTGGTGCGAAAATGCAGGCGTCGGTCAGTCACCAAAGAATACAATACCCCTAGTAATAAATCTGAGTTTTAATCTATCTGTACTCAGAAGCACTTAAATATTCGCCATGTTCTTCAAAGTATTCGATCATACGCTTCAAGAATTTGTCCCCTGTCACTGTCTCCGTGTCGCAGACAACGCAGCACTGTCGCCTTGCACGTGTCACTGCTACATTCATTCTTCGCCTGTCACTCAAGAATCCCACCTCTTTCTTTGAGTTTGATCTGACCATTGATATGACAATGGCTTCTTTCTCTCGACCTTGGAACCCATCAACGGTTGAGATCTCCACGTCTTTTAGCTTATTGTCATTGCTTCTCAACATCTTCAATGCCACAACCTACAAATATATACACCGAGTTATATCTATTCAGGACCGTGTAGACCGACCAAGGCGTTGCCCCTAGTGTTGAAACGTGTTGAGGCCCTCTCTGAGGGAAATTCTACTACGGGTGTGTCCCCAATGCGATCCACTAAAATGCAATCAAAACACGACAAGTGGCCTGATTTTGATGTGTGTTTGTGGTGACCCCTTGTTTATGAGCTTGTTTCTTTGTGTTTGATACCACGTGTCATGTTTTGATTGCATGATAGTGTATCTCCTCGTTGAGGACACTCCATTGTAGAATTCCCCCTTCCCTAGAGGTTCTAGGTTCTAGGTTTGAGTCTCGCTATATGCAAGAATTTATTGAGTCCTCTATACGGGGTAATAAGGTCGACGAAAAGTGTGGTACTTGCTATTTTATTTGAAAAAATATCGAATTTACGATACCTGAGCTGCGTATGGTGTAATAATTCCAATGTCCGAAGCTTGGACACCACTTTCAACAAGTCTTTTCGTGTGGGCTATGGCAACCTCGGCTTCTCCCTCGTTCAACGTGCTATCTTCTTCATCTTTCTTTTCCTCCATGTCACAACTGTAATGTATCAGACAACATCCAAGATAACAAGATAAGTACATAAAAGAACCTTTTTTTTTTTTGCCAACTTCGAGATTGATTTGAGTTTCTTTAATCATATAGTCTCACCCAGATGTGTCGATAAGAATAAGGGTTGGCTCTGTAACAGATGATTTTTTCACGTCATCAAGATCATACAGCGTATGTGCAGCAACACTCGGGTGGGCTTTGATCTGTGACAATACCATTCCAACACGCGACAAGATATGTATATAAGTAAAACCACGACAAGATATGAACGCTTTAGTAACTACGCTACCTTACTGTCATAGAGCTCTTCTGAAGACCAGTTCATAATAAGTTCATGCATCCGGTACTGCACTGTCAGCATCGACGTGATTTCATCACCGTACAGGTCAGCAAGGCGTTCAAAAAGGGTTCGGCCAAGCCCTTTTTTCTCGGCTTCAACGCTTTGAATAGTTGGTGGAAGTTGGAGATGATCACCTGCTAGAATACACCTTGATCCCTGATACGTCACACCGGTATATATATATTAGCAAAAGCCCATAATTACCCTTGTGGAGAAAAATGTGAAGTAATATACCTTAAGCAAAGCAATCCAGCAAGCGATTTCAAGTGCCTGTGCAGCTTCATCTATGATAACTAAATCAAAAGAAGTCTTGTCCAACATTCGAGTCAATGCGCCGGTCAAGGTAGTCAACACGACATCTGCGTTTTTTATCACATCAGTCACTGCAAGCTGTTGCCTTTTGTGTTCTTCTTTTGAAAGTGTCTTTAGCTCCTTCCTGATATCCCTTTTCGCGTTTCTATCTTTCGCTTTCAACAGTTTCCCGTTCAGTGCCTGCACAAGTTCACTATACACGAAATAAACAAACAAGAAATGCATAAATTTAGCATAAATGTCCTTAATTTAAAGCAAACTATAACCCATCAAGCCCCTGCCGTTTGTTATGTAAAACAAAATTCAAATTAATCAGTTAAAAGGGTGTATGCTCGTAACCATTTTGGTTCCAATTAACAATATTTTTTTACCTTGATCTCCTTTCGGATGTCTTTAGCAAGAGCACTATTATCGCCACGAAGAACCTGAAGTATGAAACGAAAACACAAGTATATAGTAAAAAGGTAAAGAACAAGGATTCAACATGCATATAAAATTGCATAAGAGAATACCATCTGGCAACCATGTATGAAAAGATGAAATCTTTACATGCAAGTCACGAGGAAGCCCTATGTGTTTAAATACTCGTGTTACCTGTGCATCTAAAGCGCTATCCAATACTTGAGGAAGTAACCGCGCGGGATGCCCCATTCTCACCAACTTCACCCTAATCATAAAACATATAATTCAAATGATTACCAACTCAAAAGGTGATGCAAAATGACACAGGAACAGCAAAGCGCCTACAAAGTTGCTCGCTTTTAAGCTGATTATGGAAGCTGCGGTTGAAACAAAACACAAAGTACCTATGAGGAACAAGTCGTTCAACAATATTATCAACAGCAATATTTGAAGCAGCACAAGCTAAAATCTTCGAACCACGTTTCACTTCCTGTAAAATTATCTCCACCACTGTAGTAGTCTTTCCGGTTCCAGGAGGCCCGTGTAACAAGAATACATCCTTGGACGACAAGGCCTTTGAAATGGCATCTTTCTAGAAAAAGTGAAAAGAAAAAAAAAACATACTCCAGTTTAGAGCCGAGTTTATAGCTAAAAGGCATCATTTGAGAAGGGGAACGCAAAGAATGATGTATAATACATAGATTCAGGGGAAATCCACATGTAAAATTAAGCAAATATACAGAATCAAACCGTCCTTCCAAACATCACGTGCAATGATAACTAGACAAAGCATAGAGTAGGCATAACGTATAGGACCTGAGAATGATCAAGATTAGAATTGAACAAGGTGAATGTGACGTCTTTCTTGGATTTCGTAGGTGATCTCTCTCCAAATAATATCGGAACCATATCAGCAGAAGCTCCCTGTTGCACTCCTTTACTCAATTGTATCAATGTGTCTTTCATCCGGCGATATGTTACCTATAGAAGTCATTTCAGCAGGAATCAGTTTCAGTTTATCAAAACAATATTTTTTCTTCTCTCCACAAGCAACAAATGTTTGTGAAACTACGGCAACTGGTATATCAGTAACCCTACAGAATCATCACAAGAACAAGTATGTATGTTTGAAAAATTCAACGTTGAGAAATAACTAAGATAAAGACTGTGCTTATATTTACCTCATTTGCCACTTTCTCCAGGCGTAACGGACTATTCAACCCATCTTCAGGAATATCGTCAAATGCCACTGTAATTGACACATCCTGACCAGCATAATAATTTATCCATTTAACTTCAAGAGCATATGAAAGCAGTGCAATTACAAGCAGCTTTGTTTTACGATGTAATGACTCGATCAGACGAATACCTTAAGCCGGTAGACGACTCCCTGACCAAGGGCAGGAGAGCCTGGATCAGCCTTGTTTGGCTTCATAATCACGACGTCATGTGTACCGAACTGTGAATGAGGATTAAGAAAAGTTGAGAAAGAAAACAATGTGAGAAGAAAAAAATACGAATGCAAGGAACCAAATCTGATGAAACACTTATGCAAAAACATTCACATCTTTATAATCCTGCTACAAGCCTTGCAAATTCAAGTAAAGATTACGAATGGCAGCATTTTGATAGAGAATATAGATGCAATGAGCAACTTACTTTGTGAGCAGGAAGCACGTCTCCTTTATTGGATTGAAGCTCAATAAGAGACTTTCCCATCAACCCTGTCTGAAAATTCATCCACAAACTTCACTCCTTGATAAAACCCCACACAAAAACTAGACACTTAAAGTCAATCAAACCACATGATACTCTGTAAAACACACACTGACACACACAGATGATACAAATACCTGAATGTCTACACACTTCAAATTGAAAATGGTGGAACCTTTCTTTAGAGCAGCATCCAAAGTCCTTGTTGCCCCGGACTCAGTTGAAGCTTGTATCTCAGCTTCCTTAAACAAATAAGAATCCAAGTGCAAGTTTAACAGAAAGGCACACAGCAATAACCACTATATTATATATTCATCAAGATTATCTAAAATTGAGAGGAAAAAAGCAGCCCACTTTCCAAAAGACAGAATCTTTATACCATTTCAAAAGCTTATCGAAAATGGGTAGGTGAATATGGAGGAAAGTAGAACCTTCAAAACAAATGTATGGCTCAAACATTTGGAAATTTTAAGAAAGTAAGTAGTAGGAAATGTAGAACCTTTTCCATGTCGATCAGAGGACCCATGAGGGACACGAATTGGTCCAGCGTTATAGAAGAAGTCTTCTTCTTCGTCGTCTTCATGTTGCCTTTCTCCATTATCGACTTCTGCAGTTTTGCAGCTAGCACTAAGCCTTTGTGTTTCTTTTTTTTCCCTAGTTCCCTTTCCCTACTTCCCTTTTTTCCTTGCTTCAAAGCCGTCTTCTTTTGTTTTGTTTTGTTTTTAAATCTTTGGCACAATTAGACTACAATACCCTTTTCTATAATTTATTAAATCAGAACATTAAAGGCATGTTTGATAGGTAAAAATAAAAAATAAAAAAAAAAGATTTTAATTCTTTTCTTAAATTAGATATGTTTAGTTCACTAAGAAAAGAAAAGTCATTTTCTCAAATTGAGTTCATTTCTCAAAATCCTATTTTTTTTTCCTCAATTTTAATTCTCACCATATCCCAAAGAAAAATTTAGTAAGAATAGAAAAGTTTTTTTTCTTCCAATATTTTTTCTTAACCATGTTTTCTATTTGTGTTTTCCATGATCGTTTTTCATAATATGAATTGCTTGAATTTATTTTTGTCGCTAGCGTTAGACACAATAGTTTATTTATTTAATTATGATTCGTATATTTTATCTAC
Organism: Gentiana straminea; assembly: GCA_036785695.1. Classification (NCBI taxonomy): domain Eukaryota; kingdom Viridiplantae; phylum Streptophyta; class Magnoliopsida; order Gentianales; family Gentianaceae; genus Gentiana; species Gentiana straminea. The sequence continues at coordinate 744,774 of JAVUPR010000160.1, forward strand.
AACAATCTTTGTATCATTTTATATTTATTTTTTTTAGTATGTGAGGTAGAAATTTTTTGTAATAGTTAGCAAAAATTACCTCAAATGCAATTTAATTAAAAATTGTAAATTTTTTTTTGAGAGAGTTAGTATATTTTTTTACAATATATTTTTTACGACAATACAATTTGAATAAGCAAGAAAAGATCGTAAATGCTTTTTTTTCTTAGTTGTTTTCTCTCTACCAAACAACATACGTGAGAATCGGGTATATTCTCAAAATCTTTCCTCTGCATAACCAAACAGATACAGAGAAACTGCTCTTTTCTTTTCTCAGCTTTTCTTTTCTCATGTCTATTCTCAACACTTTTCTTTTCTTAACTTTTCTGTGTACCAAACGTACCCTAAGTAGATATTAAACATGCTTCGGTGAGAATAAATTATATTATTTTATTATCAATTCTCATTTCAAAAAAAAAAGATAACCATTTCTATTCTCAGCATCTTTTCTCTGCATACCAAACACAAACTGAGAATTTATTCTTTTCTATTCTCAGCTTTTCTTTTCTCATCTCAGGTCTTTTCTCATCACTTTTCTTTTCTCTATACCAAATGTGCCCTAAATTCATTGAAACTTAAGTATGATTGGTAGAACTAAGTTATGTTGCGCTATAAGAGAGGCATCAAAACCGACTATGAGTCAAAAGTGATTATCAAATTATGAGAGACAACGGTGATCATCAGTTATATTGAGAAATTAGAAATGACTATCAAACGAATCCATCTATGAAAGATGATGAGAGTCACTTTTAGAATCTTGTGGTATTAAGACGTTATCATAATCGATTATCAGTTGAAACCAGAGACATTAGAAACCGACTATCAAATAAATCTAAGTACCGTGTATCGAGAGACATTGAGAGTTCAAGTATAAAATCTTTTTTAGTGTGACACCATAATCCTATGATATTAATTAATGATTTTTTTTTTAGTGAGAACGATCAACTTTTATTGCAAATAGAAGAAAAAAGTTACATCAGTTCCAACATAGGCTACATCTTACTGTTGGAAATATGTCTTAAACCTAATCGGGTGGACCGGATCCATGATAGTGATTATGGTTGATGAGATCTATAATCACTATAACAAGTTTGGTACTTAAATGTCACTAATCTTATGTATTGTCAAATGGGACATTGATAGTATAATCAGACTAGTACGTATTGGATGTCTTCTATCTTTTAGAAGATAGGGATAGATCTCGTCTATCGAAGTGTAGGGACACTTGGACTGTACGTGGACGTGTATTAGAGAATACGTACGTTAGATTGACCCACTTACATTAAGTGTCACACTATGTGGCGGTTGTGTAATTATCCTTTTGACCGGAGTCTTCATGCAATCACGGTGTGGATTGTCATGCTTTGACACTATTGAGATTTCCCCTAGCCACGGGGCGATCATGCGATAGTGATTGGGTATGATATTGAAGCATGCGGAGTATACATGATTGGTCGTCCGGGAATCGCGTATCCTATGATTGGGATCGAATATCCGAAATGGCCTTCTTATAAGGAATGTCTAGCTCTCGAGAATCTTTGTAAAGTGGGAGAAAATGTGTTATTCCGAGAGAACATGATATCCAAATTATAAGATACGATCGTTAATGTATTGACACTCGAGATACGATCGTATGGATATTATTTCAGCGATATGATTGTAAGTTACACGGTAACTGCTTCACATGAAAGGTAGTAGTCATTGCTTTGACTCTTCTGATGATTGGGGGTCACGGTGTGTTGCTAGACGCTATCCCGTGATCGTTAGGTATGAAGGGCATCTTAGTAAATTGCACTTCGTGTCTACGGCCAACATATTCGGAAGTCTATCGGGTCACACACATATGAACATCGAGTCGGATTAAAATGCGGTTATAGTTGATAACCAAATAAGGAAAGTTTATCTCTAGACTATAAAGGTTATAGTGGTAAATTAATATGGTGATATTTATTTATTATGAATAAATAAAATACAAGATATTAATTATATAAAAATTATATTAATTAAAGAATGTTCCGGAAGCCAATTAATTGGCATTTGGGGCGCCACATATAAGTGTATAAGATACACTTGGATTGTGCACTTTAATTAATAAGATTACCATAATATTAATATAAGATATTAATTGATTTTGGAAAAATAGATTTATGGTAATAAGATAATTATATTCAATATAAGATATTAGCAAAATTAATTATAATCAATGAGATAAATCAATCTAGAAGATTTTTCTTATTTTATTAGGAAAAAGTTTTCTTCTCCTCCACACCATATGGGGCGCCACCTTCTACTATAAATAAGAGGTGGGTGTCAAGCTCTTTTATACATCACAATTGCAAGAGCTCATACTTCTTGTGTAAAATAGAGAGCAACCTATAGTGAGTTTGTGAGAGGAAAAAGGCTGGTCTAGCAACCGGAGTTTTCCAATAGCAATCCAAGGAGGATTCCGGTGAGGAGTTCATGTGGATTTGCGATAGAGGCCGGACACGTGGACGGCTCGCGCACTGTACTACTCTCCGTTGACGGTCAAAGCGACGATCTTATAGATCACTGAGGTATAACCGTCAAACTACTTAACGTGTTTATTGCATTAAACGAAGAATGATCTAGTAAAAGGAAATCAAATTTTAAATTCCGCTGCGTTAAACTAGTGATTTCCTTACACTTACAAGCCCAAGCTACTTTCAAGTTCCTCAGCTTATTGAAAATAGTAGAAATAAATGCAAAAACTGGTGGTCGTTCCTCACACCTTTGGTGTGTCATCTGGTTTCTCCAAAACCACAAGCCATGCACAGTTTCTCGAAAAATATACGACCAATTCCTCATGTGGGAAGGTCCAGTGAGGTTAGCCTTAACCCATTCCCCGATGGTGGGCCGGGAAAAGAAGCCAAGTTGAGTCGGTTCATGTAGCGAATTCCTCCAGATCAGGTTCGCCCACCTGCAGTCTCGAAGAGCATGTAAGGACGATTCCTCGTCCTGGTTACACAACACACAGATTGGCGACGTACAAATTTGTCTCCTCCAAAGCAGCCTAAGGTGGGTAAGGCCTCATGTTGAGTCTGCCATAGCATAAAATTGAGCTTATATGGGCCCTTCAACCTCCAAATAAGGTCCCAGATGTTATCCGGTAGTCCATCCGTCTCAGTATCTAGGAATTGGTAACCTTGCGCAACAGAATACCGATCATTTAAGGCACCCTCCCACGTAATGGTGTCATTAACCACGGAAAAGCCATCCTTCAAATGAGAAGCATTCAGACCAATTGAAGGTGTGGGAATCCGTAGCAGCTGGTGTAGCAAAAGGGCTACCGTATTTTATAACAAGAGTTTTAACCCACAAGGAATGGTCATCAGTTATAATCTTCCAGACCAGCTTTCCTAGAAAGGCCACATTCATCAGATGAGGGTTCTTGAACCCAAGACCCCCCTGCTCCTTAGGTCGGCAAATATTCTGCCAAGAAATGTAGTGCATTTTTCTTTCGTTTTGCTCTTCTCCCCAAAATAATTTTCGACACAGTTTATCGATCTCATACAGCACACCAGCATGAATCTTAGTTGCCTGCATCACATAATATGGATGGGTGGCCAATGAGGTCTTAACCAGAATCATCATACCTGTCTTTGACAAAGCTTTGATCTTCCAGCTAGACAACTTTTTTCTCATTTTATCAACAATAAAACTGTAAGTGGCGTTGGTAGTCCTATGGTGGAGCATAAGAACACCAAGGTATTTACCCAGGTCATACGCAGGTTGCATCTCCAAATTCTGACTGATAGAGCTTCTGAGTTGCTGGGAAGTATTTTTTGAAAAAATGAACTCTAGATTTTTGTGTGCTCACCTTCTGTCCAGAGATCGCACAAAAGTCATCCAGAACGGCCTTGATAACATCAGCTTGGTTCACTGTCGCTGCCCCAAGCAAAACCAGGTCGTCCGCAAAAAACATATGGCTCAAGGATGGGCCAGATCTGCTTACTTTCACCAGTTTCCAGTTTCCAACCTGCAAAGACTTAACAATCTTCTGACTAAGGACCTCCATGTAAAGAACAAATAGATAAGGGCCAAGAGGATCCCCTTGTCTAAGTCCCCTCATGGGTTTAAACATGCCTAGCTTCTTACCATTCCAGAGGACTTCAAGCTGAGAAGTTTTAAGACCAAACATAATTAAATGTACTAGCTTACTAGATAGACCAATTTTGTTCAGGATCCTCTCCAAGAAAGTCCATTTGATTCTATTGTAAGCCTTCTTCAAATCGATCTTAAGCATCATATTTCCTTTCTTCTCATTCATGTGTTTCAAGTAATACAAGACTTCCTGAACAAGTAAGACGTTATCGACCCCTCTCCTATCAGGGACAAAAGCAGCTTGTGTGTGGCTCACAAGATTATCAATCACCACTTGTGGGACAAAAGAAGACAATGATGAATGTAACTAGTTGTGGGACATTACATAATTAGTGTTGCACATGGATATTCCAATTTATAATATAAGCTACCTAGCAAACAATGCAAACAATATTATTTTTGATATAGTATTTTTTATACAGCTTTATTTCTTGTCTAAATTCCACACCCCACCCATCTTCTTCTTCCTTCCTTGGCTGCCCAGAAAAGTCTATCTTCCCATTTCCTCGGTATCAGCTCAACCCAAATTATCCGATTTAGGGTTGAGGGTTACCACGTCTTGTTGAAATGTCTAATCCATTTAAGCTTTTCTCCATTTTATTCATAAAATATTTTGAAAACAATTTTATATATACATAGTTCGTCGTGGATTGAGCTTGGATTTCTGAGATCGAAAGGTTTACTTGGTGGGTCTTCAATCTTTACCAAAGCCTGAAGTGTATGCTCCCTAATTTTTCTTATCTTTTATTTTTTACATTAAAAATTGTTAAAAAGATTGGACTTTGTGGATTTTGACCATCATTTGCTTGCTAATTTTGATGTTTTGCTGCGTTCATCTGTTTGTTTTGTAAATAAGATGCTCAGATATTGGTTTGTTCTTGTGGGTGTGATTTCTTTAGCTCAAGAAGATTTATAAAAACGAGCTTAAAAGGCTTTGTGTTTGCTTGAAGGGTTGTTTTAATGGGGAACTGTTGTGCGGTACCGAAAACGTCTGATGAAGATGGAAAGAAAAAGGGCAAAACTAAACAAAATCCTTTTGCCAATGACACTAAAGCTGGAAATGTTGAGCACAAATTTCATGTGTTGGACAACCCGACAGGCCGTGAAATCGATCTGAGTTATGAATTGGGAAGAGAGCTTGGGCGGGGTGAATTCGGCGTTACCTATTTGGCTACTGAGAAATCTACTAAGGAAGTTTTTGCCTGTAAATCAATATCGAAAAAGAAGTTGAGAACGAAGGTGGATATCGATGATGTGAGGAGAGAGGTTCAGATCATGAAGCATCTGCCTCAACATCCGAATATTGTTACCTTGAAGGATACGTATGAGGACGACAATGCAGTACACATAGTTATGGAATTGTGTGAAGGAGGTGAATTGTTTGATCGAATTGTTGCCCGAGGCCATTATACAGAGAGGGCAGCTGCCGTTGTAACTCGCACAATTGTTGAAGTTATTCAGGTGGTGATATTGTCTTTGTTTTAGTCTTGTGATTCATTTGTCATTAACTGCTGCATTTTGGGCTTATTATGACTTGTTCTTTGATGTTTGAGCACTCACAGTAGATTGTATGAATGATAGTAAATTTGTATTGCCAGGAGAACACAATCAAATGCCCACTAAAAGCCTAACAAGTAACCAGGGGTTTTTGTTGGAACAATATTCATTTTATGATGATAACCATAGTGTAACATGAATGAGAAAATAAAGCAGACAGTAGCAGGGTTTTTCATGGTGTTCTGACTTATTCCGCCAGATTGATTTTGATGATTGATTATGCTATACTCTGCCCTGATTTTAATTTGAAATCTGTTGACTCGTAGGCGTAGATTCTGTTGCGTTTTCTAGTAAGAATAAGATTAGTAGTTGCTTTTTTTGTGTGTGTGTGAATGTGAATGTAGTAGGAAGCCAGACTAATAATCCATCTATAACCTTTTGGATTTGAACTTTTTGTGACATTTTTCTTGTGTGTATGTGTGTGAAAGCAGTAGGAAGCTATACTTACAATCCATCTATGACCTTTTGGATGGGATTTGTGACATTTTTCCTTTCACACGTGAGATTAATCCATTCTTGGTTGTTTTGATCATATATTTGCCAACTGCAACTTCATTTCTCCAAATTTTTTTAGTGATTTTCCTTTGAGCATAACCTCATGCTATTAGTTTAAAATGGTTCCTATCATTGCAGATGTGCCATAAGCACGGGGTAATACACCGTGATCTTAAACCTGAGAACTTCTTGTTCGCAAACAAGAAAGAAACTGCTCCTTTGAAGACTATCGATTTCGGGCTGTCTGTGTTCTTTAAGCCTGGTAATCTTCTCCGAACTTTTCGTCAATTGCACCCTATGGTGGGTTTTTTTTTGTCCTTTCCAAAACCGCTAATATTTTTCTCTATGATTCTGGTGTGTTTTTCTTTTTGAAATAGGTGAGAGGTTTGATGAGATTGTGGGGAGTCCCTATTACATGGCCCCTGAAGTCCTGAAAAGAGATTATGGACCTGAAGTCGATGTTTGGAGTGCTGGTGTAATTCTCTACATCTTACTGTGTGGCGTTCCTCCTTTTTGGGCGGGTCAGTCTCCCTTTATGATATAAACTAAATGTCGTTGTTGGTCTTTTCTATTTGTTGAAATCATTATCTGGTGTCCTGTGTGTATACGTGTCGGATACATATGGATATGGGACACTCTACATAACCAAAGTATCCGTGCATCATAGATGCTCAATGTAGATTCTCGTTTTTCTTGAATGCCATATTAAAGCTTTTCTTTATGTGGTAATATCGTTTTTCTTGAATGCCATATTTCATAAAAGGGAAACTACAATTAAGGTGAATCTTTTAGTTGTTTAGCATAACAAAGGAAGTCTTAAGTATCACAAAATGGATTACGCTTGCTTTCATAACTTGTCTCTCGTGTTGTGTGATTTAGACATGAACTTTCTTGTGTAAAACGAGTACCCTTTTCCCTCGTAAAAACATTTATTCCTTGCAGAAACGGAACAAGGTGTTGCACAAGCAATTATTAAGTCTGTGGTCAATTTCAAAAGAGATCCATGGCCTAAAGTTTCTGATAGTGCAAAAGACCTTGTTAAGAAGATGCTGAACCCTGATCCCAAGCTCCGTCTCTCTGCTAAGGAAGTCCTCGGTATTGTCTATCCTCAGATATAAAAAGAAACCCGTTTTTTTTTTCCCATTAAAGTCGTGCCCTTTTAACCTTTGATTTCTATTACGGTGTAATGCAGATCATCCTTGGTTACAAAATGCCAAGAAGGCACCTAACGTTAATCTCGGTGAAGCCGTGAAAGCAAGACTGAAGCAATTCTCTATGATGAACAAGCTCAAGAAACGCGCTTTAAGGGTAACACGAGGAATTAAAAGGAAATAGATATATCCAGTTGTAAAGTCTTGGTATAACCTTATTATTTTCGTATTGAAGGTGATAGCGGAGCATTTGTCGGTGGAGGAAGCAGCCGGTATAAAGGAGGGGTTCCATCAGATGGATCTCGACAACAATGGGAAGATAGATATTAACGAGTTGAGAGGCGGTCTTCACAAGCTTGGCCATCAGATGGCTGAAGCAGATCTCCAGATTCTTATGGATGCTGTAAGATCAGATTCTTTAAATTTTTACAGTGCGGCTTTTATGGTTTTAGCTTTTTTTCGATTAGCGCCGGTAATGATCGAATTGATATATGAATTGAACAGGGAGACGTTGATAAAGACGGATATCTAAATTATGGAGAATTTGTAGCAATTTCTGTTCACTTGAAAAAGATGGGGGATGATGATGAACACCTTCAAAATGCATTCCAGTTCTTCGATCGAAACAAAAGCGGATACATAGAAATCGAAGAGCTAAGAGATGCTTTAGCTGATTCCAATGATGTTGATGCCAATAGTGAGGATGTAATTAAAGCCATTATCTTTGATGTCGACACCGACAAGGTTAGTGTTTGTTTCCAACATTAATTGATTCGTCTTTATTCTTAATCAATGAATAAATGACACTGACAAGGTTAGCATTGAGAATCTTGTGTATTGTGAGGCGAAAAGTAGGAGAGAGATAAATGTTGCGAGTAAATTGAATTAGGCGATCGTTATCGGCACCACAAAGAATCTAATCTCGTGGCATCTTATTCGACCTCTGGAAAGTTGAACGTAAGCTCAACATTCAATTTTGCATAGGTCGAATGTTTGTTTTCGACCCGTGTAAAGACGAACCTAGGCCGAAATATGGTGCCACGTCAGATTCGTTGTGGTGCCAATAACAATGTCGATTGAATTAACTTCTACAGTAACAAACCCTCATAGCATTTGCTTTGGGCGTGTGTTTAACAGATTCTCTATTTTACGGTCTCAAACGTCATCTTTGTTCTATTTTATAGAATCTCTATCTATTCAGTGTGAAATGCATCGAAATCTCTACGGCGTATAACTTAATCCGAGATTCTGTATTTTCACAGATCTGATTAGAGATTCTGTTGCAGATGATGATTTTTGATGAATCTGAATGATTTGTATCTCTATTTTACGAATTTACCTTGTTTTACGTCCGACGGTTTGCAGGACGGACGGATTAGCTACGAGGAGTTTGCGGCGATGATGAAGGCGGGTACGGATTGGAGAAAGGCATCAAGACAATACTCGAGAGAACGATACAATAATCTTAGTTTGAAGTTGATGAAAGATGGATCTATAAACGTGAGTATGTGACAGATTACACGAATCGAATCGACACTCTGAAGAATACGAACTATTCTTGCTCGTGAGCAGGGAAACACAGAAGAATACGGTTTGTTCTGTCGATATCCTGGAAAATAGTGTACCACGAAGACGACTCATGATACCGAACTTTTGAGACCGCGACATGTATGTATATAAAAAGATAAAATATAATTTTCTCTTTTACATATACACGTGTTAATCTTTTGATTTATCAAATATTCCTCTCCCTCCACGTTCTTTGTATTTTAATTTTTGGTGGCTGAATAGGTGGTGAAGGATAGAAAGATAAAAAGTTTGCATTTGTTTTTCAAGCAATTTTTTCAATTAGTTGTAAAAGGATTTGTCTATTCAGGCTAAATCTGACGACGTATGGACAAAATTTGTAATGTTGTGATGCTTTTATGCAACGATATGTGATGTTTTTGTTATGATTTACGATGTTATGTGACGTAAAATGACGTCGTTTTGGTTGAACAAATGATCCTTTTACTAATGTGAGAAGGTAATAATTGGTTTAATGATCTTTTACTCTATTATTATTATTATTAATTATTCATCCACTGAAAGAATATTCACAATTATTACAGTTGAAAAGAAAGAAGACAACATGATTGAGTTGACAATGATTTGACAAGAAAATTATGGAAAATGGGCCCACCTAAACATGAATTTTCTTGAACAATCATTTGTTTTGAGGGTTAATTAAGGAAATGTTAAAACATTCCTAAAGAAAAATAAAAAAAATGAAAGTGTCAATTAGATGAACACAACAATATATATAGTTGCGTGATTGTCTTGGATTTAGAGTTGTTTGTCTCCATGTACATCTTTTAGCTAATCATTGCATGTTTTGTTTAATTAATTAATTAATTAATATGCTTGATTGGTTTTGATTAGATATAAATGGACATCATTTAGCTAATCATAATATACTTTCTACGATCATTGACGTGAGATGTATTCACAACATCCCGTCTTACATTTAACTTAATTTTCGATGCAAATCATCAAATATCCAGAAAGCTGGTCCTATCCTATGCTATGTTAAAGCAGGGAGCCTAACATCGATTGGTCGGACCGAACCATTTGATCGGTTAGTCGATCAAACGATATTAGTTGCTCCGTAAAGCTATGTTGAGAAGAAGTAAGGTACGAAAAGACATGAGGATACACGTGGCTATGATTTATATAATTCTAATACAAACAAATAAATAAAGGCTGTCTTGATTACTGCAATATATCTTGTCTTGTGCGAGTATGTATATAAATAAATAAGGCCATATTTCCAACAGCTACAATTACCTTACATCGCTTAAAGCTCCCACTTCTTGCTCTTCATTTTTCTCAATACAAGACCCCCCATTATTACATTTTAAAAGGCAAGCATTTCTATATCTCCTCCTCAGTCCTCATATATATATGTTAGTTATTTCTTATGCTTAAACTTTCTGCAATTGCTGTATATATATATATATATATCCATGCACTTTTGCTCATACTCACTGTCTGAATGTTATTCATATATATTACATTCGTTTTTCAGTTAATTGTTTGTTTATCTTCAGTTTCAGAGCTGAGCTCATTGGTTTCGTGAAGATTTTAGTTTTTTTTGCCTTTTTTTTTTTTTTTTTTTTTTGTGTGGAGATTTTGAAGCTCCCATTTTATTTCTTGCTGCTGCCTGTATCAAGTAAAGAACCCGCCTTGCATGAAATATGTTTTTTTTTTAAATTTTATTTTATGTTAATTGATAGATGATTCAATGCATCAGGCTGCCTACTTTTTACATCTTTTAATATCTCTGCAGATTAAAGCTTTTGTTTTTTTGTCTGTGTTATCTGTTAAATCAGAGTTTTTTATTTATTTATTTATGATAAATAAATCAGAGTTTTTCGATAGATGCCAAAGCCAAAGCTATCAACTTATGAGAAGATATTCTGTACCACACATTTTGTTTTGTTTTGTTTTTCCTAATAGAGTTCCAATAATTGATCGCCCCCTGTTCCCTTAGATCAGATTCACGGCTGCTATTTTTTTTTTCCCCTTAGTTTATAGCATGAAATCAAAGACTTAACTTTGTTGCACGAGTATGGATACGAGGTTCTGCTGATACGGGATTCACGGATGTGAGATTTTTATGAAAATTTATTAGGACACGGGTATATATAATGGGTGCATATGCGTAAAAATATAAAATATATATGGACCAAATTGTACGTAATAAAACTATAAGGATCAAATATACAAGTATTAACACACGCAAAATAAAACCATTTTTTGGTTGTTCTTTCCATTTCCGGTGGTTATGAATATGCATATTCGAATTGTTTTAAAATTTACGAATTTGTGCATCCTAAGCATCCAATGCGTATCCGTGTCGCATCTAGGCAAAAGTATTCATGCATTATAGGGTGCAGTTTCATTCTCCGGTTTATTATGAGAGGTTGTTTGTTAGAATTGATAGCATTAATTAGTAGATTATGCTGATTTGTAGAATATTTGATTAGTCACGTTAATCAAATCGTGGTTTGGTTAGGAGGATATCTCGTTGTTGATTCTTTGTACAACTATATATATTCCGAGACATACTGTGAATACAAACAACATTCGATTTTGAGTATATTTCATGCTTTTTTTGTTTAATTTTGCAGTTTCTTGGTAAACATCTTCAAGGTCAGCCAAAATGACGGTAACACCGGCGATTTCCATCGAGAACGGAAACCTTGTAGTTCATGGAAAGACCATTTTGACAGGAGTGCATGATAACATCTTGCTGACTCCGGGTTCTGGTGTTGGTCTTGTTGATGGTGCATTTATTGGTGCCGCTGCAGAACACAGCCAAAGCCTGCATGTTTTTCCTGTAGGAACCTTAGAGTAAGAAGCTTTAGCTCTTTCAGATTGATTATAGTTGATGTGTGTTTGGGAGATGTCCACAATGCAGATATATCGGTATAAAACACGAGTCTTTACATGTATTTACGAGATACGCGTAAGGACTTGCATGCCTTTACGTGCTTTAAACTGATATCTGCATTGCGGACACCTAACTTCAGAGCTTCCTGCAAAACGGTGTTTCAAAATGTAGATTTGTTTTCTTAAATTTGTTTTTGCATTAGGGGTTTGCGATTCATGTGCTGTTTCCGTTTCAAGCTATGGTGGATGACTCAAAGAATGGGAACTTATGGGAAAGAAATTCCTTTGGAGACTCAATTTATGCTCGTTGAGAGCAAAGAAAACACCGAAGACACGGGTGAAGATGCCCGTGTTCTATACATAGTGTTCCTCCCTCTCCTTGAAGGACAGTTCCGTGCTGTCCTTCAAGGAAATGACAAGAATGAGCTCGAAATCTGCTTCGAGAGTGGTGAGTCGTCCCTTCTAGCATTGACCAAGTTTTGCCCCTATATATGGTAAATACATACGAATTCGGGTTTTAGTATACATACATACCCTGCTTCACCAATCACGTCCAACCACGTCATCTGGTACTTACTTTTCTAGAGCTTAGAAGAGATATGTTAGAAATGACAGTGTCTGAAAAAAAGAACCAAAAAAAAACAACAACGTCGTTTTATGCGGTGTGATCTGATTGCAGGTGATAATTCTGTGAAAACAAACCAAGGTCTTCACCTTGTCTATATGCATGCTGGGACTAATCCATATGAAGTCATCAATCAGGCCGTAAAGTGAGCATTCGCACGTTCAAACTACTAACTAGCTTCGAAATTCGTTACGTCTTTTCCTGTATTATATATATATTGTGTCTTTGTATTGTAAATAGGGCTGTAGAGAAGCATATGCAAACTTTTCTCCACCGTGAACGGAAGAAGGTAAGAATCCATCGTTATCATTTCTGGTTTTTCTGTTTTGGTGTTAAGCATTTGATTCGTGTCCTTTTTCGTTCTGGTTTCTTGTACGTAGCTACCGTCATTTCTAGATTGGTTTGGTTGGTGTACATGGGATGCATTTTACACAGATGTAACTGCTGAAAATGTTGAACAAGGTTTGAAAAGGTAATAGCCGTTTTCGTGTTCTTTTTTCTGCTATTATGAATCGGTTTTTGGATGTCAATGTCGATGATTTGAAACCATTGCAGCTTATCCGAGGGTGGTACTCCTCCACGGTTCCTAATAATAGACGACGGTTGGCAACAGATCGGTAGTGGTGGCAAGGATAAAGGAGAAAACGGATGTGTCGTGCAAGAAGGAGCTCAGTAAGTTCGATTCCTTTCGAGTATATACTAATCCTCCATTCGATTCGAAATTGTATACTGATTTTGTTAGTACAAAAATATCGTTTTGTTTTACAGATTTGCAACTAGATTGATTGGAATTAAAGAAAACGCGAAGTTCCAAAAGAATAGGAGCGGTGAAGAAGATCATGGATCCGGCTTGAAGCACGTTGTGCAAGAAGCCAAACAACGCCGCCATGTTAAGTGAGTCCCCCCGGATTCGGATCACCGTGTTTTTGCGTAGTTCCTTTTTCATTGGCTTGTTTAATCTTTTGTTATCATTTCCGCGTAGGTACGTATACGCTTGGCACGCTCTAGCAGGATACTGGGGCGGAGTACAACCAGCTGGAGTCGGTTTGGAGCACTACGACTCTGCTTTAGCGTACCCTGTTCAGTCTCCCGGTGTCCTTGGAAACCAACCGGACATCGTTATGGATAGTCTCGCGGTTCACGGATTAGGCCTCGTGAACCCGAAAAAGGTCTATGACTTCTACAATGAGCTTCATGCCTACTTAGCTTCTTGCGGTGTAGACGGAGTTAAAGTTGATGTTCAAAACATTATCGAAACCCTTGGTGCTGGACATGGTGGTCGTGTATCCCTTACTCGTAGCTATCAACACGCTCTAGAAGCTTCTATCGCGAAGAATTTCTCGGATAATGGATGCATCGCGTGTATGTGTCATAACACTGATGGGATTTACAGTGCTAAACAGACTGCTGTAGTTAGAGCTTCTGATGACTTCTACCCGCATGATCCGGCCTCTCATACGATCCATATATCATCCGTGTCTTACAACTCGTTGTTTCTCGGAGAATTTATGCAACCTGATTGGGACATGTTTCATGTACGTAAACCGGATAATATTCGATTCATTATTCGTCGCTGAAGCATTTTGCGTAAAATTACTGCTAATGTTTACGTTTTTTTTTTCCCGCAGAGCCTTCACCCTGCTGCTGAGTATCATGCTGCAGCTAGAGCAGTTGGAGGATGTGCGATATATGTCAGGTAATACGAGCCCGGATCCTCTGCCGTGCACAACACACCACCGTACTGTGACTGCGGAGGATCAAAACGATGTCGTTTCGAGCCCGTTTCAACAAAGAAAATGAAAAAAGAAAGACGTCGTTTGATCCTCCACAGTCACAACACGGTGTTGTAGCACTGCAGAGGATCCAAACTCCAGGACTAAAAATTATTGTTCTTTTGCATCATGAAATGTAGTCAGTTAATGCGTTATATGCTCTTAATTTATTCAGTGACAAACCGGGCAATCATAATTTCGAGCTATTACGAAAGCTCGTCTTACCGGACGGATCTGTGTTACGTGCTCTTCTACCAGGCCGTCCTACACGTGACTGTTTATTCATCGATCCTGCTAGAGACGGAAAAAGGTTTAATTTGCTATATTCGTTTTCAGATATTCGTACGTACGTGTTGTGTTTCATCTCGGAGCTTATGATTTGATGCATATGCAGCTTGCTTAAGATCTGGAATCTGAATAAATGCAATGGTGTGGTTGGTGTATTTAACTGCCAAGGTGCTGGTTGGTGCAAGATTGTTAAGAAGACGCGTATTCACGACGCGTCACCAGGCACGCTTACGGGTTCGGTTCGAAGCAATGATGTTGATGCATTAGGTCAAGTTAGTGGATCAAACTGGGGTGGTGAAACAGTTGTTTATGCACATAGATCAGGTATTTTTTTCCGGCTCTTTTGCTTCTCGGATCTAGAATCAACTGTGTGAAAAGACGATTGTCGTTGTGGTGTCAAAACGATAGATTTAGTGTAATGTCAATAAAAGCAATTTTATTAACAAGTATTAGAACAAATGCTTAGTGTAAAGATTGATTGATTGATTTCAGGGGAGGTGGTGCGGTTACCGAAAGGAGCGTCATTACCGGTGACATTGAAAGTTCTTGAATATGAACTCTTCCATTTTTGCCCTGTGAAGGTAACTTGTGAACTACTCGATTACTATATTTTGAAGCTCATATTAGCTCGAATTATTATTCAAGTAACTCGATTCAAGCTCGATATTGAATAAAAAAAACCGAATCGAGTCTAACTCCTTTAGGAGTAACTCGGTTCACCACGCATATATATATATAAGATGCCTAACTGAAGGTTATATCTCTTTATTATGATACAGGAAATAGCAGAAAACGTCTCTTTTGCACCCATCGGTTTACTCAAAATGTTCAACAGCGGCGGTGCAGTGGACCAGATGGATGTTGAACTAAACGGGAAAATAACACTGAAAGTGAGGGGATGTGGACTCTTCGGTGCTTACGCGTCGCAACACCCGCTAAAATGCATGGTAGACGGTGAAGAGACTCCGTTCGGTTATGAAGACGCTACCGGTTTGGTTACCTTTGATGTTCCAGTTCCAAAGGAGGATATGCATAGATGGAACATTCAGATTCTAGTTTAGTCATCCTCATCGACGACTATTCATTACTATTACTAGTAAATTATCTGTCTAAGGTGTTTTGGAATGAATTTGAACAATGTACCATATATCGGTAGATCGAATTTAATTTTGCTCCGGTGCCCTCCACGTGCACTGGAATAATGATCTTGGAGCTCGTTCAATACAAACGTTCTCTTCTTCAGTTGCATTTGCATTCAGCGGACAGTCCGCGGTGAGCCGAAGCATGTGAAATCTTTACAATCGATCTTTCTTGAAATAGCAAGTGGTGATAGATTCACAGTAATCAAAGGACAATCACTATCTTTTTTGCAATCAGTAGTATAACTACTCTACTGATCAGTTAACATATTCCTCCTCCTTGTATTGAAAGCAGCAACTCGAGCTCGAGCTTGTTTGCTCATTTCAGTGAATATGTTAAGTAAAAGATAGTTTCATTAATTGATAGATTTGTGCTCCATAGCTACACCATTATATCAACCATATTGTTATAACTAACTACACATACTCCAAGAGAGAATCTAGTAAAGGATAATATCTAATCTATTTTATCCAGCTGTCCTTATCTATTCTTTTACAGCCACTCTCAAACGAACATGTGGAGTAGTCACATTGAGTTTGTCCCTGAATGTCAAAAATGATTCAATAGGCAATGCCTTTGTCAGGCAATCTGCTATCTGATCCTTTGTTGGCACATAACACACCATCAGTTCCTTGTTCAAAACCATGTTTCTGATAAAGTGAACATCCACCTCTATGTGCTTAGTTCTTGCATGATACACTGGATTTTGAGCTAGAGAGTTTGCTCCAGGGAATCGGGGTATCTAGTTCATTAATTTTCCTAAGATTGATACTATTATTATTAAAACCTAAAATAACAAAACGAAAAGATAAACTGGACAGAGGATTGTCAGTCCAAAGCCAGGAAAGATCGTTGCGAACATAACTAAACTATAAACGAGAAAAACAATAAAACAATAAAACGCATGATTATGACTATAGCGATTAAACATAGAACAAGCAATGATCCACCATCCCGCAACCCTTAATTTCCTCTCTAGATTATCTTATGATGATTTAATTAAAATTGTGATTCACCTATCAAAGGTATGAACTCCTAATCTCTTAGAAAAGTTCGTCTATCAATCTTTTATCTCTCGATCTTAAAGATTAACGCTTTCAAACCAAGGTGCAAGATTTCTCAATCTAACAATCTAGATATTCAACCTAATCAACTATCGTTACTTATAGGTTAAAAAGATCTATTCTTTCCTATGGTGATCTAGTGTTTACACCGATTCTCATCATATGGCAAACATCAATAGCAACCATCTCTCGATATAAATTGCATAACAAATAATCATGGAAAAGAAACAAACTTTTAATTAAACTCACAAAATATCCAAAGGAAGAAATAAAACGCTGCTGAAAAGTTTCTCATGCTTGCTCAAGGTTGCACAGCTTCAAGCCATCATCAAGATCGAACAAGAAGAAAGAAATAAAATAAAATAAAAAACTAATCTAACCCTCGGTCGACAGAGCACAAGGCTCTGCCGACCGAGCCTGCCTCTGCTCAGAATTTAGGGTTTTCTGGTGGCTACAGTCGAATTGATATGATATGATTAGGGTTGAGATAATGCGGCTATATATAGAATTTTAAGTCGGTTCCAGCATGTCGGCCGCGGACGCCCGTCCAGAGTGTTGGACGCCCGTCCACTCTGCTTGAAATCTTCGAATCGGGCCGAGTCATGATCAGACGCCCGTCCTTCTTTAAATCATACGCTCGTTCACTAAAATCTTCACAACTCTGAATCAACTTCCCTATCCTGGACGCTCGTCCACTTCTTCAGACGCTCGTCCACTCTGGACGCCAGTTCAAGCTTCTGGACGCCGGTTCAAGCTGGACGGATGGCAAACGCTCGTTCAGTCAGTCTTGCATGCAATTCTTCATTCCAATCCTCAACTTGCATCTTCCTTTTCCATTCAAACTCCTTTTATGACATGCTTATGCACCTTCAAAACCACAAAAACACACAAAGTGTAAAACCATAGATAATTACCGATAAAATCACGAAATTAGCTCAAGTTGACACTTAAAGACTTTTAAAACTCATTTGCTCAATAATTCGATTAAACCCTTAATTTATATGCAAATAATACGAATATGGAGGAAATCGTTATAAAATATAACGTTATAAATCGCATAAAATCACCCTTAACAGCAAACTTGGAGTCAAGAAGTTTGATGAACTTTTGAATTAACTTAGGTGAATTCCTTGTCAGCAAGATGTCATCAACATATACTAATGCAAACAAAATCTGTTTGTCAAGTCTGAACATAAACAGAGATATATCACACATGGAGTGTGTAAACCCCCAGTCAAGCAGTTGAGTTTTAAGGGCTTCAAACCATGCCCTGGGGGCCTGCTTCAACCCGTAGATTGACTTATTCAACTTACAAACATACCCTAGCTTCTCTGGATTTAAAAATCCCTCTGCTGATCCATATAGACTGGTTCCTGTAGAGGACCATTTAGAAAGGCATTGTTAATGTCTATCTGATTTATGGGCCAATGCATTGATACAGCAATAGACAGAACAATCCTGATGGTTGCAAGCTTGGATACTGGACTAAATGTCTCAGTAAAATCAATTCCATAGTTTTGTAGATACCCTTTGGCAACTAATCTTGCCTCGTGCTTCAAAATACTTCCATCTGGATTTAGCTTCAACTTAAATACCCATTTGCACCCAACAATACTCTGATTTGAACTAGGTCTCACTAAATACCATGTTCTATTATGAACCAATGCCTTGTACTCATCAACCATTGCATGTCTCCATTTGTCATCCACCAAAGCATCTGATACACTAGTTGGTTCAGTAGGAAATGTATGAACCTTACAAAGTGATGCATTATAGGTCTTAGGCTTAAATATGCCGCTTTTTGACCTTGTTTGAATGTGGTGAGTTTTGACAGTGTTTTGAGTGACGATGGTAGTTGGCATAGCTTCTGTGTTGGTGGTGACTTCAGTGTTGGGTGATACAGTGGTGGATGGTGATCCATAAGTGTTGACAGCAGAAGGTGAATTTAGGACAAAGGGTGTAGGTGATCTAGTATGTGATGCAGTTGTGTGACTTGATATAGGAGATGCAGTTTGATGACTTTTATGACTCATAGAGGAAAGAGGAGAATTATCAGAGTTACCATTTTGATGTTCACTTGCCCTTTGCTCAGGAGTACAGCTCAAATATGATTCTTCTGGATCTGGCTCAGTCATAGTGATTGTCTCAGTGTGCCTCTCTGAGTGAGTCAGCCCAAAGGGAAGAGGGTTAGTGAAAAGATCGGGTGTACATAGAATCTTTTTGAAGGGTCCTTGGGTAAATCCATCCGAGAAAGGAAACTTTGTTTCATCAAACTTAACATTGTTGGAGATGTATATTCTACTAGACCTATTAAGACACTTGTACCCTTTGTGGTGAGGACTGAGACCTACGTTGACACACTGGGCAGTATGGTATTGGAATTTGGTGGTATGGATGGGTCTCAAATAAGGTAAACAACACATCCAATTTTTTTGAAGGAATTATAGTCTGGTTTCTTGGTAAAGAGGCACTCATAGAGAGACTTATGACTCAAAACAGGAGTTGGAAGACGATTAATAATGGACACAGATGCTTGAAATCTATGCCATCAAAAACTGAGTGGCATAGATGCTTGGGCCAACATGGTCAATCCTAATTCTAAAATATGTCTGTGCTTCCCCTCTGCTCTCCCATTTGGGCATGGTCACGAGGATAGGGATGTCTAAAAGCTATACCATGCTGCTTCAGAAAGGGTTCAAAGACTCTATATTCACCCCCTCAATCAGATTGAACACACTTAAGTTTAGAGTTAAACTGTGTTTCTACAAGGGTTTTAAAGTGAGTAAACACAGAGATAGCTTCAGATTTGGCCTTTAAAGGGAAGATCCAAGTGAATCTGGTATGATCATCTGTAAAATGGATGTAATACAGGTGGCCTTCTGTGGATTTAACTGGGGCAGGAACCTAGATATCAGTATGAACTAAATCAAATAAGGAAGCAGCATGAGAAGCAGAATTCAAATGAGGTCAAGCATGAGATTTTCCAAATTGGCAAGCATCAACAAATAACGGTTTTCCATTGATGACAACATTACATCATTCAGAATTTGACTCAGAACTTTACTAGAGGGGTGGCCTAACCTCTTATGCCACACATTAGGATATTTATTAGGGTCTAGAACATCTAGAGATTGAACATTTCTAGACCTAGTAGACACTTGACTGAGAAAAACAGTAGATTGCTGGGACTGAGATGACTTGGATTGAATGGAGATCTCTGCTGACTCATTATCCATAGGCACTATCTGATAAAGTCCATCCTTGAGATGACCCCTGAGCATTGGCATCCTTGTGACCTTGTCCTTGGCAACACAAACATCATTAATAAACTCAGTAAGTACATTATTGTCACACATTAACTTAGAAAGACTCTGTAAATTTTTGGTACATGAAGGACAATGTTTAGAAATAAAGGTCCAATGTGAGTGTGGAGAACAGTGTGACCTATGTGCTCAATGTGTAGGTGTTCACCATTCCCTACTGTCAGTGTATCACTGCCATGATAGACAACACTTTGATTAAGATTACCCAAGTCTGATGTTACATGATTTGTGGCCCCACTGTCTAGATACCAGGCATGATCTGCAACCGTGCTAGGTGTTGCCATATAAGCTGATGGCTGGTTAGGTCTTGGTGCATTATTGAGGTCTGGAGGTTGGGAATCGGTTTCAAACCTATGCCAGCAAATTGCCACAGTATGTCCATTTTTACCATAGAGTTGACATTGCACCTTAGCATTCCCTGAATTTCTGCCACCACTTCTTCCTCCTCCTCTATTTCTTCCTCCTCTGGAGCCTCCACCCCTACCTCTGTAGGGGTTTTGTCCTTGTGGCCTAACAGTTGGTCTGCCTGACCCAGAAGCATGATTATAGCTTGCAAGATTTGCACCAGGACTGATAACTGACCCTTGTGATGAAGGATTGAACCTGGCTAGGAGTCTCTCATGAGTAATAAGTTGGGACTGAACCTCCTGCCAAGACAGTGATCCAATCCGAGCAGTTAAATTGACAATAGCCTTTGTCTAAACCCCCAAGAGTAGCCAGTATGAACTCAGATTTGGTGATAGGGTATCATGCAAATGTCAAATTGTCACTATAGGATTTCATGGTTGCCAAGTAGTCAACTGTAAAATAAAGAATTCGTTAAGAGGATCTGATGCGAGTGTTTTAATGGTACTAAAACTATACATGCAAAAATAGGACATTATTAAGGGCACAACATTCAATCTACCGTTGTGGCACCATAACGAAATTTGACCTTCCCAGAGTCGAATTTAAGTACAAAATAATTAATTAATTAATTATCTATTTGTTGGATAATTAATGAAAAAAATAAGAGATTGATTTTTTGGGAATTATCTCTTATCTTTTGGCAAATATCTTTTCCTTGTGGGAATAGGTAATTGTGGTGTGAAAATGATAACTCTCATGACTAGTTATTTTCCTATATAAAAGAGTTCCTCCTAACACAATTTACACATAAAAAATTGCGCCAACTACAAATTAAAAGGAAGAAAAAATAGTTTCTTGTGCATATTCGAGGAGGTTCTACGGCGAGGATCGACGTCCACCAGTCGTCGCTAGGAGAAACAATCCGGAAGACTACGGCATCTCCCTTTGGTCGACTATCTCTTCCTCTCCGATAAGGTAAATCTTCAACCTTCTCGTATGATTAATTAGTTATGTCTCATATCGTAAATCGCACAAGCTTGCGCAGATCGAGTGTCTCGGTCGGTGCTACTACTCCTGGCAGTTTTAAGTGTATTGGTTACGGATAGTGGAGATATGATGGTAGTTCGGTATTGATGTGGCATTTGTATGCTCACGTAGGTTAGATACAAACTTTAACATGAACTTTCGTGCTCCTACTTGCTTTATATGTTGACTGAATTTACTTATCAATGTATTCATTACTAATAAACAAATCGTAAGGGGTACATTGGGCACGATTAAGACCCATGTCGGGAAGTGTGACTAGATGTATTAGCCAAGCCGTTCTTAAGACAATGTATTACAAGAGTACGTTGGGCATCAGTAAGTCTCATGTTGGAGGTATAGTTAAACGTGCTAGCCGAGTTGTATCATGCGCCCTCAAGCAATGCAGACGAGGATGATGAACATTCATTACAACTCAACTTGACTAAAAAATGAATGTGGTGACACATAAATAACTTCATAGCTTCATTCATAAGCTTGCTCGCCATGTTCATCATCTAACTCGTCTATAACTTTAATCTTCTTTTTCCAAATAAAAGAGTGATCACCGGACGATATTCAATAAGGAAAAAGAAGATCAAAAGAAAGATTTATGTTTGTCGGGTGCCGGGAGACATGACATAAATCTACTTCATCAAGTTCTCAAATAGTTGAAAGTATATAATGGAAATAGCGTCTATTGAAAAGAGGAAAATAAGATATCACAGAGCTGAGCCCTGAAAGTTGATTACAATCTAAATGCCAAAACTGAATCCATCCGTTTTACAAACGGAGGTATTATCCTCATTCAAGCAGTACAGAAAACAGAATGAAATAGAGAAGGACAAATGCAGGACGACTGCAACCTAACGGTTACAAATATTATTTTAAGGGATAATAGTTACTGGGACCCACTGATACGTGTAAGTTTGATGTCCCTACATCATTCCTTCCCCCCTGGACGTCTGGCTGTTGATCTCCTGCTGCCCCAGGAACACTGGTTTCTCCATCGTCGATGGGGCAATAAGCTGTAAGATCAGAAACATTGAATGTTGCAGATACCTTCCATTCTGCTGGAATGTCCAACACATAGGCATTATCGTTCACCTTGGATTTGATAGCATATGGTCCAACTTTCTTGGGGTGTAGCTTGTTGTTGACCCCAGCAGGAAATCTTTCCTTCCTAAGGTGTATCATGACGAGGTCCCCAGGCTCAAACACCTGTTTCCTCCTCTTCTTATCGGCTGCTTCTTTGTATTTTGCATTAGCAGCCTCCAGATGGTCCTTCACTTCAGTATGCAGCTGCTGTATTGCTTCTGCCAATGTTCTAGCAGGTTTGCTCTTCACATTAGGAATAGGTGCCAAGTCAGTTACCATGTTAGGGACTTTGGTGTAAACTATGGCAAAATGAGACAACCCCGTAGACCTGTTAACCATAGCATTGTAAGCAAACTCCACTTGGGCTAGGGCTTGATCCCACTGTTTAGGCTTGTCTGCTGCCACACATCTTAGCATGCTTCCCAATGTTCTGTTTACCACTTCTGTTTGACCATCCGTTTGAGGATGGTATGCACTACTAAGTTGTAGTTGAGTCTGAAATCTCTTCCACAATTCCTTCCAGAAATGAGCAATGAACTTGACATCCCTATCTGATGTTATGGTCTTTGGTATACCGTGCAACCTGACTATTTCTTTGAAGAACAGCAATGCCACTTTACTAGCATCCATAACCTTCTTACAGGGTAAGAAATGGGCCATTTTTGAGAACCTATCCACCACCACACAAATGGAATCACACTGTCTAAGGGTTTTAGGTAACCCTAGCACAAAATCCATGGACAAATCTTCCCAAATGGTCTGTGGAACAGGTAATTGTGTGTACAGTCCAGTGTTCTGCTTGTTTCCCTTGGCAGTCTGACAGATGCCGCACCTCTTGATATAAGTATTCACATCCCTTCTCAACTGGGGCCAGTAGAATCTTTCAGATATGAGGGCAAAGGTTTTGTCCCTCCCCGTGTGAGCTGCCAGCCCTCCTTCATGTAATTCCTTGATCAAATGATCCCTGAGTGAGGTTCTGGGAATACATAACTGATTGTCTTTGAATAGATAACCCTGAAGTAAATGATAATGCTCAACAAACTCCTTGTCTCTACAATGCTGCCAAACCTCCCCAAAATCTGGATCTTCCTCATACTCGTCGGGAACAGATTTGAAACTAATCAGCTCTTGCTGCATCATGTTCAAGAAGCATTGCTTTCTGCTCAAGGCATCAGCTACAGTGTTTAGCTTTCCTGCCTTATGAGTCACCACGAAAGAGAACTTTTGGAGGTACAAGAACCATCTAGCATGCATCCGGTTTATGTGCTTCTGAGTATTGATAAATTGCAATGTCCTATGATCACTATTAAGGACAAACTCTTGATGGAGTAGATAATGTTCCCATTGTTGCAATGCCCTGATGATAGCATAGAACTCCTGTTCATAGGTTGTCCACTTGGATCTGGTAGGGGACAATTTCTCACTAAAAAATGCCAGGGGCCTTCCTTCTTGAGATAGTACTGCCCCTATTCCTTGTGCTGAGGCATCAGTGTCCACTTGAAATAGTTTCTCAAAGTCTGGCAGGGCTAGAACTGGAGCTGTGGTCAGTCTGTGTTTCAGTTCTTCAAAACTTCTTGTTTGTGTTGTTCCCCAATTAAAACTTCCCTTCTTCAAACAATCTGTGAGTGGTGTGGCTAATAGACTAAACTCCCTTATAAATTTCCTGTAGAAGGAGGCCAGACCTAGGAAGCTCCTGAGACCGGTGACGTTGGTAGGTGTGGGCCAGTCCCTAATAGCCTGAATCTTCTTTGGATCAGTGTGTATCCCATCCGCACTTATGACAAACCCCAGGAACAGTTGTTTGGACACACCAAATATACATTTCTTGATGTTAAAAAATAACCTGTTTTCTCGTAAAACCCCAAGAACCATCTCCAAATGTCTAACATGCTGTTCTAAATCAGGACTAAACACCAATATGTCATTAAAGTAAACAATAACAAATTTATTAAGGAAAGGTTTTAATACCTCATGCATAAGTCTCATAAACGTGCTTGGGGCATTGCACATCCCAAAGGGCATCACTAGCCACTCATACAGACCCTCCTGTGTCTTGAAGCTGGTTTTCCACTCGTCTCCCGGTCTGATTCTTATTTGGTGATAGCCACTAGTTAAATCAATCTTTGAGAAGACCTTGGCTCCAATGAGATGGTCCATCAGATCATCTGTCCTTGGCATTGGAAACCTGTACTTGACTGTGATTTTGTTGATAGCCCTACTATCCACACACATTCTCCATTGACCCTCTTTCTTTGGCACTAAAAAGGCAGGCACAGCACAAGGGCTGTTGCTAGGTCTGATCACCCCCTTCTTTAGTAGTTCATCTACCATATCTTGTAGTATTCGGTGCTCTCTAGGACAAAGCCTGTAATATGGAAGGTTCGGTAACGAGGCTCCAGGCATGAGATCAATATTGTGTTGTACATTCCTTAAGGGTGGCAGTCCAGTGGGTAACTCTGGAGGGTATAGGTCCTTGTACTCTTCCAAAAGGTTCTTTACCCTAGTGTCCACAGTTGTCCCATCTTGCTCTTCTGTTACTTCCCTCACAAATAGACCATACAGCTCTGAAGGGTCTTCTATCCCAGATTGAAATTCTTTACCAGTAGTTATCAATAAGTGAGGTGTGTTCTTTGGTGCTCCCCCCTGTTGATTTCTTGTTGGTTCATTGGTACCAAAACCACCTTCTTACCCATCCAGTTGAATGAGTAGGTATTATCCTTGCCCCTATGTGTGACATCCCTTTCAAATTGCCAAGGCCTACCTAATAGGAGGTGACATGCATCCATGTCCACCACATCACAATCCACTTCATCTAAATAACTTTTACCAATGGAGAATTTCACCTTACACACTTCAGTGACCCTACTTTCTGGTCCTTTTTTGATCCATCCCATCTTGTAAGGATGAGAATGGGGAGTGGTGCTCAAATTCAAAGCCTTGACTGCAGCCCTTGAGATTAGGTTTTCACTTGATCCACTATCTATGATAATGTTGCACACTTTCCCACTGATGGTGCATCTGGTCCTAAACAGGTTGTGTTTCTGACTTAGGCTGGGTTCAGCAAGTAGTAATCGGTCCACAATACAGATCAGCATATCCCCTTCATCCCTTTCCAATTCCTCTTCTTCTTCATTCTCCTTCTCAGTAGAGTCCCCAGAATCTTCTCCTTGCTTGTCTGTTAGTGTGACTTGCTTCCTGTTGGGGCATTCATTGGACAAATGGCCAGGTAGCCTGCATCTGTAACATTTCGCCCCTCGGTTCTTAGCGTAAGGATCATTGGGTTTAGGGGCTTCTGCCTTAGTTCCCTTCTGCTTGTTCTGTTCTAGGGTCTCAGCACTTTTTGGTTGAAGGGAGCTCCCAACACTTGGGGTGAACAGCTTTCTGTTGTAAGGGGTCCTGCTGCTTCTTCGTTGGATTTGTTTTTCCACCGCATAGGCTAGCTTCACTGCCTCATTCAAGCTCCAGATGGGTGTCAACTCCAACCTATCCCGGAATTCATCACTCAACCCCCCAATGTAACGTACCACTTGAACCTCTTCATCTTCATGAGTGTTATTCCTGGCTCCCAGTTTGTAGAATTCCTCCGTATACTCCTTAACAGTTCTCCCATTTTGTTTACAATTGT
Organism: Gentiana straminea; assembly: GCA_036785695.1. Taxonomy (NCBI): domain Eukaryota; kingdom Viridiplantae; phylum Streptophyta; class Magnoliopsida; order Gentianales; family Gentianaceae; genus Gentiana; species Gentiana straminea. The sequence goes on from JAVUPR010000160.1 coordinate 770,878, forward strand.
AAAAATCCAAAATGGTTTGCGTCAAGTAATTAGCAGGTAAGAATCTACTGACCAACAACTGTTTCATTTTAGCCCATACCTGGATTTTGTTCTTTCCCTTTAGTATCCGATTGTTCTGCAGTTGTTTCCACCATGCCCTAGCTCCACCCTTCAACTTGTAGGACACCAGTTTGCATCTAATGGTTTCAGGGGGCCGCATACCCTCAAAGTAATCTTCAATGGAGTCAATCCAATCCAGGAAGTCTTCAGCGTTCATGTTTCCATCAAAGTTCGAAAATTCCATCTTTAATCTGAAGGTCTGGGACATAGAAGAAAACCCATTCCTGGTCATGGTTTTCGGACCCTCGCTTCTATCATCCTTAAACTGGTTCCATTTCGACATGTCCAGTTCGGTGTCGGAGCTATCGTCTTTGTTCTCCGGTGGCCGTCCCAGATCGTCTCGCAATGGCCGTAGTTGGCTCGGTTCTCCCATTTTTTCCTTACCCTTGCTGCTTTCGACCCCTCTCGTTGGTAAACGGATCCCTTCCCTCCCATCTACCGGAGTTCTAGGCAAATCCTGATCCACCGGTTGATGGTTTTTCTTCAACGTACTCAGATCTAATCTCATCTCTGCAACAGCGGACCTCATTTCTCTCATGAAGGTCTCCACCACTTCCCTAAGGGACTTCAGATCTCGATCTATGTCGGAGATCCGGCCAGCTACTGCGTCATCGTTTGCCATCGTTGATCCAAGGAGAAACCTTGTCTCTGATACCAAATAATGGAAATAGCGTCTATTGAAAAGAGGAAAATAAGATATCACAGAGCTGAGCCCTGAAAGTTGATTACAATCTAAATGCCAAAACTGAATCCATCCGTTTTACAAACGGAGGTATTATCCTCATTCAAGCAGTACAGAAAACAGAATGAAATAGAGAAGGACAAATGCAGGACGACTGCAACCTAACGGTTACAAATATTATTTTAAGGGATAATAGTTACTGGGACCCACTGATACGTGTAAGTTTGATGTCCCTACATCAGTATAACTTGAAACATTTAGAAAACTACTTTTAAAACATAACTTGAAAATAAGAATATCCACTTTAAACCACATTAAGCAATGCATAGAAAACATGACATATTAGCTACGTTCAGTTGATATGGCACGTACTTGTTCGTTTGATTAATTATTACTTAACATGTCTATCCTGATGATCAAACATACTTAAGTCATCTAGTAACTCATACTTCACTTGTCAACTAACTGTATCATGTTCGTGTTTTGTCTGTCATGTTCCCGTCTTGACTATCCTGCTTCATGTTTCTTACTTACTTGACATAATCATGTTCTTTAGGTATCATCAATTTCCTTTTTTAGTCAAGTTGAGTTGTGACTGATTTTGACAACAATTGTAATCGGTTGAGTTAGTTAATGAAAGATCTTAAGTGTCGATTTCCCGAGTCTCTTACTTGTTTCTTTTCTTCAACGCTTTCTAATACGACATGAAACTTACGTAAGATTTATGATTTTCTTTAAATGTCACGTGTCGAACGTTGCATGTCCGGATAAATACTCGATTTCCATGACAGAGTGTTACACTTTTAACATAAAAAGTGCATTGCATCATAAGATGCCAGACTAGCATTTGTGTAATGCAACTATGGTCCAAAAAAAATAATTTATTAGCTATAACAATTATACAAAATGATTAATTCGATTGCCATTTCACAAATTTCAACGGCTAAAATTTCAAAAATGGGATCTCAAATTCATGTGATTTAATAGACATGTATAGCAATATATTGGAGGATGAAATTTTTTGAGCTAGAAAATATTTGAATCGTTCAAGAGTTAGAGAGGTTGTGAGTCATCAGAAAAAGAGAGAGAGAAAAAGCACAAGGAGAAAGTGTAGGGTGGTAACAGAATAACAAGTAATAAATTTCGGAGTAATTGGGATTGCTTGAGTTGTGGTGGTACTCATTCATGGTGATCTTTCACGGGTTACCAGCCTTCTGCTCTTTCTGTTCAAGGATTCATCTCAAGGTAAAAGCAAAAACTATGCATTTTTTATTTCAATTTCTAACACCTTGATCTATTTCGTATGCTTGTTGTTTTGATCTATAAATGCGATTTTGCATTTTCAGCTAGCTGAATTTTGGGATTCATCTCTTCTCTTGTTCCTGGATAATTATAAGCTTTTTTTTCTTATCAACATTTGCTGTTAATTTAGCTTTTATTTTATTAATATTTGATGATCTGAGAAGGAAAAATGATCAGCTGGCTGCACCTACCCATTGTTTGTTCTTGTTGATGATGAAGGCAGGACGGTCCAACCGGGACCCACATAGAGGCAGATCAAAACGTAGGATTTTTGGGGGGAGAAAAAAACAAATTTTCATATGAAAATGATGTAGTTTTGCCGTTAAAAAAATATAAATATATCATTTATGTCGCCGGTGTTTAATTTGATATCCTTTGTGCCCCAATGCCTCTAGATGATGGTGCAATGTTGCACCGTTGACGTTGTTTTGTTGTTAAAAAGTATATTTATACCATTTATGTCGTTAGTGTTCTATTCAATTTCCATTTGTGCCCCAATGCCTCGTTTTCTGGAATCCGCCACGGCTCTAGATGATGGATGCAAGCAATGTTGCTCCGTTGAGAAGGGGAGTGATACAATAAAAATTGGAGTAGATTAGAATTATATGTGCTTAACATAAAATGCCATTTTGCTTGATTATTATTGGTATTATTATCTTTTTCCAAAGTATTTCTGTAATAAGGTGACCTCATTTTTGTCGATTATGCAGGCTGGTACCATTCTTTTGTGAAGTACCCCATTGGATCCTTTAAGGGCTTTACTTTGCCTGCTGATTTGTATATGTTCATCAAGAATATTCATATTCTTTTATTATTCAAAATCTTCTCCAATACAAAAGGAGGGAAGAACAAAGTGTTTGGTGGTTGATTTAGACAGGCAATTTATCGCTCGATTTGTAAACGAAACGACTAAATATATCGAAAATGAGTGTAGTTTCTGGTGTAATCTCTAGGCAAGTATTGCCAGCATGTGGCAATCTTTGTTTTCTTTGCCCTGCAATGAGAGCAAGGTCTAGGCAGCCTGTCAAGAGGTACAAAAGGTTGATCGCCGACATTTTTCCACGGAACCCGGTTAGTTGAATTCCACTATTGCCTCCTTTTTATCTTTATATTCTTCTATATTTGCCTTTCACCTGGGAAAGCTATGCAATGATCTCATTCATTGTACAAAACATGTATATGTAAACCGATACATATATGTGGATATATGTGTGCATGTAGGCTAGTAGCACTTTTAGGATGCTTAGAATCACAATATTTTCCCTTACCAAAGGTTCAATGCCAATGGCAATGCTGATTCGTAGTAGTTATCTCTATTTGGCAACGCTAATTCTAGTTACTCAACATATATGATCATGGTGGGACCTATGTCAATCAATAGGTGCTACACTATGATCAATGATGTAGAAAAACGTTGTGGTCATTTGATGTGATTGTTTGTTGCAGAACTAGCACTATCTTTTGTTTGTTTGTTAATTTGATGTTTTAGATGTTCTAGTTTTATTGCAAAAATTTTACGTAGTGTTTGTTTATGATCAGCTGTTGAAGTGTCCTTCTTGCAGACCCTTGGTCGATATATGGTTAATGTATTGTTATTATCTTTGATTCTTTCTTGTTTCTTTAGTAGTGTTTCCTGATTTAATCTACGGAATTTCAGGACGAAGAGCCTAATGATCGAAAGATCGGAAAACTATGTGAATATGCATCCAAGAATCCCTTGCGCATCCCCAAGGTAGCTCCCGTTTTTCTAAAATCTAATGCTGAAGTAAACAGTTCGAGAGAAATTATTTATCTCTCGTAAATGGTCCCGTGAGTGAGGCTCAATGATTTACTCATATGCATCATGTTGCGAGTATTTGACCTCAATTTTCATAAAAAAAAAGTGTCTCAATAATAGTAATATTTCTTTCGCGTTGAAATACTTGATGGTGTTATTAATCTAGTTTGCTGACTTGTTCTTTATATCTGATGGTCAGATAACAAATTCACTTGAGCAAAGGTGTTACAAGGAACTGAGAAATCAGAATTTTCGATCTGCAAAGATCGTTATGTGTATCTACAGGAAGTTACTGGTTTCCTGCAAGGAACAAATGTAAGTTTAAATTTTCTTTAAACTGCATACAGTAGGCTTAAATGAAGTATTTTTGAAGTATGCTTAATTTGAAGTATTTTGTTGCAGGCCTCTTTTTGCAAATAGCTTACTTAGCATTCTTCACACTCTTCTGGACCAGACGCGTCAAGATGAGATATTAATCACAGGATGCCAGTCCATCTTTGATTTTGTTAATAACCAGGTCGCTCTTTCCACGAATTTTTCGTCCTTTTTAGATATTAGGGATAAAGACACTTGTAATCCCGTTTGTTATGATTTTTGCATTTCTCTATCCCTTATGTTTTATCTCGACACTTTTAGCCCTCATCTATGCATTTTATACTTTTTCAGTCCATTTTGGCAACGTGTTAAGTTTTTACCGGCCGGAGTGTTTCGTACCTTCAATGCTAGATTTAAACACGTGGCACTTTGAACTGAAATTTAAAAAATATATATATGCACAGATGGGGTTAAAAGTGCCAAGACGAAACATTTGTGTCAAAATTACAAAACACCTGAAACAAAAGGGATTAAAAGTGTCGTTATCCCTAGATGTTATTTTTTAGTTCGTCATATATTTTTGAGCCCTTTACATGCACATTAACGTACTGTATATATTACAGAAAGATGGAACATACATGTTTAATTTGGAAGCATTCGTGCCGAAACTCTGCCAATTGGCTCAAGAAGTCGGGGATGACGACAGAGTGATGCACCTTCATGCAGCTGGATTGCAAGCACTTTCCTCATTGGTGTGGTGTACATTTTTCATCCTCATTTTTCATTCCGATAAAAAATTGACACGCATTTTCTGTGTTTTTCCGTTCTGAAGTGCATGAAGATGAGTATGAATTAAACCTCTAACTTACATAGGAAAAGAGTGATCATTTGCCTGATAATCCGTTCAATTAAAAGAAACGGCACTCTTAGTGGCACCACACCGGAAACAATCAGCTCTAGAATTGACTATGAAAAAGTCGATTGTCTCTGTGGTGCCACAACGGTTGATTTGGTGTGTAGTTCCATCAAAGACGCCCTATATATGCTAGAATCATCGAAAACACACTTTTTAATTTCTAAAGACAGATTGTAGGGCTGGTTAAATAGTTTTGCTTTATTTGGATCGCACGTGAACTTAGGATTCCGTGCACATAATCTGACCCGAGAAAAGGTATTAAGAACTTCAATAATTTGTACATCCACACCATATCATGTAGCAGTTGGCACATACTAACCGAATATGAATATCGTGAAAATTAATTTCTTTTTTGTCTCGTGTTTTTTTGTAATGCAGGTTTGGTTCATGGGGCAGAACTCCCATTTACCTGTAGACTTTGACAATGTAAGCAATATTTAAATTGTTAACCGGGAAAATCTATTCTGCAAGATATCAGCATCACAGTTATTAACCATCCTTTAATGTTTCTAGATAGTTGCAGTTGTCATGGAGAATTATAATGTTCCGGGAAAAGAATCGCAAGATCCCAACAAGAACCAAGATGAGGCCGACGTGCCACCATCATCAGAAGGCGTAACGAAGGAGGTTCCGTCTTGGCAAATGGTGGTAAACGAAAAAGGCGAACCAAACGTCACTATGTAAAACCTGAACTTCACTATGTATAATGACAAAGTTGTCCCTGTTTTCTTTCTGATTATTACGGTATCTGGTGTTGTCTGATCGTGCTATAGGTATGATGTCCAAGACCCGTGTTTTTGGTCGAGAGTATGCCTGCATAATATGGCGAAAATAGGGAAGGAAGCTACAACTATGCGCAAAGTCCTCGAATCCTTGTTTCGGTATTTTGATAGCGGAAATCTATGGCAATCTGAACACGGCATTGCTTTTCCTGTATTGAAGGAAATGCAGACGATAATGGATGATTCAGGTTTTCCTCTGTTTGTTTCTCTTATTTTTTTTCCAGCCTATTTTCTTTTTGGAGGGTTCTATACTATTATGTTTGTAACATTTTGGCCCCTACACTATTTTTTTTAACAAACTGCCCCCTACATTTTTTTTTTAACAAATTGGCCCCTCATCAGCAAGCATTGGACATTTCAGTATCAAAAACTTTGATCCGACAAATGCTTAGCTGTTGTTTTTAAGAGTTTAACACGACAAACGACATAAAAGACAGATATCAAAAAACTCGTTCAACTTTGACCGCAATACAAAATGTCAAAATCTACTTTCATCACAAAATTGTCGATGGTTTTGAAGTCCGTTTTTTTTCACTTCTTTTGCTGCATTGAACTCCTCGAAACAAGAGCTATGTAATGGTATGATAAAATCTGTTTTTTTCATAGGGTAGGAGCCGATACATATCATTTTAAACTATTTAGGGACCAATATGTTACAAAAAATTTGATTATGAGCCGCTTTGTTATATAAACATTGATTAGGGGTCAGTTTGTTAAAAGAAATAGTTTACGGGCCAAAAAGGGGCCTCTAGTGTCTTTATATGCTTCTTCATTTCCTGAAGTTAGTGAGCTGATGAGTACTTGCATTTTTTTTTAATATATAATTAACAGGGCAGAACGCACACTTTTTGCTCTCGATATTGATCAAGCATCTTGATCATAAAAATGTCCTTAAATACCCCGATATGCAGCTTGATATTATCGGGGTTGCCACATCTCTTGCAAAACACACTAAAGTTATGGCTTCAGTTTCTCTTCTCGGAGCCGTAACAGATGTTATGAGGCATCTTCGCAAAGGCATACATTGTTCACTTGACGATTCAAGTCTCGGATCTGATGTAATCAAGTGGAACCGAGACTTCTGTGAGGCTGTGGATGCGTGTCTCGTAGAGTTATCCCGTAAGGTTAGATTATCGTTGATTCTTCTGATATATAACGAACGCCGTTGTTGTGTTTGATCATGGATTTAGATTTCCTGACTGTTTTTACATGTAATAGGTTGGGGACGCGGGTCCTATCCTCGATGCTATGGCTGTAATGCTAGAGAACATCTCGAGTATCACTGTTATTGCCAGAACAACCGTTGCTTCCGTTTTTCGCACTGCTCAAATTGTTGCCTCACTGCCAAATTTATCATATCAAAAGAAGGTGGTCAGTCATGCTATATAAAATCTTCAACAAAAAATCTCGATATATTTTAATTTTTGATTTCAGATTTCAGACTTATGTTTTGACATACGGAAATATATAAACGGTCATGAGCTGATAAATATTCCTGTGTTTTATGCAGGCCTTTCCGGAATCCCTATTCCATCAATTACTTCCAGCTATGGTTCATCCAGATCACGAAACACGAGTTGGAGCTCACCGCATATTTTCTGTCGTCCTCGTGCCTTCTTCGGTTTGCCCTTATGATGCAGGCTCAAATGTGCCTGAGCTGGCAACAAAAGAGGCACCAACAGATCTTCAAAGAACGCTCTCACGAACCGTTTCGGTTTTCTCGTCTTCAGCTGCTCTGTTCGATAAGCTGAAAACTCAGATGTTACAAGAAAACATTAGTCCGGTGAAGCCAGAAATCGTATTACACGAGCATCATGAACCAATGAACAACAATGGAATGCTTAATCGAATCAGATCATCTTATAGTCGTGCCTATAGCACTAGACCTTCATCATCACCTGCTATTGACGTCGATACATTAAACAAACCAAATAAGGAAACGGTAAGCTTTTGTGACTCCGTTTAAGAAATTTAAGTCCCTCAATTTATCAATCCAATATGTTTAACGGCTTCTCGATGGAATTTCAGGATATCAAATCACTTCGGTTGAGTAGTCATCAGATTACATTGCTGCTTTCATCGATTTGGGTACAATCGATTTCTCCTCAAAATATGCCCGAAAACTATGAAGCTATTTCTCATACATTTAGCCTGATTCTGTTGTTTTCTCGAGCCAAGGTACGTTTCAGTTCAAAAACGTATAATAACACGCCTATTTTTTGTTGTAATTTTATCATATGTGTGCCTGTAATATCTTTTTCCATTCTCATATTTGCAGAACTCTTCGCGTGAGGCTCTTGTTCAGAGTTTTCAACTTGCATTTTCACTGCGTAGCTATTCGCTTGCTAAAGGAGGCAAGTCTTCTGCATTGATTTTTCTGAGTTTCTTTTCAATATATTGGCATTTTTAGTGGCACCATTGTGTGTTTTTTACAGTGACATCACTCCGAAAACAATCAACCGGCGGAAAATCGATTATTAGCTCTAGAATCGACTTCTACTCGAAACATTAGGACAACTAACCGGCAGAAAGTCGATTCTCAACTCTGCATTCAAACTCCCTAGAATCTTCTAGAGCAGAGAATCGAATTATGTCGGTCGATTGTTTCTGGTGCCGTGCCACTAAATGCGCCTTATTTTGTTCCAAGGGATAAAAAGTTAAAGACATTTTTTGTCCTTTTTGTTCAAACGATTCTTGCACTTATCTCGACACTTTGACCCTTTATATGCAAAAAAATTACATTTTCAGTTCAATGTGGTATTGAATATACGAAATACTCCAACCAATAAAAACTTGGCACGTGGAAAAAACGGAATGAAAAGGTAAAAAAAAAATTACATAGATGAGGTGTAAAAGTGTCAAGGTGAAACATATGCATAGAATGTAAAATTCATGAAGACAAAAGGGTTCAAAAGTGTTTTTTTTTCCCTTTTGTTCTATGAGCTCCTAGCTGTTGTTATGCTATGCATGAGAGCTATTTCCCATTTTTGTCCTTGGGATTTCTCACCGGTTTTGTACTTTCAGGTCCGCTACCACCATCACGTTGCAGATCCCTCTTTTTCTTGGCCTCTTCTATGATAATCTTTTCAGCAAAGGCTTATGACATTCTTCCTCTAGTTTCATGCATCAAGGATACTCTTTCCAAGAAAACGGTTCGTGATTTACACATAAATTTCTCGGTCTTCTTATACAGATTATGGTTTTCGTTCGGTACTTAAATTGATTAAAGCTTTTTTTTTTATCGTTTCAGATTGATCCGTTTCTTTCATTAGTTGAAGATTGCAAACTACAAGCTGTTAGACCTGCTGGGGAAATTGAGTATGGATCCAAAGAAGATGATGTTTCCGCGACGCAATGTCTTGCAGAAATCGAAATTACCAAGGAACAGACGCGGGAACACGTCGTTTCTCTTATACTAAAGAGTTTAGAGAGTTCAATGAAGGTATATCTCTACTATGATATTATCTTAAAGGGCATTTTTAGTGGATCTGAATGATTTGGATATCTATTTTACTGATTTTTGCCTTGTTTTACGGTATCTACTGCAAGTGTTCTTAACGTTTCATAATATGCAGTCTGAAATATGCATCATAAAAGAGCAATTGCTGCGGGAATTTTCACCGGACTGCGTTTGTCCTCTGGGTTCCCAGATGTTCCCTGATTCTTCAGAGAAGGTATACAAATATCATAATAATGAAATGAGAGAATTTCATTAATATCTTGAAGTTCTTATCACCTGTATTTTCTGCTATATATGTAGGCTACCATTTTCTTCACAATAGAGGATGATTCTTTTGAAGACTCTCTCAACACTGACGCGAAACAAAACCCGATACTCACCGTCCAAGTTCCTGATTTGCTCAGTGTGAATCAACTTTTGGATTCTGTGAGTTAAAATTTACGATAATCATCCATTTTCTTTAATCTGTGTGAAAACCTTTAAAGCGACAAATATTTAGATACAACATATATAGAATATAAGTGTTGATTTGTGCCCTAGTCAGGGGCGGCTCCAGAAAATCAGGGATGAGGGTCGAAAATTGTCAATTTTTTGGTCTTTTAAACTTAGGCTTGTACATTATGAATCATTATGGGTCTATACTTAAAATAGTGGTTCAATACATAAAATTTAGCAGATCAATTTTGCATATATAGGTGTATATAAACAAAATTTCTTAGTATGATACTGTCATACTGCCCGAGAACCACTCAACGTGGCGCCGCCCTACGCCCCTAGTCCTAGTTTTAGTGGTTTTGCTCATACACTACATTTTTTTTTTTGTCTTGCATCTTTTAGCAAATTATAAGATTTCTTCAAAATGTGATGCATAATACAGGTATCAGAGACGGCACATCAAGTCGGAAGAATCTCGATGAGCACGGCACCTGACGTGTCGTATAAAGAAATGACGAACCACTGTGAGGCACTTGTGATGGGAAAACAACAGAAGATGTCGCATTTAATGAACTCAAATCAAAGACAAGAAAGCTTGCTGATAAGAGTTTCGTGGACTCCTGATGAAAGATGTAGACGAACGGATTCCAATGTACATAGAGCAAGAGTTCAAAAATTGGTAATAATTTCTTTTTTAATTCATCCTGCGTCGCATAGTTTCCCGTAATCTTTGTACTAAGTGGGGTTAGGAATGGGATTTTCGGACCCTCGTGGTCTGATACTCTGTTGAATTACTAACTTGCTTTTAAAGCTTAAGTTGTTAACGAGAAGTGTAAATTATACGTTTATATGAGCAGGCGGGTAATCCATTCATGGATCAAGATGCACATTCATATCCTCTGCCAATGCTATGCGCGGCTGAGTACCAACACCATCAGCATCATCCGCAAGGCTTCAGGCTACCGGCATCTAGTCCATACGACAACTTCCTCAAAGCTGCTGGATGTTGAGTATTATTGTGAGAAGATAAAAACAAATAACACCACACAAATTTTGGTGGTTAATTTTGATGATGATGATGGTGATGATACAGAGAGATCTGACAGGAACTCGGGCTCGTGTTTGGACGGCTGTGATTGATTTGATTGCCACCATTTGGGGTTTACTATACTACCAAAATGAGAGCTTTTGCTTGCATGCATGTGTTTATTTTTGATAAAATTTCATTAATTTTTTTTAGTTTGTAATTGCTGTTGAGATAGCATTAGGCATTCTCTTATTCTTTATAACTCCATCTTGTGGACATGCAAAATAAAAAAATAAAAAAAGTCAATACAAAAATGTAAGGATTTATGATTGTATTTTGCCCTAAAATTAAATATAAAGGGAGTTGGATTTTTTTCTCTTTTTTTCCCTTTTCATTCTTGTTTCTGGGGTGTAGTTAGATGCAAAGAAAAAAAAAACATGTACACTAAGATGAATGGCAAAACTGATGAATTTAGAACAAAAGATAAAGAACAATTTGAATTAACAAAGAGCGGGAAAACAGAGTTTATGAATTGAACATTGAATTGAATTAATTCTCTGAACTGATGATTACAATATGTGATTCACAGCTTAAATAGAGTGTACCAAGGCTGTGATCAAGTTGCTAAGCAGTTACAACAACTCTAACTGAATAAATAACTTCCTAACTAACTTTCAGTTAAGGTGTTCGACGAAATGCTTCAGTCAGATTTCCTTTCTAGGCTGATCCCGTTTTGCTGCTGAATGTGGAGTTCAGTTTGCTGTTTTGCATCAGCTTCAACACCCCCTCTCAAACTGAACTTTGTGGCTGATAGATGTTGACTAAAGGGTATGAACTCAACAGTGTCTGAAATCTGTTCTTGTCTAATGGTTTTGTAAACAGATCAGCTAGTTGCATTTCTGATGTGATAGGTAGTGGTTTTAGGAGTCCCTGTTGATATCTGTCCCTTATGACATGGCAGTCTATCTCTATATGCTTGGTTCTTTCATGAAACACAGGGTTTTCAATTATATATAGTGCACTTTTGCTATCACAGAATAATGGTATTGGTTTGTCTTGTTTGATGTTGAATTCTCCAAGTAGATAGGTAAGCCATTGTAGTTCACATGAAGCCATTGCCATAGCCCTATATTCTGATTCTGAGGAGCTTCTTGAGACTGTTGTTTGCTTCTTTGTTCTCCAGCTAATGAGTGAATCCCCTAGAAAAACTGAGAAACCTGTAACTGATCTTCGGTGTCATTGCATCCACCCCAATCTGCATCTACATAGCCTTTCAACTCTAGGTTGTCTTTTCTTGAAAAGAAGATACCTTGTCTGGTGATTTCTTTAAGTATTTGAGTAATCTATGTCTTTTGTAGTTGCAATTCTGTTGGTTTATCAAGGAATTGACTGAGTTGTTGTGTAGCAAAAGTTATGTCTGGTCTGGTCAGTCCTAGATATAATAGTTTCCCAACCAAACTTCTGTAGTAGCTGTTTGATGCCAGTGGTGTGGAGTCTTTGCTGTGTAATTTGATAGAAGTGTCCATAGGAGTGTTGCTAGGTTTACTTTCAGAGAAACCATATTCTTCCAGAAGTTCCAGGCAGTATTTTCTTTGAGAGAGAATGATTCCTTTCTTTGATCTTGCAACCTCTAGGCCTAGAAAATATTTGAGATCTCCTAGGTCCTTGATTCCAAACTTGTCATTCAGGTAGTTTTTCAAGTCTTTGATTTCATTCATGTCAGGACTAGTGATGAGCACATCATCCACATATACCAAGACTGCAATGAAAGAGCTTCCTGACCCTTTGATGAACAAGCTGTAATCTTGTTTGGACTGCCTGAACCCCCTCTCAAGCAAAGCTTGGGATAACTTGATGTTCCATTGTCTGCTTGCTTGTTTTAAACCATATAGAGACTTTTTAAGTCTGCATACCATCCCTGGTTCTGTGTTAAAGCCTTGTGGAACATTCATATACACTTCTTCAGTTAAATCTCCATGCAAAAATGCATTGTTTACATCCAGTTGTTGCAGATTCCAACCTTTAGCAGCTGATATTGCCAATAGTGTTCTTACTGTTGTCAGTTTAGCAACTGGTGAAAAAGTGTCCAAATAATCCAGACCTAGTTGCTGTGTATAGCCTTTAGCCACCAATCTTGCCTTGAATCTTTCTATAGTGCCATCTGAATTCCTTTTAATTATGTATACCCATTTACACCCTATAGGGTTCTTGCCTTTAGGTAGGGGTACTATCTCCCATGTTTTTGTTTGTTGCAAAGCATCTATCTCATTTTGCATAGCCTTTTTCCATTCCTCATGCTTCACAGCCTCATTGTAGGATCTAGGTTCAGTCACAATTTGAGAGCTTAGTATATAAGACTGATAAGAAAGAGATAAATGCTGTGTAGTGTCTACTTTACTAAGAATGTGTGGTGAAGTTTTGGTTTTAACATGATTGCACACATAGTCTTTAAGATAGGAGGGTGCCCCTCTGCTTCTATTTGAAGTCCTTGGTTGGTGAACATGTTCTTGCACTTGTTCTACATAATCTATGTTATCAAGGAGATCAGGATTAATATGTTCAGAATTATCTGTAGATACATCATTATGAGTGTCATTATGTGTATCTGACCGTGTATCAGTATGAGTGTGTACATTGTTGTGCTGTTCTTGCGTATTAGGAGAATCAGTCCAAGGAATAAACTGATCTACTGCAACTGGTAAGGGCAAGTCAAAGATATCACCTGATTCTGCATGATTTTCCTTGAAAGGGAATATCATTTCATGAAAAATCACATCCCTGGCCACAAAAATCTGTCTTGTATGAATATTGAGTAGGTAGTAACCTTTGATATTTGGAGCACACCCCAAAAATACTGACTTAATACCTCTTGCTACAAACTTGTTATTGTCATGATGCAAATTAGTAGCAAAAGTTAAACACCCAAAGACCTTTACAGAATCAAAATTAGGCTTTTGTCCATACAGCATTTCAAATGGTGTTTTATCTTTCAGCAATGGTGATGGAATGATATTAATGAGATTAACAGCATGAATCACAAAATATGACCAGTAAATCACTGGTAAACCAGACTGGAAGTTAAGACTCCTAGCAACATTAAGGATGTGTTGATGTTTTCTTTCAACCACACCATTTTGCTGTGGAGTTTTAACTACTGATGTCTGGTGTAAGATTCCTTTACTAGCATAAAATTCAGGTAAAGATAATTCCAAACCATTGTCAGACCTCAAGACTTTAACATTCTTATTAAACTGAGTACAAACCATATTACAAAACTGTTTGATCAAAGGTCTAACCTCACTCTTTGCTTTCAACATAAAAATCCAACAAAACCTACTAAAATCATCTACTATAGTAAGAAAAAATCTATGTCCATGGATACTAGAAACCCTGTATGGGCCCCAAATATCCATGTGAACAAGGGCAAACAGCTCTGTAGTAACAGTCTGACTAACAGGGAAACTAAGTCTTCTTTGCTTTGCCAAAGGACATACATCACAAACATGGTTTTCTGGAATTTTAACAGGGGCATGATCTTGCTTAATGACTCTTAATCTTTGATCTGAAGCATGTCCCAATCTATAATGCCAAAGCAATTCAGAAACACCAGCAAACTTTGGACTATGAACAGAAAAATTATAGCATGATCTGTCAGCCTTTAAAATGTATAATCCTCTTATCAAATCAGCTGAACCAATCTTCTTTAGTGTGATCATATCATGTATGACACAAGCATTTAGAAAGAATTTGATATTATAAGCTCTAGTTTTAATCAACTGACTGATAGACATCAAATTATGATGAAATTCAGGCACACAAAGTACATTGTCTAAGATTAGATCCTTGTTCACTCTTACTTTGCCTATATGAGTTATTTTAGCACTTTTACCAGTAGGCAATGAAACAAACAAGTTTTCTACAGGTGTGCTAGTTAACAACAAAGATTTATTATAGACAACATGATCAGTTGCTCCAGAATCAATGATCCAATCAAAATAACTAAAGTTTTCAGACAAACCTGGATCTGTATTACCAAAATTAGTTGATAAGACTGCAGAATTGACAGAATTAAAACCAACAACATTCTGTTCTTGTAACACAGGACCTGCCCTCAGAATGTTAAGTATCTGCTGATATTGTTCTTGAGTGACAGGTGCATTGAAATCCATAGGATTATGATTTGACTGATTCTGGCTTGACTGATCTTGACTTGATTGATCTTGGTCCAACCAAGGATCATGGCCTGCAGTCACATTATTTGCATATGACCTACCTCTGCCTCTACCCCTAAAATTAGGAGGGAAACCATGCTTTTTATAGCATCTGTCAATAGTATGTCCAACCATACCACAATGGGTACACTGAGGCTTGTTGTTGCCATTGCTATAGTTCTTTCTATTTCCTACATTATATCCTTGATTCTGTGCAGCCATATCACTTTTGTCAACATTGTTAACCAAACTATTACCAAGAACACCAGAAGAATGTGCAGAATGGGAACCTGAACTATAATTCTGCTGTCTTTCTTGTTTGAGGGCCATTGAAAACACATTTTTCACGGATGGAAAGGGAGAAATCATTAAAACTTGGGATTTCATAGTTGCAAAGTTGTCATTGAGACCTTTCAAAAACCGAATCACATGATTTCTTTCATTATGTTCCCTATACCACTGCTGTCCACAATCACATGTAGGAGGTGGTGTAAGAGCTAACAACTGATCCCACAAGATTTTGAGTCTAGCAAAATAATCAGAAACCGAAGATTCACCTTGTTTCAGATTCTGGATTTCATCCACCAAATCTGATAATCTGTCTGCATCACCTCCTCCATACCTCTCTTCCAAATCATCCCAGATATCTTTGGCCAATTTGTAAGACATAACACTCTGTGCGATCGATTTTGATATAGAATTTACCCAACCATGCCTTAACCATGCTGTTATTCTGTTGCCATAACCTGTAATGCGGATCACCAAGAGCTGGTTGAGGAATCGAGCCATCAATGAAGCCTGTTTTGTTCTTAGAAGACAGTGCATTCAAAACTGCAATCCTCCAACTATGATAATTTGATTCATCCAAGATTGGCTGAACCAGAATAAAGGTAGGACTCTCGCCTGGATGAAGAAAGAGGTCTGCCGGAACCGCAACTTGATTATTATCCATGGTTTAAAGTGAAACACAAATCAAGAACGAACAATCTGAATAAAACGCGCAGAAGAAGAATAAAAAACTCTCTGATACCATGATGAATTTAGAACAAAAGATAAAGAACAATTTGAATTAACAAAGAGCGGGAAAACAGAGTTTATGAATTGAACATTGAATTGAATTAATTCTCTGAACTGATGATTACAATATGTGATTCACAGCTTAAATAGAGTGTACCAAGTCTGTGATCAAGTTGCTAAGCAGTTACAACAACTCTAACTGAATAAATAACTTCCTAACTAACTTTCAGTTAAGGTGTTCGACGAAATGCTTCAGTCAGATTTCCTTTCTAGGCTGATCCCGTTTTGCTGCTGAATGTGGAGTTCAGTTTGCTGTTTTGCATCAGCTTCAACAAAAACAATGTGTAATAACTCGAGTCGAATTTTAGAGAATTCAGTGTAAATTTTCGGTGCATTTTTAACCATCGTTGTAGCGATGAACATGACTTTTTTTTTTACAAAAGTCTATGTTCGGACTGGAATTGAGATCGTCTGCCGTGAATGGGCGCCTGCCGTGAATGCTGATGTGAAAGCGACGCCGTTTCGACGCAAAGCAACGCCGTTTTGCGGCGATGTTTTTTTTTAAAGTTTACGACCAAAACGGCGTCGCGTTGCGTCGAAACGACGCCGTTTTGGCGTCACAGCACCGTCTGCTGTGCTTGACCTACGGCAGAGGATCGAGGCTCGTTTGGACTGACCCTAATCATTTTCGAGAACGTGGTTAAGAACCTCAAGAGCAAGATTGATGAAAAGAAGTTGTTTCTCGAGTATTTTTTTTCATACGTTTAATATCGTTTCGGATGTTGATGAAAACTTAACGGCCGTTAATAAATATCTAGAAGTAATAAAAAGAATGTTCCCATGATATACAGTAGGAGTCTTTACGCACACAATAATTAATTTTTCAATATATAAAGAATCAAATTTAAAAATGTCGATCATCACGATCAACTTTCGAAAACCAGTTCTTAAGTTTTTTTTTATTTTTTATTTTGAGGGAAGTTGTTAAGTTAAGTATCAACTCTTCAAAGAATCAATTCGATGTGATACACAAACAATGTGACGCATCGTGTGCAAATAAATCTAATCTTTAAGAAAGAATTTAAACTTAAATTTGGAATATATACTCAAAAGATGTTGAATTGGTCAATGTAAATACCTGAAAAATCTATAACGTAAAAATAGGAAGGAAAAATAAATAAAATTATAAGGACCCAATATAAAAATAAATTAACAAGCAAAACAAATTACAAATATTTTCATTTCGCAGCCAAAGCCAATTAAGCCGTCTCCTCCACTGTCCTTCTGTCTCCCTAAAGCCGTCGCCGGTGAGTCGCTGTCTCTTTTATTTGTTTGTGTGTGTGTTTTACCGTACATTTTTCTGTTCTGTTCTGTTCTGTTCTGTTATATGAATATGGACTGTAATTTTGATTTATCGCAAATGTTTTTCCGATGCTTTCGATTTATACCGGCATGTTTTGCATGGATTAGTTATTGATCGATCAGATCATTTCAAATGCGTATTCGATTTCATAAAAAAGATGAGAAATTTTTATGTTCTTCAAAGCCTAAACATTTATCGGAAATTTTATGGTGGTCCTATTTGTCAGTTATTTTGTGTGGTGTGATTGTAATTTTGGCTTTGTTTCATCCATTACAGCTCTCCAGCTTATTTGTTCATTTGTGTTTTTTTTTTTATATAAATTTTACGGATACGATTTTTCTGTAACAATATTTGCTTAAATGAAATCGAAAAGGATTCAGCTTGTAAAAATTGTGAAGAAGGCAATGAAATGTAAGCCTGAAATATTATGATACTAGAAAAGATATTTGCTTGGTACCTGTGATACCATTTCACAGTCGATTTTATAGGTGACAACATTATGATCGAGTGTTGAATCTCGACCGCTAGCCATAAAAATAAAAATAAAAAATCTCGACCGCTATAAAATGATTAAAATCGATTCTCACCTATAAAATCGATCGTGAAATGGTGTCACCGGTAGATTTTAGTATAGTGAATTGACCTCTTTTATTTTTTTTTCTTGGTTTTGGGGTGGGGGAGGGGGTGTTGTGGGTGTGTGCTGGCTTTTCTTTGCTTAATTAGAGGTCCATTTATAGCATACAATTGTATGTGAGTCCTTTCGTTAGGACTAGATAACTCCTGCTGAAGTCTATATATTTGGTGCATTTTTTCAGTTTCCTGGAAATTGAAAGATGTCAGCTGGGTACCTGATTTCCGCTGTTGCCGGTTCATTTGCAATCGCATACGTGTGCGACACTCTTGTTTCGGATCATAAGTTTTTCGGAGGCAAGTCATTGTTAATTCATTTGATGCTTAATAATGCTTTTAAGTGTTAATTAATTGTTGTTTTGATCTTTAATTTGGTTAATGCTTTGTATCATCATCATCCCATTTTTCATTTTTGTGTGTTGTGATCAGGTACAACTCCGAAAACCGTTACAACCAACGAATGGTGGGAAGAGACCGACAAGAAGTTTCAAGCATGGCCTCGAACCGCAGGTCCCCCGGTTGTCATGAACCCTATTAGCCGCCAGAATTTCATCGTCAAGGAGTAGATGTAGTAACCGATATGATCACGGTTAAAAAGGATCTTTGCCGTTTGCATTATTTCTTTACCACTTTTTCTGCTATGAACTATGAGAATCGATTATTTGTTTGCTATGTTTCTTTTAATAAATATTACCAGAAACTGGATTTTCTTTTGATTAATATTACCAGAAACTGGATTTTCTTTTTTCTTCTCTTTTGATCTTGTTGTTGAATTTTCTTTTAAGATTCATTCCCGGTGCTGTTAATAGCACTTAGATTTAACTTTACAGAGGTTGAAAATAGACATTCGATGATTTACAAAAGTCGAATGTCAATGCGGTTGCACCTAGTAAAGCTTGCACCATAACTACACACACCAAAATCTACTTTTTTTTGGCAATCACAGTTTTAATTCACAATCGATTTTGGAGCTTAGAATTCTTTTCGTGAAACAAAAAAAGGACAAATAGTGTCTTTATTATTATGTATCATCATAAACATTAATATTGTGTGTATATATATACACCCCCACACACACACATCATCCTACAAGGCGAAGAATTAATGGAATACAGATATCGATCAATTGTGTAAATCAAAATCCATGACTCTCTATAACCTTAGGTGATGATACTTGTAGAAACACAACACAATGTTTCAATAGATTCAACACACACAAAGACACACTTTGTATTAGAAAGCTTTGTTCTTAAGCTTCTCACTTTTGTTGTTACAATTACAATGATGAACAAGGCTATTTATAGCCAAATACACAAAGTGTAAACACTAGTTAGTCAACGTTTAACACTACACATGTTGTAATCTTTTGTCAAAGTTATCAGCTGCACTACTGTATCAATTGTAGGCAGCACACCATTATTGATTTTGAGTTATGGTTCACATTGCCTCCCTTAAATCAAAATCTTCAAACTTCATCATTCCAAGCATCTTCATCAGTTTAGTAAATGACTCCATCTTCAATGGTTTTGTGAAGATATCTGCAACTTGTTCTTCAGTTGGACAATAATCAATAACAATCTCTTTTTCACGAACCAACTCTCTTATATAATGATATTTGATATCAATGTGCTTGCTACGACCATGAAAAACAGGATTCTTCGATAGTTCAATAGCTGATGTATTGTCACAATAAATCTTCGTTGGTTCAGATTGCTGATGATGCAAAAAATCAAGAATGCGCCTCAACCACACTGCTTGTGTAGCACTACTTGTGGCTGCCATATATTCTGCTTCTGCTGTTGACAAAGCAATCACCTGTTGTTTCTTCGACGACCATGAGAAAACGCCGGATCCCAAGAAAAATGCATAACCCGACGTGCTTTTTCTCCGAACCGTGTCACCGGCCCAATCACTATCCGTGTATCCAACAAGAGAAATATCATTAGCACATGAATAAAATATTCCATGACTCGTGTACCTCGATATATCTCAATATCCGCTTATTTGCTTGTAAATGAGATTGACGCGGCGACTCCATAAAACGACTTATAAGTCCAACACCATAGGTTATATCCGGCCTAGTCGAAGTCAGGTATCTCAAGTTTCCAACAAGTCTTCGAAAATATGTAGGATCAACAAACTCACCGGTGCCATCTTTTATCAACTTTAGTTTTTCTTCCACCGGAGTTAAGATTGGTTTAGCACAATCCATCTTAAACTTCTTCAAAATATCACCTGCATATTTCTTTTGTGAAATGAAGATTCCACTATCCAATTGATGTATCTCCAGACCAAGAAAGTAAGACATCAAACCAAGATCTGTCATTTCAAAATGACTAGTCATAGCCTCCCTAAATTCTGAAATCATTTGTGCATTATTACCAGTAAAAATAAGATCATCAACGTATAAGCACACAATAATTATATCACCTCCATCAGAATATTTGACATATAAGGTATGCTCGTAGGGGCATCGTTCAAACCCATGATCAATAAAATAAGAGTCAATACGAGTATACCATGCTCTCGGGGCTTGTTTGAGTCCATACAACGCCTTTTTCAAGCGATAAACTTTGTTTTCTTGTCCTTCAAAAATATATCCTGCAGGTTGATCCACATAAACTTCTTCTTCAAGAACACCGTTGAGAAAAGCATATTTCACATCCAACTGATAAATTTTCCACGAACTTTGTGCACCAAGTGAAATAACCATACGAACTGTATCAAGTCTTGCAATGGGACCGAACACCTCAAAATAATCAATACGTGCCTTCTGCTTGTATCCTTTTGCTACAAGTCTGGCTTTATAGCGATCCACCTCTCCATTGGCTTTATACTTTGTTTTGTACACCCATTTTACCCCAATGGTTTTCTTGCCAGTGGAAGGTTTGTCGACTCCCAAGTATCATTCTTCTCAATCGAATGAATCTCATCATTCATGGCTTGTATCCAGTAATCATTTCTCGAAGCTTCATCAAAGCTAACTGGATCACAATCTGCAAACAAAGCGAAATTAACAATTTCTTCATCAGACATGTCATTATCATTTCCGATGACATAATCTTGCAAACGAGCCAGTGCTTGTCTTTGTCGTTGTGGACGACTAGACGAAGATTCGATAACAATTTCCTCTCTTGGTGGTTACTGTTTGTTGTATACTAGAACCAACAAGCGGAATAGAAACTCGCTCGGTTTTTCAACTTGCTTAGGTGACCAATCCCAAGCTTCTGTTCTTCGAATATAACATCCGTGCTGATTACAACTTTTCCTGTTACCGGATTAAACAACCTAAAACCTTTTGTTTGATGAGAATATCCAATAAAAATACACTTTTCGGATTTATCATCCAATTTCTTCCTCAAAACATCAGGAACATGGGCATAAGCAATACACCCAAACACTTTCAAATGTCCAATATTTGGTTTTCTCCCTGTCCATACCTCGTATGGTGTTTTTCCACACGGTACACTTACGGTAGGACACTGTTTAAGACATAAAAGGCACAAGCAACGGCCCTCGCCCAAAAAGATTTAGGCAATTTCTTAGAATGCATCATAGACCTTACCATGTCCATGACCGTTCGTTTTTCCTCTCTCGCCACTCCATTACGCGAGGAGTATATCTGGCCGTCATCTGATGTTTGATTCCATTATTTTCCAGAAAATCATCACAGACAATATACTCTGTTCCTCCTGTCCGTTCTCAAAGTTTTAATCTCATATCCACTTTGTTTTTCAATGTACTTTTTAAAACTTTTAAAAATATCACATGCATCAGATTTATTTCTCAGAAAATACACCCATGCTTTTCGAACTGAAATCATCAATGAAAGATATAAAATACTTACTACCTCCGTTTGAAGGTTCTTCAACATAACACAAATCCGAATGAATAAATTTGCAATGGTGTACTTGCTCTCCATGCCTTATTCTTTGGAAACGGATCTCTCGTGGTGTTTCCCCAAAGTACACGACTCACAAACTTTGTGAGGGAAGTCAATATCGGCAATCCCAATCCGACTTATTCCGGCAAGAAACTTCAAACTTCCAAAGTTCAAATGTCCAAATCTTAGATGCCATAACCATGTATCATCAAAACTCACGAGAACTAAAACAAGGTAAAGCGCCACAATTAATTTTCGGCGGAAACAAACGGTTATTACTCATGTTTACCTTTGCAATGAGTCCTTTCTTTGGATCACTTACTATGCGGGTTCCTTGATTGAAGACTATGTTATAGCCTTTACGTGACAAGCATGTCCAATGCTCAACAAATTATGACGTAAACTAGGTACATAGAATACATCGAAATAGCATTAAAAGAACCGTCTTTTAAAGTGTAAGTGATTTTCCCTTTTCCAAGAAGCTGGTACCTCGGTATTATCTCCAAATTTAACAGTTGATCGTACCGAAGTATCCAAATGCGAGAACAATTCTTTGTTCCCACACATGTGATTACTACAACCCTGAATCCAAAATCCAATCATTTTTCGGTTCTCATTAGTTCCAAAATTTGCCAATAATGAAGTTTCCGGACTATTACCATCATTTTACGCAACCTTAGCATGATTTTCTTGATTATTCTTGTAACGACAATGATTTTGATAATGCCCGAACTTCTTACAATTATAACACTGAATTTTCGATTTGTCTTTTTTCGAAAAATCATTTTGTTTTTCATTATTACGAGAATCATCATTATTTCTTTGGTAATTGAAATTACCTCGCCTCGGCCTCGTCCTCGGCCACGGCCTCTACCACGAAAATTTTGACCACGTTATTTGAATTCAACATGATTTGATGATTCGCCTTTTGATTTGACACGTTCGGTTGTGCACTGCAAAGCTTCCTCAACAATAGCAATAGATTGTTGATCAAGAGAAATTTCATAGGATAATAACTCACCTTCCAAGCTGATCTATAGTCATTTCATCAAGATTTACGGTTGCTTGATATTTGTTTTCTTCGTATGAAATTTCGCGTCAATGATCGAGGATTTTACGCACTACTGTGCCTCCGTCAAACTCTCTCCATTTGCACCCATTTTTTGGCGATATCTCGTACCTTTGCAATAAAATCACCAACCGACTCGAGTTGTTCTCATCGAGCCAACTCGAAGCTCGCCTCCGCATTTCCTGCAAACGAACCTTTTTAACTTCAACGTTACCTCGGTTGGCGTTGACTAGGATCCTCCACGTCTCTTTAGCTGACTTGGCGTTCATAAATTTATTATAAACGCTTAACTCCACCGTATTATTTAGATAATGACGAGCCAAACGATCATTCTTTTTGTTCTTCTCCAACGCTTTTATTTGTGCTTCATTTAAATTTGCAGTGGTATCGGGAATGTCAAAACCGTTTTCAACGACATCCCAAATACCGATAACCTCGAAAAAATCTCTCATTTTTCCATTTCCATTGATCAAAATTATTTTTACCGTCGAAGTTAAAAACAGGACAAGATTGTATAATTCTTTCTCCCTCCATAAATATAGGTGATATTTTGAAAGGACTGCCGAATTATTAATATCACTCAAGATATTAATAGTACCAATGAATAGTTGATGTTGACTACTCAATAAAACAACCGACAGCTAAGTACTTCACTCCATCAATTTATGGCTTTTATTCAATTCAAGATATAGCACAGGCTGCTATTGACAATATGAGCTAGCTCTTCGCCTCTTCCCTGTGCACTATTTTCTTTATATCAATAAAGTAGTTGATACTCTCCTTCAAGCATGTGAGTTCTCCTCTCCTTCAACTCCCAATAACGAACTTCTTTAGACCTTCATAGCTTTCTTTTTTTTTTTTATATAACAAGGCTTCTTTGAAAAAAGAAAAAAAAACAAATATTGAAGTCAAAGTGATAGGTGGAAGCAAACGTAGGAAAAGATATGAAGCAAGCAGGTCACAATTCACAAAGATGAAGCGACTGCAACTTATTTTGATTCCTACCGGAAAACACAAATTTTTAAGGTAAAGTGACTGTTTTTAGAGAAACAATCACCGGAAAAGAACCCACTCACCGTAAAACAAACGGCGATATGAGAGAGACAAGAGCTGGAAATATTGCAACTGCAATTTTCCAAAGAACCTCACCGGAAAACAATCTCGGTCGGTTGGAGGTAATGGCTAGCTCAACCTATCTCTGATACCAATTGTAGAAACACAACACAATGTTTCAATAGATTCAACACACACAAAGACACACTTTGTATTAGAAAGCTTTGTTCTTAAGCTTCTCACTTTTGTTGTTACAATTACAATGATGAACAAGGCTATTTATAGCCAAATACACAAAGTGTAAACACTAGTTAGTCAACGATTAACACTACATATGTTGTAATCTTTTGTCAAAGTTATCAGCTGCACTACTGTATCAATTGTAGGCAGCACACCATTATTGATTTTGAGTTATGGTTCACAATACTTGAGATGCAGACTTTGTGCTATCACTGCCACCGGTTCTGTAATCGCCCCGGTGGCGGGCCGGCAAAGATAGCGGCTGCCACTGCCAGCGGTGGTGGTGATCCACCGAATCGGTGGGAGGATGATAATACATCCGTGCAGTTTGTGGGCAGTGAGAATGAAATCTGGCTGCAATCCTCAATATCTCCAAATACTTTCCCATCGTCTAATAAAGACGGTTGTTATCGATAACGGGAAATACTTGTGTGGTGTCGTGAAGACATATGAACCATTCTGTATTTAAACTGTGTGGTTCTGATCGTTCCATCCCAAAATATATCTTCTCTCCACACAAGTATTTCCCATTGAAAACACACGACGAATCTATTTTCGATGCACCACACTTTTCATCTCTGAAAAGTCGAATGTAGTGGGTTAAACATACGACTTTACAGATGTTGAATTCGACCTATATAAAGTCAAATCTACCTAGCCTGAAATGTGGTGTCTCGATAGATTTACCGTAATAATACTAATAACTAATAAATGAAGAAACTACAAACACAAGAAACAACATTCACACACTGTTTCAACATTAATTAATACAACAACAACAACAAGGACAAACAAACAAGAAAATGCAAAAGAAATAAATAAAAACACAGACAAATTTCAGATCGATCTCACAATTTCATGGATCACATTTGAGAGATTTTAGCAACCCACTCTTTTACCAAACGCTTCACATTTTCCTTAGACACTTTCTCAGGTCTACCATTAACGCGGCCTAGCTCTGCTCTGCGTGGTCTTCCATCACAAGCCTGTCTACAATACGCCCATTTTTCACAAACAAATACGTTGGATATGAATCTACAGGAAAACACTCAACAACTGCCTGCAATTAACAAAATATTTATAATAATAATAATAATAATAACACTAGCATGCATTTCCCTATTTTTAAATCATGGATAAAAAATAAAACTTACAACATTAATTACTAAGAATACCTGAAGATACTCTGTATCTGCTCTTACAAACTTAATATCACTGTGTTCTTTTGCATGTTTTTTCATTAGATGTTTATTCTCCACACACATACTATTTTCCTTGTAGTAGCAGTCAATGACAACCTATTATAAAATATTTTTAAAAAACAAATTATAAGAACATTAATTAATACAGAGTAAAAGCTAATTAGAATGCTAAAAACTGAAACATTATTACAAACTTTTTCATTTGAACTCGTGATCTCGTCTAGAGCTTTGCCGGTTTTCGGAATTTCTACCAGATTTTCGGAACTAGAAGAAGAACCTGCCATTTTTTATTCCTTGTAATTAATATAATCTTTTTTTATTATTAGTAAGATGCTAGAGAGAGTTGCAGGAAACTTCAAGCTGGAGCATCCTTTTTTTTATAGTGGAAAGAATCAAAATAAATAAATAAATAAATTATTATAAGAAAAAAATGATGTTAATTTCTTCTTCCATTAATGGAGGGACAGAGCTTTTTGGGTGGAGAGACTGTACACAGAGCACAGGTTCCATTTTAGAGAAAGCCATTTACTGCATGGGAATCGTTTGTACAAGGTAAAAATCTTTTAACCGAGGGATCGAATCTGTTGTACAACAACAAAAATAATGAAGAATAGTATGTTAAAACGTTAATTGTATAGTTTTTCATTGAACTTTTGCCCGTATAAAAGATGGTAATTCAATATGGTATATGTAATAATTTCAAATTTCTCCCCCACAATATATCCCTTTTAAGTATTACACTTCTTTGAAGTGTTATTTATATACATTTTCGTGTCATGTTGACACAACTTTGTTGTAAGCCCACATTTAAAATGACGTGTTGAAGTGTTCAAAATCTATATCTATATCAGTGTAAATTTTTAAGAGAGATATGGTCTTTTTTATTTCATAAATTTTATGGTAGTCCAGCTATAGGTATGACATGATGATCTTAACAATCATATGTGTTTTACGGTGTAAATAATGAAAACACCGTAAAATACACCGTGTAAATCATGTTTTCACATCGAATTAAGAACTAAGGTACCCTAAAAAAAAAAAAAAACTAAGGCACCCCTTCATGAGAAAATACATTTTTAGATCGTTTTAACACCTTTTATTTCATGTCAGGTCGAGTCAGATCTGACTTTTTTTTTTTAAAGTGCCCCGTTGAAAAATTCAACTTCGCCACGTTGAAAATCCCCCCAGCCCGTTGAAAAGTCAACAGGGTGGGGTAAAAATTCAACATGGCGAGGTTGAAATTTTAATGGGCTGGGGGAAATTCAACGGGAAACTTAAAAAGAAATGTCAAGTCTGACCCGACCTGACATTAAAAAAGGAGTGTTAAAACGACTTGAAAATGTATTTTCTCACTTTTCTCTCAAATTATACGCTTTTAGATACGTATATATTAATTATATATTATTGTTTCATCTTTATATTATGAAAAAAATATATAAATGGTTACTTAAGATAATATTTCGTACATATAAAGGTAAACTCAGTCGAGAGCTGAATATTAAATGTTTGAATTTTTGTTTATTCAATAAGTACACGAACAAGCTTAAGTTGAACTCATACATGTTCGCATCTTACCATTCGCAAATTTTGTCTATGTTCATCAACTCTTATTTTCAAACGTGTAATGACAAGCGATTTTAGGTTCCGTTTGTTTTGGCCGGAGTTTTTTTTGGGAATTTTTTTACATCATATCACCAATCATTTCTTACAATTTTCCCACCAATCAAATCTTCAACTAGAAATAAAAAAATATTAAATCATCTTTCATCATTTCATTTTATCAATTTTATTACCTTTTCTACCAAGGAAATACTACAATCCAGTTGTATAAAAAAACTGGACCATCCAATTTACCATTGAATCAACATTAAAATAATTATCACCGTTTGATTTTTTTGATATTCCGTAAAATATTGTGTATGATTTACGCTCAAACATTCGGATTGTTTTGTTAGTTATTTCTTCGTTCTTCCCTCCTCTCTTGCATTCTTCATCTCCTTCATCCAACCATCTCCATCTCCACCTTTCCTCTTCCTTCCGCCACCCTTTCCTCCTCCTCATTCTATTTCCTTCTGCTTCCCTTCTTGTCTTCTTCCATGGGACAAAATAGAGCACCATCTCCACCACATCTGCCGCCCTTCACTCGCCAGAAACTATGAAAGCCACATCTTTTTCATTGATTCAAGAGCCCTTAGGACACTATAACCTGATTCTGCCCCTTCTATGTACATTTCCGACCAATCCGCCACCGGATCTTCTGAAATTGCGCAAAAGCCGCCATAGGCCCGCCACCTTTGTGCCTCAAACCACCGGCCCCATAGCAGATTTGTCTGTTAACATCCACTACACGCCGGATAGCCTCTCCCTCAACCAAAATCCACCACATTCATCACCCTACCATCTGTTCGATGATCGACCCAAAAAAATAGTGTCTTCTTAGGTTTCATCACAGTTTGTTTCTTTTCTTTTTCAGCAAAAGAGGATATATCGTCCCTCTGTTCAAGACGTCTTGAGGTTTTTTTTTTTTATTTATTTAATTTTTAAAGATTTAACAGCTTAAAAATAGATTAGGTGTATTAAAGTACACATTAGTTATGGTGTACAAATAAAATGATCTAACGAATATAATTAATAACATACGTTTTCAACGGTTGAGATTATAAACTGGATCATCCGGTTAAATTATACAACTGGACCGTAGTCGCTCTCTTTTTACCATTATTTTATTCATTATTCTACTTTATTTCACCAATCATTATTCTACTTTATTTTACCCCATCAATTTTCTAATCTTTACTTCAATCACTTTATCTAAAAAAACTCCAAAAAAAACTTCCAAAAAAACTCCAACCCAAAACAAACGCAACCTTAATGTCTTTTCTTATTTTATTTTATTGTGTAACAACTAAATAATTGAGGTGAAAAATAATAAGGTGTATGAAGACATTGTTGATGTGACATTAATAGGGACTGTCTTTTCACACAAACATGTTTTACATATTCAATGGCGAGAGTGAACTTCGTTTTGACATTTAACACACATATCATTTTGACCCTAAATGAGTCAGGATTTGTATATTATTCATACCATGTTACAAGCCTGGAATATTATGTTTTCCAGACCAATTTTTGGTGTGAATAAAGAGTCATTATTATGTACGCTTGAGAAACAATACGGACTGTTTTACAGGCCGAAAAATAACGTTTTCCGCTTCTATTTCCAGTCACAATATGACCACGGCGCTATGAAAATTTCGAAAACGTATCGGACCATTTTAGAGGCCGAACATGTAATGTTTTCCTGACCACGTTCGGGTCAGAATAAGCTAAATTATTCTGACCGTATTTGAGTAGGTATAAGCCTATCTCAAATTAGAATATAAAAACGTCGCTATAAAAATTCAAAAATGTATCGGACCATATTATGGGCCAATAATCATCTTTTAGAATTTGAATTCAATCACGTACAACACTCGTTCGTGTGTGTTGTTTTCAATGCGAACCTTTGTTTTTTTGGTATATATAGGGGTGGCTCCGGGCCGGGTCGGGCTGACCCGCGGGCCGGGCTGGGGCGGGATGGGCTGGGGGGATCAGGCCCGGGCCCTATACACGGGCTGGGCGGGCCGGGCTGGGCGGGTTTCGGGCTGGGGCGGGCTGGTCCTATTGGGCCCTGGCCCTGGCCCTTGGGCGGGTTTGGGCGGGTTTGGGGCGGGTCGGGCCGGGTCCGGGTTTTTTTTTTTGTTTTTTTTATGCAAATTTAAAAAATGTTAATAACTTTAAAAAAAAAATGATAATAACCATTTACATAAAAAGATAATAAACATAATACATGTTTTAATAATACATATAAACATATAATACATGTATTTAATACATATAATCAAACATTTACGTTTTTTTATTATAAGATAATATAATAAATGATAATAAACATAAACATATAATATTATCAAAAGATCATATTTTTATTAATCGTAAATAAAAATTACATTTACATAATACATTATTACAAGTTTACAACTATTGTTTACATAAAAAAATTACATTATTACAATAAATTATATTATTACAACTTTACAACTATTGTTTACATAAAAAAATTACATTATTACAACAAAAAAATATAAATAAATGGGCTTGGACCCGATTATTATAATAATAAAAAATTACTTCCTCAATTCCATTGGATTTTTGGTAGTAACTAGTAAGTAGTAAGTGCTAAGTATATCGGGGGTAGAATTGGGTTTTGGCATTTGGGTAGTAAATATGTGGAGGTAATAGGTATGATGATTGAGTTTTTTGGTAGTAACTAACTAGTATGTAAGTATGTTGGAGACTTGCGGGGGTAGTATATTTGAGTTTTGGCTCTTTTGGGTAGTAACTACTAACTAGTAAGTATGTAACTATGTTGGAGTGGAGGTGGAGGTATGAATGTAATAACTAATAAGTATGTTTGGGAGTTAGAACTTTGGGCCTTGGGGTAATTTAATTCAATGGAATGGAGGAAGTATGATTTTGTAAATTATAATAATTAGGCCGCCTACGTATCTCAAAAGAATCAAAGCCCACGTAGTTCGTGTCACTTACCTTGGTCATTGGATGGATTGGTAGATGGTTGGGCTTAGTCTTCATAATAATCATTCGTTGATGGAGATCCCGATCCGGATGTTGTGTATTCTAACCACGGATCTTCTTCGTCGTTTTTATCTTCTTCGAACTCCATGTCTTGTGTCCGTCTATTGGCTCTTTCCCAATCCCCGTTGCGGACACATCTCTTGACCGACTCGGCGGTCAAACTCGTCCGGTAGTCGGTGACGATTCTTCTACCCGAACTAAATGCGGACTCGGACGCAACGGTAGAAGGCGGGAATAACAAGTATATCCCTAGCTATTGCGGTTAAAATGGGCCAGTGGGTCTCTTTACTACGCCAATATTGTAAAATATTAAAGTTATCTTCGTCAATTATATCATCGTGTTTAAATAATTATCAATTACGGATCTTGCGTTCGATGTTATGGAAGTTGATTTACTTTTACTTTTACCTAATATACTTCCTAAGGCACCAAATCTCGCTTTTAGGTGGACGACCACTAGTACTAGCGTCGGGGTTTCTCTCAAAGATAATATATATCATATAATTTAACTAAAATATTATAACACTCCGTTACATATTTGTCAACGTCAAAATCGTTATTTCTAAAAATGAATAATATGCAATTAATAAATCTGTTAAATTTTCTCTTCTAAGTCCGGGATCAAGCATAGCGGCAATACCATATATGTGAGGAAAAGTTTTTAAATATGCTAGCCATTTAGTCTTTATAGATTGAATGACTGCATTTAATTCATTTGTTAACCAAGTACAACCACTTACAGCAGACATTATTTGACAACATTCTACTATAACTGAATGTACATTTGGTTCATAAATCAATGAAAAAACTTTTGTTGCTTTATGAAATTTTTCAAAAAGAGTGCAACATTTTTCAGCAAGTTGCCAAAGTTCCGGAGTAATACGAGTAGTATTACCCTTGTTTATCATTTCTTCATTAAAACATGTACTAATTGCATCTTTATATTTTAAAACCTCTATAAGCATGTTGTAGGTGGAATTCCACCGAGTTTTACAATCTAATGAAAATTTACGGGGCCTTAAACCGTTTTGAGAACAATAATTTTTAAATCTTCGGCTAACATTGCCACTGTATCTAAACGATTTTAAAATAGTTCTTATTGGTTCTAAAACTTCGTATATGTTTGACAAACCATCTTGGACGCACAAATTTAAAATGTGTGCACAACAACGAACATGTAAAAGTGAACCTTCAAGTAACAATGGTAAATGTTCTTTCATGTATGGTATTGACGCTCGTGTTTGCGGATGCATTATCAAATGAAATTGACAAAATTTTATTATATAATTTAAAATCTATTAACGTTTGTTTAATTCTATTAAATATATTAATAGCACTGTGAGACTCGTCAAATAGATCAAAAGCAATAATTCTTTTTTGTAAGTTATATGAGGGATCGCACCAATGTGCAAGAATACAAATATAATCCTCATATGGGGAGATTTCCAACAATCACTTGTTAAGGAAACACGGCCCTTATAGTTGGAAAACATTTCTATTAATTCGTTCCTCATTTTTTCATATTGTTTTTTCATTGTTGTTTTAATTACTTTTCGTGAAACGGCTGAATATTGTGGATTTAAAGACATTTTATTAAATTCTTCTAAAGCGCGACTTTCAGCGTGATTAAATGGTTTTTCTTCAATTGATATATAACGAGTCATGCGGTCAATCATATTTTGTCTATCATAAGTAAAAGGCATACCTCCCCCGGGATTTTGAGACATGTACCCCCCGAGTTGGGTTTGAGAGCCATGACCGCCATCTTGTATTATCCGCTTCTCATTAGCAATGTATTGTATACCATGCTCTTTTTTGAGATGCCGAGTTTGCGTTCCGTTGCCTTGACCCCGAATCCACGACAATTCTTTCGTGACTCCTCTCTTCCTGCACACTAAACAAATAGTTTTAGTTCTTTTAATATTAGGGTCATCACCTTCCCTTTGTGGTAGATCATGAATTTCAAAATATTTCCAAATTAATGATTTCGATTCTTTTTTATCGCCGGGAACTCGTGGAAGAACTTGGTGTTTCCTCCAAGGGTACTTCGGCACTACCTAGGACCAGGACCACCACTACCACTACCACTACCGGCACCGCCACCTAACAAATTAAATATGGTGATTAAAACGAATTTAAAATAAACAAAAATAAATTAAAACAAATTAAAACAAAAATAATTGATAGATACATACCAAATTGTTGAAATTGTGGCGTCGAACCGTAACTCGAATTCGAAAAAACTTGTACATCTTGTGAGTCGAATACGGGAATATCACCAAAAATTTCGTCACCGAAAGCTTGTCCAAAAATATTATCCATATTTGTAGATAGTAAAGACTAGAGAGTATAAAAGAGTATAAATTTATAAATGAGTAAAGAGTATAGTATGAATATATGATAGAGTAATTTAATATTGTAGTAGTAAATTACAATTACTAGTAAACTAGTAAGTAGTTTTTAATATTATATAAGATAATATGAAGATAATAATATTGAGAATTTGAGAATATTGAGAATATTGAGAATGATAGAGATTTGAGAGAGAGAGGTGTGAGGAGAATGAATGATATAGAGGGGTATTTATAGGTGTAAAATGAAGGGGGGGGGGGGGGGGGGGGGGGGGGGGAAATTCAAAATTCAAAAAAGAGGGGGGGAAAGTGGGGGGGAAAATTCAAAATTCAAAATTCAAAAAAGAGGGGGGGAGGGCCGGGCGGGCCGGGCGGGCCGGGCGGGTTCGGGGCCGGGCGGGGCGGGGCGGGCCGGGTTGCGGGCCGGGCCAGGCGGGTCACGGGTTGGGGAAGCTAGGACCGGGCACGGCCCTAAAAAAATTCCGGGCTGGGCGGGCTGGGCTGGGCGGGTTCAGGGCCGGGTTAGGGCCTGCAAAAACCGGGCCGGGTCCGGGCCGGGTCGGGCTAGCCCGGTCCAAATGCCACCCCTAGGTATATAAATATGGACTTTTGTGGTTGTGAGGGAATGTTTAATAATGCCGAGAGCCACAAGAATTTCGTGATAAAATGTTGCAATAATATATATTTCACATTATAGATTTTATATATATAAATCGTTCTCAACCATTTTTTATCTTATCTTATTTTGTCCTTCTGCAAGGGCGGAGCCAGGAATTTTATCCCGGGGGGGCTAGAAAAAAATTTCAATGGACCCATTTGGATATAAACTCTTCTAGTCTCATCTTGTTTATTGATAGGATGTTTCCGAATCGGAATACGTAACCCAGGATCCCTCTTAAGATTTAGTTCGATGGGGATACTATCATTTTCAACTCTTTAGAACTTAGGAGGAGGGGGATTCGAGATGGAAGGAGGGATTTCTTCAATAGGATTTGAAGGAGATGGTGCGTCTCTTTTCGATGTTTCGGTTTTTCTAAAAGAATGAGAAAAACGTTTTTTCTTTATTTCGTTCTTGATGTGGTCGTGTCATTATGTTTTATACCCTATAAAATTAAAAGCGATTCAATGTCTCATCGTAAAAAAAACACGGTTTCAATAAATAAAGAGACATTATTTTTTAAAAATAAGAAAACATAAGAAATTAAAGCACCTTTTCGGCTCAGAATAACCTAACTCTCACCTCTAAATTTCTTCACTGAATAACTAACTAAAATTTCTTCTCTGAATAATTATAAAGAAAAAAACATCAAGTCCAACTGGAGTAGTGAACTCGTTAATTAGCACATATTTGGATCCAATTGTCAGCAAGGTTTTCATAGCTGATCTTATACTAGAAACAGTTAATTTGCTGCAGATTAAAGTCCAATTACTTGACACATAACAATGCAAACTTGCTAGATTTTGGTGAAAACAAACCAAAAAAAATCTAAGAGATTACTCACAATAAAACAAAATCAACCAAGAATAAAGAAATTAAGAAGCAATAGTCACTTATTTAAACATGTTAAGTGTTAACTAGGGACCTTTGTCAAAATACCACTATTGAGACAAAACAAATGTTGGGCTACCACTCAATTGTCAAAATACCATTCCGTTTTTCGCGTTTTAGGTGTTTTTAGAACCAAACTAAACCCTAAATTTGGGAAGGAACCCTAATAAGGATTTGTGTACGCTTAAGATCGTGCACATTTGTGAAAAAAATGGGAGAAAATCGCGAACCAAAATCGTGAAAATTACACTGAAGTGGTATTTCCACATTTACACCACAGAATGATGGCATTCCAGAAATAATCCATGTTAGCTATCCATTCTATAGCCAAAAAAAAAAGATAATTAAAGTAAAAGGTATATTAAATTGTCAAAGCAATTGATATTTGATAAAGAAAATAACAATTGATAATATAAATTACCTACAAAGATGCTATCTGAATGGAATATAAAGATGATGATTGATGAAGCTCCATTTTTTCCCACAAATCTGTCGAAGCAGTTTTACCAATTAGATCTTCATTTTCTTTTTTATTTCATAAGAATGAAGCTATGATATGGTGGGTTAGTAACTTAGTATGATATGGTGGACAGGTGGGCTGAGCTGGTGGGCTGGTGGGTTGAAGTGGTGGGCTGGACTCTATTTAATTAATTTTATAGCTATATACCTAAAAAAAATAAAAAAATTCTGGGCGGGCTTAGCCCACCCCTGTCAATGCATATCTCCGCCCTTGTCCTTCTGGTCCGCCAGCTCTAAATCATATAAATAATGAGTTACATCATGATCACAATCAACGGTGTAAAAAATATATTACAATATCTATATTATAGCTTAATTATTGTGTCTAAATCAATTTTCAAAATATATCTTTCTCCCAATAGCACTACATCTTGTTCCTTGCATGAATTAATTTATGCAAGTAAAAATTGAAAAGGAGTTCATTAATTCAAACTCTATAAAACCATAGGTGTGAACACGGATACGGTTTATTCAAAAACAAAACTGTATTATATAAGGCCATTTAGTTCGATTTGGATTTGGTTAATAATTTTTTTTTAAAATTTTGTTTCGGTTTATAACATATAACCAAACCGTATAAGAACGTATGTGTTACCCAAACCGGATATAATGAAATAGAAATCTGTAACCGAATCATTTATAACCAAAGGGTGATAACCAGTTCTTTACAAATGTTTAGAGAAAATCGTTTATAACCAAACTATTAACCAAACACTTAATAAGAAACCGAACCATTTAGTAGTAACCAAATCGTATGTTACCAATGGAGATTTTTATTTTATTTTATTTTATTTTTATACTCCTCTATTCCAATTTATCTGAGTCAGTTGCTAAAAGCACATATATTAAGAATGTGAGTTAATGTATTAATTTTTTGTAATATTCCGATTTTCGGGAAAGGGCAGACGTGTCATTTTGCGAAAACGGAATATTGGGTTCGGTTCCTTTTATTCGGAGTTAATAATTTGGATAATTATATACATAATTTCTATATATATATATATATGTATATATTTAAGGAAGAAAATCTGATTTAATAAGGGTGATTAAGGAAAATCATTGAAATTAGGTAATTATGGGATTTTTCCTATTTAAGGAAAAATCAACCTAATCAGCCCCTTAAAGTTTTAATCAGATTTTCCACCTCCAAATTCACTCTCTGCGTGTGTGAGCAAGGGAATAGGGCTGGAGGAATTTTCATCAGTTGTTAATTCAATCCTTGACGGTTTTCAGATCAGAGTCGAGCACCGGAATCGTTGTGAAGAGAGCAACGTTGTGACATCAAAAAGTTGAAGCCTTGATAAGGTATGATTAAACCCTAGCTTTGTTCTTCTTCGAGTTTGATGGATTCAAACTCATCAATTCGTAGTTTTTGTCGTTTAGAAGCGTGTGATTGAATCTAATCTAAGTTTAATCTAAGTTTTGATTTATCACACATGTTTTCTGCAGAAAAGGGACGGTTTTAGCTGCTGTTTTTCTGAGTTTGGACTTGGATTTAGCTGCTTAAAAGGTAAGAGGCTCTTCCTACAATTCTAATTATCGTTATTGAGGTTTAGATCAAGATTTAAGATGATTAGATGCAAGAAATGTGTGCTTTTTCGTTGATCAAAGGATCATAGATGTTACGGAATGTTTTAAATATGTTTTCTACGTGTTGCTGTGTTGAAAACGAGGTTAATTAGGTTAGAAACGATTCAGAAATCGAGTTGTGAAGATTTTAGCGTTTTGGGAAAAACCCAGGCGGACGGGCGTTTGAGGTCAGACTTTTGATTCAGGATGTAGCTGTTTTTGACGGACGGGCGTCTGAGGTTAGTGGACGGGCGTTTGGTTACGGACGGGCGTCCATAGGGTTTTTCAAACGGGCGTCTGGTTTGTTTTACCTTGTTTTCACTATTCTAGCATTTTAACTTGGTTTTTGGCTTCATAATCGTGTTTTCACCCTTAATCCTGATATGTTAACATTAATTAAAAATGAGAAAGCCCCGATTGAGTTTCTGATTCGTTCAGTTAAAACACCGAATGTACTCTTAAAGGGAGTTGAAGTTCGGATCCGTCGGAAGGGCATGAAAGGGCTTGTGCTTTGATGAACTAGGGTTCATCAATGTCGTGTAATTGATAGGATGTGATGTCTAGTTGTCTAAGTGAGGGAGTAGAGTTGATAAGGTGAGTATTATTCGAAAACACTTAGGTGACTAGTTAATTCACATTAATAATTACATAAGTGTAGTAAAAGCTAAAACGTCATCTATTCTTGGTTAGCACCGATTCAAATCGGTGATGTGGTACGTTCATAAAATGTGGACAACGCTACGGCTCAAAAGGTGAAGGGTAGTGGAGGAAATCCATCGAACGTATATGCATACCGGGGAGATCCCGGGACTACCGGTGCTAATCACCGTAGTTGGCAAGTATATCTCGTGGTGGAATTTTCACCATGCTTTGTGTCCTTGAGTAATGACGTAACAAAGATAAGCTAAGCTAGAAACGTATAGTCATGACGTATCGATGGGCATGGAATGAACCCAAAATTTAGTCGGTCTCACTAAGATAACATCTTTACTAATAACCTTAATTGAATTGTAGCTTCTACTTCTTACTTTGTACAAATGTACTTACCTCAAATGCATGTTTATTTATGTGTTTGGGGGAGAGAAGACGAACAGATAAATGAGGAGTTCGAGGAGGACTTTGATGACGACGTTTGAGGACGCCGGACTTGAAGACCTTGTTTATTCATTTATTTACATTTATGTCATAGACTTGGATTATTATCGAATTCTGTAGTTACTTCTAGTACTTTGGGATTCGTACATTTTGGATTCGTTGGTTTCGTTTCGGATGTAATAATATTACATTTCCTCTTTAGTTCTTTATTTCTATTCTTGGTTATTTGAAAAAAAATTACCCGAGTCTTTTAGCTTCCGTTTGCTTTTATTTGATACAACGTAATAGAGGCTTACGTGTAATATTATTTATTTAATATTATACGTGCCGAACGTTTCGATTTCCGGATAAGGACTCGGTGTCCGGGAACGGGGCGTTACATTTTTATAATGAAATGACTAGAATGTCCTTTGATATAATTAATATGACCGTCTTTTTTATATCTCCTAGTGTAATAAATAATGGTAAATCAAGTAAAAACACAATAATGTTGCATTGAAAATTATATGGCTCAAATAAAATGGAACAAAACATTTTCACTCTACCTCAGTTATTGTTGAATAGAGGGAGTATCAATTTTAGGTTAACCGGTCAAAACAAACCATATCTTTCAGTTTAGTCCAATTAGGTTGAAATGGTTCGGGTTTCATTTCGATTAAACCGTATGAAACGAAACCGTACACTCTCACGTCGCTTGTGTAACTCATTCAACCAAAGTCAATTTCTCAATCTAAGCACCTCCAGCCGACAACAATATTCTCAGGTTTAATTGGTAAGTTATTCTTAAACCTGTTTTCAGATTTTCATTGCCAATAGATTACTGGAAAGAACGGGGGGAAATTCTGCAATTAATGGTGTTTATTTGTGCTGGGAACATGTTTAGATGCTTGTTAGGTAAGAGATAGGATTGTAGATCGCGTAATTAAGGAGTAATTTTGTGTTTTCAACTTCTGCATTTTAAGTGTTTGAAGAAATGCCTAAATGAACATAGTAGTCCTTCTAAATGGAAATTTTTGCAACAGAAAATGATGGAGCTGAATAGCTGATGTCTTCATTTTCTCAGCCTTGTTCTGAATATAGCTTCATTTTGCATTTTGCAGCTTCATTCTGTGTCCTTAACCATTTTTACCTCCAGAATCGACTTTGATTATGCATGCTGGAAAACTGAATTTCGTATCGTTTTGGTAAAAGCCAATGTGGGTAGCTCTTTTTTCCTCTAATAATGTCTTTCGAGGAGGCATTAGAGGAGGACACCCTTCAAGATTGTGGGTAGCTCTTTTTTCCTCGAATGCCGTTCGAGGAGCCATTAGAGGACCACCTTCGAGATCATTGAGAAGGAGAATCCGTAAACGAGAAAAAGCCGCTACTAAACCTATACTCAACGAATTTTCATTTCAAAACGCTATATCTAAGCTTCCTCCTAGATTTTCCCCGGAAGAACTTTCTAATGTCATTACTACTTTAGACGATCCTTTAGTTTGTTTCGAGATTTTCAATTGGGCGAGCAAACAGCACAGGTTTCGTCATGACGTCTCGACCTACCATATTACTATCAAGAAGCTCGGTGCAGTAAAAATGTACGAAGAAATGGATGTCATTGTGAATCAAGTTCTTGCTCTTCCTTCTGTTGGAACAGAAGCCTTGTTTAATACAATGATTTATTATTTCACTGAAGCTCGGAAATTAGTCAGGGCGGTGAATATATACAAGCATATGAGAGATATGAGGAAGTTAGATTGTAGACCGTCGATTAGGACTTACAATCTGCTTTTCTCTGCGTTGTTAAGTCGGGGAAAGAATTCGTACATAAATCACATGTATATGGAGACTATCAGGCTTTTATTCAAACAGATGGTGGACGATGGAATCGAGCCAGATATTTTTTCCTTGAATTCTATGATCAAAGGATACGTGCTTTCGCTTCATTTAAACGATGCCTTGAGGATATTTCATCAGATGGGCGTGGTTTATAGTTGTGTCCCGAATTCGTTTACGTATGATTATTTGATCCACGGGTTATGCGCTCAGGGAAGAACGAATAACGCTAGGGAGCTTTGTAGTGAAATGAAGGACAAAGGGTTTATACCGAGCTGCAAATCGTATAACTCGATTATCAACTCTTTGGCTCTGAATGGAGAGGTTGATTGTGCAGTGGAGTACTTGAGGGAGATGGCTACAAACCGAAGATCAGCGGATTTTATAACTTACAATACCGTAATTGAAGAGATTTGTCGACAAAAAAGTAATAAAGATGCGATGCGTTTTTTGGAAGAATTGCACGATAAGGATCTTGTTGATGAGCATACTTATAGGGTGCTTTTATCTCAGACAGAAGAACACAGTCGGCGAGATCCTAATGGAAGAAGCAGATTCAGGTACTTAACTTCAGTATACATACAAGTTATTGCCATTGATCAATATTTACTCAGATGCCCATATTTTTCAAAAATCTAGCACCCGCGTATCCGTATCCGTGCAATCCAGTGCATGACTGCTTATATGAACTTATATCTTGCTGCACACACACACACACACACACACACAGAGCCAAAATAGCCCAAAATGCATGCCCCTTTTGCTATTTGCAGGTAAAACCATACGAAATGAACTTGAGATAGATAGATGAAACTGGGCAAGTAAATGAGTAGGCCTATAGTCTTTTCTTCCCGAGTGGATGGATACCCTTCTCTTCCGTGATTCGTTTGTGCATGGCCTTTCTTGTTCAGTTAGCAGGGCTCACCTCAGTTTAAGTGTAATTTATACATGTATACATACTAATCAACACCACCATTTGTGTTGTCCATGTGTTAGGCCTCTTTGTTTGGCTTTGTGTGCTGTCTGGACTCTTTTATATGCTTTGTCTCCTTTGTTTCTCGGGTTTTTCGTTATCGGCCCACATGCGATGAGGCGATTGTTGTGAATTCTGATGGTGATTTAAGAGAATATGAATGATCTAAGAGCCGTCATAATGTATTTTTCTGCATATTTTTCGATATGAATTTTTCTCTATGGAATACTAGCTGATTTTCCATGTGGTTTTTTGCAGCTAAGGCAAGATAAAGAACCGCAGATTGAGGATCCGAAGCAGTAGCATCCGATCACTGCCCCGTAAAGATTGAAACAAATATGGAGGCCTCCAAGGGCATATCTCAACAGTTTCAATTTCGTTTTCTCTCAGCAGGAAAAAGGTGTTACAGGTGTCTCTCGGAAACTACATCACTGAAACATAAACCTTCAATTTACATTCTCCACAAACCTTCGAGGGCGCAGCAGTGAAGGACCTATCGGTTGGGTCTCAAGTCTCCACCTATGAAACAAATATTGACAATGTAGAATAAAAACGATGTGTTTTATCTTTTTTTTCCTCCTTTCTCTGTTTTATCTTTATTTAATGAAAGATTTTTGAAGAAATTGAGCCTTTTATAGTGCAATTGACTACAATATTGACACAACTCTTTAATATCCAGCCAAAAAAACCTCCAACACTGACGATACGATATGCCACCCTTCCACGTGGAAGGATCTGAGTAGTCCAGTTGGAATGTGGAAGAGGTCCAGGTATGACAATGATGTCGAGTCGGTAGAGACATCTCGACATGATCAAGATTATTTACATTATGAGTTATATAGGAGGTTACCACATCGGCATGACCATGTCGATGTACATCGAGCCGATATCTAAGAGGTAACTTGGACGGGAGGCCAAGGTCATTTTCGTCAATAAATTAAACCGCCCTAAATGTAGGGCGAAGGGGGCATGAGCCTATAAATACTTGCATCCGGGAACTACGTTAGGCTTGATTCCCGGATTCCAAACAGGATACGTAGGCAATTCAAGATACATTCTTGAACCCAGCCGTACAACATAAAAACCACCATCTTTCCATAAAAGGCCATCTTTTTCACACTTTGTTTCACCTTTCTATTTCACCCCTAGATACTAAACAACCTTGACACATCACCGGTGCTTTATTTAGCATCGTCATTTGGCGCTAGAAGGAGGGCCTATCTATTGGTGATTTAGAGAGAATAGTACGATGGCGCCGTCAACAAGAAAAAAAAAAAGCGGGCAGTAAGAATGTACAGAACGAAGAACACACAGACCTAGAGCCGGCAGGGGAACAAAACCAGAATGTCCTAGAAAAGCCCACTGGTTCTAAGGCTGCAGTTGTGCAAACGCAAAAACCTCAGCTTCCTCCCCAGTTGCAGGATGTTGCAGACCACTTGGCGTCGTTAGATGAAGAAGCACTTAAGCGTGTCGTAGCGTCAGTGTTTGTTGAAAAGGGACTCCACGATTTTCCGGACAGGCAACCTTTAGATCAACCAGGCCAGAAAGAGTTAGAGAACGCAAAGGGGAAGAAGCTGGTGGATATACGAGAAGAATGCGAAGACGAGGTAGAAGTCGGTGCCACCAACTACAAGAAGCGGGCCGCGCAAGAGAAGCCTTTAAGAAGGGTCGAGGAAAGTATACGAGACGAGTTCAATCGTATCGTAGGCAAAGATCGAGACATCGATTGGCTCGAGTCGCCTTTTGTTTCGAGATCGAGCGTTACCCGATGCCCGAGTCCTTCAAACCCCCGAAGATGGATCCGTATGACGGCACAACGGATCCCGAGGATCATCTATACCGATACATATCGATGATGAGGCTAAGGAATGCGAACGACGCCATGAAGTGTCGAGCATTTGACACATTATTAACGGGTCGAGCTCGAGAGTGGTTCCACAAGCGAGACCCGGGTCGATTTCTAGCTTCGTGCGGTTGGGGCAAAAGTTTCGCGACGCGTTTATTGGAAACAAGAAGTTTCATCGAGTTCTACCCATTTGACTAACATCAAGCAAGAAAGGAATGAGTCAACTATCGATTATATGAAGCGTTTTAACCTCGAAGCAATGAAAGTCCACAATCTCAATGAGACACTTCGAGTCAATTTTTTCGTTGCGGGGATCGGGAACATGAAGTTATACGATAAGTT
Organism: Gentiana straminea; assembly: GCA_036785695.1. Lineage (NCBI taxonomy): Eukaryota > Viridiplantae > Streptophyta > Magnoliopsida > Gentianales > Gentianaceae > Gentiana > Gentiana straminea. The sequence goes on from JAVUPR010000160.1 coordinate 813,035, forward strand.
ATCTAGGAAGATGCCGAAAGCATGGACGAATGTGTGAACATAGTCCATAAATTTTGCCAAGGTGAGGAGGCGGTGCGCTTGCACACCATCTCGCTTGGTCTCAACTCGAAGAACGACCCCCGCGGCCGGACCAAAGGTCGGCCTAGGAATGAAGGGAAAGCCGGCGTTTTCGATCGGATGACGGCGCCAATTACGGATCGACTCGGGAAGAAAGGTAATTTGAAAGATAGAGACTTCATACCCCTTAATCGATCCCGGAAAGAGGTGCTAGCCATCATGATAAAAAAGAACATTGCTCGGACCCCAAAACCGATATCAAAAGATGTCGAGAAGAGGAAAAACACCCACAAATATTGTGATTACCATCGGGACGTGGGGCATGATACGAAGAATGTTTTGATCCGAAAAGAGATATCGACGCCGGCATCCAAGAAGGACAACTCGACGAGGTAGTAGACGGATCGGAAAAGGATGATCCCAAAGGACGTCGTGAATACAAGAGGAAGAATTATCATGGAAGAAGAGATCGATCTCCCAATCGAGGCAATCAAAGGCGTAGAGACGGGTCATCCGAGCCCGTGAGGAGGGATAATCGAGAGAGATGAGCGTCGAGACGATAGAAGGGAAGATCGGAGAATCGAGATCCTTATGGAGATAACCGAATCGGATATGGTGTGAATACGATTGTGGCGAACATGACTTAGACCGACCCCGATCAAGTCAACCCGTTATGGACGGGTCGAGAGAGGCCAAGAAGTTGAAATTCACAACGAGAGGTAGGATATGGACCCGAGACGATGTCCCCGTACTTATGGCCGCGGTGAAGGTTTAGTAATAGAAGCGGTCATCGGTCGAGGGCTAATAAAGAGAGTCGTGTTGATAGCGGGAGTGCCGTGAATATCTATACTATTCAACGTTCAAGGCAATGAAGTTGAAAGATGAAGATATAACACCATTGTCCACCCCGCTATTCGGTTTTACGGGCGATGGCCATCCATCCCGTCGGATCTATCAACTTGTTAACCACGGTAGGAGATGGTGAGAAGGGGCGAACGATGGAGATGACGTACGTCGTAGTCAAGGCCCCTTCGGGATATAACGTAATATTGGGTCGACCCGCACTTTATGATTTGAGAAAGTGATCTCCACTTACCATAACAAAGATGAAATTCCCTACATGGCATGGTACCCACGAGGTAAGGGGAGATGTGGCGGTGGCCGGGAATTGCAACTCGGTAACGATTAAAGGAAAGGGTGTAGGTCAAGTGTTGGTTGAAGAGCTAATCCACGAGGAGGAAGAAGACAAAAGTTGGGTTTCGGTTGATCCAACGAGAAGAAGTTCGAGTTTGGGAAGAAGAGGAAAGCCGGGGAGTTCGAGTCGGGAAGTGGATTCCACACCCCGATGTTCGGACGTTAGTCGATATCTCTGGTTGAGTTTCGAGATGTTTTTGCATGGAAAGCCGACGACATGCCGGGACTCTCGGGTGACCTTGCTATGCATAAGCTCAATGTCGACCCCACAAAGAAACCGGTGAAGCAAAAGAAGAGAAGTCTAGCACCGAAAGAAAGGAAGCGAGTTAAAAAGAAGTCGACAAGTTCTTTGGTGGCCGGGATCGTTAAAGAAGTGGTATATCCGAGAATGGTTAGCCAACCCGAGTTTTAGTAAAAAAGCCCGATGGGAGTGGAGGATGTGCATCGACTTCACGGATCTAAACAAAGCTTGCCCAAAAGACTCTTACCCACTTCCCAAGATCGACCAACTTGTCGACTCGACATTAGGGTTCGAAGTTTTTGGATTTCTAGATGCGTATCGTGGCTACTATCAAATCCTTATGGACCCCGAGAGATTCGGAAAAGACGGCTTTTATAACCGACTTCGGGACATTTAGTTTCGTTACGATGCCGTTTGGTTTAAAGAATGCGGGGGCAACGTACCGGCGTGCGATGAACAAAATTTTCGAAAAGGCGATCGGGCGGAGCATGGAAGTCTATGTAGACGATTTGTTAATTAAGAGTAAGTCTCTCGAGCGAGTTTATAATCGACACGAGAGAGGTGTTCGAGGTTCTCCGCTCGCTAACATGAAGCTCAACCCAAAAAAGTGCACGTTCGGAGTCCGATCGGGAAAGTTCTTGGGGTACATGATATCTAAGGATGGAATTAACGCAAACCCGGACAAAATCAAGGCCCTCCAAAACATGCCGGTGCCTCGAAGTGTGAAGGAGGTGCAAAGATTAACGGGTCGGATGGCGCTCTCAACCGTTTCCTATCGATATCGGCACAAAGGGCCTTACCATTCTTTAAGATTCTAAAGAAAGCGAGTCCCTTCCGGTGGGATGACGGGTGCCAAAAGGCTTTTGAAGATTTAAAGAATTACTGTCAAACCCGCCCACCTTGGCATCACCTCGAGAGGAGAGAAGCTTTTGGTGTATCTTGCCGTTTGTGAGGAAGCGATAAGCGCAAGTATTGATTCGAGAAGCGAGAGCGGGGTCGGTACCAATCTACTTCGTCGGCAAAGCCTTGCATGGGGCGAGTTAAGGTATTCACCACCGAGAAGCTAGTTTTGGGCCTAGTCCATGCGTCGAGGAAATTAAAGCATTATTTTCAAGCACACCCGATCGTGGTAGTCACGAACCAACCCTTGAAACGATTTTGGCGAAGCCCGAGACATCGGGTCGGCGGCCAAATGGGTGGTTGAGTTAGCCGGATACGATATCGAGTTCACGCCTCGGACGCCTATCAAAGGCCAAGCACTAGCCGATTTCATCGCAGAAGGATTTTCGATCCAAATTGCACAAGAAAAGCAACCATCGAACGGCGGTGGACCATTTATGTTGATGGTGCTTCGAAGCAAGGAAGGAGCGAGGAGCGGGTTTGTTGCCGATTAGCCCAAGAGGAGAGGAATTCCCATATGCACTTCGATTTGAATTCAAAGCCACTAACAACGAAGCGGAATATGAAGCCATGATCACGGGTTTGAAGTTGGCAATCAAATTAGGGGTCGAGGATCTCCTAGTATACAGCGACTCACAGCTCGTGGTAAATCACATCCGAGGGGGATATGAGGCTAAAGAGGAAACCATGAAAAGCTATCTAAAAGTGGTTCGAGACCGATGTCAAAATTTAAGAATGTTCGTATCGAATGTGTACCGAGGAACGAGAATAAACGAGCCGATGCCTTATCTAAAGCGGCGTCTAATTTCAAATCAAAAAAGAAAGTCCTGGTAGAAATGTTGTCGGAGCGTAGCTACGAAGAAGTTGATGTGCAACCGATCATTCGGGGTCGACGTGGATGGACCCGATAGCCGCTTATCTTAAAGATGGGATTCTACCATCGGATAGGTTTCAAGCAAGGAAGGTACGATTACAGTCAACGAGATATGCATTATTTGATTATGTTCTTTACAGGAAGTCATTCGTAGCGCCCTGGACGCGATGCGCGTCGGAAGAAGAGGGAGCATATCTTCTCGAGGAAATACATCGGGGGGTATGTGGAAATCATTGTGGGGCACGAATGCCGACGAGGAAATGTAGGCTAGCGGGGTATTTCGGCCCTCAACGAGAGGGACGCAAATGAGTTGGTTATGAAGTGTAGAGCGTGTCGGAGTTCATGATGTGATAACGCATCGGCAAGCTCAAGAGATGAACGTCATCGAGTACGTTTGGCCGTTCGACGAGTGGGGTGTCGATATAGTAGGGCCTTTGCCTCGAGCCCCCGGAAATTTAAAGTTTGTTGTAGTCGCGGTCGATTACTTCACCAAATGGGTTGAGGCTAAAGCCCTTGCTAATATCGTAGCCGCAACCATCAAAAAGTTTTTGTGGGAAAATATTTTATGCGGGTTTGGAGTCCCCAAGTACCGATCTCGGACAATGGCACCCGAGTTCTTGGATGAAAGGGTGCGTAGCCGGCTCAAAGAGTTCAAGATCGAACATAGAACGACATCCGTGGCTCGACCTCGGTCGAATGGACAAGTCGAGCGGACCAACGACGACGGTTGAAGTTCGGTCCGAAGAAGCGATTGGAAGATGAGGGACGCGATTGGGCGACACGGTTGCCAAGCATCTTGTGGTCGTATCGAACCGCACCCAATGCGGCTACTCGAGAAACTCCTTTCGCAATGGCCTACGGGTGTGAAGCGGTTATACCGGCGAGAGATCGGGTTGTCTTCACCTCGGGTTTTGGCTTACAATATCGAGACAAATGAAAACAACCTCAAGCGGGCGAAAGATGATGTCGAAGAAAGAAGAGAGCTCGCATCACATCGAGTGGCCGAGTATAAAAGGAAGATGTCACAATACTATAACGCTCGGGTAAAGTATAAATATTTCCAAGTTGGTGACCTCGTGCCGAGAAAGAATGAAGCAAGCGAGACAAGACCCAATAGGCAAACTCGAGCCGAATTGGGAAGGCCCTTACAAGATCCCGAAAGTCCATCCTAAAGGAGCGTATCAACTTGGAAGGTCAGATGGAAGCACTGTGCCTCGAACCTGGCATGCCACTAATCTTAGAAAGTACTATGTGTAATTTTCATTTCCGTTTTGGTGATTGTAATGCGTCGAATCGACCGTCAAGGCTTTATGTTTGCAATTTATGAAATTTTCTTTGAACCATCATAGCAAGTACCCGTCGATACGATGCGTTAAAGTTTTAATGCTTATCACTCCTAACCTGCTAAAGCGAACATCAACTCATACTTAAAGTGTATCAGCGAGTCATGAACTCATGCTTCACTTTGGGGGAATAGAGAGGAATTAAGTCGATATGACTACACCTCGCACAAGAAAGGGAATTAAGTCGATATGACTACACCCTAAATAATCGAAAGGGAATTAAGTCGATATGACTACACCCTAAATAATCGAAAGGGAATTAAGTCGATATGACTACACCCTAAATAATCGAAAGGGAATTAAGTCGATATGACTACACCCTAAATAATCGGAAGGGAATTAAGTCGATATGACTACACCCTAAATAATCGAAAGGGAATTAAGTCGATATGACTACACCCTAAATAATCGAAAGGGAATTAAGTCGATATGACTACACCCTAAATAATTGAAAGGGAATTAAGTCGATATGACTGCACCCAAATTAATCGAAAGGGAATTAAGTCGATATGACTACACCCTAAGAGAGTCGCAATCAAAAAAGGCAAGGATCACAAACCAAATAATTAGATAGGGAGAGTCAAGTGAAATCCAAATTTCGAACGAGTTCATCAACAAAAAATAAAGCAAAGACAAAGAAAGTAAATGTTTAAAAAGTACAACCAAATCGAATAAACGTTGTTTTAAACTCAGAAATTAGGAGGGACCGACTCAGACGCGTTGGGGTTAGTTTGATCTTCAATGTCGACATCCTCCTCAACCTCTTGGTTCGAGAAGCGGGGACCACATATTTCTCATACAAAGAGACACCAGACCGGAGATCGTCGAAGTAGCGGCCATATCGAGGGATAGCTTCCGTGTCGTATAAGTGCGCCTTTCCGACACTAGACACTTCAAATTCGGGAAAGGCGGCCTTCACTTCGTTTAGTGCGTTCGTGAAGCCTCCCTTCATTGCTTGAGTCATCAACAACATCATTTCGTTCTTAAACTCGAAGAGGCCGGATAGTCCTTCCTAGTCGTCTCCCCGGCGAGCCGCGAAACCGTCGACCTCGAATTGAAGGTCGTCCCGAGCCTTGATGGCGTTAGCCGCCTCGGTCTTGGTGGCCTCGAGCTCCAACCTTACTTTGGACAATTCCCCATCTCTTGCGCCCGGCGCCTTCTCCGCCTTGGATAAGTTGAGTTGAGACGCTTCAAGATCGCCCTCAAGAGTCAAGCGTCGTCCATCTATCTTCTTTACCGATGCCTCGAGCTTCTCAATTTTGGCGCTTCTTTATAGTCTCTCTTTTTCCACCGGGGAGGCGAGAAGACTCCATCCCGACCGTGGCCACTTGAGTCATTAGCCGAGCCCGCAAAACATGAGAGGCCTTAAAATGGAAGATCTTGAGATTATAAAAGCCTCAAAACTATGAAGAATTAAAGGCTTACGGCTCGCATAGTTTTGGTAAACCAACCGTCGAACTCTTCGGGAGCCATGGCCTCCGACTCGGTGGTAGAGGTCTCCGGAATCATGTCGATGCTCGTGGCCTTGGTGGAGGAATGATGCGAGCTTCCTTCCCTACACCATGTCGGATCTCGTAACTTTAAGGCGTTTCCTTTGGACGAGGTTCTCCTCTTGCCGCTTCTCCACCACGGCTTCGTCGAGTTGATTTCTCAAAGTGTTAGAGGACGAAGCAGGAGTCCCAGATCGAATCGGAGTCCTTTGATTCCCGTAAGGCTGTCGAGCCGGATACGGCCTTCTTCGATCCGATGCCGACCCGGCTCCCGGATTTTCTTGGGATCCGTCTTTTCGGGTCTAACACCTTAGTTGACGATTCCATCTCTGAGAAATACTCCACTGCAAAAGTCGAAATCATTATTAATAAAAAATCGAGACGGAAATGAGTAAACAGAAAGAAGTATAACAATTCGATAAAATAACGAAGGTCCTACACAAAGCCCGGACTTCTTCATCAAGCTCCATATAAGCACCCGGGCCTGCCGTCTCGATGTCAGCATAAGCGTATAGAGGGTGCAGATTCCGAGTTGCAATATCGGGACGCGCTTGCTCAAGCACCCCACACGACACGGGTGGATCGGAGTCAAGCTTGTCATGCCACTTCTTAGGTCTTTGGTGCCAAGTATGTATATCGAGGTCACCAAGACCGTGTCGGATGAAGAAGAAGTTAGGTTTCCAGTCGCCGTGAGAAGATATGGCCTTCCGAACAAATTCCGGGACCAAAGGGCGTTTCTGAAAGGTATACCACCCTGCGTCTTGCAGTCCCAGGATCGAATAATACTGTCGGAACAGGCGCACTGTGAATTCGACTTTAGCCACTCGACATGCTAGGACAAAGCCCATGAGACTTCTAACACCATTCGGAGCCAATTGAGCAACACATATCTGGTAGTGTCGAAGCACTTCGATAAGACACGGATCGAAAGGGTATCTTAATCCTTCCTTTAGCTGCGCTTCATAAACGGCGCAAAAACCAGGAGGAGGATCACAAGCGAATTGATTTTGACCTCGAGGGACTTGCATGTTGTTGGACGAATACGGAATATCGAACCTCGGCATAAAGCTTTAACCTTTCCCTCTCGTTAGAGCGGATACGCATCCGTATGCACCCTGACCTTTCATTCTGGTTTGTCGTTTCGTAGGGCGTCGGGAAGTCGATTCTTCTTCCTCCCTTACCTCCTCTCCTTCTTCCCCGGTGGACTTCTGGCCAGATGTATCAAGTTGTTCGGAAACCGTTACTTCCTGAGATTCGTCCTCGGACACGGCGATTTCCTCTAAATTTTGAGAATCGCTCTCACTCACCGACATGGGAATGGGAAAAGCAAAGAAAACAATGAAAATAAGAAAGAAACGAGAGGAAATTCAAAGCTTACTTGCGCATTTTGTATGAGGCGGGGAAAAATGGATGAGAATGAGTAAGTTTAGACTCTTCACCGGCTTGGGACTCCTTTTATCTTCAAAGATCTCCAAATGATTCGAAGGGACGGTTTTTGGACGATTATAAAGGAAGTATCGCGTATATCAAGGGTTTCCAACCAATAAAAACGTTTCGTTTCCTGCGCCCATTTAATTCTGATGTAGAATGACGTCATCCTATGGGAGCCTATGGCGGTTAGGGTATTAGCCTAAATCCCGCCAAAAGGAGGCCTCGAATCAAATGACTTTTTCAAATTTTCAGATCCGACTTTAGCATCTCAAAGGGCCTCGTCAGATCTCGGGGGCTTATGACGATACGATATGCCACCCTTCCACGTGGAAGGATCTGAGTAGTCCAGTTGGAATGTGGAAGAGGTCCAGGTATGACAATGATGTCGAGTCGGTAGAGACATCTCGACATGATCAAGATTATTTACATTATGAGTTATATAGGAGGTTACCACATCGGCATGACCATGTCGATGTACATCGAGCCGATATCTAAGAGGTAACTTGGACAGGAGGCCAAGGTCATTTTCGTCAATAAATTAAACCGCCCTAAATGTAGGGCAGAAGGGGGCATGAGCCTATAAATACTTGCATCCTGGAACTACGTTAGGCTTGCTCAAGTTGATTTTCACCCACTAAAACACCAAGCCTGTGTGTAAAAACAGCATTAACAGCATCTCCATCAACTTTTTCCAGTATTTCTGCAGATGACATCTCTATGTACTCATCCAGGTTATGCAAGCTCCCATCTACACACACAAAACAAAAAAATCACAATTCAACTGATATTTAACGCGATATGCACGTACGTGTGTGTTTTTCTACACATATGTACATACAGATATACACGCGCTCACACACACATATACCCGTAATCCCTCACGGGAGTGTTAGGGAGTGGAAAACGTGTACCTTGAGCAACAATGGGTTCGTAATTAGGTGGCTCGTAATACCAGTTCCCTTCGGGATCCTTCATGTGTCTTCTATCAGATGCAAAATCGCGAAGAAACACAGGTGCATGTACAATGCGGAAAAACCTGCACACTTTGTAAATAAATATCTCTCCAAGAACATAATAAATTAGGAAATGATTCTCCAGATAAAAAAAATTTACCTCTGAAACGCGGAGAACAGCTCGAAAGACGGGCGGATGGTTTCCGCGATATACAAAGCCAAAGGAGACGGAAATGGAAGGGAGGAATCCAGATCCCATATCATGTTAGATGAGTTGTCACCCTTTCCTTTCTGTAACCACACACGATGTATAATCTTCGGTTAACTTAAAAGACTACTTCGTGATATATCATTACCCGGACTGTATATTAGTGCATACAGAACAACAATGCATATATCTAACCTGTATGCAGATAACATGGTAATCCCAAAGAACAACCCCATCTGCTCTTTGGCTAGCCTTTTGGTTCCACAACGGTATCTAAATCAAGAAACCGATTATGATAATTATCAATATTGAGAAAAAACACGATGGGCGTTATTATGAAAAGCATGGTACGACTATATATTCTTCAATGAATACAGTTTATGCAAATAAACAACGTGATTAAGTAAAAGATACGTGCCTGCTTCTTTTCATTGGAAATGAAAACAATGAATAAATCAGATCCGTCTGAAGCAGCAAGTCCGTCTGCACATAGTTTCTTGCACAAAAAATAAATGTTCTCCTCACTAGAAAAACAGAAAGGAAAGACGAACACTTAACGTCAGGAAAAGGAAGACTAAAGGGAATTAATGATATATCATAATATCAAGCATCCAAAACTGACATTTGTTCATAGTTTCCGTAACTTAGGTCGTTATGCTATTTCACGAGGGTGGATATTGAGACAAAAAGTAAATACATAATTGAATTAAAAGAAATGATGTAGGCCATAATCATGTTTCATTGACTCATTAAAAGCATAAGATCGTAGAAGAGTGAGACACGAGAGCAAGAACATGCGTGTTACGGGACCTGTATCTGAACATATTTTTAACAACAATGTAACAGACTAAAGGGTAATAATAAGATACATAACGTCGACCACTAGCATTATCCAGAATATTTTACACCATGAATGAAAACTCATTCCTAAAAGAGTCCATCTGAAAAAAGAAACTGTCCTTTTGAGTAAAATAAGACGTTATCAGTCCATAATTGAACTTGTGATGACATTCTGAACTAATACTAGCTAGAGTTCTTGATCCTTTTTCTCTTGTTGGGGGGTCAGGTAGGGGATGGGGGGGGAGGGGGGTCTTTTCTTATGTTTAGCTGCTGCCGTTCACCGGATACTAGCTAGAGTTCTTGATCCTTTTTCTCTTGTTGGGGGGTCAGGTAGGGGATGGGGGGGAGGGGGGTCTTTTCTTATGTTTAGCTGCTGCCGTTCACCGGATATGACATAAATAATATCTACGGTGAGATACGAATATATCAAACTAGTGGTGCACAAATTGGTTACAACATTTTATGTCATCCGGGCATGTTGTGGCGCAATGCATAACCAACCATTCAAACTTTTCAGCATGTAAGTGAATTCATATGAATAATCCTAGCATTACAATCCTGCTTCACTTGCAACACTAATTGAATTTTTCAAACAACTAAATCACTGGTTTGTTTTCAAGCAAATTATCTGAACAAGTTGATTTGGAAAGTTCTTACACTATAAATAGAATCTGTATCCATTAACACATTCCCCAATCCCTTCCACACTGAAAAAGCCCTTTGATCAACAAAAATTGAGCAGCCCTTTTTTGTATGAGCATCGAAATTCATTCTAGAAAAGAACAGTACTAGTAGTTGTATGAAGGATTTGAGATTTATTAGCGAAACGTATCACTTTCTGATCACACGAAGAGAAAATCCTCAACCTGGCACTTTTCAGCCCTTCAATTACAAAAAATTAAGCAGCCCTTTTCAGTATACGCATTGAAACTCATTCTAGAAAAGAAAACTACAAATAGTCGTGTGAAAGATTTGAGCTTTATTAGCTAAACATATCACTTTCAGATCACACAAAGAGAAAATCCTCAAACCTATCACTTTTTAGTCCTTTGATTACAAAAAACTGAGCAGCCCTTTTTAGTATGAGCATTGAAATTCAGTCAAGAAAAGTAAAGTATAAGTACTTGTGTCAAAGATTTGAGCTTTATTAAGTAAACGTATTGCTTTATGAATTATGATCACACAGAGAAAATCCTCAAACTATCACTTCAATTTTATGAAGCTTAAATTCTTTTTCAAAAGCGAAACCAGCAATTACTTACTCTTAGTGATGAATCAGAGATGAATGTGTATATATGTACAGAAAAATATTGAAGAAAACGAACCAGTAATTGGGAGTGTGGAGGAAATTAGAAGCTTCCAGCTGAGCATTCGGTGAAAGAGATGAAATTGATGGGTTTATGGAAGATTCTTGCGTCGCCATATTTCTGTCTTTTACGAATTTTGCGAAACTATCTTAAAGAGCTCCGCCCTCTTTTCAGTGGAATGGTGGCGGCGCGTGCTTTTGCACCCCACTATGAGGTAAATGATTTGTGTCGAATTAAATTTTTATTTAGCGGGTTGAGCAATCATTTGGAAGATTGATGCTCGAATTTTATTCGAGTTCGCTCAAACAAAAAAATTGGTTTATGATTGACTCGACTAAGTTTTAATTATATTCGAGTTTGTCTCGATTATGTTCTAATTTTTCTAAAACACATTCAACTTCTTAGTAAAGCTCTAGCTGCTTGTACACCTTTTTGTTTTAGGCTGGTTTGGGTGTTCCCAATGTGAATTTGCACATACTGTTTTTAGCATCTGGTTTTTTTCCACACTGAATTTTCGAACTAGGATTTTAAGAAGATGGATATCATATTAAGGAAATCTTGGTGTTGAGGTGGCCATGATCGGCAAAAGCTGTAATTTTTCTCAATTTCATTAATAAAAGTTACATATTTTCCTTTAGGTGCTTCAACTGTGATATAGGTAGAAGGACCTCGAACGGAAAAACCTTATGTATAAAGTTCAAAATGGTGAATTGAGGTAGATTAGACCGATGATTCTGCAGTCATTTGGCCGGCTATTAAAAGAAAGAGCTTGCATCTGTTTTAAAAATAAAAAAAGACAAAGAGAAAGTTCAACGCGTTAACTTTGATGAAGTGATCGAGTTCTGTTCGAGGCCGATTAAATCTTATTTAATGAGTATTTCACGAGCTCAATTTTTTAAGCCTAGAGCATGAGCGGTTTGGCTCGTTCTACACCCCTTATACCAACACCACATTGAAGAAATCTTGGTGTTGAGATGGTCATGGTTGGCAAAACTTGTAATTTTCTTCGGTTTCATTAATAAAAATTACGGATTTTTTTAAAATAAAAATAAAAATTTAAAAATAAAAAAAAACCTCGATGCGTTGACTTTGATGAAGTGCTCGAGTTTGGCTCGAGGCCGATTAAATCATATTTAAGTGAGTATTTCATGAGCTCGGTAGTTTTAAGCCTCGAGCGTGAGCGGATTGGCTCGTTCTACAGCCCTAATCCCAAGGAATAATATAAAAAACATGGCCCATGCAGGTCTCGAACCTGCGACCTTCGCGTTATTAGCACGACGCTCTAACCAACTGAGCTAATGGGCCAATGTATGATTATTTTATTAGTTTTATAGTTTGTCTTCCATATTTTTTTATATGCGTTTGCTATGGAATAATGATAGGCGGCTTCTATCGGCAGCACGAAAATACTTACGGCACCAAATAAATCGCTCTTGGCAACCACATTGAATATTTTTATTATTTTGAACAGCATAACGTCAGTGGAACTGACGCCCGTTTGCGGTACGAGCGTTACTGGCACTGACGTTGGTTTTCAATCCCAACGTCAGTGACACTGATTTTACAGTTATAAATGTGTCATTAGTGTAAAACGTCAGATCCACTGACGTTTTGAGCGAAAAAATTAGTGGCTCTGACGCACGTAAACGTGGTGCCAAAAAATGATTTGATGATGTCAAAAAGTAAATGAAAAATAATATATAAAAAGATGTGTCAATAGAACCCACCTAATGATATTGCAACGTTAATTTTGATATAATAAAAATCACAATATACATGTTAGTGATAGACTTCTATGCGGTGGTGAGATTCATAATATTGTGCCACATAGGCCCCTGTGATGGTGTACGAATACGACAAAAGACAATGAAAGGAAGTTTCGTCCCTTTCATTACATGCATGGCACTCGCATGTGTCATGTCTATCCTGCGAAGCTTGGACATGAATCTCTGTTGGAGAAATTATCAATTTATTATGTTGTTTAACATGTAATTCGTGCAAAACCAAAAAAAAACATTATAGAAAACTTATTGACTGAGACGAGTGTAGCATTCTGTCCTTAAGATGTTTTTTTCCGATTATGTGCGCACGGAATGTAAATCGTCTCCCAAAATACAACAATCATACCTTTTTCGGATTGTTGCACTTCAATGAAAAGAAGACGGCGAACCGATCATGTTCTGCAAAACTCTTCTTGACTCGAATTTATGCAAAGTACTTGGATGAGTATTTTAAATCAACTGGCCAGAATTTCGTCTAAGGAAATTTTCATATAAAAATATGCATACTTTTTCATAAAATAATGGGAAAATATAGGTGAAATGTGTCGGATCATTTAAAGATTGCAATCTTTAACCGAAAAGTTATAACCTTTAATCGAAAGGATACCACTACTTACGTGATTGTAACATTTTCACCGAACCGATGCAACCCTCTATTATTTTAGAATTAATTTTAATTCAAATATCTCCAACACTATTGTCTATCATGAATAAAGCTTTCCCATCAAAACTTTGTTGGCAGCTATCAAGGGATAAAGTAACAGTTTGATTTTTAAGATGATGAATGCAAGATTTCCATGGTGAAGAAGAAGACAAGCATCGGATAAATCTTTTCATTCAATGAATCAGAATAACATACTTGTACACACTATATATGTGTACAACCAAATCTAACAAAGGATAATACTTAGTCTAAGATTGATGACACTTGTCACTACATCCAACCACACATCTAATTACTAATTCCCTTATTCTTTTCTCCCCTCTCAAACGAGCATGTGGATCAACACATTGAGTTTGGCCTTAAAATTACAAACCATAGAAATAGGCATGGTTTAGTAAAGATGTCTGCAACTTGTGCAGAAGAGGGAATATAACATACTTTCAATTTCTTGTCCTGAACCAAATTCCTGATGTAGTGAACATCAAACTCAATGTGATTTGTCCTAGCATGATACACCGGATTCTGAGCTAGGGATGTTGCTCCAGTATTATCACACCACAGGGCTGGCACAGGTGGAAGTCTGAACTCCATTTCTGGCAACAGCTGCATAATCCACTGAATCTCAGTTCCCAGGTTGGACAAAGCTCTATATTCTGATTCACAACTTGATCTAGCCACAACTGTTTTCTTTTTGGAACTCCAAGTAATGAGAGACTTTCCTAAGTACACACAGTAGCCTCTAGTAGACTTCCTATCAGTTGGATCAGCAGCCCAATTTGCATCAGTAAACCCATGCAACTGTAAAGTATCACTAGGTATAAACTGCAGGCCTTGCTTCAGAGTTCCCTGTATGAATCTTAAAAGTCTTTTTAGGGCTTGCCAATGTTCAGTACATGGTTTCCACATAAATTGGCTTAAGTATTAATTGTATATGTTATGTCTGGCCTTGTAAGAGTCAAATACTGCAGTGCCCCAATAGCACTCCTATATATTCTAGGATTAACAAGAGGCTCACCTTGATCAGGGACAGGTTGTTTACCTGCCACCATTGGTGTAGGACAGGGTTTGAGGTGTTCCATGTTTAGCCTCTTGAGCAGCTGAGATGCATAATATGATTGTGTTAGATACATCCCTGAACTATCTCTTGCTACTTGCATTCCTAGGAAGTGAGACACATGGCCTAGATCCTTAAGGGAGAACCTGGAGTTCAATTGCTTGATAAACTTATGTATCAGTGAGGGTGTATTTCCTGTAATAAGAATATCATCTACATAGACCAGGTTAAACAAAATTTGAGTTTCACACCTGAACATAAAGAGAGAGTGATCCAGCATAGACTGAGTGAACCCCCATCTGATCATTTGAGCTCTAAAAGCATCAAACCATGCCCTTGGTGCTTGCCTCAGGCCATACAAAGCCTTTTTCAATCTGCACACATAATTAGGTTTTGTAGATTCCACAAATCTCTGGCTGCTCCATATAAACAGGCTCTTGTAGGGGTCCATTCAAGAATGCATTGTTGATGTCAATTTGATTTACTGGCCAGTTCATTGACACAACCAATGTCAGAATCACTCTAATGGTGGCAAATTTTGCAACAGGACTGAAAGTTTCAGTAAAATCTATGCCATAATTTTGGCTATACCCTTTAGCCACTAATCTGGCTTTATGTTTGAGTATGGTACCATCTGGCCTCAACTTCAATTTGAAGATCCATCTGTTTCCAACTATGCTTTTCCCAGATGGAGGCTTTACCAGTTCCCATATCCTGTTATGCATAAGAGCCATGTATCCATCCATCATAGCATCCTTCCAGTCTCCTGATTCCAATGTTTCGGATACACATATTGATTCAGTGGGAAATGAGTGAATATTGTTAATGGCAGGAGAATAAACTTTGGGTTTAAAGATTCCACTTTTAGATCTAGTTTGCATAGAATGAGCTGGAGGTAAAGGTCTAGGTGGACTAACAGATGGTGAATTTGAGGGACTAGTGGAAATTTGAGTGTTAGGAGTGGAAGTAGGACTTTGTGATGGAACAAGTGTATGATTATGTGGTGAGGGAGTGTTTTGAGGTGGTGATTGTGTATGTGGACTGGGAGTGTTTTGAGATGGTGATTGAAAAACATCATTATGTAAAGGAGAACTAGGATTTGAACTTACCTGATCAGCAGCAGGGGCAACAATAGTGTTGTCTTCATCAGCAGGTCCACTCAGGATAGTGCCTTTCTCCCCCTCATACTGAGTGGATGGAAGAGTAGGAAGAATGGAGAAGGAGGTGTAATCAGTCAGAATTTGAGTAGAGGGGCCTTAAGTGAAACCCTTGGGAAAAGGGAAAAAGGGTTTCATCAAAAATCACATTGTTAGAAATGTAAATCCGGCCAGTTTCATCCAGACACTTAAAACCTTTATGACAGGAACTGAGGCCTAAATTCACACATCTTTTTGTGTGAAACTGAAACTTAGTAGTCTGAAAGTGCCTTAGGTTTGAGCAAACAGCACAACCAAACACTTTAAGTTTCTTATAATCAGGTTTAACAGACATCGGACACTAAGTAGGAGATTTGTGAGCAAGGACATGTGTAGGAAGGGAATTGATGAGATGGACAGAGGTCTGAAAGCTATGCCACCAATATCTTAAGGGCATGCTGGCCTGTGCAAGTAGGGTGAGTCCAGTTTCAACAATATGCCTATGCTTCCTCTCTCGCCCTACCATTTTGGGCATGATCATGAGGACAAAGATGTCTAAACCGGATTCCTGCAGTGTCAAGATAATGTTGAAGTGACCTATATTCTCCCCTCAATCAGACTGGACACAATTGATTTTTCCGAGAAAACTGTGTTTCTATCATGGCCTTAAATATGGTGAAGGCACTAAAGGTCTCAGATTTAGACTTCAAAGGGTAGATCCAAGTAAACCTAGAATAATCATCTATGAAGTGCACATAATAACTATATCCTTATAAGGATTTAATGGGTGCAAGGCCCTATAAATCTGTGTGTATAAGATCAAAGGGTGTTGTGGCATGAGAATCAGATGAAGGATGAAACTGGTTATGGACTTTACCAAATTGACATGACTCACAAAAAGATAAAACACCATTAGTCTTAACATTACAATCCTTCAAAATGGAAGACAAAATCTGATCAGAAGGATGCCTAAGCCTTATGTGCCAAACATCAGGGCTAGCATTCATGAGGTGTGTGTAGAAAGGAATGTCCAGTGTGTGTTATTACCAATCTTTCACCACTTCCTACATTTAGTGTATCATTACCATTGTAATTAGGATTGATGCTCATATTGCCCAAGTCAGCAGTGACATGATTTGTTGCTCCACTGTCCAAATACCAGGCATTATCATTAACTGTGCTAGGACTTGTTACGAGAGTCAACTTTACCTTGCTCCAGTGTATGTTTTAACCTCATTTACGACAATTTTGGCTTGTATTGGGTAGTTTTCAACCGATTATAGGGTAAAAATGCATCTCACACTTACTTAGAGGTAATCCATCACATTGATGGAAAACCTCGGCATTTTACGATGTTTTTTACCCTTTTCGAGACCTATTTATCTTGTGGAATCATGCTCGGTATGTGTTTGAATGTTGTGATATAGGAAATAGGTGACTCGTGAACCCGGAAGTTAAGGCACGAGGCTTAGAAAGGCGAAACCGAAGCCCGGAAATGGAAACGGATCAAATATAGTTGGTGTTTACACCTTACATTCACTTTATCTGCAATTTGAGCTATGTTGAGCCATTTTCGGAACTTGTGGTCTTCATGAAAGTTATATACAATTGAATGAGATTTCCACCGCAACTTGAATCACTCAAATCAGAGCTCTACACTCAAAGTTATTGCCAAATTATTGAAGGCCTTCAATGCTGACAGGGCAATGCGCACGCATCGTTGGAGCAGAATGTGCGGATTTGGGGCATTTTGAGCATTGCATACGCATTCGAGTGAATGTGTACGCATTCGGACGTGTTTGGGCACCTATATATACATTTTTACATAGATTTTCAGGGATTCTTCACCCTAAGAACTCTAACTATTAGTATAGCTCGAAATTCCTCCCTTTTGGCTCTCTAAACTCTTTCTTACTTCAATTTCTCTTAGATTGAACATAATTTAGCTTAGATTCTTGCTTAACTCCCTTGGATTTTGCATTTTGTTTTCTTCTTCTTCCCCAAGTGACATGGGTATGGATGAAGCTTGATGTAATCCGACTTTTACTACGCTTTTGGTAACTAATCTAGTTTCTTTTCTTGTTTTATGGATTTAATCTCTTCCTTGTTTGTTGTTCTTAGTTTTATTATGAGTAGCTAAACATCTCATAGTCAAATCATGTGAAGATTGATGAAATCATTCTCTAATTGATGAAATTGGGAGTGGGTAGTGCTTAATTGATGTTGTATCGACGAATTCATGTCTTAAAACTTGTTCTTAATGTTTGAATTAGATTGTACACCTAGTTCATGACCACACACACCACTTTTATAAATGTATGTTGCGAAGGGGTGTGGGAAAAGGGGTTTTAAGATCATTTCTTATAATCAACTGAATTTTTTAGATTGATTAGGGAGTGGGGTTCAATCGGTTGTGAAATCGAGCAACTCTAGCACGTTAATCTTGTATCGGTCAATTAAATCCTTAAAGGCGGACTGTTGAACCGGGCAAAGGGTGTTTGATTGTTGCATGGCGCCTTTCACTAGCTTAGGAGTTTGCACCCATGAATGAGTCGATGTAAGTATAGGTTGGTAGGTTGGTTAATCCCATTCCCGAGTTCATTGATTAGAGGGGCGAAAGTAATCAATTGGATCATGGTTTGGCTATGTCTCTTTCTCTCTTTAGTATCTTTAGTTTATATTTCGTTTTAGTGTAATTAAACTTGAAACATCGTGATTGACTTAAACTAAATCCGAAAAAGACTTTGGTATTCGATAAATTCCTCGTGGGATACGACCTTGCTCTCCACTATAGTGCTTCCGACCCGGTACTCTGCCGGTTAAGGTTGGTCGTTACTATTTTGGTCATCAAGTTTTCTGGCGCCGTTGCCGGGGAGTCAAATCGATATCTCTTAAGTCATTTGAAGACTTAGTCTTAGGTTGTTTTTTTGTTCTTTTTGTTCTTGCTTTTTCGTGATGTTGGATTTTGGTTGAAGAGTCACACCATCTACTACGGTAGTGGTGGTGACTAGATACGTGATTGTGTTCTTGTTTTTTTCCCTTGAATCGCAGTGTATGGATTCGTATGGCTATGAGGGGATCTTCTCCCTACTCATTTGGAGGCTTTAATTTCGGTGGTATGGGTTTTGGATTCCAAACATATTATCAGTTCAACCCATACACATCACCATACAACAATGAGTGGGGGAGTCCTCCAAGTTCTCAATTTCAACACACCAATGCTTATATGCAATATGCTCAACCTCCACAAATAGCTTCTCCATAGCAAAAGAGTACGACTGAAGTGTTATTGGAGCAAATCAACAAGACTTTGCAAGAGCAAGGCCGTGAGATAGAAGAGCAAGGTCGTGAGTTGAGGGATCTTCAGACTAGTTCCAACAACACATTTACTACTCTTCAATCGGCAATAAAGAACTTGGAGAACCGGTTAGAGCAATTGAATGAGAAGAGGAAGCTTGAGATAAGTGCTAAAAATGATGAAATTCCATTTGCTCAACCGACGACTCTTGAGATAATCACTCATCACGATATTATGAAGAAGGTATAAATCATGCTACTAGTGAATCAATTATTCCTTCTCGTTAATTTGAACCTTATTGAAAAAATTGTGGTGGTGGATCACATTGAATATGTTGATGTTGTGGTTGATCCAAAATGTTATTGCTTGGTGTTTGAATCTTTGTTACTTGGCATATGCTCTCATCGGGGAAGTTGAATTCACTATGTTGCATGGTGAATTTCTTGAACCAATCTTGGTGGTGGGGATTGAGCCATTTATTTTTCATGTCCCATTTTAAAGGTGTGATCAATTCTTATGATGTGTGTAGGGAGACGCAACAGTGTGCTCTCCTTTGGTATAACTATCCTTAGCATTGTTAGGGGTAGAAAGTCGAACTAAGGACTTTAAACTTAGAATGTTTTAGGTAGATGTTTTTATTGTTGTTCTAAATAAAAGTAGATGGAAGTTTTTTTTTTTAATTGTCATGTTCTTGAAGCTATTAAGCAAAAGATGTGCAATTTTTTCTTTCATTCCACTCATGCTTTGTTGCTTTTCTTTTAGTCTCTTAATAAGTTAAGCCAACGACGTAAAACAAAGGCGTTCGGGGGAGGCAACCCACCGTTTCTCTATTTTTGCTTTAGTTTTTGGTGCTAGGAGTGGTCTAGGGTGATACTTTGGGGGATATTGGTACTGTTTTCGAGTGGTTCTTATTCGGTCCGTTGTTGGTTCGTATCTTTATGCTTTGATGTTGTTTTACTTGTTTGATTGTCTATGCATCGCATGCGCCCCGAGTCGGTTCCCCTTTTGCTTTCATATGATCGTGTTTATGACTTTGCGCTTTTTGATTATATCTCGATATCTATTGCTTTCTTTTGGCATGGTGGTTGTTCCCCGTGCATGTGTTTTCGTGTTTATTGGTTTCATGGCTTTAGGTGTACGAGATGAAGCTTCGTGGATATGTCATATGCACTCATTTGTGCCTTTCTGCTGGGTTAAGCTAAGCCTTCTTTCTCCTTTATCATCCGTACACTGAGGACAGTGTTGCATTTAAAGTGGGGGGTGGTAGGCTTAGCTATGATATATGCTTCATTGATATTGTAGCCACTGTGTTGTATGCTTATTGTTTGGTCATTACTTTAGTAAAATTTGAGCAATTTTTAAAATTTTCCATGGTATTGATGTTGCATTCGTATGTTGAGCCTTCACGCTGATAGGATAAATGGTTTAGTGAATGTTTAAATTCATGTTACTTGGCTTACTACCTTTTCTTGGAGATGGGATTTTCACGCACGTATAGCTTCGATTTCATGAGCCATGGTAACTAGTGACTGATTATGGTAGACTTAGGCACAATTCGGCTACCTAGAACTCATGCCATTAACTTCGAGGAGAAATAGAAAGGCCGACCTTGGTAGAGTTTGGGATGACAGTTAAGGCGTTTCTTTGACCCGACCAGAGCCAAATAGCCATCCCGTGACATATTCCACAGTAGCCCCTCTAAGCCTTGGTAGGATGGTTAGACCCCCATCCGACACTTAGCCATTCATTTTTAGCCCGTAATTCCCGACCCCCAAACCTTATTTGTGGTCTACATTCCCTTGCACACCCTACGAGTCGAGTTTAATCTTTTCTTTTTATTGCACTTGCTTGGGCAAGTGTGGGGTGGTAGAGTGATTTGTTCTTATAGAGGAGTTGGTGTTTTTACGAGCTATTTCATGATATTGGAGGGTAGGAGCTCGATTCATTTTATGTGTATGTTATGGCCTTTGACTCAAACCTAATAAAATCAATGTATAGTGCAGCTTTCTAAATTAAAAAGTCAAAAAAAAAAAAAGAGAAAAAGAAAAAAAAATCAAAAGAAAATGAAAATCAAAGAAAGCTTGCAAATAAAGTTTTAAAAGTAATAAAGGTTGAGTCAAAGAAAGCCAAGTGTTTAGGACTCATGTTTTGACTTGTTATATGATGTTGGTGTTTGGGATGAGTCCTTAATGTAGAAACATGATTTCTTATACATTTTTGCCTCGTTACACTTGAGACATAGTGCGATATGGCATTTTATTTCTTGGATCATGTTTCTAGTTTCGTTTTGAGCTAGAGAAGGATAGAGCTAGCTATCTCTTTTTGTTGTTTATTCCCCAAAAATTCCATTCGGTTAGCCCCGTCCCGAGCCTAACGTTACAACCTTTCAAGTCCTACTCGACCTTGCTTAGCCTTGGTTTGACCCCGATTAGTGGAGATGCTTATGAAGTATGAGCCTATGGTGTAGTCCCAATGATGTAGCATCCATAATCCAAACTGGTAAACCGTGGTAAATGTAGGAGAAGCTATTCACACACACACCCCGTTTGTTTGATAAGGTAGGGTTAAGTGGCATATATTTACTCATTTGCTTGTCAGTTACCATTGATGTGTGATTGGCTTGACCTACGCGTGTAATGTTGACTCTTTGGATTCTTTTAAAATGCTCATTTTGCTCGAGTGAGAGCAAACGCTACGTGGGGGTGGTTGATGAGAGTAAACTTTACCTTGCTCCGGTGTATGTTTTAACCCTTATTTACGACACTTTTGGCTTGTATTGGGTAGTTTTAGACCGATTATAGGGTAAAAATGCATCTCACACTTACTTAGAGGTAATCCATCACATTGATGGAAAACCTCGGCATTTTACGATGTTTTTTTTTACCCTTTTCGAGACCTATTTATCTTGTGTAATTATGCTCGGTATGTATTTGAATGTTGTGATACAGGAAATAGGTGACTCGTGAACCCGGAAGTTAAGGCACGAGGCTTAGAAAGACGAAATCGAAGCCCGGAAATGGAAACGGATCAAATATAGTTGGTGTTTACGCCTTACATTCACTTTATCTGCAATTTGAGCTATGTTGGAGCCATTTTATGGACTTGTGATCTTCATAAAAGTTGTATAAGATTTAATGATCTTTCCAACGCAACTTGAATCACTCAAATCGGAGCTCTACACGCAAAGTTATTCCCAAATTACTGAAGGCCTTCAATGCTGACATGGCAATGCGCACGTATTCAATCGAATGTGTAGGCATTGCTGGAGCAGAATGTGCGGATTTGGGGCATTTTGAGCAATACGTACGCATTTGAGTGAATGTGTATGCATTCGGACGTTTTTGGACACCTATATATATATATACATTTTTACACGGATTTTCAGGGATTCTTCGCCCTCTAAGAACTCTAACTATTAGTATAGCTCGAAATTCCTCCCTTTTGGCTCTCTAAACTCTTTCTTACTTCAATTTCTCTTAGATTGAACATAATCTAGCTTATATTCTTGCTTAACTCCCTTGGATTTTGCATTTTGTGTTCTTCTTCTTCCCTAAGTGACATGGGTGTGGATGAAACTTGATGTAATCCAACTTTTACTACGCTTTTGGTAACTAATCTAGTTTCTTTTTTTGTTTTATGGCTTTAATCTCTTCCTTGCTTGTTGTTCTTAGTTTTATTATGAGTAGCTAAACATCTCATAGTCAAATCATGTGAAGATTGATGAAATCACCCTCTAATTGATGAAATTGGGAATGGGTAGTGCTTAATTGATGTTGTATCGACGAATTCATGTCTTAAAACTTGTTCTTAATGTTTGAATTAGACTGTACACTTAGTTCATGACTACACACCACTTTTATAAATGTATGTTGCGAAGGGGTGTGGGAA
The DNA here is from genome assembly GCA_036785695.1 of Gentiana straminea. Classification (NCBI taxonomy): domain Eukaryota; kingdom Viridiplantae; phylum Streptophyta; class Magnoliopsida; order Gentianales; family Gentianaceae; genus Gentiana; species Gentiana straminea. The sequence goes on from JAVUPR010000160.1 coordinate 835,694, forward strand.
AAGGGGTTTTAAGATCATTTCTTATAATCAACTGAATTGTTTAGATTGATTAGGGAGTGATGTTCAATCGGTTGTGAAATCGAGCAACTCTAGCGCGTTAATCTTGTTTCGGTCAATTAAATCCTTAAAGGCGGACTGTTGAACCGGGCAAAGGGTGTTTGATTGTTGCATGGCGTCTTTCACTAGCTTAGGAATTTGCACCCATGAATGAGTCGATATAAGTATAAGTTGGTAGGTTGGTTAATCCCATTCCCGAGTTCATCGATTAGAGGGGCGGAAGTAATCAATTGGATCATGATTTGGCTATGTCTCTTTCTCTCTTTAGTATATTTAGTTTATATTTCGCTTTAGTGTAATTAAACTTGAAACATCTTGATTGACTTAAACTAAATCCGAAAACGACTTTGGTATTCGATAAATTCCTCGTGGGATACGACATTGCTCTCCACTATAGTGCTTCCGACCCGGTACTCTGTCGGTTAAGGTTGGTCGTTACTATTTTGGTCATCAACTTGCAACAAATGCTGAATTCAGTTTTGAGCCACCTGGATTTCCACTTGAAGCTTGTTGAAAATCCTGCTCAAATCTATGCCATGAATCAATATATGTGTGGCCATTCTTTCCACAGAGTTGACAAGTCATTTTGGGGCCAGATCTACCACCATTTACATTCCTACCACCACCTCTATTACCCCCTCTACCTCTGTAATTCCCTTGATTGTTATTAGGTCTGTATTGTGGTCTATTTCCTGAACCACCAGTTCCATAAGTGACCAAATGTGCAGCAGAATTAGGTTGAGCAGCATTAGCTCCACTTGCAAGGGATAGGGCATGATTGAACCTTGCAAGGAGTCTTTCATGTGTCAGCAACCGTGATTGCACCTCTGGCCAAGTAGAGATCCAATCCTAGAGGTAATATTAACAATAACAGCCTCATGATCTTTGTCCAATCCTCCCAGTGTAGCCAAGATCAGTTCAGATTTGGATATGGGATATCTGCTGCAGTTAGACTATCACTATAGGTTTTCATTTGAGCCAAGTAATCAGACATGGATCTGCCTCCTTTTTTTCAGTTTTGGTCAGGGCACTCTTAAATTCCAACATTCTAGCTTCAGATTGACTGTTAAACAAGGTTTCTAATGTAGTCCAAATTTCATGAGATGTACCACATCCCATCACTTCGACTAAGGCTTGTTCAGTCATAGAACTCAGTAACCATCCTATTAACAACTGATCCACAATATCCCATTCATCTGCAGAAGATTGAGATAAACCAGTAAACATACCTGTGTTTGGAGGTCTGGGAACGGTTCCAAGAAGAAATCCTTCCAGTTTGTGGCCCTTCACTATTGGTAGTATGGTGTATTTCCAGAGCAAATAGTTGTCTCGATTGAGTTTCACTGTGCATGTCTGATTTAAATGACCTTGAAATGAAGATCCTGTTTGAAGAAATGAGGTGAGTGAGTGAGACCGCATAAAGGTGGATACGCCTGGAAAAGATGCCGGAATAGATGGTGGCACCATTGTACTGGAGAAAATGTGTGGTGGAGTTCCACCAAAAATCGGTGGTGGATACATGAAACCCGGATAGGGAATGGATCCAAGAGTCGATCTGTAGTATGAAGGTATTCCAGAATCTATTCCTGCAGCTGTGATGGTTGTAGTGGCCGGAATAGCAACAAAGGCAGCTGTGATGGTTGTAGTGGCCGGAACAGCAACAGAGCTCGTCGGAACTGTGCTTCCATGGCTTCCTCCAGCTCCCTGAGCTTCCAGAGTTCCAGTTGTAGGTACAGTCGAGGTCCCACTACTCATGACGCTAGTCTATCAGCTCCGATACCAAGTTTGATTTTTAAGATGATGAATGCAAGATTTCCATGGTAAAGAAGAAGACAAGCATCGAATAAATCATTTCATTCAATGAATCAGAATAACAGACTTGTACACACTATATATGTGTACAACCAAATCTAACAAAGGATAATACTTAGTCTAAGATTGTGACACTTGTCACTACATCCAACCACACATCTAACTACTAATTCCCTTATTTTTTTCTATAACTATGTGGGTTAAAGTATTTCTTGTGAAATATGGAAACCCGTTTGATAATATCAAGTCCATTTCACCTTTTTGCGTGGAAGAGTATATGTTCATTTAAAGATATGATCCAAGCTGGCCTCTCAATGACGCAAGATGGTGTTCGATGGATCCCAAATGGGGATGGATAACATTCGGTGTCAAGTGTGTATGAGATCCAAACCCAAACCCAAGCTCATATGGCTGTATGGAAGTTAACTTGGGATTCCAAGGGATTATTAAGAGGTAACGTTTTTCTTTGGTAACTAGGCCATGAAATGTCTTTTGGTGGCTACTCTTCTTGTGAAACGGCATATCACAATGTTGGCAATGCAAAGTGTGTGGTCATGAGTAGGAATCCACCCTTCATGCGATTGTGTATGATCGATGCAAATTCAGAAGATGGTGCCAAGGCAATCGTGGTCAATCTTCTTATGCGTGCATGAATGATGTTTTTTATATAGAGATAACTTATGAGATATGACTTTGGTGTAATAAGATTGTTCACGGTATTTCGAAAATTGGGCTGCTGAGCAATCTTTTTCCGTCAGATATTGTCGGACACAAAAAATGAGACCTCTTCCAACTTTGACGTCCGACAATATCTCGAACTCGAGACCCCCTGCCACTGGCCAACCTCTGCCGGTTTTGTTCGTTAATTGGGACAGACTTACCATATAAGGGAAAGAAAATAATAAAAAAAATATTGTGATGGACATAGACGATCTGACAGCTAACTTCTTCGCCGGCACCACAGCAACCTCCGCCTTGTTCTCCGACGACAACCACCATGGACGGCGGAGAATATGCTCAGACGGCTGCGAAAGACCAGTGAACGTATGTCTATGCGAACGAATTCCCCAAAATCCTATCCCAAATCTCACCAAAGTCGTGATCTTGCACCACCCTCACGAACAACGCCACAAGCTCGCCACCGTCCCTGTCCTCTCAAAATGCCTTCAGAACTGCGAAGTTATAGTTGGCCGGAAGCTACGGTACGGCGTCTCTAAGCTTCTCGATTCTCTGTATGATAACGCCCTTGGTGATCCTAATTTGCCTCTCCGAGCAATGCATCTTTTTCCAGGTATTAATTACTTTACCAACGATTCTCTACTTCATTTTCATGTTATTTTCCAGCAGCTAATCCATGGGTTTGAGTTGAAGGCACCAAAACTGCAATTAGGAGCACACTTAGTTCAGAAGTAGGCTGCTTAGCTTAGTCATGAACAATGCTTGATTGAAACTAGTCTGCTTAGCTTAGTCTTACAGCAAACCTGATTGCAGCCCCAAGCAGCACAAGAACAGTGCTTGGTTGAAACTTTACTATTAACATTAAACATTGTAGTTAGAATGATAGCAAGTTCGAACAGCTAGAGCTGATTTACCTCTGGAGTTGACCAGAAAGCTTGTTGCAGCATTTTCTTTTTAAAGCTTCTACTTAGCTTAGGTGTAGTATATGAGAAAAGTTATGGTGCAACGGTGATTAGGGAGTTATACAAAGTGGAGGGGTATGATTAATCCTTATTCACTCTCTCACTCATGGTAGGGTTGTGTAGGGGTGAGTTGGATTCATCACACCCCTCCATTTGGTATAACTTACTAATCAATGTTGCGCCATAACTCTTCTAGTAGTATATAAGGCAAGGTTAGAAAGATACACTATTTAATAGGAAGCATGCCTATCCCCCAGGAATTAAGTCAGGGGCAGGGCTTAGGCATCCCTTACTTGAGTTTCAAACTAAACATATTACATATTCCAGTTTCCAGAGACGTGACTTTCATGGAGGATCGGTTTTTTATGTCTGAAACAATTCCTCATGCACCTTCACCCTGTGTACTTCCTGTGCCATACTCTAGTCCCCAGGACATGGCCTAGTGGTAAAGGGCTTGGGTGTTATAGTGACAGCCGGACCGGGAACTGGAGGTTGGAGGTTCGATTCCCCTATGGGACGACTTCTTTCCAGTATCATGGTATAATGGCAGCCCTTGACTCTGAGCCACTAGGTTACCTGATTAACATCTCCACTCATTCCGTGGGATAGGGGAGTGGGGACCCTTTCGGTTAGGGTTTTTTTTTTTTTTTTTTTTTTCCTGTGCCATACTCCACAGTCCACACCTCCTTGTGATCATCTTTTCTTCTCCTCCAGATCCTACTCTTTTACCATCTGCTCCTATTGATCTTGAAACTACTACATCTTCTGCATGTCCTGTCAGAAGGTCTACACGCCCCAGAAACATCCCTTTTTTATTTTACACAGTTAGAAGGTCTACACGTCCTTTAACTTCTCCGCGTTCCATTAACCCAGTTGTTCCTATCACTCTTTTGTTTTTCATATATCAAGCTACTGAACCATCTACATAACATGATTAACATCAAGCTGCGCAGGTTCCATGTTGGCAACATGCTATGAATAAAGAGTTGTGCAGGCTCTTGAATGAATCAATACATGGACCCTAGTAGATTCTAGATGCACGTATCTCTGATTGATTGACGAGGAATATGTGTTTGATGTTCCTGTAAGGGTGTGGCCTGAGCATTCTGGTCTTGGAGTGATTTTTTGGTCTACATTTTCTTGGTTTCTTTTGCCGCATTAGATCAATTCACTTTCATGTCAAACAGTTGTTCCAGGACCTTAGTTTCATATCTTGATGCTATAGTAGATTAAAAAACTATAAGGAGTTTTCATTGCTTCGATCTAGCAAATATTAGAGACAAAACGAAGCCGCGATTCAGATGAATAATTTTGGGCTAGTCCCTTGCATTCTCCTTCAGTGTTTAGAATGTAGTCTATATTCATTTTTCACCATGGATTATTGAAGTGTTTTAAAATTGCGGATGTGGTTTTTTCAGGTGAAGATGCATTGCCTTTAACAGGGTTCAAACGTTGGGAGAATTTCGATAAACATGACATTGTTTTGATTGCTTTTGATGGAACATGGAAGCATGCCAAAGAGATGATGCAAGCAAGTCTACAGTTTTTATCCAGATTTTCTATTCAGGTTTGCTTAGATTATAATTATTCAATCGACGGCGTGACAAAATTCAACTCGGATTTGACGCTTCGAAAGGAACCCTTTGGTGGTTGTATGAGTACGATGGAGGCTGTTGCACGGAGTTTACGAGTGCTTGACCCTCATGGGACCGAGGTTGAGTCGAGTTTGATTGATGTATTAAGAGATATGGTTAAGTTTCAGGCTTCGTTCTTGAAACCCATGAAACCGAGGCCTAAGTTGTTAAAGAAAGAACAAAGAAGCTCCGGTTTGAGCATGGATGAATGATGTAAATTCACATGGTCTATTCACATGTCAGATGTTTTCGGACGTCGAATGCATGCTAGTATGGTGTTCTGAAATTAGATCGGATACAGTGTCATTAATAACTTCCTTGTCCGGAATTCCCATCAAAAGACACCCAGCCTTGGATTTAAGCCCAACAACATTCTTTTTGACAATGCTAATGAAGAATGAAATTACGATTTTCCCATTTTTAGACAATCTTAAAAAAGAATGTAAAGATTAACATTTCACACTGTAGAGGTCAAAAACAGCACCCGAAATACAGTGGCAATCAACCATTCGTATGACTAATGTAGTGTATTGAGTTGGAGTATCCGTGATCTCCGTTTGTGCTTTTCTGTTACAAGTCCACATATGCAAACAAGTCGGGATTATCTACACACAAATGATTGGTCCACCGGAAAAAAATCACCCCTTGCCCTTGTGTACAAAATACACGGAAAGTAAAGCTTATTTTGTGAGTTCGGTGCACAATCAGTACTTTTATTAAGGCTACAAACATGGTGACTGAAGATGTGATGTGAGGACTTTATTCAAAAGAGATGGCACTTCTTATGATGTATTATTATGTATATAGGCCTTGTTCTGTAATGCAGTCATTCTGATCGATTACTAGTAACTCATTGTTATTTTTCATTTTCATTACCAAAATTTAACTTCTCGATCCATATTCTGATGGCGGCATTGGTACTTCTGGGGATCGCTCGTGATGCTGACGATCTGGATTACTTTATGCAGGCTCTTGATCCCATGCTTGATAGACGTTTTTATCTTTTGGCATAGGCTTAGTTGTTTTGGGTGCCCGTGTTCAGGGCGATGATCGAATGATGCACTTATTCTCTTTCTTTTCCGTACTCTTGATCCTTTTGCTACTAGTACTATGCTTTGGTTTGTATTGGTCTCCTTGTTTTCAGATGTCAATGTTTTTAGACGACAAATGCTAGTATGGTGTTCTGAAATTAGATCGGATATAGTGTCATTAATAACTCAAACGAAACAAATACATAAATGCAATTGTAATCATTACTACAACAAATCTATTTTATAGGGCATCACCGTGCCATTCAATCTCCCAAAAGTGGAATGTAAGCTCAACATTTGACACTGCAAATGTCGAATTTCCTTTTTCAATTTCTGTAAAATCGAATCTAGCTCAATCTCAATGATGGTGTCACGCTACATTTCCAATAACAACGTTCATAGATAAAAAGTTTTTTTTACCGGCGTCATAACGGATATACACTCACGAGACACTACATCGACATTCGAACTCTGTAAAGTCGAAGGTAAGCCCAGCATTCGACTTTACAGACTTCGAGTGTACATTTTCGACATATGTAAAAATATGGTGTCACGGTAAAATCAATGTTATCATAAATAAAAGTATTTTTTACCGACACCATAACGGATATATACTCACGAGGCATTGCATCGACATTCAAACTCGTAAAGTCGAAAGTAAGCCTAACATTTAACTTTATAGGCTTTGAATATACATTTTCGATATATGTAAAATTGAATCGAAATATGATATCAAGGTAAAATCAATACGACGACAAGCCTGTTAAAAAACAGTCAAAACAGCTAGCTATGGTCATCATGAGGTGGACCTGGTTAAGTCACACTACCTGTCTGTCTCACTGTCTACAAATTGCCACCGACACTGCACCACCCCAAACCCCCTAACTTCTCCGTACACGGTGGCCGGAGAACTCCATTCCTTTAAGCACATACCTTCTTATCACTCTCGTATCTAATCGACTTCACTGATCTCACATATGGATACTGCAAAAGGAGGCTTCAACTCTCTACAATCTCCATCGGCTTCTTCTTCTTCGATCAGAGACGTCTCTTACAGGTTTAGCTCTGTACTTTCGCTGCTATTTCGTATATCTTTCTGTTTTTTTTTTTCGGAGGAAAATTAATTTAGAGTATCGAATTGGAGTGTTTGCGAAGTCCGTTGAGCTTTTCCTGTTGATTTTCAAGCTGCATAATTTGGAAGAAAAATACATGTCGATCCTTATTGAACAAATAGCTTACGGATTTTGTTGAAATTGCAATGCTTGCATATTCAGTTGTTGAAATTTGTAGTATACACAGCTCTTGCATATTTCCTTAATGATAAAAAACGTTATGCCTAATTTGGAAATGAGATTATTGTCAGTCTGTTAGTAGCAAGCTTTGTTAAATTGTAGATGGTCATGGTATCAATAGAACTATTCATAATCAATGAATTGTGCTAAGTAATGTAAGATTCTTTAATGTCTACGCTCGTGTCGTTAAAAAAGATGTTTTCCATGAATTTTATAGACTCTGATCGGACCTTTACTTGTGTTAGAAGTCTGTATATGCAAGAAAGTTGTATTATCTGCACACAAATGATTAGTCCATAGAAAAAAGCACTGCTTGTGTATGAAATATACAGAAAGTAAGCTTATTTTTACGTGTTCGGTGCACAATCAGAGCGTTTTTTCAGTGGATGCATGAGTCTTGTTATCTGCATGTGTGTTCTCTTTGCTGTATATGGACCTAGTCGCGAGATCCAATCTAAGAAATCTTGGAAATCTGACTATAATGCATTACTTGGAGTTTATTACTGTAGTTGCCCAGCTCTTGAACTTGACCAGTAGTCAAACACGATTGTGCTATGCGTCTTGTTGATACTTGATGCTTGATGCTCTAGGTTCATGGCAATCGCCTTCTTAAACTGGACCTTGTCCGAATACTTGGAGTTGAGCTTATTAATTGCCACTTCTTAAATCTGGCAAAAGGGGCTCGCATTTTTTTGAGGGTTTAAGGTTTAAGGTTTAGGGTTTTAGGATAACGTGAATAGTATTTTCCACTCTTTCCCTGCCTTTCCCGTGGCAACAGTACACAATACCTGGATATATTGACGGTAGAGCTAGTCTATATGTCTTTTGCTTTCATGTATACCTGTATGAAAAACTGGGATGTTGTAGTTGCGTGTGCTCATCGGTGTATTTACTGATCTGCATCGTGAAATACTCCGATGCACAAAAGGAGGCTTGTTGTCCGTAACTATTTAGAACACGTATTTATCTGGTAAATTTTGCATAAAAATCGTTGTAAATTCCCTAGATTTCTTTCCTCCTTCAGCACTTCTTCTACCAGCTATCTACTTCCCTCTTGCACCAACCTTAATCCGTGATACACAAATTCTTTTATTTGGTAGTATGTCCCGTATCCAACATGGAAACACACCGGATACTTAGCATACACGCCTGAACCAAATTTGCAATCATTTTAAAGTTGGACACGTGATCCAAATATGCAAATCCACATCTTGGATACGTAGAATGAAGAACTGTGTTAGAAATTTAAGACAATCCACCCGGAAACAAATAGAAAGAACTACCCAAAATGAAGAAAAACTACCAAAAACAACGAAAAAACACTAAAAATCGCTTTAATGTATGATTTTCAATATTGATAATTTGATTCTTACACTAGTATTTTGTACGGTTTGATCCCTATGCTTTTAATATTTATGCATATCTCATCCGTACATGTATCCTATATAATTCAAAATTCCCGCACCCATGAATCCATACCTCTGCAACCTAGATATTATCGAGTTTGAACTTTGAACTATAACATGATATACTTGATTTAAGTGACTGAAAGAATTTACTTCAAAGTCCCGCTATGACGATTTGAGACACATGTTCATGAAATCGTAAGCTGATATTATTTACATCTAAAAGCTCTTTCTTTACATATATGCAGTTGTGGCTCTTGCGGGTATGAGCTGAACTTGAGCTCGTCGGGTCGAAACACATCAGCAATCGGTTCAAAGTACGGTAAATCAATCAAGAAAGGGTTCATTTCGTTCTTCTACATCGATGAATCAAGATTCACACAGGTCGATGAGGTTAAATGCGTACCTTATTTTGTCTCCAAGAAATCCTGGGGTTTTTTCAGCAGAAAAAGGAAACTGTTGTGCAGAAAATGTGGTAATCATATTGGAAATGCATATATTGATCATCATAAAAATACTACAACAGATGCCACGTCAGATTTCGAGATGATGTCATCATCGTCGGCGGCGGCATCGTCGGGAAGTACTAAATATGATATCAGACTAAGATCTTTACAGCCTTCCTCCTCTGGACATGTTGGTAATTCATTTGCTTTGTGATTTATTTTTTATATTTCGATTATATATGTATTTTATTGTTTCTGTTTTGATTGATCATGTATCTTGGTAAATGCGGATTGATTTTGTTTTAAACATTTTGGATTTCTGAGCAAATGTGCTCTTGTATATGAATCGGTCCGTTTTGATTCTTATTCGTTGAAGAAATTTTGGTTACGATGTTGTTTGAATTGTATCGAATATATATATATATATATGGAAAGGGTGGTGTGAATGAAGTGGAGCTACAGCATGTGTTTGAGTTACTGCATGTGGCTCAATCTAGACCATTGAAAAGCGTTTTAGGTGTTGATTAATTGTGTCGTTCACATTGAGCCGCACCCGCACGTGATAACTCATCTAATGTACAAGTTGCCATACAAAAATCACCCATTTTCATGCATTGTTTCTTGGTTTTGTGACGCCACAGTGAATCTATTGTGACCGAATACTCTAGCTAGTATCGGTGATAGAAAATGAACCTTAGTTTTCTATGAAGTCGAATGTTGAACTTTATATTCGACTGAAAATGTCTGCAAAATTGAATGTTTGAGCGTTACATTCAACTTCTGAAAAATCGAATACGTCAGAGTTGTGATTCAAAAAAAGGTTCGTTGTGATTCAAAAAAACCTCATCCAGTTGAAATTATACAACACAAATAACTAATACATCTATCCATCCAAAAAATCAACACATCATATATATTCACAAAACAACTCATAATATAATATCAATAATGAGTACACACATCAAAGGAAAGAGGTGAAAAAAAAAAAAAAACACACAAATGGAAATCCAAGCAATCCCATCAATACCCTTACTATTAGCCATATATGATCTTCGTGACGTGACGCAAACCACGCATCCACACCGACAAGCCCCCACCCCTCACACACACACACACACACACACAAAAACAAAAAATCAATTGAATTACAATTCAATTACTAAAAGAGATCAACCTTTCTTTTGATCATATCTTGCTTCCATTTTGGTATTTTATAGAAAGCTTCTCTTGTCATCCCAAATACAACCTTGAATTCCTCATCTGATAGGTATGCCTGTATATAAGTAACGTCCGAATTATTCGACCGACACGATACTCGATGACACACGTAAACAAATAAAGACGAATTAAAACATGTCAAGACAAACAAACAAACCTCTCTTCGTTTAAAGTCGATGCCAGTAACAGGGTTATTTGATTTAGCCTTGAGCCTCTCATAGCTAAATGTAGTTTGGCTACTTTCCTCCCCATTCTCATCCTGCTCGGCCTCGGCCTCGGCCTCCGGCTTTGGTTCTGCCTTCGGTTCTGAAGCCTCCCAATTGATCTCAACCGTAGGATCTGCTGCAGTCCCTGGCTCGTCGGTAACTGAAACAGCTTCCTCTTTGGAATCTTCGATCTCTGCACCGACACTTTCGTTCTTGGATCCAGCTGCAAATAGCCATTCATATTTAGATGTGGATATATCCAAGCCAAGAAAACACATCTACAAGTTCTTGTAGATGCTCATATCACTACTTCTATCCAGTAGCGTGTCCCGTATCTGATATGTATCCGACACAGACAGGCACCGGATACTTTGGATAATGAATGTAAAATTGTCCTAAATGATGAAAAACTACCAAAACTGATAATCTAATGACATATAGACTGGTGGGTCCCTATATTTTTAATATTTACGCATATGACCTTCATACCCGTGCAACCTAGCTCGTATGTAACACCACAGAATTTGAATCTAGCGGTGCTACTTGAGCTATAATGGGAACTCAATAACCACTTAGACCCGTCGTCCTCGTTCGGGTCTAAAATGGTTAACCAAGTAACTAAGCTCGTTATGCTCTTGGTAATTTTTGTCCCACTTTTTCAACGTGAGATACGACATTGTACGACATTTCAAATGATTAATAGTCATAGCATGAAGTAAATTAAGTTAATTGTTTACCAGGAGGACTATTAGTTGCAGATTGACTTCTACTTTGTTGAACAGGAGACGATTCGGGTGTTTTCTTTTCGGCAGTAAGAACCGAAGATAAAGCCGCAACCGCAGCTGCTCTTTGAGATGATCCTTGCTTGCTTCCACTTCCAGCTACTGGCCTTGCAACAGAAGCCGGTTTGGAAACCGGAGACGATTTAAACGCCGAGTTTAAAGCAGCTAAAGCAGATGCTCTTTGTGTGGGTCCTTGATTCGTTCCATTCGACAATCTCTCCTAAATGTGAAGAAAAATAACATTCAGCAAGATAATTTTGAAACGGCATTTGAAAAAGAAAATTTCTTATCGCTTAAGCATGCTATGTTATTCTCGGGTTCTAGGGAAGCATTTACCTCTGACGCATGACTTGGCCCGAATAGTAACATAACTTTCTTCTGAAATGAGTTTCCGTATGCCTGTTTTTTAAGAAAGATAAAAACGAGTTAAGCAGAAGCAAAAAGCATGATACACTACTATGAAGAAGTTGTAAGATACCATAGCTTTTGCAGGATCCCATGAAAAATACGTTGTAAAGAAGCTCGGTTCATTTCCTTCTGTGATTTTGTACAGTGGAACCTGTGGAGACAGCCCCTCCAATGATGCAGCCAACTCAACGTATTTCTGTAGTAAAAAAAACATAGGAAATTAAAATATAAAAAAACAGAAATTTCAAGGGCAGATCAACTACAAATGCGAATGAATGCTTAAAAATTACCGTCCCAATTTCAAACGCATTCGTCTTTTCGTTGGGGTCCACAGACTGACCAACCCATACAAAAACTTCAGCATGAGTGTCGAGTACCAAGATGTCCTCAGTCAATAGATCATCTTGTGAAAAATTGTAGATTTCTTCAACCTATGAAGATCAGACAAAAAATATTATATAACATCAAATTACAGACTTGTAGGTAATTTTTGAGGAAAAAGAACATACCTCGAATTTTCCTGGAAAAATACGCGTAACATAAACATTGTTAGAGAGAGCAGTTAGAGGGTTAAACTATAAAAAGATGTGAAGCGGATAAGCAGTAACAAAAAGCAACCTTTGTTTAATGAGAACTCGAATAAGTGAGGATCTCTAAACACGTCCGGAACTACTTTCTTGCTTATGTAGCTTTGCTTTCCTCCAAGGGCAAACCAAAAGGCCGAGCTTTCGGTTCCTTCCTTAGTATTCTTTGGGGTTACTCCTGGCTGGAATCACAAACAAAAAAATGAAATAATATGAAGAATTTTTAAGTGTATACTACAAAGAGCGTGAAAAAATTTCAAGGGGCATACCTTCAAAAATTCTGCAACTTTATTTGCTAACTGCTGGTGTTCAAAAGTACTCTGATTGCCGTGCCAATTGAACAATGAAGAACCAGATTGTAGAAGGAAACACTCCTCAGAGTTCAGAGAAGCTGGAACCTGGAAAATGACGACAAACAGCAAAGTGGAATTTCAATCCAAAATTTAGTATAATTTTGCAATAATAGGCAAACATGGTCGCTCTGATCATCACATAGCGTACTGAAATCGAAAGCAGACAAAGGGAAACACGCGCACGTGCACACAAAAAGGAACCACCAGCCAACATTCAAGGCGTAGGAAACATCTTCATCATGATATACAACAAAACTATTGTGTGAATCCTAAATTATCAAAGCACCTAGAGAATACAAAGAGTGAAAATCAGCATACCGCATCAACTTGAATTGCTAAATTATTATGCACAGCAGTTCCAGATATCTTGATTAGTGCAACGCTCTCTGGAGTGTAGGTTTCATCATTTAACCCTTGATCTGAAACATAGTTTTTGTAGCCGGAGCTCAAACCACCCTGTAAAGGATAATAAATTTAATGGGGATTGACAAAGGTTTTGAATAGAAATAGCAGAAAAACGCTCTGCAGCAGCAAATGTTTGGTTACAAAAGCAAAAACTAAGGAGATTAGGGTTCTCCTTTCCTTCTAATATTCTCATCTCTCTAGAAAGGCCTAGGGCCGGCACAAAACAAACTGAAAAGGAGCTAATGTCCAAGCCCGACTTAATTTAACCAAACAGAAAATAAAAGAAAGACATAAGTAATAGAATATTATAATATCTAGTCAGCTTCCAGATGTTCAAATAGGATGGTCCCACATCATTCCTTCCCCCCTCCTTCAGCTGCTGTCTCTTCCTCTAGAAAGGTGCTGCATTCTCCATCATCTGGTGGATGGTAATTGGACAAATCTGCAACATTGAACGTTGAAGGCATCTTCCAATCTCGTGGGATAGCTACCTCATAAGCATTGTTGTTGATCCTCTTCTTGATGGTGAAAGGGCCTACTTTTCTCGGGTGTAACTTCTTGTTCACACCTGCTGGGAACCTCTCCTTCCTAAGGTGGATCATCACCAAATCTCCCGGTTGGAATATCTTTTCTCTTCGTTTCTTATCAGCCTGCTGTTTGTACTTTGCATTTGCGGTGTCCAAGTGTTCTTTGACTTCCTTATGGAGTTTTTGAATAGCTTCAGCCAAAGAACCTGCTGCCTTGCTCTTAACATTCGGTAGGGGAGCCAAATCTGTCACCATACTGGGCGCCTTTGTGTACACAATTGCAAAAGGGGATCTTCCCGTGGATCTGTTCACCATAGAGTTGTAAGCAAATTCAATTTGTGCGATGGCCTGGTCCCACTGCTTGGGCTGTTCTGCAGCTACACAACGAAGCATGTTGCCCAACGTTCTGTTTACTACTTCGGTCTGCCCATCCGTTTGAGGATGATAAGCACTGCTGAGTTGCAATTGTGTTCGAAAACGTCTCCAAAGCTCTTTCCAAAAGTGTGAGATAAACTTGACGTCTCTATCGGAGGTAATGATTTTGGGAACACCATGAAGACGGACTATATCATGGAAGAACAATTGTGCTATATGACTGGCGTCCATCACTTTCTTACACGGAATAAAATGAGCCATCTTCGAAAACCGATCCACAACGACACACACCGAGTCACAGTGTTTCGGTGTCCTGGGCAGTCCTAGCACGAAATCCATGGAGAGGTCCTCCCATATATTTTTGGGAGTAGGCAGTGGCATATACAATCCCGAATTTTGTTTTGTTCCCTTGGCAGTTTGACAAATCCCACACCGTTTCACATACGTGCTAACATCTTTTCGGAGTTGAGGCCAAAAGAATCGGTCCTGTAAGAGTGCTAGGGTCTTCTCTCTCCCTGTGTGTGCAGCCAAACCGCCTTCATGTAACTCCTTTATCAGCAGTTCTCGAAGGGATGTCTGGGGTATACACAGCTGCCCATCCCGAAAAAGAAAACCTTGAACCAAGTGGTAGCGTTCCAGAAATTCTTTGTTTTGACACTTTCCCCATATTTCCCCAAAATCTGGATCTAACGCATACTCCTCAGGAAGTGTGTTAAAGCTAATAAGTTCAGTATGTAATGTCGTCAACAAAGTCTGTTTCCTGCTCAGTGCGTCAGCCACGGTGTTCAAATGCCCAGCCTTGTGTTTCACCACAAAAGAAAATTTTTGGATGTATAAAAACCACCTAGCATGCATCCTGTTAATGTATTTCTGGCTATTCACAAACTGTAAAGTCCGATGATCACAATTTAAAACGAACTCATTATGCAATAAATAATGCTCCCACTGTTGTAACGCCCGAACAAGACCGTAAAACTCTTGCTCATAGGTGGACCAATTGGCCCTATGAGCAGACAATTTCTCACTAAAAAAGGCTATGGGCTTACCTTCTTGAGACAACACAGCTCCAATGCCCGTAGCACAAGCATCAGTATCTACTTGAAATACCCTCTCGAAATCTGGCAAAGCGAGTACGGGTGCAGAGGAAAGTCGGTGTTTCAGCTCCTCAAAGCTTCGGTCTTGCTCTTCCCCCCAATGGAAGTTCCCCTTCTTGAGACACTCGGTCAAAGGGTTGGCTAGCAGGCTGAATCCCTTGATGAACTTTCGATAAAACGAAGCCAGGCCTAAGAAACTCCGTAACGTAGTAATGGTAGTAGGTGTGGTCCAGTCCCGAATCGCCGCTATCTTTTGGGGGTCCGTGTGAATTCCCTCTTCACTGATTATAAAACCCAAGAACAATAATTTGGGTACTGCAAATACGCATTTTTTTAAATTGAGAAAAAGCTTATGTTCTCTCAATACTTCAAACACTTTCCTCAAATGAACTACATGCTCCTCCATTGTCTTGCTATACACCAAAATGTCATCGAAATACACAATGACAAACCTGTTGAGAAATGGTTTCAGGACGTCGTGCATCAATCTCATGAATGTACTTGGAGCATTGCACATTCCAAATGGCATAACTAACCATTCGTACAGCCCCTCTTGTGTTTTGAACCCCGTTTTCCACTCATCCCCCGGTCGGATTCTAATCTGATGGTACCCACTCGTTAGATCAATTTTTGTGAAGATTCTTGAACCTGACAGATTATCCATGAGGTCATCTACTCGAGGCATGGGAAACCTGTATTTCACAGTGATCTTGTTGATAGCCCGGCTGTCAACACACATCCGCCATAAATTATCTTTCTTGGGTACTAGTAGAGCGGGCACCGCACATGGACTGGTACTTGGGCGTATTATCTGTTTGGACATCAATTCGTCGACGATCCCCTGCAAAACCTTTTGTTCTTTGGGGCACAAACGGTAGTGTGGGAGGTTTGGTAAGGAATTCCCGGGTATGAAATCTATGTTGTGTTGTATACTCCGTAATGGAGGGAGGCCCGTGGGAAGTTCAGCCGGGTATAGATCCACGAATTCTTCCAGTAAGAGTTTCACAGATTCAGCTGCTATTGGAGTTGGCAGCCCTGGATGCACCTCTTTGATAAATAATCCCAACATCTCTGACTCCGAGTCTAACTCTGCCTCAAATTGCTTTCCTGAAGTTATCAACAGTTGTGTACTAGTCTTCTGGGGTTCGGTCTTAGCTATATCTTTCGGGGCCATTGGCACAAGCACCACCCGCTTACCCATCCAACTGAATGAATAAGTATTGTCTCGGCCCCTATGCATCACGTCCTTTTCGAACTGCCATGGTCGTCCCAACAAGAGATGACATGCGTCCATGTCTACCACATCGCACAACACTTCATCCACATATGACTTTCCAATTGAAAATTTCACTCGACAGGTGTCCGAAACCTTGCTTTCCGGCCCTTTCTTTATCCAGCCCATTTTGTAAGGATGTGTATGTGGCGTCGTACTTAACCCTAGAGCTTTCACCGCTAGTCTTGATATCAGATTCTCGCTTGAGCCACTGTCAATTATCACTTCACAGACCTTATGGTTGATGGTACACCTGGTTCGAAAAAGAGCATGTTTTTGAGAAGGGCTTGGTTCGGCCAGTAAAAGATGTTCCACAATACAAATGAGCATGTCCCCTTCATCCCTCTCGATTTCTTCGATCATTTCTCCTTCTAAATCAAACTGATCACCCGGGTCTTCTTCCTGTTTGTCTAATATAGTCACTTGTTGCCTTGCAGGGCAAAGGTTCGATTTATGCCCTGGCAAACCGCATCGGTAACATTTCGGGACTCCTGGTTTTGCATAAGGATCTGGAGCTTTACTTTCAGAAGCCTTGGTGTTCCTGTTCTTGTTGCCTTCTCCGGGGTCTGTGCCTTTCACTCCCCCAATTTGTACATTGTTACTTGTTGAGTTTCATCCAAATAATCTCCGGTTAGAGGTACCCTTGTTCTTTCTCTGCAATTGTTGCTCAACTGTTTGTGCCAAGTTCACGGCCTCATTAAGACTCCAAATCGATGTTAACTCCAATTTTTCCCTGAATTCTTCATTTAATCCCCCAATATACCTCATCACTTGTACATCTTCTTCTTCCATAGTGTTCGATCTAGCTCCCAGACGATAGAACTCATTGGTATATTCCTTGATAGTTCGCCCATCTTGCTTACAACTGAAGAATTCCAACACAGTTTGTTTGTGATAATTGTTGGGTAAGAACCTACTTGTCAACAATTGTTTCATCTTGTTCCAGCTCTTGATCTTATCCTTTCCTTTCAGCACCCTGGTATTCTGAACTTGCTTCCACCAGGCTCGTGCTCCTCCCTTCAACTTGTATGACACGAGTTTGCATCTGAAATACTCCGGAGGCCTCATACCCTCGAAGTAATCCTCAATAGAATCTATCCAATCTAGAAAATCATCAGCTCCCATAGATCCATCAAAGTTAGCTATGTCCAGTTTCAAACGAAAGTTGTTAACCTCGGAATGACCAAAAGGTCGGTTTCCTCCACTTCTCTGTATCTCACTTCGGTCAACTGTTTTCTGGTTCCAGTAGGGGGTTTCTTTCTCGGAGTCTGAGCTAAGATATTTCAGGTCCGGAGGTCTTCCTAAGCTGTCACAGATTGGTTGGATTCGGACTGGCTCTCCCATGATACTCTTACCTCGACTCAGATCTGTAGCAGCCTGCTTCGTGTTTGACTGTTCATTCCTCTCCACTGTTGGTGTCTTCGTCAGATCTGTTTCCACCGGCGTCTGAACCTTCCGATTCTCCTCCGATCCCTTCTGCCACTCGGTCACCGATTGCCTCATCTCTCGCATGAAAAACTCTAGTTTATGGCCTAACTCCTTTACTTCCTCCCGTAGGGACTTCAAATCCCGATCTACGTCGGCGATTTGGCGCATCTCTCCTTCCAAATTCGACATCAGCGGAACTAAGGTGAAGCCTTGGCTCTTGATACCAAATAATGGGGATTGACAAAGGTTTTGAATAGAAATAGCAGAAAAACGCTCTGCAGCAGCAAATGTTTGGTTACAAAAGCAAAAACTAAGGAGATTAGGGTTCTCCTTTCCTTCTAATATTCTCATCTCTCTAGAAAGGCCTAGGGCCGGCACAAAACAAACTGAAAAGGAGCTAATGTCCAAGCCCGACTTAATTTAACCAAACAGAAAATAAAAGAAAGACATAAGTAATAGAATATTATAATATCTAGTCAGCTTCCAGATGTTCAAATAGGATGGTCCCACATCAAAATTGAACACAACAAACAAAAGGAAAAAATAATAATAAAGGGGCTGGTGAATGCACAAAAGTACCGACTTTTAGGACCACCATTGGCTGAAATATTGCAACAAATTGCGGCGGCTCTTTCCCTTGGAATATTCTCCCCTACAAAATTCTTCACTTCAGCAAGCACTCACTGTGTATCCTTATTCGGAAAAGCAAAGAAGACAAAAGGACAAAAAAACTACAGGCAGAGTTAAGGGAATACCAAAACCGGTCTTCCCTTGAGCGAGTTGCACATGGTTGTAGCCAATCTAGCAGCCATCTTTTGATCCTCCTACATTCCAATACAGAAGAAAAAAGAATTATCGAATACGGTTGGTGTAATGGAAAACACATCAAATTTATCACATAGCAATGGCAAACATAGTGCAAGTGCGTAAACAGTATTAAACGACCTAATTATTTTGACAAAAGCAATATATTTCCATCAATATCCCTACAGCCACAAGTCTACAAGGAACATAGCCAAACCAATGTACATTCCATCAACATCCCTACAACTACAAGTCCACAAGGAACATATACGCCAAAGGTAGAAGCTTCAAGATAACACGCTCTTCTCCTCAGTTCTCAAAACAGAAGTCCATACAATAAGAGCTCAGCATTCAAGTGATAAAAAGTGGCATGTGGTGAATTTGAAGTAAAGCTTTTTCAAACTAACCGTAAAAATTACCTCAATGCTATCCTTTCCGATCCAATAGCACAAATAGTAATCTTCTTTCTTATCATGAGAATGGTAGGTGTAGAGAACAATATAGCAATCCCCACTGTAGAATTTACCGATGTCTTCTGCAGGCAACGGAGTCTTTGCACTCCCATTGATGCGCCAAACCTGAAATATTACACAACATTATGACACGATGACCAACAGTTGATATTAAATACAATATATTCATATTATAAGCACACCTCAAGTTTTCTTCCAGCTTCAAGCAGTGGTGGGACTTCCTCGTTTACCGGAGTATTTTTGCTTGCTCCCTTGACACCAACACCTTGCTGTTTCAGCAAAACTAACAAAAAAACAGAACCTTTCTGCAATCAAAATACTATACACCTAGGTTGCATGGATACGGATACGCGAGCACGAAATACGTTGGTGTGGGGTTTTTTGAAATTATAGATACGGGTATGAAAGACATTTTGGTAAATATTGAAAATATAAGGATCACATGGTAAATAAGAGAACTATAAGGACAAAATAATACTCCCTCCGTCCCGTAATATAGGGCATTTTACCTTTTTAGCTTTGTCCCATAACAATAAGGCATTCTCACATCCCAATTCAATATTATATGCATTGTTTTCACTTTCACATTAAACAATGCAATATTATAAGCCACTCCCAAAAAACAATACAATATTTTACCTTGAAATTTTGAAAAGCAACTCATTTATTAGTTTTCTTATATTGTGTGTAAATCCCATAAACCCCTATATTGCGGGACGGAGGGAGTACTTGTTAAAATACATAAAATAAGAACAGTTTTTAGTGGTTCTCTTCAATTTTGGTACTCAATATTCATTATGGTTCTTCATTTCACGTAGCCAAGTTATGGATATACATATCCGAATCCCGTATCCAATTTATAAGATTAAAAATTCGCCCTCAGGTATGTATCCTAAGTATCCGGTGCGTATCTATGTCGGATACGTATCGGATACGGGACACGTTACCACACTGAAGTATCCATGCATCATAGCAATACACCACATATGTAATATACCTGCAACTTTCCCTCTTCCGTCCTCAGCAACTGGAGCTGATCCACTCGGCCAAGAATCGAAGTTAGCTTTAAAGGAATGTGTCTCATAACCTTGGATAAGTCGTGTTACCCGAGTTGACTTGGGCCTATTTTGGCTGGCAATGAACTCCTGCAACAATCACTTAGGCATGAGGAAAACACGACGGAATAATTGTAGATGCAAAGTCAGTAATGCTCTAATACCTCGGCAGCCTGGATAGCAGTTTTCCGCTCCTCCACCTGAGTTACTCGACCAACCCAAACAAACACCTCGGAACCGCAATCCACTATATAGCACTTGCTATTCTCCAAACTCGACTTTGTAAGTTCATCATCCACGGCCTTAACCTGACCATCTATAATGCTACATAATAGCAAGAGAACACAAATGAGTTTGAAAAATCATGGGGAATGCATTACGGTTTCTTACATTTGGGCTTAACTATAGAATAAACGTCACTGGCATAAGAAAAACGAACTGAGGTCGAAGGGCAGCTACATCGTAGTATAAAAGTGGCTAAGAGTGCATTAACTAGACATCGGAGAATATAAGTATATAACTGAAGAAAAGGCAGAAAAAGAAGACAAGCAAGAATACCTGTACAGTCTAGCTGGAGTTTTTTCTGGAACAATATCATCTTCACCAGCAACTTTCTTGCCAATCGGTGCGAACCCACCAAAAAGGACCCAAAAAGCACCAGAATCGGACTCTGTCTGCAATTTCCCATCATCTAAAGCAAGAAAACATATTAAAACAAGGTCACAAAAGTAGCCAAAGCCAGTAGCTTTATACTAACGAAATCTCTCGGTAACATGAGATTAGTAAAGAGAAAAATGAACTACTAAAAAAGCCTTACCAACAATTGCAACGTCACAAGTCCCCTCGTGATACTTATCCTTCAAAATCTGAACAACTTCTAATGCTTTGGCACGTTCCTGTATACTTGAATTTGCACCGTTGAACTGAAATATTTTTTCTTTGGAATCCAAAATAAACACATCATCATGATTCAGAGAAGACCGCAAAAATGGGACCTAGGAACCAACATATAACCCACTTAGGCTCAAAGATGAACTACAATTAAAAGGAGCCTACGCTATAAAAAATTGGTTTAAGGTTACCTGCTTCAACTTGACTACCCGTTTTCCCTTACAGACATATAATCGTGTTTCAAATTCTTCCTCCTCAGGTTTCTTGAAACCAGTTGCAACACCACCTTCCAGAGGTATAATGCACGGTTTAAAGTATGAAAGAAACTTGTCGGATTCGTGACCTTGAAGTTCTCTATGCTGTACAGCACGCCCACCAAGAATTGCATCAAGTTCAATTGTTTTTATTGCTGCTGTCCCAGCTTCATCCTATGAAGAGTTGACAAACAAACACAATTTATCTTAGGGGAAAATGCTGTGATTCACGTATAACTGTGTCCGGGGAGGCCAACTGTACCTGGCTAGTATCCTTTCCAAGCCAGAAATGTATGTCATAGAGATAAGTACCTCCCTTTCCAGATGACGTCTGAAAAATCAAACAAAATGAAAGTATAAAGTAATTTTGTGAGGAAAAAAAAAACTCTTCTTCATAAAGAGAAAAATGAAGTAAAAATTCAAGGCCTGTAAGCACCTGCAAGACAATGTATGAATCTCCAGAGTAGAATTTACCATAATCTGCCTTAGGTAATGGAACAGGCTGAAAGTTCTCGATTCTCCAAATCTCGGTCCCTCTAACCAAGTTAAGTTTCAAACAAACAAACAAAAAAAAGTCTAACGAAGAACTGATCACCAGCAAATGAAACAGGTGAAAGGACATAAAACCATGAAAAAGAAATACTTTGGCTGTTTTTTAAGAGATACGAAAGCGACTTTAATGGAGGGCACCTCAAAATACATTTTGAAAATCGGGTATAGTCCTGAAACAAGGATACATTCTCTGACCACATCCCTGAAATGCAGGTTCTAAAGCCTTTACGGATGTAGACATCTTTTAATCTGCCTTCCAGCAACTGAGCTTTATCCAAAGTAAAAGAACTAGACCTTGGCAGATTCTAAGTTCAGCTGTTTCAAAATAATACAACATGAAAACAGTAATGAACACAAAAGAAAATGAAGAAATAATAACAAACCAAGTAAGCTCTAAGACCGTATAGGCCCGGAAATGCAAACAATTTACGTTATGCCAAGAAGAGGGCAGGCATTTCCAAAGCATAAAATCAAATTCTCATTCTCTGTTGAATTGTTTGTTTGTTTCCAAGCATACACTCTTCAATAACCCATACAACAAAAAATTATCATTTTTTCCACAGGAAGAGACTTAATCATGCTTTCAAACACTGCCAGCTACACAATAACGGCTCAGTCAAGCTGAGATCTATATTATTACTTTGACAATGTTCCATCAAACACACAACAATGCACATGCACACAGACCACCCTAGAAATTTCATCTTTACCTATACCCCACATCCTACAAAACGTGATGCCGAAAAAGCCTATAAGCCAATTTTCACATAAATTACATCAAATGGAATGAACATGCAAACGCCGCCCAAACTTCATCTTCTTTTAACTTATGTGCACTGAAATGATAAAACTACATGCATTCCGATCGTTCTAGGCAAGAACGCGAACCTAACTAGTAAAACGCAGCTTTTGCAAATGAGGTTAAAAAGCATCAAGAAAATACATGAGCTCAATGCAAGTGTTTGGGGGGTCGGCCGGGCAAAACGATCCACATTCTTGACCTATCTGGAGCCAAATTCTAGCAACTACTCAAACTCATGAGAAATGATCATTTCCTAACCAAAATTCTTCTACCTCCGTATTAAGCTACACAAATCTCAAACACAAAGGCTAATGAAACGATCGTATCTCATATAAAAATACCAAACAGAACAGTAACCCAATCAAACAAAGTTAGATACATCTGCATCCAAATCCACACAAATGGCAGAAATCTGTGAGAAAACCATTGAAAACAAAAGAAAATGCTAAAAACAACTCCAAACTTCGAATGAAATGAGATCTACCTTAGCTGTAAGATTAACAGAGAAAAGTAGTTGGAGTAAAGAGATCAGATAACTTCGATCTTGCAGATAACTACTTTAGAATACAAAATCAACAGAAAAAAGAGAGGAAGCTTTGAAGCAAGGGAAGTTAGATCAAGAGTGAAAAAACTGTTGAACTAATTTCTTGCTGCATCCCAAATTCTTGCCTCCAACTTTTTTCGATTACAGCATTATTTTTCTTTTACGATTTTCGAGATTTGAGGCAGAGAATTCTGAGGGACCTGTCTTCAAATGGTATGTCTTCGAGCTGTCAAAGTAGTAGTACAAACAATTGGCAAGGGCCCTGAATTTTGGCTCGTTATTATTCATGATCGTTCGTCAATTCGTGATTAATGTTTCTAGTCAAGACGCCATTTAAAAAAGTGATGCTTAAATTAACTTGGTTCAATATAGTTCGAACAAGAAAAAATTGGTTTGAGATCGGTTCGATAAGGTTCAATTATGCTCGAGTATGCTCACAAAAAATTTCGGCACTTGCAAGCTCAAACTCGAGCCGATCGATAATAATATTGAGTTTTTTATTTTTTTGAGGGTAAGTGTTTGAGTTTAGTTTGTTGAAAATTATGAAATAATATACTACTACAATATAATAATATTCGATAAAACTCGTGAGTATTTTGAGTTAAGCTGTAAAGTATTTGAGTTGGGCTTGTTAGCCTTGACAAACTGGTCAAGTTTGGTTAAATCATATCTAGAGCAAGTATTTTATGAGCCGAGCGTAGAGCTGCTCGTGAGCAGCTTAGTACACCCTTGTTATATATCAGACGAGAAGTCATTTATTCGTCTAATAGAGACTATAGAGTTATTATATTATATTTTTTTATGGTTCGATGTATGAAATGTCTATTCAATAATTTGATATTTATGACTTTTTATACTTACTAAGCCGAACTTAAGCCGAAAGACAAAAATAAGTTTAACAAATCAAAGACTGAATTATTTGTCATTTAAACGAGTTGAGCCTAAATTGAATGCAAACACATGATTATGAACTTGCTCGTATACTAAACAAACTTGAGTACAAATTAACAACATATATTCAACTCAATTCGGCTATTGAACAACACTATAAATCCTAATCAAAATGAATAATGAAAGATTGATGAATTTGGATCCCTCCCATACACATATCTCTCATGTATATTTTTTGCCTTGAAACCAAAAAAAAATTACAAATTCAACACACAACCCCAAGTGTGAACATCACTTGCCCCTCCAATACACAAGAGGGGATTCAGGTCCAAGATTGACATCCATACGTGGCTTGTGTAGTCAATATTTCTCTTACTTCTTTTGCGTTCATTATTGGCTTAATTTGGCTACTTTTGTGACCCTCTTTAATATGTTTTCTTGCTTGAGATGATGAAAATTTGCAGACAGAGAGTTATTCTTGATTTTTTTTTCTTTTTTTGGTAGGTTGTGTGCGGAGATTTTTATTTGGTGTGGGGATGAGAATCGAACTCTGATTTTAATCAGGAAGTGATGCAGACAAGGAGTCTGATTCTAATTCTTTTTGGGTACACTTTGGTGTGTTTGAACAACATAATTAGAAACAAGTCGAGATGTATTTCTACTTCTTAGATCTAAAATAAAATTTTACACTCAAGATGTACTTCCACTTCTTAGTTCATCCCAAGGTACGTAGTACGAACCTCACAGTAGTTCAGGTTCGGTTGCAGCCATTCTTCTACCGCTCTAGCCCCCAAAAAAACGTCCTCCAAACTTCTTCACGGAGATTTAGCTGGGACACCAAACCGTGCTAGCCTAATGACAATCTCTCTAAGAGCGTGTAAAACAGATTCGGCCTCTTCACCACATAATTAGAAACAATTGTTGGGAGGGGATGATGTTCTAGATATTAAATCACAATATCATTAGAGATGTAAAGGAGTTGTCTGGAACAAAAAACATTAAAACACAGATAAAAGATAAAAGTTTAAGCTCCTGGTACCATGCCCGAGGAACGGAGGATCGAGACAAAAACACCTAGTTAAAACAATAATTATTCTGGGATGATGAACGGAGTGATCGGTTGTTAGAGATAATGACAAGATTGGGTTGTATAGATAATTATGTTTGAATTAGAATTATATTATTTGGTTTAGTATCATTATTTGAGCTATATATATATTGTAATGTTCTATCAGTTTAATCAATGCAATACAATTTTTTTTTATTTCTCTATTATCGATCGATACATATTATGATAACTTATTATTATGATGATGCATTAATCATTATGATAACATATTCCTAGTTTCATCTCTGCAGGCTGCCCCGCCGACGTCGCCAAGCTACATCTACATATATATTCCATTTCGCCTCAACAGGCCGTCGCTGGCTGCCGCCGCCCGGGGTTGACCTTCTTTCCTCTGTGGAAGTTGTTCCACTTGATTCAGCAGTATGATTCCGGTTCCGGTTCCGCACTAGCTCCGCCACTTGATTCAATAGTAGCTTTAGCTCCGCTTGATTCGAATGTAGTTGTACTAGTAGCTGGACTGTAGCCATGAAATGAAAATCCCAGGTATATTATCAGTGGCGAACCCAGAATTTTTTTCAGCGGGGTCCGTAAATATTTAACACAGTAAATAATTTTTTTCACATAGTCCGAAATATTTTTCTATAGGTAAAATGCAGAGTATTTTTATTTTTAGCGGGTCCGTGGACCCCCATATCATCAACCTAGATCCACCCATGTATATTATACTATATCATTATCAACAACATCCAAACTAGCAACTATAATAATATAATAGTAATAATAACGACACTATTATTGACACCAATATCGATCTATTTTCAAGGTACCACACTGAAATTCGATCTCTTGAAGAGATCCAATTTCTTTACAAAACTCGACTCTGCAAAGTCGAAACTTTTAGTGTGGTACGTGCCAGGGTACGGTAGAGCCTTTAACAGTGCGCGGCTGCGCGCCCTAATAACTACGGGTGAACAAAAATTCCGATAACCAAACCAACCGGCCGAGCTAAATCGTACCAAACCGGAAAGGTAGAAACTGTGGTTTTTGGTCGGTTTTCATATAATTAAAAACCAAACCGTTTAATACAATTCGGTTCCAATTTAAGAAAATAAAAATCGCTCAAAACCGGACCAAACCGGATTATGTTTGTGTGCATATACCTACATCTATCAATACTTTCAAACATTAGTCTAATGGATTTTGAGATTTATTTTTGTTATTCAATAATATAACGGTTAGTCATTATTAGTATTTTTTGAAGTTGATAATTCATTGATGAATTGAAATGAGTAAGAGATGACTCTTTTATTCTCTTGTTTGTCCCAAACCCGGGAATTCAATGTTAGTTGTCGAGTTTGTTGTGTTGCATGTTGTTGCACGATGGTTTGTTTTAAGAACTTTAAGATTCGTATGAGTAGATATTAGTTAAATATAAAATATTTGATAAATTATCTGATTGGATTTACTGACATACCGGTACTAATGTATTGCATATATAATCATTTGTTGTTACCAGACAATTTTTATGATTTCCTATCATCAATTTTAATAGTTAAAAAAACCGTAAAAAACCGGAACCAAGCCGAACGAAACCGGACCAAACAAATAGTTTACGTCTTAAAGTTTGGTTTTAAAAATTAAAAACCGTATAAAATGGTTTGGTTTTTAACATGATTCATAATGTATTGTGTTTCATTGATTCAATGTGGTTAATGAGAGTACAAATATATAGTGTTCGGTGATTTAGTCAATAAGTCACTACAAGATAAATACCAAATGAATAATACTTAAAATAAATAATAATACTCAAATAAATACTCAAACGAGATTATCCTCGACAAGCCCCCTCAATCCCTTGGAAAGTGGGTGGACACGGAGATTGGCCTTCAAACTTGTAAAACGAGGCTGAGCCAATGGCTTGGTCAGGAGATCGGCTAATTGATCTTTCGAAGTGATGAGGAGATAGCGAGCTTGCGGGTGGCAACCAATTCACGAACGTGATGGAAATCGATCTCTATGTGTTTCGTGCGGGCGTGGAAAACCGGATTATGAGCAAGGTAGGTGGCCCTAATATTATCACACCAAAGGGTAGGCGGAGAGGAGAGAGGAACCTGCATATCACGAAGAAGGCTGCAGAGCCACTACAGTTCGGCAAGAGTATTAGAAAGTGTCTTGTACTCAGCTTCAGTGCCATTTTTGGAGACGGTCAAGTGCTGCTTAGAGCGCCAACTAACAAGATTATCCTCGAGAAAAACACAATACGCCCCAACAGAGCGACGATCATCACAATCCGTGGCCCAGTCAGAATCAAAGTAAGCTCGAAGAGTGAGAGAGGAACGGCGAGTAAAGAAGAGACCATCCGAGATGGTGTGCTTGAGATACCGGAGAATGTGCTTAACAGCGAACCCAGTGGGCTTCAGTAAGAGAATGCATGTATTTGCTAACCTTATGAACCTCAAAGGCTATGTCAGGCCGCGTGAAGCTAATATACTGGAAACTGCCTACAATGGTGCAGTAAAGAGACGGGTCAGAGCAAGAAGGTCCATCATCAAGAGTGAGCTGGGTGGAGGCCGACATAGGTGTCTGACAAGGCTTAGCCTTATTCAAAGAAGCACGTTGCAGAAGCTGAAAAATATACTAGCGTTGAGTGAGGCAGAAACCATCGGAGGTGGGGAGCACCTCAATACCAAGAAAATAGGACAGCGAACCAAGGACCTTAATCGGAAAATGCCGACCAAGATACGAGATAACCTTCTTAACAAGAGAAGACGAAGAGCCAGTAATATTTTTATCAGCCACATAAATAAGAATAAAAACACGAGCACCATCACGAGAGTAGATGTATAAAGAGGTATCAGCTTTCGAGCCGACAAAGCCAAACCGAGAGAGCACATCAGTAAACCGAGAAAACCACGCGCGAGGGGCCTGACAAAGACCATAGAGACTTCGGAGAAGGCGGCAGACATAATCAGGGTTAATAAACCAATGTGGCTGCTGCATATATATATAAACGGGTTCAGATAAATGCCCATGAGGAAGGCATTTTGAATATCCACATGTCGAAGAGACCAACCCTGATAAAATGCAAGAGAGAGAAGCACACGAATCTTGACCGGCTTGACAACCGGACTAAAAGTGTCAGTAAAATCAATGCCTTTAGCCTGATGAAAACACCTTGCCACAAGGCGAGCCTTGTGACGCTCAAAATGCCCATCTGCATGATGCTTAATCTTGTAAACCCATTTATGTACAGCGGTGGAGATTTGCTGTTGGTGAAGATTTGCAACGGTGGGTGATTGGGAGGAGCTGCGGCCATAGTCGTGGGTGGAGGTGGTGGTCGACGGTGCAATAGAATACAAAGCAGCAGACCGCCGGAGAAGATTTGGATGCGGCAAAGACGGTAAGGAGGCCGTCGGACCTGTACTTGTAAAACGATAATGGGGACGGGGGCCGGGACATCAGACGGTAAGACGTCCGTAGAGGATTTGGACATGGCCGGAGAAGATGATCGACATGCTGCCGATTTTTTTTTGTATTTTTTGTATTTTTTTTAAGAGGTTGGGGTTTAGGGAGGAATTGACACAACGAGATAGAGGAAATTGATTTGCTCCGATACCATAACATGATTCAAAATGTATTGTGTTTCATTGATGCAATATGGTTACTGAGAGTACATATATATAGTGTTCGGTGACTTAGTCATTAAGTCACTATAAGATAAATACCACATTAACAATATTTAAAATAAATAATAATACTCAAATAAATACTCAAACGAGATTATCCTCGATAGTTTTGCAATTGAGAAAAACCGGCCGAACCGAACCATGTTCACCCTTACTAATAACAACACTTACCATCCCTTCTCTCCATATCACGATTCCTAATTCCTTGTTCATCACCATTACCATTACGTTGCACCGGATTGGAATTTTTACGACGCTGCCGCTGCAAAACACACAGCATCGGATTGGAGTTTTTAACAAAATCAAGAACATAAACCCGAAAAACGAGTGTTACGAGCATCATCCAAAAAACCCAAATCCGAACGAGACAACTATTCTTCTCCTTCAAGTGCCCAACTAACATACATCCTTGAACACTTAGCAAACCATCTACTAAGCCAAAAAGTCCAACCGTGTTCTTCATTTCAAAATGATACGCCATAACAGATAACACGAAAAAGATGAT
The DNA here is from genome assembly GCA_036785695.1 of Gentiana straminea. Lineage (NCBI taxonomy): Eukaryota > Viridiplantae > Streptophyta > Magnoliopsida > Gentianales > Gentianaceae > Gentiana > Gentiana straminea. The sequence continues at coordinate 865,191 of JAVUPR010000160.1, forward strand.
CGATAACATCCCCGCCACATCATTGTGACCTAATCTGGCTCCTAAACACGGTCCCCGATCAGAAAACCTATATATAGAACACTTTCGATATGCAAAATGATCTTCTCTTTGTACTTATGGTCCCTATTCCGCTCGTCTGCAAACCGGACTTTTTCGTATCTAACTATTTTCCTCATATTGTCCACATGATTCAAGGCAAGATAAGGACCTACAAAACCTGCAACCATTAATCCAGCAAACCGACCCGTGTTAAACACAAAACGATTTGGAAAATGATGATCTCTATTATTCAAAAACACCACATATTTCCTCAAAAAAAAAAAAAACACCATATATTTATAGTACAATATCACCAAAACCGTAAAGTGGCACAATATTTGACATAACACCACTAAATATTGCAACAAACAAAAAAACCCTAGAAATTAGGGAACAATATAAAATTCGACGGTTTGCAGCTACATCACAGATAACTGACGATACCAAGAATGGTACCACCCTACATAGTGGCTCAACACCAAGTGTGGAGAGGCACTGCTAGGTATCCCAGTAGTCGGGTCGGAGTAGTTCAGCTACTCGCCCCACCCCTTCCAAGTCAACCTGGCTTTGATCGACCTCCAATATTTACAAGTAGCTCTGGTTTCGGTGCTCGACCTTCTAAGGTCGGTCACTACTTGTATCCTGGTCAATCGGCGACCCACCTCACCGGTCAGCTTAAGTTCCTCAAGCTTATCAGTCTACATATTCGAGTCCTAGTAGGTACTAGCCTAGTTATGCTTCCCGACTCCCGTAGATCGGCCGAGGAGCTCAGGTCAGTTCAGATCGCGTCGTCTAGGTCGGTCAGAGTTTGTTCTTAATCTTATTTCCCACGTGTATAATAAACAAATAATCATGAATGAATCCTGAGTCATAAAGACTCCAATCTTTATCCCTTAAACACGAATATTTGAATACCATAATTATCTCCTATAATCAAGGGGATTAACTAATCATAATAATTTTTCCTTAGGGAACACGTTAATCAGTGTCCATCACGGACACGTCACACGATAACTCTAGGGCACAAGCCCCTCTATATAAACAATCCCTAAGGAACTACGGAGACTTGATTCCAATCCCAGCATTGGATACATAGGCAGCTTGAGAAACAACATCCCAAGTGCAGTCTCAAACATCCCCAATCATCCCCTCTTTACTGTTTTTCTGTGTTTCTAGAGCATCCTCAGGTTATCACTATGGGAAGGAGCCTAGAAGTTTACCTTGACGATTTTTGGATCGTCAATAACAACTTTCCAGAAACGAAACTGGTTCAACACTCCCAAAAACTCTAACACCGTTGTTGTCGTGGCTCCATCGAGCGATCACGTGTTTTTTTTTCCTGATGAATATGGAATTATGGTATAATTGAAATACATACCTAAAATTGGATCAGAATCAATTAACAAAAAAAATTTAAAGGGTAAAATTGTATATAAAAATAAAAGTAAAGGGTAAAATTGTAAATAAAAATAAGGTTTTAGACGTAAAGACTTTTATACTATACAAATATCATTGTGTTTATATATTCAAATTTTGAAAAAGTGTATATATTCAATTGAGTTGATTTTTTTTTTTGGAAACGAAAAATACGTTCTTTCAGTTTTTGTCTCAATTAGGACTCTTTGTTTTTTTTGAATAATTCAATTAGGACTCTTGTTTCTATTGAAACTCGAACTCGAATATTCCGGGTTAACGCCTACGGCTAGTGATTACCCGATACCTCATAGTCAAATGAGCTGATATTTTGCATGCATTGAATTTCAATTGAATAATCTAAGGAATCTATATTAATATTTATGAGGAAAAAAAACTGTCAATTAATCCGATTTTGACCAATTGACCCGCTCCATGACCTATTTGAATCCGCAACTCCTCCAATATTTTGCTAAAATTTCCCACCTCTACTCCTACGGTAACTTCTTCGATCTCCCCCACTCGGCCACTCCCTCAATCTCCCCCACGTTCTACAGTTGCGAAATAACTTCCATTCCCTCTTCCCATGACTCTTTATTCATCGGAGGTATCATATCACCTCATTTTATGACTCCCAATTGCTATGATTCCTCAAAATTTTTTTTTGCTATGATTCCTCTATTTCCACCGTCCTTGCTTTACTTTTTCCGGCCCATAATTATTTTTTTATTTTAAACATGGTTGCGCTATCGTAAGCTACAAACAGTCGGAACAGAAGATATGAAAGCGTTGCCACCACAAGCTAGGGTTGCAGTCTTGCAGTTCCGATAAAGTTCACGATCTGTAATTTCATTTGTTAAATTCTTTCGTCAGTTTGGTCGTTTCCTGATTTTTTATTTTAATTTTTGGTGAATATTGATTAACCTACATTTTTAGATCCTTTTTAACGCATGATGGGAGTCAACTTTACTGTATTTTGGTGTGCAGTTTAACCCCCGGTTATCACTATTCTGGTATGTTTTGGGTAGAATTAGTCCTAATTAAGAGTAATATCGAGAGTTATACGCACGGGGAGTTAAACTGTCATATCGATAGTAAATTCCGCCTTTTTGACGATATTTACCTCTTTTTCCGAGCACCTTTGTCTTGCGGAATTACGCGTGGTGTTTGTTCGTATATGTTATTTCAGGATTTAGGTGTCTCGAAGGGCCGGAAGGCGATGTTTTGGAGTGAGAAACATGTTCGTGGCACGAAAGTAGCATGAAAGTGGAGAAAAATCAAGTTTGGAGTGAAATCAAGGCAAACGGGCGTTTGCTCTACCCAAACTTGCGTTTGCGGCAAGGTTAAAGCGGAGAGATGACACGTTGGCGTTTGGCAAGTTCAAACGAGCGTTTGCAGAAGTGGCATTTGATACTGGAAGTTGGCTTAGATGACGAAGGAGAGTCCAAATTACCCCCAAACTAGCGTTTGGATGGGTTCAGCTCGAATACTGAGCTCATATTCAGCAAACGGGCGTTCAAGACAATCCAAACGGGCGTTTGCCCTCAAGACATGATCCATGAACTAGCGTTTAGGAGAAGCCAAACACTGGTTCACTGAAGAACAAACCCTAATCAAGAACCAGATTTCCAGGCAAACGGGTGTTTGCCCTCGACAGCAGCGAATTTTAACCTACACTATAAATACGCAGCCCTATTCTTTCATACGGCGTTTTTTTTACTACCTTAGGCATATTTTGGGCGATTTTGGTGAACATACTTTGATCCGTTGATTCCTTAGTTCACATCCTTTGATTCTACATACATTCTATAGCTTAGATTTATGTTTTCGTTCCAAAAATTCGACTTTTATAGCAATTATTTCTTCAATACTTTGTGGATCAGATTTTCGTCAGTTATATGGTAATGAATACTTTTTCCTTTATTGTTTTAGTTATGATTTCAATCTTTATTTCCGTTATTAGCGTAATCATGAGTAGCTAATCCGTTGTGTAGTCGAATTATGTGAAAGCGAGTGAAAACCCTAAGGGGGATGAGATAGGGAGTTGTGTAGTGCGTAATATCATGTTTTAACGATTAATCCATGTCCTAAAACTTATTATAACATCTTTGAATTAGATTGTTCACCTAGTTCACTGTCACACACATCAAACTTATAGATGCATTTTGCAGTGAGATGTGGGATAAGGGGTTTTAGGATCGTTGCATAGATTCAGCCTAGTTGTTAGGACCGTTTCCAATACAGAGGTTTGTCATCGTTGTTCGAGCAACTCTAGAACTTAATCATGTTAGGATAATCGGTTTTCTAAAGGGAGAGTCGGTTAGCTTCACATAGGGTGGTTAGATCGAGTTGTTCAGTGTAATCACTAGAATTAGGAGTTGGCACCCGTGGATGTCGTTAAACTACATAGGATAGGTAGGCCGGTTAAGACACGCTCCCTGTCAAGTCCTTCCTAAGGGGTAAAAGTAGCTCGTGGGATCATAGTTCGGCTATGCCTTTTAATATTTAGAAGTAAAACCGGTAGTTTAATCTTTATTTCTGCATTAGTATAATATCGTCTACCATATTTTGGCCTGAACTAAGTTCTACGTCAGCTTTGGTACTTAGACATTACTCCTTGTGGATACGACCTTGTGACCACTATACTCCCGTTGACCCGATACTCTGTCGGTGAAAGTTAGTGGTTAAGTATTTTGCTATCAACGCATTGTCGGCAGTGACTTTCGGGATTGATTAACACCACTTTCACGATTCGTAACAATCGGTAATTTCGTTTATTGAATTCTTTCTCCCAATCCGTCTGTTTGCATATCTTTTGTTGGTTGTGTGTGTATAAATTTCTGGTTATTAATCCTGAAGATTTACATCCCTTTTAAATGTTGTCCTGTCCTCAATGAGTTTAGGGATGACTTAGCACAACTTTCACGTTCTATGAGATCGTTTAATGAATTAGTTCTATGAGATCGTTTATTGAATTACTTCTCCGAATCGTCAGATTGTATATCTTTTGTCCTTTTTCTATATTTTTTTGTATTTTTTCCTGATGAATAATCCTACAGATTTAGATCACTTTTTAAATTCAGCATTGCCAACAATGAATTTTGGGATGGATTAGCACAACTTTCACGATTTGTGAGATTTGGTAGGTTTCTTTATTGAATTCTTTCTTTATATTTGGATGGATCATTGCTTGAAGAGGTAGCTATATTTATTTAGATGTATTTAAATCACTTTTGTGCAGTTTTGTGTACTTCCATTGTGGCATTGAAGTTTTTTGAACGTGAGTTTGTAAGAAAAGTTGAAAGCATGCACTAGATGACTTAGTAGCCTAACTTTCATTTTTAACACAAAAAAACATATTTCATGATCACATTTTATCTGTTTTACATGGTTTTCCTTTACACTTTGTTGTGTTCATTATACTACTCAAAATGAACTTTTATTCTATCCTGCATGATGGTTTGTTCATGTGATATAGGTTTCTGAATAGATTGCCAATCTTGCAGAGGATGGAATACAAATAAAGGTGTTGATATGGGAATTATGGAGACTACACTATGTTGATAAGAGTGTCCATTCTCATTGACAAATTTTTGAAACTTTGCTTGCAGGTTGCAGCTGGATAGAGAAATGCATGAACCAAGTAACAATTAATCTGGTCACTTCAGCATTCGTTAGTGCATCATCTGGACAATTAATCTGGTAAGTGCATCATCATCATTTCAGTAGGGGAATCATCAAGAACCAAGATGAAAACCACTTCTGCAAAGCAAATGGCCAATATATATATATATTTGAGATTGATTAACCGTCAGTTCACCCGGTCCATCACCCGTCTTACCGCACATATCCCCACAAATGACTCGACCCCATATCAGCATGCAGCAGTTGGGTTTTGAACAAGTGACCTCATGTATAGTTATAATACTTCTAACTAGTTGAACTAAATAAGCAATTACACTAGAATTTGTCTGAAATAATATACATACATAATTTTTAATATTATTAGAGGGGTATACTAGTAACTTCGCACGAAAAGTTGAGTGGGGGCCGTGCACCCCCCTCAATACACTAGGTCCGTCCCTGTAACCCACGCTCTGCTCCCAAAACTCCCCCACTCCCCATGATGCCTGAGTTTCTATTCCGTTTGATATTCTTCCTTCTAAATATGGATGCTCAGAATCCTCAACTCGCTTCTGTTGCAAATTACTTCTTTAGTCGATTATGTTTTAGCGTCTTCTGAATGATTCACCCATTTAATTTTGATGCATCCTTTCAAGACACGATATGGAGAACCGACGATGATGAAACAATGAAGGAAAGGACCGATCCTTAGGTTATTTTCTTTCAAGCAGATTTTGTAAATTTTCTCCAATAAAACGGACAATATTCCTTTTTCCAAGGTATCATATTTTTTTAAGCAGATTGTTGATTTATCCTGATCTTTTTTAGAAAGCTACAACATGTACAATCGACCGATTAATATTGTTCCACGGTTTTTTTTCTTTATGTTGTACAGGTGTTCTTCTATGTTCAATCACGTAGCAGCACTGCAGCCGTCGCTGATGGACAATTCGGTGGTGGATTCCTTGAAGGTCGAAGTGTTGTATATAGGGATATGCTGGAGTAAAGGGTGGATATGTTGGAGTAAAGGGTGAATATGTTGGAGTAAATGGCGATGGTCCTCTAACCAAGCTTCCGGGCCGTAAGATGTATATTCCTCTTCTAATATTACATGGATTTCATTGTTTTTCTTTCATTTCCTACGATTGATCTTGCTACTAACATGATCATTTTGATGAATGTGGCTTTCATTCTGTCTATACAGGTACGCTATGTAAGTTGTGGTCATTTGTTCATTAATCAGCAAAACTTGCATTGAAGCCATAGAGAGATGTAACAAATGATATTGTGAAGACCCTGCGATATGTGGCAGGCTTATCTTCCTTATTACATTGAAGCAGAGATTTGCTGCAATTCTAAAGCATATTTAATTTATTGATCGACACAAGAATGAGTTCGATGTTGTAAGTTCTCCCTCCTTCCTTTATTATTTCGTTTAGTGTTATTGTTATTGCTTATGTTATTTAATTTTTACAGACACTTTAGATGTCATGAGCATAAAAATGGCAAAGCATGTTTTCGTATCCTTTTACTTTATGTAGTAATTTATAACTTCATTTTCCTTGTGGGTAAACTGCTAATTTTGTGCGGAGGGTGGCTGTTACTACAATACAATATTCATTACTCTTTCAATTTCAACGTAACATTTTTGTTAAAATGTGTTATGATTTTCATATCTTACTAATTTTCAAGTATTCGTTCTCCCGTGCATTGCACGGGTTTTCCTACTAGTGTTTGTCATACAACGTTTCCTTCACAGCCGTTTGCTTAACAGTTGTATGCAATCAATTTCATTAATTGGAAAAATTGTTTGGGAATATACTATCTCTGTACAAATTTAAATGATTTTTTTTTTGAAAACCGAATTTATATGATTGAGTTGTTAAAAAAGGATTGTTCCTTTTTATTTGATTGAATTCAATTTTTGAAGAACTATTTAATCTGCGCGTTTTCTTTTCACATTCTTAATTTGCGTGTTTTTTATTTTATTAATTATTTTGGAAGGGAGTGAGTGTATATGTAGTATATTCCTAGACACTATGAGAGGAAAAAAAAGGATAGGATAAAGAAATTATTTTCATTCTTTTATTAAAAATATATTATATAGTGTCAATTGAGATTGACGAAAATACAAAATACTGAAATTCCGGTTTAAAGTGTCATTATACTAATATGGAAACCGTCGTATTTTTAAAGTGTCACTACACTGATATGCAAACCGTTGTATTTTGGAGAAATATGCGTTAATCCATGACCACAATATTAGAGCAATCCATCTTAAGGACATAGTATTTACACTCGTCTTGGTTTGTATTTTTTACATTCATTTTGTAAAACCTCTCACCTCCTTGTAGGGGTATTTTAGTATATTCATAATTTGTTTTTTTTTCTTTTCGTTTCCTCCAAGTCTTTGGAAAACCGACCTAAGTCCTGAAAAGTCTATAAAAACTCCAAGGAGCCTTAGACTTCTTCACAATCGCGTTTTTGGAGTTCTCATCTTTTTTGGCTCGTGGAACCGATGAGCCCCCTCGGTTAAGCGACCCGCTTGCCCTAGATATGCCCTGAACATGTCCCATGACGTGCCCATGAAGTGTCCTAGACATCCCAGGATGTGCCCAGGACTTCCAGCTCGCTAAACCGATCACTGCTCTTGGCTAAGCGGCCCAGTTTTGGTGTCCAGGATGCATCGGACCTTGTCCAAGACGTGTCTGCAGATCAGAGACTCGGTTTTGAGGCAGATATTGATTCAGGTTCAATTTTGAATCTCGTCTCATCTTAAGAATGTAATCATCGTAATCCCTAATTCAATTCGTAGATTGATCTTGTTAAGTTGTGGTTCTTGGCTTCGAGATTAGGGTTTCGGTGGTTTGTAGATTCACGTATGTTTTGAAGTAAGATGTTGTTCGGTTCATAGTTCGGCTCGTCTAAATGTAAGAAGTTCTTCTTAACAAAAGGTTCTATTTTTAGTGTAAAGTCTATGTCTTTAATTAAGTTGTTTTGTATATTGTTTTATGTTAAACTGCACGAAACTAGACATAATTATGTGTTGCCGGGTATTTGTCAAACTGTGTTTTCAGAACATTTATTCTGTTCTCTAGTCAATTTATAGTAAGTAGTGTTTTTAAAGCTTTACCTGTTGTCTAGTTACTTTTATGTAAACTGTTTATGCGTTTTGGTTACGAGTAGTGAAGCTAGATTGGGAGTTCGGTGTTGTTATGGCCTTAGTAGGGTATTAAACATGAAATCTATATGCTTTACGTGCTCCTACTTGTGTTAAGATGGGGTATCGATAGTCTCAGCATGGGTATTATTCAAAGTCCCGTGTTGAGAGTATCGTCTGTCATAACATGGGTATTATTCAAAGTCCCGTGTTGAGAGTATTATCGGTCGTAACATGAGTATTATTCAAAGTCCCGTGTTGAGAGTATCATCAGTAATGAGATGGGTAATATTCAAAGTTACGTGTTAGAAGTATTGTTAGTCACAACATGGGTATTATTCAAAGTCCCGTGTTGGAAGTATCGTTAGTCATAGTAGTTGTGTTGCACCCAGAACCCTTATGCTAAGTAAGTAAGGATCATGATAGTACAAACAAGGCACGAATATGGTATGGTTAGTAGTAGCTTACGCAAGTCTAATCAATATGACACATACATAATAAGCATGTAATTAATGTAAACGAACAAGTACATGCAAGATAAACCGATATAGTAAGCACGTTTTCTATGCATTGTTAAGTAACTAAGTGGTTTTCCATTATGTTTCAAGTTATGAATTGCAAGTAGTTTACTTAAATGGCTTTTAAAAAAAGATGGCTTTCAAGATGTTTGTGAACTGGATGAAGCAGATTCATGCAATGTCTCCCGGCATCCGACATACAAGAATCTCCCTTTTGATCCTCTTTCTTCTTACTGAGCTTGTGCACGGGCTCACTCATTTATTTAGAATAAGAAGGTTACATGTACATGCAGTTTTGACGACGAGCTTAGAGTACCGCTAGCCTAAGATGGAGCAATATAGTCGTTTATGTTTTAGTTTCTTTTTGTAGTAGTTCTTTCTTTTCGGACAAGTGAGTTGTAATAGATAATAGTTATGCTTTCAATTATTTATAATTTAGTTTGACAAGAGTTGTATTCTCGTTGATGGTTGTTTTGGAAGACATTGATGGTCTATTTCCCGAGTCTTCAGCTTATTTTCTTCCGTACGAATCTTTTATTACTCTGATATGACACGAGGCTTACATGGGATTCAGGATTTACTCTAAATGTCATGTACCGAATGTCCCGTGTCCGGATAATGACTCGGTATCCGGGACATGGGCGCTACACATTTTGTTTTGCATTAGTTTATTTTGTTGTATGATTGTACAACACTAAGGGGCTGTTTGTTAAATCTGAAGTCTGAAGTCTGAACATATTAAGTAACTGAAATCTGAAAATTAAAACTGTTTGATAACATCATCAATCCGTCTGAAATGTGATTATTTTTAACTTTATCATTTTGCACTCGCGGACTTGATATTAGAAAATAAATACAATGTATCCGTACCATGCATATTTATTCACACAAAATGTTATGAAAGGTGTGTTTATATATACATATATCATATATATATATATATATATATATATATATATATATATATATATATATATATATACACGCACGGTGCTTTTTTATATAAATACTAGTGAAACGGGACTCCGTGCAACGCACAGAGTGCCCATGTTATAAGTTTTAACTTATTTGACGATATTAAATACGAAGAAATGTAGCATGTAATGAACCGCACCTATCCCAACCTTTTTTAACACTCACCTATCCAATCCTACCTCACCATGCCCTACACCACATTATCTTACCACATATTATCTTACCACACTACCATATATTACGTACTTTATTCAACCTACCAAACTTTACTTAACTTACGCCACATCATCCAACCATACCATCCTACCCTACCATACATCACCGCATTACATCTCATACCTCGCCTCACCTACATTAGCACACCCTACCGCACCCTACCTCTCTACCTACCTACAAACCTTAACCTACCTCCCAACCTACATATTAATTCACTATCCTAGCTAAGCCTATTACACCCTATTTTATCTCATCCCACCCTACCTTACCCTACCCACCACCCCATCCTACTCTACCCTACAACTCCCTACCCTACCGTTCCCACCACCCATCTTACTATACCCTACCCTTCCCACCACCCTAACCCAACCCACCCCTCACACCTTTTAGGGTGGCATCAAAACATGTTCATAGAAGAATAATATAAGTGCGTATGAAATGAATATCCGACACATCTTCGACATCTCCCGACATCGTATGGATACTTTTCGACACTACCGAATAATTTTTTTTTCAATTTCTACTTAAATCAATTTTAACCGAAAAAATGAAGCTATCTTCGACATTATCTGCAACAACACGCGTTCTACCCAAAACACAACACGACACGCTTCGATACACCCCGACGCCATATCCAACGGTTGTCGGTTGATCAAATGAATATTAATTAAAATTTTAATTAAAATATAACACACTATCAACACTCCACGACACAAAATCGACACTACTAAACCGTTGACCAAAGAAAAAAACCGACACACACAATATATAGAAGTAAAAAAACGAAGACGGAAAAAAATAATCAATACGTAGCACCCCAAAAAACGATGCCCCTAAAAAAAAAACCGGCATAGACACACAATGTAAAATATATATACGCAAAAAAGGAAAAAAAACACACACACAAACAAACTATAGTATATTGAAATATCACGTGGTCGTATCGTATTAGGATAAGACCCAAAAAAAAAAAAAGAAGAGATCTCGATGGAAAGCAAAATAATATGTAATTAAATTGGAATCGGATACATCTTAAGCACAACACACATAATAAGATTAAGAATAAATTAAAGCTAATGTGTAGATTAAAAATACAATTGGATCCTCTAAAATGGAACAATTTAACTCAAACCCTTGAAAAAAAAAAAAAAAAAACTTTTTTTTGGGTTGGGCCGCCCATTGAACAGTAAAAATCTTTTATAAAAAAAAGATTGGGCCAGGCTTTTAGACTGATGAACAGTAAAATGACGGACCAATAGAAAAAAAACAAGTGTCACTCTTCTACACTTTTTCCCTTCTTATTAGTGTAGGGAGAAATGAATAGGAGTATTTATCTTATTTGGAGAGAGAATGATGAATGAATCTATATATATATATAAGTATATTGAATATATAAATATATTTTACTATTTACAAGTATATAATACATGTGTTGACCAAAAGTTCACTATACAAAGATAGATATACAGTCAATATTCATGTAATAAAATATATTAAAAAAAAATGATCATTAGCACACATTTTAGTGAACGTGAGGAGTGCACTAAAAAGAAGGAACGTGGGTGGTGATTGAATTTTCAGATATACGCTGCAAGACCATCGCTGAAAATTTTACAAAAAAATTCAGACCCGTTTAATTAATTAAGTGTTGAATTATATCATTATCAAACACTGTTTAAAATAATAATCTCTTATTTTGTTCAGAATAAATACTTAATAAAATTAAGTTGGTTTAACAAATATGCCCTAACTTAACTATGTATTGTACGATCTTGTAATGCTTCATATATATATGTTTAGTTCCGAACGATCTGATATGGCACATGATTGTATATATATATATATATATATATATATATATATATATATATATATATATATATATATATATATATATATATATATATATATATATATAATTGCAAGTGATTAGATTATACCCTACACTTAATTATTCATTAATCTCTACTTTTCCAGAGGCTTTGGGTAATGCTTATGCATAACAACCACTACCACTGTAGGGAAAAAGGAATTTTAAAATGGCTTTTTTATCCAAACTTTTATTCCATAATAATACACTTTTGAAGCATCAATACCTCCTTTTTTTGGTCGGCTAAATAAATAATTTTGGTGGACCAAAATCTCAAAAAGTTTATTCTTTTTCTATGATTGCATGTTTGATTGAAACATACATTCTCTTATCTTAGGCTTTTGACACGGTTGTAATCATTTTGACATAATAAATATCATAAAATAATATAAAGTATGGACTTCTATAATGAGACATTTGTTTAAAAAATGTCACATTACCACTTCATGTGATGTCCCGTTGCCATGTTATTGACATATATTGTGTTATATACTGATTTTGACAATATTATTATTCGTATGTGTAGTTAGTTATTCATTATCCTACGACACTCATCATGGAGTCTTATTGTTGATGACCGTAGAAAGTTGCTGGAGAGAGTGGTCCGTGAAGGTACAACACAAGCATCGAGAAATCAACATGGTTGCAGATAAGATGGTTAACTTGGGTCAAGACTTCCGTTATGGGACTATGCTTTTTGAAGATGCCATAACGAGGTTCACTCCTTGTTGGAGGCCAGAAAATTATTAGGGGTTGTTCCTCTCTAGGGGAAAATTTCCTTCCCCTTTAGACTTTCGCCTTCGGGTCTCCGAATTACCAAAAACGAAGGGGGGAATGTTACAATGCATCAATAATGTAATACCAACCTTGTTTATATAATAATAACTTACAATTGAATTTATACATGTAATAATGTAGACTTATTGTATTAATTATAATTATAGTAGTTAAAAGCTTCCCTTTCACCCCGTAGGAGAAAAAGAAAAAATAAAAAAAAGAAGCAAGCAAGAAAATGACTTGCCTTGCTGGCAAGTCCACTTTTTGTACTTTGAAGTCAAATAACTTGTTCAATAAGTAACATAAATTAAATTATGTTCATGGAACGAGCTTAAGAATGTGAGGACCATCTAAAGCTTTAACCAGAAAAGTGAAGAAATCAACTAGTTTAGCCATATTAAAAAAACTCACCGCCCGTCTCTAAAGTTTTGAGAGCGATTCGGATCCGGGTAATTGGAAAAATCCGGATCGGGTCGTTACAGATATCTTATATAGTTGTCTCGTTTGTAGAAGACACACATATATTTTCTTTTTTCCAAGAGAAGTCAATATTGGGTATCAATATCTCATATTTGTCGGCTAGCTTAAAGACAAGACTATCATAATTAACAACATTTATACTATTACTAGTGAGTTATATATATGCCCTAAGAGACAAGTGAAGTAATCAACTATTTGATTTTATGATGAGGTAGAAGGCAATTTAACCGGTCTGGATCGTACATTTTTCTTTATAATGTGACATTTAATCTCCATATATTAGTTTTATTCTTTCATGGAAAACAAGATTATATCATATATAAATTGCACAATGATTGTCAACAAAACATAATTTGTTATTATTTGTCTTCCGAAGTACCAAATAATTCCCCCGGCCGGAAAGTACACTACATTATGATAGACTAGTGCCTCAACTCAATCGATCAGAGTAATGTTACGATCACATTCACTCAATAATTCAATATTTTCTAAAGTTAAAGATTGGCAAACTTTATAAATAAACCCTGGTGGAAGAACTTGCTTCTCTCCTTTCGACCTGGTGGAAGAACCCGGCCTGCCGAAATGGAACTCCGGATCCCTTCAATCAAAATCAATATCCAATAAAGGGTACCTATGTTACACCATTAGATTCCCAATTTAGACAAATGCATATAGTCACATGCTAAAAAACTATATAGTGATTTATCAAATATATGGCATCACATCATATAAAGAGTGTAAATGTAGATTATATGAATCATGTGCTTATATGTTTAGTTGAAAATAAATTATCAAAATCACGCGTACTAAAGAAATGAACAACAGTTTTCACTTTAAACGTACGTAATTAAGAAGATCAAAATAATTGATGATCTTGGCCGGTCGTATCCTTAAAAAAAGGATTTTATATTCAATGAGTATTGTTTATTTATGATATGATGACCTAGACGTCTTTTTCCGGACCACGATCAATGTTAACGTGACATATTCTTTAATTAATTGTCAAATATACTATATAATATATACGAGAGAGAAATGACAAATTTATATAAATGTAAAACATGTAATGTTACACAAACAGGAAGTCATGCATGTGCCTAGCTATTCCTGTCAATATATAAATATATATGTTTATACAAATATACATTTTTTTTATTAAATAAAATACTCCTGTCAATATTATTGACCCATTAATAACCTAAAAGTCCAAAACACGGACCAGCCAAAAAAGAGAGTAAAAACACTTTAAAAAAAATACCCCTAAGGGCCACAAATTGAATTATTGGGCAGGACCAAATATTCAAGAATGTATTATTAATATTTGAAGCCACCATTAACTTATTGTAGAGTACAGAAATGTTTTATTTATATATATATGGAATATGATAACGACCATACCCTAGCCACGATGCATTCTTAAGGTATCAAAAATCATGTATATATCATTTTCATGCAAAAATAAATGAATAAAATATTTAATTAATACTTTATTCTTTCTACTTATTTGCAAGAATCTTTCAAGTAGGTTTTAAATTGATGATATTCTTGTCTATCCTTTCATGTTCTGGCTTTTGATTTGTCAGTTTGTGTGTTGATGATGGATGTACATTATTCTTTTTAGGTCCATGTTTAATTATATGTAAGTAGTAAAAAAAAAAAAAAAACGATTCAACCCTAACCGAAAGGGTCTCCTCGCCCCCGATCTCACAGGAGTGCGAGGAGATGTTAATGATATTTAATGGTTTTTAATCATTTATTGTTAATATCGGACATTGCAGGCTGAGCATCTATTTCTCGTATTTCGTTCCACACCGAGAAGAGGGATGTGTACCTCCAGCAACAAGAAGAATGGAACCAGTAGCTCAGTGGTAGAGCGGTCGTTGTTAACTGACTGGTTGTAGGCCGGAAGGTTGGGGTCGACACCGTCCAAGAACGTAAGGGAAAAGAAAACTTTATACGAAGATGGTGGTTTAATTAGATGTTGTGTAAGAAAGAGTTGGGACGCAGGTGTGGGCTAAATAAATCAATGAACAATCCCGGTCCTAGTGAAAATACTAGTAAAAGTGAAGATTCACATCGAAGAGATACATCGAAAAATATTCAGAGTTGGGAAGGTCTAACAATAAATGATATTAACGTTTTTTTTGCCATCTCTCTTAGTTAATTAGGACCGGATGAGTAATAAAAAAATAAAAGAAGGGAATAAGAGTGCTGGTGGAACTCAACTTGGCACATATTGTTCTGACGTGGGCCTGAGCTCATACATGTGGCACTCGAAGGCCCAATATGGATCTTTCAAGAAAAACAGACCTAATGAGTTGCCACATCATGCCTTGGACATACTTTGATCTCGGCAAAGTGACTATTACGAAGTGTAGCTGTTCATAATACATTGATATGGTGCATGAAGTTCTTTATATCATATGATCAGTTTGAAGTATGATACTTACCGGTTCGTACCACCGACATGGTCCATATGCATGTTCACCTCGACCTGGGACCCACAGCTCGGTACAAGTCTTCAACGGAGTCAGATAACGGTTAGTCGGTTTCGCAGTCAACAAGCCTATAACCAACAATCTTATGACGATTCCATGATTCATGTACGCATGCAAGGTCACGATTACACCATGACAGCCCTCATAACTTCTTCAGGTCATTGACTACGACTTCAATGACAACACAATTAACTTCTCCACAAGGAGTGCCTATAATACTATGAATTGGAATCTTCTATTTAAACTGTGAATTGTAACCTGCCAAGTTCAATTGAAGTTTAATGAAAGTAATAGAAAGTTCAGCATTCAATTTTATTTTCCCGCTTTTGTAACATTCAAATTATGTTCTTCTTATTCTAGAATCATGAATTTCATCATGGTATCAGAGCTCTAATGGATTCTTGATTCTTCTTTCTTTTTTCTTGCACTTTAATTGTAGAGATTGTCACTCTGTTGTTTTTTATTGTTGCGTATTTGTGTATGTTTTTTTTCCTGGAATATATCAGTCATGGATAATCAACCAATTCCTGTTCCGGTTCTTTCTGCAAGGCCTTAAGCCTCTGATCTAAGGCATGACCAAGCCTATAGTGCCAAAGCAAGGCTAGATTCTTTGCAATCTAGACATTGGTACCAACAGAAAAAGCATAACAGGATCTATCTGCCTTGAAAATGTATAATCCTTTAATTAGATCATTTGAACCAATCCTCTTGAGACTGATTATATCTTGTATCACACAGGAATCCATAAAAAACTTGACATTATAGGCTCTAGATCTGACTAGTTTACTGATAGACATAAGATTAAAGTGAAAATCAGGGACACACCATACACATTATCTAAAACTAAATCATGATTAACCTTCATTTGTCCAATATGAGTGATTCTAATATCTTCACCATTTGTCAAACTCACAGACATATTTTCAACAGGTTTCCAAGAACAAAATAAAGCCTTATAAAAATATAATATGGTATGTAGCTCCAGAATCTACTATCCACTCAAAACAATTAAAAGATTTAGACAACCTTGAATCCATGGTGCCAAAATTAGTAGAAAGAACTGCTAAGTTAACAGAATTGAAACCAACATCACTAATATCTTGAGACATGGATTGAGACAAAGATCTGCCTTCACAATATTCAAGATCTGCTGATATTGCTCTTGTGTGACAGGAGCTTTAGGATCTACCATTGAATCCTGAGAAACTTGGCCCACAATCCCTTCAGAAGAAACATTATTTGCAGAAACAGATATGCCTCTTCCCCTACCTCTAAAGTTAGCAGGGTATCCATTCTTTTTATAACATTTGGCCACTATATGGCCAGTCATCCCACAGTGAGTTGATGCAAACTTTCTAGGGTTCCAATCTCACCGGCAGTGTACCGGGTCAATCGTAGTCTAGCGTGGCGGTCAAGGTCGTCTCCCAAGGGAAATGTAAGGTTAAACACCGATTAGTTATCATTATCTTGATCTGAATCGCAGTATTGTTTAAAAGATTAATAACTAGCTATAAAGGTTGCTCAAACGATAAAAGAAATTAACTAAGACGATCTTTAGTTCAAGTTAATTCCCTTAAATTGATTGGAATCGATCAACATTGATGTGCTATTTTGTGAATGGTGCACTCCTAAACACGTAATTTTCCCACATACGAGTGTATAAAATTACACTATGCCTTATCCTTGGCTTAAGCACCTTAAACCTAATGACTTGGCACGATTAACACTTGAATGCAATATTTCCCTGGATAAGGAATCGAATTCCGTTAAGGTCGATTCTACCTTCCGTCCCTCTTACCCTCGTCTCACAACTAACGTCTCCATTCGGTTTCTATTAATTGTGTAGGTACATACATTGGTTAATTACTCTAATACACGTAATACCAATCAAAGCAAGCAAGAGGATTTTCAACACAATAGACGCTCGCAACATAAACGATCAATTCCAAACAACAAAAGGATTAACTATCATTACTATATCATCTTAGTCAATACAAAGAACTAGCCACTCATTATTATAACTACTAACAAACTAAAGCTAGCATTCATAATAATAAGGACAATTAGATCAAAGTAAAAGTCAAGAGAATACCAAAGTGAGTGATGAATTTGAATCCACAAATGGAGTTCATCCACTTCAAGTTTGATGAAGCTAGAACACAAGTTAATTGCTTCTTATATCCATGCAAGATTTTAGTCCCCAAAATGATGATTCTAAAGTGTTTACAAAAGATTTTGTTGTTAAATGACGGAAATTTTGGCTAAGAGAGCCCTTGTGGTGAGGTTGCCTTCAAGCTTCTTCCCCAAAAACTATTTGTCGAACTCCCCCCTTTTTCTTCTCTGATAAGCAATAGTTTTTTTTTGTTTTTTTTTTGTTTTGAGAAACTGATAAGCAATAGTTAATATTGCCAAATTCACATTTTTTATACCATGGCCTGCGCCATGATGCTCTTGGTGTGCGCCAGGAGTAACAAGAGTGGTTGAGATTTGACATTCATTTAATGCATATGCTGGAAAGTCTCTTTAATGTCATGGCCTGCGCCATGACATCAACAAATCTGAATTTCTGCATGAAAATGAGCCGTTTGCTTCTTAGATTTCCTTCTATTTCCTTATTGTGTTCTCTCCTGTACCACTGCACAGCAAACAGCATCATAGTACTAATAGCTCTTGATAATAAATTATAAATAATGAGCTTAACATTCATTGATAAAATTTAGATATTAGTTATATAAAATTGTGAAATGAAATCGATTCGGTTTATAACGAATTTTACTATAATTGAAACGAATTTTCAAATATACTAAGAAAAAGGGATACAAACATCGTGGAAATTTATCATCCGGTTGACATACATCATGAGTGCATTGAGGTTTTTTGTTACCATTGTTATAGTTCTTCTTGAAGTTAGAATTAACATTCTGATTCTAGTTCTGGGCCATTAAAGCATTCTTATCAAGAATGCCAACACTACCGTTCCCAATAACTGAACTCAAAGAATTTCTAGTAGTTCCATAATGTTGCTGCCTATCTTGCTTCAATACCATTATTAAAACATTCTCAACCGTAGGAAAATGAGAAATCATTAAAACCTGGGTTTCATAGTGGAAAAACTCTCATTGAGGCCTTTAAGAAATCGAATCACATGATTCCTTTCATTGTGTTCCTTATACTATTTTTGGCCCGAATTGCAGGTGGGGGGAGGTGTCAAGGTTAACAACTGATCCCACAAGATCTTGAGCTTGGAAAAATACTCAGAAACTGAAAGACAAAGTTTTGGATTTCATCCATCAAGTCTGATAACCTATCTGTGTCTCCACCACCATATCTTTTAAATCTTCAAAGCAGACAGATTTTTGTTGCTAGGGATGTTGTATTTCATGATTTTTATTTTTCTTACAAGGATGTTACAACCTCAAGTAATATTAAAGACTTGTCTTTACCTATTCCATTTGATCAAGATATATTTACCAGTCCAAATTCTATTTTGCCTTTGCCTGCACAAGGATCTGTTTCACATGACCATTCACCAGAACATGTTCCTAATGTTGTACAACATCAAGAACATGTTCCTGAAGTAGTAGATCATCTGGAGCCTATTTATAACATAGTTGAACAACTACATATTGATGATGTTCAATTCATTGAATATGTGGCAGAACTACCACATAATGAGGATTTAAACGCTAGTAAATCATCTAGAAATAGAGGCCAACCCTCCTAACTTAAAGACTATGTATGCAATAATCTTACTACTAAGAAATCTCCACACTTCTTGTCAAAGTTAGACAAATTAATTAGATCATTTATCTGTTGCTCATAAAACCTATGGATTTAGCATTCAGATTCTAGCAGAACCTAAATCTTAAAATGAAGCAGTAAAGCATCTAGAATGGAGAGAGGCTATGGCCAATGAAATAAAGGCACTTCAACAAACAAAAACCTGGGAGATTGTGCTTTTGCCCAAGGGTAAACAACCAATAGGTTGCAAGCGGGTATACAGGATAAAAAGAAAATCAGATGGATCAATAGAAAGATATAAAGCAAGACTTGTAGACAAGGACTACACACAACAATTGGGATTGGCATACTTGGACACCTTTTCACCAGTGGCAAAACTTACAACTGTCAGAACTATGCTTGCAATTGCAACTGCAAAAGGATGGAACATGCACCAATTGGATGTGAACAATGCATTTTTACATGGAGATCTGACAGAAGAAGTTTATATGCAAGTACCACAAGGTTTTCAGTTAGAACCAGGCATGGTTTGTAAACTTATAAAGTCTTTATATGGCCTTAAACATGCTAGTAGACAATGGAATTTCAAGTTAACCCAAGCTCTGCTTGAGAGGGGGTTTAGACAGTCCAAACAAGATTAAAGTCTGTTTTTAAAAGGGACAAATGATTCTTTTGTGGCATTTTTAGTATATGTTGATGATGTACTTGTTACAAGCCCTGATATGGAAGAAATAAAGCTTTTGAAGAACTTCCCGAATGATAAATTTGGTATAAAAGATATCTTAGGGAACTCAAATATTTCTTGGGACTTGAAGTTGCTAGATCAAAGAAAGGCAATGTGTTATCACAAAAAAAAGTATTGTCTGGAACTGTTAGAAGAGTATGGTTACTCAGAATGCAAACCTAGCCAAAATCTCATTGATACTTCTATTAAGTTACATAGCATAGATACACCACCACTAGAATCCAATAGCTACTACATAAGTTTGGTTGTGAAGCTTCTATACTTAAGTTTGACAAGACCAGATACTACTTATGCTACACAACAACTTAGTCGATTCCTTGATAAACCCATAGAATTGCAGTTTGAAGAAGCACACTAACTTCTCAAATACCTAAAGAAATCTCATGGTCAAGGCATATTCTTCTCATCAGATAGCAACCTAGAATTGAAGTCCTATGTTGACTCAGATTGAGGTGGATGCAATGATACAAGAAGGTCTATCACATGATTCTCTGTATTCAAAGGTACTCACTCATAAGTTGGAGATCAAAGAAACAAACAACTGCATGTAGAAGCTCATCAGAGGTAGAATATAGGGCAATGGCTATGGCATCTTGTGAACTACAATGGCTCACATACCTGCTGTCAGAATTCAATATCAACCAAAATAGGCATATCCCTCTATTTTGTGACAGTGAAAGTGCACTATATATAGTAGAGAATCCAGTATTTCATTAAAGAACTAAACACATTGAAATAGTCCGCCATGTGATCAGAGATAGATACCAACAAGGCCTTCTAAAACCTCTACCCATTTCTACAAATTTACAAGTTGCAAACTTGTTCACTAAAGCCTTGGACAAAACCAGATTTCAATCATTATTTGATTCCTATCCCCTATTCAATATCTACCAACCCTAGCTAGAGTTGAGTTTGAAAGGGGGTGTTGAAATATAAAACAACAACAACAACCTGAACTCACAATGAAGAAGCCAATCAAGAGTTCATTGAAGCAATACGTCGAGCACTTGCACCAGAACTTAGTTAGGAGTAATTATGTAAATTAAGTTACTTATAACCGTTTCTTACTTCAATTAGAAGTTGTAATCTTCTATTTAAACTGTGAATTGTAACCTGTCAAGTCAATTGAAGTTTAATGAAAGCAATAAAAAGTTCAACATTCAATTTCGTATTCCCGCTTTTGTAATATTCAAACTATGTTCTTCTTCTTCTAGAATCATGAATTCCATCAAATAACCCAGAGCTTGGTTATTCTTTCTATAAATATTATGACTATTATAGTGTAGTATTATATTCGAATGTATCTAGAATTCAACAAAAAAGTAGTGATTTATGTTATTAATTTACCACTTCAAAATATCATTCTCTTTAAATAATCTAGAGCTTGGTTATTCTTTCTATAAATATTATGACTATTATACTTCGAATTAATGTGTGTGTCTTGAATTCAACAAAAAAGTAGTGAATTATGTTCTTAATTTATCACTTCAAAAAAATTGTGGAGTTTTCGAAGACCAAAGGCATGGATCTTGGATGAGTAATGGTGAAGTCAACTACCCCGTTGACGTGGTGATTAAGTTTGAACTTATTGTACAATATCAGTAATACGAAATTAATTACCGGGATATATATAATCCACACGGCATCCAGTGGGTCCCGAGGTCATAAGGACTCAACTTAACCAGTTTTTTAAAGCCTTATTATCATCATTTTTTCAGGAAAATGATACGTTTACAATATTTGATATAAAAAAAGATTATAATACAATCTAAATGGTATAAATCTCTTGTTAACAAAAGGTGCAAAACTACAATTTTCCTCGTTTCTCATGGTGGTATATCATAATAATTTTTTCATGAAATATATCATTCTTTATTGAAAGATATGAAAATTTCTTCAAAAAAAGAAAGATACGAAATTTATTATTCAGATATTTATAAAATACGTAGATATAATCGATTGAAGATTTTCTCAACTTATTTTAATCAATATAAAATGGTGAAAACATGTAATTCTGACACACGGTTGGAGAGAACATGGATAAAGGCAGAAAAATCATACTTCTCCTCCCGACCAATTTTTTTGCCCTTTCATTAGTATTGGTTAAAGCCAAGTCATGACGGTTTCCAATCTCCTTGTCTTACGAAATTAGTGAAGATATTAATCAGGTAATATAATGTCTTTGAGTTATGAGTTTGTTTTTTCTTTACGGAGTTCAAAACTCCACACTTTAGCTCAAGGTCCAGCTGCTCTTATGATTAACGCAGTCATGTCTTGGGACAACATTTTCCATAATATAGTAGTAAAAAAACAGGGTTTTTTTTTTTTTTTTTTTACATAGTTAAAACTCCACGGTTGATTTACCGTAACATCATACACGGACCTTAGATTCAGTAAGTCGAACTTGCACGTTTGATCACATGAAAACCGAATCTAAATTCAATATTCAACTTTTAGAGGTCGAATCTCGCTGTATTATCCCAACGACAGAGGCAAATCTACATAAAACATGGGTAAATGTCTTTACTGAGATGAAAAAAAAAATCATATTAATATGATACAGTTTCGTTGTTAAAAAAGTAAAACACCAGAAACATCCCTAGTGGTTTCGAATTCACTTTAGTGCCCCACTTAACATGAGAATTATAATCAGCATTAGTAATAAAAAGTCATATATACACATACGCTTATGTGAAATTGACCTGTTAATTTTTATGTGTTCATCTATTATTTTAATGTATTGATTCCATATTTTAACGTATTGACACATAACAAGTCATTCAAAACTGAATATCTCAGTACTTTTTGAATACATAATATATATATATATATTTCCGACATTCATTTCATCCTAAAATTCTTGCATCCCTCCCATGTATACTTATAACTTTTTTTTTCTTCTTAAGAAAATGAATTTCCTTGCAGTTTGTCAATACACTCCAACAACACCACCCCTAAACACCCCCACCCCCCCTCCCTTTTAAGGAAAAAAAAACATGAAAATTGTTAACAAAACATGTGACTTTGAAATAAAGACTTTTCATATGGTAATGGTGGTGCCAACACTAATACTATACCATCAATTATTTGTATAAAAAAATATAATAAAATAAAATACTAGTACATATAAGTATAAGTATAGCTAAGAAAACGTTACCGACATAACAGTGTTATAAATTGTCACACTTGTCATAATAATGGTAGTAGTTAGATATACGAAACTAAATGCAACCCCACCTTAAGATTTTTTGTCTTTGATTTTTGCTATTAAATCAAAGTGGACTCCTCTGTATTTGTATTTGTATTTGTATACCTATATGATATGATATTATATATATAATTATATATATATATATATATATATAATTTTATATATATATATATATTAAAAAGTCATGAATTACATTTTCTAGAAATATAGCTGAGAGAGCCAGATGAAGGCAGATAATGACATTAATTATGAATGCATTAAATTAGAGATAGAGGTCACAGTTGGCACATGAATAGTTACTAATAAACCTCCAATTTTCACTAGCAATTCTATGCTCTAATCATGTAATAACAAGTGACATACAATACTTACGTACTGTTGATTATGATGAAACTTATATTAATTAAGGGTGACGTTACAACCACAATCGCTATATCACAACAAATGACACAATATACTTTTACATTATTAATTATAATGTGATACATTCAGATCGATGTCTGCACTGAGACCCGAAAAACGATAATTTGAAATGATTTACTATACTCGTTGTGGTATTTAATTATATTTAATTACGTCACTAGATTTTTTTTTTATTTATGATTTATGCCAAGACGTGGATACATTTTTATAAAGATAACGAAACTTGTGACGATATGGTCTGCTTTACATATTTTTTTAATGAGATATTCATGATTATCTTGTATGTTTATTTATATTATTATTGTTTTATACTTTATAGGTATAAAAAAGAAGAACCATATCCCACCTACATAACACGGACCTCATTTGATTATATTTAATGCAAAAAAGTAGTTCCTCTTTTCATAGTAGAAGTGCTAATTTATATTATATATTACAATTGTATATCCAAATATTAATAAAAATCAAGAAAGATTATCAATATATAAGATCGGAAATAATGGATTTTATAACAAGCGTTGACCCTTTTAAGTCAAACAAAACGATGAGTCTAAATAATTAATTATTTGATTCATTGTATTCTAAGAAATGTCATTACATCTGAGTTCCGGAATGTTACAAAAACGTCAAAGACAAGTCGTGTCGAGTATAAGATTAATAAATTAAATTAAACACTATAACTCCACACAACCGTATTACGTGTCAAAGTTAAGTTTGTTACATTATTGTTCAAACCCATTTAATTAGAATTATTATTATCTTTAACAATTAATCGTGCATTAATAGGTCATCACAACCTTTGACTCAAATAATACAACTAGAACTTTACAGCAAAGGAGATTAATTAATATAAATACATGCCACATTCACTCCGTGGATTATGATTGCCAGTTGCTAGTACATTATTTTTATTATTGTATGACAATAAATTCATTGTACATGCATACTCTTTATTAAGGAATTATTATGTTCCACAAAAAAAAAGGGTATTTTTATGTGTTTTAATCATATTGTAATACATATTTTGCTTAAAGCATCCGATATCCGGAACCCACTAGTACGACTAATCCGAAACTCGTCCCGGCCGTCGTCTCTTACACAGCTCGACTTCGATTGATTGGTAAGGTCTGACCAATAGTTTTTTCAACACAACGCCACAAAGAAGGATCGAACAGATGATCTTTCGATGCATTCTCTATTTTACTTTGTAGTACAATTAAAAATGAGAGAGAGGATCACACATGGTGTGGAAGGGGGCACACATACATATTACTCTAGAAATTCCCATTTTACCCTCCCTCAACAGTCACAACACATGCTGTGGACGGAGGCACAACAGAGGATCTTGCCTCACCACACTATTTCAGTATTGACACTGTGTTCTCTGGTTCTTCTTTTCTGTTCCCTTGTTGACATGTGCGTTTTGTGTAGTCACCCCACAAATAGGGTGTCGTCACGCCACATTTATAGGGTGACCACATAAGAAATTCCTATACGGACATACCTCATATCTTCCATCATATCCACTACCACTTTAAGCTCATAAACCTTGTTTCTTCTCTTCCACTCTCGCCAAACTAGCACCCTAACACGAAGACCCTATGCCCAACCACCGATTACTCAGCCCTCCACCGACTTGATTTTGAATAGCTCATATTGACATCGCTCGATATTTGATGTTTCAATGGTGACCGAAACGGATATGTGTTTGTAACATGAAAACATCCGTTAAAGTTGAAACAATACGTGAATATATCTTCACACACGTGCAAGTATGACATATAACACTTTCTAAATCCAGTGAACAATTAAGAAAATATGTAACCATCATAAATAACATATACCATACAATTATTATTATACTATATAAAAGATTTGATTAAAAGAATCCCTTTATTTAATCACATCAATATACCAACATACATCATAAATTGTTCATACTGTAATTCTTTTGTATTCCTAAAATACCCCTTCTTTTTTTTACCCTTTTAACTATACTTACTACTGCTAAATTAACAATCACTGTAAAACAAAGAATCCAACATAGAAGAACAGAGTAGATTTTTCACCATAGTAAAACTACCGTTGGAATTACTGTCACCCTTTCTAATCACAGCAGCAAACTCTGATGATGAAGAACCTTGTTTCAAACTCGAATCACTGAGTGAACTCAACTCGGGAATCGACTCACTCTGCATAACCAGCTTTACATTTGTCAATAAGAACTCATTGCTAACGAGTTGATTAAACACTCCAAACTCAGTCACCGAGTTCTTCTTCTTGTTTTGTACCGATTTCCGAACTATTTCAGTTAGCATTGCACTTGATAATCTCCGAACACCTTTTTCTCCACCGTATACAATCGCTGGACTTACCGATTTCGACCGAGTTTTATCCGAGTTCTTTTTGGCTCGTTTAGTAAAAGCTGACTGAGCTAAAGCAGAGAATAAGTGTACCGAGTCAGGACTTGGATTCTTGACTCGGTGTGATGGATCGTTTATAAGCAACATTTCTTTTATATCCACTAGCATTATGTGCTTGAAATTTCTTTTAACTCGACCAAGTAACATAGGATAACAAGCCCATCTTCTTAAACTCATAGGAACATGATCCAAGAACCCGGACAACGAGTTTTCCGGGTCGAGTTCATCAACATCGAATCCAACTATCGACCCGTAACTCAACCGAGTCAACTCAGTAGTACTATTATTGTTATTCCCCTGTTCACTTGAATTGCTTCGAATTCTTCTTCCCCAGATAGGTTCTGCACTTCCTTTCTCTACTTTACTCCATTTTAAAATCCGGGTCGGGTCGGATTTCACTGTAGAATTTGATTCATAATGTTGAATGAGTTTCAAGAATGAGTTGTGTTCATCAAGAATGGTGGAATGTAAAGTAGAAAGAATAGATTTTGATGGGAAAATGAACAATAAATCTGATCTAGAAATGAGACTAGATTTATGCAAAACTCTTAGAAACAATTTAAGATCATTCAAAGTGAGGGATTCAACAATATGAGCAACAATAAGGTTGTTCATTGCATTTCTGCCTCTTCTGTATAAAGTACCCATCCTTTGCAATGCATATGGCTTAAAAACTGAAAATCTTGGAAAATCAAAACCACCATTTTTGTGGGATTTTGATGGGATTTCAGAAAGGTGTCTTCTTGATGAAAGTGATGAAGAATTAGAGGAAGTTGAAGGTTCAAAAGTGGAGAGAGTAAAGAGAAGGAGAGTAATGAAAACAAGAAGTGCACAAATGGAGATAATGGATTGTGCTTTTGAGAGTAAGTGAGATGGATTTCTTGAAGATTTGATGAATGATGATGATGGTGATGATGATGATGATGATGATGATGATGATGATAGCTTGATTTTTTCTTCTGGGAAGAAAACTAAGAGGAAGCCCATTAAGCTATTAGCTTTGTTGTATGTTGTGGATTTTGATGCTATATGGAGTTATGGTGTGGTTGTTGTTCTTGGCTTGAGGAGAGAATTGAATTCCATTCTCATATCAATCTATCTTTTTCTCTCCACAAACCAATTCTGATTTCATTACTCTTTTATTTATTTATATACATATACATATAGACACGCTTGTATACGTGTATGTGTGTGTGCCTATGTGTTTGTACTAGTTTTATGATCTTTTCACATATTGCATCAGACTGTATACTAGTACTAGAAGTACTAGAAGTACACCTAGCCATGTTCCCAAAATTTTATGATCTATATATTCTAAAAGAAAAAGTTGATCCCCAACAACCAAGTGACTATCAATGTTTCGTTTTTATAGTTTTGTGGATAATGTAAATTCATAATTATGTCTCGATGGTTATTTTACAATGTTGTATGTGCATCCCTTGTTTTGGAGAGATGTCGACAATTTACGAAATCGATCCTTCATACTACAGCTCAAAGATAAGACTATAACTACAATACAAGTATTGTTTTACTATTGATGACATATATATTATGATAATATTACTCCAGGTAAAGTTCGATAACATTTGATATTAGTAGGTGATACCAAATAGATGGTTAAGCTTTACGTTTGATCACCTAATAGCGTTGTGTGAGGGTGAGTTTGACAAATCTCGATCATCCAATACTGTGAAACAATTTTGATCATCTATGAGAAGCTTAATTCTTAATTCCTTCCTTTTATAAAGGCCTAATTATGTGGTGCTATTATTATAATTGTCATTGTACAAAAATAAAAATAAATAAATAATAATTGTGTACTGGAAAATATTGTTGGTAAAAATTAATGAGGCAAAGGCCCAAATGCTAGAAATCTGGCAGCAAACCATTGAATTCATTCATGAATCTATCTGTTAGAGCACTTGCATCAGTGTCTCTGAATAGAGTCTCTACCTTACAGATTCTAACATCATTTACGAATCTCTACACATAGTCGCGCATGCGGGAATCTCTACCGTACTACTGATAATAAAGAAGCGTAAACCAAAATAATTATGACGTATTTACAAAAACAAATACCATATAAATAATTTATTTTCTATTATTATAGTGATAAATATTACCTTGTATGGATATTCAAAATATGTATAGAAGATCTTATTAATGAAATATTTACAGAAAACATTTTTTGTGACTCGAAATATATATATATATATATATATATATATATATATATATATATATATATATATATATTTGATGTTAGAAATAGCAAAAACTTGAATCGTAAAAAAATTCGGATTGCGGTAGATATAGAGTATGATGTCGATTTTATCCAGAGAATCTGTTGAATAGAGATCATGTATACGATTCGATGCAAAGACATTTTAGTTGGATGCGGAATTTGTATATACGATTTACCACTTTTTACAGATTCTAATGCGAGTGCTCTTAATATGGCATTATGCCGCGTGACAGCATAATTTTCCCACCACAAAAGTAATAGGCCTTTCCTAAAATAGAAATTAAAATTAAAATAGCACCATTAATCAAGCACAATTAAAATGTATTATGTCAAGAGATTAAAACAACTTTCATACAATCGTTGTAACATTAAATGTCTCCGGTTGCAATTTTTTCCTTGGAAGATTGATACAAGAAAACGTGTTTCTTAATGAATAAGTAGTATACATGAAAATTCACTTAGATGTGTTGTGAAAGCGGATATTATGAATGGTTTTGATTCATTGCACTATGGATTCTTAATTGATGTGTTGACTTGCATGGACTTTGCTATGAAGTTGATGCATTGGATTTGATTTGGTGTTCAACTCGACGACATGGGCGTCCCTGTCCAAATTTAGACTCGGGTCCCAAAAAATATTAGGCTCTTCTAAAAAAAAAAAAAAAAAATTTTTTTTTGCACCTAACATGACTCAAACACTGGTCACTTAATTGGTTATACTACATTGCTCACAACTAGGGTAATACCTTTGTTATTTGTTAAATTATTAAAGCTTGATGTAAAATGCAAAATATATATATGCTATTAGGTAAAAAATTGACGGGCCATTAATTCATCGATTTTATGGGGACCGTGGGCCGTGGACCGGTTAGCCACCCTTAGGGGCGCCCCTGCTCGACGATGATGAGTGAAAAATCTGAGTTTTACCGTGGAAAAATGACTTCTTAAAACTCTTTAAATGACGTCTCCATTCACCCTCAAGTCACTATACAATTGATGCGATGGATCAGCCATCTAAGGCCATGAACAGATTCGAGTTAGCAAGCGTTTGATGATCACTTCAAGATATCTCCCGCGCGAGACCAATGTTCAAGCTCCCAAACTCGGCGCAATCATAAATAATTGCCTTGGCCCTTTGTTCGTGACCTCAAGCAAGTCTTAAGCTAGAAAATTGTCTTGGTCAAGACACGTTTCGTGTATTCTTGCAGGAGTAATGAATCATATCTTCATTATTTATACAATGACCGGGCATCATGAGGGGGAGGGAAGGCTCAAAAGAGCTTCTAAAAAAACCACTTCAAATGTTATCCTTATATCTTACAAGTTGTTCAAGAAGTCGGAGCAGCGGCAAGTAGAGCCATTAACGAGCTAAGCCGAACCAAGTATTTGTTGATTAAACTTGTTTTCGTTTAGGTGACGAGCTTATTCATGATCATTCGTTTAATAAACGAACAAAAAAAATATGTTTAAGTTTGGTTCGTTTAGGTCACGAGTCTAGTTACAATCGTTTGTTTAATAAAGGAACAAAAAAATATGTTAAAGCTTTGAGCCCACAGATCTGTTGTTTAAACTTGTGTTCGTTAAGACAAATTTATTCGTGATCATTCGTTCAATAAATGAACAAAAAAAATATATTCAAGCTCGACTCATTTAGCACAAGTTTGTTTGCGATCGTTTGTTTAATAGACCAACAAAATAATTATGTTCAAGCTTGACACATTTATAAAGAAAAATTGTTCGAGCTCGTGTTAAGTTTGGATCGCTAAAAGTATTTTTGCCTTCCAACTCGAGCTCGGTTCGAGTTTGGCTCGTCAAAATATAAAAAGTAATCAAGTCCAAATGCATAAATAACAAATTACAAAATACAAAGCAATATCCAAGCACCAAAGTACCAAATGTATGAAAACAACTTTATAAATATTATATGAAATTACTCTAAAGTTTCTATTAGATGAATATATGCTTATCATATGTCTTAGGATTATGTTGTACACTCGTTTATCTAAATAAATATGTTTGGAAATAAATCGAACGTTCCCAAGTATGCTTGTGTTTGTTCGTTTAGGAAACGAGCTTATAATCTTGTTCAACATTGTTTCGTTAAGCTAAATAAGCAAACGATCACGAACACTAACAAGTCGAACACGAGCTTGTTCACGAACGACTCTGTTCGATTAACAACTCTAGCAGCAAATTAAAAGAGCTAAATGGCCGCGAATGCAGCCCGGCTTCGGTCAAAACTCTCGTCGAGGATTCTCTATATATATATATATATATATATATATATATATATATATATATATATATATATATATATATATATATATATATATATATATTACTAAAATAGTATCCGATCACTATTTTAGTTACGCAGTTATTGTTTTCTTTCGGCGCAACTACAAATTTTGAGCGAAGTTTAGTTAGGTTTAAGTATTACCTAATAGCGATTTCCCCGCTTCATTAACTAAAAGTGCGCACTCAAACAATAACAGCGCACTAAAATAGTGATCGACGCACTATTTTAGTATAGTATGTAGTAAAGCGTGGATCAATAGGTATGTATACGAACTCATTTCTATATATATATATATATATATATATATATATATATTTTTTTTTTTTTTTTATTTTATTTTTTTAATTTCTTTTTCTTTTGATTTTTTAAAATATACAAATGATATTTCGGTAGGCCACTTTAGTCTCCTCACCTTTTATTATTTGGTCAAATATTGTGTACTACGAAATTTCGTTTTAGATATGCTGCATATTATGGGTACAAATTTCCAGGCAACTTCATAATATGGACTTCTGCTAATATAAATTAGCTCATAGCAGCCTTGAGTTATCAACTCATCCATTTATAGTAGTTTCTCAAATTTCAAGAAATCGATACTAGGTATCGAACTCTCGGATCTCAGTCAAAGGCAAAACTGCTACAACAACACCCTTGTTCTTTTACTTCTGAACTATATATGTCCCGTGAAGGCTATCAAATCATGGAATGCCAAGGACAAGAGATGGTTAAGGGCGCCCACACGAAATCAGAAAACGACGACTATTATTCAGACATTAGATTGCAGCCGCTAAGTCTGTCAAACGTTGATGATTACATGGAATGGTATACAGATGATAAAGTGAGCAAATTCTGCTCATGGGACGCCTTCAAATCCAGACAAGAGGTGTTGAAATACGTCGAAGAAGTAGCTATTCCTCATCCATGGATTAGAGCTATTTGTCTTAAAGATGATAAAGCGGTCGGTTTAGTTCTCGTGACACCGAATAAAGGGAACGATAGATGCAGAGCGGAAATCGGGTTTATACTTGCTTACAAGTACTGGGGAAAAGGGATTATTACGAAAGCTGTGAAGATGGTGGCGGAAGAGGTTTTTAACGAGTGGGAACACGTTGAAAGGCTTGAAGCTTTGGTGGATGTTGAGAATTTGGGGTCTCAGAAGGTTCTGGAGAAAGTTGGTTTTACTAAAGAAGGTGTCCTCAGAAAGTATTGGCTTCTTAAAGGGAAGATGCCTAGGGACATGGTCATGTTTAGTCTTCTATCTACTGATCTAAACGGCACCAGTTGAATGGTTGTACCCTAACAAAAGCCGAAGAGATATAACTCTTAGGCCGAAATGATATGTCTATTATTATGTTGGTTTTCTAAATACAATTCATTTCTTTTTGGGAAAAAAAAAATCAATTATGATATTGCATATATAATAACGTCCATAGTGTCAAACTATGATAGATGAATCATCATAGTGATTATGGTTGATGAGATCTCGATTCACGTTAAATGGTTTGATACTTTATGTAGGATGTAATATCGCCGGATGGATCATAGATCCACCCGATTACGCAACGGAAAGTACAAGATCTAGATCTAGTCAACCAAAATACATAAATAATAGATCTAAACCTACGAGGGGGTTAGATTGCTTACTAGTTTATGGTGAATAAACTCCAAGAACAATCTTCAATCCAAGATCCAAGCTAGATGAGAAGCCACAGTCTTCCAACGTGTGTCTCCAAGCACCACCAGGTGGATGGTGTTTCAAGCCGCCGGACCTCCTCGATATGCTACCTTAGAAAAACCCGAAGTTTTCCTAAAACTCAAACCCAAGTACTTAGGCCGAAAATTCTAAGCCTAATACTTCTCAATATGTCGAAAATTGTGTTGTCAAAAGGCTTGGGAGAACTCTCTTTATATAGGAGAGTAATCCTTGTCCTCCAAGGATTTAATAATTAAGAGATAATTATTAAATTAATCCTTAATTTAAATAAAAGATAAATATAATATATATCCCAAACAAATTAGGATAAATAAATATATTATCCAATATTCCATGATTTATCATTTAACAAATAAATAATTAAATCATATATCAAATAATTATCCAAGAAAACTAATTTCTTTCTAATTACTTAATAGTCACAAAATGCGCCCCAAACCCTAGATAAATAGGGCCACACGCATTTTACACATATTGGGCCGAGTCCACGAAAAATTTCTTTTCCATGTATTTAATCATCTAGTCCAACTAAACAATTAATCCACATATCAATTAAATAGTCCAATCCAACTATTTAATTATAATTGAGGTGAAGCGACGAGAAAACGTATATGCTATGTTAGGAGCCACGCCGGGGACCATGGACCCATATTCAGTAGCTACAATAAATTAAATAATATCATCCGTCAGACCGAACAATAATATTCAATCTATTAATTCCGGGATTACACCACCATAAACCCGAAACCGAACTCGCCGAATATAGATAACTTACACTCAACTGAGTTGATAAGCGTCCAACGATATAATCATTACATACGGATAAATCCTCCATAGATGTTCGTTCTTCGATTCGGGATATCTCCGTAAACCCTTCTCGAAACATCTTATCCTTATTTACCATTAACCCCCTAGTGATCAATTAGTTCATAACTAATATAATATGAACGGCGCCATCGATCGGTTTCTAGGATTAACAAATAAGGGAAGCGTTCGTCTACTTCCCGAGGGAAGGAATGGATTCCATATCGTGATAGCACAGACTACTCACTCATCCCAGAATAGAGCCAACGAGAAGTGTTGGACCACATACTGCGAAGTGATCCTTACTAACACATCAAACTCTACCCTAGTCTAAGCAGTTGTCTGTGATCACCTCAGGATTGAGATTAATCCATATATGATCATCTTGTGATTCGATAAGACTTCTCGATCACGGAATTATATCGAGAACTCAAATCAAATCGGTCCAGCCCTATATGATTATCATCATATATAAATGCCCCACTAGGTACCCTATTACCGACAGTCCGGATAAGACTGTCACACCTAAAGTGTTCTGGGCGCATTATTAGCAAATTAATCTTGAGACCCGTACTCAGATTAATAAACGCTACGGACTAAGTTAATTTTAAGTACATCTCACTAACTCAATCCTCTTGTGTATAGCCATACACTGAGTTATGTGATTACATAAACGAGGTACTTAGGGTTTTCAGTAGTGTCTTAATTATAAGCATACATGCATATAATAAGATGAATTATTAATTTTGTCATAAAAACAATTAGATAATTGTCTTTCGGGCACTACACCTAACAATCTCCCACTTGCACGAAAGGCAAGTGGATTAATTGTTTTAGAGCACACCCTTTATATCTATATCTACAACATTCTCCCACTTGCTCAAAACAAGTGAGACATATCCCCAAGATTCATACCCTCCAAGCGCATCTTAGTAATTCATCCTTCCAAGCACGACCGGAGTGTGCCGCCGCAGGGTAGGTCAGTGACCCGGCGCGTACTTAGAATCCGAATACCATGTGACTTGGTACACTGATCAGGTAGGTTGGCGGCTTGAGTCAATCTTTGGGATCGAAACGTCGCCTTTCCATCTAATCCGGTGGTACGATTTCAATATGCTTATGACCTCTAGTGATTGCAAAATCCTTATGAGCTACCTCTCCAATGTTTTCACAATGAAGTGGTATCGGCTTACTGGATAATACTTTATCACATGAGTAAACAACGAGACCGAGATCGATTTAACGATCATCCTCAATCGACCTAAAGCCGAATCGGTGTTATCACTTATATTCTAGTTTGCACTGAATATACTAGCATATTATTCCTCATTCTCCCGAAGAGACTTGAGGATTCACTAAACATCCCATTTAGTATTCATCCGCGAGGTTTAGATAATCATTCCGAGAGGTAGGGTAGACTACATCGTTGAATGTTGCATAAATGCAAGAATATCTTAACCAGGTGAATGGATGAATGGGATTGCCAATGATCGATTCTCGAGAATTTGAGCGAATCAAATCCTTTAGAATGAATCCCGATGGCATGTCGGACTCGACTTCGGATAACACACCCATGTTGTTTCCAAATTTGTTTCGGTGTTACCATTCACAAACACTAATCTACATACTACTTTACTAATATTGATGCCCGTCTACGAAAGACTTATCAACATTCGGTCAAGTCCACATATTAAAATATATGACTTTGAAATGACCTAGAGGTTTGCTTTAATCCCCAAAGGATATAAGCTATGGCGGGCATCTGCCAAAGGTTCTTTACGAATAAATTAAGATACCGTTAGTCTCGCAAAAAGGTCTTAGGGAATCACCCCTATTTTTTACGCTTTGTAACGAATCCGTTATTTGTTCTTAGCTAAAACCCTTTCGTTCGAATGAGTTCGAGATTCCGTTGTTCGGCAAGGAAGTCTTAGGGAATCACCCCTATTTCCCGCTTTTACGACGAAATCAAGCAAGGCGAGTGGTAAGAGAGATCACGGTACGGTTAACTCTCTACCTTTTAGGGAATCACCCCTAAATTACTCGGCTTTGCGTTGAAAGTTAAACTTTCCTATTCATTCGACTCTTCTCCGTGTAGTTCCAATTACTCCCTTTGGGCCCGAGATACTCGGGTGGTTCTACAAGAGTTTCAACGAAGCTGGAGTATCAAACTCCATTCACGGGGTTATGGCTTTTAAACCAACCTCTATGATCGGGATCCTATACAGCCCACGAAGGACTATAGGTCATCAATCTACCCTATAGACCGTAAGGTCCTGCAATGGGTAATGGACAAACCATACTCCCATTGCGTTCGGGGTGGATTGATATACTGATCTAGTTTAGTAGTTTTTATTAGTGTTATCACCAACTGCCGGTGTTGGATGTGGAGTGAACAAATCGGTTAGTAACATCTTGAGTACAAATACTTCAAGATCTAAGGTTGTTATTTATAGACTCTATCAGACCGAGTTTGACAGTATAACCGTCATTCTCTGATTTTACGAGTTTTATAACCAACCTTTACTCAATGCATTAAGATATTTCACGACCTGAACGTGTACGCAAAATTTCCAGTCCTACCTTCAAGCACTAAATGCTAAATGTCTATATTTACGGAAGTGGGGTGAACCGAATTCACTCCTTATCCACAAATGCGTAGGCATCTTTTAGGTAGACTTCTCGGTTTTTCATTACAACGTAAACCGTTATTTTGCAACCAATATCTTAAATGAGTTCAGCAGCGTATCGTAGCACATCAATAACTATATAAGGCAAATTTATGGTGTATCCCTTAGTGAAAACATTTCACGGGAGGCGAGCCGAGCATCGTCCCGAAGACTACGCAATAACCTATTTCGAGTATGGAATACTCTATCTCTAGTGAAATAGAGATTTCCTCCAAATATTTTGGATAAACTTACCGGAGTCTCGAATAGTTGTCAGACAAGATGTCACTACTTCAAAAGCTCCCACTAGCTTGTACCTTTCATATGACCCCGAAGGTTGTTATGAACAAGCTATGTTACTTCTTTAAATCTATTACCCTTTCCTGATTGAAAGGAAACTTAGTCATTGTTCCTTTGAGACAGTGTTCCTTTGACTGGGAGATAGGAATCACCCTAAGCCAGTCTTCAGATCTTGTCTTTAGGGAATATGCACTAATTAATAGAATAGAAAGAAGCGTTTATCGAAATACGGAAACCATTTGCGTTTATATATTTTAAGATGTGTTACTAATACTTTTCAGCAATGCTTAGTGGTTCTGACTTTATCAAACAAAAGTCCGAGTCTTGGATTCGTGCTACGAATGTTATATTCATCGTCAATAAGACAAACAAATTATCCTATTGAAAATGAATACGTTCGTTCCAACGAATCCGAAAACAGAAAATGAATTTTCTGTGATACTCAAGAATTGAATCCGAGATTCATTTCCTTATATCACTCCCACTAGTCTATACGAAATAGCGCCCGATTGTCTGTCTATTTTATTTATCGTTTAATGCAAAGCTACCTAGTTCTTCCAAAGAACTTTAGCTTTCGAGAAAATTGCTAAGGATGCATTGGTCAGTGATCCGAAATCACTTTCCTTATCCTCTAATTTCCAATTTATTAATTTTCCGGTTTAGCCTTAAAACTACTTAGTTTAGATGACTAACACGTATAAACATTCTTTCCCATTCTCGACATTCCTTAGATGGAAACAAGTCTTGAACTAGCAGTTCGTTTGAGTAGACACTACTCTTGAGCGTGGGATGTTGATAGTGTTACTTGCTTGGACTATCGATTTTTCTAATCGTCAAATCATAAGACCAAAGCTCCCACTAGTTTATCGGTTCCAAATACCGTCTAACTAGCAACACTTTGTATTTATGATTTTTCAAAGATTAGAAAATCCCCCAGAACTAAGCTCCCACTAGTTTATCAGTTCCAAATATTGTCTAACTAGCAATGCTTTGTTCATGATGTTTCAAAAGATTGGAAAAACTCCAGAGCTAAGCTCCCACTAGTTTATCAGTTCCAAATACCTGTCTAACTAGCAACGCTTTATTCTTGTTTTTTCAATGAAAAGAGAAACTCATGTGCAGTCTATTACACATTTCTAATGATTCAGAAAAACAACAAATCATAAGACTAAGGCTCCCACTAGTTTATCGGTTCCAAATACCGTCTAACTAGCAACGCCTTATGTATGATTTTCCGATTTTTCAATTAGAAATTTGATGTGTAATTACACTTTTAAAATTCACTAAATGAATTTTATATATAGTCCTAAATCATCTTTTGTAAACTAAGTACGGTCGTTTCTCGTTTTACACGAGCGACATCCGTGACATACCTATACTATGTCATTAAGTTTTTAAAGGCTCAAGAGAAAATCTTTTCCGAAAATTAATTGCATTTATTGATAATTACAACGTACTTGTTACTTTCCACATTTTTAATGAAGTCCTATTACTAACGAGTTTAGTATAGAGATTTAGTTGTAAAAAAAAAATATGACGAGAAAGTTAAATTCAAAAAATAAATTTTCACTACTAGATTTTTATTTTAGGAATAATAAACTTATAAAAAGTTTATCCTACCATTCCAAGGATTTAACCTCGCACCTCCGAGTGGGTCGTAGGGTAGGTCAAAGATGACGGTTAAAGCGAGACAATCTCTCTCAATGATTAAGCTTCGAGAATCGAACATCTCACGGGAATCAGACATCCCGGACCTTAATCATTGATTACCTTCCTTTTTCTAGCCTAGATATTTCGAAAATATCCATAAAGAGTGTGACCTACTATATCAGATCTCAAAGTACGCCCCGTAGTATGCCGCCGTAGGGTCGGTCGGTGTGACCCAACGAGTACCCGAAATCCTATCCTTTCGGAGACCAAGCCTTGAATTTTGATAGGGGTGAACACCATCCGTAGGGGCCGAAATCAAAGCGGCTCGAGGCGTCACCTTCTCTCACGTGCTTGCATCTATAGTAGAGGCCGTGGGGTTGGGTGTCGCCTTCCCCGCTCCCACTCAATAATTTGAAAAAGTGGTGGGTTTACTAATTACGGTTTCGGTCTTGACAATAAGAAACAATAAATCAAAGTACTCCGAACGGGGTCGGTTAAGTAGGCAAGCCTACGCCGTCTTATTCGTTGGAACATATGTGACTGTCGGTCGGATCCGGCAAGAGAAGCCCCGTTTAGCCCGAAGGCTTATCGGATATGCTAAGTCTTGTCGAACCCCCGTGCAAACGTCACACGTGGAGGGGAGTCAATCGAGCCGTAGCTCAGTTGAACTCGCCCAACCATGGTTAGACCATTTCCGAACCCATGTACTAAGATTTTCCGATTTCTATGTTGTCAACCAAAGCGTAATCTCGTTTCTGTTTAAGGTAGGTTCACCGAAAACTCAACGATTTATCTAAGTGGGATTCACCGAGAATCCATCACTAAAATCGTAACGATTGACAAAACCCGGTTCCTCGGTTTTAATAATTAGTTACTTAATTAATTAACTACCACATATTAATTAAAAAAGCTTTTAACTAATTATACGAGTTATACATGCCTAATTTATTCGAAATAAACTAGCTACATGTATGCATTGGAGTGGAATCATGATATGATGCATGTCATGGCAATTTTCCGGTTTCTATCACATAATTTCGATCATACACGAAAAAATAACGGAAAAAATAAACACCGAGATGGATCGTTGGTACCCCCGTATCTAACCTATTAAAAAAAACACAAACCCTAACTAGGGTTTACTATTTTTCTAATCTGCTGCTGCCGCGTTTTATCGACAATCGGACATCCAAACGAACTTTGATCGTCACGAAACTTTATGGACCTGTTCTTCACTCCTCCTACTTCAATCTGAACGGTTGGATCTTCGTTTCAACGGTCCAATCTCTTCCAGAAATTCGACGACGATAAATTCGACGAACGGACAAGAGTTTGGGGCTGCGGTGCTTTTTTACACAAGCGGCAACTTTATTGTAACGATTGGACATCGGATGGACTCCGATCGTCACGAAATTTTGAGGGCCTGTTCTTCAACTTTTAGTCTTCATTCTGACCGGAGGGATTGTCGTTTCAACGGCTCAATCTCCGGGAATAAATAAAAAAACGAACGAAACAAAAACGGATCTACTTCTAAGAAACTAAAATTACAAAATTTCTTATACTCATATAAACGAATTTATATGAGTTTACAATAGATCTAACGAGTAAACAATACCAACCCCAATCCATCTCTTCAACCACGACAATCACAAGGCAACATACATGAATAAATTTCGATGCATATAGAAAAGCAAACGAAAAACAAAAAACAATCTAAACATGCTTTTTCCACTCCTAGATCTAAAATTTACATACTTTGATTGATAGATCAAAGGCTCTGATACCACTTGTAGGATGTAATATCGCCGGATGGATCATAGATCCACCCGATTACGCGACGGAAAGTACAAGATCTAGATCTAGTCAACCAAAATACATAAATATAATAGATCTAAACCTACGGGGGGTTAGATTGCTTACCAACCTTTTTATGGTGAATAAACTCCAAGAACAATCTTCAATCCAAGATCCAAGCTAGATGAGAAGCCACAAAGTCTTCCAACGTGTGTCTCCAAGCACCACCAGGTGGATGGTGTTTCAAGCCGCCGGACCTCCTCGATATGCTACCTTAGAAAACCCGAAGTTTTCCTAAAACTCAAACCCAAGTACTTAGGCCGAAAATTCTAAGCCTAATACTTCTCAATATGTCGAAAAAATTGTGTTGTCAAAAGGCTTGGGAGAACTCTCTTTATATAGGAGAGTAATCCTTGTCCTCCAAGGATTTAATAATTAAGAGATAATTATTAAATTAATCCTTAATTTAAATAAAAGATAAATATAATATATATCCCAAACAAATTAGGATAAATAAATATATTATCCAATATTCCATGATTTATCATTTAACAAATAAATAATTAAATCATATATCAAATAATTATCCAAGAAAACTAATTTCTTTAAATTACTTAATAGTCACAAAATGCGCCCCAAACCCTAGATAAATAGGGCCACACGCATTTTACACATATTGGGCCGAGTCCACGAAAAATTTTTTTCCATGTATTTAATCATCTAGTCCAACTAAACAATTAATCCACATATCAATTAAATAGTCCAATCCAACTATTTAATTATAATTGAGGTGAAACGACGAGAAAACATATGCTATGTTAGGAGCCACGTCGGGGACCATGGACCCATATTCAGTAGCTACAATAAATTAAATAATATCATCCGTTAGACCGAACAATAATATTCAATCTATTAATTCCGGGATTACACCACCATAAACCCGAAACTGAACTCTGCCGAATATATATAACTTACACTCAACTATGAGTTGATAAGCGTCCACTGATATAATCATTACATACGGATAAATCCTCCCATGTTCGTTTTCGATTCGGGATATCTCCGTAAACCCTTCTCGAAACATCTTATCCTTATTTACCATTAACCCCTTAGTGATCAATTAGTTCATAACTAATATAATATGAACTGGCGCCATCGATCAGTTTCTAGGATTAACAAATAAGGGAACTCGTCGTCTACTTCCCGAGGGAAGGAATGGATTCCATATACGTGATAGCACACTACTCACTCATCCCGAGAATAGAGCCAACGAGAAGTGTTGGACCACATACTTGCGAAGTGATCCTTACTAACACATCAAACTCTACCCTAGTCTAAGCGGTTGTCCGTGATCACCTCGGGATTGAGATTAATCCATATATGATCATCTTGTGATTCGATAAGACTTCTCGATCACGGAATTATATCGAGAACTCAAATCAAATCGGTCCGCCACTATATGATTATCATCATATATAAATGCCCCACTAGGTACCCTATTACCGACGGTCCGGATAAGCTCGTCACACCTAAAGTGTTCGGGCGCATTATTAGCAAATTAATCTTGAGACCCGTACTCGATTAATAAACGCTACGGACTAAGTTAATTTTAAGTACATCTCACTAACTCAATCCTCTTGTGTATAGCCATACACTGAGTTATGTGATTACATAAACGAGGTACTTAGGGTTTTCAGTAGTGTCTTAATTATAAGCATACATGCATATAATAAGATGAATTATTAATTATGTCATAAAACAATTAGATAATTGTCTTTCGGGCACTACACCTAACAAGGGCATTTTGGTAAATATACTTTATGTTTACGGCCAACATAGCCAGAAGACTATCAGATCACACCTATAGTGAATCTGATTGTATTAAGGCTGAGAAAAGGGACTATGGGCGTGTTTGGTAGGGAGAAAAGAGATGAGAAAATAAAAGATTTCTTTTCTCTTCTCAATTTAGATACGTTTGGTTGCCGAAAAAAATAAAAAAATCTTTTCTCAACTTACTGTCTTTTCTCAAAATGTCATTCTTTTCTCAACTTTTGATTCTCAGCTATTCCTGAAGAAAAGTAGATAGAGAATAGAAAAGTCTCATTTTTTCCCTCCACCTTTTTCTCACCCACCTTCCATTTTTTTCCCGCAAGTTTAATTGTTTTATTTTTGTATTGTTTGTTTCATTTAACAAACTAAAAAAATCCTCATTAAAATTACAACTTTAATATATAATAAAAAAATCTTACTCATAAATTTAATTACATTCTTCTCCATGACAACCAAACAGACAGGTGAGAATAGATCGGTAATTCTTTTCTTTTCTTTTGTTCATTTCTCTTTGCCAAACGGAATACTTGAAAATTAATTCTATTCTCAACATTTTTTCTCTGCATACCCAAACAAATGATGAGAATATATTCTTTTCTATTCTCAGCTTTTCTTTTCTCAGGTCTTTTCTCAACACTTTTCTTTTCTCAGCTTTTCCCTATACCAAACACGCCCTATAGAGAATGCGCAAAGGAGAAAAGTCCTGTTATTTCTTCCGAGTGCGTGGGGGCTTAAGGAAACCTATTTCAATTGCAAGAGAGGGTCGATATGAGAGCTCGAATTCGAGGCAACAAAGGTTATTTAGTAATGTAATAAATATATATTTAATATTGGATATAACGATATATATCTTGAAATATTTAATATAAGATATTAGATATTAATGGATAAATCGATTAAACTAATTTATTTCCTTATCCCTTATTTTATTGGAAATTGATTTTCTTATTTCCTATTCCAAGTTAAGAAGCTAATCCCAAACCAATTGGGAATAAAGATGGGCGCCACATATCTCTATATAAGAGCGGCCCTAATGGTTGCTTCTAATTTCTGACATCAACATGCCACATGGCACATCAACATTGGAGGAAGTTTGTAGAAGACATTTCTAGAAATGATTTATTGATAAGATGCTCTAGTGATACATTACCTCCCTCAGCCTTTCTGCAACCCATTTCCTCCCGCCCCAAATATCATCCATTAAAATTCATCAAGCTCAAACTAAAACCCATACTAAAAAACATACTGCAGAGAAAATCAAACACTCCAAAACAATCTAACTCAAAATCAAAATTCACAGTTCTCAGAAAATCAACCACACACGAAAAAAAAAAAAAAAAAAAAAAAAAAAAAAAAAAACTATAGATCCCAGAAAAGTCTCTAAAAAATTCACAGCCTAAAAATTATACACAAAATAAATACCAAAGATGTAATTTCACTAATCTGCAGACTAAAATGTCTTCCCACCCAGTTGGTTAGATAAAAAATAAGCAGCCATGGCTTCTTTTTTGGTGAGAACATTGTCTCATCCATTCTCTCAAAATAGAGAAGAGAGTAGAGAGACTAAAAAAAAACTTCTCTATTCTCCTATCATTATTTTTCATTTGTGGAAAGAATTGATCTATTCTCATAAAAAGAAGCAAAGAATTTCTCCAAAAGGTTGTCATTAGGGTTGCTCTAAGAGAAGGGTTGTCAATCTCTTTTGTTTGACAATATTCATGCAATATTTTAGTGGGAAGAGAGCTTTTTGAAAGAGACTTTTGGGAAAAAAGAAAAGGGCTGCCTAGCAGCCGATTTGTCCGGTAGCAATCATATGAGAGGATTCCACCAGTTCGTGTGGATCAACGGTAGAAACCGAACACTTAGGCGACTTCGTGCACAAACGACAACCGTAGACAAAGCGACGATTTTCCAAAGATCAATCTGGTATGAATTTTGTCTGCATTTTATTTGTATATTGTTTAAATGAATGCGATTCTAGTAAAAAAGAAATCAAAATTTTAAAATTCACTACGTTCTCACATTGATCATACTATCAAAATCATTAGATACACTTAATAAATATTTTATAACATTACTCTAGATTAACTATTAGATGAATATATGACTTATCATACATAGTAGTATGCTATATAAATTTGCATACGGCTTTTTGCGACCTTTTTGGTCGTCCGCCTTTAGCGGCGTTTTGGTCGTCGCCGTAGGTATACATTGTTAGGAAACGACGTCGTTTAGGTTACTGAATCCTCTTCATTGTCATACGGTCAGTGCGCTTATGTCATTGTTCCATTACCGCTCTCGTTCCTAGGCTGCTCCACCACCGCCTGGCGATCCTCTGCTATAAATATGTTTCGCCATAAATCAAGAACCATTTCTTCGATTACCTTTCTTCGTCTGAGTGAGTTATTCATATGGTTCTTGCTGATTTCTCATTTTTCCATTATCTCTTTGTAATCTGTGTTGTTTGTTGTGGTTTTTGCAGCTTTCTGGGTTTCCCGGCAAGTCGATCTCCTTCTCCGGTAGGTTTTTTGCTCTATTTTCTTCTCCTATGCCTTTTTTGCTTCGTCTTCTTCGGTTTCGGGTTACGAATTCCTGCCTTTTTTGGGTTTGCATATGTCCTCTTGGGTACTTCTCTGAGAATTATATTTGCCGGAAATTGATTGCCGGAAATCGTCCCATCTGGTTAGTGACTCTGCCGTCGCGTATTTCCTCAGCCCAAAATCACTTCCTTCGGTTTTAATTTGTTCATTTCCCTGTTTTACTCTTCATTTTTCCTTGCTATTTCGGTTACTTGTATTTGGCCTTTGCTTTTCATGGTCCCTTGGTTTTGGTTGCACTGTTTGTTTTCTTTTCCTTATATTTGCCATCATCTGTTAATTTTTCTGGTTTTCTTCCTTTCTGGGTCAACGATTTTGTTAGAAATTGGACCTGCTATTTTGTTTATGTTTTCTTGGGGTTTTTGTTACAGTGTGGATAGTGCATGTTGTTTGTTGTTGTTGTTGATTTGTTATTCTTTTTTTATAGGGGCTGCATGTTTATCATTTGCTGTTAATTGTACTGATTTTGTAGATTTTTGGGTGAACGTTCTTGTTAAAAATTGGACCCAGAAAGTGAAATTGCTTAAAGAGTGCATAACATCTGATTTGTATGCTTAGTTGTTGTCTAATGATATGTTAACTGGTGATATGCAAAATGACACATCTCTGGATTAGTTCATTGGCTAGACTGAGATTTCAGATGAATCACTAAGCTAAAGAAAGTAGGAAAAATAAATTCTTGCTAAGGTGGAGATCTGGTAACAGAATTCGAAGTTGAGCATGTCTGACTTCCTGAGTTATCATTTTCTGTTTTTTTTTGGGTACCTTTCTGGTCTCATTTTTCAGCATTTGTTGATTTTTCCTAGGCTGCATGGTTCCCTTGTGATCTATATTAGAGTACTTGAAATCGATACAATGGAATTATTGGATTACGGGCAGTAGTTGAGTTTCGAGAACCCAACATAAGGATTTTCTTGGTTTGGTTATTGTTGCTTTGA
The DNA here is from genome assembly GCA_036785695.1 of Gentiana straminea. Taxonomy (NCBI): domain Eukaryota; kingdom Viridiplantae; phylum Streptophyta; class Magnoliopsida; order Gentianales; family Gentianaceae; genus Gentiana; species Gentiana straminea. The sequence continues at coordinate 910,141 of JAVUPR010000160.1, forward strand.
TGAATGCTTGTGTGAACATTCCCTCTACCGTTGTCAATTTTATCATAGAATTTTTCTGAACAACCTATCATAGAATTTTTCTGGACAACCCCTTTGAAAAGAAGTTTTAGCTGTACTTGATGATGTTTTGCTTTCCAATGGGTTGGAACATGATATAGGCTCGTTTCATGTTCTTCTGACTTTCTTGATTTTCGGGTGAATATTTTTGTTAAAAATTGGAGCTCGTATTTTGTTTCTGTTTTTCCCGGGTTTTTGTTTCAGTTTTTGTCTTCTTGCTCCATATCACCCTCTTTTTGTTTGTGTGTATTGATGGACCTGTTGCCTGACAAAATGGACAACATGTGTAGTCGTACACCGTGAGGTCTTAAATTGGACATAAAAAGTGTTGTTAATTTGTAATTTGTTTGTGATATCACAGGTTCCGTAGGCTCGTTGGTCACGTGCATACAAGATTAAGGATTGGCTTGTCTGTGTTTTGAGGTAATTCTTATGTGCACAACACTACTCTCATTTTAGTTATTAAACTTTTGAGGTGTTTCATGTATTGCATTTCCGCCATTTCGTTTCTTACATATTTTAGGTGGTCATTTTCATTTGACCGTTTATGTGTTCCCCCCCTCCCCACAAACTGGTTGGTCCCGCTTTTGGTTATGTTTTGCATTTGAGAAGTTGTGACAGTGGTCTGAAGTTGTTTTTTTCCTCCTCAGATCTGCTTCTCAAGCATGTCTATTGTCTAAGTCAGAACCTTCAACCAGTGTCTCTGATTTTACCTCCGTGATGATATTCCTTCGACTCTCCTATCTCCTTACTTTTGAACATACATCTCTAAAGTTGAGTAATGTTTTTGTAGGCATTATGCTATCTCTTACATCATCAAGGTCCTTACTTAGTCCAACAAAAAACTTGAATATCCGTTTTTGTTCAGTTGCTTTACTTCATCCCCTTGTTTGAGATCATGAAGATGAACTCAATTCGAAGGACTTGATCTCGCTTCTCCCTTGTTTGCTTTACCATAAGCATTAACTAAAAGTTATACTTTTGTGTCTCATATGAATCTTTTGAAGGTAAATATGAGTTAATGGGAACATATATGCATCCGCAACCGTGTGTACTTCCAATGTAGTCTTTGGAAAGTATAGATGTAAAATTCAATCTTCTTTCAAGCAACCAAAACTTTCGAGATAAGATGGTAATTTATCACGATACGCATCGAGCAAGAGATGTAGGATTTGAATCTCAAAGTCGTCGAAAAACCGAAAACATGCAACATGTATATCAAGATATATGTATGTACACACGTTGTGTATGTCTTCCTCATGCCACATTGCATACGTAATTCTATTGTGTCCATCTTGGTCTTGCAACATAAATTAGTAAGAGATCTTAAATAAGACCCAATATCCCTCCGTAAGCTAAAAGTAACCGACATTTTTTGTCTATCTATCATGGCAAATTTGGGTTTAAGGAATCCAATCAATTTCTAATCTAGATTTCCCGTCCTACCCCGAAATCCACTCCTTTAAGAAGCGGGAGGCGAGAAGGAAAGTAACATGGGCAAAGGCTAGGCCATAGATATAATTTAGAACTTCAGGAAAAAAAAAAATATCAATTAATAGATTTCCCCCCGATGCCAAATCAAAAAGGCCACAAATGTTTTCAATACTGCAGATAACCACAAATATTGTTAGCACTGGAGATGACAATGAACCACATTCCAATACCTTTATGACCGGACACAAGGTATGTTTCAGTTCATGAAAGTCGTATCAACGGTTATAGATCGAAGAAGGGTTAAACCAACCAAACCTTTGTCAGCACTAAAACGTTTTAGTTGCATTTAAACCAAAAAAAATCCACTACACAGTAGTTGAGTTTCGAGAACCCGACATAAAGATTTTATTGCTTTGGTTATTGCTGCTGATGAATGCTTGTGTGAGCCTTTCCTCTACTGTTGTCAATTTTACCATAGAATTTTTCTGAACAACCTATCATAGAATTTTTCGGAACAACCCTTTTGAAAAGAAGTTTTAGCTGTACCTGATGATGTTTTGCTTTCGAATGGATTGGAACATGATATAGGCTCGTTTCATGTTCTTTCGACTTTCTTGCTTTTATGGTGAATGTTTTTGTTAAAAATTGGAGCTCGTATTTTATTTCGTTTTCCCCGGTTTTTTGTTTTCGTTTTTCCCGGACCGCGGCTTTATGTGAGTAGGTCTTAGAAATAGAAGACAACCCCTACTCTCCCTATTTCGACCTCGCTTGCGTATAAGAAGATCTCCGTTGATGATGCCGATATAGTTTTGGTTCGGCGAGCCTTGCCCTTGTTGCTCCTACTTCCTCCGGGTTGGATAATGGTGTTGGTTTTTCTCGCTAGGATTGTAGGTTCCGTCTAAGGTTCAATAAGTGTGCTTGTTGCCGTTTTTGATGCTATTCCCGCCGCCGTCTTGAATGTGGCAAGTTTCGTGCAAATGTCCGAGTCTTTAGTTGCAACCGCACCGTTCTTGATCCTTCGATGTTGGCAATGTCGCTTTTGCTAAAAACCCGATGCTTTTTTAGGTTCTTGAAATCCCGCTCGCCGTTGATAGGGCTTTTGGCAATGCTACCGTTGTCTCATTACTTGTAGCCAAACATGTAGCCGCTCCTTCGGATCCGGTGCTTCGTTTTGGCTACCGATAATGCCGTTGGTTAGGCTTCCACCGTATATATTTGTTAATAGGAGTAGTTGTTAATTGGAGTAGTTGGTGCATCTTTTTGTCGCCTCTTCATTTCACACAAAACACAAAACACAAAACACAAAACACAAAACACAACCAAAACGAGGGCAAAAACGTGCAACGCACGTCACCGCCTCTAGTATATATATATATATATTTTTTTGAGGGGACTCCTCACCTTTTATTATTTGGTCAAAGATTGTGTACTACAAAATTTCGTTTTAAATATGCTGCATAATAGTAGTACTAGTACAAATTTCCAAGCAACTTCGTAATACGTACCTCTCTGCTTGTATAAATAATTCATAGCAACCATAAGTTATCAACTCATTCATTTACAAGTACTGGCACTACATGCAGTTTCTTAAATTCGAGAAGTCGATACGAGGTATCGAACTCCCATATCTCAACTCAAAGACGTAGCTGCCCCTACAACACCATTGCTCTTTTACACAGTGGAGGCTATCAACTAATGGAATGCCAAGGACAAGAGATGGTTAAGGCGCAGCATACGAAATCAGACAACGAACCATCAAAAGAAGACGACTACTATTTAGACATTAGATTGCGGCCGATAAGTCTGTCAAATGTTGAAGATTACATGGAATGGTATACAGATGACAAAGTGAGCAAATTCTGCACATGGGATGCCTTCAAATCCAAACAAGAGGTGACAAAATACATCGAAGAAGCAGTTATTCCTCATCCGTGGACTAGAGCTATTTGTCTGAAAGATGATAAACCGGTCGGTTTAGTCTTTGTGACACCGAATAAAGGGAACGATAGATGCAGAGCGGAAATCGGATATATGCTTGCTTATAAGTACTGGGGAAAAGGGATTATTACGAAAGTTGTGAAGATGGTGGCGGAAGCGTTTTTTCACGAGTGGGAACATCTTGAAAGGCTTGAAGCTTTCGTGGATGTTGAGAATTTGGGGTCTCAGAAGGTGCTGGAAAAAGTTGGTTTCACTAAAGAAGGTGTCCTGAGAAAGTATTGGCTTCTTAAGGGGAAGATACCTAGGGACATGGTCATGTTTAGTCTTCTATCTACTGATCTAAACGACACCAGTTGAATGGTTGTACCTTTGCAAAAGTCGAAGAGATATAACTCTTAGGCCTAAATGATATGCCTATTATTATGTTGGTTTTCTAATTAAATACAATTCAATTCTTTTCGGAAAAAAAAACCAATTATGATATTGCATATATAATAACGTCCATAGTGTCAAACTATGATAGATGAATCATAATAGTGATTATTGTTGATGAGATCTCGATTCACGTTAAATGGTTTTATACTTAAATGTCTCTAGTCGTATGTGCTATTAAATGAGACATTAATAGTACGGTTAGACTAGCACATATTATAGATGTTTTCTATCTTATGAAGATATGGATAGATCTCGTCTATCGAAATGTAGGGACACTTGGACTGTACGTGGATGTGTATTAGCAATTGCGTACGTTAGACTGACCAACTTATTTTATTAAGTGTCGCACTATGTGGCAGTAGTGTAATTATCCTTAGACCGGAGTCTTCATAACATCACGGTGTGGATTGTCAAACACTATTGAGGTTTCCCCTAATCACGGGGCGATCATGCGGCAGTGATTGTGTATGATATTGAAGAATGCGTAGTATATGTTATTCGTTCAGAAATCGCGTAGCCTAATGATAAGAGTAAATATCTGAATGAGTCTTCTTATAAAGAATGTCTTATTCTCGAAAGTCTTTGCAAAGCGGAAGTAATGTGTTACTTCGAAAGTATAGGATATCCTGATTATAATATAATATACGGTCTTCAATGTTTTGACACTAAAAATACGATTGTATAGATATTATAACAGTGATATGATTCTATTTATACGGTAACCGTTTTACATGAAAGATAGTAGTCAATGCACTTGATTCTTCCGATGATTATGAGTCATGACGTGTTGCTAGACGTTAATCCTGATCATTAGGTATGAAGGTCATTTTGGTAAATGTACTTTATGCTTACGGCCAACATATTCAAAAGCATATCAGGTCACACACACATGGACAACGAACCGGAAATAAATTGTGGTTATAGTGATAATGAAATAAGAAATTATTTATCCCGACTAAAAGTGTTATAATGATAAATTAATATTGTGGTATTTATTTATTTGAATAAATATAGTACAATATATTAATTATGTGGTGCCAATATATTTATATTAATTATGTGTATATATATATATATATATATATATATATATATATATATATATATATATATATATATATATATATATATATAGGAGTACAAATTAAATCCGCATCCAATGGACGACAATTTTGTCGTTTTGCAGTTAGTTTAAATTTTTTTTTCTTTCTGTTGAAAATAGAAAACGACGTCGTATCGTATTTATTTTGTAAAGAAATGCGACGTGGTAGTCACAACTATATTCGATGATAGTATCAGACGACGCGTGGCTTACTGCATGTTTGTTAATCGTACACCTGTCAAACAACCGCCCAAATCAGCCAATCTGGGAAATTACGTAAGCTGCATCGACATAAAAAAATCTCATTATGTATCAAAAGTCCTCCTTTTCTTCAATCTTCATCTGCGAAGTCATCGGATGTTGCTTGGTTCCGGCGGTTTTCTTCTTGATTCCTGATGGCATATATAGATCTTCTCCGTTTGTTCTCAAACTGTGCCGGCTGTGCTTCAACTCCCATTATTATTATAGATTGGCCTTATGATGGCCTATCGATCTGGTATACCCACATGGAATTAAGAGGAACGTGGGCTTCTTTTGGGGCATTCAACCAGGCATGGGTCGGGTAATTAGCATATTCCCTCTTCTTTTGTGCTTGGTGATTGTTTCTTTTATTTTATTTTTGGATTCCTTCAGCTGCTTCCCTTCGGTTTGGGCTTTCTGTGACGTTTATATTTCAGAAGCTTGAATTAATTCCTAAGATGTCTAGGAAAGGTGGATTTAGAAATTGATGGTTATTAGTTTCGGGTTTTAAATCCTTGTCATTCAAAGTGGGTATGTAAAACATGTACTTTTTACTCACCTACAAATGAAAAATGCTTCATTGATGTGCCTGAGCTTAATCTATTATGGTTCTCATGTTGCATTAGTTTGTGGAAAGTTGTTTTCTATTTGCTTTATATGCTTACAGATTAGATCATCTGTGACATTGAAAATGGTTATATCTATCCAGGCTGCTTACGTTTCTTTTATTTATTTCATTTTTTAGCAGGGGCTCATGATGTTATTCACGATTGAAGCCGACTATGTGATCGGACAATATGCTTATGATAATGATAATGATATTAAAGAAAGTAACGGACCTATGCCTTACAAAAATAGGAACATTTAGGAATCAGAGGTTTAACTGAACAATAATTCACGTTTTAAGGTGGTTATTGTGGACTTCCATATCATTCACCACGCCGGCAAAAAGAGCTATTGGTAGTGGGAAACAAAACAAATACATTGTGATATACATTGCTCCAAATATATGTTTGTTTATATATGCCATGGGCCAAAGAATTAGTTTGGGAAAAAAATCTACAGCAACACACTAAGTAACTAATTTCCAGTTCCTAACTGGGGATCCTAAAAGATGAAGTTTAACATAGTTGAGTTAATCATATTAGTTTGTAGTAAGTTGAACAATGTGTTCTGCTCAGCTGATCCATTTTCATTTGCCTTTTCCAATCAAGCCCTGATATTATTTTTGGCATAGAAAAGCAATAAGGATGTTCGCTCTACAATGAGGTGAAGACTAGACGTCTTACGTTCAACTACTTTTGCGTAAGCAGGCATGTAAGTGTTCCTTATTTTTGCTTCTCCACATGCATATGAAAAGGTAGTTGAATAAATCTTGAAGCGTTAAGCTTTTATACAACTTCCCTCAAGTATGATCAGTCTATTATTGATTGTGTATCTTTTCTACCGAAGCCGTGGAAGTGTACATTGGTAACAAAGATCCTTCCATAAGTTTTACATTTTCCAAGAGAAGCTAGCGGTTTGAGCTTCTGGCCCTTACTACTGATCTACTTATGCTTTTCAGGACTTGAGTGGGATATTTCCAATCACCGTCTCCCGATCCACTTTCCACCACCGTCGTCTTTGTCCTCTGAATGCGCTTCTCCTCCACTGATTCACTGAAAGGAGTTCGTCTGCGTTAAAGAAGATTGGGTTGGGTTCCATCCGGTTCATTTCTCTTTCTGGCTTTACGTTCTTGGTGTTTTCCGGTATCTGTATCCAAGGGTTGCGGTTTGGTTGCAACCTATTGATTTTCCGTCAGGTATTTCCTCCTGTCCTCTTCTTCTCCTCCTTCTCCTCTTCCTCTGTCTTTCTATTTTGATTTGGCCGATTTTTATGTATGTGGTTGTTTTTTTGGTTGATTTCTTTTTGCATGTGTAATGTGTTGCCGTGGAAAAGGGTCTGACCCTATTTTTTCAGCATTTTGTGGATACAAATTTCAAATGAATGAATTCATGAGCATGTCATTCTCAGTTCTGGGAATGTGGTTGGCTTTCATATGTTACACATATTGAATGCACTTATTCTTATTTTTAACCTATGTATTGCTGAAATTTATAAAGAACATGTTAGTAATAGCCAATTCATAGTGAGTTGTGTTTTATTGGCATGTTTTCTGCATTACCTTCGATCCTTCATTTAGTGCAGATATGCGTTTATGTTTTTTTTGGGTAGGAAGACACATCTTTAACTGAATATATAAAAAAAACCTTAAATTCCAAAACATGATGCATCACTGTTTAGATCAATTTTTAGGTCATATTTGCTCCATCCCCGACCTACATTTGATGCTTTTCCTAGAAAATTGCATATTTTTTTGGCAAAAGTCAGCTGATGAAATTATTCAGAACTTAAAGGAAGAAACCTCATTGCATGGCTTCTTCTCAGAAAGCATTCCATATGATGGATTTTCATAGTGCAGATTGATTCGGAAGCAAAGAAAATGTGACAGGTGTGATGCATTTGCCTGCACAACACGAATACTAACAGAATTATTAATGCCTTGACAACATGAGAGGACATGACAGATCAACCATGAGGCTATGAAGCAGCAGACTATAAGTCTCGCCAAGGTAGATTTTTGCTGCGTGTGCATACTTTCTTTATTTTTTTCATGTGATAAATCATGTGTTTGTCAAGGATGTTGATTCATTTCCTTACATTATGCCCCTTTTTTTTGACATAAAAGAGTCTGTTCAAGAAATTGAATTTTCATATTTCATGTCCCATATTCCTATTTTAGCATATGAATATCAGACACCGACTGAAAAAAGAAAAAAAAACCATTGATTTTCAGGCTGGACAAATCTGACTACATGGACTGTTGTCTTCGGTGCAACAAAATCTAAGGGGAACTTCAGTCGTGTCTTCAATGTCCTAAAAAGAATCGACTGCTGCTTGTACGCTGTTAAGCAGAGCACTAATCGACTACGTAATGACGCAGAAAGGCTTTGATGGAGGTTCAAGCTTTAGCGGCTTTAGGTACACACCGGAAATGTTATGCAACAGTTTTCGATGCGTAGTATACATTTTTAGTTGGAATGCTTTGCCCTTCAATGCATCGTGGCGATGTGTGTCTTTTGCTCTATAACTACGACCCCTGAACTTAAGAAATCAAACTCTATTTTTGGCATGTAAAGTACGATGATGGCGTGTATTTTGGTTATGTAAAATAACGGTTGCACTTTTCTCTGCATAGAGCGATCATTTTGTTTGGTACATACACTCTGAATGTTGCATGACATTATGATATGCAGAAAAAAGGGTAAGAACATGTTATACGTAACCTAAATATATCGTAAATTATGTTAATACACACACTGTCAGCCTTATACCTTGCTTACTGTTGAACATAATAGTACCATAGGTTTCCTTATCGACCAAGGTACTTTTGATACCAAGTAATTCAGCAAAACCTAAATTCAACTACTAAAACAGGGCACGCCGTGCATCGCACGGCGCGCCCCACTATATATATATATATATATATATATATATATATATATATATATATATATATGCTGCGCAGGTAAAGGAGGAAAAAAGATATCTTGTAAAGGCCTTGCAGAGGAGTTGGTCAGGTGCCTTATAGTGAATCTGATTGTATTAAGGTTGAGAAAAGGGGACTATAGAGAACGCGCAAAGGAGAAAAGTCCTGTTATTTCTTCCGAGTGCGTGGGACTTAGGGAAACCTATTTCAATTGCAAGAATGAGAGCTTGAAATCGAGGCAACAAAGGTTATTTAGTAATATAATAAAAATATATTTAATATTGGATATGAACGATATATATCTTGAAAATATTTAATATAGTTTTTAAAAATAATTTTTTTTAATATAAGATATTAAATATTAATGGATAAATCAATTAAAATTATTTATTTCATTATTCCTTATTTTATTGAAAATCGGTTTTCTTATTTACAATTCCAAGTCAAGAGGCTAATCCCAAACCAATTGGGAATCAAGATAGGCGCCACATATCTCTATATAAGAGAAGAGTTGTCAAGCTCTTTTGTTTGATAATATTCTTGCAATATTTTAGTGGGATAAAAGAGAGTTTTTGAAAGAGAGTTTTGGAAGGAGAGAAAAGAGCCGCCTAGCAGCCGACTTTGTCCGGTAGCAATCCAATGAGAGGATTCCACCAGTTGTTCGTGAGGATCAACGGTGGAAGCCGAACACTTGGGCGGCTTCATGCACAAACTACAATCGTAGACAAAGCAACGATTTTCCAAAGATCAATCTGGTATGAATTTTGTCTACATCTTATTTGTATATTGTTTAAACGAATGCGATCCTGGTAAAAAGAAGATCAAATTTTTTAATTTAACTACGTTCCCGAGTTAATTTCCTAACACAATCATCATACTACCACAATCAGTAGAAAAACTTAATATAAAGTATTCTATAATATTCTATATAAATGATGTTTCGGCAGGCCACTTTTGTCTCCTCACTTATTTTATTTTTTTTGAGTGGACTACTCACCTTTTTTTATTTGGTCAAAGATTGTGTAGACGAAATTTCTTTTTAGATATGCTTTATTAGTACAAATTCCAAGCAACTTCGTAATACGTACCTCTCTGCTAGTATAAATAACTCATAGCAACCATAAGTTATACACTCATTCATTTATAGTACTGTCAGTACATGCAGTTTCTTAAATTCAAGAAGTCGATACGAGGTATCGAAATCCAACCTCTCAACTCAAAGACAAAACTGCCCCTACAACACCCCTGCTCTTATACACAGTGGAGGCTATCAACTAATGGAATGCCAAGGACAAGAGATGGTTAAGGCACAGCATACGAAATCAGACAACGAACCATCAACAGAAGACGATTACTATTCAGACATTAGATTGCGGCCGCTAAGTCTGTCAAATGTTGATGATTACATGGAATGGTATACAGATGACAAAGTGAGCAAATTCTGCACATGGGATGCCTTCAAATCCAAACAAGAGGTGACAAAATACATCGAAGCAGTTATTCCACATCCGTGGACTAGAGCTATTTGTCTGAAAGATGATAAAGCGGTTGGTTTAGTTCTCGTGACACCGAATAAAGGGAATGATAGATGCAGAGCGGAAATCGGGTTTATGCTTGCTTACAAGTACTGGGGAAAAGGGATTACAACAAAAGCCGTGAAGATGGTGGCGGAAGAGGTTTTTAACGAGTGGGAACATGTTGAAAGGCTTGAAGCTTTGGTGGATGTTGAGAATTTGGGGTCTCAGAAGGTTCTGGAAAAAGTCGGTTTCACTAAAGAAGGCGTCCTCAGAAAGTATTGGCTTCTTAAGGGGAAGATACCTAGGGACATGGTCATGTTTAGTCTTCTATCTACTGATATAAACGACACCACCTGAATGGATGTACCTCTGCAAAAGCCGAGGAGATATAACTCTTAGGCCGAAGTGATATGTCTATTATGTTTCTTATAAAAAACCTTTTAATAGTTTTATGAAACGTATTAAAAGAACAATACTAACACAGGAAGAAATTTGATAAACCGCAGTGACAAAACAATAAATATGTGATATTTCTACAAATACCATCATACAAAATTACCATTTATACTATATTATATCCTATTTGTGGGCAGCAATATTATGGGATTTGGGAATCTCCAGGTGTTGATTTTGCAGACCTCCTGTATTAATACAACAATACTTTAACTTATCTAATGTCCTGTAATAAATGGCATGCTACTATAAAAAAAAAAAAGATAAATATACTTTCGGTCCCTTTTGTTTTATGATTTTTGAATTTTTATCCTCAATGTTTCGTCTTGGCATTTTTATCACCTCACTTCTTTTTCTTTCTTTTTAGTCCAAAATGTCAAGTCTCTAAAATCTAAAATAGAAGGTGTGCCATACTTCGGCAATAAAAACTTGTTCGTGGCAAAGATGGACTGAAATGTAGAAGAATACAAGACAAGGAGTAAAAGTGTCAAGATGAAACATTGGGGGTATAGAAACGCAAAAAAATTACTCCCAATTTCCCAATTCAATATTGGTGGATAGTGTTCTACTATTTAAAATGCTGCAAAACTTCTTAATATGTCATTATGATTAATAATAATGTAAGAGGAACACTTCTACAAGCCGCATTATTACATACATTGTATGTAGTGACATTACCTTTTGCATACGTTTGTTATCGATCAATGGGTCTCATTATCCGAAGGAAATGATGCTTGTCCTCTCTAAATAAAAATTCAGATTCTAAAAAAGCATACCCGGTTTTGAAATAAGATGTATACGAGATCGAGGTCCCTCGAACATCCAGCTATCCTCATCAAGGGATTTAACCGCTTTGTTTAAAGCTACCATCACATCAGTTTTCAGAACTGCACAGATGAGCTGATACCCGTTAGATTTTCTAAGACGAATATTCATAAGACGTGCAATCACACCATCAAAGGTTTCCAAGACCATTGATGCTATGCACTGAACCGTTAGTTTTTAGTACACATGTCATACATCTAAGGGTTCGGTGCTAAGACTCCATGTCGTTACACGTTCAATCAGAAATATTACCACAAGAAAAGTTTTGTGCCATTTCTTAAGCCTTATGGCACATTAGTCTCCAAATGTCCACTTTGAACACTATCCACATTTATATATCCCTGAACTATATATATACATCAGTGATTCGATACTTGCACTTCCAAAATCTTCTGGCTACTTTCGGTTAAAAAATAATTTCTCACTACCCCGAAAAAAGTACAACAAAAAACAGATATGTCAAAAAAGAGAAACGAAAAAACCACAAGTAACAACTATTGAAAAATAGAAACCTGTTAGCCATATTAATCCTCCTCTCTTACATGTCAGAAATTTTGATATGTTCCTATTCTGAAGGGTAGGAAAATCATTAGTTAGTAAGAATACGGGTCAAGAATAGCAAGGTGTCGTAAAGCGAGGTTTCTAAGTAAAGATATAGCCATATTTACCTCCTAGAAAATTTCTCCAAACCTAGTAATAACAATCTAAAAGTAGCAGCATAAGTATACACACCCGAAACATTAAAAAATAGTACTACTCCTTTGAATGCGGAGTGAAAGACATGTTGTTGGATCACATTTTTAAAACTTCGAAGCCCTAATGATGGCGGTACTACAAAACTTGAAGTAAACCAATACCTTTATTAGTTACTATATCATGTCGATAAAGGTAGTAGTGTAATGTAGCCTAAAGAAAAAACCAAGTAAACTAAGAATTTCCAGCAAATAGACAATGATAGGTACAGCACTTTTCTACCCGTTATTCTCTTCGTACTACTTTTGGTGGCTTTACTCTGATCACATTCCTTCTATGAAGGCTCACTGAGTCACTGTCACAGTAACATGGCCTAAGCATTTTCGAGATATTTCGTTTTCTTTTTTCAACTGAATCCCAGTCATTTATATGCTACTTGTTATTGTATATGTATCAATTCTGTATAGGCTTAGGCTCATAACTACTTTTATGTTATTGACAGCTTTATTTATCAACCCTCTAAATATTCCTCGACTGCCATCCCCGGAATCAAGTGTACAATCTTATCAAAGAGCAACTAAAGCAAGATAGATGTGCTGATGATAAATCTTGTAATCCATTATTCGCACCACCGACAAACTTACAGTGGCAACACACTACCTACACATTACACACGATCGACCTCTTAAAAGTCGATTATAGACTATATAATCAACTTTCCAAAGTCAATTTGTGAGAATACACCTTTTAAAAGTCGATGCTAGACCATATAAGACTTTCGATTGTGTGTGGTTCCACCACGAAAAATCGACTCTGGTGCGGATAATACTAGACGTGCTGATGATGATTCTTGCTACCCTTTTTTCGCACTACCACCTAATATTACATTGGCACCACAATACCTACACATCACACACAATCTACCTCTTAAAATTCGATTATAGATTATACAATCGACTTTCCAAAAGTCGATTTTAGAACGTATAATCGACTTAACAAAAGTCAAGTGAATTGAGTGTGGTGCATACATAATAATCCCCTAAATCCTCTGTGTTTTCATGCCTTTAAGCTATGAAAACTTCTGATATAAGTTTTTTCAAAGAAAAAGAATCCTAAGTATCACAAAATCAGCTAAATTTCATCCCTAATATGAAGATGATAGCCAGAACATAAACGATAAAAAGCCATAAAAAAAGCATATTTCTACAAAATACAACAAAATCGAGCTACAATTCGTTTAATTTCACACATAAATTTTCTGTAACAAGCTGGAGTGGTGAAGGCGAAACTAACCTTTACAAACCTCCTCTTTCCGGTCCTGCATGGAGATGAGATCGGTAGGGAAGTGATAGTCATCGGCGGAAAGGGGCGAAGAAGACGAAATAGCTGCAGCTGCAGTCCCTGCAACCAAAGCCGTGGTCGATACAGACGACCTCGCCGGCGATGACGACAGCGAACTGTTGCTCATTTTGTCTCCGACGACTTCGTTTGGCTAAAGAGTCAATGCAATTGGTTTGTGTGTTTTAATTAAATGAAAAAGTTGTTTTATTTATTTTGTAAAAGAAAATGTGTAACAAAGTAAATTAACTTGTATAGTATCGAGAGATGCTACTTTTCAGAAAAAAAAAAAAAAAACATTGTTAAAGGACATTCTTTTCCTAATTTCCTATTATCAATTGGATCTAAATATATATGGCTTAACCAAGTAATTGCTCGAGCGGTAAGTGAGTTGAAAATGTCTCGGGAGGTCACTGGTTCGATTCTCCTTTGATGCGTCATTTGAAAAAGTTTCTTGTGCTTATCCCGCGAGTAAAAGTCGGACTACTGCAGCGTAGCGTACGCCGAACTCCGGATTAGTTGGACCAGTGGGTTCCGGATACCGAGAGCTTTACGCAAAAAATATATATATATAGCTTAATTAAAAAATCGTTTTATTTATTTATTAATGATTTCACTAATCTATTTGAGTGATTGACGATACCAAATAACGTCGCCAGACAAATCAGGTTAAAGAACAGGTAATTGGATCTGAGAGGATAATCCAATTGGCAATTTAATGATTTTGTTGATGTTTAATGGTTGTGTTAATAAAGCTGTATGATACATAACCAGAATGATAGAATCAAGCCAGAAATATAGTTATAATAATGAAGTTATGGTCTTTTATTAGTTATCCACGTGGGGGAGACAATTATAATGCCATTCAAACCGTGGTTAATGACATTGATCCGTTAAAAGGCCTTCGTGGTGCAGTCATAGCTCTTAATGCTAGAATTACGAAAAAGTCAAAGATCATGAGTTAATGATCCCTTGATGGAGTGTAACTGTCATTTGAAGACAAGTTTGGCTTGTCTAGAGCTTAATTAGTGTAAGAGGCCGATGTGAACCTGCACCATGTTGGCAGTGTGAGACCGTAAATATCATACGCCAGACTGATTATAGAAGACCAATGACGACCCGCCCTATGTCAACAAAGGACGACCTGTGTTATGTTGATGTAACGATAACAAGGACGCCAAAAACAAATTTTTGTTGAAGTAATATATGAAGCCCATTATAGGACCGAGTCCCTAACGGCCCATTTAAAGGAAAGAGCCTAATAAACCTGATAAGTCTCATGTGTATAAACTCGATCATACGTAGATCAATGATTATTAAGGTCAACGGATGTATATGGATGGTGATACATCCACTACATATAGTATGTAGTGGATGTATCACTACACAATCTTGACCATTTTTTTTAATGAGTACACTTTAATAATTGAGATGCGGTGATAATGTATACAATATGTGTATTGCACATCTTATTTTCCGTTATATATAGTACTAATTTTCTATTAAAGGATTCTACAATGAATGAAATTTGTCTCATGATAAAAAACAAACAAAAACATAGTCATCAAAGAATCGTTCTCTTGGAGAAGAAAATATGCCTTTGCATTTTTCAAAGATATTCCGCAATTTCAAAACACACGTCACGTCATTGAACTTTTCTTGATGGGGTTGTTCTAACTAAAGTAATACATGTCAATTGTGTCATATTATATAATATTTTTTGATAAATTAATGCAATATTTATAATACAACATCATATGTATAATAAATATGAACGAAATGACATAATAGTAAATAATCTCAAAACATCGCGGAGTGTAGAACGACCTGATAGAAGAAAAGTCTGAAGAGATAAAGATGTGGTAAATATCTAAAGAGATAAAGATGATGATTGTTAAAAAGATATAGATGTTATATTGATAAATCCATATAAATTTATATTTTGAATAAAAGATTTATATTTATTATATTAGGATAAGTTTTTAGGTTTATCTTTATACAGTATTTTTATTCACTTCAATAAAAAAACAACGGTGCAGAGTTTACGTTTTCTTTACAACAGTTGTGATGCTTTTCTAGGTTTGGTTATAGCCCGTGATGTTTGTTATGATTTGTTTTTCTTAATTCTTCCACCGATCAATCAGTTTAGACGGTGATAAAATTAAAAATATGAGAAGATCTTTTTACAAATAAGGGGTTCTTTCTTTCATCTTAGATTATTATAGTCATGGTGTACCAAATCATACTTGTTTTCGAAATGTAATGGAAAACATGAAATGTTTGCGTATTTGAGAATGAAAATGTGAAAAATTATTGCCCAGTCCATTGTTGAAACGGATGAGTACCTTGATACTCTAAAACGGGAGGTTCGAGTTGAGGTCCTTAAATTCAATATCGATGATGCTTTTGGCGATGGATCTGCTGTTTTTGGAGGTATATTACGAAGAGAAATGTTTATACCATAACAAAATGTGCACAACAAATTTTTTTTTAAGACCCATTTGAATCAATAGGTCCCACATCATAATCAATGGTCCAAAAGTATATTATGCATTTTGTTGTAGCATTATCACTACTCTATTACAAAACAATCAAAGAAAGGTTATTCGCAACACATCTATAATGCTCGAAGAAGGATTGGATGTGCTTGTGGGAGAAACATTTTCCATTTATCATGCATTAGTCTATGCCCGTACCTAGGGCTATATTAATGCAGTCTTTGAGGGAGATTGCTTAGGCATTTATCAATGTCTTTTAGACCATTCCGTGGATCTTTTTCCAGTTGAATAATCATAGAGATTGCTTGGATATTCATCACAATATGTTAGATTTTTCCATTGATTAAGCCAAATGTTGTTACAATCTCTTCATGCTTGAGCATTTGGTGCGTGAATGGACAATTGAGAGAGTCTTTAAAATTGTTTCACAATGTGATGGTGAATGGGCTTAACGCCGCCGATGGATCTTGATGGTGCTTGTGTAGATCGTTCCGAGTTCGCTCGTGGACGAGCTCTATTAGTAGGAGGATGGAGATGATGTAGCATATCCAATTAATTAATAGTCTTTTATTTATGCTTTATAAGGTTAGTTATGTGGGTTTTGAAAGGTAGATTTTATCTTAATGGGCTTTTAGACTCTATAAATAGTTTAAGTCTCTCTAATGTTAGGAGGATGTAATCTTGAATATTGAATCTTATTCTCTTTGAGAATGATATTTTCTATAAGGTTGGATTAACTCGTATTTTATTCGGTTATCCTATATCTTCTACGTCATATACTGGATTTTGTGGTGCTGTGTTTGAGGAATGAGGTACCTCCTCACCCTCTCTCAGATAACTAGCGCGTGTTTGATAAACCTTGATTAATTAATATAAGTACGTATAATTCTAAAATTTGTGCTTTTCGTTAGGGGCGCGGGCTAGAAGGACAAAATAAGATACAAAATGAGAAAAAAGGACAAGAAAAAAAGATAGTGGTTAAGAGGACAAAAACGCGTCTGTTACTACATGTGTTATTACATGTTGCTACAACCACATGTAGTAACAGACGCGTGTTTTTGTCTTTCTCAACCACAATTTTTTTTTTTTGTCATTTTTTTCCATTTTAGATTAAAAGTGTTACTTCACAACCTTTTCCTATTCTCGTTATTCTCTGCGACTCTCCTGCGATATTATGATAGACCATGTCTCATGTTATTGTAGCATTAATCGTAATGACACGATCGAATATAACTCTTATTGGTTATGCATTATCTACAAAGATGACCGGTTACAAACTATCATCAAATAGTGTAATGTAAGAAGATGTTATAGATATACTTTACTTTAGAACCTTGAACAACATTATTTTTCAATGGGGATCATATTCTAAGTAAAAATAAACTCAACTCCGGCCCACCGGTGCCGTCCGGGTTCATCATATAAAACGCCTCCGAGTCACGGCCACCCACAACTCGTTCAAATTTAGCCCTCATATACAATAACTCCCCTTCGGAACCACCGCTTTTGCCGCCGTCCTCCACCACCGGAATCACTCCGGCGCCGACCGACACCGTCTGGATGGTGCTCAACACGTGCCAATCAGATCCATTGCAGGCGCGTGCGAGCGCGTGGCCGCATTTTCGACCGTTGCAATACATAGTCCATGTCGGTTCACTGAAAAGCCTCGTCGGCCGGCCATCGGAGGTCGAGCTTTTTTCGCATTCGAGAGCGATTCGGACTAGGCCGGAAGACATTTCTTTGACTAGATTGGCTGTTGACATTGCTAATTCTAGCAATAAAACTGGTTCTGCTTTTGAATCGTCTTGCACAGCAAAGCTTACATGGCCTCTCCGGTACCCGAATAACGTGCCGGAGACTTTCCGGCCGAGTGATGGCGTTATAGATAGCTTCGCCGGTATGGTCAGCCATCTGAAAACACAATGCTTATGTCAAAATATTCAGAGACAAGAGGGATGACACAATCATTTATTATATAAAATAATGCTCTGTCAGTGGTTGCGGCGGTTGAATTACTCAATTTAGAACGCTACTGCAATAGCCGTTTTAACATAGTAAATGACACAATATATTTTTAATTTATTAATTTGTAATGCCATGAACTCAACAATAAAATCATAACACATTTTTTTTTATAGTCATAACACATTTAATATTATTGATTATGGTGTATGACGCATTGATAAATAAATGTCTCATCATAATCAATGATATAAGAGGTGTGGTTTCCACTTGCATTACTCTATTGGTTTTATCGTTAGAAAATGTTAGTTCCACAACAAAAAGACCACGACAAATGATTACAACACATGTTTAATTACACTGTTAATCATAGTAGAACTCATATTAATCAATATGTCATACACAATGATCAATATTGTAAATATGCCGTACGATCATTAATTTGTCGTGAGTTGTGGAACTAACATCATTTTTAAATTTAAAACTAGGAATTTACTAAAACCTATTTTGTATCATTGATTATGAAGTAATACTTCTACGATTTGTAGTGAGTTTATTTAATTACCTGCAAGATGGGAATATGCTAGGAAAAGTGAAGAGACTGATTATAGATCTAATCAGTGAAGAAATTCCCAACCGCGGCTTCGCCCCTCGCCGGAAAGTCACCGGAGACCCTTTCACGACCAGTGACCTATCCGAAAATTCTTCAGACGGATCCGGTACAAACGACGAGGAGGAGGAGGAGGAGGACGACACCGACCTTCCATAGTTAGAAGGAAGGATCTTCTTGCAGCTTTTATAACTCACGTTTCTTGGAAAAGAAGCCATGTCCATATACACCCCTCTTGATTTCTTGATTCACAAGTATCCTAAGAAAACTTTACCATACAATACAATATCAAAGATGTTGGATTTCTTACTTATGAAGAAATGGGTTCAACAAAAATGATCAAATTTTGCAAGAGAAAAAGAGGGATTAAAGTGTAAATTAAAAAACGTTGAAAAGCTCGAGGAGAGACAAAGGTGATGATAGTGTTTTGTAGGTGGAGGAATATATAAAGGGAAAAATGTTTAATTTTTATGGAGTTTGATGTTGAAGGCTTAATCATTTTGATTGGGTTCACGCCTCTATATTTATACATAACAATAATAATGTTTTTATTTTCTTTTTGGAAAATATTATAATAACTTTTTTTTAGGGGAAAATATATAATAATGTTATATATTCCTGGCGGTGATGTACCAGGGTCTACCCTGACCTTTAGTGAGAGGTCCAGGGTTCGATCACCGTCCCCTCCTTTCGTTTTCGAAAAAAAAAATAAAAATAATAATGTTAGAATAGTGATTACATGGTTTCCAAAAGCATTATAAAGGCTACACGTGCAATTGTTAAATCATTTTAATGTATGGGGATTTGAATTTTGGGGACCCTTAAATCATGCCAAGCGTGACAAGCTTTACACGAGGTATTTTTTTACACTAGTAAACAGTAATGCAATAGTTTGACAATAAAATGGATATAATAAAAAGATGTATTTACGTTGTTTATTATGGTATATGATCAATTGACGGACTAGTCTTGTTTTTTTATCTGTTATATTTCAGAATTTATTTTTATTTATTTATTTGTGTATCTGTCATTTTATATTTTCAAAGCATAATTTATTATTTTTTCCTCCTTTGACAATAGGATATTTATATCTTCAATTAAAAAATATATTTATAATACTAGATTTTAGACATATTAATTATTTTTTTAATCTATGTGATTTTTTTCTCTACGACATATAAATAAAAACTGAGGGAGTACTATTTTTAGTGATGTAAAACATGTTGTGTTTTGTGAACATACCATTTCTCGTTTTACATTGCCAATGTTATGTGTTTTTTGCATTTATATAAAATAAAACTTTACGCATATTTATGTGTTTTAGAGCACCCTCTCATAAGAGGTAAATATATGTTTAAAAAAAGATGCATTCTAAAAAAAAAAGATATATGATTCTTGAAAGAAGTATATTTACACCACTTGAGTGATACGCTAGGCCGCTTATACAACACACCTCCAAATCGGGATTCGAAATGTCAATTCTTAAATCAACACGCCGAGTTTCGACAGGGAATTCTGACATCTGGTGCTTTGTTTGCTGCGGCACATCGGCAGTTCTTAGTTGTGCTGCGGTTTTCCGTGATTAGGCGTGTTATCAGCTGAAAAGAGACCGTTTAGAGATTTTTAGAATCCGGTGGGGTTTAAGCTTTCTCGCGAAAAAAATGAGAGTTGTTAACAAATAAGGAAGATTTTGTCGATTGTATTAGGTTTTATATTCTTTATTAGCCTAAAAACTGAATCCCTAAATTATGTGTTGTTGATCCTACATTGTGATGGAGATCTTTGACTGATAATTCCCTGAAATCATGAGTCAATTGTGGCCATATTTGTGGACACTATGTTAGAAATAAGGTTGATTGAGCTTGTTGGAAGCTATTTCTGGATTCTGTGCGTACTCGCTGTTGTGGTGTTGCTCTACGAATTTCTACCGTCAGTGTTTCTGGAGAAGAAATAAAGAAATTTGAATCTTAAGACTAATACCAAGAGTTTGTATAAATATTGAGTAATTGGGATAATATGTAAAGAGTAACTGTGGTTCTATGATCACTCGGACAACATAGTACTTGCGTGTGTGCGGGTGATTTCCATGACCATTGGGATGGTATGATGGGTTGCTATGACCATATGGATCGTATACTGATTGTATGTGGGCGACTGCTATGGCCACTGGGATAGCATAATGGGGTTGTTATGACCAAAACGATGATATAGTGATTGTGCGTGGGTGACTGCCATGACCACTGGATAGCATGGTGGGGTTGTTATGACCACATAGATGACACAATGATTGTGCATAGGTGTTTCCATGACCACATGGATGGCATGGTGTGGATGTTGTGGCCACATGAATGACATAGTGATTGTGCATGGGTGCTATCAGGGCCATGGGGATGCCATGATGGATCTGTCATGACCACATTGATGGCATAGTGATTGTGTGTTTGTGGAGTTTTTGTGACCACTAGGATGTCATGGTAATTACACAAGGTTGCATGAATGGGTGTGCGTGTCTACAGTGGTTGTACCTTGACAAAGTATGACTGATGTTGGGTGCGTGTGTGATTATATATTGTGCCAGCAGGAATCATATGTGTGGTGATACGAGCCCGAACATATGTGAGTTTTTAGGTGCATGTATGTTGAGCTTGATGGATGTGCTAGCTCCAGATTTCTCTTGCCAGGATTACCAAGCATACAAAATTCGATCAAGCTAATTGTATGGTGTGCGTGAAATGATAAAGAACCTGAATTCTGTGGAATGAATAAAATAACTTGGAACGCAAGTTACATGATAACTTGTAATATGGCTGTAAATTATGCTCTTTGCTTATCTGCTTGATACTATGTGGATATGCATGTTCAGTGAATTCATGGGCAATCAATCCGGGAATGAAGCATAAATTATATTTGACACTTTTTTTTACGGAGCAAGTTGACGATCATACCCTATAATTTTACGAGCTTTTAAAGAGTTCTATGAGACATGTAATATATGATCAAAACCTACTCAATTTTCTTATCTTACCCTATCACTAGTAAGCTTTTATATTGACACGTAAACATGTATACGAGTAATAAGAATTATTAACGAATAAATATTGTATCAATTATCCCTTAATCAGTATGACTCTAGATTGGCGTTAGATGATTAACGTAGAAATTCAAAATATTACAGTCTAATAGACATTATTTAATTTCCAATATTAAATCACATTTAAAGATATTTTAACTTCAAATATACTGTTTTTCACATCTCGAATATGTTCAAAATGGACACATAAGTGATAGTGAGATAATGTGTTAATATTTAATCTAGTGGTTGATAGCTTGCTTTGTCACTATGTATTTGGAATAATTAAAACTCAGGGAATATTTGATTAATATAATTGGGACTTAATATTTAATTTAATTTTGGACGGTTTGAAACCCTTGGATGTGGACTTATAGACAAATCAGATTGGTGACCTACCTGTATTTTGACGGCAAAGATCGTTTTCTGATTTTTGCCACGTCTCCATCTTGTCACTGCTAGATGACAATATTTTCATTTTAGAGGTATTTGTCATTTCTTTACAGCATCTTTTTATTTGATTTTTATATTTGTATTACTATGTTAAGAAATATTGGTAAGGAATACGATCTCCAATACACATAATTAGCTTATATAGTATATGGGAATTGGACTTGATACAGAGGTATTAAGCATTGCATTTTTCTTTTATGCGTAAATTATGGTTCGTTTCTGTCGATGAGACCTAGTTCAACTGGCTAGGTTCTGCTAAATCTGGTCTCATGTAAAAAGGATGCTTATTATATGTTTGTTGCTCTACTTAGGTTCAAAAAGGCTTTCCAGAAGATGATGTATGTTGATCTTTGATATATAGATTCATTATTAATTAAAGTCACGTCCACAAGAAGATGTTTTAGAGAGAAGCTTCCCATATTTGCTAAGTATCTATGATGGTTTGTCACATATATATCTGCAATAGGAGACAAATTCGAAAGTAGAGAAGCTAAGTTAGAATGCTCTCCAACCTCCCTCCCACGAACCTCTATCCTCCAATCTCACTTCCACTCCCACGCCCTACCCCCCTTCTTGATCTCCCGCTCTTTGCAGCTTTGCATTCCTTCTTGATATCTAGTTGAAACAATCTTGGGAACCTATCTTTTAAAGTCTCACCCCCTCTAACATGTATTTGGTGGAAAATGTTTTTTATTGATGAATTGATTGTATTGTGTACATATGTATATATACACCTACAAGGATGTTCTAGCTATCTGTTTAATTACAGTTATAGACATATGCAATAATAATAATAAAATACAATAATATCCTAATACGCCCCCTCAAGTGGGACTGCGAGTGAGAAATCCCAAATTGAACTTGAAGTGTTGATAAGGAATGCGGCCAAGGGGTTTGGTAAAGGCGTCACCAAGCTAATCAGCACTGGAAACATGAGAAACACGAACAAGACCATGTTGAACTTTCTCTCGGATGAAGTGGTAGTCGATGGAAGCATGTTTCATACGGGAATGAAACACATGATTGGCAGAGATCTGAGTAGCACCAAAATTGTCACAAAAAATAGCCGGCGTGGCAGCAGAAGCAAAACCAAGATCATGATGAAGATAGGTAATCGAAGACAACTTAGCAGTAGTTGAAGCAACAAAGCGATATTTGATCGCGTGTAAGTCACTAACGTCGATATTACTAGCAAGAATACTAGGTACATCGTAATATAGTAAATGCGAATCAAGGTCGATCCCATAGAGACAATCCAACTATAAGTATAAACGACTCTAACCTAATTAAGAAGGTCAGATTCCAATTATGGTATAATACAAACATAGAGACGGCCATTGACCAACAATAACATAAAAGAAAACAAACATGGTATTCCTCTCCTCTCCTCACCGATCTACTAACTTGGATTAGTTAATCGTTACGTTTACTTCCCCACATAATTTCCTTAAATTAATCGCGAGCTTTCGTTTTAATTATCATTATCATCAGCTACGGGTGCAATTCCTAACCCTATCTAGTCCGACAATGGCAGTAGACAATCTATATGCAAGCTACCCTCCTTAATTGGTCCGTAATAGCCCATACGCATAAAGAACTAGAACTGCCGATATCGAGCGCTAACTCACACCGCTAACCCGCCTAGATAGCTGTCGACATTGACCAGCACGTTCCTAGCGTCCATTCAAGACTATGTCCTAATTAACACTTCACTAACAGTTCTTCATGTTATTTTACGAATTACGAATACTAGATTGGCCAGACCTATTACTCGTTTTAATTATTCCTGCCGATCAACGTAGCTGTAATGAATCCCAGTTTAGGTTTTCTAAATATTGCCTCGGTAAACCGGTATAGACCGCCGGGTTACCGATGTCATCTTTTCTTAATTTCTGGATGTACATTGCTCAGTACGATTAAAATAAGTAAATTATGGGGTTGTTAAACATGCAGATTAACTAAAACGCATAAATACGAACTGATCTACCTTATTGAAGACAATAAAGGAACGTTCAAAGCTTCAAACCTTCAACAATGGAGATCTAGCTCGATCTACTCAAGCTAGAGATGATGGAAGAAGGGAGGAAACCGAAAACAACTCTCCAAAGCTCAAGAAAACTTTATTTTATCAAATTTGTATAATAAAATTGAATATAATTGAGTGCTTATGAAAACTTATGCAATAATCTGTAAACGCGGCCTTATATAGATACAATGACCGACTTAAGACTCTCTAAAACCCTAACCGACTTAGATAATGCGGCAGAATCAATTTCGTGTCCAACAAGACGCCGGTTTACCGGGCCTTCTTTTCTCATTTTTTCTTCAGCAAGCTTCTTCTGGGACTTTAATTACTTGGCCCAATGTACTCCTTTCAGTCCAGATCCACTCTCCAATGCTCCAGATCCGGTACATCCTATAAAACATGCAAAAGGAGACAAAACAGTACCAAAACCTCGGGAAAATAGCATAGATGCAAAATTATGATCCTGGAAACTCTCTCATAGCATTTAACATATATTCCACATAATAACGAGCCTATCTATCCTCTCTTGAGCAGAATTCGGGGTGAATATAGGTATAATTAATTAATTAATTAATTATTGGTACCATTTAGATCGTTATCAATATTCGGCTTTAACGGAAGACCGAGTTACAGTGGACTGCTTTTGGAACTCCAAGACAATAAATTTTGGCCCAGAAATACAAAGTATGCACTCGTGGAGGAATAATTGACATCTTTATTTCCACCCCAGTCAGCATCAGAAAAGGCATGAAAGTCAAAAGTGGTACCTGAAAAACAGTTGCAATCCATGCAGAGTAGGTTCTGCCAAATACCTCAAAACTTGTTTGACAAGTGCCCAATGCAGAACAGTGAGGGCGTGCATAAATTGAGAGAGCTTGTTGATGGCATAAGCGATATCAGGATGAGTAAATAATGTTGGAAAGGTGTCCTAAACCCAATCGGGTTGGACCGGATCCGACAGGGTCGGGTCATTTACAATCTATTTAGTTCATGTAATAACTTTATTATGATTAATAAAAGCACTTATGTTATTATATATTGTTTATCTTCATATTATTTGTTGTATATATATAGTAACGTCCCTAGTATCAATCTGTGAGAGAGAAATCATGATAGTGATTATGGTTGATGAGATCTCTAATCACTATAACAAGGTTGGTACTTAAATGTCTCTAGTCTTACATAATATCAAACGGGACATTGATAGTATAATCAGACTAGCACGTGTTGTATATCTTTTATCTTTTAGAAGATAGGGATAGATCTCGTCTATCGAAGAGTAGGGACACTTGGACTGTACGTGGATGTGTATTAGAGAATGCGTACGTTAGACTGACCCACTTACATTAAGTGTCACACTATGTGGCGGTTGTGTAATTATCCTTTTGACCGGAGTCTTCATGGCATCACGGTGTGGATTGTCATGCTTTGACACTATTGAGATTTCTCCTAACCACGGGGCGATCATGCTGTAGTGATTGGGTATGATATTGAAGCATGCAGAGTATACATGATTGGTCGTCCGGGAATCGCGTATCCTATGATTTGGATCGAATATCCAAAATGGCCTTCTTATAAGGAATGTCTAGCTCTCGAGAATCTTTGCAAAGTGGGAGTAAATGTGTTATTCCGAGAGAGCATGATATCTAGATTATAAGATACGACCGTCAATGTATTGACACTCGAGATACGATCGTATTGATATTAATTCAGCGATACGATTGTAAGTTACATGGTAACTGCTAACCATGAAAGGTAGTAGTCATTGCTTTTGACTCTTCTAATGATTGGGGGTCACAGTGTGTTGCTAGACGCTATCCCGTGATCGTTAGGTATGAAGGGCATTTTAGTAAATTGAATTTTGTGTTTACGGCCAACATATTCGGAAGCCTATCGGGTCACACACATATGAACATCGAGTCGGATTAAAATGCGGTTATAGTTGATAACAAAATAAGGAAAGTTTATCTCTAGAATATAATGGTTATGGTGGTAAATTAATATGGTGGTATTTATTTATTATGAATAAATAAAATCCAAGATATTAATTATATATAAATTGTATTAATTAAAGAATATTCCGGAAGCCAATTATTTGGCACATGGGGAGCCACATTTAATTGTATGAGATACACTTGGATTGTGCATTTTAATTAATAAGATTGCCATAATATTAATATATGTTATTGATTGATTTTGGAAAAATAGATTTATGGTAATAAGATAATTATATTCAATATAAGATATTGACATAATAAATTATAATTAAAGAGATAAATCAATCTAGTTGATTTTCCTTATTTTATTGGGAAAAAAGTTTTCTTCTCCTACACACATATGGGGCGCCACTTTTAACTATAAATAAGTGGTGGGTGTCAAGCACTTTTGTATATCACAATTGCAAGAGCTCATAGTTCTTGTGTAAAATAGAGAGCAATCCATAGTGAGTTTGTGAGGGAGGAAAAAGGCCGGTCTAGCAACCGGAGTTTTTCCGATAGCAATCCAAGGAGGATTCCGGCAAGGGGTTCGTGTGGATTAGCGATAGAGGCCGGACGCGTGGACGGCTTGTGCACTGAACTACTCTCCGTTGACGGTCAAAGCGACGATCTTATAGATCATCTGAGGTATAACCGTCAAACTACTTAACGTGTTTATTGCATTAAACGAAGAACGATCTAGAAAAGGAAATCAAATTTTAAATTCCGCCGCGTTAAACTAGTGATTTCCTAATAGTGGTATCGGTGCCTAGAC
The DNA here is from genome assembly GCA_036785695.1 of Gentiana straminea. Lineage (NCBI taxonomy): Eukaryota > Viridiplantae > Streptophyta > Magnoliopsida > Gentianales > Gentianaceae > Gentiana > Gentiana straminea. The sequence continues at coordinate 937,072 of JAVUPR010000160.1, forward strand.
TTCGAGCTTAAGCAATAAGCATAAATTAATTGCATAGTATTTAATCGATAGATGCAAGATTTAAATCACGAAATGTTAAAAAAAAAGGGTTTATGGGGGGTTCGGCCGGCGGCGGCGGCGGCGGTCTTCGGGCTACCGTCCGTCGGCTGTCTTCTTCCAATGGGGAGATCGACCATTTTTGTTTTGTGATATTTATTGTGCATAGATATCTCGTTTGTTTAGTTGTGTCATATGACAACCAATGGTTCAAATAGTTTGGGCAATTGGGAAACCATATGGCATGTTGGCCTTTCCAAATTTTGATTTGGAATAGACCTAGTCTTTTCAAATATTTGATTTGTAAAAGCGCTGGCTACGCCACTTCCAAAATTTTGATTTTGGAAAGTGGCGAGGCCTAAACCAAAATTATTTGGCCTTTCCAAATATTTGATTTGGAATAGGCCTAAGCCCTTTTCAAATATTTGATTTGTAAAAGGCCTAGGCCTAGGCCACTTCCAAAATTTTGATTTTAGAAAGTGGTCAGGCCTAAGCCAAATTTAGTTTTGGAAAGGAAGCAAATATGAGACTTTATAATTTTAATTTTATTTTGAAAAGTTCAAATTTGATTAAAATTAAAATCGATTTAAAATTAAATGTTAATTTTAATTTTCGATTAAGTCAAATAATTAATTAAAAGTTATTTAATTATTTGACGTGATAATATAAAGACGCATAAGTAGTTAAAAAATTAGAATTTAATCTTTTTCATAAGATAAAATTGAATGGATTAGATGTGTAGATATAATATGATTATATAGACCCCGATTGATCATGAACTCGACCAATAGGATAGATGAGAATGTTTTCTTTATGTTGGTTTTTGAAAAATTGTCCTAGGCCGTTATGAATAACGTGACCTAGTTTACTTTTTGCAATTATCCCATTCCCGTTAGCTCCCCCCGTGTGCGGCGGGTGTAATTATTTGATAAATTATTATGTAACAAGAATGGAGCAAGAAGTTGAAGACCAAGGAGAAATAAAGAACCCATTGGCGTACAACAATAAAGATCCTATTGGCGGTTGCAGATATCCTTAGTTTGTGACCCGCGGTTTCGTCAGTTTGTATTCGAAACCGCACCTAGGAAAAGTCCATAATCATACCGGTTATTTTATGCGCGGAATGTTGTGTATGTTTTACTTTATATGATATAGTAGTAATATGCACATAGTAGATGAGACCAAAATTAAACCAAATTAATTAAGTGAATTAATTTTAAAATTATTCCCACACCAAAACTCGAGCCAATATTGTCTCCCATTATTATAATGACGGTGAAGAGCCCTTGTTCGGATCCAACTGATCGGCCATCGTCGGGAGTTGACCTACCACGGGTATATCGTTATTATTGAGATATGATCGTTACGAGATCTCATGAATATTGGGTTACGACTCGACTAAAATCTTGCGGTGATTGGCCCTCGTCAGGACCGTCTGATTTTAGAGACATGGGGTTGACTATCACATGGTGATGTGAAGCGTCATAGAGTTTACTAGTCAGCCACTGGGAGTCGCATGCGATGCGATTGGTAGGAGTACCTACCCGTCGAAATTATCTCGGTTGATCGGCCCTCGTCGGGAATCGAAGTAACTAGATGGGATCCCAGCCACTAAAGAATTATTTAGATTCTTGAAAGCCAATTGGGAATAGTTGGCTAGTGGGAGTAAAACCTTAGGAAATTTTTAAGTGCAAATTTAGGGTTTTCTATACATGAGCTTTTACTTATTCTATCTTTATTTATTGTTGTAGAAAATGTCAAACAAATTGAACCTTCGTTATATCATCGAAAACAAGCTTGACGAAACTAATTTTCTCGATTGGGAAAGCAACCTCAAAATCATTTTGAGGCACGAGAAGATTGGCTATGTCTTGGACGAGGCCCTACCGGAAAAGCCCGCTGAGGGTTCGGCTGCAGATGTTTTCGAGAAGTACAACAAGCACTGTTCTGACAGTAGTGATGCTACATGCATCATGCTTGCTTCTATGACACCTAAACTGCAGAAACAACATGAGTCTATGGACGCCTACACAATCATGGTCTGCCTAAAGGAACTCTATGCTTCTCAGTCTCGTATTGAGAGGTACGAGGTCTCGAAGGCCCTGTTTGGTTGTAAGATTGCATCTGGGACTGCTGTGGGGTCACACGTTCTTAAAATGATCGGGTACATAGAGAGGCTTGGGAAGTTGGGCCACAAGTTGGAACGAGAGTTGAGTATTGACTTGATTCTGCAATCTCTACCTGATTCATTCTCGCAGTTCGTGATGAACTATCACTTGAACAAGATAGATTGCTCCCTTGCGGAGTTATTGAACATGTTGAAGACTACTGAGGGCACTGTGGGGAAGGGAAAGCAAGTGTTGATGGTCACTTCGAGCAAGGGCAAGGCAAAAGCCCACAAAAAGTCCAAGAAGGCGAAGGCAGCACCTAAGCCAACGCCTAAGATAGAAAAAGACAAATCCAAGGATGCTTGCTTCCATTGCGGTGAGACCGGTCATTGGAGGAGAAACTGCAAAGGCTTCTTGAGTACCAAGAAGATGCATTCTGATGCTTCAACTTTAGGTATATTTATGATTGAGATCAACATTACTTCTTCTAAGTCTAACCACTGGGTATTAGATACCGGTTGTGGATCTCATATTTGTACGAATATGCAGGCACTAAGAAGAGCTAGAGATCTGAAGAAAGGAGAGGTGGACCTACGCGTTGGAAATGGAGCAAGTGTTGCTACGCTAGCCGTAGGAGTTTATTTTCTTTCATTGCCCAGTGGGCTAGTACTTGAACTTAGTAACTGTTATTTTGTTCCTGCTCTTACGATCCATGATGAGCTACGCAGTTCTTCCAAAATCGTTTTGGGGGTATGCTCCATAAACCGCATCCTATACACTGAACCGAGTTCCATCAAAGACGGTTGATTCCACACCATACGAGGTATGGCATAAGAGGAAACCGAGTCTAGCATATCTTAAACCTTGGGTTTGTCCCACTTACGTGAAGCGGATGATGCCTCCTCTAGTTTCTCTAGCATATCTTAAACCTTGGGTTTGTCCCACTTACGTGAAGCGGATGATGCCTGACAAATTAGAAGCTAGATCTGACAAATGTCTATTTGTGGGATATCCTAGAGAAACTAGAGGATACCAATTTTACCATCCTGAGGAACAAAATGTGTTTGTTGCCAGGACTGGCCACTTTCTAGAGAAAGAGTTTATTCTGGATAGGTTCAGTGGGAGTAAAATTGATCTTGAAGAAATTCGAGAACCATTTACGGATAACAGTCAGTTGATGAAAGTAGAGGACTTGCCGCACAGTGATATGACGCCGGCCTCTATCGTGGACACACTAGCACCTCGAAGATCCACCAGGGAACGCCGTGAACGCGAAAGGTATACTGGCGTGTATCTCATGGAAGATGAGGACCCTAGAACTTATGAGGAAGTGCTATTAAGGCATGACAAAGAGAAATGGCTGGAAGCCATGAATTCTGAAATGGAATCCATGAAAGACAACCAAGTTTGGAACTTGGTTGATCCACCTGAAGGAATAGTTCCTATTGGGTGTAAATGGGTCTTCAAGAGAAAGACTGACATGGACGGTAACGTGACTACCTACAAGGCTAGGTTAGTGGCAAAAGGTTATAAGCAATGACAAGGAGTTGACTATGACGAAACCTTTTCGCCTTTTGCCATGTTAAAATCCATTAGAATTTTGCTCGCTATTGCAGCATACCATGATTACAAAATCTGGCAGATGGATGTGAAAACAGCTTGATTTCCTTAACGGGAACCTGTCTGAGGAAGTGTATATGACACAGCCTGAGGGTTTCACAACCAATGATGCCAGGATGGTGTGTAAACTGCAAAGATCCATTTATGGATTAAAGCAAGCTTCTCGGAGTTGGAATATTTGCTTTGATGAGATAATCAAACAGTTTGATTTCATCAAGAACGAAGATGAGCCCTGTGTTTACAAGAAGGTTAGTGGGAGTGCCATTGTGTTCCTAGTGCTTTATGTAGATGACATATTGCTCATAGGGAATGATGTGCCTATGTTTCAATCAGTCAAAGCTTGGTTATCCAAGAACTTCTCAATGAAGGACTTGGGTGAGGCAGCCTATATTCTAGGAATAAAGATCAATAGAGATAGATCTAAAAGGTTGCTTGGTCTGTCGCAGTCCACCTATATTGACAAGATGCTGAAGAGATTCAGCATGGAGCAGTCCAAGAGAGGATTGCTGCCCATGTCACATGGGGTCTACCTGTCAAAGGGAATGAGTCCCAAGACAGAGGAGGAAAGGGCATAAATGAGTAAGATCCCTTATGCTTCGGCAATCGGGTCTATCATATATGCCATGTTATGCACAAGACCAGATGTCTCGTACCCTCTTAGTATGACTAGTAGGTATTTCGGCCCAATCCAGGTGATGGTCACCGGATTTCTTTGTCAAGAATATCCTGAAGTACTTGAGACGTACTAGGGATATGTTCCTGGTTTTCGGGAATGATGATTTAGTATTACGAGGTTATACAGATGCTAGTTTCCAAACTGACAAGGACGACTATAAGTCGCAATTTGGATTTGTCTTCACGCTTAACGGCGGAGCAGTGAGCTGGAAGAGTTCCAAGCAGGAGACTACTGCACTCTACAACGGAAGCCGAATACATAGCAGCCTCGGAGGTGGCAAAGGAAGTAGTTTGGATGAAGAAGTTCATTACTAAACTTGGTGTGGTTCCCTCCATTGAAGGTCCAGTGCCTCTGTACTGTGATAATAATGGAGCGATATCTCAGTCGAAGGAACCAAGGTCTCATTAGAAGTCCAAACATGTGCTACGATGCTATCACTTGATTAGAGAGATAGTAGATAGATGAGATGTAAAGATAGAGAAAGTCCACACGGATGATAACATAGCTGATCCGTTAACCAAGGCATTGTCTCAAGCTAAGCATGAGAAACATGTTCACTTGCACGGGCTTAGGCATATGGGTGATTGGCTTTAGGCCAAGTGGGAGATTGTTGGAAAGGTGTCCTAAACCCAATCGGGTTGGACCGGAACCGACAGAGGGTCGGGTCATTTACGATCTACTTAGTTCATGTAATAACTTTATTATGATTAATAAAAGCACTTATGTTATTATATATTGTTTATCTTCATATTATTTGTTGTATATATATTAACGTCCCTAGTATCAATACATGATAAACCATGATAGTGATTATGGTTGATGGATCTCTAATCACTATAACAAGGTTGTACTTAAATGTCTTGTCTTACATATTATCAAACGGGACATTGATAGTTGATGCGAATCAACTTTATGACATTTTCTATATCAATTTACCCTCGAAATTGGACTTCGATGAATTCATGATAAACTATACGTAAAAGTGCTTAATTTTTGGAATCGTTGAGCTTTTATCGTGACTATTTCGTATTTTTATCTTATTTCTATACCGAATTGTATTACTACACGTTTTATGATTCTTTGTAGGAATAAGCTGGTGGACTAATTTGAGACGAAGTGGATTTGGGCCAAGACATGTTGAAAGACCAAGATTGAACCGGAGGAGAACCAAGTCGAGCTGTTGGACAAGCCCAGGACATGCCCAGTACATGCCCAGGACAAGCCCAGGACATGCCCAAGAATCAGTCCAGGATGCCCCAGACATGTCCAGGATCAGTCTTGGACAAGCCCAGAAAAGGCTAGGATGCCGAACCGAGCATGATTCTCGGTAAAGCGACCTAGGTGACCAAGGAATGCTCAGGATCAGACAGGACACGTTCTAGACAAGCCCAGCGGACAACTAGCACGCTGAACCGAGGAATCTGTACGGTACAGCGGCCCATGTGTCCAGGACATGTCCCAGACAAGCCCAAGACGTGTCTGGACATGTCCAGGATCAGCCCGGACGCTGAACCGAGGGACATTGTCGGTTAAGCGAGCCGACTTAACCCTAAAACTTACAGATTTACCCTTTTTAGCCCTAGGTCGGTTTATTTACTATAAATAAGATGTAATACATCAGAATACACACGATTTTGAGAGCAGACAGTTTACTTAAAGTATTTTCAATAAAAGTTCGTGTTTTCTTCATTGTTTGCGAATAGTTTGGCTTAGGCATGTTCGTTTGAGCGGTGATTTATCGCGGAGAAAGTAGCTAGAAGATTTGTCTCGTGCTTTTAGGTAATCATGTTGACTTTTTCTTCTATGTTTTATGAATTCGTGATGATTATCGTTGTTACAAGCATGTTAGGTTAAATTATTTGTAGATCGAATTGAACGATGTTAATTTGCACCTAATCGTGATTTATATTGATTCATACACGAGAAACGCCCGGTCTCGGGGAAAAGACTTTGTTTTGGAAGAGTACCCAACGGTCTATATTGGAGAAAAGCCTTAACGATTTAGTTTCCCCGATACGAATTGTTTTGATTATTTCTATTGTTTCGTTTTAACTTACATGTTTAGAACTTGATCAACTCTTTGCATGTTTTCGTAAATTATTCTTGAAGGAACTAAGGTTGAAAAGAGTAATTGGACAAGAAACAATTAGATCGCTATTAGTTAACTAGCCCGTGCACGGTAGTTACGTAGTGAGGTTAACGATAATTACTATCGGTATTTTCTAGTTCTTAATTCATGTTTAGTTAATATTGTTCTAGCCCGCGCACGGTAGACGTTTAGCTATTCATAGGGTTCTAGAGTCCGCGCACGATTCGATTCTTGGAACTTTAATGACAAAAGTGTATGATCAATATAGGAAACAATTAGGGAATAATTAACTAGTTCAATTCGATCTACTTTGTTAAAAGTGGTTAAAACTCGTCTTGATTTGATAAACCGTTCTTTTTACCTAATTTTCCGCGTTTATTTTGGTCAAAGACCACAAACCACCCGTAATCTTGAATTTTATAACTAAGTTTGCATAATTATCGAACAAGTCCCTATGGGATCGACCTTGCTCACGAATTGAGCTTTATTACAGTTGACCTAGTCCGCTTGCTAGTGTAGTTGTGATTTTCGCGAACAATAGTATAATCAGACTAGCACGTATTGGATGTCTTCTATCTTTTAGAAGATAGGGATAGATCTCGTCTATCGAAGTGTAGGGACACTTGGACTGTACGTGGACGTGTATTAGAGAATGCGTACGTTAGACTAACCCACTTACATTAAGTGTCACACTATGTGGCGGTTGTGTAATTATCCTTTTGACCGGAGTCTTCATGGCATCACGGTGTGGATTGTCATGCTTTGACACTATTGAGATTTCTCCTAACCACGGGGCGATCATGCGGTAGTGATTAGGTATGATATTGAAGCATGCGGAGTATACATGATTAGTCGTCCGGGAATCGTGTATCCTATGATTGGGATCGAATATCCGAAATGGCCTTCTAATAAGGAATGTCTAGCTCTCGAGAATCTTTGCAAAGTGGGAGTAAATGTGTTATTCCGAGAGAGCATGATATACAGATTATAAGATACGATCGTCAATGTATTGACACTCGAGATACGATCGTATGGATATTAATTCAGCGATAGGATTGTAAGTTACACGGTAACTGCTTCACATGAAAGGTAGTAGTCATTGCTTTTGACTCTTCCGATGATTGGGGGTCACGGTGTGTTGCTAGACGCTATCCCGTGATCGTTAGGTATGAAGGGCATTTTAGTAAATTGCACTTTGTGTTTATGGCCAACAAATTCGGAAGCCTATCGGGTCACACACATATGAACATCGAGTCGGATTAAAATGCGGTTATAGTTGATAACCAAATAAGGAAAGTTTATCTCTAGACTATAAAAGTTATGGTGGTAAATTAATATGGTGGTATTTATTTATTATGAATAAATAAAATACAAGATATTAATTATATACAAATTGTATTAATTAAAGAATATTCCGGAAGCCAATTATTTGGCACATGGGGTGCCACATTTAAGTGTATGAGATACACTTGGATTGTGCACTTTAATTAATAAGATTGCCATAATATTAATATATGATATTGATTGATTTTGGAAAAATAGATTTATGGTAATAAGATAATTATATTCAATATAATATATTGACAAAATAAATTATAATTAAAGAGATAAATCAATCTAGTTGATTTTCCTTATTTTATTGGGTAAATGTTTTCTTCTCCTACACACATATGGGGCGCCACTTTTAACTATAAATAAGTGGTGGGTGTCAAGCTCTTTTGTACATTCACAATTGCAAGAGCTCATAGTTCTTGTGTAAAATAGAGAGCAATCCATAGTGAGTTTGTGAGGGAGGAAAAAGGCCGGTCTAGCAACCGGAGTTTTTCCGATAGCAATCCAAGGAGGATTCCGGCAAGGGGTTCGTGTGGATTAGCGATAGAGGCCGGACGCATGGACGTCTTGCGCACTGAACTACTCTCCGTTGACGGTCAAAGCGACGATCTTATAGATCATCTGAGGTATAACCTGTCAAACTACTTAACGTGTTTATTGCATTAAACGAAGAACGATCTAGAAAAGGAAATCAAATTTTAAATTCCACTGTGTTAAACTAGTGATTTCCTAACAAATAAGAGATACCGAAGTGCCCCCAATACCTGCTGAAACTGAGTAACATCTGGATGAGGCTCAACTAGAGCATGCAAAGTAGAGAAGGTATTGGCAGGAAGAGGAGTGGCGACAAGCTTAGAGTCCTGCATATTAACACGATGAAGCAAATCCGACATGTATGTAGTATGGGTCAACAATAATCCAGAGGCATTAAGAGTGACCTCTACACCAAGAAAGCAAGACAAGGATCCCAAATCTTTGATAGAAAACCGAATCCCCAACTGATCAATGATAAATTGAACATGCTCCATAGAAGACCCTGTAAGGATAAGATCATCGAGATACACAAGTAACACAGTAGTGATCGTAGCCGTGTGATAAATAAAAATGGAGGGATCATCATAGAATTATAGAACCCCAATGAGAGAATAAATGTACATAACTCTTGATACCACGCACTAGGGGCTTGTTTCAGCCCATAAATGGCAAACCGAAGGTGATCAGAATCCTCAAAGCCTGAAGGTTGGGCCATGTAAACATCCTCTGTAAGAGTGCCCTAAAAAAGCGTTATTCACATCTAATTGACGAATACACCAACCAAGAGAAATGGAAATACTGAGGACCAGGAAAACTGTAATGGGTTCAACCACCGGACTAAATGTCTCAAAATAGTCAATACCAGGACGTAGCATAAATCCTTTGGCAACAAGACGAGCCTTGTAACGCTTAATCTTTCCATCAGAATTACGCTTAATCATGAAAATCCACTTGCTACCGACAACGTTAAGAAAGGGATCATAAGGCACCAGGGACCACGTGCTATTGCAGATGAAATCATCAAATTCGTCAGACATAGCTTGACTCCAACGAGGACACTTAAGTGCATGTTTACTATAGTAGGCGCAATATCAGAGAGTCAAGAATCTAGTTGGGCAGTGAGGTTGAGGATGGTATGAGGTTTAAAATTTTTATGACGAGCACAAGTAACCATAGGATGTTGGGACAAGGAGAGAGGAGAATAGGATGAGAAGGATAAGGACGGGGAAGAGGTGGTGGGGGAAGAGGGAGATACAGGGGGATGAAGGAGTTAAAGAGGAGTTGCGGCTGGGGGTGGAATAGGGAAACCGAGGGTGGTGGAATGGGATGAGAAGGAGGATTAGGGATAGAGTCAAGGAAGATAATAGGTGAATAAGTAAGACCAGGAGAAAGATGATAAGCGAAAGGAAAAAAATCCTCAACAAACTTCACATCCCGAGAAACGTACATGTGATGTGTGTCAAGGTCATAGCACAGATAGCACTCCGAGTAAGAGAATAACCGAGAAAGACACATGGGATGAAATTGGATTCAAGCTTATGATTAGTGTAGGGTTTGAGCTAGGGATAACAAATACAGCCAAAGACACGAAGCTTAGAGTAATTGAGAGGAGTAAAGAGCAGTTTCCTGTCAGGGAGAGCATGTTGAGAGTCTTGGTGGACATATGATTGATGAGATAGACTGCAACATTGACAGTGTAAGACCAATAAACGAGTGGGATAGATGCATGTTGAAGCAGGTCCAGGGCTGTTTCGACAATATGCAGGTGACGTCTTTCAGAGATGCCATTATGCTGAGGGTTGTGATGGGGAGTGGTGTTGTGGGATATACCATAGATGGATAAAAAGGTTTGAAGAGCAATGAATTATGTTCCATTATCAGTGTATCACATTTTTATAGAGTTAGAAAAGAAGTTTTCTACATGAAGAACAAAATTTTCAAACACTGACAGGACCTCACTCTTACGGACTAAGGTGTCTAGCAAAATATATCGAGTAATGTGATCAACAAAGATAACATAGTACTTATAACAATCAACATAATAGATAGGGACAGTCCATACATCTGAATAAATAACTTCCAGATGACGGGTAGACCGTAAGGTAGATTCATAAAATGATATACGGTGACTTTTATTGCGTAAACAAGTGTCACGACGAGATGAAGTAACAGTAGACAAGTCTAAACATTTATTTTTGACCAAATGTTGAATAATTGGAAATGCTAGATGGCCACATCGATGATGCCAGGTCGATGCAAGGGCTTTGTGAAGAGAGTCAACTTTACCTTGCTCTGGTGCATGTTTTAACCCTCATTTACGACATTTTTGGCTCATTCTGGGTAGTTTTAGACCATTTATAGGGCAAAATGCATTGCACACTCACTTTGAGGCAAACCATCACAAAGATGGGAAACCTCAGCATTTTACGGTGTTTTACACCCTATTAGAGCAATATCTTTCTTGTAGAGTTATGCTCGGTATGTGTTTGGATGTTGTGATGCGGGATATAGGTGACTTGTGAGCCCGGAAGACAAGGCATGAGGCTTAGAGTGGCATAACCGAAGCCCGGCGATGGAAACGGATCAAATATAGTTGGTGTTTTCTCCTTACATTCACTTTATCTGCAATTTGAGAAATGTTGGAAGCATTTTCTGGACTTGTTATCTTCATAAAAGTTGTATATAATTGAATGATCTTTCCAACGCATTTTGAATAACTAAAATCAGAGCTCTACACTCAAAGATATTGCCAGATTACTAAAGGTGTATCAGTCCAGGACTTTTGGCGCGCGCCGAGGACTTTGGAGCGCGCCAAAGAAGAACAAAGACCACAGGAAGTCACAGAACAGCTTCACCGCACGCCGAGGACTTTGGAGCACGCCGAAACTGCTTTATCTGCACATTTTTGGGCTCTTTAAATGGATTTCTCACCCCCATTTCATATCCACTCATACCTAGACTCCGTTAAGTCGATTTTCTTCCCTCGTCTTTCTTAGATTAGCTCTTCTTTCACTCTTTCTCTTAGATTAAACACAATAGATTCCTATCTTTCTTGTTGGTGCATTGAATCTTTCTTCCCCAAGTGACAATTGGTTTGGATGAAGATTGATCAACTTCAAGTTTTCTGCATTTTGGTACTTAATTCAAGCTTCTTTTCAGTTTATGATTTTTAATTTCATCTTTGATTCTTGTTTCTTTCATTATAATGAGTAGCTAAATCCTTGTTGAAATAGTGTCCTAAACCCAATCGGGTTGGACCGGATCCGATCGGGTCGGATCATTTCTACTGTTTTTTTATTAATTGTTATATGATAACGTCCTTAGTATTAAACTGTGATAGAGAACCATGATAGGCGATTATGGTTGATGAGATCTCTAATCACTTTAATAAGTTTGATATTTAAATATCTCTTGGCTGATGTACTTAGGCTTGTAAACAAGCCGAACCCTACCGAACCCTGGTAGGGTTCAGCTCGGCTCGGTGTGTTCGAACCTTAGGCTCGGCTCGGCTCGAAATGGCCGAGCCTTGTATTTTCATTATTCGGCTCGGGTTCGGTATGGTATTTGGGGAAAAAATCTCGGCTCGATTCGGCTCGAACATGTCGAACCGTTCGAACATGTTCGGCTCGAACTGGATTTTAAAAAAAAATCAGAACATGTTCGGCTCGGTTATAGAAAACATGTTCGGCTCGAACTGTATATGAATTTATGATATCCGAGCCGAACATGTTCGGCTCGACCACCGAATATCTAATTTGTAAGGTTCGGCTCGAAGTTTGAACCCACGAAACGAGCCTGAATCGAGCTTTTTCGAGCCGATACTCCGGATCGAATCGAATAATTAGGTTCATTTACATCCCTAGATGTACTATTAAACAGGGCATTGATAGTATGAACATGCTAGCACGTATTAGATGTCTTCTGTCTTTAAGGGCAGGGATAGATCTCGTCTATCGAAGTGTAGAGACACTTGGACTGTATGTGGACGTGTATTAGAGAATGCGTACGTTGGACTGACCCACTTACATTAAGTGTCGCGCTATGTGGCAGTTGTGTAATTATCCTTAGGACCAGAGTCTATATGGCATCACGGTGTGGATTGTCATGCTTTGACACTATTGAGGTTTCCCCTAGCCATGGGGCGATCATGCGGTAGTGGTTGGGTATGATACTGAAGCATGCGAAGTATACATGTTAGTTCGTCCGGGAATCACGTATCCTATGATTGGGATTTACAATCCGAAATGGCCTTCTTATAAGGAAAGTCTAGCTCTCGTGAATCTTTGCAAAGTGGAAGTAAATGTGTTATTCTGAGAAAGCATGATATCCAGATTAAAAGATACGATCGTTAATGTATTGACACTCGAGATACGATCGTATGGATATTATTACAGCCATAGGATTGTAAGTTACACGGTAACTGTTTCACATGAAAGGTAGTAGTCATTGCATTTGACTCTTCCGGTGATTGGGGGTCACGATGCGTTGCTAGTCGCTATCCCATGATCGTTAGGCATGAAGGGCAATTTCGTAATTTACACTTTGTGTCTACGGCCAACATATTCGGAAGCCTATCGGGTCACACACATATGAACATCTAGCCGGAATAAAATGTGGTTATAGTTGATAACCAAATAAGGAAATAATTTATCTCGTACTATAAAAGTTATAGTGGTAAATTAATATGGTGGTATTTATTTATTATGAATAAATATAATACAAGATATTAATTATGTTAATTAATTAAATATACACATAATGTATGTGTAGGTCGAAATATATATATATATATATATATATATATATATATATATATATATATATATATATATATATATATATATGTATTTTGCAAATAAATTAATCATAGTATTATATTAATTAAAGAATATTCCGGATGCCAAATCTTTGGCAACAATGGCGCATATTTTGAGTGTATAAGATACATTTGAGTTGTGCAATTTAATTAATAAGATTACCATAATATTAATATTATATATTAATTGATTTTTGGAAAATAGATTTATGGTAATAAGATAAAGATATATTCAATATAAGATATAGTCAATATATATCTTGGAATATATTTAATATAAGATATTAAATATTAATGAGATAAATCAATCAATTATATTTTTCTTATTTTGTTAGGAAAATGTTTTCTTTCTCTCAATCTACTAGGAAGTTAATCCCAATCAGATTGGGAACAATAGGGGCGCATGTCACCTTATAAATATGGAGGCTTGGCTAGCTATTTTAAACAATACAATTCCAAGAGCTAATAGTTCTTGTGAAAAATAGAAAGCTTCCTAAAGAGAGATATATGAGAGAGAAAAAGTCGGTCTAGCAGCCGAGTTTTTCTGGTAGCAATCTATTATGGGATTCCGGCGAGGTGTTCGTGTGGATCACCGGTAGAGGCCGAACGCTTGGGCAGCTTCGTGCAGAAACTACAACCGTAGACAAAGCGTCGATCCAATTGGATCAACCAAGGTATTATTTTGTCTACTTCTTTTATGCATTTTGCTTAAACGAAGTCGATCTTGGGTAAAAGGAAATCAAAATTTTGAATTCCGCTGTGTTCCCGCGTAGATTTCCCAACAATCCTTACATAGCTAAATCATGTGAAGATTAAAGAAATCACCCTCTAATTGATGAAATTGAGAATGGGTAGCGCTTAATTGATGCTATATCGACGAATTCATGTCTTAAAACTTGTTCTTAATGCTTGAATTAGCTTGATCACCTTGTTCATTAACACACACATCACTTCTATAAATGTATGTTGCGAAGGGGTGTGAGAAAAGAGGTTTTAAGATCGTTTCTTATAATTGACTGAGTTGTTTAGATTCAATTAGGGAACGAGGTTTATTGGTTGAGTAATCGAGCGACTCTAGAGCGTTTATCTTGTTTCGGTCAGTTAAATCTTTAAAGGCGGACTGTTGAACCGGGCAAAGGGTATTAGGTTGTTGTATGCCGTCTAGTACTATCTTAGGGGTTTTCACCCACGTATGAGTCGATATAATCATAAGATAGGCTGGTTGGTCAAGCTCATTCCTGAGTAGTCGATTAGAGGGGCGGAAGTATTCAATTGGATCATGGTTTGGCTATGTCTCTCTCTCTCTCTCTCTCTTATTATTGTTAGTTTCATCACATCATTAGTGTAATTATAACGTGAGCCACATTTGTTTAACCTATACTAAGTACGATAACGACTTTGGTACTCGATTGATTCCTCGTGGGATACGACCTTGCTCACCTCTATAGTACTACACCTTTTACTCTCTAGGTCGACCTCTTCCCCTTTCTTCCCTAGATTCACTCTTACACCATATTTTCATAAATTAAGCACAATCTAGCTTATCTTCTAGCTCAACTATCTTTAATTTTGCATTTTGGACCTTCTTCCTCACCAATTGACATGGCTGTTGATGAAGCTTGATGTAAAACCAACTTTCTGTGATTTTGGTAATTGATAGCATTTCCTTTCTTGTTTTATGGCTTTAATTCTCGTTTTGGTTGTTATTTCTTGTTTTACTATGAGTAGCTACACATTTTATAGTCAAATCATGTGAAGATTGAAGAAATCACCCTCTAATTCATGAAATTGGGAATGTGTAGTGTTTAATTGATGTTGTATCAACGAATTCATGTCTTAAAACTTGTTCTTAATGCTTGAATTGACTGTACACCTAGTTCATGAACACACACACCACTTTTATAAATGTATGTTGTGATGGGGTGTGGGAAAAAGGGTTTTAAGATCATTTCTTATATTCAACTGAGTTGTTTATATTGATTAGAGAGTGAGGTTCTTTCAGTTGTGAAATCGAGCGACTCTAGCGTGTTAATCTTGTTTCGGTCAGTTAAATCCTTAAAGGCGGACTGTTGAACCGGGCAAAGGGTGTTTGATTGTTGCATGGCATCTTAAAGTAGCTTAGGAGTTCGCACCCATGAATGAGTCGATACGATCATTAGGTTGGTTGGTTGGTTGATGCCATTCCCGAGATAATCGATTAGAGGGGAGAAAGTATTCAGTTGGATCGTGGTTTGGCTATGTCTCTCTTTATATCTCTTGTTATCTTTGATTTACATATCGTTTTAGCATAATTGAACTTGAAACATCTTGGCTAACCTAAACTAAATCCGAAGACGACTTTGGTATTCGATAAATTCCTCGTGGGATACGACCTTACTCACCTCTATAGTGCTTCCGACCCGGTACTCTTCCGGTTAAGGTTGGTCGTCACTATTTTAGTCATCACTTTGCTAACTGAAGAGGTAAAGAGAGGTTTGTTGGACCAGTAATAAACATCATCTCTTGATTTACCCTGATGATGGCAAATTCTTGTCTTGAGATCCTTGATAAGAAAGCAATCAGATAGAAATTCAATGGCAACGGAATTATCAGAACAAAACTTAGAGACAGAAAGTAAATTATGGGAAAGGGTGGAACACATAACACATTTGATAAAGTAAATGACGAAGTAGAAGAAGAAGAAAGATGTGCAGAACCAATATGTGAAATGAGGAGAGATCTACCATCACCAATAATAATTTCATCAATACCAGTATACGGGGTAGGAAGAGAGAGCAGACTAAGGTCCTAAGTTATGTGATGAGAAGCCCCGCTATCAAGAATCCAGGTAGAAGAGGTGACATGAGAATAAGTAGCCTGGGGCATAGGACGAAGAGCTAGAAAACGAGGTGATCCAACTTTGATAGCCATGAAGATCACAATATTGATAAAATAGTTTTTTTTTTTTCTTTTGCTTTGTGTTCTTTTTTTTTTTTTGGATGACAGGACGAGCCCCTTTTTTCTTTCTTTTTTTTGGTTGATGGTAAAAAATAAAATTTAAAAAAAATAAAGCATGGGCGAGATATTGATAGCAAAAAGATAGAAGAGGGTTGCAATCAAAACGACTGGTAGGGATCTTCAAAAATCTAGGGTCTCGATGAATCAAAAAAATTGTTTGAAAAAAAATCGTCTAGAATTGAGTAAAGGACATGGAATCAAAGAGCAACAAACAGTGTGTTGGAGACGGGTGGGGAGAAAATTGATGAAAGAAGAACCGATGGGGAGGGCGTAGCAGTATTTACGTAAGGAAAAAGCTGAGGGAAAATAGAATGAATAAGAGGTAGGAGCCTGGTGTGATTCTGTTGGGTGGAGACCGACGGGAAGTTTCTTAGAGCAGAAGGTCGTGCTGAAGAATGAAGAAGAAGGTGAGGGCTGAAAAATGTTACGCGGGAACAAGAAAATGAAAAAAAGAAAGGGTTCGGGAGACTGGAGTCTCAAAGCTCTGAAACCCATAACAAGTATTTGGTGGAAAGTGTTTTCCATTGATGAATTGTGAGTATTGTACATATGTATATATACACTTCCAAAGATGCCCTAAATATCTGTGTAATTACAATTATAGACAGATACAATGATAATAATAAAATACAATAATATCCTAATACCCTCCCATATATCACTCAAAGAAACAGAAACATCATAGAAAACTTTAGAAGAGCAGCCAACGATTGCAACCTTATTGATCTGGGGTTTACAGGCCCCCTTTAACTTGGAAAGATAGTAGGCACACTAATCCAATATCTGCTAGGCTGGACAGAGCCCTTGCTAACCCTCATTGGATCACCATTTTTTCCTCATTATACAGTCTCTCATCTCTCTTCTTCTAGAAGTGACCATCTTCCCAACCTCATTTCTGACCAAGCCCCCCCCTCTACTGGCAATCCCAGGAAGCAAATTCCTTGTTTTGATGGCTTAAGGATTCTGACTGTGTCCAAATTATAGAACAAGTTTGGAAGGAGCAACAACATTCTAATGATCAAGACTGTACAGCTGATATTAGAAAAGTCAGGGACTCTCTCAGGGCCTGGAGCAGTGGTAAATATGGTAAAGTTGGGAGAATGATAGAAAAACTCAACAAATGCTTATCATTGCTCAAAATTCACCCATCCGTGATCACAATGAATAGAAAAAGCTCATGAATGAACTTGATTTGCTCATAAATATGCAAGAGGACTCCTATCACAAGATAAAAATACCTCATATTTCCATAAGAAAGCATCCACATGAAAAGAAAAGAACAAAATCTTAAGTCTCACTACAGACACATGGGAGATCTTAACTGAACATATGGACATGCTCAGACATGCCAAAACTTTTTATACTAATCTATTTACTTCGTGTGTAGGTATCTTTGACACTAATACCTTTGAGCAGTTACCTATCAGCCAATTATCTGCTTCTCAAAAGGCTGCCTTACTTCAACCCTACACAACTGAGGAAATAGTTAATGCCGTGAAGCTACTCCCTAGGAGGAAGAGCCCAAGTCCAGATGGGTTGCAAGCTATCTTCTTAAAAAAAACATTAGGATATCTACCAAAAGGAGCTGCTTCCCTTCTTTTTGGATGTTCTAAATAATGATTCTGACTTTGCAGCCATAAATGACACCCTTATCACTTTGATACCTAAGGCTCAGAATGCAGCAGAACTCAAGGACTTTAGGCTTATCTCTCTAAGCAATACGGTGTACAAGGTAATTTCAAAAACCCTTGCTAATAGGCTTAAAAGAACTTTGGACACAGTTATTAGTGAAGCTCAATCAGCATTTATGAAAAGAAAGCTTATAACAGACAATGCTATAACAGCCTTTGAGGCCTTCCACACTCACTCTGGAAATAGCAAGGTTTGCAGGGATCAAATGGCTATCAAGTTTGATATGGTTAATGCCTTTGATAGAATTGAGTGGGCTTACCTAGAGAGAATGCTAATTAAAATGGCTTATCCTACTTTTTTTTGGAACTTATAATGAAATGTGTGACTTCATGAAGCTTTCAGGTCATAGTTAATGGATCACAATTTGAGACCTTCTACCCTACTACAGGAATTAGACATGTGATCCCCTATCACCCTTCTTGTTCATCATCTACTCTAAAGGTTTATCTACACTCATTAATTATGCTATACTCTCTGGAAGTCTGGTTCCCTTTAGATTTGGGAGGAACGGTCCAAGTCTTTCTCACTTTTGTTTGCAGATGACAGTATTTTGTTTGCTCATGCTACATTGGATAATGCAGAGGAAATCAAGAGAATGCTCATGTGCTATGAAAGCCTGTCCGGCTAGAAAGTGAACTTAAGGAAATCAAACATCTATTTTAGTAAGCATCTAAACCAGAACTTGCAATCTCAGATCCTTAGCACTCTTACCATTGCATCAGGTTCCTCAAACGGCAAGTATCTGGGTATGCTCTTTTTGGTTGGGAGATCCATATATGAAATTTTAAGTTTATAAAAGACAGAATATGGAGGAAATTGAATGGTTGGAAAGCTATGTACCTTACTAGTGCAGGCAATGAGGTTCTTATCAAGGCAGTTATACATGCAATCCCCACTTATATAATGTAGTGTTTATTAATTCCAAAAAAAGATGTTAGATGAGATCTCAATAATGATATGGAATTTTTGGTGGAAGAACAATCCTGACAGTACCTCTATGCTAGGATTTCTTGGGATAAAATCTGCCAGCCTAAGAATCAAGGAGGATTGGGTTTTAAAGATATGCATCTCCTCAATAAGGCTCTTCTTGCTAAGCAGTCATGGTGGATATTGAAGAGACCTCACTCCTTGGTAGCTTCTATCCTTGATATAGTCGGATATACCAGATTTGCGGTAATAGTGATATATTGAGGATATAAGGCTGTTTAGGTGTGATTTCTCCGGAGAGAAGATGGTGGATATCAAGAACAAGGCAGTCGGACTAAAGCTTATGATAGAAAACACAAGTGAGTCAACAAATTGACAGAGCAGCTCTGTGTATATTAGTTCTTGGATTGTTTCTATTACATTGTGATCCCATATATATATAAGCAAACACTAAGTCGGTCGAGACTATTCATGACAAGACATTAAAAGGATATAATTAGAGATAATCATATAAATAAATACAAGTGGACCGGCCAGCTGTCTGGACGAGTAAGGCGGGTAGCGGACTCATATGTAGGTCAGACTCATATCTTCTTTGTCTTGATGTCAGCCTGATCATATGGGAGGTTTCACCATTTCCGAGATTTCGGAGTGGGGATGGGTCTGGCTTACGAACGGCTGACAGGATCCGGCTTACGAGATGCAGACAGGATCCGGCTTACGAGATGCGGATTAAGGGGATGGAGGCCCAAGATTGTTATTGGGCTATGAAATAGGTCCAATCAAGATGAGCAGGGCCCCAATCCCATTTGGGTATATGAGTCCTAAAGTTTAAATACTTCAAGAAGAATGACTTTAAGCAAGCCAAGATTGGCTCAAGACTCTCTTATGTCCGGAGAAGCATCAATTCTGGAAAGGCTATTCTTTTGCAAGGGATCAGATGGTCTGTGAAAGATGGTAGAAAGATTAAGATTTGGGAGCATGCCTGGATTCCTATGGAACCTAAATTCAGAATTAGCCCTAGACCAGAACCTTCAGATGTCCAATTTGTGAACCAGTTGATTGACAATTTTACTTGGGACAAAGCTAAACTAGATCACTGGTTTTTACCCTTTGAACTGGATGCAATCATCTTCATTCCTATCACTAGAACCCCTGCAAAAGATCACCAAATTTGGCATTACACTAAAACTGGCACCTATTCTGTCAAGTCTGGATATGCCCTTGCGCTTAAAATTCAGCAGAATGAAAAGAATATTGGGACATCTTCAAGCAGCATAATAAATCAAAAGGTTTGGAGTTACCTCTGGGAGATCAAAGTCCCTATAAAAATCAGGAACTTCCTTTAGAGGATTGCTACTGCTTCACTACCTATTGGTGATCTACTCAAAAGACGCCACGTGTCTCTGAAAATTTATGCTCTATGTTCTGAGGAGGTGGAGACTTGGAACCACTGTTTTTTTGAATGTCAATGGCTCTCTGATCTCTGGTCTCTTTTCCCCTCACAAAACCCCATCATTGAACTCAAACACTCAAATTTTTTGGATCTCTGTAACTTGCTGCGTAAATGGAATTGGAAGGATATGGATCTCTTCTGTACAATCTCATTGTTTATTTGGCTGGCAAGGAATCAAATGGTTTTTCATGGTGACCGTCCATCTGCTCACAGGATCTTTAATCAAGTTCCCTACTGGATGCATACCGACAATTTTCGGGCTTGGATGAGATGGTAGACCCTCCTCCTTTTCCAAACATCTGGATTCCTCCCAAAAATCAAAATCTCAAAGTGAATGTAGATGCAGGGGTCAAAGATGGTATTGGAATGGCAGGAATCGTAATTCGAAATCTCCTTGGTGAACTCCAATCAGCACTCTCTTTCAACCTTGGTCCTGTGCCCTCCATCGAGATTGCAGAAATGAATGCCATCTTACTTGGAGTACTTGAAGCATCACGAATTTGGAATGGTCAAATCACTATCGAACCGGATTCTCTTAGCATCATAACACAAATTAACGGGGATGAAGAAGATATCTCTGCGTGTGGTACGCTAGTCAATCGAATCAAGGCAGCAAACAGATTCTTTACTAGTTGTAGATTTTACCATATTCGGTGCAATTGTAATACAACAGCAGATGAGTTGGCAAAATTAGGGTTTTCCTTACTCGATGTATTAGCTGGTCGTTGAAATTGGGGTCTGCCCCACCTCCCCCCACTCTGTTCGCATTATTGGCTGATCTTCCTTTAAAAAAAAATCCACCCTATTAATTACCATATCTAATCTTCCAAACAAGGGTCAAGCAAAGATTGACCCCTTTCAATCTAAACACATCCTTAATTATTATAATGTCCTCCCGGCCACACTCTACCCCAACACCCTCTGGATTTTCTCTATCAACCTCCCAACCTCTTCCCTATACAACTTACACACCATCTCGCTCTATAAAGCACTCTCTTCTGTAATGACGAAGCTAGAAATTCATCTTTTGATGGGCTAGTGGGCTACTACGCATTATCGGGTGTCTGAATTAAGATGATTGGCCGTGTTAGAATGAATTATTTATAATGCCTCCCACACCCTAGCACAACTCCCTCTTGGATTTTCTCTATCAATCCCTTGTTAAGATTAAGCGCTTAACGTTGTACTAAAACCAATTGGTGGTAGTAAAGATGCTGCTATATTTCTTTATGGATTCAAGAGTGTGAGAATCTCTCTCAACACCCCCCCCCCCCCAAGTGTGGGCAATGTGTAGCACCTTAAATGATAAGGAAATAAAGTAGCACATTTATTAACACCAATTGGTTTTAGTATAATGGTAAGCGCTTGATCTTTAACATGGTATCGGAGCCAGAGGTCGAAGGATCGAACCCTGGTTGGAACAATATTTTAAAAAAAATATTGTGCAAGTGTTGGGATAGATTGCCCACACTTGAGGGTGGTATTGGGAGATTGCCCATACTCTTGAAAAAAAATTGTGCAAGTGTTGGACAGATTGCCAACACTTGAGGGGGGTGTTGGGACAAATTGCCAACATTCTTAAATGATAAGGAATTAAAGTAGCACTTTTATTAACACCAATTGGTTTTAGTACAACGGTAAGCGCTTGATCTTAACACCCCCTCTTCCCCATACAACTTACATACCGGCTCCCTCTATAAAGCACTCTTTATGTAATGACGGAGCCAGAAAGCCAAAAAATCATCTTTTGGTGGGCTAGTGGACTATCTATGTATGATCAGGTGGGCTGATTTAAAAAAATTGACGGTGTTAGAATAAATTATTTAGATTTTTCTGATTTACAGAAAATAACAACAGGATGAGTTTAGTCACCTAAGCCCTTCACTTTCTACATCCTTGCTCTTCTGTACAAAACCCGCTCCCCCTCCGTTTGCCAAGTAACCCCAAATTGTGTAGGAAAAAACTCCAGAAAATCTTATTTTTGGGATGAAGGCTGTTAAAACTAACACGGTCCTAGAATAATAATTATAAAACACACACAAACAAGGGTGTGTATTAACTTATTGGGGAGCTGACCTATGAAAATTGACAAGAGAAGAAACGAGGAAATGTAGTAGCTAGTCTTTGTTGATGTTGAACTTATGCCATTTTTTATATTTTCAACTTTTGCAATGCACATCTACATTATATTGAGATGGAGAAAAAAAGTATATTCTTTATGACAATAAAATCTTCATGAAAAAGTTTTCATGTTAGATTGATTGACAAATGTGTCAATATTTTACAAATATAGTATTGTAATTGGATATTTGTCACAATTAAGGTGGAAATAAGTGTTTTCTGATTTTTACAACTTATATATTATGTTATGTTTCCTTGAAAAAACATATATTATGTTATTTTTTTAAACAACTATAAGAGGTTTTATCAAGAGATATAGAAATCTAAGCATTTTTAAACAACAATAAGAGCTTTTATCATGAGATATAGAAATCTAGCAAGATGCTAGCAAAATGAACTTGATTTCAATTAATGACACTAGCAATGTATATGGCTCACTGGACCTAAGCCCACTCGGGTTTCTTCACTTTCTTGTTAGGTACAATAAAAATCCTATATAACACAGTGTAGTCAGTAAGTCGTCTTAAATGACGCGCCCCAGTTCCTAGCAAACAAGTGAACCTAATGAACAAATATAAAGGGGATTTCATTCAATGTATGGAAAACAAATCATTTCTTAGGTGTAAAACGAGAATTTATTAATAATAATTCGCGTTATATACTTATAAGGATTACATGATAGGGGAGGATGATCCTCATTCCACAGTTCCTTCTAGTTGGAAACCATGTTTAGCTAACAAACGAGAATGAATATTTCCTTGCATTTTGATAAAAGAAAAATAACCAGACCCAAAATGCATGAAGTAGTCTTCGATAGTCTTCCAGAATGCATCCGACAGGGGGACCAATCCCTCATTCCAGGCTTGAAGGTTTTAATAAATCGTAGGAGATACACCTTCAAAAAAAAACGCGAAAAATCCCCACACAAGAGCATAATACATAGCACGGTAAATGGAAAATGCTTCTCAAGACATCACATCAAAACCACCTTCTGGTTTTTTGGAGTAACTAGTAAGACTAACTCCTTGATTGTTGCGGATCTGTCCACCATCTGCAATTGGGTCATCACCAAACGCCGCATCTACATTGAATTTAACAATCCAACATTTAGTGGTTTCCTCACATACATAATGGCCAACAAATCCAAACTTTAAGGGTTTTCTCTTTTCTTGATCTCTTCTGGTTGTTGATGAAAATGGGTGATGAGATAAATCTAGTGCGCATAGTTTGCCACATTTGGAATATCCGGAAAGCCCCATGTGCTACTATTTATGATGGTACATATGTTAAAAATCATTGTCTTTTAAGGCCATTGTATCAAAACGGGGATCGTCCGCATGATTATTTTGTTTTCGTGGAGGCATACATTGATGCCGATCAAGGACGTAAGTGGGCGCAAACCACCAGATTTTTATTTTAGTTACATTAAAAATCATATATAATCCAATCGAACACAGTTAGTTGTCTTAATCTAGCCGACCCGGTCTTATTAATATAATCCACTAGCCCACCTAAACAATATTTCTTGGTTCCGTCCCTGATTTGGATGATGCACTCTTTGGTTATAAAAGACACTCAATGTAGACATGCAATTCAATTTGCAAACCATCACCGGTTCTTATCTGAGTGAATCAAACACATTCATTATCTCCTGAAAAGGATTTTCTGTTAAGATTAAAGGATGATGGAGTGGTTGGTTTGCTCTTTGAGGCATTTCATCGAGCACTTATGATAGAGTTAGTTGGAGTTAGTTAGTTCAATTTGTAACTGTAAATTCAGCTCATCCTTGCTGTATAAATAGCAATTGGATGTGCAGAATAACAGCTAGAAGTTCCAATTACGTTTTTCTATTGTCAATTTGTGTAAAACATCAAAGCTACGATGTCCCGCTTTTTATGATTTGAATTTCGGTGATCTTCATCTTCTTCCCCAAGAAGAAGTTACAGTCAATGTTCTTGATTATTTCTTCGTTTTCTGTTTATCTTGATTGAATTTTAACATGGTATCGGAGAAGAATTCTGCGTTTGCACTCTGAGTTTCATTTCATTCTTGATTCCAGGTTCATCAATTTCATTTAAGTTATAATCTCTAGTCATCAATGGCTGAACCGGTGGTACAACCAGCCGCAAATTTGCACAACCACAGAGAATAATCCGAGTCTTATTCTGGTAAAACCTTTATTAAAAGGTGCTGATAATTTTCTACATTGGAAAAGGGATATTTCTAAGTCACTTTCTTCTCGGGGTAAATTGGCATTTTTTGATGGTTCTTCCACAATGCCAGAAACCACTGATAGAGCATATCAAGATTGGTTGCAAACCAATGATTTAGTCGTTTCTTGGCTGATTAATTCTATGGTACCTACCATTGTAGAAAGTGTGATGTTCTTTGACACTGCACAAGAGATTTGGCTTGATCTACAGGACATGTTTAGTAGAAAAACTGCCTATAATCTGTCAAATATTGAGAAAGAAATAGAGAAAGTGAAGCAAGGAAATTTATCTGCAACAGATTACTTCACCAAACTGAAAGCATTATGGGATCAATATCTGCTATTGAAGCAATTCTTCCTTGCACTTGTGCAGCCTTTCCCATCATTAGGGAATATTATGCAAATGCATATGCTACCAGGTTTCTAAAAGGTCTTAATGGAAATTTCAATAATGTGAAGTCTTAAGTCTTGATGACCTTACCACTTCCTAATGTAAAGACAAACTTTTTTTACGGCCTTAAACCATGAACAACAACTTTGCTGATCGACGCTCGTTGCCAAACCAATGATAAATATCGTTAAGGCATGCATGAGGCGAGCTGAATTGCAACCCGGCTCAGTCCGGCTTATTAAGGTGCGAACTGATTGGGCCGAATACCCTATTCGTTATTGGGCCTACATATAGGCCCAATGTAAATCCACATGCTCTTTTTCAAGCTTGACGTATCAACTTCTAACTTATTCAACAATTTTTATATGATGTGTGGTTTTATTTATTTGTTCTAATATATTTCACTTCATTCAAATTTTGTTCTAAAATTTCTTGGCGTAATTCTATATAATTAATTTGAGGATCAAACGGGTTCTGAAGATGGGATGGATATGGAGTAAACATGAAAGGAGGGGCAAGGCTCGGTATGACCTCATCATAACCTCGATCAAGTTCTTTATTTTCATCCTAAGTACTCGTCCTCATCTCCAAGCTTGGTCAAGACAGTTAATTGCCACACTTTTTTTTATTTTTTTAATATATTTTTAAAACCAAAAAAGTATTTTGATTTATTAAACATATATTAATCTTGCGAAGCTAGAGGATAGACAGTACAAAAGCATCCAAGTTCAGGAGGAAAACAACACCATGGTAGAACAACATCACCAAACCATTAATTGTCGAACCAAAAAGTTTAAATGGACCGAACCATACAACTCCACGACTAAAACCATCGCAAAAACACCAAGAAATTAAAAGAGCCACGCAAAGAAACACCACGCGGGAGAACAAATTTTGTAACACCCAAAAGCTTCAGCACGATACAAAATCTCTATACACGATAAAAGGCATCAAAACCTGCAGTACATGTTAATACAATTTTTAGAAATTAGCTAGTCAGATGAATAATATATATTTGTTAGGATAAATTCATTGAAATTCAATTGATGATAAAATTGTTTACTATAGTACTAGGAAATGTACGTAGCTGAATTGCTATATTTTTCTATCAAAACTTCTATGCATGTTACAATTCACCATCATTAAAAAAAACAAATTCAAAAGGGGAGGAGGGTATAGTATTTCAATATTTCACATGCTAGAGCCACAATCTAAATTTGCAAGATTATGGCAAAATTTTAAATTTCAGAATCCTAATTAATCCTATATATATATCCTGTCTTTCTTTCTTTCTTTTTGTATGTAATCTTCCAGTGTTCTGGAAAAAAACCCTATCTTTATTTTGTATGTAATCCTCCGGTGACCCGGAAAAAAACTACTATATTTTTCTTTGTAACTCCCATTGAGGTTGACTTGTACTCGGAGATTTCGGATTTGGCACACATCCTAAGCGCAAAGAAGTGTCGAGATCTTCTCGGTAGTAGTGTCCCGAATTATTCTGCACTTCTTTTCCCTACACACACACACACACACACACACACAAAAAAACAATAAATCATTTTTCTTGCATCTGTGACAAACTTATTTGGATCTTGATTTTTAGCATAACTGTTACCTTCCAATTTGATTTTTGAATCTGCTCAACTAGTAGCTGCTCCTGTGATATAACTAAATATTCAGGATATATAATCATAATACCAATAATATATATATATATATATATATATATATATATATATATATATATATATATATATATATATATAACACAGCTTGTGTCCTTTGTAAATTACCTTTCTCTCCTTTACAGCTAGTAAACTATCCTTTAGTTGATGTTCTAGCAGTTCCAAATCTTGGAGGGTCATGTCTCTTTGCAGGGCCAAATTCTGGGGTCTTAGGCCACTACGCAAGGTCGTTTCGGTAGGCGAAAGTCTTCTTTCGGGTTGCTCGTGCCTATACATTCGAAGAATTAAAATCAAATATACCAAAATCAATAAATGTTATAAACGTTATAACACGCGAAATCGAAAATATATAAAAATAATTAAAACAATTACTTAACCCTTACCTCTCTACCAATTGTTGCTGTACATGTCCAGTTTCTGATTCCATTTCACTTACTTGAGGGTCCATGTCCTTATTTATGAGACAAAATACAAACTATTTAGCATTCAATTACCCTATTTAATTATATAGGAAAAAGAATAAATTAAAAACACAATTTTTTTTTTTTCACAGAACAAATTAAAAACAAAAATAAATAGTAAGGTGGAACAATTTTTACCTGCTCTCCATTGTTTGTAGGGTTATTTTGCACTGCATTGTTTCTAGGGTTATTTCTATAGTTGGTGTACCTTGCAATAAGCTGGTCCAAGTCCATGCTTCATAAGAGGAAGGAAAAAAAAAAATACATAAACAAACACTTAAATAGTTAGCAAAGAGGGCTAAAGGGGTGTGAAATAATTATAAGAAAAATAGAAAAGGTTAGTCAAACTTACGAGCCGAGCCAAGTTATATCGAATACTTAACGAATCAAGTTTGATATTGCCTTTTTATAGCTAAATAAAGCTCAATCTGAGTTTCGAGCTCAGGTTATTTAATCGAGGGAGATCGAGCCTTATAGAGTATTGATCGTCTCGTCTCGATTAAACTCTACTCTATCATTATTTTAGAACCATAAAATACGGAAAAATGTTAATTAAATTGATGATAGCCACTGACCACATGATTAAATAATCAGATTTAAATAAAAATTATGGATACTCATTATTAACCAGATTAAAACTAATTGCAAAAAAAAAAACAGATTAAAACTTTTCTATCTAATAGTATATTACAAAAATTCAAAATATTTTGCAGTTTGTCACTTTATCGTTTTCTTTCCAAGTAAAACATGAATAAAGGAAACCACATAACTTGGAAACTCTTTGTTTTCACCAAGCATGACATTTATATCAAATTGATTATTTTATAATACCATAATATAAAGAAATCATGATGTGGATTTTAATTCACATAGATTCACTGTTTATGTTCAAAATTATTATATCTTTTCTTATTCTGGGGTTTCATAAAGGTAATAATAATAATAATAATAATAATGGTATAATTTTATGGCTTTTAATCAAATAAAGATACAATTCTCTACTGATTTATATTGTGTAATATAAAGATTCTATGCTAAAATGGTTTTTCATGATCTACATACACTTTCCTTAATTCATCATCTTTCTAATTTATACATTAATACATATAAACAGATTAAAGAAAATTTTCATGAATCCAAAGAATGCAATTTGCAAAGTACTTCAATTTTACTGGAAAATAAAATATAGCTGATAAATCCGCTGATAAAGTTCACAAAAAATTCATATAGATTACTGTAATAGTTATTCTTCAAGAATCAAAAGAACGCAAGTAATTAGCACAGAACTTCAATTTTGCTGGAAAACAGAAAAAAGAAAGGACTAAATTAAAGAACACCATTATATACTCGAACGATTCAATTTTTTGAGAAAAAATTCAAGTAGATTATTAGTTATTCAGTTTAAATCTTTTCACCATTCAAAAAAAAAAAGTTTAAATCTTTTCACCTTTCAAAAAAAAAAAAGTTTAAATCTTTTCAATAATTCGATTAATCATCGGTAAAATTCCGATTCAAAAATCGAATCAGAAATTTGAACAGAAAAAAAAGAGTACCTGGGATTTTCATCTGGATTTGGATGTACGTAGAGTTTTCCGGTACTGGAGAATACAATGACGCCGATTTGAGCATCGCACAAAATCGAGAGCTGCTCCGCCTTCCGGAAAAGTCCTCCACGGCGTTTCGCGAACGTCACTTGCCTCCGATTGGTATTCTCGATCTTCTTTATCTCAATTTTCACTCGTCCTCTTGGCGGCATTTTTTTTTCCTTTCTTTTTTTTTTTTGCGCCTTTTTATTTTCCAATTTGGGATGGGACTTTTGAATTTGTAAATTTTGACCTAAAAAGTCCTATTTATAGGTAATTAAGTCGGCGATTATTTCTTGTAGGATAAGTTGAAATTAATCTTCTTTTTTAGAAAAAGGCAAAATGAGGGAAACTTTAGCTTAATTTAGAAGGAAATAATTTTTTTTCTTTTTTTGAGTGTAGAAGGAAATAAATAAATTTTGAAATTATCAAATTTGTTTTATGGAAAACTATTATGAGCTGTACTACACTGTACGGGTTTTTTTTTTAATTTTTAAATTTAGATTTCTTTGATTTTTTTAGGAAGATTACAAAAATTATGTCCTTATATAATCGGAAAATTACCATTTTGTTACCATTAACCATTTAAGAAATACTTTAAAAAAAGATGCAAAGATGTTATCATATTATATCATTTTTTTCTTTCAAAGTTATAAGATGATTGATATTATTCAATGTTTTTAGAAGAACTTTATGACTTTTGTAAGCGGCATTTTCTATTATATTTTTTTAGGTAAATTTGCCACTCTATTTAATTTACTTATTTTTGAACTTCTTTTAAGTCGGTATTAATTTTTTTTATATGTCGTAATAAATGTTAGCCCTAAAAAAAAAGTTGTAATTGATTTTTTTAGAAAAGGCAAATGACGGAAATTTGAGCTTTATTTAGAAGGAAACAACAAATTTCTTATTTTTCCCTAAAAAAAAAAACAATTTCTTTTCTCAAATAATGAACCAGGATAAAATTTTCCATGAACCATAATAATGAGATGTACTACACTGTACCGATCTTTGCTTTTTTTTTTTTTTGGGGGAAGGGGCCATAAGGACAAAAAATTTGATAAATGGTCATAGCGACAAAAGAACATTTTCATGATTATAAGCGACAAAAATCACAAATGTTACTTTAAAAATGTTACTTCACGTGTGTTAACGTTACTTTGTATTTCACAATCGTTACTTCATATTTACTTTATTTCACATATGTTACTTCATATACGTTACAACGTTATTTTTTGTCCTTATTAAATTACAATGTCCTTCATTCCCCTTTTTTTGATAATTTTGTCCTTCTGGACAAAAAACTTTTTTTTTTTTGGAATAAATCTTTGCCTTTTTTAAAAATAAAAAATTACCATTTTTATTTGTAAGGAAATTTACCTACTTAAGAAACAGTTTTAATAAATTACAAAAATGATAAGATGTTTAATGTTATTATCTACACACGAAAAAAAAAAAACGTTTTATCATTTTTTTCTTTCATCTTATAAGATGATTTATCTTCTTCAATTACTTTCTAGAAGAATACTTTTTTAGGGTTTCCATTCATTTATTTGGAAAAAAAACGATTTTTTTGTGTGGGAGAACTGTCAATTTTTTTTAAATGCCCTTTTATAAGGGGAAATTAAAAAAATAAAATAAAATATGCCTAAGTCCAGCACATAAGTCATGCAAGAAAAGATCCAGATCTTTGGATTGGAATTTACATTCTTATTCAAGGATAGGTTGCTTTGTCACAATGGGCCTATTCCATGAGCCCACTACTTCCTGCCCAACTTGTGGCCCGCATAATTTTACCGTTATCGACCCTACACATTGACTTTGATATCGAAGATAAGAGAAAAAAAGACGAAATCTTAACATTTTTCTCGACTTACGTAACAAGGCTTTATGTAAGAGATTGAAAAAAAAGAGAAAATAAACTTCACTGTTGTGGTGAAGACACCTTGTAGTCAGCAAAGATAACCGATGGCTGACGCTGATTTACCTTGGAGAGCACTCCGCTAACACCATCATTCACCAAAACCTTAAACCGAGATCAATATTTCACAAAAGGTCTGAAGATTGAAATAATGTTTCTTCCACAACATCATCAAACTCGACTCCTTGATAATAGGGTCTCTCAATCGAACCAAGTCCCTTGGGACTCAGCCCGGAAGAAAGTTACAAGACAGTTGCGATGTTCTCAAAGTAGCCGGTGGGAGTAATCATTATGCAAGAGTCTAGGAGTTTGGCGAAAGCATGAGGTGGTCATTCATTAACTCATATTTTACCACTTAAAATTTCTTGAGACAATTTAGATGCACTTATTAGTAGATTAAGCGAGTGTCTGAAGTGGGTACCAATTACACCATACTGTACTTAGCAACCTCTTAATTCGTTCCGATCAAGTGATAAGTGGTGCTACGTAAATTATGGACAATTATGGCTAGTTTGAATGAAAGTAATGAAATGAGTTTGTTCCATTAAATTGTTTGAGTAACGTTGTAATGTAATATGATGTACTACATCCGTCTCAAAATAAGTGTCATCTTTTTAGTTTTCACACATATTAAAAACGTAATTAATGTGTTGTGTTTTATACTACATTGACATATTTACCCCTCATAAATAATAAATGTTTGTTTTGGATATGAATGAGTGCCATAAATAAATGTTGGACTAAGGTTATCTTTGAAAAATAAGCATTAAATGATGTATTGGTAATATAAAGTGACACTTTTTATAGGACAATTGTTTTCTAAAATGTGAACACTTATTTTGGGACTGAGGTAGTACTGAAATTGCACTACAATATAATAAAAGTGTTCATTTTTATTACCTATTAATAAATGATGGAATGTGATGTAATGAATGTTAACAAAATCCGTTGATGCTACCAACAACGCCACAACTCCACCATGCGTCCCACATACATATCACATCCTTACTTTACTTCACCTCACCCTACCATCAGTTCACTCTCCGCAACCACTCCCCCCCCTCCACCCCTCCCCCCTCCTTGGCTTAGGATCTTATGTCAAGGCAAGCTGTCTAATTATTCTTTCCAACAAAAAACGCAGTCGTTTTACTCTATTACTGATAATAATTTTCTTTCCTTCAATTGCACACACGTGAGTGTCCTTTCCTCTCCCTTGGTATATTTCCTTCTCCCTCTCCTGTTTTCGTATGCAAAACTCAATGGGAGGATTGAGCAAATATAAACAATAATTCAAAAATGCACTTATTATTATTATTATTATTATTGTTATTATTATTATTATTATTATTATCGTTTTTGAGGTGCTCATCAATATTCTGGCTATGCAGAATAAATTAAAATTAAAATAAAAAATTAAAAAATATAAATTTAACTATCATCCTTCTTCATCAAAAACACTGAACATACTGCAAATTCGTTAACAACCCAGATCAAAAAATGATAGAGTTTGTCATAAAAACTTCAAACCTAAGGTCAGTTCATCGTAATGGGTTATGAAAATTGATCTCATCCTTTTCCTTCAATTACAACAACATAAAAAAATAATGAGGCCTACAAAGTTGAAGGATTGAGAAGGAAAAAGGTTTTGTAAGACAATTAATTTGGGAATGGGAGGGCCAGGTGAGCAAGGATCCACTCAAACGAGAGGGTCAAGTGTCATTGTTTTTCGATAATTTTAGTTATTATGACGGATCGATCAAAAAGTGATGGTGATTGTAAGTAAAGATAAAGAATCAACAAGTAAACAAATACATAAACAAGAAGAACACAAATTTAACGTGGTTTCCGCAATGCGCTGACTACTCAACGGACAAACGAGGATTATTTTATTATCACGAGAAAGTTACAAATTACAATTAATGCATATGGTATTTATAGCCTTCGGAATTAAACTCTAACCGACTAAACAGCCAAACCAGATAATGACTGAAATACCCCAGAAGTAACATTATCCAAACCGAAAAACCATGCAGACGTGTTCCCCAAGTATCATTGAGAACCAACTCAGCAGAGCCATGCTTCAGCTGATGATCAGTCTGCTGACTCCATTCAGCAGAACACCAGACTCAGCAGATGCTTCATGCACATCGCTAACATACGATTTCCACAAAGATTCACAGATAGATTCGTGCCGACCAACCTCAGCAACATAGTTTAAGTCACTCCATTACATTAGCGAAACAACGTAGTTTTGAAAAAACAAATCTATGGTTAGATCTACGGTGAGATCAATGATACTTGAGAGAATACTTGACCCTTTCGTTTGAGAGGATCCTTGTTCGGGCTGGGGTGGGTGGTCGAAGAGACATGAAATAGACGTTAAAAAAATTTAAAAAAAAAAAAATTAACCTTCATAAGAAATTAGGGAAAATGGTGTCGGTTTTCTTTAGACAAGAAACTTTGACAGGCTAATTTGACATAGGATCTCATCCCCCTCACTCTTACCACAGAGGAGGTCGCACTTTAGAGGTATATGGGGTAGCATGACTCGTTAAAAGAAATATTATAGTAAGAATTTTTTTGACACGGTGCATACGAATATATAAAATTGACCCGCTTATTTATATACTATGTTGCACGGATACGGATACGGGGACACGGATACGCGGACACGGGACACGTGGATACGGAATTTTCAAAAAATATAAGATACGGATACGGGGTTAAAATGTAAATATTAAAAATATAAAGACGAAAATGTAAATATTAAAAATATAAGGACCAAAATGTAAATATTAAAAATATAAGGACTAATAATGTAAATATTAAAATATAAGGACTAACAATATAAATAACAAACTATAAGCACAAAGAAAATGCCTTATGCATTATAATAGTTCCACAATAATGTTCCAAAATACAAATAATGATAATACTTTATCATACTTGAAAGTTCAAAATAGTTCCACTTGAAAGTTTAAACTTTAAACTCATTTTAGGAAATACATAAAATACATAAAAGTTTTGGTAATGAGACAGCAGCTGCGCTGTGTTACCTTCAGCTTTAAAAAAAATAAAATCGTTTAATAATTTTTTTGGAAAAAACGTATCCGCCAAACAGATACGTATCCCAGCCGTATCCCAGCCGTGTCCAACTTTTCAGAAATTCCGATTCGGCTCCGATACCGTATCTGGAGCCGTATCCAGCGTATCGGTGACGTATCCATATCCTATGCGTGTCGGACACGGATACAGCCCCAAAATTGGCGTATCGGTGCATCATAGTTTATATATTAATCATTAATGACCTATATTGAGTTATAATACATCAGACTAAATTTAACAGGTACAAATATGACAATTTTTTTACATGCAATCCAAAATTCATGCTGCTGTCCTTACCTAACGGTCTACCACCCAACCATCATTAAACGTGATGCATTGGCTAGTTTTTTTTTTTTTTTTTGAAAGGTAGCATTCAAAAGTAACCATAGGCGGATCCATCTTAGAGTAAAAATAAAAAAAACTCTATATCTTATTTATAAAAAAATATTTAGATATTGTACGTTAGAAAAATATTTACGTTGAAAAGATTTACGGATTCAGGTGATCAAAATTTCTGGATAAAGTAACTAACTAATAAAACGACAAATGATAACACAACAAAACTTAAAACAGATGTAAACGGTTGCCACAATATCACACATTGGAGTTTAAAGAATAATGATACGGACACAACATGTGAGACATAACAAGTAACACAAATATCATATACACCCATGATCCTGATGTATGATATAGTGATTATGATGTAGACCATCATTATCAAAAACATAAATGATGGTTGTGTCTCACAAGATGAGCCCGTATCATTACTCGAGTTTAAAAACTAAGCGTTCCATTGCCGGAGATTCCACGAAAGTTTTTTTTTATTTTTGCTTAATTTAGTGCAATAGATGTGATGTGAATGATAGAAACTACAAGAAGAGTCAACATTTGATGAATCCAATGCATAGTCATCATCGATAGGGATGTGCATCCATATCGACCCCATTGGAATTTAAAAAAAAAAAAAAAAAATTTAGTATTAAAACTATGTAGTATTGGTAAAAATTTTTGTAGATAAAAAATGTCATTTGAAATTTTTTTTGGATAAAATCAACGAAAGAATTTATTTCTATTGTGCATTCATTATCCATATCGGTAATTTTTGGATAATGTCTCAACGAAAGATTTCTAACTAGTGTCTTCGGTGGAGCCAAGACTTGTGAAGATATCGGGAGTATACATTTTCTTTATACGATGAAACTTTATAGTCCAGATGTCTTTACATATAGACACGTTATTTAAAAATTACACTGTTATCATATGTGAAAACATGATCGTTTCTGATATTTAGTGGTCCGAGGCCAGATTAAAACAAGAGGCCTATTTTTATTAACAAAACAATAGCCATATATAAATTAAATGAATCAAATTGTGTATAAGAAAAGATTAATTAAGGCGTAATTATAATAATTGTATCTTGTCTAGAAGTAATAGCACCGATCGAGACACTCGATCTTCGCACAGCGGATAACTTATGCGATATACGATATGAGATATAACTAATTAATCCTACGAGAAGGTTGAATATTTACCTTATCGGAGAGAAAGAGTAAATCGACCAAGGGAGAAGCCGTGATCTTCCGGATTGTATCTCCGACGACGGCGGTGGACGTCGATCCTCGCCATAGAACCTCCTCGAATATTCACAAGAAAAATCCTAGATTTTTCTCCTCTTAATGACTAACGCAAGAAACTAATTTTTCTTCCATATAATTTGTAAAGTGTCGCATTAATGTAGTGTATATTGTGTTGGGAGGAACTCTCTTTATATAGGAAAATAATTAGTCAAGAGAGTTATCATTTTCACACCACAAAAACCTATTCCCATAAAAAAAAAAAGATATTTTTGCTACAAAATAAGAGATTATTCCTAAAAAATCAATCTCTTAATTTTCCATTAATTATCCAACAATTAATTAATTAATTAATTAATTACACATGTGACATAATCTATAAAAATTTCTTTTCCTAATTTATCACAATAATAGGCGCCACTTGTCATTAATTTTTAATAGATAAAAATTCTTTTCTATTTTACATATTATTTACTAAATAAATAATATTGCATATTCATTAAATAGACCAACTATTTAATTTATTCTCGTGTTTTCATAAAACTATAAACACTCGCGTGTTAGGAGCCAACCCGGGGACTATGGACCTATAACCAGTAGCTACAATAAATTAAATAAAATATTCATCAAACAGAATATTTCTACTCAACTTATTAATTCCGGAATTACGCCACCATAAATCCGAAACTGAACTCTATCGATTATAGATATAACTTATTCTCAAAACGTCGAGTCGAGTCGATAAGTGTCCATTGATAGAATCATTACATATAAACTAACCCTCCATAGACTATCCGTACTGAAGTAGGATTATTTCCGTAAACCTTCTTCACTACATATTATCCTTATTTACCATTAACCCACTAGTGATCAATTAGTTCATAACCAATACGAACTCCCGGGATCGATCAGTTTCTAGGATCAACAAATAAGGGGATTGTCTTTCTACTCCCGCGGGGAAGGAATGGATTTCATATCGTGAGACACACACTTCTCACTCATTCCAGAATAGTGCCAACGTGAAAATGATTCGGACTGCGCCTCTTAACGATCCTTAACGAACACATCAAACCCTATCCTGAAACAAGTAGGAGTTTGTAATCACTTCAGGATTAAGGTTAATCCATATATGATCATCTTGTGATTTAATAAGATTTCTCAATCACGGAATTATATGAGAAACTCAGATTAAATCGGTTCTGTCCTATATGACTCTCACCATATATAAATGCCCCACTTAGACAACCAATGTCGACGGTCCAGATAAAACGGTCACACCATAAAGTTTTCTGAGCGCATTAATGGTGGTTTAATCAATAGGCCACATACTTTGATTAACTTAACAACGGACTAACATTTCAAGTGTATCAACATAAACTTAATCCTCATTTGTCACACACACTATGGCTATATATGATACGACTTGGGTTTTCAGTAGTGTATTACTTACAAGCACGAAGCAAGTAATAAGATGAGAATAAATCTGTCATTTATTAATTCTAAAAACAATTACATAAATTGTCTTTCGGGCGCTACTTCCAACATATCTAACAAAACATACTACAAATGTCAAAACAACAAAATTAGAGTTCGATTTAAAAAAAAAATCGTACCCGAACATAAAGCCGTGAGCAACAGACGAAGGAGAGATGAATTAAATTGTGGATATTTTTTTTTAAGGTAGCAAATTAGCAAGAAAAAAAATTATGAAGAAGGAAGAAGTGGAAACTGGAAGTGGAACGCAGGAAATAGATTGAAGAAACGTGTTTTTTTTTTAAGTAAGAGATTGAGGAAAAAAGAATTCTTTTTTTTTTTTTTTGTTAGTCACAAGGCTATTTTTCTTTTTGTCTTTTAAAGGGGTAAAAAAAAAAAAATTAAACGTACGCAGATAAACGTGAAATCTTTGAGGCTATATATATTAAAAATTTATATATGAAAATTTCACTGAACCTGCATCAACATAGAAAAGCAAACACTCCTTCACCACTACACCAGCATACATTAATGGTGGAAGCACAATCTTTTCATCTTTCTCATATAAACCAGTACAATTATAAAATATGTAACTATGGGCCCTTTCTATTATTGGCCCGAGTCGGTCGTCCATCCCGTCTGGGCCTAGGTGTAATATCCCGATTTTTGAAAAAAGGCAATTCGGTCTTTTAGCAAAAATCGAATATTATGTTATTTAATTAGAAGATTTAAGAAAAAAAAAAGGATAAACAAGGATTTTTTTTTTAAGGAAAATAATTAGATAATTGGGATTATAAAAGGAAAACTAATCATAATTTTAACCTAGTTGTTTTTGACAAAAAAAAGAGAGAGGCGCAGGAAGAGAAGGGCGCATCTTTTTTGAAAAAGAAGAAGAAGAAGCTTTCGCTTTTCGAGGCTAAACCGTTGCTCTTTTCAACAGACGTCTCAAGAGAGAAAGGATCACCGCGAGACGAGGATCGTTTTGATATCAACAATCCTTAAATCCATTAACGTTTGGATTTAAAGGTTAAACTTTTGACGGGTTGAAGCTTTGGATCGTTGTACCACGCAATTTAAGGTAACGTGGTTTTCTTATCGTATGATTAAGGTTTCGTAAAGTGGTAGAGCAATTTGTATGATTGTTTTTCATGGTTTTAATTTGTTTAAGTCGAGTTTGGGTTGAATTTGAGTAGAAAACGCAGAGTGCGTAAAACCGTCTCTCCGTGGTGCTAGAAAAACGTGTAACAAAAAGTGCAAGAGAGAGGCTCGGTCGACCGAGCCTATCCATTCGGTCGACCGAGTGTTGGTTCATCCGTACGGATGAGTTGTGTATCCGTACGCCTATTTCTCGCATCGGACAACAAGTTTATCCGTCCGGACAGGGACTGTTCCAGTGCCGTTTTTCTTTTCATGTGTTTCAAGCTTTATAATAGCATATTTACTGCATAACCTTACGTGACAAAGCTCTGAATTAGCTTTTGATGTGTTTAGTTCCGGCACCACATTGATTTCCCTGAAAAGGTCAAGTGTGGGACCGTCGAAAGCTTTGGATTTGCCTTGTGCTTCGATAAGCTAGAGTTTATCGATGTCTGTGTAATTGCTAGGCCTTGTCCGTGTCTAGTGGTCTAGGAAAGAGAGTAGGAGATGTGAGGGAGCTTACTTGAAAACACTTAGGTGGCTAGTTAAACATCTAATCAAACATATGTGTTAGATTAATAATCTTAAACATCATGCAATGCTTGGTAAGGCATAGTACAATATCGCAATGTGTTCTCTCGACCGGACAAAGTAGATCGTACCCACGCCGGTCAATCGATTGGCTAGATAAAGCGTTCGGTACATTTCCGCCGGTTATCACACTATCGGGACTCGCCTATTCCCGGGGCTACTAGAGCGTGTCTCTAAGTAGGTTGCACCCAATTGTCCAAGTACATCCTATTACTAAAGCGTAGTGCCCTTGTTATTCATGATGTAACATACTTGAGCTAAGTTAGATACCTTTTGGAACCTCATGTTATGCTATGAACATAATATGATAGTTAGCTAGTGGTTAACAACGGAAATGAATTAATAAAAGACGGCGTTGCTTTTATTTCTTTATGAGACCATAGTTATATGATCTTCTACGCGTTACTGAGTACTTTCGTACTTACCCCGTTACGTTGTGTTTGTCTTCCCCTTTCCCCAAAGAAGATGAACAGGTTGCTACGGTTAACGAGTTCTTTGATGATGAAGTTTGAGATGAAGCTTTTGAAGACTTAGTTCTTTTAGTTGTTTTTTTTTCTTAAAACAGTTGTTTCACGTTTGAACAATGTTGTCCTTCTTTTTGGTTTAGCTTCTTTTGATATCTTTTGAGATTTGGATGTTGGATGATTAGTTCTCTTTATTGGATGTAGTTTTTCACAGCATTGATTACCGTGTGTTCGATCTTTTGGTTTTCCCGAGTAGTTGAGTTGTTTTATCTTCCGCATCGTTTTAGTTCTGATGTATGACGTAAGGCTTACATATATTATTGAATTTATTTGATAATATTTGTGCCGAGCGCTCTTTCCGGATAAGGACTCGGTGTCCGGGAACGGGGCGTTACACTAGGGCCGGCTCTGTGTGGAAAGAAAATATATGGACCACACAATTACCTGCTTGGTTCAAATATCTGAACCAAGATTTTTAAGTAGCGTGGAGCCAAGATTTAGAGATATATCTGAACCATACAGTTTCATCATAAGATGAACTTTGTGATCCAGATGTCTTTATATGTGGAGACACCATCCAAAATTTACCTTGTAACCACACGTGGAAAGAAAATATATGGAGACATGTGGACACACAGTGACTGATCCAGGATTTTATTTCAATGAAGACCGAGATCTCACTAGAATATGGTAGCAAATAATTTTCTTGTAAAATTCACAAATGTTAATATGAAAAGGAAAAACATAAATTATAAACACTAGAAAAGAGAAAATAAAACATAAATTACAAACATTAGAAAGGAGAGAAAACAATGTCTTTATACGTGGAGACACCATCCAAAATTTACTTTGTAACCACATGTGGAAAGAAAATATATGGAGACATGTGGACCACAATGACGGATTCAGGATTTTATTTCAGTGGGGCCGAGATCTCACTAGAATATGGTAGCAAAAAAATTTCTTGTTAAATTCACAAATGTTAATATGAAAAGGAAAAACATAAATTATAAATACTAGAAAAGAGAAAATAAAACATAAATTACAAACACTAGAAAGAGAGAAAACAAACAAAAAAAGGGATAAAAAATGATATAGCAACCAAGATTTGAACTTATAAATTTAATGTAAATAG
Organism: Gentiana straminea; assembly: GCA_036785695.1. Lineage (NCBI taxonomy): Eukaryota > Viridiplantae > Streptophyta > Magnoliopsida > Gentianales > Gentianaceae > Gentiana > Gentiana straminea. The sequence continues at coordinate 977,211 of JAVUPR010000160.1, forward strand.
TTAGACGCTTTACCAACTAAACTATAAGAACAATTTGGTTTAAAATGTTCAAAATACTCCCTCCGTCCCGTATTATAAGTCTTTTTGGACTTTTCACAAAGATTAAGAAAAATTATAAATTAGTTACTTTTTAAAATTTCAAGGTAAAATATAATTATTGTTTAGTGTGAAGCGAAACCGAAAATATTGAAATGTGAGAAGAACTTATATTTTGGTACACTATTAGAAAAAAGTTAAAAAGACTTATATTACGGGACGGAAGGAGTAATATACATACAAATTGTTAATATTATTAAATCGAGATACTAGTAATTTCACACCGAAATTTGAGTGGGGACCATGACCCCACCCTCACCATGCTGGGTCCGTAGACCACACAATATGATAAAACTATGTGATACATATATCTCCACAAGTCTTGTCTCCATACGTGAAAACATTAGGTAAAAATGTCTCACTCGTATGTGAGACCAATGACGGATCTAAAAATCAAGTTGGTGGATAACTTGAGCAAAAATGATGATTCATCATCACATGTCTGTATGAATTATTTACATTTTTAAAAGCTTTATCCCTTCTATATTATTATGAAGAGGTTTTTGGTATGTTGGTGACACTTGTCATTTTTTCATTGGTTCCTTTTTTTTTTCTGTTTATGGCCCAGCCCAAAATAAATTTTTTTTTTTTAATTTTTACTATTTGGCCCAGTCCAGAAAAAAAAAAAAAATATATATATATATATATATATATATATATATATATATATATATATATTTTAGAAGAAGGGTTTGAGTTAAATTGTTTCATTTTGGAGGGACCCAATTGTATCATCTTTTAATGTGCGAATATATGTAGCAAAGATATGACTATTTTCAAAATATAAGCCACGACTTCATTCAATCGACACGATCTTTGTATCATACCAAAAAAATTGTGTTGACGTTTACATGAAATCTTATAAATTTCTTTCATAAAAAAACATATCGGTTGTAAATGGCGATATGACTATTTTCCATATATAAGGCCACGACATGTTGCTTACACGATCTTTATATCATTCTTAAAAATATTTGGTTTGCCCTTTCAAAAAAAAAAATATTTGGTTTGACGATTACATGAAATACTAAAATTCTTGAAATGAATTTTTTTTTTGTTAAAAAACATATCGTTTATATAAAATATTAAATATCCTGAAAAAAATTATTTCGGCCACAAATATTGTTAAACTGACTATACTGTATTGTTGATTTAATTTCTATGGAAATTTGAATTATGTATTTTACCATGGCCGTTAAAATTAGCCTAGATCTGAGAATACAAAAAAGGGTTCAGTAGTGTCGAAAGGTGTCGATTTTGTGTCGTGGAGTATTGAAAGTGTGTTAATTTTAATTAATTTTGAATTAATATTCATTTCATCAACCGACACTTGTTGGATATAGCGTCGGGTGTATCGGAGCGTGTCGTGTCGTGTTTTTTATAGAACACGTGTTGTTGCAGATAATGTCGAATAGATAGCTTCATTTTTCGGTTAAAATAGATTTAAGAAGAAATTGGAAGGAAAAAAAAAACCAGTAGTGTCGAAAAGTATCCATACGATGTCTTGAGGTGTCGAAGATGTGTCGGATATTCATTTCATCAGCCGACACGTACCGGACATGCCATCGTAATGTATCAGAGTTAATTAAATACAAACCGGGGCAACGCTCGTACGGAGCACGATTGTTTATCTTCCTAGTATTAATATATATGGAAGCATTTGTGCCTTCGTCTTTGTCTTAGATGTCGATCATTTAAGGAGATATCTATTCTAAATAAATTGAAATCAATATAAAAATTTAGGGGAAAACACACTTTACCTACTTGTGGTTTGTCATTTAGACTCTTTACCTCCCTATGATTTAATAATATATGGTTTACTCCCCTATGCTTTTCTGAAAAGCATTTAATCCAATTTCCGGTCATCAGAACTAATTTTCCGGCCAAAGATATTTATAAAATAATGTATTTCCTTATTTGCCCTTTTTTTTTTCCTGTAACAAATTCGTTGATAATCTAACATGAATTTGATGAGACCATTATTTCTTATGCAATTGTATCCAAAGAAAGAAGTCAAAAAAACGATTAATTGATGTGTATACGCCAATCACCAGTAATCACATAAAAGCTACACAAGAAAACCTATGAAGCAGAAAATCGAACACCAAAATCACAGCAAATCGTTTTAATATTTTCTAATAAAATCCACTTCTTGTGGTTGTTTTAAAAATAAAAAAGAAAACGCAGCAAGAAAACGAAACGAATGCTTTAATGGCAGCAAGAATGCTTCGGGATGAGAAGAATAGAACCTAAAATCGCCCCTCCAATAATAAAAACGAATTGAGCACCAAAGCGCAGTTGGATGACTGTATATTGAAACCCTGCTTTGTGAATGGTGTGAAAACGTTGGGAACGTTTAGAAAGAAGTGCAAATGGGGAAATACATTATTTTATAAATATCTTTGGCCGGAAAATTAGTTCTGATGACCGGAAATTAGATTAAATGCTTTTCAGAAAAACATAAGGAGGTAAACCATATATTATTAAATCATAGGGAGGTAAAGAGTCTAAATGACAAACCATAAATAGGTAAAATGTGTTTTTCTCAAAAATTTAGGGAGTAGATGTCTGAACACGTGACATTACATACACAAAAGTCTCCCATCATCGATTTATCCTCCAAAATTGAACTTGTCTTTAGCATAATCAATATACAATTTTCTTTAAAGAAAAGGCTTAAAGACGGCTTTAATTATTATAATAATCATCATTATTGCATCCTCCAAAATAAACTGGTCTTCGGTATATTCAAAATCCAATTTTTTAAGAAAAATGATTGGTTTCAATTACTTATATAATATATACATCATCTCATACTATATACAATGATTAAAGTGTTTGACTCATTTTGACTGTAAATCTTAAAGCAGATCAACCGATGATCGAATGACAGTTTACATTTTTCGATTTACAAAAAAAGATATATAATGATGTATCTTTGGCGGACTTGATTTAATTAAAAAGTTGGTTTTCATCGAAAAAATTCGATCAAACGAACATTTTTTTTTATTTTATTTAATTTTATGTGGCACGTCTTCAATCAAGTGATTCATAAAACACCAAGAACGTAAAATCACCATAAAGGACAGGAGATCTTTGTCACTTTCCAACTTGATTTTCTTTTAATAAGAAAATTATCTTTTTTTTTTTTTTTTTTTTTTTTTTTTTTTTGAAAGATTAAAATTCTACCCAATATTATACTACCTCCCGGCCTAAATATAAAGTCATCCTGTAGTTTTCACACAGACAAGGAATTGGTTGAACGTCATTAATTTTGAAGGTTAATGTCTAAAATACCCTTGATATCATTAACGCAATAAATAAGTAAATGAAAAGTCATTAATTTAAATTAAGGTTAAGATAGTAAAAAAGAATAAATGTCAGACGCAGAATGTAGAATGACTTATATTATGGAATATAGAAAAGTGTAGGATGATGACTTATATTTTGGACCGGAGGTATATATCATTATCAATGGTATAAAATGTATTGTGTCACTCATTGTTTATAATTAATATGTTAGTACCAATGCTAAAAAAATCAGACGGTAATACTAAGTTTACAACAAAATGAGTACAACCAGTACAACAAATCTCAGACAATTATAATTAGTATGATGTAATGTCTCATTGATAGACGGGGGTTGCATCAACTTATAAAAGGAGAAGGATTGAACCCCCGTTATGGGATTGCATCAACACATTAACCAAGAATCTGCATACCAACCTTTCCAATGGCCACCAACTACACCACTCAAAATTCTACCCAAGAAAACCAAGTAATTGTAGTGATGATTCCCTTGCCGGCACAAGGCCATCTCAACCAGCTCCTCCACCTCTCCCGCCTCATCTCTGCCTACAACATCCCCGTCCACTACGTCGGCACCGCCACCCACAACCGCCAAGCCAAAACTCGAGTCCACGGTTGGAACCCTCTCTCAAATCCCAACATTATATTCCACGATTTCACCATCCCTGAATTCCACAACCCGGCTCCGAACCCGAATGCCCCAACCAAATTCCCTTCACAACTCATCCCATCTTTTCATGCAGCTCTTCAACTTCGTGACCCGATTTTGAAACTTGTGATTGATCTTTCGAATACCGTGAGAAGGGTTGTTGTTATAAATGATTCTCTAATGGCATATACTGCACAAGATGTGTCCACTATTCAAAATGCAGAGTCTTATTCTTTTCAGAGTTGCTCTGTTTTTACTATCTATTCATTTATTTGGGAAATGGCTGGGAAACCAAATATACCAGAAGCCCAATTATTTGAAAATCTTCCTTCTACTGAGAGCTGTTTCAATCCAGATTTACATGAATTCACAACATTGAATACAGAATGCAAGAAATCGAATTCCGGGAATCTTTACAATACTTGCAGACGGCTCGAGGGTCGTTTTCTTGAGCTTGTAGCTCAAGCTCGTTTATCAGAGACAGATAAAAACTGGGCTATCGGTCCTTTCAATCCTATAGTGATAAGTGAGGAGAAAGGTTCGAATAAGAGATCAAAGTGTTTGGAGTGGCTCGATGCACAGAGTGTTAACTCGGTGATATTCGTATCGTTTGGGTCAACCACATCGTTAACGGATGAAGAAATCGATGAAATTGCGGTTGGATTGGAAAGAAGTGGGCAAAAGTTTATCTGGGTTCTGAGAGAAGCAGATAAAGGAGATGTCTTTACAGGGGAATCCAGGAAAGCTCGGTTGCAAGAACGGTATGAAGAAATGATTAAAGATAGAGGTATAATAATAAGGGATTGGGCACCCCAGCTGGAAATTCTTGGACACCCTTCGACGGGTGGTTTCATGAGCCATTGCGGATGGAATTCCTGCATTGAGAGCATTTCTTTGGGGGTTCCAATTGCTGCATGGCCTATGCATTCGGATCAGCCAAGAAACGCTATATTGATCACTGAGCTGTTGAAGATCGGAATCATTGTAAGGGATTGGGCTCGTCGAGATGAAGTTGTGAAAGCAGAAACTATTGAGAATGTTGTTAGAAGATTAATGGATTCAAGTGAAGGAGAAGAGATACGAAAAACATCAATAAAACTGAGGGAAGATGTTCAGGAATCTGTAATGGAGGGAGGACGGTCTCACATGGAGTTGGAATCTTTTATGGCACACATAAATAGGTAGAGTTTTAAATACACGAAGACAATAGATATCATCACATCAAATCTTCAAAAACCTTTTCAATAAATTTTATACTTATATGGTTTATGTGTAATTGTTACAATTTGTTTGGGAATTAATATACCAAGGAGTAAGGTATTAGACCACAGTTTGTGGAGTATTAGAGGAGTTTGAAAGAATTTCAATGAATTTTATCGGGTATAAGCTGCCACACAAGCAGCTAAAATATTATTCGTAGACAAAAACCATAATCAATAAAACTACAAAGAAACAGAGCTACCCTAGACATTTCTAGCAAGGCTAAGTAAAAAAATCAATAAGCCAATCCAATCCGGAGACCATACCGGACCAAACCAATTGCAAACCGAATTATTCGGTTTGGTTTAAACCCAAACCGATTTACACTGAAACCACCCTAATCTCAAAAAAATTACAAAAGAATCTAGTGGACTAAAAGAAATCAGTAAAAGAGTTCCCCGGCGGTCATATGAATTAATTACCGAGTTCCAACAAAAATCAGGAGAATATCCAAATAGGCGGTGGCAAATTCGCTCAAGAAAAACCAAATTTTTAGTAATTTTAACTCCTATCAAGAAAAAAACTATTACTAATAGTAAAAAAACTATTACTAATAGTAATAATAGTAATAAGGATACTAAGAAAAATAAAGATGCTACTGAATTGGTTTTGGTTTTTTTTTTTTTGCCCCAACCAAACTTGAACCCAAACGGGTTGCCTATTCATACATTATATGAATTATTTTTTTATTTTCTGGCTGTGTGTGATAGTTTTGTGAAATCTTTCTCACATGATTATGCTATTGACATTCAAAGCCCGTGAGATATAGTTAAAGTCAAAGATACTTGTTTTATGAGTATTGGTTAAGTATTTTTGATGATTGTTCAATGACATTTTTCATTCATGTTATTACTGTTAATATCGTAAAAGTCTCTGTTTCAAGTTTGCTTATATTATTTAACTATTTACCCTATGAAGTTTTTGAAAAAAATAAAATAATGGACTGATAATGAGATTGACTAAGATGTTTAACAAAAGTTATGAATGAGGATGAGTGATTGCTTAGTAATATGTCTAGTGGATCATAATGTGTAATATATTTGTGTTCTTTTGAGATATTGGTTTTGTTATACTTCATTAACTATTATATATGATGAACTATTAGTTTTGTCGAAAAAATAACTAACACTATATGCTCTCTTTTTTTGTCAGTAAATATGAAATTAAGCTTGATAAACCAGACTGAACCGGTTCAAACCGAAACAAATTCAAACCAAATCATTGGCTTTTATAGTGTTCTGGTTTGGTTTAGCGCATAAAATTTCCTAACAAAAACCGACCACCGATAGAAGCAAATGAAACAGCATTTATGTAACTTGACACAAGCTCTGCCCTAATTTCTCGCACGCTAGACAACAAAATTGAAGCAAGCCAAAGTAAAATAATCTATGTACCATGCACACGGAAACGGACCGACGGACATCTCACATGCCGCACGACATACAGTCACTGCGACACGGTCAATTTCAAAATTTAAGAAAACGACACATCGCCGACACGTGGATATATATATATATATATATATATATATATATATATATATATATATATATATATATATATATATATATATATATATATACACACACACACATATGGGGAGTGGGGACCTTAAGATTAGGATAAGAGTAGGGTTTAACCTTTTTTTTCAATAAAGAAAGAAAGTGGATTTGTGATATTTAGTATTGAAAATAAATTACTAAAGAATATGCACAGGGTGCATCGGTCTAGTGGTAAGCTAGACTATAATCTGACATGGAGATCAGTTTTCGAACCCCGTTAGGAGAAAAATATAAAAAATTACTAAAGAATATTCTGGGGATTGAATTGAGCTAATAGTAAATATCATTGTATTTTCTGATCCTGGGTAGGATTCTAATTCACACCACCGCCTTAGGGCACTCCCAACAGATGCCTCAAATTTTATCCCAAAAATAATATAAAATAATACATATCCCTATTTTACAACATCTCAATTCAAAAACCTCTATAAGAGCATCCCTATCATTATCCCTGTAACATTTTAAATAATATTAAATAATACATATTATATCTCACAACCCTATTTATACACATTAAATGTTTATTATTTCACTTCAGAAGCATCCCTATCCCTATCCCTTTAATTTTTAACAATTAAATATGTTTAGCGGAGTGAATAGTGTATCCCCACAAGTAGGGATGCACTGTTCATATCCCTAAAAATAAATAGGGATAGTAAAAACTTTTAGTACTAAGTATACTACCTCCGTCCCATAAAATATTTTCACTCCTTAAAAATAAGTTGTCCTATAAAAAGTGTCTATTTATAAAACCAATACATTATTTAATGTATTTTTTCTAAACATACCCCTATTTTAGCATTTAATGTTTGTATTCATTTCATATTCCAATAGAAACATTAATTATGTGATAGAAATATATAATTGGGTTAATTCCTTAAAAGTAAAGTTTTTTTTATACTTATTAGCTTCATAAAGACATAAAGGAATCTGTTGGACTTATAAGGACATAATATATCTACATGTACCAAAATACCCCTAATCTAATAAAATAAGCTACACACACGGCATTCATGTTCTTTACCGTTTTTGTCGCCGAAAACTGGGAAAAAACCGCCCACAATCACTGGAAAAAACTGCCCAAAACTGCCTTCAAATTGCCTTCAAGAGCAATTAAGAGGATTAACAGCCCGATTTCAAAATCAAGCTTCAAAATCAAACCGCACAACCCCGTTTCTTCAGAAAGGAAGAACAACTGAAGAAAAATTCTGAAAAAAGCATTTTGAGAATCGACGAACATGGTGAGAAAGAAGCAGGTGGTAAGAAAAGAGCAGAAACAAGCACGAAGTAGGACAACAAAAGAAGTACCAAAGAAATCCGAGTAAGAAATCATTTACTGTAATTACAATGAGAATTTTTTACAAAAATGGATGTATTTTGTTTAATTTCAAATTAGGTCACTTTTAGTTCAGAAATTAGTGAAATTGTACTGAAACTTCTTCGAAAAAGTGTTCCAGATCACATAAATGCATTTTTTTAAGAACATTAAGTAACTGCATGTTGTATAGAACAAATATTTAGATGAAATTGATATGGTAATAGCAGATGTCACTGCAAAATCTGTACCATTTTTACTTAAAATTGCAGAAATTTGTGAAGTCACTGTACAAGGTGTTCTAGATGACTAAAAACCATCTACATACATATGAAAAGAGGTGGTACTCACTGCATTTTCATTTACATAAGCTTTGAAATGAAATCAGTACAGAATATCAAGTCACTGTATAATTGTTATGATGTTATTAAACTGCTCAACAGCATGCCATTAGATATCTGTGTTGTTGTGTATAAAGTCTGTGATCTTGAAGTAACTTTGTAACTGATATATTGTTTTAAAGTAATCGACAGGATATCGGTACAATGTCCGTGTTGTTTGGTTTCTAAGGTCTCTCGAAAGCGTTGTAGAAAATAATACCATGTCACCGCACCATGTCACCGCATGTATTTACACTAACATACTGTTTTTATCCACAGCACAAGAGAACAGTACAGGTCTACATTAAACAGCATGCATCAGATATTCAAAAGTATAAGTGTTCATATCAAACCAAAGCATCGTGAATTGATGGACAAAACTTCGTTTAAACATATATTCAAGGCATTTGAAGATGAAAAGGTCATTTTGGAGAAAAAGAAGAATGACATACTAGATGATCTTATAAATTCATATAATAGATCAGAGCAAGCATTCAAGATTGGAAAGCATTATCACATGCCAACTAGGAGTGATGTCAAGCTAATTTTTGCCATAGAAGATGGCAAAAAAGAAGTTGGAGACATGAGCAAGCACTCAACGGAAGAAACATCATTGAAAACAAGGTTGTTCTTTGATGTTGGAAGAATAAAAGTAAGTGCTCTGAAAGAAACAATAAAAGAGACGGTGAAGGGAAGTGACAAAACGTCAATTGAAGACACAGTCAAGCTACTATGCCTTCTACTACTTGGTATGGTCTTCTTTGCCACCTCAGGCCAAAACATTGCTTGGTCGTATCTATACTTTGTGGACAAGCTCAAAAGATTACGTGCATACGATTGGTCCTCTCATATATTAAAAGAACTGCAAGATGGACTGAATCGACAATGGTCACATCCAAGATACGTCAATGGATGCACTGTCTTCCTCCTTGTAAGAACTCTATTTCATTATTGTTGCAACTTGAATTATATTGAAAAATGTATCCTATTTAACAATACTATACTATATTGTTACAGTACTGGTTCTGTGAGCACACACAGATTATAGAAGATGTTTTCAAACAACAAAAAAAGCAGGAAAAAAAAAGAGGGGACGAAGAGTATATCAAGCAGACGAATTCCAAGGATAACAAAATGGAATTTGAAAGACCTTTAAGGCACTCTAACAAAGAGCAAGCTACAAAAAATGGCAGAAAATGAGGTAAGTAATAAAAACAAGATTCATAATGTAGTTGATAGCTCATACTAAACTGATTACAATTCTATGTCACTGCATTACAATATCATGTCACTGCATTACAATACAATGTCACTGCATTCCTATGGCATGAAACTCTAATGCTAAACTAATTTAAACTTTTCCAATGCAATATCAAACAGTTCAATGCAGTAGAATTGACTCCAACAATGAATGAGCTACTCATGATACGAAGTCTGGCAGCAAATAGTGAAGAATCTGAAGAAGAAGATGAATCTGAAGAAGAATCTAAAGGAGAATCAGAAGAAGAATCTAAAGGAAAATCAGAAGAAGAATCTGAAGGAGAATCAGAAGAAGATTCTGAAGGAGAAGAAGAAGAATCTGGAACAGGATCTGAAGGAGAATCTGAAGAAGAATGTGAAGCAGAGTCTGAAAATGAAGAGGCATATTCTGAAAATGAGGATATGGAAGATCAATGCCACAACATGGAAAATGAAGGACAATTGGAAGACAATGAAGAACATATTGGAGAGGAAGATGCAGGGGCTGAAAAGAGCAAGGAAGATAGTGAAAGCAATGTGCAACCAGAACCAGAAAATGAAGCGGTTCGACAACAGCAGCCTCATCAAACTCAAAAGGAACACAGACCGAAATTAGGACCTCTTCCATCATTCGAACTACTGACACCATCATCACCAGATGGTCCTGACAATACAACAGCAGAGGTACAAAAAATGACTGCAATAAAATACATAGTACTATGAATACATAAAATTTGAATTGACATTATCTAGAACACATGCATGAAGAAAACAATGAGATGGAGAAATTGAAAGACCAAAACAGCACACTATCAAAAGCATTGGAAGATGCCAACAAAAACATTCAACAACTCAAGCAAGAACTGGTAAGTATGTTGTTTATATTGTAATTCACAGTACATTATTATATGCAAATACATACCCTGATGTCACTGCATCAAGTCACTGCATCACATAAGATGACTGATGACAGTTTCATTATCCAAATTCATTAATTAACAAGAATATATTGCAGGCAGAAAGGAAAACTTCTCAAGCTAGCTTAGAGATTATGTCTAAAAGAGTGTGAGAACTAGAAGCTGAAAATGCAATCCTCGAATCCAGTGTTAAAGATTTGAAGGAAAAAGCAGCTGATATGCAAACAAAGAATGAAAAACTAGAGGAAGAAAGTAAACTGCTCACTGATGAATTAGAGAAGAGAGTTTTGGAAAAAGCAGAACTGACAGTTGAGATTAAGGAGTTGAACTGACAGTTGAGAAGAGAGTTCTGGAAAAAGCAGAACTGACAGTTGAGATTAAGGAGTTGAACAAGAAGCTTGAAAATGCCATGGCCACCATTCAGCTGCAACAAAACAATGAAAGAAAGAAAAATGCTTACATAGGAGAACTGATGGAAGCTAACAAAAAAGAATCAGACCAACAGCAAAAGATTGCCAGTCTATTGCAAGAGCTAGAGAAAAGCAAGAAATCAACTGAGACCCTAAATGAAGAAGTCAAAAACTCGAGAATAATGTGTACGAAAAAAACACAACAATTGGCTCTTTGAAAGCTGAACTTGTGGAGAAGAACCAAAGAGATAATGAGCTGATAGAAAAGATGAAAAGGCAAGAAAGCAAAATTCAAGAGCTCAATAGCAAAATCCAACAATTGGAAGATGAATATGATTCTCTGGCAACTCATAAGGTGTCCCAAAATCTGGAAGAAGGGAAACAATCAGATGATAGTACTCGTGCATCTAGCCCCGCCACTCATGCAGCTGAACAGAAGAAGGAAGGTACAGATCAAGCAACCAATGTGTTCTCAATCGAAAAAAGGGTGAAGCATGAACCAAGAAAGAGGCAAATGCACAGAGACGACGACTTTCACTACTCAGCACAGAAGAAGAAGAAGAGAATTCAGAAGTCGATCAAAAAGAAACCATATTTCTTGCCTGATGAAAATCCATGTGATGAAGAAGGCAAACTCATTGTGCACAAAGAAAAAGATTATTACGCTTGTGGACCACACATGCTTCCAGAAGTATACGCTGCAATTCAAGAGCTAAATGCAAAGGAAGGCAAAGAGTAAGCATTCCGAACGAATCATCCAAAATTATTTAGATTATTTATATATTCTACACTAACAACAAATTAACAAATGCAGGGCACTAGTCTGGGCAAAGACACTCGGTGATTATCCATTTGTGAATTTGGACTCCATAATGTATATTTTGAATGACCTCTACGTAGACGAAGTGTTAAGGCCATATTTATATGATTATTAAATGTTTATTTCATTATTATTTTCCCCACATTTGCGTAATTTACATGAGAATTAAGGGTTTAAGTGTAAATATTGAATAAAGATGATTTTAAGAGGGTTGTATGCAAAATTGATGATTTTAAGTGTTTAATTTAATGGAATTATTATTATTTGGATTTTATTACATTTTTGCGTTGTTTATTTATCATGTAGGAGTTAATTTTCGTGCATATAATAAGGATAAATGAAGCTCAAGTCGAATTATAAGAGATAGAGTTGGAATTGGCTTGAAGAAATTGGATAAAGATGAAGAGATCCGATCCTCGCAGGTTCAAACGGGCGTCTACTGATCTGGCCGAGCGTCCAGAAGTGAACTGGCGTCCATGCAGCGTCCAGAATCGTATTTTACATTCAGAGAGTTCAGACGGAGGATGAACGAGCGTTTACTCAGCGTCCAGGCATTCTGGCCGAGCGGCCGGTTATTCAGACGAGCGTCCGTTGCCGACTTAGTCATAACCGACTCAAAATTCTATATATAGCAGCAGCCTCTTAACCCTAATTCATACCACATAATTGAGATCGCAATTTTACACCAAAAAGCTGCGGCCACAAGCCTTTTTACGCGAGAGATGAACTTCTCCAACCCAACAATCATCCTCAACATGATTATTGGCTAAAAGCCTTGCAGTGAGTCGACGGAGGAAGCTCATCTACAACAAAACCAACTAGAGAGTTTGATACCGGATGTTTAGTGAGTTTAAGATCTAGTTTTTCATCACTTTTTAACTTATTTGTTTTACATTGCCATGTTTTGTTGAATTATCAATTCTATGAAACGATCTATTTATCTATCTTTATGCTTGAATAAATTTACGAAAGTCCGTTTATTTGAGTTCTCTTCCGTTTAAGTGATGCATCTAATCATGTTATAAGAGATTAGGCATGTTTAGTTGAGTAAAAAGCTTGGAAACAATCTCGTGATCCTGTTTTGATTGCATGTTTAGTTTGTTTGAAAAGACAAACGAACCCTTAGGAATTTGATTAAAGATATTTGATTGAATTCGTGATAAATCACTACTAAAAACTATGTCTTTTTAATCACCGTCTAGTTGGATTGTTGGTTGATAAGTGGAGCCCAGTCGCCTTGCTGTGTTTTCCTTTACTTGTTTGAATCAAATCGTTCAGATTAAGCTTAGTTTAAGTTTTAGTTTTTAAACCTTTAGATTTCCTGCAACTTTTCTGCAATTTTCTGTTCTGATCGTAGTCAGACGCTCGTTCACTTTAGTGAACGCTCGTCCATCCTTCTGTTTTCTTATTTTTCATCTTGTTTTATTTCTGTTTTAGTTTTAGTTTTAGTTTTAATTCTTAGGTTTAGGTTTTAGTTAGTTTCAGCCTTAGTTTAGTTAATAATTCGTGACATAATCGATTTAATTATTGCACTTTGATCCGATAAACATTCCACTCCCTTAGGACGACCCGTTAACATCCTATACTACGATCCTTATACTTGGGGTGTTTCGGTTATAAATTGTAAAACTCGTTTTTACCGAACACGAAGCGGTAACTATTACTGTCATTCCATGTCACTGCATCATGTCACTGCACAGCAGAAATTTATTCAAAAGCATAAAAATACATTTTAATGTTCCAAAATGCCTGAATTCATGAACTAACTTCATTGAATGCAATGTCAAACAGGTTCTTGAAGGAGTCATTGAATTGATAAATCGAGACAGCATATTGAAGGATTCAATCTACATATTCTCTACAAAGATAAATGTATACAAATAAACTTATTGCAATATGTGAAATTTAAATTTAAAATTTAATTGACATTGAATCTGCAGGCTGTTATTGAGGAGACTGTACGTTGCAAAACATTCACAAATGAAGGAATCATGAACATTGTACAAACAATCCTCAAAGGAAAGAAGGAATTGCTACCGTTATGCTGTTCGGGAAAAGAGTCAAGACCATACCACTGGGTACTCCTAACATACAAGTTAGGAGATAATTCATGGAAACTGTATAATTCTGCACCTGTACAACGAAACAAAGTCGACAAATTCATCGAAGAGTGCAAAAGAACAGTAAGTTATCAAAGAAAACAAATGCATTAATGTAACTCTGTTTTCTAGTAAATATTACTAAAAAATTCTACATGTACTTACAGGTGCAGATTTTCTTTAAAACCATTGAATCAATATCAGATGCAACAACCAGCCAACAGCTAACATTAGCAGCAGAAGTCGAAAAGATTCCAAACATTCCGTTACAAGACAATCAAACGCAAGTGTAAATACAATTGCATAAGAAACAAAACAAAACAGAATGTATGAACTAACAGCATTTGATAAACCTAATGCAGAAACTGTGCTTTGTACGTAGCATATTACATCTACAAACTAGCACAAGATCGGGTGATTCCACTAGTACTAGAAGATGAACAAGTACAAGAGTGGAAAGGGAAGGTTGTGAATTCCTTAGTGCTTAACAAATTACACAAATGGCAATACGAAAGATAATGTAAATTGACTTTTGAATGGCATGGTTATTTTGGTAAACTATAGTTGTTTGGGCTAAGAGTCTGTTTTGAGACAATGAATGTGTTGTTATTATCTTGAATATATCTTTTTTTACTATACACTGACTGTTTTAATAGTTCAATGGTTTATATGTATGATACATATCATCAATCATCAATTATTGATTATTTGCTTTATTTATTGACTGTAAGTTGCATTTTTTTTACATTCTGTTTTCAAAGTAACAATAGTTATTAAATTGTTTGCATTTAATACATTACAATCTGAATATGTAAACAAAACTGCGGTGACTGATGTCAGTGCACTTACACAAGTCCTGTTTGAGCAAAAATTGTAAGTAAATGCATTGGAACATATAAACTCATATTGAAATTGATAATTAATCATTTCCTTACAAACAAACAAAAAAGAAGGGGATAATTCTACCGAAACCACATGCAGTGACACAGGTATTAGCAGGAAATACATATCACAAACATAGCATTATAAACAATAAAAACAACAAAATATTGAAATACATAAAATCTTATTCAAATCAATAATAATAACAATATTCCATTACAACCAAGAAAAAAAACATAAACATAAATGCAGTGACACAGAGGTCACTGCAACAGAATACTGAACAAATTAAAAAAACTAACACAAGTACTCAAACAGTCTTTGAACGAGAACATGTTTTCGTATTATGGTGTCCAAACTCTCCACAAGACCCACATCTGATAGCACGCTTTGATGACGACTCACCACGAGATCGAATACGCTTGATCTTTGGTCTACCTGGCTTCTTCTGTGGAACAGAAGGTAGCACACGATTTTCAGGATCGTTATTCAAGAATTGACCAGGGATCGGATTTATACTAAACTCATATGAAGCAGCAAATTACTGTGACAAAAAACATGGATCAACATAATCAGCCAACGGAAACTCCGCACTCCTAATCACAGCCAAAACATGAGGACAAGGATAACCATTCCTCTGACACTCATTACAAGAACATCTGCACAGATTCAAATCAACACTTGCAGAAGGATTTGAAAAAACCTCATACTTATAATAACTGGAAGTAGAAACACCAAAAGTCCTTCCTACATCCATTAACTTATACAAAATAGCCTCAACTTTCGGACAGATTGACGAATTGAAAGTTGCAGCAACATCACGCCTTTCTGAAAATATTTCCATTAGCTTAATACGGATGCCATCAACCATATTTAACACAGGAAGGTGTCTCTCCCGATAGATCCATGAATTGAACGACTCTGCTATAGTTGAAGCGACATGTCCATATCGACAACCTTCAAAATAAGCGTTAGCCCAATTCTCCGGACGTAAATTCTCAAAGAATTTCGGTGCACGTTTTCCACCTTCAAGTAAAAACATTTCCATATGCTTCTGGTACTCTTCAACAGTAAAAGCATAAGCACATTTCTAAAGCAAATGAACCAATCTGTCACGCAAAGCCTTATTGCCGAATTTACCATTAAAATGATTCTTCAAATTCATCTGCAAATGGTATATACAGTAGGAATGAAATGCATCTGGAAACACTTCCTTTATAGCTTCAATTACACCAGGATTTCTATCTGTAATAAATGTCATTCGACGAACAGGGATATGTAAATTCCTCAAGTGTGACAAGAACCATGTCCAATTGGTAGTATCCTCAGAATTGACAACACCAAAACATAAAGGATATATTCTTACAAAAAAGCACAATGAATACACTAAAATATACTAGTGACTAAAAGCAAGTCTAAATGCATATAAAATTAAATTTATATACAGTCAATATAAACTCAATGCACTGTAAATACAATGTCACTGCATAATGTTCAACGTCACTGCACTGAACATTGCATGTCACTGCACTAAACATTGCATGTCACTGCATAAAATGGACATATACTTGCACACAATCAAGATACATACCATTATCACCATCCTTTCCAGTAGCACCCAACAGATGACCATATTGATCAAACTTCAAATGAGCCCCATCAAGAAATAACAACGGTCGACAATTTGCAAAGCCATGAACACAAGCATCAAACGCAATAAACAAACGTTGGAAACGGCATGTAACATGATGAACCTCTAAATGGACAACAGAATCAGGGTTTGTCTCACACAAGATACGAACATAGACTGGTAAACTGTTGAAAGACTGTTTAACATCACCGTATAACGAATCCCTATCCTTTTTAACCGCACGCCAAACAAGCTTATAATTCAGTAGACGACCATAATCAGGAACTGATGAACGTCGCAAATCCGTTGCAGAATAACTAGGATCATCGCGGACCTTCTTAAGGACTTGCTTGCCGATAAGATTAGAAATCATACGACAATCCTGGCCAAAATCTCTTGAAGATGTACCACAAGTATGAACAT
The DNA here is from genome assembly GCA_036785695.1 of Gentiana straminea. Lineage (NCBI taxonomy): Eukaryota > Viridiplantae > Streptophyta > Magnoliopsida > Gentianales > Gentianaceae > Gentiana > Gentiana straminea. The sequence continues at coordinate 994,202 of JAVUPR010000160.1, forward strand.
TGCAGAGCTGCTTTACAACAAACTGTCCTGTGGATGTTTCTACCGAACCACGAACATTCCATCCACATTTCGATGAATCCTTTAAAGCACAAACAACATTAATCCTATCATTGGAATTTCTGGTATAAACATACTTAAAACCAGTTTCCACAGACAGTTTTTGCAACACCTCCCTAAAAGCAATTACACCACCCTTGAACCGTTGACCCTCCTTGACAAGTATTTTATCCCAACCGGAAGTCAAACGACTAATTTCAGGCATAGATAATGAAGATGAATACATAGAAACTTCAGACTCCACATTATCCTCAAGGGCAAGAACACTACCGCCATTATACGAAGATGAAGAACCAACAACAGCACTCCCAACAACTTCCATATTCACACGACTACTATTGTATGATTCAGCAACTGAAATCATTGAATGAACATCATCATCAGAGCATATTAACCACTTAGGGTTATCAGGCAACAAGTAGTACAAATTGATGCACACATCCTTCAAATCAGACCACCGATGCGAAAGTTTATCATGAATAAACTTGAGAGTAGTATCACATGTAACGGAAACAACGCATGTTTCCTCTTTATACCCACACATAAGCAGCAACACACTCATGACTAAGTACCTGTGGAAGAAAGAAGACATGTCAGTACAGCATTAAACCATGTCACTGCATCAATGAATTATGTCACTGCATAAACCTTTCAGTTAAATCATCAATCAAACACAGAAAACAGTTTGTTCACTACATAAATTATTCAAAATCAGATGCATAAACCAACAAAAAATCATAAACCAGCATCAGAAAAGCATACAGTACAAATATGTTCTCATACTACCAATAACAATATCAAAATCAACAGCACAAGCAAATATAGTTCTAAAAATGAAGAAATTATAAAAAACGAAGATACAAAATCCAGAGCATTAAACCATGTCTCTGCATCAGTGAACTATGTCAGTGTATAAATGTTTCAGCTAAATCATCAATCAACCATAGAAATTAGTTAAAATCAGATCCATAAACCAACAACATTCAGAAATCAACAAAAACACTGCAAATATGCAGAGAAGGATGTTTTATCCCGAGCATAGTTATCAGACCCGGCCCGGTCATTGACCCGGAAAAGACACCGGGTCACCGGGTCAGTGGTTCAACCGGTAAGTCAGTGGTTCAACCGGTGGGTCACATCATATACTTAAAAAATATAATTGAATATTCAAAACATAAATATAAAATAAAATATGACAATCATAATTATTTTCAAAATACTCCAATAAACACAATTACAAATTAGACAACATAAAATGCTCAAATGATTATCTGTTGTTCAAGTTAAATCGCAAATAATTAGTCTTTTCTTTAGGTAAGTATTGTAGCTACTGCTACAATTTAATACATTCCTAAAAAAAACACAGCAATACATTCAATCCATAATGAAAACAAGTTCATTATCTTCACTTCAAGTTTTCGACCGTAAAAGAGTACAAATACCCCTAAATACCAATAATTATTTCCTATAAAAACAAAAAAAAAATACATACTTCTGCTTGATTTTTTTTTTTGGTTAGAGATCCGCTCGATGTTCTTTTTTTTTTGACAATTTTTTTTCGATATTTTGAGATTTATACTATTTAGAACTGAAGATTTTTTTTAGAACCGGCTGGAGGTGAATGAAATCCTGATGACAAAAAAAAAAAATGGGCTGATGGAAAACCGCCCGGGTAACCGGGTTGACCGGTCAGACCGCCGGGTCGACCGGTTCAACCGCCGGGTCGACCGGTCCGACCGCCGGGTTGGCCGGGCCGAACGGTTCACTTGCTTAAACGGTCGAATGCTTGACCCGGCCCGGGTCACCGGGTCGACCGGTTCGACCGCCGGGCCGGGCCGGGTCTGATAACTATATTCCCGAGAAAGATGCAACAATAAAAACACTGAAAAAAACTGAAGTACAAATGAAACCTGGTAATAGCAATGAAGGATTCAACAATGGCGGATTTCAACAATTGAAAATTCAGCAATGACAAAAATGACTTCGATTTAGTTAATGCAGGTTCAATCCACAGATTCGTCTTCAAACTAAACCAATTGCAGAAATGAACAAGGCCGGATTCATCAACGAAAATTTCAACAATGAAACTCTTGATGACGCACACAATTTCGTAATGCAGTTACCAGAAAAATTTCAGACAAACATCTTAATATTCATAGCTATTAAATGCAAAGATCAAAGATCTTCTTTTTCGGAAAGCTTGAATGTTTTTTTTTTTTGAAACCAGAAAGCGTGAATCTTTGTGTGTTATTAATGAAGACGGCTGGTGATTTAATTAGTATTAATTAAGGGTAGAATGGGGAATAAGGAAAAAGTATGTCCTTATAAGTCCAATAGATTCCTTTTTGTCCTTAAGTCCAATAAGTTCGTTTTGTGTATTTTTTTGTCTTTGGCCCTATATAATTTACTACTTAAAATATTACACATTAATTATTTTCTTAATCTATGTGCATCATAAAAAAACATACACTTTTTATAGGACGGATGTAGTATTCAAAATGATATTGAAAACAACTTTCAACTCCCCATATTATAACAATGAAAGCTAATGAAAATTCTCCACAGCCGCCTTCTGTTGATCATATATATTGCGATCTTATCCAATATCGTTGTAGATATTGTTCCAAAACCACTATTATTATTTACAATGGCCTTCCAAGATGATAGCACCAAAGAAAAACAAGTGGTTGTGGTAATGGTTCCCTTGCCGGCACAGGGCCATCTTAACCAGCTCCTCCATCTCTCCCGCCTTATCTCCGCCTACAACATCCCCGTCCACTACGTCGGCACCGCCACCCACAACCGCCAAGCCAAAACCCGAGTCCACGGTTGGAACCCTCTCTCAAATCCCAACATTATCTTCCACGATTTCACCATCCCTGAATTCCACAACCCGAATCCGGACCCGAATGCCCCAACCAAATTCCCTTCACAACTCATCCCATCTTTTCTTGCAGCTCTTCAACTTCGTGACCCGATTTCGAAACTTGTGAATGATCTTTCCAATACCGCGAAAAGGGTTGTTGTTATACATGATTCTCTAATGGCATATACTGCTCAAGATGTGTCCACTATCCAAAATGCAGAGTCTTATTGTTTTCAGAGTTGCTCTGTTTTTTTTCTCTATTCATTTGTATGGGAAATGGCTGGGAAACCAAATATACCAGAAGCCCAATTATTTCAAAATCTTCCTTCTATTGAGAGCTGTTTCAATCCAGATTCACATGAATTCGCTAAGTTCAGTACAGAATGCAAGAAATCGAATTCCGGGAATCTTTACAATACTTGCAGAAGAATCGAGGGTCGATTTCTTGAGCTCGTAGCTCAAGCTCGTTTATCAGAGACAGATAAAAACTGGGCTATTGGTCCTTTTAATCCTTTAGTGATAAGTGAGGAGAAAGGTTCGAATAAGAGATCAAAGTGTTTGGAGTGGCTCGATGAACAAAGTGTTAACTCGGTGATACTCGTATCGTTTGGGTCGACCACCTCGTTAACGGATGAAGAAATCGATGAAATTGCGGTTGGATTGGAAAGAAGTGGGCAAAAGTTTATCTGGGTTCTGAGAGAAGCCGATAAGGGAGATGTCTTTACAGGAGAATCAATGAAAGCTCGATTGCGAGAAGGCTATGAAGAAAGAATTAAAGATAAAGGAATAATAATAAGGGATTGGGCACCCCAGTTGGAAATTCTTGGACACCCTTCCACGGGTGGTTTCATGAGCCATTGCGGATGGAATTCCTGCATTGAGAGCATTTCTTTGGGTGTTCCGATTGCTGCATGGCCTATGCATTCGGATCAGCCAAGAAACGCTATACTGATCACTGAGCTGTTGAAGATCGGAATACTTGTAAGGGATTGGGATAATCTAGATGTAGTTGTGAAAGCGGAAACTATCGAGAGTGTTGTTAGAAGATTGATGGATTCAAGTGAAGGAGAAGAGATACGAAAAACATCACTGAAACTGAGCGAAGATGTTAAGAAATCTGTAATAGAGGGAGGACAGTCTCACATGGAGTTGGAATCATTTATGGCACACATAAATAGGTAAAGTTTCTTTTTTTAGGAATAAATAGGTAAAGTTAAAATAAAGAAAGACAACAAATATCACCACTTCAAAACTCAAAAACATTTTCAATACAATTATAATTATATGGTTTATGTGTAACTGTTACCATTTGTTTGGGAATTAATATTCCAATGAGTAAGGTAGTAGGCCACAATTTGTGGTATATTACTTTTGTTTGAATGACTTTCAATGAATTTTATCAGGTTTAATCCACTACATAAGCATCTAAAACATTATTCGTAGATAAAGACCATAATCAATAAAACTATAAAGAAACAGAGCAACCCTAGCTAAAAGATTATCAGCGGCAAATTTTTTTTTTTGAAGGGAATCAGAGGCATTTCTAACAAGGGTGAGGAGAAAAATCTATAAGCCAATCCAATCCGGAAATCGTACCGGACCGAACCAATTGCAAACCGAATTATTTGGTCTGGTTTAAACCCAAACCGATTTATACCGGATTGATTTTGGTTATTCCTTTCTGTCCCAACCCAACTCGAACCCAAACTGGTTGCTTATTCATACATTTTATGAATCATTTATTTATTTTCTGGTTGCATGTGATGGTTTTGTGAAACCATTCTTACGCAGGGGGCGGAGGTACATGTTGTAGGGAGGCCACGTGACCCCATTGGATCCGAGAATTTTTTAAGATTGAAATGATGTAGTTTTCTTATGAGTATTGGTTAAGCCTTATTGTTGATTGGTCAATGGCATTTTTCATTCATATTATCACCGTTAATATCGTAAAAGTATGTGTTTCATGTTTGCTTATATTATTTAACTATTTACCCTATGAAGTTTTCGTATATAAAAAAATAATGGATTGAAAATGAAATTGATTAAGATATTCAACAAAAGTTAGGATTGAGGATGAGTGATCGCAAGTAATGTGTCTACTGGTTTTGTTTTTGTTTTTGTTTTGCATTGTCAATAAAAGGTAAAATAACGTTCAGATTTTAATTGTGAGACTGTACAAACAAAACCGCAAACGAAAACTATAAACTATGTAATCAAAATATTGCTCATGACTAATGCAAAACAGCTTGCAAACAGATTATAAACAAAACTTCAAAACAGACTTGAAGCAAAGCACTTGAACATGAACTTAGCAGAATGAAACAGAGCAAACTAAAAATGTTAACGACAAATAAGAGCTCTCGTATCACGCATGAAAATAACGAAAAGAAGAATTTTCATTTCAGGCGAATTCGTATGACCATGGATCTAAGAAACAAGTAAAGTGGACACTGACCTCCCTTTCCGGGGTCTCGCCCCTAAAATAAGAGAGAGCAGCCCTTGTCAGAGCAACAACAATAACAGCTCCTACATTACCGAGCCCTAACCACAACAGCCACCAGAAAAGTTAACATTTACTGAAAAAGAAAAAGAAACAAATCATAATCATCTACTACTTAATTTTCTGTCAGAAAGACGCCGCTTAAAGAGTTGGTCAAATTCGCAAAAACTGAACTTAAACTTTGAAGTTGAGTAATGAATTGAGTAACAGGAATTTGCCATAAACTCAGCCAAAACACAGCTTCGTGCAGGTTTTCTTAGCAACCTATTTAATCTCGATATAATATTTGAACAATTACAGAAGCTTACAGAACATCAGGAGCAATTCAATTCAATGATTCAATTACAGAAACAACACTTCATTTTATATGATATCCATTTGTCTACAACGAATGCCTCTTAATAGGCTGACATAATCTTTAACCCAACGATTAAGCCATTTTATTTTTATTTTTATTTTTATTAGAAGAAAAATGATTTTATAAATTTACCGTCGAGAAGCACTTTATATCCAAAATAATACTCCTGCTAGGAAATGCACACGACATATGAAAATGGTGTGCAAGTCATGCCTGTAATAAATTTTGGAGACATTTTCACGAAAAAGCACGACACGATTTAACATAATTTACGACGCGCAGAAAAATACATGTCGTCAAACATGTTATTTACAAGGTGCATTGCGTGCACGTTGTAAATTCTATGTCGTTATTGCCTAATTTTCTTGTAGTAAGTTTGATAAACGAGTCTTAACCGATCCAAACTGAAACAAATTCAAACCAAACCATTGGATTTTATAGTGTTCTGGTTTGGTTTGGTTTGGTTTGGTTTATCGTATAAAATTTGCGAACAAAAACCGACTAGTAATAGAAGCAAATGAAACCTCACTCATGTAACCCGACACAAGCTCTTCCCTAATTTCTAGCACGCTCGACAACAAAACCGAAATAAGTAATACTAAAACCCAAAGTAAGACAATCTAGCATGCACACGCACAGACATAGACTAGCGGACATCTCACATGCCTCACGATATACCATTATACGGTGATACGGTCACGTCGAGACGGCCAATTCCAAAATTTAAGAGAATGACATGTTAGCGGCACGTGTTATATATATACACCATGATCAATAGTGCAGATGATGGTTAATTAATTGCATGTGTCACTCGTTGTAGATCACATGTTTTTTTTTTTCCGAAACGAAAGATTTTTATTAAACGAAAAGGATTACAACCGGACAAATTGCGGACAACACACCGGACTAACACCGGGACACAAACAGCCAGCTACCGGATACAACCAAACTAAAAAAAAAAGAAAAAACACTGGGAGAACCCCAATAAGACCAAATTATGTCTCATTATGAAGATCCTTATTTGGTAAGATAATCAAATGAAAACAATCCGACACAACACGGACGTCCATCACCGAAACGAAAGTCAAACACCACCATCAACCAGCAGCCTCTGCAGTGACCGGCAAGCCCGATGAGCACCGAAGGCATCCGAGATAGAAATCCGGCGACAAAGGTACGTGTTAGGTGTAGTGTCCGAAAGACAATTATGTAATTGTTTTAGGACAGAATTAATTATTCATCTTATTATATGCATGTATGCTTATAATTAAGACACTACTGAAAACCCTAAGTACCTCGTTTATGTAATCACATAACTCGTTGTATGGCTATACACAAGAGGATTGAGTTAGTGAGATGTACTTAAAATTAACTTAGTCCGTAGCGTTTATTAATCCGAGTACGGGTCTCAAGATTAATTTGCTAATAATGCGCCCGTAACACTTTAGTGTGTGACAGCCTTATCCGGATCTGTCGGTAATAGTGGTACCTAGTGAGGCATTTATATATGATGATAATCATATAGGGCCGGACCGATTTGATTTGAGTTCTCGATATAATTTCGTGATCGAGAAGTCTTATCAAATCACAAGATGATCATATATGGATTAATCTCAATCCCGAGGTGATCACGCGCACAACCGCTTAGACTAGTAGGTAGTTTGATGTGTTAGTAAGGATCACTTCGCAAGTATGTGGTCCAACACTTCTCGTTGGCTCTATTTCGGGATGAGTGAATAGTCCGTGCTATCACGTATATGGAATCCATTCCTTTCCACGGGAAGTATACGGTACGAGTTCCCTTATTTGTTAATCCTAAACCGATCGATGGCGCAGTTCATATTATATTAGTTATGAACTAATTGATCACTAGGGGTTAATGGTAAATAATGATAAGATGTTTCGAGAAGGTTTACGGAGATATCCCGAATCGAAACGAACAGTCTATGGAGGATTTTTCCGTATATAATGATTATATCAGTGGACGCTTTTCGACTCATAGTTGAGTGTAAGTTATCTATATTCGGCAGAGTTCAGTTTCGGGTTTATGGTGGTGTAATCCCGGAATTAATGGATTGAATATTATTGTTCGGTCTGACGAATAATTTTATTTAATTTATTGTAGCTACTGAATATGGGTCCATGGTCCCCGACGTGGCTCCTAACATGTATATGTTTTCTCGTCGTTTCACCTCAATTAATATTAAATAGTTGGATTGGACTGTTTAATAGATATGTGGATTAATTGTTTAGTTGGACTAGATAATTAAATACATGGAAAAGAATTTTTTCGTGGACTCGGCCCATTTGTGATAAAAATGCTTATGGCCTTTTTTTAGGGTTGGGGCACATTTTTTGTTGTTATTTAATTATTGGAAAATTAGTTTTCTTGGATAATTATTTGACATGTGATTAAATTATTTATTTGTTAAATAATTTAAGGAAATGAAAATCTTTTATATATCCTAATTAATTTGGGAATATTCTAGATTTATCTTTTTAAGGAAAATGATTAATTTGATTGATTTTGTATTAATTAAATAAATCCTTGGAGGACAAAGATTTCTCTCATATATAAAGAGAGTTCTCCCAAGCCTTTTCACAACACATAATTTTCGACATTTGAGAAGTATTAGGCTTTGAATTTTCGGCCTAAGTACTTGGGTTTGAGTTTTTAGAAAAACTTCGGGTGTTTCTAAGGTAGCATATCGAGGAGGTCAAGCGGCTTGAAACACCATCCACCTGGTGGTGCTTGGAGACACACGTTGGAAGACTATGGCTTCTCATCTAGCTTGGATCTTGGATTGAAGATTGTTCTTGGAGTTTATTCACCATAAACTGGTAAGCAATCTAACCCCCTCGTAGGTTAGATTTATTATTTATGTATTTTGATTGTCTAGATCTAGATCTTGTACTTTCCGCTGCGTAATCGGGTGGATCTTTGATCCATCCGGCGATATTACATCTTTGGATTGAAGATTGTTCTTGGAGTTTATTCACCATAAACTGGTAAGCAATCTAACCCCCTCGTAGGTTAGATTTATTATTTATGTATTTTGATTGTCTAGATCTAGATCTTGTACTTTCCGCTGCGTAATCGGGTGGATCTTTGATCCATCCGGCGATATTACATCCTACAGTCCGACCCACTGAACAACAAACAAAAGGACACCAGGATTTCCAATATGGACATGCAGGGAAATCCACATCAAAAATCCGACCAACCTCATCCCTCGCCGCTTTGCCACCATGGGAACACCGCCTCCAGCCATCGACCATATCTTCAAAAGGTAACCGGAGGAGATTAAAACCATAGAGCCGTCAACAAAGGACGCCAGATCTTCACCGGAAACAGCATTCTCATCCATCCGCCACTGCCTATGAAGATTTTTTGCCACAGCAAAATAGGATCAGAGACTGCAACCGCCCAAAATCGCCGCCTCTCTGGTCGGATTAATAGAGAAAACGACATCAGATCTGAATTTTTTGAACAGAAAAGAGAAAATGCAGAAAGAGAAAGAAGAAAAAGAAGCGATATTAGCACAAAAGGAGTCGGCACCGGAAAAGGGAGATTCTTGAGGATGAAAGGGGCGGATGTTTAGAGAGAAGGCAGAGCAAATGTTTTTAGGGAGAGAAATTGGTGTTACCAAGTATATCTGTGACACTCCATTCCAGATACCGTGTCTTTATCCGGAATTGAACGTCCGACACGTATATAATTTAATTTTTTAATCAATTATATACGTAAGCCTTACGTAATTACATCAGAGTTAAAGCGGAAATGAAACGACATGGGAGAAATCTTAAACGACAAACAATGTCGTACCAACTAAAGAAAGTAAATGATGTTCCCAACATCATTTAACCGAGAGAAACGTAATAGAGTCTAAACATTATTACAAGTTCAGTTGAAAGATCAAAAGTCTAATGAACATAACAAAATTATCATCCTCTCATTTTTTGAACCATCAAAAGAAAACAATAAACAAACTTCCAAATGCTACCATAAGCTTACTCCTCGTAATAAACATCTTCGTCATAGTAACCTGCATCACCTTCTCGGGGTGGGAAACATACATACAAATAAAGGGGTGAGTACATAAACATTCAGTAAAGGGTAGAAGCACCGAATTAAAACACGTAATAGCACAAAGTTATCGTTACTACCACATATGTATAAAGACTCGCTCCCCTCTACTAGTCTCACTAGTAAGACTCAAGCAAACAAGGGTTTGCTACACACAAGGTCTAAGGACACTTTGCATGGTGAGAATTCACCGCGACATATCCTCAGCTCCTCATATGGCATGGCTGCTACCCACGTGGGAGACTACCCAGTCCACGCAGCGGCTACCTTTGTGGAGGAGTAATAGACCCAAGCTGCAAAACATAAACGTGCCTTACCAAAGACCAGAGTGTTTTATCTTTTAGACTTCAAACGTATATTTAAATCTATCCACCTATATTCATTACACATAAAAGCTTCCCTAAGGACTTCTAGTCTTAGACCATTCTACTCTATACTACCTATCGCATTGCACAGAAAGTGTTGGCTACTAAGCACAACATCCCACATAGCTAAGAGTTGTCTTCCAGTGATCCCGTGCTTCTCCCCGCAGAGGGTCTCCACACGGTGCTGTGCCAAATACACTAGAAACCATACCCAAAACTATGTCATATAATATTTAAGGCTTATCACAATACACACTAAATCAGAGGGCACACCATATATAAACATTTCTAACATATTGAGAAAAAGATGAAATAGAACTGTATATTTATTTTTATCTAAAATAACATTACACAATACATATAGCTACGCACAGTTATAATGCAACTTCGAATGATATCCTATTTATTTCGGCTGATACACAACCAAACAGAAAGCCCTTGCAAAAGAATACCGCTGATCCAATGAGTGTTATTTATTTACTGTTCAAACACCACATCTTCATGAAAGGCTACTTGTTCCCTTCTTCATTTTTTATATTTTATTCTCTCCTCGGCAACACACAGAGCAAGTGGGACTACAACAAGCCCCAATTTCCTTCGGCAAAAACATATAATGTAAAAGAAAAATAATTCCATACCAACCAAAAAGAGCAGCAACGAGACGAAAATAAACACCAACAACACAAGATTAAATACGGTTGAACACCCTTTACCTTTTAATTTGTAGAAACTTTGAATCAAAAAGCCAAACTTTAATTTTGAAACAACTATTGTGATTTCTTCGGTTCCTACAACAAAAACAACAACCTACAATTAATCGAAAACATCCATTCAAGCCTATTTGCTTAGAAAAAAACTCAAGAACACAAGATTCCAAAAAGAGGGATTTTCGATTTACCTTTTCGTTTATAGTGATTCTTATACCAAAACGTCAGTCTTGTTGCGGTGATCGTCGTGATATGGATTATCTAGTGAACGATAAAGCGAATTAGCCTCTAGGATGTAGATTCTGTCAAACCTCTCTTTTTTCTTTTCCAAAGCGTTGCTCTCTTTCTTTTTAACGTCTGACTAAAGATTTTGGGGGAACTGATAAACGTAAGGAAAATGATATGTGCACTACACATTTGTGTAGTGCACAACCACTACATGTGTGGTATTCATTGATTAAAGTGATTAATTATTTTTTGTGATGGGTCCCAATGAATATGTGGTGTAGATTGTGTTGTGTAAGATGTTGTGGTTAAAGGAGTAGTGGATGTATCACTACTCTAAACGTAAAATTAGGGGTGGGGGTTATGGTAGGAGTTTTAAATAGGATAAATCCCATTAATACCTTATTATCCCATTAATTTAATTAATGTAAAATAGGTAATAGGTTTATGTAAAAATAAATAGATTCCAATTACCTTTTTAACCTTGATTAATTTCATGGACATTACCGATATGTCTGAATAGCCCCGCCACCTATGAGCCCGAAAACAAACTCATCTAGCCACCATGTTGGACTAGGCTCGCGGCCATAGCGTCCGCGGCGTCAATCTAATTAACGTCGTGGCATTCGGATCCCCGTCAAGAGAATTCAAACCTTTAAGGTCACTAGAAGGCTCGTGGGGCCAACCCGCGACCTTAAACAAGGGTCCATAAGAGACCGCACGAGCCCAAGAAGGAATCAACAGAAGTGAGGGCTGAGACGGAACAAAGAGTAGGCGACCTGGCGGACAGCGATCTTAGCGGCCACGTAAGGCGCACCGCCTAGATATTTAGTCTACTTGTTGTCTAAGATATTTTGCTTACCTGTCTTTGCTTAGGCCCTAAGCTTCCCTCTTCCCTATAAAATGAGGGCTTGTGTAATTATAAAAGATATGTGCTAAAAAGAAAATAGAGCTAGACTCTGCAAAAACTTCCACTCTCAAGCATTCATACACACCAACACGTCGCCGCCGAGCACCACCGGCCATAATCACTACAAACACACTCAAATAAGCCAGATATCCATCATACAAACAACCGCTCAGCCACCGTGATAATTACCGCGTTATCAGTTGGCTCCGTTACCGGGAAAGACTGCAAGCTTTTCGGTCTTTCCGACGTGGAGATCATCCAGAAGCCTTCACACAGAGGAGTGAATGAGCCATCATCTTCGTCCATTCTTTCAGTCCGACTGAGTGCTCTTACAAAGGACAGGTCTCGGAGTTCACCTCACCAGGAAGAAACAAAAGAAGGTAACTTTGACATAACTTGCACGAAACTCACGAGTTAGCGTTTGAGAAATTACCTCTCTCGTAGTGTTCTTCGTTCAAGTTCTTGTTTTTAGTTCAATAACCGCAGTTTTAGGAGCAGTGTGCTCGTGTTTGTGCTAAAAAGCCTGGGTATACCGATCTTGCGTTTGAGAAATCACCTCTCCCGGTATCTTTAAGGTTCGGCCTCATCATCTTTCCAGAATAACCCCACATATCACCTTTGTTTTCTTGTTAGAACAACACTCAGTAAAAAAGAAACCCCTTTTTGTGTACTAGAGATATTTTGTGCATTGGTAGGAGGCAGCTGTACAAATTTCTGGGGTATTGCGTTTGAATCATCACCTTTTTCCCCTGATATTCGTATTTCCGGCCACCTTCATCGGAGCTGGCACCATCTAAAAAATCTCCCTCCAACTTACTCGAAAAGACCACCCCAAAAGATCTCTAATCATCTCCCCAAAAGTCAATAAGAAAGTACGAGGTAGTTGAAGGTTTCAGAGAGGGGCAGGTTGTCAGACAGTCGGTGGCGACCAGATCAACGATCTTATCTCCAAGGTTAATCAGATCGCCTCAATTAAGATGGCAGGAAGTAAGGGTTCACCGCTAATACCTCAAACCCTAACAAAAGATGGCGCAATCAATCAACACCGGGCCGAGGGCAGAGGAGAAACACTTGATAATCCTACGGCAGATTGGGATAGATCACAGAGAGAGGTTCTAGCCGCGGATGACGCTAGAAATGTCTTGAACCAAAAATCAAAATCCAAAGAGGCCGCTGCGGCCTTAGAATCAGCTCGTTTGGAAAAAACTGCCATCCGGATAACAAGACCGCAACGCAGTCGAGAGATAGTACCAGAAAGGGTACCCGAATTCCAATAAGATCCTGAGGTCGCCGAAATGAGGGAGTACGCCAAGTATGCCGAGACAATGTACCTAACCAACTCTCGGCTAGTGGCTCTGGGACGGGCACCATTGCCGGTCCGAGCTCCGAATCCTCCTAGGAGTGAGGTCAACCCTATGGCACAAAACAAAGGCCGCCAAAGTCAGCTCCAAAGGATAGAGGTTGAGGAAAGTGTTCAATCATCAGGACGCAAAGGTCGCAAGCGGGTTGGTAATTAATATTTTTAAAACTGACGTTTAGCTTTTACTATAAGTTTTTGCTTCATGGTCATTACTTCTACAAACTCGGTCATAGTATATAAGCATACATTTTCAGCACATATACTTGGTAGACTACGTATGCTTCCCACCTCCATGAGAACAACACCACTGTTTGCTTCTTCTTTATTTTATTTTTATATATATTCAGACAAATGGTTGCATTCTAGTAACTTCCTTATGTGATATCATCAACACAATGAGGGCACCTTATTAGTCAAATAGTCACCCGAAGTGTCATCCTCTGAGAAATCATAACCAATGGTCATAGCTAGAATATGAAATTATCAGTACTCTATTACCATTCATGTAAGTTATGATTCCCACTATGTATGCCGCCACCGACCGTCATCATTTTAAGGTCGTTAACAAAAAACAACCATGATATCTTCGGTCTTTTTTTTTTTTTATGGATAACACAACGGACGTTCGCTGAGTTCAATTTTATTTTCTATAAAAGTCAAGTGTGTTTTTTTAAGTATTTTCAAAATATTTTAATTTAATATATTATTGATATAGATAAATAATATATATATTGTTAAAAATGATTTATTAACTCTCTCGACTTAATGATAATAACGTGATGAAACAAATCTTGTACAAAAGACATTGCATGTCCCACCTCGGTGGCATGGTACCGTACTTTGCGCTTCGCGCGGCATGGTATATTGTATTTGTACCTTTCCCGCTTTGGCGGCATGACTAGTTTCTGCTTCGGCGGCATGGTTCTCGATCTCGTTCTCGTACTCGTTCGATGGGCCCGCTGAGGATTTCACAGTCGGGTTAGCTGTGAATTGGGCCTGTGACCGCGGTTGTGGGGTCCGAGGCAAGTGGACCCTCCGGAAGCCCCAGGAGATTGGGTGTCGGAATGACGGACTTCACTATAAAAATTACTTGTTGTGGATATAAGGTGGTGAAATGGGAGTCATAAGGTAGAGACAATCGTATCAGCTGTATCGATGTCTAGTAAGGGAACTTGATGAATTGACGGATCTCGAATGAGCATGCTCGACAAAATTTCAAGAAAATGTATATATTGTTACAACATTTAAAAAAAAAATATAACACTCTCGCACATGCTCATACCAGCGTTTTTGCTGACGACTCGTTTTCTTTGTTTCTTAGTGTTTTTTTTGTTTTGTTCTGTTTTTTTTCTATAAATAAAATCAGGTAATGGTTCGAAAGAGATGTAATGAGGATGAAAACGATGACATGGACTTGGATTTTGAAACATTCTATACAAATTATGTCAATGACAATTGTAGTATTTCATTTTTTTTTTGTAATTTTATAATGGAAACACTTTGTGAATATTTGTAAATTTAATTATAAATTAATTGGATTATTTTGGAAAAGATATTCTAGTTATGGAAGTCGCGGCGAGAGCTTCGCAACCCCTCCTAGAATGACCCCAGTGGACCTAGGGGTCGGGAGTAGGGTATTACAAGTACCATCTACGAAACACAGTTTACCGCGAGAAGATAATACCTTCATGATAGCTCGTTTCCAATGATTTTAGTTGTCCACGCCCTTCAATAAAGGTTGAACAGGAACGAGACTGGGATTATCATTTCCAGAATTTACTGCAGTGATGGCAGCCATTGAAATCAAACAAGAACTTGACAAGAGAACTTCGAATTTCAAGAAGAATATTAGAACGAATTTGACAGCAGAAAGCTAGATTGCTTTGCTACCAAGTTGAAAATTAAGCAAGGAACTGAAACAACACAAGAATTTTATGAATGAACAAGGAAGAATGAATGAAGGTGATGATGAACTCCAGAAATTCGAAAAGAGAAAAGGCGGGAAAATTTTATTCAATCAATTCTAAGAAAACAGTTGATCATCCTTGGAATAGAACTTATGAAACTCTAATTGCAACTACTAGCTACTAGTACAGTATATATAGACTCTAATCGGGTACGTATCGGCCAAACTCGGCCAATCTCGGCAAAACTCGGCCAAACTCGGCCAATCTCGGCCCATCTCGGCCGAGTCAATCCGATTTAAGTGGGAACTTTAGTGATTCGATTGGAAACATGAAAAAGTATAAAGCAAAAGCAATCATACACAATATTCAGTCAATCTTGACAATAAACTTCACTCCAAAAGCATAGTAGCAGACAAAATCTTTACTATTTACCTCTTTACAGAAGAAATAGTACATCTGTGACTTTGTCAATTGTCAAGAATCAAAACAACTCACATACTCTCAATAATTATCCAATTTTCCAGCCTCTTTATAAGAAAAAAATCATACACAATTATCATAGCAAAACTTCACAACCCAACGCATCTTTGATTCACCACAACTCCTCCATTTTTCCGTTAAATTTCTTCAATTTTTGAAGCATACAAAACCTAATTAAATCCCGAATGCTAATTACCCATACAAAGAAACAAAACCAAACATCAAAACCATAAATACGCATGTTAAAACAACAAACAACCATAAATACTCATGTTAAAACATAACTCGACAGTGCATATTTTGTTGTATTTAATCAAAAGAAATGATCTTGATGCTTGTTTTGGGACATTTTGATGTTGTGTTTAGTTATTCATATTTTTTTTGAGTTTTTTAGATTTTTTCAAATTTTTTAAAGCATTTTACATGGGAGAAAACCTGTCTCGCCCGAAACGATACCAATACGCGGCGAGTTATGTGACTCAGTGGTCTCTGAGTCGGTTACCGAGACCGCGACTTTGAACCATGCAGTAAACTGAAATTGGCCTCCGAAAAATTGATTTTATGTGTTATCTGACTATTCAATTTGTCAAGGAGTATCTTAAAAAATAAAAATAAAAAAATAAAAATATTAACTCACACAACATAGAAATTCCATTTCGACTCCAAAACGGACGGTAATCTGTTTTGGATGCCTAATCTAAATTTTGGTAGATAGAGCAGAATATTTCACATTCTTTGAATAAATGTTGTTGTTTTGAAAAGTATTTTTGTTTACTGAAAAAATAAGTTTAACTGTATATTTGATAGAAGAAAAGCACTAATCTGTTATAGTGGCCATAACATATATGTTTTCTAGTGCTTTCAAACCTCAATGTGATTCTATGGCTAGTAGTCCGCATATTGGTTGCTCTAAATCGGGAAATTTAGAGTCTCGGTAATTTTCGTTGTTAAAATTCTTGGTATCTTCCAGACACATTGAAAATTAATGTATTACCTTTTCATTAAGCGAAAGAGTTACGGAACCATTGGATTTGATTCACAGTAATATCTGTGATTTAAAAAGTTGTGTAAACGAAGATATTAAAAGAGTATTTATTTATTTTCATCAATGATAGCACAACATGCTATTTGTTATGTTTATCTACTTTGAAAGCAAAGATGAGGCCCTTGAGAATTAATTTTGGCAAACAAATTAAGACAATTCGTGGTGATCGAGGTGGAGAGTAAGATGCATAGTTTAATGAGTTTTGTTACGGTATCAACATCATTCATTAAACCATTGCATGATACATACCTTAATCGACTATTGGCCCAAATGTCATGTTGATTTGTTCGGATTTATCCGGATACGTAGGTGAGACAATATATTCTTTCAATAATTGTTATTCTCAACGGGATGCCAACATGAAATAGTGGAAAGGCTACAAGCCAACCAACAAATTCACGAGAGTGTGGAGGTGCTTGGCAAATGTCGAAATACCTAAGTCAAGGCATGTCAAGATAAGGCCCGAAACAAATGATGCATATTCTTTGGATATGTAAATAACGAAGAGTGTCTATCAGTTTCGGTGCACAAGTCGGTCATCCCCGATGTACATTAAAATGTAATCATTGATTAAAGGAATATTGTATTTATTGAGGAGATCTTTCCATGTAAAGACAAAGGGAGAACGAAGGCTCAAGTTCAATATATAGCCCTTGACCGGATGTTAAGGTATTTGAAGTTTACAATGAACCTCGAAATACAAGTAGACAATATATCCAAGTAGTATTTGAAGGATATTTGTGAAGAACTGGATATCGATTGTAAGGATTCTAAGTCCACCGGTGGATATGTATTCACTATTGATGGTGGTGGGGTGTCCGCAAAACCTCAAAGCAAACATGCATAGCTCGATCCACTATGGAATATGAGTTTATTGCATTGGATAAAGCTGGAGAAGAAGCAGAGTGGCTTCCGAATTTCTCAGAGGAAACCTTGTTGGTCAAAACTAATTCCTCCTATCATCATACATTGTGATAGTATGTCGGCTATAGGACACGCACAAAGTTGTATGTATAATGGTAAGTCTAGATATATACACCATAGACACAATACCATTAAAATTGATCTCTAGTGGTTTGATTTCCTCGATTATGTAGAGTCGAAGGAGAATCTTGCGGATCCGCTTATAAAAAGGTTTAGCTAGAGATCGAGTGTCAATTTTTTTTGACAAACGGAATGGGACTGAAGCCTATTACACATGTTCCCTTATAATGGCAACCCAACCATATTGAATGGATATCCCAAGATCATGGTTCAAAAGGGACAACTAAGTTATAAGGGACAGTTAGCACTTACTCATTCTGTTAAAACAAAAGTGCAGTCTACGGAAGGGTTTAGTTTAAGCAAAAAGCTTTTAATGATTCCTATATTTGGTTGAGCCAAGTGAGGTATTCCAGAGTACTCTTTATTTGAGGTCACCTATGTAAGTGGAAATGGAAACGCTTCTGTGAGAATTTATGGGTTGAATTCTCTAAAACACTTTTTCGAAACCAAGGTGTTCCGGGGCCAAAACGGACACAACCATGAGAACCTCGAGAATGTTAGGAGATCCGTTGTGTAGGTATCATTGTCTAGGAATACACCAAAGCCCGAGAAGTTCAAGATCTAGTTCATCGCTTAGCCGAGTATGTCCGATGGTACTATACTACGGAAGGTTCAAGGCAAAGCAAACCACCTCGCCCGATGCAACGATTTCCGCATGTGATCTCTTTAGAGTTTGCATTGCATTTGCATTCATGTGGGGGATTTTTGGAGAAATATGAATTAAAAATTAATTCTAAAATAATAGAGGGTTGCATCGGTTCGATGAAAGGTTAAAACCACGTAAAAGGTTGCATCCTTTCAGTTAAAGATTGCAACCAGTAAACGATTGGGCTCCATTCTCCTATATAATCCCAACACTTGTGTAAAATTATATAGAGAAAATCCATGAGAAATTTTTGTCTGGCAAATTTTGCATTCATTTTATGTCTCACGAAAGTCAAGAAGAGATACACAGAACATGATCGGTTCACCGTCTTCTTCTCATTGAAGTGCAACAATCGGAATAAGGTATGACTGTTGTATCTTGGGAGACGATTGTCATTACTGTGTGCACATAATCGGGGCAAAAACGTCTTAAGGACAAAGTACCGCACTCGCCTCGCTCAATAAATTTTCTGTACTATTTTATGTTTTTGTTTTTGCTTGAATTACGTATTAAACAGTATGCTGGATTGCTATTTTACCCAACAAGTTTTAGCGAGCTCGAGATAATGTTCATCTCAAGTTGTTTACGTATCCCGTAGTTGTTCAGGAATCAAGTCTCTTCGTAGTTTTTGGGATCGTTTATATAGAGGGTCTTATACCCTAGGCGTGCCTGTGCCGTGTCCAAAGTGGACTCTATTTCGTGTTCCTTAAGAATAGGATTTATATGAGTTAATCCCCTTGATTTAGGAGATAATCACGGTGGTTTAAATGATAGGATCAAAACCTTTATGGCTAAGGATTCTTTACATGCTTATGTGATGATTTATGCATGTGGGCTATTTTAGCCTAAGGGATACTAAGGCCGACCTGCGTCGAGGCCCTTAGGTCGAACTGCGCTGGCTGAACTCCGTTGCGCTCTGACCGACCTGCGGTGGACTAGAAAGCTAACCAAACCGATCTCCCACCTAGGGTTTAGATCCGACGTCTTCGTTAAACGAACGAGCCGCTCGTGAACAAGCTCGTGTTCGGCTCGTTAGTGTTCATGATCGTTTGTTCATTTAGCTTAACGAGCCGAGCTCGAACATGACTGTAGGCTCGTTTGCTTAACGAGCCGAGCTCGAGCTTGGTTCGCGAACGTTCGATTATGTTCGCGAACGTGTTTATATAATGTTCGCGAACATGTTTGCGAACATGCTTATATAATGTTCGCGAACATGCTTATATAAATACATCAATTTACAGGAACCCTGACTCAAAAGAGGATAATTCATTCATCTAATATATATTATAGATTTGATTTATATAATATTTAGATATTTTTATAGTAATTTTAGTTGGTAATATATGTAATTTTAATGTCTAACATATTATTTTTACATTTGCACTTTATGTTTTATATTTTAACGAACCGAACTCGAGCCAAAGTCGAGCCAAAGTCGAGCCAAAAGGAAAAAAAATATGTTAACGAGCCGAGCTCGAACGAGCTCGAACATTTCATCTTTTAAACGAGCCGAGCTCGAATAGAATTTTTTGTTCTTTTATCAAACGAACGAACTCATGAGCTAAACGAGCTCGAGTTCGAACCACCAATACTTCTCGGCCGCTCGCTCGTTAACACCTCCGGACCTTAGGCTTAATGTGGGGCTCCCGGCCTTTAATATTTGTATCCTCCGTGTGTGTATTTATTACTTGGTCATTATAGGGCCGACACGCGTGGCGAGTCATTTAGTCCGACCTCCGTTAGACTACGATTCGAATTCCCATCCCGTCTCAAGCGAAGAAAATTTTACTAAGTAGTATCCAAAATGATATTGATAAAAAATTTCAACACACCCCATAGAATAATGAAAGCTAATGAAAATTTTCCACAGCCGCCTTTGTTAATTACGTGATCATGTTGAAAACAAATTTTCTATTATTTGTTTTTTATCGTCACAATAGTGACACAGCTTTAGGAGACAACATATTTTTATTTTGCTGATTATGATCAAAATACCAATGCTACAACATATAGTGATTTAATATATTTTTACATCATTAGCTATGATGTGACTTATATCGATTAATAATCGTACACCATGATTTGTTGGCTTAAAAGTTTGTTGTGTCACATGTTGTAATAATTTTGTTGTAGCATTAATACTGGTAATATCCCGAATCTAAAGTCTTCATGTTAAAAGCAATATCATTAATATCTCTAAACATACCATAAACTCATGACACACATCAAATGGAATCCCGAGGGCCCAACTCTCGCGGTGAAGCGCCTCACGGCCACCTAAAGCGGTAGGTTTAGACTTCAACATACGCAACTTTTAACTTCGACAACCATCGAAGGTTGCGAGAAGTTTTGAAAGTCCTTGTCCGAGCCTCTTTATATAATTAAAAATGACTATTTTTTTCATCATACTAATTCTACTCGCGCATCGCCTACATTCTACAACAAGAGGATTGGCCTAGTGATAGTCGGTTCTGAGCCAAGAGCCGACTTCTCGTAGGTGAATTGTGAAAACCGACCTTAAGAAATTCGGTTCTTGGCTCCGAACCCGACTTTCATAAAAACGATTATACTGTGATGTGCACAAGTAGAGATGTACGCGTAGAATCAGTGTGGTGCACAAATATACATTTGGTATTCTATTTGGCTTCTTTCAAAAAAAAAAAGAATTTTTTTTTCCCCTAACAGAATTCGAATTCTGATATTCATGTCAGATTATTGTCTAGCTTACAACTAGACCGATAAAACTTATGCTTCTTTCAAAGAATTATTTAGTCTTGTTATATACATATGGTCAGTTGCCACAAAATCAACATCGTTATTATTTGAATACTATCACCTCAGCTCAACATCATTATTATTTACAATGGTCTTCAAAGAAAAACAAGTGGTTGTGGTAATGGTTCCCTTGCCGGCACAGGGCCATCTTAACCAGCTCCTCCACCTCTCCCGCCTCATCTCCGCCTACGACATCCCCGTCCACTATGTTGGCACCGCCACCCACAACTGCCAAGCCAAAACCCGAGTCCACGGTTGGAACCCTCTCTCAAATCCCAACATTATCTTCCATGATTTCACCATCCCTGAATTCCACAACCCAGCTCCGAACCCGAATGCCCCAACCAAATTCCCTTCACAACTCATCCCATCTTTTCATGCAGCTCTGCAACTTCGTGACCCGATTTCGAAACTTTTGATTGATCTTTCGAATACAGCGAAAAGGGTTGTTGTTATACATGATTCTCTAATGGCATCTACTGCACAAGATGTGTCCGCTATTCAAGATGCAGAGTCTTATTGTTTTCATAGTTACTCTGTTTTCACTCTGTATACTTTCATTTGGGAAATGGCTGGGAAACCGAATATACCAGAAGCCCATTTATTTGAAAATCTTCCTTCTCGTGAGAGCTGTTTCAATCCAGATTTACATGAATTCAGAGAATTGAATACAGAATGCAAGAAATGGAATTCCGGAAATCTTTACAATACTTGCAGAAGAATCGAGGGTCGATTTCTTGAGCTCGTGGCTCAAGCTCGTTCATCAGAAACGGATAAAAATTGGGCTGTCGGTCCGTTTAATCCTATAGTGATAAGTAAGCAGAAAGGTTCAAATAAGAGATCAAAGTGTTTGGAATGGCTCGATGAACAGAGGGTTAACTCGGTGATATTCGTATCGTTTGGGTCGACCACCTCGTTAACGGATGAAGAAATTGATGAAATTGCAGTTGGATTGGAAAGAAGTGGGCAAAAGTTTATCTGGGTTCTGAGAGAAGCGGATAAAGGAGATGTCTTTACAGGGGAATCCAGGAAAGCTCGGTTGCCAGAACGGTATGAAGAAATGATTAAAGATAGAGGTATAATAATAAGGGATTGGGCACCCCAGTTGGAAATTCTTGGACACCCTTCAACGGGTGGTTTCATGAGCCATTGCGGATGGAATTCCTGCATTGAGAGCATTTCTTTGGGTGTTCCGATTGCTGCATGGCCTATGCATTCGGATCAGCCAAGAAACGCTATACTGATCACTGAGCTGTTGAAGATCGGAATCATTGTAAGGGATTGGGCTCATCGAGATGAAGTTGTGAAAGCAGAAACTATTGAGAATGTTGTTAGAAGATTGATGGATTCAAGTGAAGGAGAAGAGATACGAAAAACATCAATTAAACGAGCAAAGATGTTCAGAATCAGTAATGGAGGAGGACAGTCTCACATGGAGTTGGAATCTTTTATGGCACACATAAATAGGTAGAGGTTTAAATACACGAAGACAACAAATATCATCACCTCAAATCGTCAAAAACTTTTTCAATAAATTTTATACTTATATGGTTTATGTGTAATTGTTACAATTTGTTTGAGAATTAATATACCAAGGAGTAAGGTATTAAACCACAGTTTCTGGTGTATTAGAAGAGTTTGAAAGAATTTCAATGAATTTTATCGGGTATAAGCTGTCATACAAGTAGTTAAAATATTATTCGTAGACAAAAACCATAATCAATAAAACTATAAAGAAACATAGCAACCCTAGCTAAAAGATTGTCACAGACATTTCTAGCAATGCTAAGTAAAAAAATCAATAAGTCAATCCAATCCGGAAACCATACCGGACCAAACAGAATTATTCGATCTGGTTTAAACCCAAACCGAATTGAACTGAATTGATTTTGGTTTTTTTTTTGCCCTAACCCAATTCGAACCCAAACGGGTTGCCTATCATACATTATATGGATTATTTATTTATTTTCTGGCTGCGTGTGATAGTTTTGTGAACCCTTTCTTACGTGATTATGCTATTGACATTCAAAACCCGTGAGAAATAGTTAAAGTCAAAGATACTTGTTTTATGAGTATTGGTTAAGTCTTATGGATGATTGTTCAATGACATTTTTCATTCATGTTATCACTGTTAATATCGTAAAAGTCTCTGTTTCAAGTTTTGAAGTTTTTGAATAAAAAAAAATAATGGACTGATAATGAGATTGACTAAGATGTTTAACAAAAGTTATGAATGAGGATGAGTGATCAAGCAAGTAATATGTCAGTGGTTCATAATGTGTAATATATTTGTGTTCTTTTGAGATATTGGTTTTGTTATACTTCATTAACTATTATTTATGAACTATTAGTTTTGTTGAAAAAATAACTAACACTATATGCTCTATTTTTTTGTCATTAAATATGAAATTAAGCTTGATAAACCAGCCTGAACCGGTTCAAACCGAAAGAAATTCAAACCAAATCATTGGCTTTTATAGTGTTTTGGTTTGGTTTACCGCATAAAATTTCCGAACAAAAACCGACTATTAATATAAGCGAATGAAACAGCATTCATGTAACCTGACACAAGCTCTTCCCTAATTTCTCGCATTCTTGACAACAAAATTGAAGCAAGCCAACGTAAAACAATCTATGTACCATGCACACGGAAACGGACCGACGGGCATCTCACATGCCGCACGACCTACGGTCACTACGACACGGCCAATTTCAAAATTTAAGAGAACGACACATCAGCGATACGTGACATATATATATATATATATACACACACGGGGAATGGGGACCTTAAGATTATGATAAGAGTAGGGTTTAACAATTTTTTTTTAATAAAGAAAGAAACTGGATTTTTGATACTTTGTATTGAAATTAAATTACTAAAGAAAATATTAAGGGGATTGAATTGAGCTAATAGTAAATATCATTGTATTTTCTTGTGTTTTCAGATGCTAATTCACACCACCGCCTTTGTGAAAAAAAACTTTTACTGAGTTGTATTCAAAATGATATTGAAAACAATTTTCAACTCCCCATATATAACAATGAAAGCTAATGAAAATTCTCCACAGCCGCCTTTTGTTGATCATATATATTGCGATCTTATCCAAGATCTTGTGTTCCCCGTTGTAGATATTGCTCCAAAACCACTATTCCATCCGTCCCATTTTGTTTGGGACATTTAACTTTTCAACTGCTTACGAAACGTTTAATTAATCTTTCGAATTTCATTAAATGATCTAATACTTTTTACATTTATGTACTTTAAGTTTTACTTTATCATAACTCTAATAATATTACATCAATTAACAAAATTTTAAGGATTAATTAGACTTTTTTCGTAAATGCAATAAATAATGAAACGTCCCAAACAATGCGACGGAGGAGTATTATTTTTTACAATGGCCTTCCAGATGATGGCAACAAAGAAAAACAAGTGGTTGTGGTAATGGTTCCCTTGCCGGCACAGGGCCATCTTAACCAGCTCCTCCATCTCTCCCGCCTTATCTCCGCCTACAACATCCCCGTCCACTACGTCGGCACCGCCACCCACAACCGCCAAGCCAAAACCCGAGTCCACGGTTAGAACCCTCTCTCAAATCCCAACATTATCTTCCACGATTTCACCATCCCTGAATTCCACAACCCGGCTCCGAACCCGAATGCCCCAACCAAATTCCCTTCACAACTCATCCCATCTTTTCATGCAGCTCTTCAACTTCGTGACCCGATTTCGAAACTTGTGATTGATCTTTCGAATACCGTGAGAAGGGTTGTTGTTATACATGATTCTCTAATGGCATATACTGCTCAAGACGTGTCCACTATCCAAAATGCAGAGTCTTATTGTTTTCAGTGTTGCTCTGTTTTTACTCTCTATTCATTTGTATGGGAAATGGCTGGGAAACCAAATATACCAGAAGCCCAATTATTTGAAAATGTTCCTTCTATTGAGAGCTGTTTCAATCCAGATTCACATGAATTCGCTAAATTCAGTACAGAATGCAAGAAATCGAATTCCGGGAATCTTTACAATACTTGCAGAAGAATCGAGGGTCGATTTCTTGAGCTCGTAGCTCAAGCTCGTTTATCAGAGACAGATAAAAACTGGGCTATTGGTCCTTTTAATCCTATAGTGATAAGTGAGGAGAAAGGTTCGAATAAGAGATCAAAGTGTTTGGAGTGGCTCGATGAACAGAGCGTTAACTCGGTGATACTCGTATCGTTTGGGTCGACCACCTCGTTAACGGATGAAGAAATCGATGAAATTGCGGTTGGATTGGAAAGAAGTGGGCAAAAGTTTATCTGGGTTCTGAGAGAAGCCGATAAGGGAGATGTCTTTACAGGAGAATCAATGAAAGCTCGATTGCGAGAAGGCTATGAAGAAAGAATTAAAGATAAAGGAATAATAATAAGGGATTGGGCACCCCAGTTGGAAATTCTTGGACACCCTTCCACGGGTGGTTTCATGAGCCATTGCGGATGGAATTCCCGCATTGAGAGCATTTCTTTGGGTGTTCCGATTGCCGCGTGGCCTATGCATTCGGATCGCCCAAGAAACGCTATACCGATCACCGAGCTGTTGAAGATCGGAATACTTGTAAGGGATTGGGATAATCTAGATGTAGTTGTGAAAGCGGAAACTATCGAGAGTGTTGTTAGAAGATTGATGGATTCAAGTGAAGGAGAAGAGATACGAAAAACATCACCGAAACCGAGCGAAGATGTTAAGAAATCGTAATAGAGGGAGGACAGTCTCACATGGAGTTGGAATCATTTATGGCACACATAAATAGGTAAAGTTTCTTTTTTTAGGAATAAATAGGTAAAGTTAAAATAAAGAAAGACAACAAATATCACCACTTCAAAACTCAAAAACATTTTCAATACAATTATAATTATATGGTTTATGTGTAACTGTTACCATTTGTTTGGGAATTAATATTCCAATGAGTAAGGTAGTAGGCCACAATTTGTGGTATATTACTTTTGTTTGAATGACTTTCAATGAATTTTATCAGGTTTAATCCACTACATAAGCATCTAAAACATTATTCGTAGATAAAGACCATAATCAATAAAACTATAAAGAAACAGAGCAACCCTAGCTAAAAGATTATCAGCGGCAATTTTTTTTTGAAGGGAATAAGAGGCATTTCTAACAAGGGTGAGGAGAAAAATCTATAAGCCAATCCAATCCGGAAATCGTACCGGACCGAACCAATTGCAAACCGAATTATTCGGTCTGGTTTAAACCCAAACCGATTTATACCGGATTGATTTTGGTTATTCCTTTCTGTCCCAACCCAACTCGAACCCAAACTGGTTGCTTATTCATACATTTTATGAATCATTTATTTATTTTCTGGTTGCATGTGATGGTTTTGTGAAACCATTCTTACGCAGGGGGCGGAGGTACATGTTGTAGGGAGGGTCGCACGCGACCCCTACTGAGATCCGAGAATTTTTTAGTATTGAAATGATGTAGTTTTCTTATGAGTATTGGTTAAGCCTTATTGTTGATTGGTCAATGGCATTTTTCATTCATATTATCACCGTTAATATCGTAAAAGTATGTGTTTCATGTTTGCTTATATTATTTAACTATTTACCCTATGAAGTTTTCGTATATAAAAAAATAATGGATTGAAAATGAAATTGATTAAGATATTCAACAAAAGTTAGGATTGAGGATGAGTGATTGCTTAGTAATGTGTCTACTGGTTTTGTTTTTGTTTTTGTTTTGCATTGTCAATAAAAGGTAAAATAACGTTCAGATTTTAATTGTGAGACTGTACAAACAAAACCGCAAACGAAAACTATAAACTATGTAATCAAAATATTGCTCATGACTAATGCAAAACAGCTTGCAAACAGATTATAAACAAAACTTCAAAACAGACTTGAAGCAAAGCACTTGAACATGAACTTAGCAGAATGAAACAGAGCAAACTAAAAATGTTAACGACAAATAAGAGCTCTCGTATCACGCATGAAAATAACGAAAAGAAGAATTTTCATTTCAGGCGAATTCGTATGACCATGGATCTAAGAAACAAGTAAAGTGGACACTGACCTCCCTTTCCGGGGTCTCGCCCCTAAAATAAGAGAGAGCAGCCCTTGTCAGAGCAACAACAATAACAGCTCCTACATTACCGAGCCCTAACCACAACAGCCACCAGAAAAGTTAACATTTACTGAAAAAGAAAAAGAAACAAATCATAATCATCTACTACTTAATTTTCTGTCAGAAAGACGCCGCTTAAAGAGTTGGTCAAATT
Source organism: Gentiana straminea (assembly GCA_036785695.1). Taxonomy (NCBI): domain Eukaryota; kingdom Viridiplantae; phylum Streptophyta; class Magnoliopsida; order Gentianales; family Gentianaceae; genus Gentiana; species Gentiana straminea. The sequence goes on from JAVUPR010000160.1 coordinate 1,021,815, forward strand.
CGCAAAAACTGAACTTAAACTTTGAAGTTGAGTAATGAATTGAGTAACAGGAATTTGCCATAAACTCAGCCAAAACACAGCTTCGTGCAGGTTTTCTTAGCAACCTATTTAATCTCGATATAATATTTGAACAATTACAGAAGCTTACAGAACATCAGGAGCAATTCAATTCAATGATTCAATTACAGAAACAACACTTCATTTTATATGATATCCATTTGTCTACAACGAATGCCTCTTAATAGGCTGACATAATCTTTAACCCAGCGATTAAGCCATTTTATTTTTATTTTTATTAGAAGATAAATGATTTTATAAATTTACCGTCGAGAAGCACTTTATATCCAAAATAATACTCCTGCTAGGAAATGCACACGACATGTGAAAATGGTGTGCAAGTCATGCCTGTAATAAATTTTGGAGACATTTTCACGAAAAAACACGACACGATTTAACATAATTTACGACGCGCAGAAAAATACATGTCAGTCAAACATGTTATTTATAAGGCGCATTGCGTGCACGTTGTAAATTCTATGTCGTTATTGCCTAATTTTCTTGTAGTAAGTTTGATAAACGAGTCTTAACCGATCCAAACCGAAACAAATTCAAACCAAACCATTGGCTTTTATAGTGTTCTGGTTTGGTTTGGTTTGGTTTGGTTTACTGTATAAAATTTGCGAACAAAAACCGACTAGTAATAGAAGCAAATGAAACCTCACTCATGTAACCCGACACAAGCTCTTCCCTAATTTCTAGCACGCTCGACAACAAACCGAAATAAGTAATACTAAAACCCAAAGTAAGACAATCTAGCATGCACACGCACAGACATAGACTAGCGGACATCTCACATGCCTCACGATATACCATTATACGGTGATACGGTCACGTCGAGACGGCCAATTCCAAAATTTAAGAGAATGACATGTTAGCGGCACGTGTTATATATATACACCATGATCAATAGTGCAGATGATGGTTAATTAATTGCATGTGTCACTCGTTGTAGATCACATGTTTTTTTTTTTCCGAAACGAAAGATTTTTATTAAACGAAAAGGATTACAACCGGACAAATTGCGGACAACACACCGGACTAACACCGGGACACAAACAGCCAGCTACCGGATACAACCAAACTAAAAAAAAAAGAAAAAACACTGGGAGAACCCCAATAAGACCAAATTATGTCTCATTATGAAGATCCTTATTTGGTAAGATAATCAAATGAAAACAATCCGACACAACACGGACGTCCATCACCGAAACGAAAGTCAAACACCACCATCAACCAGCAGCCTCTGCAGTGACCGGCAAGCCCGATGAGCACCGAAGGCATCCGAGATAGAAATCCGGCGACAAAGGTACGTGTTAGGTGTAGTGTCCGAAAGACAATTATGTAATTGTTTTAGGACAGAATTAATTATTCATCTTATTATATGCATGTATGCTTATAATTAAGACACTACTGAAAACCATAAGTACCTCGTTTATGTAATCACATAACTCAGTGTATGGCTATACACAAGAGGATTGAGTTAGTGAGATGTACTTAAAATTAACTTAGTCCGTAGCGTTTATTAATCTGAGTACAGGTCTCAAGATTAATTTGCTAATAATGCGCCGAACACTTTAGGTGTGACAGTCTTATCCGGATTCGTCGGTAATAGGAGTACCTAGTGAGGCATTTATATATGATGATAATCATATAAATTTGGACCGATTTGATTTGAGTTCTCGATATAATTTCGTGATCGAGAAGTCTTATCAAATCACAAGATGATCATATATGGATTAATCTCAATCCTGAGGTGATCACAGACAACTGCTTAGACTAGGGTAGAGTTTGATGTGTTAGTAAGGATCACTTCGCAGTATGTGGTCCAACACTTCTCGTTGGCTCTATTCTGGGATGAGTGAATAGTCTGTGCTATCACAGATATGGAATCCATTCCTTTCCACGGGAAGTATACAGACAGTTCCCTTATTTGTTAATCCTAGAAACTGATCGATGGCGACAGTTCATATTATATTAGTTATGAACTAATTGATCACTAGGGGTTAATGGTAAATAATGATAAGATGTTTCGAGAAGGTTTACGGAGATATCCCGAATCGAAACGAACAGTCTATGGAGGATTTTTCCGTATATAATGATTATATCAGTGGACGCTTTTCGACTCATAGTTGAGTGTAAGTTATCTATATTCGGCAGAGTTCAGTTTCGGGTTTATGGTGGTGTAATCCCGGAATTAATGGATTGAATATTATTGTTCGGTCTGACGAATAATTTTATTTAATTTATTGTAGCTACGAATATGGGTCCGTGGTCCCCGACGTGGCTCTAACATGTATATGTTTTCTCGTCGTTTCACCTCAATTAATATTAAATAGTTGGATTGGACCGTTTAATAGATATGTGGATTAATTGTTTAGTTGGACTAGATAATTAAATACGTGGAAAAGAATTTTTTTCGTGGACTCGGCCCATTTGTGATAAAAATGCTTATGGCCTTTTTTAGGGTTGGGGCACATTTTTTGTTGTTATTTAATTATTGGAAAATTAGTTTTCTTGGATAATTATTTGACATGTGATTAAATTATTTATTTGTTAAATAATTTAAGGAAATGAAAATCTTTTATATATCCTAATTAATTTGGGAATATTATAGATTTATCTTTTTAAGGAAAATGATTAATTTGATTGATTTTGTATTAATTAAATAAATCCTTGGAGGACAAAGATTTCTCTCATATATAAAGAGAGTTCTCCCAAGCCTTTTCACAACACATAATTTTCGACATTTGAGAAGTATTAGGCTTTGAATTTTCGGCCTAAGTACTTGGGTTTGAGTTTTTAGAAAAACTTCGGGTGTTTCTAAGGTAGCATATCGAGGAGGTCAAGCGGCTTGAAACACCATCCACCTGGTGGTGCTTGGAGACACACGTTGGAAGACTATGGCTTCTCATCTAGCTTGGATCTTGGATTGAAGATTGTTCTTGGAGTTTATTCACCATAAACTGGTAAGCAATCTAACCCCCTCGTAGGTTAGATTTATTATTTATGTATTTTGATTGTCTAGATCTAGGTCTTGTACTTTCCATTGCGTAATCGGGTGGATCTTTGATCCATCCGGCGATATTACATCTTTGGATTGAAGATTGTTCTTGGAGTTTATTCACCATAAACTGGTAAGCAATCTAACCCCCTCGTAGGTTAGATTTATTATTTATGTATTTTGATTGTCTAGATCTAGATCTTGTACTTTCCGCTGCGTAATCGGGTGGATCTTTGATCCATCCGGCGATATTACATCCTACAGTCCGACCCACTGAACAACAAACAAAAGGACACCAGGATTTCCAATATGGACATGCAGGGAAATCCACATCAAAAATCCGACCAACCTCATCCCTCGCCGCTTTGCCACCATGGGAACACCGCCTCCAGCCATCGACCATATCTTCAAAAGGTAACCGGAGGAGATTAAAACCATAGAGCCGTCAACAAAGGACGCCGGATCTTCACCGGAAATGACCTTCTCATCCATCCGCCATCGCTTTATGAAGATTTTTTGCCACGGCAAAATAGGATCGAGACCGCAACCGCCCAAAATCGCCGCCTCTCGGTCGGATTAATAGAGAAAACGACATCGGATCCGAATTTTTTGAACGAGTAAAAGAGAAAATGCAGAAAGAGAAAGAAGAAAAAGAAGCGATATTAGCACAAAAGGAGTCGGCACCGGAAAAGGGAGATTCTTGAGGATGAAAGGGGCGGATGTTTAGAGAGAAGGCAGAGCAAATGTTTTTAGGGAGAGAAATTGGTGTTACCAAGTATATCTGTGACACTCCATTCCAGATACCGCGTCTTTATCCGGAATTGAACGTCCGACACGTATATAATTTAATTTTTTAATCAATTATATACGTAAGCCTTACGTAATTACATCAGAGTTAAAGCGGAAATGAAACGACATGGGAGAAATCTTAAACGACAAACAATGTCGTACCAACTAAAGAAAGTAAATGATGTTCCCAACATCATTTAACCGAGAGAAACGTAATAGAGTCTAAACATTATTACAAGTTCAGTTGAAAGATCAAAAGTCTAATGAACATAACAAAATTATCATCCTCTCATTTTTTGAACCATCAAAAGAAAACAATAAACAAACTTCCAAATGCTACCATAAGCTTACTCCTCGTAATAAACATCTTCGTCATAGTAACCTGCATCACCTTCTCGGGGTGGGAAACATACATACAAATAAAGGGGTGAGTACATAAACATTCAGTAAAGGGTAGAAGCACCGAATTAAAACACGTAATAGCACAAAGTTATCGTTACTACCACATATGTATAAAGACTCGCTCCCATCTACTAGTCTCACTAGTAAGACTCAAGCAAACAAGGGGTTTGCTACACACAAGGTCTAAGGACACTTTGCATGGTGAGAATTCACCGCGACATATCCTCAGCTCCTCATATGGCATGGCTGCTACCCACGTGGGAGACTACCCGGTCCACGCGCGGCGGCTACCTTTGTGGAGGAGTAATAGACCCAAGCCGCAAAACATAAACGTGCCTTACCAAAGACCGAGTGTTTTATCTTTTAGACTTCAAACGTATATTTAAATCTATCCACCTATATTCATTACACATAAAAGCTTCCCTAAGGACTTCTAGTCTTAGACCATTCTACTCTATACTACCTATCGCATTGCACAGAAAGTGTTGGCTACTAAGCACAACATCCCACATAGCTAAGAGTTGTCTTCCGGTGATCCCGTGCTTCTCCCCCCGAGAGGTCTCCACACGGTGCTGTGCCAAATACACTAGAAACCATACCCAAAACTATGTCATATAATATTTAAGGCTTATCACAATACACACTAAATCAGAGGGCACACCATATATAAACATTTCTAACATATTGAGAAAAAGATGAAATAGAACTGTATATTTATTTTTATCTAAAATAACATTACACAATACATATAGCTACGCACAGTTATAATGCAACTTCGAATGATATCCTATTTATTTCGGCTGATACACAGCCAAACAGAAAGCCCTTGCAAAAGAATACCGCTGATCCAATGAGTGTTATTTATTTACTGTTCAAACACCACATCTTCATGAAAGGCTACTTGTTCCCTTCTTCATTTTTTATATTTTATTCTCTCCTCGGCAACACACAGAGCAAGTGGGACTACAACAAGCCCCAATTTCCTTCGGCAAAAACATATAATGTAAAAGAAAAATAATTCCATACCAACCAAAAAGAGCAGCAACGAGACGAAAATAAACACCAACAACACAAGATTAAATACGGTTGAACACCCTTTACCTTTTAATTTGTAGAAACTTTGAATCAAAAAGCCAAACTTTAATTTTGAAACAACTATTGTGATTTCTTCGGTTCCTACAACAAAAACAACAACCTACAATTAATCGAAAACATCCATTCAAGCCTATTTGCTTAGAAAAAAACTCAAGAACACAAGATTCCAAAAAGAGGGATTTTCGATTTACCTTTTCGTTTATAGTGATTCTTATACCAAAACGTCAGTCTTGTTGCGGTGATCGTCGTGATATGGATTATCTAGTGAACGATAAAGCGAATTAGCCTCTAGGATGTAGATTCTGTCAAACCTCTCTTTTTTCTTTTCCAAAGCGTTGCTCTCTTTCTTTTTAACGTCTGACTAAAGATTTTGGGGGAACTGATAAACGTAAGGAAAATGATATGTGCACTACACATTTGTGTAGTGCACAACCACTACATGTGTGGTATTCATTGATTAAAGTGATTAATTATTTTTTGTGATGGGTCCCAACAGAATATGTGGTGTAGATTGTGTTGTGTAAGATGTTGTGGTTAAAGGAGTAGTGGATGTATCACTACTCTAAACGTAAAATTAGGGGTGGGGGTTATGGTAGGAGTTTTAAATAGGATAAATCCCATTAATACCTTATTATCCCATTAATTTAATTAATGTAAAATAGGTAATAGGTTTATGTAAAAATAAATAGATTCCAATTACCTTTTTAACCTTGATTAATTTCATGGACATTACTGATATGTCTGAATAGCCCCGCCACCTATGAGCCCGAAAACAGCTCATCTAGCCACCATGTTGGACTAGGCTCGCGGCCATAGCGTCCGCGGCGTCAATCTAATTAACGTCGTGGCATTCAGAGCCCCGTCAAGAGAATTCAAACCTTTAAGGTCACTAGAAGGCTCATGGGGCCAACCTGCGACCTTAAACAAGGGGTCCATAAGAGACCGCACGAGCCCAAGAAGGAATCAACAGAAGTGAGGGCTGAGACGGAACAAAGAGTAGGCGACCTGGCGGACAGCGATCTTAGCGGCCACGTAAGGCGCACCGCCTAGATATTTAGTCTACTTGTTGTCTAAGATATTTTGCTTACCTGTCTTTGCTTAGGCCCTAAGCTTCCCTCTTCCCTATAAAATGAGGGCTTGTGTAATTATAAAAGATATGTGCTAAAAAGAAAATAGAGCTAGACTCTGCAAAAACTTCCACTCTCAAGCATTCATACACACCAACACGTCGCCGCCGAGCACCACCGGCCATAATCACTACAAACACACTCAAATAAGCCAGATATCCATCATACAAACAACCGCTCAGCCACCGTGATAATTACCGCGTTATCGGTTGGCTCCGTTCTCGGGAAAGAGCGCAAGCTTTTCGGTCTTTCCGACGTGGAGATCATCCGAAGCCTTCACACGAGAGGAGTGAATGAGCCATCATCTTCGTCCATTCTTTCGGTCCGACCGAGTGCTCTTACAAAGGACGGGTCTCGGAGTTCACCTCACCGGAAGAAACAAAAGAAGGTAACTTTGACATAACTTGCACGAAACTCACGAGTTAGCGTTTGAGAAATTACCTCTCTCGTAGTGTTCTTCGTTCAAGTTCTTGTTTTTAGTTCAATAACCGCAGTTTTAGGAGCAAGTGTGCTCGTGTTTGTGCTAAAAAGCACGGGTATACCGATCTTGCGTTTGAGAAATCACCTCTCCCGGTATCTTTAAGGTTCGGCCTCATCATCTTTCCAGAATAACCCCACATATCACCTTTGTTTTCTTGTTAGAACAACACTCAGTAAAAAAGAAACCCCTTTTTGTGTACTAGAGATATTTTGTGCATTGGTAGGAGGCAGCTGTACAAATTTCTGGGGTATTGCGTTTGAATCATCACCTTTTTCCCCTGATATTCGTATTTCCGGCCACCTTCATCGGAGCTGGCACCATCTAAAAAATCTCCCTCCAACTTACTCGAAAAGACCACCCCAAAAGATCTCTAATCATCTCCCCAAAAGTCAATAAGAAAGTACGAGGTAGTTGAGGGTTTCAGAGAGGGGCAGGTTGTCAGACAGTCGGTGGCGACCAGATCAACGATCTTATCTCCAAGGTTAATCAGATCGCCTCAATTAAGATGTCCGGAAGTAAGGGTTCACCGCTAATACCTCAAACCCTGACAAAAGATGGCGCAATCAATCAACACCGGGCCGAGGGCAGAGGAGAAACACTTAATAATCCTACGGCAGATTGGGATAGATCACAGAGAGAGGTTCTAGCCGCGGATGACGCTAGAAATGTCTTGAACCAATAATCAAAATCCAAAGAGGCCGCTGCGGCTTTAGAATCAGCTCGTTTGGAAAAAACCGCCATCCGGGTAACAAGACCGCAACACAGTCGAGAGATAGTACCAGAAAGGGTACCCGAATTCCAATAAGATCCTGAGGTCGCCGAAATGAGGGAGTACGCCAAGTATGCCGAGACAATGTACCTAACCAACTCTCGGCTAGTGGCTCTGGGATGGGCACCATTGCTGGTCCGAGCTCCGAATCCTCCTAGGAGTGAGGTCAACCGTATGGCACAAAACAAAGGCCGCCAAAGTCAGCTCCAAAGGATAGAGGTTGAGGAAAGTGTTCAATCATCAGGACGCAAAGGTCGCAAGCGGGTTGGTAATTAATATTTTTAAAACTGACGTTTAGCTTTTACTACAAGTTTTTGCTTCATGGTCATTACTTCTACAAACTCGGTCATAGTATATAAGCATACCTTTTCAGCACATATACTTGGTAGACTACGTATGCTTCCCACCTCCATGAGAACAACACCACTGTTTGCTTCTTCTTTATTTTATTTTTATATATATTCAGACAAATGGTTGCATTCTAGTAACTTCCTTATGTGATATCATCAACACAATGAGGGCACCTTATTAGTCAAATAGTCACCCGAAGTGTCATCCTCTGAGAAATCATAACCAATGGTCATAGCTAGAATATGAAATTATCAGTACTCTATTACCATTCATGTAAGTTATGATTCCCACTATGTATGCCGCCACCGACCGTCATCATTTTAAGGTCGTTAACAAAAAACAACCATGATATCTTCGGTCTTCTTTTTTTTTTATGGATAACACAACGGACGTTCGCTGAGTTCAATTTTATTTTCTATAAAAGTCAAGTGTGTTTTTTTAAGTATTTTCAAAATATTTTAATTTAATATATTATTGATATAGATAAATAATATATATATTGTTAAAAATGATTTATTAACTCTCTCGACTTAATGATAATAACGTGATGAAACAAATCTTGTACAAAAGACATTGCATGTCCCACCTCGGTGGCATGGTACCGTACTTTGCGCTTCGCGCGGCATGGTATATTGTATTTAGTACCTTTCCCGCTTTGGCGGCATGACTAGTTTCTCGCTTCGGCGGCATGGTTCTCGATCTCGTTCTCGTACTCGTTCGATGGGCCCGGCGAGGATTTCACGGTCGGGTTAGGCGTGAATTGGGCTCGTGACCGCGGTTGTGGGGTCCGAGGCAAGTGGACCCTCCGGAAGCCCCGGAGATTGGGTGTCGGAATGACGGACTTCACTATAAAAATTACTTGTTGTGGATATAAGGTGGTGAAATGGGAGTCATAAGGTAGAGACAATCGTATCAGCTGTATCGATGTCTAGTAAGGGAACTTGATGAATTGACGGATCTCGAATGAGCATGCTCGACTTGAACTTGATAAATAATTTTAAACAAGTATAGTATTGCATAAATACTCAAACAAAATTTCAAGAAAATGTATATATTGTTACAACATTTAAAAAAAAAATATAACACTCTCGCACATGCTCATACCAGCGTTTTTGCTGACGACTCGTTTTCTTTGTTTCTTAGTGTTTTTTTTTTTTTTGTTCTGTTTTTCTTCTATAAATAAAATCAGGTAATGGTTCGAAAGAGATGTAATGAGGATGAAAACGATGACATGGACTTGGATTTTGAAACATTCTATACAAATTATGTCAATGACAATTGTAGTATTTCATTTTTTTTTTGTAATTTTATAATGGAAACACTTTGTGAATATTTGTAAATTTAATTATAAATTAATTGGATTATTTTGGAAAAGATATTCTAGTTATGGAAGTCGCGGCGAGAGCTTCGCAACCCCTCCTAGAATGACCCCAGTGGACCTAGGGGTCGGGAGTAGGGTATTACAAGTACCATCTACGAAACACAGTTTACCGCGAGAAGATAATACCTTCATGATAGCTCGTTTCCAATGATTTTAGTTGTCCACGCCCTTCAATAAAGGTTGAACAGGAACGAGACTGGGATTATCATTTCCAGAATTTACTGCAGTGATGGCAGCCATTGAAATCAAACAAGAACTTGACAAGAGAACTTCGAATTTCAAGAAGAATATTAGAACGAATTTGACAGCAGAAAGCTAGATTGCTTTGTTACCAAGTTGAAAATTAAGCAAGGAACTGAAACAACACAAGAATTTTATGAATGAACAAGGAAGAATGAATGAAGGTGATGATGAACTCCAGAAATTCGAAAAGAGAAAAGGCGGGAAAATTTTATTCAATCAATTCTAAGAAAACAGTTGATCATCCTTGGAATAGAACTTATGAAACTCTAATTGCAACTACTAGCTACTAGTACAGTATATATAGGCTCAATTGGTTGTAATCGACCGTAACAAGTTTCAACTGCTTTTCCTCCTTAGTGTTTGACAAAATGCCTCAATGGCAAAACAACCACTTCCAGCTTGTACATGCTTCAACACCTTTGACTACTTAGGCTGTAAATCAATATGCTTATATATAAGGAAATCTGGTTTTGTTTGTGATTTTTAATATCTGTTATTCACGTTGATTGCGTGATGTTTTTATTGAACATAATATTGCATCTGAAAAGCATCAAATTTTGTATGCAGTAAACCATGGTTCAAAGTCTCGGCCGACTCGGCCCTGACTCGGCCGACTCGTCTCCGACTCGGAGCATACCGGTACAAAGTTACGGATTCATCTCGGTTTAAACTTGAATCGGGTACGTATCGGCCAAACTCGGCCAATCTCGGCAAAACTCGGCCAAACTCGGCCAATCTCGGCCCATCTCGGCCGAGTCAATCCGATTTAAGTGGGAACTTTAGTGATTCGATTGGAAACATGAAAAAGTATAAAGCAAAAGCAATCATACACAATATTCGATCAATCTTGACAATAAACTTCACTCCAAAAGCATAGTAGAGACAAAATCTTTACTATTTACTTCTTTACGAAGAAATAGTACATCCGTGACTTTGTCAATTGTCGTTAATCAAAACAACTCACATACTCTCAATAATTATCCAATTTTCCAGCCTCTTTATAAGAAAAAAATCATACACAATTATCATAGCAAAACTTCACAACCCAACGCATCTTTGATTCACCACAACTCCTCCATTTTTCCGTTAAATTTCTTCAATTTTTGAAGCATACAAAACCTAATTAAATCCCGAATGCTAATTACCCATACAAAGAAACAAAACCAAACATCAAAACCATAAATACGCATGTTAAAACAACAAACAACCATAAATACTCATGTTAAAACATAACTCGACAGTGCATATTTTGTTGTATTTAATCAAAAGAAATGATCTTGATGCTTGTTTTGGGACATTTTGATGTTGTGTTTAGTTATTCATATTTTTTTTGAGTTTTTTAGATTTTTTCAAATTTTTTAAAGCATTTTACATGGGAGAAAACCTGTCTCGCCCGAAACGATACCAATACGCGGCGAGTTATGTGACTCGGTGGTCTCGAGTCGGTTACCGAGACCGCGACTTTGAACCATGCAGTAAACTGAAATTGGCCTCCGAAAAATTGATTTTATGTGTTATCTGACTATTCAATTTGTCAAGGAGTATCTTAAAAAATAAAAATAAAAAAATAAAAATATTAACTCACACAACATAGAAATTCCATTTCGACTCCAAAACGGACGGTAATCTGTTTTGGATGCCTAATCTAAATTTTGGTAGATAGAGCAGAATATTTCACATTCTTTGAATAAATGTTGTTGTTTTGAAAAGTATTTTTGTTTACTGAAAAAATAAGTTTAACTGTATATTTGATAGAAGAAAAGCACTAATCTGTTATAGTGGCCATAACATATATGTTTTCTAGTGCTTTCAAACCTCAATGTGATTCTATGGCTAGTAGTCCGCATATTGGTTGCTCTAAATCGGGAAATTTAGAGTCTCGGTAATTTTCGTTGTTAAAATTCTTGGTATCTTCCAGACACATTGAAAATTAATGTATTACCTTTTCATTAAGCGAAAGAGTTACGGAACCATTGGATTTGATTCACAGTAATATCTGTGATTTAAAAAGTTGTGTAAACGAAGATATTAAAAGAGTATTTATTTATTTTCATCAATGATAGCACAACATGCTAGCTGTTATGTTTATCTGCTGAAAGCAAAGATGAGGCCCTTGAGAATTAATTTTGGCAAACAAATTAAGACAATTCGTGGTGATCGAGGTGGAGAGTAAGATGCATAGTTTAATGAGTTTTGTTCTGGTATCAACATCATTCATTAAACCATTGCATGATACATACCTTAATCGACTATTGGCCCAGTGTCATGTTGATTTGTTCGGATTTATCCAGATCTGTGGGTGAGACAATATATTCTTTCAATAATTGTTATTCTCAACGGGATGCCAACATGAAATAGTGGAAAGGCTACAAGCCAACCAACAAATTCCTGAGAGTGTGGAGGTGCTTGGCAAATGTCGAAATACCTAAGTCAAGGCATGTCAAGATAAGGCCTGAAACAAATGATGCATATTCTTTGGATATGTAAATAACAGTAGTGTCTATCAGTTTCTGGTGCACAAGTCAGTCATCCCTGATGTACATTAAAATGTAATCATTGATTAAAGGAATATTGTATTTATTGAGGAGATCTTTCCATGTAAAGACAGGGAGAACGAAGGCTCAAGTTCAATATATAGCCCTTGACCGGATGTTAAGGTATTTGAAGTTTACAATGAACCTCGAAATACAGTAGACAATATATCCAGTAGTATTTGAAGGATACTGTGAAGAACTGGATATCTGATTGTAAGGATTCTAAGTCCACCAGTGGATATGTATTCACTATTGATGGTGGTGGGGTGTCCTGCAAAACCTCAAAGCAAACATGCATAGCTCGATCCACTATGGAATATGAGTTTATTGCATTGGATAAAGCTGGAGAAGAAGCAGAGTGGCTTCCGAATTTCTCAGAGGAAACCTTGTTGGTCAAAACCAATTCCTCCTATCATCATACATTGTGATAGTATGTCGGCTATAGGACACGCACAAAGTTGTATGTATAATGGTAAGTCTAGTATATATACACCATAGACACAATACCATTAAAATTGATCTCTAAAGTGGTTTGATTTCCTCGATTATGTAGAGTCGAAGGAGAATCTTGCGGATCCGCTTATAAAAAGGTTTAGCTAGAGATCGAGTGTCAATTTTTTTTTGACAAACGGAATGGGACTGAAGCCTATTACACATGTTCCCTTATAATGGCAACCCAACCATATTGAATGGATATCCCAAGATCATGGTTCAAAAGGGACAACTAAGTTATAAGGGACAGTTAGCACTTACTCATTCTGTTAAAACAAAAGTGCAGTCTACGGAAGGGTTTAGTTTAAGCAAAAAGCTTTTAATGATTCCTATATTTGGTTGAGCCAAGTGAGGTATTCAGTACTCTTTATTTGAGGTCACCTATGTAAGTGGAAGTGGAAACGCTTCTGTGAGAATTTATGGGTTGAATTCTCTAAAACACTTTCTGAAACCAAGGTGTTCCAGGGCCAAAACGGACACAACCATGAGAACCTCGAGAATGTTAGGAGATCTGTTGTGTAGGTATCATTGTCTAGGAATACACCAAAGCATGAGAAGTTCAAGATCTAGTTCACTGCTTAGCCGAGTATGTCCGATGGTACTATACTACGGAAGGTTCAAGGCAGCAAACCACCTCGCCCGATGCAACAGATTTCCGCATGTGATCTCTTTAGAGTTTGCATTGCATTTGCATTCATGTGGGGGATTTTTGGAGAAATATGAATTAAAAATTAATTCTAAAATAATAGAGGGTTGCATCGGTTCGATGAAAGGTTAAAACCACGTAAAAGGTTGCATCCTTTCAGTTAAAGATTGCAACCAGTAAACGATTGGGCTCCATTCTCCTATATAATCCCAACACTTGTGTAAAATTATATAGAGAAAATCCATGAGAAATTTTTGTCTGGCAAATTTTGCATTCATTTTATGTCTCACGAAAGTCAAGAAGAGATACACAGAACATGATCGGTTCACCGTCTTCTTCTCATTGAAGTGCAACAATCGGAATAAGGTATGACTGTTGTATCTTGGGAGACGATTGCCATTACTGTGTGCACATAATCGGGGCAAAAACGTCTTAAGGACAAAGTACCGCACTCGCCTCGCTCAATAAATTTTCTGTACTATTTTATGTTTTTGTTTTTGCTTGAATTACGTATTAAACAGCATGCTGGATTGCTATTTTACCCAACAAGTTTTAGACTGAGCCTGAGTCGATAATGTTCATCTCAAGTTGTTTACGTATCCTGTAGTTGTTCAGGAATCAAGTCTCTTCGTAGTTTTTGGGATCGTTTATATAGAGGGTCTTATACCCTAGGCGTGCTCGTGCCATGTCCAAAGTGGACTCTATTTCGTGTTCCTTAAGAATAGGATTTATATGAGTTAATCCCCTTGATTTAGGAGATAATCACGGTGGTTTAAATGATAGGATCAAAACCTTTATGGCTAAGGATTCTTTACATGCTTATGTGATGATTTATGCATGTGGGCTATTTCAGCCTAAGGGATACTAAGGCCGACCTGCGTCGAGGCCCTTAGGTCGAACTGCGCTGGCTGAACTCCGTTGCGCTCTGACCGACCTGCGGTGGACTAGAAAGCTAACCAAACCGATCTCCCACCTAGGGTTTAGATCTGACAGTGCTGTTAAACGAACAGAGCCGCTCGTGAACAAGCTCGTGTTCGGCTCGTTAGTGTTCATGATCGTTTGTTCATTTAGCTTAACGAGCCGAGCTCGAACATGACTGTAGGCTCGTTTGCTTAACGAGCCGAGCTCGAGCTTGGTTCGCGAACGTTCGATTATGTTCGCGAACGTGTTTATATAATGTTCGCGAACATGTTTGCGAACATGCTTATATAATGTTCGCGAACATGCTTATATAAATACATCAATTTACGATAGAACCCCGACTCAAAAGAGGATAATTCATTCATCTAATATATATTATAGATTTGATTTATATAATATTTAGATATTTTTATAGTAATTTTAGTTGGTAATATATGTAATTTTAATGTCTAACATATTATTTTTACATTTGCACTTTATGTTTTATATTTTAACGAACCGAACTCGAGCCAAAGTCGAACCAAAGTCGAGCCAAAAGGAAAAAAATATGTTAACGAGCCGAGCTCGAACGAGCTCGAACATTTCATCTTTTAAACGAGCCGAGCTCGAATAGAATTTTTTGTTCTTTTATCAAACGAACGAACTCATGAGCTAAACGAGCTCGAGTTCGAACCACCAATACTCGGTTCGGCTCGGCTCGTTAACACCTCTGGACCTTAGGCTTAATGTGGGGCTCCCGGCCTTTAATATTTGTATCCTCCGTGTGTGTATTTATTACTTGGTCATTATAGGGCTGACACGTGGCGAGGTACTAGTCCGATCTCCGTTAGACTACGATTCGAATTCCCATCCCGTCTCAAGCGAAGAAAATTTTACTAAGTAGTATCCAAAATGATATTGATAAAAAATTTCAACACACCCCATAGAATAATGAAAGCTAATGAAAATTTTCCACAGCCGCCTTTGTTAATTACGTGATCATGTTGAAAACAAATTTTCTATTATTTGTTTTTTATCGTCACAATAGTGACACAGCTTTAGGACACAACATATTTTTATTTTGCTGATTATGATCAAAATACCAATGCTACAACATATAGTGATTTAATATATTTTTACATCATTAGCTATGATGTGACTTATATCGATTAATAATCGTACACCATGATTTGTTGGCTTAAAAGTTTGTTGTGTCACATGTTGTAATAATTTTGTTGTAGCATTATTACTGGTAATATCCCGAATCTAAAGTCTTCATGTTAAAAGCAATATCATTAATATCTCTAAACATACCATAAACTCATGACACACATCAAATGGAATCCCGAGGGCCCAACTCTCGCGGTGAAGCGCCTCACGGGCCACCTAAGCGGTAGGTTTAGACTTCAACATACGCAACTTTTAACTTCTGACAACCATCGAAGGTTGCGAGAAGTTTTGAAAGTCCTTGTCCGAGCCTCTTTATATAATTAAAAATGACTATTTTTTTCATCATACTAATTCTACTCGTGCATCAGTCTACATTCTACAACAGTAGGATTGGCCTAGTGATAGTCGGTTCTAGAGCCAAGAGCCGACTTCTCGTAGGTGAATTGTGAAAACCGACCTTAAGAAATTCGGTTCTTGGCTCCGAACCCGACTTTCATAAAAACGATTATATTGTGATGTGCACAAGTAGAGATGTACGCGTAGAATCAGTGTGGTGCACAAATATACATTTGGTATTCTATTTGGCTTCTTTCAAAAAAAAAAAGAATTTTTTTTTCCCCTAACAGAATTCGAATTTCGATATTCGTATCGATTATTATTATACAACCTTACAACTAGACCGATAAAACTTATGCTTCTTTCAAAGAATTATTTAGTCTTGTTATATACATATGGTCAGTTGCCACAAAATCAACATCGTTATTATTTGAATACTATCACCTCAGCTCAACATCATTATTATTTACAATGGTCTTCAAAGAAAAACAAGTGGTTGTGGTAATGGTTCCCTTGCCGGCACAGGGCCATCTTAACCAGCTCCTCCACCTCTCCCGCCTCATCTCCGCCTACGACATCCCCGTCCACTACGTTGGCACCGCCACCCACAACTGCCAAGCCAAAACCCGAGTCCACGGTTGGAACCCTCTCTCAAATCCCAACATTATCTTCCATGATTTCACCATCCCTGAATTCCACAACCCAGCTCCGAACCCGAATGCCCCAACCAAATTCCCTTCACAACTCATCCCATCTTTTCATGCAGCTCTGCAACTTCGTGACCCGATTTGAAACTTTTGATTGATCTTTCGAATACAGCGAAAAGGGTTGTTGTTATACATGATTCTCTAATGGCATCTACTGCACAAGATGTGTCCGCTATTCAAGATGCAGAGTCTTATTGTTTTCATAGTTACTCTGTTTTCACTCTGTATACTTTCATTTGGGAAATGGCTGGGAAACCGAATATACCAGAAGCCCATTTATTTGAAAATCTTCCTTCTCGTGAGAGCTGTTTCAATCCAGATTTACATGAATTCAGAGAATTGAATACAGAATGCAAGAAATGGAATTCCGGAAATCTTTACAATACTTGCAGAAGAATCGAGGGTCGATTTCTTGAGCTCGTGGCTCAAGCTCGTTCATCAGAAACGGATAAAAATTGGGCTGTCGGTCCGTTTAATCCTATAGTGATAAGTAAGCAGAAAGGTTCAAATAAGAGATCAAAGTGTTTGGAATGGCTCGATGAACAGAGGGTTAACTCGGTGATATTCGTATCGTTTGGGTCGACCACCTCGTTAACGGATGAAGAAATTGATGAAATTGCAGTTGGATTGGAAAGAAGTGGGCAAAAGTTTATCTGGGTTCTGAGAGAAGCGGATAAAGGAGATGTCTTTACAGGGGAATCCAGGAAAGCTCGGTTGCCAGAACGGTATGAAGAAATGATTAAAGATAGAGGTATAATAATAAGGGATTGGGCACCCCAGTTGGAAATTCTTGGACACCCTTCAACGGGTGGTTTCATGAGCCATTGCGGATGGAATTCCTGCATTGAGAGCATTTCTTTGGGTGTTCCGATTGCTGCATGGCCTATGCATTCGGATCAGCCAAGAAACGCTATACTGATCACTGAGCTGTTGAAGATCGGAATCATTGTAAGGGATTGGGCTCATCAAGATGAAGTTGTGAAAGCAGAAACTATTGAGAATGTTGTTAGAAGATTGATGGATTCAAGTGAAGGAGAAGAGATACGAAAAACATCAATTAAACTGAGCAAAGATGTTCAGGAATCTGTAATGGAGGGAGGACAGTCTCACATGGAGTTGGAATCTTTTATGGCACACATAAATAGGTAGAGGTTTAAATACACGAAGACAACAAATATCATCACCTCAAATCGTCAAAAACTTTTTCAATAAATTTTATACTTATATGGTTTATGTGTAATTGTTACAATTTGTTTGAGAATTAATATACCAAGGAGTAAGGTATTAAACCACAGTTTCTGGTGTATTAGAAGAGTTTGAAAGAATTTCAATGAATTTTATCGGGTATAAGCTGTCATACAAGTAGTTAAAATATTATTCGTAGACAAAAACCATAATCAATAAAACTATAAAGAAACATAGCAACCCAAGCTAAAAGATTGTCACAGACATTTCTAGCAATGCTAAGTAAAAAAATCAATAAGTCAATCCAATCCGGAAACCATACCGGACCAAACAGAATTATTCGATCTGGTTTAAACCCAAACCGAATTGAACTGAATTGATTTTGGTTTTTTTTTTGCCCTAACCCAATTCGAACCCAAACGGGTTGCCTATCATACATTATATGGATTATTTATTTATTTTACGGCTGCGTGTGATAGTTTTGTGAACCCTTTCTTACGTGATTATGCTATTGACATTCAAAACCCGTGAGAAATAGTTAAAGTCAAAGATACTTGTTTTATGAGTATTGGTTAAGTCTTATGGATGATTGTTCAATGACATTTTTCATTCATGTTATCACTGTTAATATCGTAAAAGTCTCTGTTTCAAGTTTTGAAGTTTTTGAATAAAAAAAAATAATGGACTGATAATGAGATTGACTAAGATGTTTAACAAAAGTTATGAATGAGGATGAGTGATTGCTTAGTAATATGTCTAGTGGTTCATAATGTGTAATATATTTGTGTTCTTTTGAGATATTGGTTTTGTTATACTTCATTAACTATTATTTATGAACTATTAGTTTTGTTGAAAAAATAACTAACACTATATGCTCTATTTTTTTGTCATTAAATATGAAATTAAGCTTGATAAACCAGCCTGAACCGGTTCAAACCGAAAGAAATTCAAACCAAATCATTGGCTTTTATAGTGTTTTGGTTTGGTTTACCGCATAAAATTTCCGAACAAAAACCGACTATTAATATAAGCGAATGAAACAAAGATTCACGTAACCACGACACAAGCTCTTCCCTAATTTCTCGCATTCTTGACAACAAAATTGAAGCAAGCCAACGTAAAACAATCTATGTACCATGCACACGGAAACGGACCGACGGGCATCTCACATGCCGCACGACCTACGGTCACTACGACACGGCCAATTTCAAAATTTAAGAGAACGACACATCAGCGATACGTGACATATATATATATATATATACACACACGGGGAATGGGGACCTTAAGATTATGATAAGAGTAGGGTTTAACAATTTTTTTTTAATAAAGAAAGAAACTGGATTTTTGATACTTTGTATTGAAATTAAATTACTAAAGAAAATATTAAGGGGATTGAATTGAGCTAATAGTAAATATCATTGTATTTTCTTGTGTTTTCAGATGCTAATTCACACCACCGCCTTTGTGAAAAAAAACTTTTACTGAGTTGTATTCAAAATGATATTGAAAACAATTTTCAACTCCCCATATATAACAATGAAAGCTAATGAAAATTCTCCACAGCCGCCTTTTGTTGATCATATATATTGCGATCTTATCCAAGATCTTGTGTTCCCCGTTGTAGATATTGCTCCAAAACCACTATTCCATCCGTCCCATTTTGTTTGGGACATTTAACTTTTCAACTGCTTACGAAACGTTTAATTAATCTTTCGAATTTCATTAAATGATCTAATACTTTTTACATTTATGTACTTTAAGTTTTACTTTATCATAACTCTAATAATATTACATCAATTAACAAAATTTTAAGGATTAATTAGACTTGTGAAAAATGCAATGAAAATAAACGTCCCAAACAAAGTGGGACGGAGGGAGTATTATTTTTTACAATGGCCTTCCAGATGATGGCAACAAAGAAAAACAAGTGGTTGTGGTAATGGTTCCCTTGCCGGCACAGGGCCATCTTAACCAGCTCCTCCATCTCTCCCGCCTTATCTCCGCCTACAACATCCCCGTCCACTACGTCGGCACCGCCACCCACAACCGCCAAGCCAAAACCCGAGTCCACGGTTAGAACCCTCTCTCAAATCCCAACATTATCTTCCACGATTTCACCATCCCTGAATTCCACAACCCGGCTCCGAACCCGAATGCCCCAACCAAATTCCCTTCACAACTCATCCCATCTTTTCATGCAGCTCTTCAACTTCGTGACCCGATTTCGAAACTTGTGATTGATCTTTCGAATACCGTGAGAAGGGTTGTTGTTATACATGATTCTCTAATGGCATATACTGCTCAAGACGTGTCCACTATCCAAAATGCAGAGTCTTATTGTTTTCAGTGTTGCTCTGTTTTTACTCTCTATTCATTTGTATGGGAAATGGCTGGGAAACCAAATATACCAGAAGCCCAATTATTTGAAAATGTTCCTTCTATTGAGAGCTGTTTCAATCCAGATTCACATGAATTCGCTAAATTCAGTACAGAATGCAAGAAATCGAATTCCGGGAATCTTTACAATACTTGCAGAAGAATCGAGGGTCGATTTCTTGAGCTCGTAGCTCAAGCTCGTTTATCAGAGACAGATAAAAACTGGGCTATTGGTCCTTTTAATCCTATAGTGATAAGTGAGGAGAAAGGTTCGAATAAGAGATCAAAGTGTTTGGAGTGGCTCGATGAACAGAGCGTTAACTCGGTGATACTCGTATCGTTTGGGTCGACCACCTCGTTAACGGATGAAGAAATCGATGAAATTGCGGTTGGATTGGAAAGAAGTGGGCAAAAGTTTATCTGGGTTCTGAGAGAAGCCGATAAGGGAGATGTCTTTACAGGAGAATCAATGAAAGCTCGATTGCGAGAAGGCTATGAAGAAAGAATTAAAGATAAAGGAATAATAATAAGGGATTGGGCACCCCAGTTGGAAATTCTTGGACACCCTTCCACGGGTGGTTTCATGAGCCATTGCGGATGGAATTCCTGCATTGAGAGCATTTCTTTGGGTGTTCCGATTGCGCACGGCCTACGCATTCGGATCGCCAAGAAACGCTATCGATCATTTGAGTGTTGAAGATCGGAATACTTGTAAGGGATTGGGATAATCTAGATGTAGTTGTGAAAGCGGAAACTATCGAGAGTGTTGTTAGAAGATTGATGGATTCAAGTGAAGGAGAAGAGATACGAAAAACATCACCGAAACTCGAGCGAGCGAAGATGTTAAGAAATCTGTAATAGAGGGAGGACAGTCTCACATGGAGTTGGAATCATTTATGGCACACATAAATAGGTAAAGTTTCTTTTTTTAGGAATAAATAGGTAAAGTTAAAATAAAGAAAGACAACAAATATCACCACTTCAAAACTCAAAAACATTTTCAATACAATTATAATTATATGGTTTATGTGTAACTGTTACCATTTGTTTGGGAATTAATATTCCAATGAGTAAGGTAGTAGGCCACAATTTGTGGTATATTACTTTTGTTTGAATGACTTTCAATGAATTTTATCAGGTTTAATCCACTACATAAGCATCTAAAACATTATTCGTAGATAAAGACCATAATCAATAAAACTATAAAGAAACAGAGCAACCCTAGCTAAAAGATTATCAGCGGCAATTTTTTTTTGAAGGGAATAAGAGGCATTTCTAACAAGGGTGAGGAGAAAAATCTATAAGCCAATCCAATCCGGAAATCGTACCGGACCGAACCAATTGCAAACCGAATTATTCGGTCTGGTTTAAACCCAAACCGATTTATACCGGATTGATTTTGGTTATTCCTTTCTGTCCCAACCCAACTCGAACCCAAACTGGTTGCTTATTCATACATTTTATGAATCATTTATTTATTTTCTGGTTGCATGTGATGGTTTTGTGAAACCATTCTTACGCAGGGGGCGGAGGTACATGTTGTAGGGAGGGTCACGTGACCCCATTGAGATCCGAGAATTTTTTAGTATTGAAATGATGTAGTTTTCTTATGAGTATTGGTTAAGCCTTATTGTTGATTGGTCAATGGCATTTTTCATTCATATTATCACCGTTAATATCGTAAAAGTATGTGTTTCATGTTTGCTTATATTATTTAACTATTTACCCTATGAAGTTTTCGTATATAAAAAAATAATGGATTGAAAATGAAATTGATTAAGATATTCAACAAAAGTTAGGATTGAGGATGAGTGATTAACAAGTAATGTGTCTCTCTGGTTTTGTTTTTGTTTTTGTTTTGCATTGTCAATAAAAGGTAAAATAACGTTCAGATTTTAATTGTGAGACTGTACAAACAAAACCGCAAACGAAAACTATAAACTATGTAATCAAAATATTGCTCATGACTAATGCAAAACAGCTTGCAAACAGATTATAAACAAAACTTCAAAACAGACTTGAAGCAAAGCACTTGAACATGAACTTAGCAGAATGAAACAGAGCAAACTAAAAATGTTAACGACAAATAAGAGCTCTCGTATCACGCATGAAAATAACGAAAAGAAGAATTTTCATTTCAGGCGAATTCGTATGACCATGGATCTAAGAAACAAGTAAAGTGGACACTGACCTCCCTTTCCGGGGTCTCGCCCCTAAAATAAGAGAGAGCAGCCCTTGTCAGAGCAACAACAATAACAGCTCCTACATTACCGAGCCCTAACCACAACAGCCACCAGAAAAGTTAACATTTACTGAAAAAGAAAAAGAAACAAATCATAATCATCTACTACTTAATTTTCTGTCAGAAAGACGCCGCTTAAAGAGTTGGTCAAATTCGCAAAAACTGAACTTAAACTTTGAAGTTGAGTAATGAATTGAGTAACAGGAATTTGCCATAAACTCAGCCAAAACACAGCTTCGTGCAGGTTTTCTTAGCAACCTATTTAATCTCGATATAATATTTGAACAATTACAGAAGCTTACAGAACATCAGGAGCAATTCAATTCAATGATTCAATTACAGAAACAACACTTCATTTTATATGATATCCATTTGTCTACAACGAATGCCTCTTAATAGGCTGACATAATCTTTAACCCAGCGATTAAGCCATTTTATTTTTATTTTTATTAGAAGATAAATGATTTTATAAATTTACCGTCGAGAAGCACTTTATATCCAAAATAATACTCCTGCTAGGAAATGCACACGACATGTGAAAATGGTGTGCAAGTCATGCCTGTAATAAATTTTGGAGACATTTTCACGAAAAAACACGACACGATTTAACATAATTTACGACGCGCAGAAAAATACATGTCAGTCAAACATGTTATTTATAAGGCGCATTGCGTGCACGTTGTAAATTCTATGTCGTTATTGCCTAATTTTCTTGTAGTAAGTTTGATAAACGAGTCTTAACCGATCCAAACCGAAACAAATTCAAACCAAACCATTGGCTTTTATAGTGTTCTGGTTTGGTTTGGTTTGGTTTGGTTTACTGTATAAAATTTGCGAACAAAAACCGACTAGTAATAGAAGCAAATGAAACCTCACTCATGTAACCCGACACAAGCTCTTCCCTAATTTCTAGCACGCTCGACAACAAAACTGAAATAAGTAATACTAAAACCCAAAGTAAGACAATCTAGCATGCACACGCACAGACATAGACTAGCGGACATCTCACATGCCTCACGATATACCATTATACGGTGATACGGTCACGTCGAGACGGCCAATTCCAAAATTTAAGAGAATGACATGTTAGCGGCACGTGTTATATATATACACCATGATCAATAGTGCAGATGATGGTTAATTAATTGCATGTGTCACTCGTTGTAGATCACATTTTTTTTTTTTCCGAAACGAAAGATTTTTATTAAACGAAAAGGATTACAACCGGACAAATTGCGGACAACACACCGGACTAACACCGGGACACAAACAGCCAGCTACCGGATACAACCAAACTAAAAAACAAAAGAAAAAACATTGGGAGAACCCCAAGAAGACCAAATTATGTCTCATTATAAAGATCCTTATTTGGTAAGATAATCAAATGGAAACAATCCGACACAACACGGACGTCCATCACCGAAACGAAAGTCAAACACCACCATCAACCAGCAGCCTCTGCAGTGACCGGCAAGCCCGATGAGCACCGAAGGCATCCGAGATAGAAATCCGGCGACAAAGGTTCGTGTTAGGTGTAGTGCCCGAAAGACAATTATGTAATTGTTTTAGGATAGAATTAATTATTCATCTTATTATATGCATGTATGCTTATAATTAAGACACTACTGAAAACTCTAAGTACCTCGTTTATGTAATCACATAACTCAGTGTATGGATATACACAAGAGGATTGAGTTAGTGAGATGTACTTAAAATTAACTTAGTCCGTAGCGTTTATTAATCTGAGTACGGGTCTCAAAATTAATTTGCTAATAATGCGCCCAGAACACTTTAGGTGTGACAGTCTTATCCGGACTGTCGGTAATATGGTACCTAGTGAGGCATTTATATATGATGATAATCATATAGGGCTGGACCGATTTGATTTGAGTTCTCGATATAATTCTGTGATCGAGAAGTCTTATCAAATCACAAGATGATCATATATGGATTAATCTCAATCCTGAGGTGATCACAGACAACTGCTTAGACTAGGGTAGAGTTTGATATATTAGTAAGGATCACTTTGTAGTATGTGGTCCAACACTTCTCGTTGGCTCTATTCTGGGATGAGTGAATAGTCTGTGCTATCACAGATATGGAATCCATTCCTTTCCACGGGAAGTAGACAGACAGTTCCCTTATTTGTTAATCCTAGAAACTGATCGATGGCGCCAGTTCATATTATATTAGTTATGAACTAATTGATCACTAGAGGTTAATGGTAAATAAGGATAAGATGTTTCGAGAAGGTTTACGGAGATATCCCGAATCGAAACGAACAGTCTATGGAGGATTTATCCGTATGTAATGATTATATCAGTGGACGCTTTTCGACTCATAGTTGAGTGTAAGTTATCTATATTCGGCAGAGTTCAGTTTCGGGTTTATGGTGGTGTAATCCCGGAATTAATAGATTGAATATTATTGTTCGGTCTGACGAATAATTTTATTTAATTTATTGTAGCTACTGAATATGGGTCCATGGTCCCCGACGTGGCTCCTAACATGTATATGTTTTCTCGTCGTTTCACCTCAATTAATATTAAATAGTTGGATTGGACTGTTTAATAGATATGTGGATTAATTGTTTAGTTGGACTAGATAATTAAATACATGGAAAAGAATTTTTTCGTGGACTCGGCCCATTTGTGATAAAAATGCGTATGGCCTTTTTTTAGGGTTGGGGCGCATTTTTTGTTGTTATTTAATTATTGGAAAATTAGTTTTCTTGGATAATTATTTGACATGTGATTAAATTATTTATTTGTTAAATAATTTAAGGAAAAGAAAATCTTTTATATATCCTAATTAATTTGGGAATATTCTAGATTTATCTTTTTAAGGAAAAGGATTAATTTGATTGATTTTGTATTAATTAAATACATCCTTGGAGGATAAAGATTTCTCTCCTATATAAAAAGAGTTCTCCCAAGACTTTTCACAACACATAATTTTCGACATTTGAGAAGTATTAGGCTTAGAATTTTCGGCCTAAGTACTTGGGTTTGAGTTTTTAGAAAAACTTCGGGTGTTT
Organism: Gentiana straminea; assembly: GCA_036785695.1. Classification (NCBI taxonomy): domain Eukaryota; kingdom Viridiplantae; phylum Streptophyta; class Magnoliopsida; order Gentianales; family Gentianaceae; genus Gentiana; species Gentiana straminea. The sequence goes on from JAVUPR010000160.1 coordinate 1,047,142, forward strand.
CTAAGGTAGCATATCGAGGAGGTCAAGCGGCTTGAAACACCATCCACCTGGTGGTGCTTGGAGACACACGTTGGAAGACCGTGGCTTCTCATCTAGCTTGGATCTTGGATTGAAGATTGTTCTTGGAGTTTATTCACCATAAACTGGTAAGCAATCTAACCCCCTCGTAGGTTAGATTTATTATTTATGTATTTTGATTGTCTAGATCTAGATCTTGTACTTTCCGCTGCGTAATCGGGTGGATCTTTGATCCATCCGGCGATATTACATCCTACAGTCCGACCCACTGAACAACAAACAAAAGGACACCAGGATTTCCAATATGGACATGCAGGGAAATCCACATCAAAAATCCGACCAACCTCATCCCTCGCCGCTTTGCCACCATGGGAACACCGCCTCCAGCCATCGACCATATCTTCAAAAGGTAACCGGAGGAGATTAAAACCATAGAGCCGTCAAAAAAGGACGCCAGATCTTCACCGGAAACAGCCTTCTCATCCATCCGCCACTGCCTATGAAGATTTTTTGCCACAGCAAAATAGGATCAGAGACCGCAACCGCCCAAAATCGCCGCCTCTCTGGTCGGATTAATAGAGAAAACGGCATCAGATCTAAATTTTTTGAACAGAAAAGAGAAAATGCAGAAAGAGAAAGAAGAAAAAGAAGCGATATTAGCACAAAAGGAGTCGGCACCCGAAAAGGGAGATTCTTGAGGATGAAAGGGGCGGATGTTTAGAGAGAAGGCAGAGCAAATGTTTTTAGGGAGAGAAATTGGTGTTACCAAGTATATCTGTGACACTTCATTCCAGATACCGTGTCTTTATCCGGAATTGAACGTCCGACACGTATATAATTTAATTTTTTAATCAATTATATACGTAAGCCTTACGTAATTACATCAGAGTTAAAGCGGAAATGAAACGACATGGGAGAAATCTTAAACGACAAACAATGTCATACCAACTAAAGAAAGTAAATGATGTTCCCAACAACATTTAACTGAGAGAAACGTAATAGAGTCTAAACATTATTACAAGTTCAGTTGAAAGATCAAAAGTCTAATGAACATTACAAAATTATCATCATCTCTTTTTTCGAACCATCAAAAGAAAACAATAAACAAACTTCCAAATGCTGCCATAAGCTTACTCCTCGTAATAAACATCTTCATCATAGTAACCTGCATCACCTTCTCGGGGTGAGAAACATACATACAAATAAAGGGGTGAGTACATAAACATTCAGTAAAGGGTAGAAGCACCGAATTAAAACACGTAATAGCACAAAGTTATCGTTACTACCACATATGTATAAAGACTCGCTCCCCTCTACTAGTCTCACTAGTAAGACTCAAGCAAACAAATGGTTTGTTACACACAAGGTCTAAGGACACTTTGCATGGTGAGAATTCACCACGACATATCATCAGCTCCTCATATGGCATGGCTGCTACCCACGTGGGAGACTACCCAGTCCACGCAGCGGCTACCTTTGTGGAGGAGTAATAGACCCAAGCTGCAAAACATAAACGTGCCTTACCAAAGACCAGAGTGTTTTATCTTTTAGACTTCAAATATGTAAACGTATATTTAAATCTATCCACCTATATTCATTACACATAAAAGCTTCCCTAAGGACTTCTAGTCTTAGACCATTCTACCATATACTACCTATCACATTGCACAGAAAGTGTTGGCTACTAAGCACAACATCCCACATAGCTAAGAGTTGTCTTCCAATGATCCCGTGCTTCTCCCCGCAGAGGGTCTCCACACGGTGCTGTGCCAAATACACTAGAAACCATACCCAAAACTATGTCATATAACATTTAAGGCTTATCACAATACACACTAAATCAGAGGGCACACCATATATAAACATTTCTAACATATTGTGAAATAGAACTGTATATTTATTTTTATCTAAAATAACATTACACAATACATATAGCTACGCACAGTTATAATGCAACTTCTGAATGATATCCTATTTATTTCGGCTGATACCGCTGATCCAAACAGAATGCCCTTGCAAAAGAATACCGCTGATCCAATGAGTGTTATTTATTTACTGTTCAAACACCACATCTTCATGAAAGGCTACTTGTTCCTTCTTCATTTTTTATATTTTATTCTCTCCTCGGCAACACACAGAGCAAGTGGGACTACAACAAGCCCCAATTTCCTTCGGCAAAAACATATAATGTAAAAGAAAAATAATTCCATACCAACCAGAAAGAGCAGCAACGAGACGAAAATAAACACCAACAACACAAGATTAAATACGGTTGAACACCACTTTACCTTTTAATTTGTAAAAACTTTGAATAAAAAAGCCAAACTTTAATTTTGAAACAACTATTGTGATTTCTTCGGTTCCTACAACAAAAACAACAACCTACAATTAATCTAAAACATCCATTCAAGCCTAATTGCTTAGAAAAAAACTCAAGAACACTAGATTCCAAAAAGAGGGATTTTCGATTTACCTTTTCGTTTATAGTGATTCTTATACCAAAGCGGTGATCGTCGTGATATGGATTATCTAGTGAACGATAAAGCGAATTAGCCTCTAGGATGTAGATTCTGTCAAACCTCTCTTTTTTCTTTTCCAAAGCGTTGCTCTCTTTCTTTTTAACGTCTGACTAAAGATTTTGGGGGAACTGATAAACGTTAGGAAAATGATATGTGCACTACACATTTGTGTAGTGCACAACCACTACATGTGTGGTATTCATTGATTAAAGTGATTAATTATTTTTTGTGATGGGTCCCAACAGAATATGTGGTGTAGATTGCGTTGTGTAAGATATTGTGGTTGAAGGAGTAGTGGATGTATCACTACTCTAAACGTAAAATGAGGGGTGGGGGTTATGGTAGGAGTTTTAAATAGGATAAATCCCATTAATACCTTATTATCCCATTAATTTAATTAATGTAAAATAGGTAATAGGTTTATGTAAAAATAAATAGATTCCAATTACCTTTTTAACCTTGATTAATTTCATGGACATTATTGATATGTCTGAATAGCCCCGCCACCTATGAGCCCGAAAACAGCTCATCTAGCCACCATGTTGGACTAGGCTCGCGGCCATAGCGTCCGCGGCGTCAATCTAATTAACGTCGCGGCATTCAGATCCCCGTCAAGAGAATTCAAACCTTTAAGGTCACTAGAAGGCTCATGGGGCCACCTGCGACCTTAAACAAGGGGTCCATAAGAGACCGCACGAGCCCAAGAAGGAAGCAACAGAAGTGAGGGCTGAGACGGAACAAAGAGTAGGCGACCTGGCGGACAGCGATCTTAGCGGCCACGTAAGGCGCACCGCCTAGATATTTAGTCTACTTGTTGTCTAAGATATTTTGCTTACCTGTCTTTGCTTAGGCCCTAAGCTTCCCTCTTCCCTATAAAAGGAGGGCTTGTGTAATTATAAAAGATATGTGCTAATAAGAAAAGAGAGCTAGACTCTGCAAAAACTTCCACTCTCAAGCATTCATACACACCACCACGTCGCCGCCGAGCACCACCGGCCATAATCACTACAAACACATTCAAATAAGCCAGATATCCATCATACAAACAACCGCTCAGCCACCGTGATAATTACCGTGTTATCAGTTGGCTCCGTTACCGGGAAAGACTGCAAGCTTTTCGGTCTTTCCGACGTGGAGATCATCCAGAAGCCTTCACACGGCGGAGTGAAGGAGCCATCATCTTCATCCATTCTTTCAGTCCGACTGAGTGCTCTTACAAAGGACAGGTCTCGGAGTTCACCTCACCAGGAAGAAACAAAAGAAGGTAACTTTGACATAACTTGCACGAAACTCACGAGTTAGCGTTTGAGAAATTACCTCTCTCGTAGTTTTCTTCGTTCAAGTTCTTGTTTTTAGTTCAATAACCGCAGTTTTAGGATCAATGTGCTCGTGTTTGTGCTAAAAAGCCTGGGTATACCGATCTTGCGTTTGAGAAATCACCTCTCCCGGTATCTTCAAGGTTCGGCCTCGTCATCTTGCCAGAATAACCCCACATATCACCTTTGTTTTCTTGTTAGAACAACACTCAGTAAAAAAGAAACCCCTTTTTGTGTACTAGAGATATTTTGTGCATTGGTAGGAGGCAGCTGTACAAATTTCTGGGGTATTGCGTTTGAATCATCACCTTTTTCCCCTGATATTCGTATTTCCGGCCACTTTCATCGGAGCTGTCACCATCTAAAAAATCTCCCTCCAACTTACTCGAAAAGACCACCCCAAAAGATCTCTAATCATCTCCCCAAAAGTCAATAAGAAAGTACGAGGTAGTTGAGGGTTTCAGAGAGGGGCAGGTTGTCAGACAGTCGGTGGCGACCAGATCAACGATCTTATCTCCAAGGTTAATCGGATCGCCTCAATTAAGATGTCCGGAAGTAAGGGTTCACCGCTAATACCTCAAACCCACGACAAAAGATGGCGCAATCAATCAACACCGGGCCGAGGGCAGAGGAGAAACACTTAATAATCCTACGGCAGATTGGGATAGATCACAGAGAGAGGTTCTAGCCGCGGATGACGCTAGAAATGTCTTGAACCAATAATCAAAATCCAAAGAGGCCGCTGCGGCTTTAGAATCAGCTCGTTTGGAAAAAACCGCCATCCGGGTAACAAGACCGCAACACAGTCGAGAGATAGTACCAGAAAGGGTACCCGAATTCCAATAAGATCCTGAGGTCGCCGAAATGAGGGAGTACGCCAAGTATGCCGAGACAATGTACCTAACCAACTCTCGGCTAGTGGCTCTGGGATGGGCACCATTGCTGGTCCGAGCTCCGAATCCTCCTAGGAGTGAGGTCAAATTATTCAGACCTATTAAATTAAAAGTGATTCTCAATTCAAATAAAAGTGATTCTCTATCTGTAAAATTGTTGCACTGCTAGATTCACTTTTCACATTACACGTGGCAGAGAATCTGATGTGAAATGAATTTTAAATTCAATTATTAAATAAATATTAATTAGTGTTTAATGTCCTAAAATAGAGAATTTGTTAAAAATAAATTATGCAGGATAATAAGAGAGTGTTTGATTATAGAAGAATAACTAATTGTCCTCCTAGTGGTTTTATGGTGGTCCAGGATCATCATGTCACACTTGTCCATCAATGAAAATCCTTATAAGAAAGGTAAAAATGTAAATTAATGGCATTTATATTTTACACGGTGGGCCCTTATGTGTTTTGTTGCTTTCCTATTGGTCCTGCATCACCAAGTCATACTTGATCCAGAATAATAATAAAATTTCCGATCTCCTCCATGTGCCTTCCAAAAGTTTATTTTCTTGCACATGTATATTAAGGTGCAAAAACTAGTTTCTTGTGAGATTTTCATTATAATTATCAAGCTAAAATAAATACACTCCAGCTATACTTCATATCCAAGTTGCCTGACTTCTCTTTGTGGATGGGACCAAAATTAAAAATCTAGGGAAATATTATATTCTACATGTTGTTAATGAGGAAAAATAAGAGTTTTTTTCATGTGATATTTCATTTTTATTTTTTTTGAGAAGATTCAATTTCTATTAAGACAATGAAAAATAACACCAAATTGTATTTTTTTTTTTTTTTTTTTTTTTTATACTTTCATTTTGTTAATGTAAGTGAAAACCTCATTTTATTAATTTGTGTTAAAAAACATAGATACAAGATATTATGAGTTGAAATTAGTAAAAGCTGCCATAATCAAGCCATTTAATAAACGGAAATGATTAATCCACCGAGTCGGTGGATGCTTTAAGCACCGATAATGCATCCTGGACATTGATTGGTGGATTAAAAAAACAAAAAAATAAAAAAGTTTAAAGCAACGGCAGGATTAGAATCTCGGTGGATGTTTCGGTGATAATAGTCGGTGACCGCCGCACTCTTGTTTAGGTGACCGCAGCACTCTTGTTTAATAAAATATCATAAAATTTGAGCTGCTTCAAAATTTGTATTATAATCTATACAACATCAAAAATGAATAAAATTTACTCTTTTATGATATGAAATACATATCCGCCCCTTGAGTCATAATTACTTAACCGTAAAAACACAAGCATGAATGTTGTATTGACAGTTTTATCTTTGAATTGTGGTATGAGAGTTTGATATCAGTCAAAACAAAACAAAGGCCGCCAAAGTCAGCTCCAAAGGATAGAGGTTGAGGAAAGTGTTCAATCATCAGGACGCAAAGGTCGCAAGCGGGTTGGTAATTAATATTTTTAAAACTGACGTTTAGCTTTTACTACAAGTTTTTGCTTCATGGTCATTACTTCTACAAACTCGGTCATAGTATATAAGCATACATTTTCAGCACATATACTTGGTAGACTACGTATGCTTCCCACCTCCATGAGAACAACACCACTGTTTGCTTCTTCTTTATTTTATTTTTATATATATTCAGACAAATGGTTGCATTCTAGTAACTTCCTTATGTGATATCATCAACACAATGAGGGCACCTTATTAGTCAAATAGTCACCCGAAGTGTCATCCTCTGAGAAATCATAACCAATGGTCATAGCTAGAATATGAAATTATCAGTACTCTATTACCATTCATGTAAGTTATGATTCCCACTATGTATGCCGCCACCGTCATCATTTTAAGGTCGTTAACAAAAAAACAACCATGATATCTTCGGTCTTTTTTTTTTTTTTTTTATGGATAACACAACGGACGTTCGCGAGTTCAATTTTATTTTCTATAAAAGTCGAGTGTGTTTTTTTAAGTATTTTCAAAATATTTTAATTTAATATATTATTGATATAGATAAATAATATATATATTGTTAAAAATGATTTATTAACTCTCTCGACTTAATGATAATAACGTGATGAAACAAATCTTGTACAAAAGACATTGCATGTCCCACCTCGGTGGCATGGTACCGTACTTTGCGCTTCGCGCGGCATGGTATATTGTATTTGTACCTTTCCCGCTTTGGCGGCATGACTAGTTTCTGCTTCGGCGGCATGGTTCTCGATCTCGTTCTCGTACTCGTTCGATGGGCCCGCTGAGGATTTCACAGTCGGGTTAGGCGTGTGAATTGGGCCTGTGACCGCGGTTGTGGGGTCCGAGGCAAGTGGACCCTCCGGAAGCCCCAGGAGATTGGGTGTCGGAATGACGGACTTCACTATAAAAATTACTTGTTGTGGATATAAGGTGGTGAAATGAGAGTCATAAGGTAGAGACAATCGTATCAGCTGTATCGATGTCTAGTAAGGGAACTTGATGAATTGACGGATCTCGAATGAGCATGCTCGACTTGAACTTGATAAATAATTTTAAACAAGTATAGTATTGCATAAATACTCAAACAAAATTTCAAGAAAATGTATATATTGTTACAACATTTAAAAAAAAAAATATAACACTCTCGCATTACGCTCATACAGGCGTTTTTCGACGACTCGTTTTCTTTGTTTCTTAGTGTTTTTTTTTTTGTTTTGTTCTGTTTTTCTTCTATAAATAAAATCAGGTAATGGTTCGAAAGAGATGTAATGAGGATGAAAACGATGACATGGACTTGGATTTTGAAACATTCTGTACAAATTATGTCAATGACAATTGTAGTATTTCATTTTTTTTTTGTAATTTTATAATGGAAACACTTTGTGAATATTTGTAAATTTAATTATAAATTAATTGGATTATTTTGGAAAAGATATTCTAGTTATGGAAGTCGCGGCGAGAGCTTCGCAACCCCTCCTAGAATGACCCCAGCGACCTAGGGGTCGGGAGTAGGGTATTACAAGTACCATCTACGAAACACAGTTTACCGCGAGAAGATAATACCTTCATGATAGCTCGTTTCCAATGATTTTAGTTGTCCACGCCCTTCAATAAAGGTTGAACAGGAACGAGACTGGGATTATCATTTCCAGAATTTACTGCAGTGATGGCAGCCATTGAAATCAAACAAGAACTTGACAAGAACTTTGAATTTCAGGAAGAATATTAGAACAAATTTGACAGCGGAAAGCTAGATTGCTTTGCTACCAAGTTGAAAATTAAGCAAGGAACTGAAACAACACAAGAATTTTATGAATGAACAAGGAAGAATGAATGAAGGTGATGATGAACTCCAGAAATTCGAAAAGAGAAAAGGCGGGAAAATTTTATTCAATCAATTCTAAGAAAACAGTTGATCATCCTTGGAATAGAACTTATGAAACTCTAATTGCAACTACTAGCTACTAGTACAGTATATATAGGCTCAATTGGTTGTAATCGACCGTAACAAGCTTCAACTGCTTTTCCTCCTTAGTGTTTGACAAAATGCCTCAATGGCAAAAAACCACTTCCAGCTTGTACATGCTTCAACACCTTTGACTACTTTGGCTGTAAATCAATATGCTTATATATAAGGAAATCTGGTTTTGTTTGTGATTTTCAATATCTGTTATTCACGTTGATTGCGTGATGTTTTTATTGAACATAATATTGCATCTGAAAAGCATCAAATTTGGTATGCAGTAAACCATGGTTCAAAGTCTCGGCCGACTCGGCTCTAAATTTTGGTAGATAGAGCAGAATATTTCACATTCTTTGAATAAATGTTGTTGTTTTGAAAAGTATTTTTGTTTACTGAAAAAATAAGTTTAACTGTATATTTGATAGAAGAAAAGCACTGTTCTGTTATAGTGGCCATAACATATATGTTTTCTAGTGCTTTCAAACCTCAATTTGATTCTATGGCTAGTGGTCCGCATATTGGTTGCTCTAAATCGGGAAATTTAGAGTCTCGGTAATTTTCGTTGTTAAAATTCTTGGTATCTTCCGGACACATTGAAAATTAATGTATTACCTTTCCATTAAGTGAAAGAGTTACGGAACCATTGGATTTGATTCACAGTAATATCTGTGATTTAAAAAGTTGTGCAAACGAAGATGTTAAAAGAGTATTTATTTATTTTCATCAATGATAGCACAACATAATGTTATGTTTATCTGCTGAAAGCAAAGATGAGGCCCTTGAGAATTAATTTTGGCAAACAAATTAAGACAATTCGTGGTGATCGAGGTGGAGAGTAAGATGCATAGTTTAATGAGTTTTGTTCTGGTATCAACATCATTCATTAAACCATTGCATGATACATACCTTATTCGACTATTGGACCAGTGTCATGTTGATTTGTTTGGATTTATCCAGATCTGTGGGTGAGACAATATATTCTTTCAATAATTGTTATTCTCAACGGGATGCCAACATGAAATAGTGGAAAGGCTACAAGCCAACCAACAAATTCCTGGGAGTGTGGAGGTGCTTGGCAAATGTCGAAATACCTAAGTCAAGGCATGTCAAGATAAGGCCTGAAACAAATGATGCATATTCTTTGGATATGTAAATAACAGTAGTGTCTATCGGTTTCGGTGCACAAGTCGGTCATCCCTGATGTACATTAACATGTAATCATTGATTAAAGGAATATTGTATTTATTGAGGAGATCTTTCCATGTAAAGACAGGAGAACGAAGGCTCAAGTTCAATATATAGCCCTTGACCGGATGTTAAGGTATTTGAAGTTTACAATGAACCTCGAAATACGGTAGACAATATATCCGGTAGTATTTGAAGGATACCGTGAAGAAGCTGGATATCCGATCGTAAGGATTCTAAGTCCACCGGTGGATATGTATTCACTATTGATGGTGGTGGGGTGTCCCGCAAAACCTCAAAGCAAACATGCATAGCTCGATCCACTATGGAATATGAGTTTATTGCATTGGATAAAGCTGGAGAAGAAGCAGAGTGGCTTCCGAATTTCTCAGAGGAAACCTTGTTGGTCAAAACCAATTCCTCCTATCATCATACATTGTGATAGTATGTCGGCTATAGGACATACTGATAGTGGTTTGATTTCCTCGATTATGTAGAGTCGAAGGAGAATCTTGCGGATCCGCTTATAAAAAGGTTTAGCTAGAGATCGAGTGCCAACTTGACAAACGGAATGGGACTGAAGCCTATTACACATGTTCCCTTATAATGGCAACCCAACCATATTGAATGGATATCCCAAGATCATGGTTCAAAAGGGACAACTAAGTTATAAGGGACAGTTAGCACTTACTCATTCTGTTAAAACAAAAGTGCTGTCTACGGAAGGGTTTAGTTTAAGCAAAAAGCTTTTAATGATTCCTATATTTGGTTGAGCCAAGTGAGGTATTCCAGAGTACTCTTTATTTGAGGTCACCTATGTAAGTGGAAGTGGAAACGCTTCTGTGAGAATTTATGGGTTGAATTCTCTAAAACACTTTCTGAAACCAAGGTGTTCCAGGGCCAAAACGGACACAACCATGAGAACCTCGAGAATGTTAGGAGATCTGTTGTGTAGGTATCATTGTCTAGGAATACACCAAAGCCTGAGAAGTTCAAGATCTAGTTCACTGCTTAGCCGAGTATGTCCGATGGTACTATACTACGGAAGGTTCAAGGCAGCAAACCACCTCGCCCGATGCAACAGATTTCCGCATGTGATCTCTTTAGAGTTTGCATTGCATTTGCATTCATGTGGGGGATTTTTGGAGAAATATGAATTAAAAATTAATTCTAAAATAATAGGGTTGCATCGGTTCGATGAAAGGTTAAAACCACGTAAAAGGTTGCATCCTTTCAGTTAAAGATTGCAACCAGTAAACGATTGGGCTCCATTCTCCTATATAATCCCAACACTTGTGTAAAATTATATAGAGAAAATCCATGAGAAATTTTTGTCTGGCAAATTTTGCATTCATTTTATGTCTCACGAAAGTCAAGAAGAGATACACAGAACATGATCGGTTCACCGTCTTCTTCTCATTGAAGTGCAACAATCGGAAGAAGGTATGACTGTTGTATCTTGGGAGACGATTGCCATTACTGTGTGCACATAATCGGGGCAAAAACGTCTTAAGGACAAAGTACCGCACTCGCCTCGCTCAATAAATTTTCTGTACTATTTTATGTTTTTGTTTTTGCTTGAATTACGTATTAAACAGCATGCTGGATTGCTATTTTACCCAACAAGTTTTACATTGAGCCTGAGATAATGTTCATCTCAAGTTGTTTACGTATCCTGTAGTTGTTCAGGAATCAAGTCTCTTCGTAGTTTTTGGGATCGTTTATATAGAGGGTCTTATAACCTAGGCGTGCTTGTGCCGTGTCCAAAGTGGACTCTATTTCGTGTTCCTTAAGAATAGGATTTATATGAGTTAATCCCCTTGATTTAGGAGATAATCACGGTGGTTTAAATGATAGGATCAAAACCTTTATGGCTAAGGATTCTTTACATGCTTATGTGATGATTTATGCATGTGGGCTATTTCAGCCTAAGGGATACTAAGGCCGACCTGCGTCGAGGCCCTTAGGTCGAACTGCGCTGGCTGAACTCCGTTGCGCTCTGACCGACCTACGGTGGACTAGAAAGCTAACCAAACCGATCTCCCACCTAGGGTTTAGATCTGACAGTGCTGTTAAACGAACAGAGCCGCTCGTGAACAAGCTCGTGTTCGGCTCGTTAGTGTTCGTGATCGTTTGTTCATTTAGCTTAACGAGCCGAGCTCGAACATGACTGAAGGCTCGTTTTCTTAATGAGCCGAGCTCGAGCTTGGTTCGCGAACGTTCGATTATGTTCGCGAACGTGTTTATATAATGTTCGCGAACATGTTTGCGAACATGTTTATATAATGTTCGCGAACATGCTTATATAAATACATCAATTTACGATAACCCGACTCAAAAGAGGATAATTCATTCATCTAATAGATATTATAGATTTGATTTATATAATATTTAGATATTTTTATAGTAATTTTAGTTGGTAATATATGTAATTTTAATGTCTAATGTGGATGTGTTTATGACCGAATCTAAGTGGTATTATTTTTACGTTGTATTTATAAGGACAATTTTCTACCCTTAATTGGGCTTTACCCCTGCCCAAGTTATCCGGTGATATTGGGCCAACAATTTATATTTTAACGAACTCACAACCGAATCCCCTAGATATATTTCCGCCTCGAGGATCGAATTCGATTTGATCCACGGGGTCCAAAGTCGAGCCAAAAGGTCCGAGGTCGGATCCGCCAAAAAAATATGTTTTAACGAGTCCCCGGTCGATTGAGAGATCTAGAGCCGACGCTCGTTGCCGAGTATCGAACGAGACCTAACCTCGAACATTTCATCTTTTAACGAGCCTTGGGACCCCAACTTTGAAGCGATTTACGACCAATGCTTTGCTCGAACAAAACTTTTTTGTTCGTTTATCACTCGAACGAGTAATTAACACACTTTGTGGGTTGGTCTTATCGAGCGAGTTTTGGAATTTTATTGTTTTCCCTTTATTCATGTTATTTACTTTTGCCTTAGCTTGTTTGCTTTTCGAGCTACTCGAGTGTTGTTTTGGACCTTTGGTTCTTAACACACTTAGGATTTATTTGAACCTTATTAGGTATCAACTTGGGTAGGTTAGCCCGACATTCGAACTCGTGCTTATCTCGGTCGTATTGCCCCATATGTAGGTATAGACTTCCGCTACACGGTTGCGAACCGTCCTTTGTCTTTGCCTTATTCGACCCAGGTGTCGTTGGGCTTCCGACCTTAGGCTTAATGTGGGGCTCCCGGCCTTAATATTTGTATCCTCCGTGTGTGTATTTATTACTCGAACGAGCCGAGGTCGAACATTTCATCTTTTATGCCGAGCTCGAACAAAATTTTTTGTTCGTTTAGTCGAACGACGAGCTAAACGTGGCCTCGAATTCGAACCACCGACACGCGCGCCTTAATATTTGTATCCTCCGTGTGTGTATTTAGTCGGCGACGCGTGGCGAGTCTCGACCTCCGTTAGACTATGATTCGAATTCCCATCCCGTCTCAAGCGAAGAAAATTTTACTAAGTAGTATCCAAAATGATATTGATAAAAAATTTCAACACACCCCATAGAATAATGAATGCTAATGAAAATTTTCCACAGCCGCCTTTGTTACGTGATCATGTTGAAAACAAATTTTCTATTATTTGTTTTTTATTGTCACAATAGTGACACAGCTTTAGGACACAACATATTTTTATTTTGCTGATTATGATCAAAATACCAATGCTACAACATATAGTGATTTAATATATTTTTACATCATTAGCTATGATGTGACTTATATCGATTAATAATCGTACACCATGATTTGTTGGCTTAAAAGTTTGTTGTGTCACATGTTATAATAATTTTGTTATAGCATTATTATTGGTAATATCCCGAATCTAAAGTCTTCATGTTAAAAGCAATATCATTAATATCTCTAAACATACCATAAACTCATGACACACATCAAATGGAATCCCGAGGGCCCAACTCTCACGGTGAAGCGCCTCACGGGCCACCTAAGCGGTAGGCTTAGACTTCAACATACGCAACTTTTAACTTTTGACAACCATCGAAGGTTGCGAGAAGTTTTGAAAGTCCTTGTCCGAGCCTCTTTATATAAATAAACAGGACTATTTTTTTCACCATACTAATTCTACTCGTGCATCAGTCTACATTGTACAACAGTAGGATTGGCCTAGTGATAGTCGGTTCTAGAGCCAAGAGCCGACTTCTCGTAGGTGAATTGTGAAAACCGACCTTAAGAAATTCGGTTCTTGGCTCCGAACCCGACTTTCATAAAAACGATTATACTGTGATGTGCGCAAGTAGAGATGTACGCGTAGAATCAGTGTGGTGCACAAATATACATTTGGTATTCTATTTGGCTTCTTTAAAAAAAAAAAGAAATTTTTTTTTGCCCCTAACCGAATTCGAATTCTGATATTCATGTCAGATTATTGTCTAGCTTAGAGTGACCCCAATGGGGTATTTTTTCCACCCCCAAAAAATAATATAGGGAGAATGTCAGACTTCATTGCTACAACAACACCCTATATCCTTCTTTATCACAAAAAAAAATTAAGCTTCCCTTCATATTTGAAGGGGCTGCTAAATGAACAGTAGACACTCTATCTATCTATTTATCTCTCTTTTTACTCAATAAATTAATTTCACACATCTATCATTTATATAATAATGTGTTATGTATCGAGTAATGATACGGGCACAACGGTAGTATCACAACGGTGATATACATCATTGAAAAAAAAATTATATATACTATATTTTCCATAAAAAAAAAATTAATCTGTCCAAATACTTATTTTTTTTATTTTGAACTCTTTTTGTGTACGGATACGACATCTTTTTATTTTTTTTACCGTTGTGCGACGTATTCAAATATCACTTTGTAAGCATAAAATATTTTTAAAATGATGTATAGAGGTTGCTTATTGGAGTGAATTATTTTTTAGGTGTTGAAAAAGTGTAACTGTAACGGAAAACAATGTGTTTGAAGGGTGTGTTTGAAGGGTATCATTGGGGTCACTCTTACAACTAGACCGATAAAACTTATGCTTCTTTCAAAGAATTATTTAGTTTTGTTATATACATATGGTCAGTTGCCACAAAATCAACATCGTTATTATTTGAATACTATCACCTCAGCTCAACATCATTATTATTTACAATGGTCTTCAAAGAAAAACAAGTGGTTGTGGTAATGGTTCCCTTGCCGGCACAGGGCCATCTTAACCAGCTCCTCCACCTCTCCCGCCTCATCTCCGCCTACGACATCCCCGTCCACTACGTTGGCACCGCCACCCACAACTGCCAAGCCAAAACCCGAGTCCACGGTTGGAACCCTCTCTCAAATCCCAACATTATCTTCCATGATTTCACCATCCCTGAATTCCACAACCCAGCTCCGAACCCGAATGCCCCAACCAAATTCCCTTCACAACTCATCCCATCTTTTATGCAGCTCTGCAACTTCGTGACCCGATTTCGAAACTTTTGATTGATCTTTCGAATACAGCGAAAAGGGTTGTTGTTATACATGATTCTCTAATGGCATCTACTGCACAAGATGTGTCCGCTATTCAAGATGCAGAGTCTTATTGTTTTCATAGTTACTCTGTTTTCACTCTGTATACTTTCATTTGGGAAATGGCTGGGAAACCGAATATACCAGAAGCCCATTTATTTGAAAATCTTCCTTCTCGTGAGAGCTGTTTCAATCCAGATTCACATGAATTCGCTAAATTCAGTACAGAATGCAAGAAATCGAATTCCGGGAATCTTTACAATACTTGCAGAAGAATCGAGGGTCGATTTCTTGAGCTCGTAGCTCAAGCTCGTTTATCAGAGACAGATAAAAATTGGGCTATTGGTCCTTTTAATCCTATAGTGATAAGTGAGGAGAAAGGTTCGAATAAGAGATCAAAGTGTTTGGAGTGGCTCGATGAACAGAGCGTTAACTCGGTGATACTCATATCGTTTGGGTCGACCACCTCGTTAACGGATGAAGAAATCGATGAAATTGCGGTTGGATTGGAAAGAAGTGGGCAAAAGTTTATCTGGGTTCTGAGAGAAGCCGATAAAGGAGATGTCTTTCGAGGAGAATCAAGGAAAGCTCGATTGCCAGAAGGCTATGAAGAAAGGAATAAAGATAAAGGAATAATAATAAGGGATTGGGCACCCCAGTTGGAAATTCTTGGACACCCTTCCACGGGTGGTTTCATGAGCCATTGCGGATGGAATTCCTGCATTGAAAGCATTTCGTTGGGTGTTCCGATTGCTGCATGGCCTATGCATTCGGATCAGCCAAGAAATGCTATACTGATCACTGAGCTGTTGAAGATCGGAATCCTTGTAAGAGATTGGGATCATCGAGATGAAGTTGTGAAAGCGGAAACTATTGATAATGTTGTGAGAAGATTGATGGATTCAAGTGAAGGAGAAGAGATACGAAAAACATCACTGAAACTGAGCGAAGATGTTAAGGAATCTGTAATGGAGGGAGGACAGTCTCACATGGAGTTGGAATCTTTTATGCTACACATAAATAGGTAGAGTTTTAAATACACGAAGACAACAAATATCGCCACTTCAAATCGTCCAAAACTTTTTCAATAAATTTTATAATTTTACCCAAATTCGCACTTTCGATTCATTCAATCATCATATTAAAATATAGATTTTTCTCATCTCGACTTTATACGGTCCAAGTGTGGGCCTCTTCTAGCCTGCATGGTTACAGGTACATGGGTGGTACGGATCCGAAATACGTGGGGTGAGAGATTTTTGAAAATTATAGGATACGGGTATAAAGGGCATAAGGGCGCGCATGTGCATCGATATATAAAGATTTATGGGCCAAACCATACATAATCAAATAATAAGGACCGAACTTTGGAAATGGTGTTCTTCACTTCACATATCCAACTTTTAAAATTACAAACTTGCCTTAGATGTGTATCATAATTATCTGGTACATATCTGTATTGGATACGTACTACATATGGAACGTGCCGCTAAACTGAAGTATGTTTTTCAGGTTATCGAACCCTTACTCAAGATGTAGAAGAAGGAATCTGCCATGTTCTTGCTTATATATATATATATGGTTAAATCACAAGGGGTGTCGTCAATCATCAAAACAACGTTCCATCATCCTCATCATCATATGCTTCTCGGTTTTCAAACCAAAGGGCACAATCGCCGCCATTCAACAGTTGTTGAAGCTAATGACACACAACAACAACCGCAAAATAGTGTTTGTTGGCTCTAAGTGGCATATGGTCAAACACCTTGGTCGAAAGACGGTTAAAGAATTTGTTGGATTAGTTAGAATCAGTTAGGGATCAATTAGATTATATATAGTCAGAATAAAGAAGGGAATAATCAACTTTGTAACTTCAATTTCACAATTCAGTTGTTAATGAAAGCAATTAAGTTCTTGTTCAGTTTCCGCTCAAATTCATTTTCGAATTGTTCTTGAACTTCATCTTCTTCGTATGAAGTTCTTCATTCATTTCTGTATTTGTTCTTGAGTTTAATGCGTTCTATAACCCTTCAAAATTAGTTTCTCAACATGGTATCGAAGCTTACAAACTTCCGCTGTTAATCTTTCTTCTGATTCTTGATTCGATTTCTTAATAATCTCAAATGGCCACTCCTGCAAATTCTGAAAGCAGTCTTGATAATCCCAGTCTTGTACTGGTTCGTCCTTTATTGAAAGGCGTTGATATCTATAATCATTGGAAGCATTCTATGACAAAGATGCTCTCATCTCATGGTAAATTGGCCTTTGTCGATTGTTCTTCAACTATTCATGAAGTTACAGATAATGAATATGCAGCCTGGATGTAGGTAAACGATTTAGTGCATTCTTGGTTTGTGAATACGATGATTCCTTCAGTGGCAGAAAGTGTCATGTATTTTGACAAGGCTAGAGAGATTTGGGTTGATCTACAAGATATATTTGGTCATGGTAATGCTTATAGGCTTTCTAACTTGGAAGAAGAGATAGAAAAGACCAAACAAGGTAGTTTATCTGTCACAGGTTATTACACAAAGCTGAAATCTTTGTGGGATCAGTATCTGGTGTTAAGGCCAAAACCCCATTGTACTTGTCTTGCCTTACAGATAATTAGGGAGTATTATGATAATGCATATACAACAAGATTCTTGAAAGGTTTGAATGGGAACTTTAGCATTGTGAAGTCACAAGTTTTAATGAACTTGCCATTGCCTGATATCAAGACAACATTTGTCATGGCTTTAAATCATGAACATTAGATCAATTATACTTCAGCTAGTTTAGATTCAATAATTCTGGCTTCACGAGTTGCAAGTTCTGGGATGGAGTGTAATGCAGTAACGGGGCATCAACCCAGATTTTCTTCTGGATCAGGGTAAGGAAGAGAAGCAGGTAGAGGTTTTCATGGCAATTCAAAGAGTCATGTGTACTTATTGTGGAAAGGAAGGGCATACCATTGATAAATGTTACAAGAAGTATGGATTTCCTCCCAACTTTAAGGGTACTGGTAGGGGTAGTGGTCATGTTGAAAATAATGTAGTGGCAGATGAAGGTCAAGATTCAGGAAATGATCACTCAAGCTTGCCTCCCCAGGACACTGGTTCTATTTCACAGTCTCAGTATGAGCATCTCCTATATCTTATTCAAGGATTGCAATCTTAACCAGCTCCTCCACCTCTCCCGCCTTATCTCCGCCTACGATATCTCCGTCCACTACGTCGGTACCGCCACCCACAACCGCCAAGCCAAAACCTGAGTCCATGGTTGGAACCCTCTCTCAAATCCCAACATTATCTTCCATGATTTCACCATTCCTGAATTCCACAACCCGAATCCGGACCCGAATGCCCCAACCGAATTCCCTTCACAACTCATCCCATCTTTTCTTGCAGCTCTTCAACTTCGTGACTTGATTTCAAAACTTGTGAATGATCTTTCCAATACCGCGAAAAGGGTTGTTGTTATACATGATTCTCTAATGGCATATACTGCTCAAGATGTGTCCACTATCCAAAATGCAGAGCCTTATTGTTTTCAGAGTTGCTCTGTTTTTACTCTCTATTCGTTTGTATGGGAAATGGCTGGGAAACCAAATATATCAGAAGCCCAATTATTTGAAAATCTTCCTTCTACTGAGGGCCGTTTCAATCCTGATTCACATGAATTTGCTAAATTCAGTACAGAATGCAAGAAATCGAATTCCGGGAATCTTTACAATACTTGCAGAAGAAACGAGGGTTGATTTCTTGAGCTCGTAGCTCAAGCTCGTTATTAGAGATAGATAAAAACTGGGCTATTGGTCATTTTAATCCTATAGTGATAAGTGAGAAGAAAGGTTCGAATAAGAGATCAAAGTGTTTGGAGTGGCTCGATGAACAGAGCGTTAACTCGGTGATACTCGCATCGTTTGGGTCAACCACCTCGTTAACGGATGAAGAAATCGATGAAATTGCTGTTGGATTGGAAAGAAGTGGGCAAAAGTTTATTTGGGTTCTAAGAGAAGCC
This sequence comes from Gentiana straminea, assembly GCA_036785695.1. Lineage (NCBI taxonomy): Eukaryota > Viridiplantae > Streptophyta > Magnoliopsida > Gentianales > Gentianaceae > Gentiana > Gentiana straminea. Next base: position 1,066,051 of record JAVUPR010000160.1, read on the forward strand.
GATAAAGGAGATGTCTTCACGAGATAATCAAGGAAAGCTCGATTGCCAGAAGGCTATGAAGAAAGGATTAAAGATAAAGGAATAATAATAAGGGATTGGGCACCCCAGTTGGAAATTCCAGGACACCCTTCGACGAGTGGTTTCATGAGCCGTTGCGGATGGAATTCCTGCATTGAAAGCATTTCGTTGGGTGTTCCGATTGCTGCATGACCTATGTGTTAGTAATACCATCCGCAGCGGAAACGATTTAATGGATCTAGATCTATAAACTACACGTAATAAAATAACTAGATCTATTCTACAAGGGGGTTGTAGATCATACCTCTTGGATCTCTAAATCCAAGTTGAAGAACCGCAAAGGATGAATGTGAAGATGTGAAGAGCACCACAGTCTTCCGATCGTGTGATCCAAGCAATTCCCGGTGGAAGGAATTCTCGACTCGAACCCTTCCGATATGCTACCCGGAAAAATCTCCAAGATTTTCCCCAAAACCCCTTGGCCGAATTTTCCCTCTTCTTTCTCTAAGAAAGTCGAAATTATGTAGTGTATAAGGCTTGGGAGAACTCTCTTTATATAGGAGAGTAAAACTTAGCCTCCAAGGATTTTATAATTAATACAAAATCAATTATGATAATCCTATTAAATAAAAGATAATCCCATAATATTCTAGAACAAATCTAGAATAATATTTATCTTTATTTCTTTCCATAAATATTTATCCAATAAATATTTTATGCACATGTCTTATTAATCCACAAGAAACTAATTCTTGTTCCAAAAATAAGGCATGGGGCGAAAATTACATGCATTGACCTAGTCAATATTAATTTTGCCATTACACAATAATTGGGCCAAGATTATGGAAAATGTCTTTTCCACATATTTAATTATTTAGCCCAACTAATTTAATAGTCCACTAAACAATTAATTCACATATCGTTTTAATAAAGTCCAACAAGAACTAAATTAATATTATTAGGATTCGACGTCCGAGAATAGCTATGCTATATTAGGAGGCACGTCGGGGACCATGGACTAATAATCAGCGGCTCCGATAAATCAAATAAATAATTATCTTACGAAGAATAATTATATTTGATAAATCAATCACGGGAATATGCCACCATAATCCCGTGATTTGCACTCCTCCGATTATGAGATTATATTTATCTCTTCGTGAGAATGATAATAAGCGTCCATTGATACAATCATTACATATGGATTAATCCTCATAGGTTTGTTCATTCTAAATCGGGAAGTTACCGTTAACCCTTTTTAGAACCTCTTATCCTTATTTACCATTAACCCCCTAGTGATCAATTAATTCATACAACTCATGGTGATCAATCGGTGTGATATGAACTCGCGCGATCGATCGGTTTCTAGGATTAACAAATAAGGAAGCGTCTATCTACTTCCATAAATGGAAGGAATGGATTCCGTATACGTGATAACACGGACTACTCACTCAATCCGAGTATAATGCCAAGATGGGGTAATTCGGACCACGGGCTCGGTGTAATCCTTAACCGTCAAGTCAAACCTCATGCGATTCAAGCGGTTGAGCGTGATCACCTCGGGATTAAGATATATCCATAAATATGATCATCCATTGATTCGATAAGACTTCTCGATTACGGAATTATATCGTGAACTCAATCAAATCGGTCCGGCCCTATATGATATATCTATCATATATAAATGCCCCATTAGGTTCTCTTAACCGAAAGTCCGGATAGGACTATCACACCTTTTGTGTTACGGGGCGCATTAATAGCACGTTAAAGGAGAGACCCGTTACTCTCGATTAACTTTACTACGGGCTAATTGTATTTTAAGTACATCTTCACTAACTCAATCCTCCCGTGTATATACCCATACAACGAGTTAAGTGATTACATAAACGATATACTTAGGGTTTTACGTAGTGTAAATACTATTGTCACATCGGTGATTATGAGAATAATAAATATGAATAACAATATCATTTCATTTATTAAATAAAACAATTACAAAATTGTCTTTCGGGCATCACACCTAACAATCTCCCACTTGCACGAAAGCATGTGATTAATTGTTTTAGAGCACACCCTATTATTTAAAATACAACAAACTACATCTCCCACTTGCTCTAAAGCAATGGAGACTCATCCCGTATTCTAGTACCCACTAAGCACATCATAACCATTTCAGATTCCAAAGTACACTCCGAGTATGCCGTCGTAGGATAGGTCAGTGACTCGGGGAGCACCTACATCTAAATGTCATGGGTCTTAATGATTAGTCGAGTTGTCGGCTCGAGACGATCCGTAGAATCGAAACGTTACCGGTCCATCAAATCATGTGGTGCGAGTAAACACCGAGCCCGAGATCGACTTAACGATCATCCTAAATCGACTTAAAGTCAAAATCGGTGTATCACACATATCCAAGTTCACACATGAATATGTCCGCATATTGTTCCTCGTTCTCTTCAAGATCTTAAAGGACATACTAAACTTGCTTTGTTAACCGCCGAATCTAAGATTCGATCAAAATTGACGTTCAATAACGACCATCTCTTACTAGAAAGAGAATCTATCCCATTTCTCTTGATCCGAAGATTTAGAGAGTCATTCACGAGGCATAGGGTAGAACTTCCTCGTTGAATGTTGCATACACGGATGCATCATCTTAACCAATAAGATGGATGGGAAACCGGTGGTCGGATTCTAATGGATTCGACCGAGTCAAACTCTAAAGAATGTTGTCCAAAACTCGTTGCGAGAGAATTGTGGTATTGTCGGATTCGACTTCGGATAACACACCCATGTTGATTCCGGCGGGTGCGGTGTTATCCTTCACAAACACTAATATATATATTCACTCTTTGTACTAAAATTGATATCCGAGTCTACAAAAGACTTATCAATATTACGGTCAAATCCACATATTGTAGAAATATATGACTTCCAATGACCGAGAGGTTTGCTTTTTATCCACAAAGGACATAAGCCATGACGGTCATCTGTCGTAAGTTCACAAGTCAATACCCTTGTTTCGAATGAATCCGGACTCCGTTTGTTTGGCAAGAAAGTCTCGGGGAATCACCCCTATTTTCTACGCTTTTGAACGAAATCATGCAATACCGAACTCATTCTACTCTTTTCCGTGTAGATCCAATTACTCCCACGGGCCCGAGACGCTCGGGTGGTTCTACAAGAGTATGAACGAATTGGAGTACCGAACTCCATTCACGGGGTTATGGCTATTAAACCAACCTCTATTATCGAATCTATCTTGCTCACAAAAGAGCCATAGGTCATCAATCGATCCTCGGACTACAAAGTCCGCCGAACCCGTAATGGGTAATGGGTAAACCATACTCCCACTACATTACGGGTGGATCGAAATTCGATCTAGTTTAGTAGTATTTAGTGTTATCACCAACAACCGATGTTGGATGTGGTCGATTTTAATCGGTTAGTAACTACCTTGAGTAAACGTACTTCAAGGTTTAAGGTTTTCTTGTTCATAGACTCTATCGAAAGGACGCACACGGTATAAGCTGTCACTTCCCGATTTCAAGAATCTTATAACAAACCTTTTTCTCAATGCTACAAGATATAGAACGATTGGTCAACGACCGAACGTGTTCGCGAAATTTCCGGACCTACCTTCAAGCACCGTGTGCTAAATGCTTATATTTATGGAAGTGGGGTGAACCGAATCCACACCTTATCCGTAAATTCCAAAGCATATTCTAGGTAGACTTCTCGGTTCTACACTTCAATGTAAACCGTTATTTCACTTCCAATATCTTTATTGAGTTAAGCGAGTGTATTGTGGCACATCTACAACTATGTAAAGGCAATTCAATGGTTTCTTCCTTAGTGAAAACATTTCACTATGAGGCGGACCGAGCATCGGTCCCTAGGACTATGTGATGGTCCATTTATGAGTATAGAATACTCCATCTACGTTGAAAGCGAGAGAAAACCTCAAAATATTTTGGATAAACTTGCCGGAGTTTTTTTTTTTTTTTTTTTTTTTTTTTGAATAGTTATCGGACAAGAAGTCACTACTCGAAGCTCTACTAGCTTGTTTCTTTCATCGGACCCGAAGGTCGTCATGAACAAGCAATGTTACTTCTTTATAACCATTATCCTTTCCAAATTGAAAGGAAACTTAGTCATTGAACCTTTAAGACAATCTAACCGGACGGGAGAAAGGAATCACCCGAGCCGGTCTTTAGGTCTTGTCTTTTAGGGACTATGCACTAACTATGGAATATGAAGAAGCGTTTATCTAAATATAGAAACCAATTGCTTTTAATAGTTCTTAAGATGTGTTTTATATACATATTTCGGCGGTTGTAAGTGGTTTTGACTTTATCAAACAAAAGTCCGAGTCTTGGATTCGTACTACAAATGGTATATTCACTTTCTTACGACAAACAAATTATCGAATAGAAGGTAAATCCATTCGTTCCAACGAGTCTTAAACGGAAAATAAATTTTCCGCGATATCCAAGGATTGAACCCGAGATTCATTTCCTTATATCACTCCCACTATTCTAGCTAAAATTAAGCGCCCGTTGTTTACTCTTTTAATCGTTAAATGCCTTTGCTACCTTGTTCTTCCAAAGAACTTAGCTCGAGAAAATCGCCAAGGATTCATAGGTTGGTGATCCAAAATCACTGTCCTTATCCTATGACTTTCAGTTAATTAATTTTCAGTTCAGCCTTAAAATTTTCTTAGTTTAGATGACTAACACTTTTAAACATACTTTCCCATTCTTGACTTTCCGTAAATGGAAACGAGTTTTGAACTAGCAGTTCGTGTGAGTAGACACTACTCTTGAACCGTGGGATGTCTATTTCGAGTGTTACTTGTCGGGACTTCTCGGATTTTCTAATATACTAGAAAAATAACAAATCATAACATTAAAGCTCCCACTAGTTTATCGGTTCCAAATACCGTCTAACCAGCAATGCTTTATTTTATGATTTTCCAATTTTTCAATTTGAAAATCTCTCGTGTAAACACTTACACAGTTCTAATGTTTCCAGAAAAAATACAAATCATAAAACTCCCACTAGTTCATCGATTCCAAATATCGTCTAACTAGCAACATTTCATGACTTTCCGGTTTTTCAATTAGAACGGTTACGTGTGTAGTCAGTTACACTTTTCTAATGTTCTAGAAAAACAACAAATCATAAAGCTCCCACTAGTTCATCGATTCCAAATATCGTCCAACTAGTAACACTTCATGATTTTCCGATTTTTCAATTAGAAAATTACTCGTGTAATTACTACATACTCAAAATTCACTAAAAGAATTTCAAAGTCCAAAGTCACCTTTAAACTAAGTTTGTCTTCCGTTTGACGGGAATGACACTTAGTGACATACCTATATGTCACTTTGGTTTTTAAAAGGCTTAAGAGAAAATATCTCTTTCGAAAATTAATTGCATTATCGATTAACTAGTTCAACGTCTAGTTACTTTCCACTTTTTAACGAAGTCAATACTAGTCAATTATAAATTTTTAAGCAATTTAGTAAGGGATAATCTTTGTAAATAAAATGACATAAATTAATTCAAGTTTAACACTACTATATTAATTTTAGGAATTGTAAACTAAAAATTAAGTCTACTCTACCATTCCAAGGTTTTAACCTCGCATCTCAGTGCCGCCTTAGGGTAGGTCAAAGAGATGACGGTTAAATCGAGACAATCTCATCAATGAATAACTTGTGAGAATCGAACATCCCACGAGAATCGAACATCCCTTTATTCATTGACTACCTTCCTTTTTTAGCCTAGATATTATCAAAAAATACCCATGATGAGTGTGACCTACTATATCGGATCTCTTAGGTACGCCCCGAGTATGCCGTCTTAGGATAGGTCAGTGACCCAACGAGTACCCGGAAATCCTATCCTTTCGGAGACCAAGCCATGAATGTTGATAGGGGCGAACACCATCCTTAGGGGGACGAAATCAAAGCGCCTCGAGGCGTCACCCTTCTCTCACTTACTTGTATCTATAGTAGAGGCCGTGGGGTTGTTTGTCGCCTCCCCCGCTCCCACTCAATATTTTGGAAGTGGTTGTGGGTTAACTAACCACGTCTTTTTGATGTTAACATAAAAGCACATCAAATCAAGGATTCCGAATGGTGTCGGTAACGTAGGCAAGCCTACCCGTCCTATTCGTTGGAACATATGTGACAGTCGGACGAAGTCGGGTCAAGAGAGCCCTATTGAGATTAGAAGGAATCACCCCTCCGCTCTCGGTTTGGCTTAGTCTTGCCGGACCCCCGTGCATACATCACACTAGGAGGGTTAAGTCGGTCGAGCGAAGCTCGATTGACCACCCAACCTATAGGCGAACCGTTTTTATCCAAGATTTATTGTTCTTTTACCATCATTCAATCTCGTAGACACTACGAATCGAAAACGTGATCTCGTTTGTGCTTTAAGGCGGTTCACCGAGAACACACACCGAAAGGCTAACGATTTCATAACCCGTCCTCGGATCTTTAATTAGTTACTAAATTAATTAATTACCACATATTAATTAAATTTCAACTAATTACACGAGTTTGTATACATGCCTATTTTAATTACCAAAATTAAAATTCTACATGTATGCATGGAGTGGATTTATGATATGATGCATGTCATGGCAATTCCGATTTTATATCTATTTTATGATCAAACACATAAAAAATAAATTGCGGAAAATTTAAACACCGAGATGGATCGTTGGCACCCCCGTATCTAACCTATTAGAAAATAAATAACCAAAACCCTAATTAGGGTTTACTACTTTCTAACTAAATCTGCAGCTGTTCGAACTCTTCGATGATCGGGGAACCAAACGAACTCGGATCGGGACGAAACTTTCCAGATCTTATCTTCACTCCTTGAACTTCAATATGGACGGTTGGATCGGTGCTTTGACTTACCAATTTTCTCTAGTAAACCGCCAAACTTGCTGCTGAATCTGACTTTAACTGCACTGCATCAAGGACTTCCTGAGGAAGATCGGGAATCGAGATGAATCCCGATCGACCTGAAATTTTTATGGTACGTCCAAAACTCATATTTGATCAATCTGAACGGTCGGGTTTGCTTTTCAACGGTCCAAACTCTCCCAGCAAATCGAGGAAGTCACAGATAGGGTTTCTGTGAATCCTGCGTTTTTCTGTTACAGCAGCCTCTTCGCAGCAACGAACGGATTTCGAAACGGACTCTGATCGATGCCAAAATTTGTGGAGTTGATCATCATCTTCTATTCTTGATTCTGACCGGAGGGATCTTCGTTTCAACGGTTCGATCAACGGGAAAAGAAAAAATACTAAACAGCTACTAACTAGATCTATTTGCTGGAAATTAAACTTGCAATAAAGATAAATTACATAATTTCCTATACTCATATGAACGAATTTTCATCGTTTATATGAGTTTACAATAGATCTAACGGGTAAACAGTGCCAACCCCAATCCATCTCTTCAACCACGACATTCATAAGCATAAAAAATAATCATGCATGCGCCCCATTTAAAAAATTGGGACAAAAATCTACATGTTTTACCACTCCTAGATCTAATATTTTATACGTATAAATATAGATCACCATGGCGACGATACCACCGTTAGTAATACCATCCGCGGCGGAAACGATTTAATGGATCTAGATCTATAAACTACACGTAATAAAATAACTAGATCTATTCTACAAGGGGTTGTAGATCATACCTCTTGGATCTCTAAATCCAAGTTGAAGAACCGCAAAGGATGAATGTGAAGATGTGAAGAGCACCACGAGTCTTCCGATCGTGTGATCCAAGCAATTCCCGGTGGAAGGAATTCTCGACTCGAACCCTTCCGATATGCTACCCGGAAAAATCTCCAAGATTTTCCCCAAAACCCCTTGGCCGAATTTTCCCTCTTCTTTCTCTAAGAAAGTCGAAATTATGTAGTGTATAAGGCTTGGGAGAACTCTCTTTATATAGGAGAGTAAAACTTAGCCTCCAAGGATTTTATAATTAATACAAAATCAATTATGATAATCCTATTAAATAAAAGATAATCCCATAATATTCTAGAACAAATCTAGAATAATATTTATCTTTATTTCTTTCCATAAATATTTATCCGATAAATATTTTATGCGCATGTCTTATTAATCCACAAGAAACTAATTCTTGTTCCAAAAATAAGGCATGGGGCGAAAATTACATGCATTGACCTAGTCAATATTAATTTTGCCATTACACAATAATTGGGCCAAGATTATGGAAAATGTCTTTTCCACATATTTAATTATTTAGCCCAACTAATTTAATAGTCCACTAAACAATTAATTCACATATCGTTTTAATAAAGTCCAACAAGAACTAAATTAATATTATTAGGATTCGACGTCCGAGAATAGCTATGCTATATTAGGAGGCACGTCGGGGACCATGGACTAATAATCAGCGGCTCCGATAAATCAAATAAATAATTATCTTACGAACAGAATAATTATATTTGATAAATCAATCACAGGAATATGCCACCATAATCCCGTGACTGCACTCCTCCGATTATGAGATTATATTTATCTCTTCATGAGAATGATAATAAGCGTCCATTGATACAATCATTACATATGGATTAATCCTCCATAGACTGTTCATTCTAAATCGGGAAGTTACCGTTAACCCTTTTTAGAACCTCTTATCCTTATTTACCATTAACCCCCTAGTGATCAATTAATTCATACAACTCATTTGGTGATCAATCGGTGTGATATGAACTCGCGCGATCGATCGGTTTAGGATTAACAAATAAGGAAGCTGTCTATCTACTTCCATAAATGGAAGGAATGGATTCCGTATCCGTGATAACACGGACTACTCACTCAATCCAAGTATAATGCCAAGATGGGGTAATTCGGACCACGGGCTCGGTGTAATCCTTAACCGTCAAGTCAAACCTCATACCGATTCAAGCGGTTGATCGTGATCACCTCGGGATTAAGATATATCCATAAATATGATCATCCATTGATTCGATAAGACTTCTCGATTACGGAATTATATCGTGAACTCTAATCAAATCGGTCCAAATACTATATGATATATCTATCATATATAAATGCCCCATTAGGTTCTCTTAACCGAAAGTCCGGATAGGACTATCACACCTTTTGTGTTACGGGCGCATTAATAGCACGTTAAAGGAGAGACCCGTTACTCTCGATTAACTTTACTACGGGCTAATTGTATTTTAAGTACATCTTCACTAACTCAATCCTCCCGTGTATATACCATACACTGAGTTAAGTGATTACATAAACGATATACTTAGGGTTTTCTGTAGTGTAAATACTATTGTCACATCGGTGATTATGAGAATAATAAATATGAATAACAATATCATTTCATTTATTAAATAAAACAATTACAAAATTGTCTTTCGGGCATCACACCTAACACTATGCATTCGGATCAACCAAGAAATGCTATACTGATCACTGAGTTGTTGAAGATCGGAATACTTGTAAGGGATTGGGATCATCGAGATGAAGTTGTGAAAGCGGAAACTATTGAGAATATTGTGAGAAGATTGATGGATTCGAGTGAAGGAGAAGAGATGCGAAAAACATTAGTGAAACTGAGCGAAGATGTTAAGGAATCTGTAATGGAGGGAGGACAGTCTCACATGGAGTTGGAATCTTTTATGGCACATATAAGTAGGTTGAGTTTTAAATACACGAAGATAACCAATATCACCACTTCAAATCGTCAAAAACTTTTTCAATAACTTTTATAATTATATGATTTATGTGTAATTATTACGATTTGTTTGGGAATTAATATTCCAATGAGTATTCCTAAAAAAAAAATATTCCAATGAGTAAGGTATTAGACCACAATTTGTGGTGTATTAGATTTCTATGAAAGAATTTCAATGAATTTTTTCGGGTATAAGCCGTCACACAAGCAGCTAACGCATATTTTATCCTGGTCATGGATTAATATGACTTGGTGATCCAGGACCAATAGGATATTAGATGATATGATGTCCCCCTTAATTTTTACATGCCATTTACATGTTTACCAATATTTTAGAAGTTGTTATTGGTGGGACATGTATGACATGACGTACCTCGACCACCATAAAACTACTGAGCAACTAAAATATTATTCTTAGACAAAAACATAATCAATAAAACTATAAAGAAACAGAGCAACCCTAGCTAAAAGATTGTCGAGACATTTCTAGCAAGGGTGAGCAAAAAAAAATCAATAAGTCAATCCAATCCGGAAACCATACCGGACCAAACTGAAATGACCAAACCAATTGCAAACCGAATTATTTGGTCTGGTTTAAACACAAACCGATTTACACTGAATTGATTTTGGTTATTTTTTTCTGCCTCAACCCAACTCGAACCCAAAATGGTTGCCTATTCATACATTGTAGTATTAATTATTTATTTATTTTCTGGTTGCGTGTGATAGTTCTGTGAAACCAGTCTTACCAGTCTTACGTGATTATGCTATTGACATTCAAAGCCCGTGAGAAATAGTTAAAGTCAAGATACTTAATTTATGAGTATTGGTTAAGTCTTATTGATTATTGTTCAATGACATTTTTCATTCATATTATCACCGTTAATATCGTAAAAGCCTTTGTTTCATGTTTGCTTAAACTTATTTAACTATTTACCCAATGAAGTTTTGAATATAAAAAAATAATGGACTGATAATGAGATTGACTAAGATGTTAAAAAAAGAGAGTTATGAATGAGGATGAGCGATTGCTTAGTAATATGTCTAGGGGTTTTATAACGTGTAATATATTTGTGTTATTTTGAGATATTGGTTTGGTTATACTTATACTTCATTAACTAATATTTACGAACTATTAATTTTGTCGAAAGAAATAACTAACACTATGTGCTCTTTTTATTGTCATTGAATATGAAATTAAACTTGATAAACCAGCCTAGACCGGTCCAAACCGAAACAAATTCAAAAGAAATCATTAGCTTTTATAGTGTTCTGGTTAGGTTTAGTGTATAAAATTCCCGAACAAAAACCGACTACTAATAGAAGCGAATGAAACTTCATTCATGTAACCTGACACAAGCTCTGCCCTAATTTCTAGCATGCTTGACAATAAAACTGAAACAAGTAATACTAGAAGCCAAAGTAAGACAATCTATGTACCATGCACAAGGAAACGGACCGACGGACATCTCACATGCCGCACGACATACGGTCACTGCAACACGGCCAATTTCAAAATTTAAGAGAAATGTGATTGGAATTAGATGTTAGGTTCTCCAATGTTGACTATTTTAGAGAATAAGATTTGGTTGAAGAAGAGAACCTGATCAAACAAGGTTCCAGGTCTGTAACATCATATTTCACAAAATTGAAAGCTAAATGGGATGTGATTGCAATCTTGAAGCCTGTTCCTCACTGTGAATGTGGAACACCATGTGCTTGCAATATCAATTCGAAGATGGTTGATTTTATAGAAGCAGATCATGTTATAAGGTTCATGAAAGGGCTTAATGATAAGTTTTCTCCTGTTAGATCCCAAGTCTACCTGTTGACACCTTTGCCAAGTTTGAAATAATCCTTTGCTATGGCTGTTAAGTTTGAGAGACAGATAGACTATGCACTTGGACATCCTCAAAATTCAGATGTCATTGCTTTACTTGCCAGAACTCAGAATCCAATTCAAGGGCAGTATCAGTCCAGATACCAGAGTATCAGGGTACAACTCACAATCAAGGGTATGGTAATAGTCAAAATAGAAGATCTGCACCATATACTCATAATCAACAGGGCAATTCTAAGAAAATTTAGTGTTCTTACTGTGGTTTTAATGGTCATTCAGTGGACAAATGATATAAAAAGCATGGTTTTCCACCAGGTTTTAAACCAAGGTCTAGGGTGAACATGGTGCAACAAGACTCCACAAGTGGCTCAGAATGGGATGGCCCAGAAACAACACTATCTGCTACAACAGAACAAGATGCCACACAAAGCCAGTTGGTTCAGTTGCAAAATCAGGTCACACAGTTGATGAAGATGTTTGAGGCAAATAGAGCCACAGATCCTGGTGATCCTGCCACTGACCACATAATGAGGTTCATGGTATGTTTTCTGGTAATAGATCACATTGGATTGTAGACTCAGGTGTCACTGACCACATCATTTTTGTTTCACAAATTGTTCATTTCAAATGATAGGGTTTGTGGTGTCACTGTTTCTTTTCCAAATGGTGAGACAATACCTGTTACTTTTGTAGGAAAAGTGAAAAATGCATCTTGCATCAAACAAGTTGTGTAGATACACCCCAACAAAATGGGATTGTAGAGAGGAAACATCAACATATACTAAATGTGGCAAGAGCCTTAAACTTTCAAGCTAGTTTACCATTGACTTTTTGGGGATATTGTGTTCTCCATGCAGTTCATATTATTAACTGTCTTGCTATACCTGTACTTAAAGAAAGATCTTCATATCAGGTCCTATATAACAAAGAACCTGAAATCTCTAACAAAGTCTTTGGTTGTGTAAACTTTGCATCTACTTTACCTCATGGCAGATCAAATTTTGATGCAAGGGCTAGGAAATGTGTTTACTTGGGCCAACCAGCAAACACAAAAGGATATACCCTTCTGGATATCCAAACACAGGAAGTTTTTGTTTCCAGAAATGTTATTTTTCATGAATTAGTGTTTCCTTATGCACAGCAGCATAAAAAATTCAACAATGTATCTCTTCCTATTCCATCATTTGCACGTCCTACACCAGATTTTCCTACCACCAGTTCAACCTCTGTTACTTCAACACAAACTGATACACCTAATGATTCAACTGACAGTCACTTCACTACTGACAATGCATCTAATATTTCATCATCACATTTACACACAACACATACTAACACCAGAAGAACTTTTAGACAAATTAGACAACCTGCTAGATTGCAGGATTATGTCTGTTATCAAGTTTCTCATACCACTCCGTATTCTTTAGAATATGCTGTTCAATATACGAAACTTTCTGATTCCTACAGATCTTTTGTGATGAATGCTGATAAAGCCAAAGAGCCAACAACCTATAATCAAGCTGTCATCCACAGAGAGTGGCAAGAAGCTATGCTGAATGAAATAGATGCACTTGTCAAGACAAAAACATGGGAAGTAGTAAACTTACCCCTAGGAAAGAAGCCTATAGGCTGCAAATGGGTGTATAAGATCAAGCATAATCCAGATGGTTCCATAGAAAGATATAAAGCAAGGTTAGTTGCTAAAGGTTACACACAAACCTATGGCATTGACTATGAAGAAACTTTTTCACCTGTGGCAAAGATGAATACTATCAGGCTTTTACTTGTTGTTGTTGCTGCTAAAAACATATTCTTACATCATTTGGATGTAAACAATGCTTTTCTCCATGGTGACCTCATAGAAGAAGTGTATATGGCCCCTCCTCCTAGTTTTCAAACTCAAAAAGGACAGGTGTGCAAGCTGATTAAATCCTTATATGGCCTAAAACAAGCCAGTAGGCAATGGAATTCCAAACTAACATATGCACTAATCAGTCTTGGTTACACTCAGTCCAAGCATGATTACAACCTTTTCACAAAATCAAAAGTCCAATCCTATATAGCTGCTATAGTTATGTAAATGACATTGTATTGGCCAGCAATAACATGTCTCTCATTTCTAAAATCAAAACCTATCTACATGATTTGTTTCAAATCAAGGATCTTGGTCCTTTGAAATACTTTCTAGGACTAGAAATGGCCAGATCATCTGCTGGCATATCAGTTTGTCAAAGAAAATATGCCATCAATCTCCTGGAAGACTTTGGTTTCAGTGGATGCAAGCCAGTAAATACACCTATGCCATCTAAGACACATTTACAGCATGGTGACTCTGACCTCCTTCCAGATAAACACAGTACATAAGTCTCATTGGCAGATTATTATACCTTTACAGTGACAAGACCAGACCTATCTTATGCAGTACACCAGTTGAGCCAGTTTCTTGATGCTCCAAGTATCAATCACTTACATACTGCACACATGGTACTTAGATACATTAAGCTGGAACCAGCTCAAGGCCTTTTCTTCCCAGGAAATAACAACGTACTCCTAATTGCATTCATAGATTCAGACTGGGGAGGATGCCATGAAACCAGAAAGTCTATTACTGGTTACTGCATGTTCCTAAGGTCTGCTTTAGTGTCTTGGAAGTCTAAAAAACAAGCAATGGTCTTTAGAAGTTCAGCAAAGGAAGAATACAGAGCCATGACACTAGGGGTTTGTGAGCTGCAGTGGATGGTCTACATTCTACATGATCTAGGAGTCTTAGTCCAACATCCCATTTTCATGTTCTGTGACAGCCAAAGTGCTATATACATAGCACAAAATCCTGTATTTCATGAGAGGACAAAGCACATAGATATTGATTTCCATGTCACAAGGGAGAAAGTCCAATCTGGACTAGTGAAGCTTCTACCGGTCACAACACAGAATCAGCTAGCAGATCTATTATCAAAACCATTGGATGCACCCTTATTTTATTCTCTTCTGAGAAGATATACCCCTTCATACATCTATAAGGCTGCAGCACACACACAAGTTACAAGTAGAAGGCTCCCATAGTCCATCTTGAGGGGGGTGTTGATGATATAAGGCTGCAGCACACACTCACAAGTTACAAGTAGAAGGTTCTTAGAGGCATAAGGTAGAACACTTGTGTAGAAAGTTGGTTGGAAGTAACTGATTCTAGAAGCTAATAGCGGTTAGTCATAGTTGAGAACTCTATATACAGCAGAGAATTGAACAATGTAATCACTAATTGAAACAATTATTGAATGTATTCAATATTCTTCTTCATTTTAGTTTTCCCGCTTTCTTTATTTCAAATTCTGTTTTTGTGTTCTTGATGAATGGAGCTGCGTTCATCTTTTCATCAAAGAGCGTCGGAGGTATAAATTTTAAATAATATTATTCGAACCAGCCGACACGTGTCCGGTACATGTCGGAGGCGTGTCGGTGGGGTGTCGCGCCGAAAGAATGTTGGGCACAACGCACGACATCCAGATTTAAGTATTGGTATTTCCCTAAAAGACAATCCATTGTCAATCACAAGACAAAGGAAGGAAGGGAATCACTTTCAAAAGAAAAGAGAAGTACTCAAACCAAATTTCTATATACGTCTAAAGCTAGGTGACTCCCAAATGCAAAGAAAACATAGAGAGAACGCCGTCCAAAAATTTGCTCCCCACAAGGGCTCGAACTAGAGACCTCTTGTTAAACGATCAGAACTTCTTCCATTTTGACCAACCTTCGTTGATGTAAGTAGGATTTTAGGTTCATTGTAAAGTAATTCGCATTTTATTTAGTGTTAAGACTGATTGGAATAACATACAATGTATTAGTCACTTGATAATCGATAATGTTCTTTTTCTTTTTCATGTTCCTAGTTTTCTTCATCTTGTGAGCATTCTTTTTCTTCTTGTTTACCACGTTTTGCAATTTTAACACCATTTGTTATGGAGGTGGCATTTTTAATAGGACCTACTGATTGATAAGGGACGACGGTCTCACCATGGTCAATGAGTAAATGTGTCATAATAAAATATTCGTAACAAATAACCACAACTTACTTTTACACTTTGCTGACATAGAAAACCTCAAACCAAGAAGCAAGATACTACTAGATAAAAATTAAGTACAAAGGTAGAATGGATATAGAAAGCTTAAACCAAGAACCAAGGAATTGAAAAACCCCAATATGCACACCAAAACCCTTAAAATTTTGATAAACATGAGTAATTTTGAGTTTAGAGTAATGATACAGGCACAACATGTTAGACACAATGTGTGACACAACCATCATTTGCTCCATTGATCATTATGGTGTACATCATGATACTGCTCACTAGATCATACACCATGATAAGGGTGTAGATCGATGATGGTTAATTGCGTCATTTGGTGTGTCTCACAAGTTGTGTCCGTATCATTATTCTTGAGTTTATTGTTGAAATTCAGAAACAACCACAAACTATATATTGTCCTTACCCCCAGAAAATCATTCTTAATTTAACGACAAAGTAATTGTAGTTCTTCCACGCACAATAAAATTACACAACACGCTCTTACACAATTGATAATAATAATGTCTCAAATATTCATTAACGTTTGTCCAATCATTATCAATGATGTAAACGTGTGTTTTGCAACTATTTTGTTGTGCGTGTAACATGTAACTAGCATTTTCTCAAGAACGCATCAAGCAAAACACAAACATACAGCTCCACACCGGCAGCTATCATTTAAACAACAACCCCAACAACACCCCTTAACTGCTCCATACACTACCGATGAACCATTACTATTATTATTGATAGAATTTTTGTAGAGAGTTGATTGGAGAAGGCTAGGATTGATGAGTGTGAGATAGATAAGGATTGATAAGTTGGAGAGATTGAAGAAAGGAATTTTATTGTATTGATTGCTTGATTGCTTGGTTCAAGTACATGGGGTAGTGCCATATATAGTCTCCATATGATGGCTCAAGACCCTTATGGAGTTTTCTAGATATTTCTTAATTATTAAAAATCACTACTAAAACCTATATGTATCTAGTAGCTTCCATTCTAGTGTAGCAATATTTATCTAGACTCTTACATACAACTAGAAGCTTCTATTCTAGAAATGTGTAGCACCATTCAACACTCCTCATTGGTACACATTTCAGTGACACCAATATTTTCTCGCAATAGCTCGAACTTGTCTCTTGGTAGTGCTTTTGTGAATATGTCAGCTAACTCTTCTTCACTCCTGGAATGCATGACTTCTATTTCTTTATTGGCCACAGCTTCTCTGATGAAGTGGTACTTGATTCTTATGTGCTTAGTCATGTTGTGAAATACTAGGTTTTTCGCCATTGAAATTGCCGAATTGCTGTCACAGTAGATCACTGTTGCTTCACCTTGAGGCTCCCGTATGTCCTCAAGTATGCGTTTGAGCCACATAGCTTGGCATGTTGTCAATGTGGATGCTACATATTCTGCTTCTGCTGTTGATAGTGCTATTGTGTCTTGCTTTTTTGTTGCCCAAGAGAATATTCCTGTGCCCAAAGTGAATGCATAGCCAGATGTGCTTTTATCATCTGATGATCCTGCCCAATCGCTATCAGTGTACCCAATCAATTTTGAGTCAGGACTCGATCCATACCAAATGCCATAATCCTTTGTGCCTTGCAGGTATCTTAGAACTTGACTTGGACATTGCATGAACCTTGAGAGATAACTTGTTGCAAACATAATGTCAGGTCGTGTAGTTGTTAGATAAAGTAAACTTCCAATGAGACGCCGATAGACCGTACAATCTGCCCTTGGCGTGCCATCTTCACTCTTGAGTGCTTTGCTTTCAAGTGGAGTGGCAACACTCTTGCACCCCTTTCATCTTGAACTTTTCAAGAAGACTATCTGTATATTTCTTTTGGGAAATGAAAATCCCATTTTCTTTTTGGTTCACCTCGATTCCAAGGAAGTAGTGCATTAATCCCAGGTCTGTCATTTCAAACGTCTTCATCATGTCTTGTCTAAAACTCTTTATCATGTCCTCATTGTTTCCCGTAAAGATGAGATCATCAACATATAAGGAAACAATAAGTCTGTCACTTGTATCTCGTGTCTTAATGTAAAGTGTAGGCTCGCTTTTGCTCCTCTTGAAACCTTGCGTGATGAAGTAATTATCAATTCTGCTATACCAAGCCCGTGGGGCTTGCTTGAGCCCGTATATAGCTTTCTTTAGCTTTAATAGTTTGTCTTCTTCTCCTTTCACGATAAATCCTTGAGGCTGCTCCACGTAAATTTCTTCCTCAAGGTATCCATTGAGAAATGCTGATTTAACATCCAGCTGATGGATTTTCCATCCTTTTTGTGCAGAGAGAGAAATTAATGCACGTATCGTATCTAATCGTGCAACAGGAGCAAATGTCTCGTTGTAATCCACTCCAAACTGTTGAGAGTAGCCTTTGCCTACAAGCCTTGCTTTGTGTTTTTGGATGGAGCCATCAGGATTAAGCTTTACGTACAAGTGTTTGCCCACACAGACATCTCTTCCTTCTTATCGGCCTAGACATACATTTAAGGAGGAGTATTGAGACATATAAATTATATTATCTATCTCTCCATCAGCTTCACTTTTAGAAGAGATGACAATTCAACATAATAATGATCAAACCATTGTGATCAATTGTATTGCCTATATCAATTAAATTGCCTTTAAAATCACCAAAGTGATAACTTTGGTGATTTTGATGCAGCAAGCTTGTTGATAAGATTGGCTCATTTTTATCCTAATGACAACTCTCGAATCGAATGTGTGACTCTCGAGAATCAACTAGAGACATATATTATGGATCGATCTCCGAATATGGCAAATTTAGTCGCTTGAATGGACTTAATAATCTATACACTTTTTGAGTGCAAATAAAAAAATACTTAACGTATCAATTGGAGCGTCGAATTTTAAAGTTAGCAAAAGTTGTCCCAAACTTACACTTGCAATTCATTCAATCATCATATTTAAAGATAGACTATTTTCATCTTATAACCTAAGGTTTTTGAGGATGAATATCTTATATTATATGATGTTGTTGCGGCAACATCAAAGAGTGGAAATTTACCTCTTTTTTTTTTTTTGCAATGACCTTCGTTACATATATTTAAGAAAGAAACTGATTTGTCATCAGGAATTGGCCTAATGGTAAAGGGTTTGGCTGCCTTAAAAAGCAGCTTGACTTGAAGCTGGGGTGTGGAAGTTCGAATCCCGTAAAAAGACGACTTTTTTCAGTCTGTTTGGTATTACAACAATTACATGACTCTGAGTCATTATGTTAGCTGATTAAAATACCCTTCATTCCGACTAAAAAGTATTTAGAAGGTTGAACTTGACCTAATAGTAAATGTCATTGCATTTCCGGCCGTTGACTAGGATTCAAATTCCCATCCACGAGAAAATTTTACTAAGTAGTATTCACATTGATATTGAAAACAATTTTCAATTCCCCATAGAATAATGAAAGCTAATGAAATTTTTCCACAGCCGCCTTTGTTGATCATGTTGCAATCTCAAGTGTTTCTATTATCATAAATATAGGAGGTACTATTTATTTGTCAATAGAGGCAGGACGACGTTTTGGTCGTCAATTTTTTTTTTTTTTTTTTTTTTTTTTTCCCAGTTTTCCAAGTACGAAACGACGCCGTTTAGCTTGAATACGACGCCGTTCTCTTGTTGTTCAGCTGTAGTCTACGTGGTTCTTCTTCCTCAAGCAGCGTGTACCATGAGTCATTATTCAGCTTCCACCACCGCTTCTCCTCTCCACTACCGTCTCCAATACCCAATTATCGTCTTCCACCGCTTCCGACACATTCCAACTCCACCCAAAACGTCCGGCCATCGGTTATGGGTTCTATTATTATCATTCATGCATCTGTTTCTTGTTGTTTGCGCGAAATTGTGTTGTACAAGGTTTTCTTCTCCTTCTTCTTTCGTAATTGATCTTCTAATTCCCATATTTTGTGCAATTGGTTCCCTCCAAATGTTTGTTTGTCTGTCATTTTTGTGGGTTCATCGAAAAATGGACTTTGAACGCATCTTCATATGTATAGGGAACACAAGATTAAATCTTTTCGATTTCTCCTTCTCTTTTCTGTAATGGGTCTTCTAATTTCCAGTTTTTGTTAAAAGTGTTCTGTCCATATGTTGATTTGCCGAAATATCGTAGGTAGATCGGCAAATTGTATTTGAACACATCTTAATATGTATAGGAAACAGGGGATGAACGAAGCACTAATGTTTTCCATGTGTTTTGGTAAATTCATCTTTAATTTTGCTTTAAGAAATCGGATTTCACCACATGTTGATATGTATAATGGAACAGAGGATGAACAGATGCAGTAATATTTTCCATCTGCATTTGTAAAATCTCCTTCGATTTTACTCACAGAAAATTTTAAACATTTTGTCGTTGTTATCCATCAATAATGGAATGCATTACACAGTCTTCCGTTTACCTTTTTTTACTGTCCTAACTGACAATTATTCCATCTCGCATTTGTATAATTTGCTTCAATTTTACTCACAGAAAATGTTAAACATTTTGTCGTTGTTATCCATCAATAAGGGAATGCATTACACAGTTAACAGAAGCACTAATGTTTTCCATGTATTTTGGTAAATTCATCTTTAATTTTGCTTTACGAAATCGGATTTGACCACATGTTGATATGTATAATGGAACAGACGATGAACAGATGCAGTAATATTTTCCATCTGCATTTGTAAAATCTGCTTCGATTTTACTCACAGAAAATTTTAAACATTTTGTAGTTGTTATCCATCAATAATGGAATGCATTACACAGTCTTTCGTTTACCTTTTTTAACTGTCCTAACTGACAATTATTCCATCTGCATTTGTAAAATTTGCTTCGATTTTACTCACAGAAAATGTTAAACATTTTGTCGTTGTTATCCATCAATAAGGGAATGCATTACACAGTCTTTCATTTACCTTTTTTTACTGTCCTAACTGACAATTAGTTCTGATTAGTAAGAATGCTGTTTTTTATTGATAAATCATTTCCAATGTTACGGGTTGTGCATCTTCCTCGATTACGTGTCTATTTGGATTAACGGTTCGGTTCCCTACATTTCGAGGTGATTTCTATATGGACTACCCTACCCCGCTAATATGTTTGTACAACTTCGCGTTGTTATATCTATTGTACTCTATTTGCCGAATATTTCACTTCCTGAAATCTATTTTATCATTTATTTTTTTCGCCTTCATGGCTATTTTTGTTTGGTGCTGATGTATATATGTGTGTATGTGTATATACGCACATACATGTGTATATGTGTGTATATCTTTAGGCGTACATCCTTCATTGCCAATTTACTAACCAATAGTCCAGCATCTTCACCTATCTGAATAATTGAAGCACGTAGTGATTCATTATGGTTATTTCATTATCAATAGTGCTTCACCTCATCATTCACTTAATGCATTTTTTGTTGCCACTCTTGCTGCGAAACTATGTACCTTTGGTTTTATTTTTGTTTCTGTACGTGCACTACGTATATGCTTTGTTTTTACGCCGAGAAACCTACTCAACCGGCTTTTCTTCGCAGCATTGTATTCGGACGGGGTCTAGCGGTTCTTGTGCGCTACGAGATAAGCAAATTTATTCGGGTAAGTGTAGTTAGGGGTACTACGCAAACCCCAATAGTTAGGGGTTCTATTGCAAACCCCATAGTTACGTAATCTACATAAAATCCCGATTTCCTTCGGACAAACCTTTTTGGTTAGAATGTAAGCGCAAGAAATAGGATTGCATTTTAATACATATTTTAGGTTGTCGTATTTATTAGTTAGATTGCTATTAGGCTTTTACCTATAATCCCTTATATTTTGTGCTTAACTTATTTTAGATTAGCACACACTTCCTTCAGGCACGGATTACTTTCTTACAGGCTTTCTTAGCCACCAATTTCGAATTTAGCTAGCTTCCCTGTTAAACCGTATATTCCTTCACATTTAGGCCTCTCGGGTTTTTTAAGCTAATTAATGGCATAAAGCGAGTTCTTAAGTCCCCGTCGATAAAACTAGATACCTCCACCGAACAAACTTTCTATTCCTTCTATTCACCTAATTATCTTCCTACATAAATTCCTCATTTTCAATCTGTCAACGTTACACACCTTGGCTCAATAACTTTATGTTCGCTTGTATTTTTTCGTGGGCCTTATCTTAGAATTTGGACCACCAAAAACATAGCCGAGGAAATTTGATCATTATATTCGACTACTTATTATCCTACATAGGTTCCTTCATTCCAATATGTCAACCCTACATACGTTAACTTGATAACTTCACATTGCCTCGTATTTTGCTTTGTCTCGTATCTTAGAATGGAAAAGCAAAAAAGTATTGCAACAAATGAGAAAAGACGCCATGCCTATTCTTCCATGGATCAAGCTGACAAAGAGGCTCTTCTCAAACGTCGGCGCCTTCTATATGCTGAAAGGAAAAAAGGAAATGCCTCAATAAACTCTCTTGCGCAATGTCCAGCTGTTCCTGATGAAATGGTTGCACAACCATCATCGTCATCGTCCTAATCGCTAACTACGTTACACCTATTCCTCTTTCCAGTCCTAACACTATTTCTGCCACTGATAATAACTACCAAAACATCCAACCAAATCTTGCTAGACTACATAAGCAAGGTGAGAAGAGACGCAATGCCTATTCTTCCCAGTCCTTACAGTATATTTACTGTGATATCAAAGTCAACCATTTAATATATTTCATTCAAAATTCAATTAACTTCCACTCACGTATAAGCCCCAACCCTCCCCCTCCCATCTTGTTTGTCTTTCTTCTCACTAACGTCAGTCAAATTTTTTTTCCCATACTACTATGTACACTATTAATTATTTACTTGCATACTGTATGAAAAACACCATATGACATCCATGAATATTTCACTTGATAAAACTTAAGAAAAATAACAATGCCTCACACACTCAAACTTCGAAAAATGAAATAAGTACAACCATGTCTCAACATCATTATTTTATTTCACCAGAGCAACATTTCTAGAAAGGGTAAAAATTTGAAAGCTAAATTTACATCAAGCATATCATTTAGTATAAAGATAATAGTTTATGACAATCATTCCTATACTTATGCTTTAAACACAACTACATGATAGCATTCAGTAATAACACTGCCATTCTTAACACAGGGAAAAACCAATCATGCTAACAATGTGGGAAGAATTCATAAACAAACAGGGATCAGAAATATATGCACTCAGAGAAAGCATGCCAATTATTGCTTGCAGAGGATTAATAGCAACAAATTTCTCAAAGTTTAGTAACTATCTCACATCGTCGATAAGACTTTCCATTATCACGTATATCAAGTACATACATTTATTACTCATCCTTTATAAAGGTGGTTCATTATCAATCTGTTCCGTTCTCGTACATCATGGTAGAGCCCGATATCCCACAGGTGAAAGAACTACGCATCCGGTACGTTCACTTACACTAATCATTAAAAACATCAACACATAAATTGAAAGAAATACAATGCACTTAATCTGGTACCTACAGGGTTGACACAAACATAAAAAGCATCAAAGGCACTGCCAATAAACCAGGCAGATCCTACCTGGAATCAACAGTGGGCAACAAAGATCCAGTAGAGATAACGAAAGCATCACTCATACAACCAGACACAAAGGTACAAAACAAACATAGGCTGAGTAAAAACACGTATATCTTACATTCGCACTCATAAACCAATTTTAACAAATATCTAACTTGCTCATTTGCGAGAATGTGCACATGAAAGGTACAATGTCTATTCCAAACATAAAGCGTAAAATTGACTACTCCACATGTCCCGGATGCTTTCAAATCACCAAAGCACAAGGAAACGAAGAGTTTAAGCGCAATACTGCGAAACGGATCGATTGCGGTTCTAGGTACATTCACGCTTACATCCGCATCATTGAATTCATATAGTATACAATATACAATAACTAAAAACAGCACAACAACCACAGATGCAAAATCAGTGTGGAACTATAGGACATTAGTGGAAACATAACAGCAACTTTGTTCGACAAATGTGTCGAAAAGCTCTTACACCAGTCGGCAAGCAAAATCCATGAAATGAATCCCCAGGTCAGTAATTAAATTATTAGAACATCTTGGTTCACTCATATGGAAAAACATATTGATATTTGCCCTTGGGACTATATTGTAGGAAATACAAACTCGCTTGCAAAAACAAATGAGGAGAGTGAAGAACACAACATTAATTATCGAAATCGAGCCTCAAACAAGAAATACACGGACAAGAAGACAAGATACACAAGGCACAACCGGATCCAATCTGAGGTTAATGAAGGATCAACATCTTCAACTAAGGAAATCATAAAAGAGATCGGAGGGACTCCAGGTAAAAAATACCAAATTAACAATCTTATGCAACACTTAGACAACAAAACAGCAACTAACGCAGTAGAATGATTCACTCGTTACAGAAAAAGAAGAAGGACAGAAATATAAAGCATCACGGGAAGAAACACCCGAGGTTGAACAATCCAAGAGGGGGAAAGAGTACATGAGGCTACACATTCACCCCCATTCAAAAAAGTTAAGTTTGGAATTTTAAAAGGCGAGAATCAACTTCGGCGCAAGAAGACGAATAATTTCATCACCCGAATAACAGTATTTTGCTAATCAACAAGTCCTTGAGCACATATGACAAAGACATTTTGTAAATCTTCATAAGAAGATAGCTATAACGTCCTACTTTGGACAAGTAAATAGCATTTTGAGAACTTAATCATTTTGGATAAAACTGTAAATTTATTAACTAAGCATGTAATCAATGACAAATATTACCTCTGCATTATAATGTAATAACTTATATATATTTAGTAAAAAAGGGCACACCGAACATTGGACGGTGCATCCAACTAGTTTGTTTTTTATTCTCAATGGTGAGACAGCTTTATGACACAACATATTTTGATATTTCAGATTATGACAAAAATATCAATGCTACAACCAGGGACGGAGGCAGAGAGTGATATTTTGATTTTTATTTTCTTTACATAAAAGCCAATATATAAATCAGTCCAAAAGAATTAGTTGTCTTAATCGAGCTTATCCAATTATATAAATATAGTCAATTAGCATACCCGATCACCAATATCTAATTCTGTCTCTGACTACAACAGAATGATTCAATATATTTTTACATTATTAGCAATGATGTGACTTATATCAATCAATAATCGCACATCATGATTTATTGGTATAAAAGTTTGTTGTGTCAAATGTATTATTGGTAATCCCGAATCTAAAGTCTTCATGTTAAAAACATCATAAATATCTCTAAACATACCACAAAACTCATGAAAGACATCAAATGGAATCCGGCCATGTTTGGTTTCGGGAGGGGTTGGATTCATTTGGATCCAACACAATATTTTGTTCACTTCATTATTTTATTAATTCTATTATTTTATTATAAATTATCTCATCAATAATTCAACATCAACAAAAATAATATTAATCAATTCACTTTATTCACTCACTATACTATTTAACCATTACTTTTTTAATATAATATTTCATTAAAATTTCTCTCACTAATTATTTATTCAACTACGCAAATTTCAACATAACTTTTCAACTTTATAATCATTATTTCACTATATTTTATTTTACTTTTTTTTGAATTCATTCAACCCCACTCCAATCCGAAACCAAACAGGGCCCAGGGTCCAACTCTCACTGTGAAGTGCCCCAAGGGCTGCCTAAGCGGTAGACCTAGACTTCAACATACGGGACTTTTGATTTCTGACAACCGCCGAATTGAAGGTTGCCAAAAGTTTTGTAAGTCCTTGTCTGAGCCTCTTTGTAAAAAATGAAAATAACTATTATTTGCACCACATTAATTCTACACGTGCACCATTCTATATGTGCATCACAATAGAATTGGCCTAGTAAAAGTCAGTTCTAGAGACAAGAACCGACTTCTCTTATTTGAATTGTGAGAACCGACCTTAGGAAAGTCCGTTCTTCCTTCAAAACCTATGAGAATTCAGTTTTTGGTTCCGGAATTGACTTTCGTCAAATCAATTGTACTATAGTAACAAAAGTAGAATCACTATGGTGCGTAAGTAAAATCAGTGTGGTGCATAAATATACATTTGCCGTGTTATTCCTCCCATTCAAGATCTTGCGTTGGGCGTAGTAGATATTGCCAAAAAAAATTCTATATATAATTATGGTCAGTTGCTACAAAAAGCACTAGGATTGTAATCAACTCCATTTTTATTTGAGTTACTATCTCCTCAACATCATCATTATTTACTATGGCCTTCCAAGATGATAGCAGCACAGGAAAACAAGTGGTTGTGGTAATGGTTCCCTTGCCGGCACAGGGCCATCTTAACCAGCTCCTCCACCTCTCCCGCCTTATCTCTGCCTACGATATCCCCGTCCATTACGTCAGCTCCGCCACCCACAACCGCCAAGCAAAAGCTCGAGCCCAAGGTTGGAACCCTCTTTCAAATCCCAACATCATCTTCCATGAATTCCCTGTCCCTGAATTCAACAACCCGAATCCTGACCCGAATGCGAATACGAAATTCCCCACTCAGATCTTGCCTTCATTTTATGCTGCTCTTCATCTTCGTGAGCCCGTATACAAACTTGTGTTGGATCTTTCGAGTACAGCGAAAAGGGTTGTTGTTATACATGATTCTTTTATGACATATCATGTTCAAGATGTGCCCAATGTTCAAAATGCAGAGTCCTATTGCTTTCATAGTACCTCTGTTTTTACTCTTTACTCTTTGTTTTGGGATTCTGCTGGAAAACCAACAATTCCGGAATCCCAGATATTTGAAGATCTTCCTCCTCTTGAAAGTCTCATCAATACAGGTGTATCTGAATTGACAAATTTGAATACCGAAAGCAAGAAAGTGAATTCTGGGAATCTTTATAACACCTGCAGAGAAATAGAGGGTCGTTATATTGATCTTGTAGCTCAATTTCTTCAATCAGAGACGGATAAGAATTGGGCTATTGGTCCATTCAATCCTGTGGTGATAAGGGGTGACGATCAAGGCTCGAATAAGCGCCATGAGTGTTTGGAGTGGCTTGATAAGCAACCTGTGAATTCGGTGATATTCGTGTCGTTTGGTTCAACCACCTCGTTAACGGATGAAGAAATCGATGAAATTGCGGTTGGATTAGAAAGGAGTGGGCAAAAGTTTATCTGGGTTCTGAGAGAAGCAGATAAAGGAGATGTCTTCACGGGAGAATCCAGGAAAGCTCGGTTGCCAGAAGGGTATGAAGAAAGGATCAAAGATAGAGGAATAATAATAAGAGATTGGGCACCCCAGTTGGAAATTCTCGGACACCCATCGACGGGCGGTTTCATGAGTCATTGTGGATGGAATTCTTGCATTGAAAGCATTTCGTTGGGTGTTCCGATTGCTGCATGGCCTATGCATTCGGATCAGCCAAGAAACGCTATACTGATCACTAAGCTGTTGAAGATCGGAATTCTTGTAAGGGATTGGGATCATCGAGATGAAGTTGTGAAAGCGGAAACTGTTGAGAATGTTGTGAGAAGATTGATGGATTCAAGTGAAGGGAAAGAGATACGGAATAGAACAATAAAATTGAGCGAAGATGTCAAGAATTCTGTGATGGAGGGAGGGCAGTCTCACTTTGAAATGAAATCTTTTATTGCTCACATTCGTAGATAGATAATATGTTTCTACGTAATTGGGTACTCTTTTTTTCGGTTCTTGTTGATTGTTATTGCTTTTGATTGCATCTATATTTATGTTCTTTAATTGACATATGTTACAACAATAACACTTGGCGATTTTCCAGCATTGTCAGTACATACTATATAATGTCTCGTGACAGCGATTGATATGTAGGGCGTGTGTATTAAACCTAAGGGTCTAAATGATCCAAGCCACTCACAAGCATCTTGAGATTCTTGACACTCGGTCTATGAAATTATTCTCATATATGATTTAACCGAATACGAGCAATACATTAATAATGTTTTTTTTACACTGCAATGCATCAATGTTAATGAATTGAATTCAAACATTTTAAAACTTAACTCAAAATGTTCATCAATTTTATCGAGTATTATTAAAGAGCATTGTTAATTGCACCACAAGCGATTTACTCAGACACCATACCTTATGTAAATTTCGACTTTATAAAGGTCGAAATTTGTTTTTATTAGGAGATATGGTGTATATTTTGTATTTATTGTGTACATTTCTAGAATCCTCTAGATAGCTCCCGTAATTGTATATAAATATTGTATTACACACCAATCCAATCAATGGAAATACGTTTTACACAATATTCTGTCATGGTATCAGAGATTTGAGAATTTAATTCTCCTGATCCTCCCCTCCACTTCTTCCGTCTGCCATTTTCCTCATTCTTGCCCGATTAATTTTTTTTTCCAGCTTCCCATCAGGCTCGTTGATCAATCTTCCCATTCCTCAGCATCATGTCTCAGTTGGACTCCACCTCCATCTCTACCACCGCTCCTACCAACACCGCCCCCATCGCAAATCCCACCACATATGTAATCGCCCTCAATCCAGCTCTACATGCCCCTCTAAAACTCACAAATTCAAATTATCAGGCCTGGAAATTACAAATCACTAGCTTATTATCCGGTTACGATACTCTCGGGTTCATTGATGGTAAAAAGCCGGCTCCACCTCCTGTTCTTACCGTTGATGGAAAATTGACTCCAAACCCTGAATTCTCGCTATGGGGCCGACAAGATGCTCTCAACATGAATGTTTTTCTTGGGTCCCTGTCCACTGATTTAACGCCCATTATCCAGAATGCTAAGTCTGCTCGTGAAGCGTGGGTCGCATTAGAAAACACCTTTGTCCGTCCTAGTAAGGGTCGGATTAAACAACTCAAACATCACATTCATACTACTGTCAAAGGTAATCTCTCCATTTCTGCATATATGTCGTCCATTAAAGGCTAAATCTGATGAAATTGAGGCACTTGATGCTTCTGTTGACAAAGAGGATTTGATTGATTTGGTTTTGAATAATTTGGGGACAGAATATGTGGATTTAGCTCGTGCGGTGCAAGCTCGTGACTCTCTCATTTCCTTTGAAGAGCTGCACAAAAAGTACTCAATTTTGAAGCTAGACTTTTATCGCCACAACCGGTCCCTAGATACACAGCTTTTGCGGCACAGTATCCTCCACGTCCTTACACTCAACCTCGTCCGACCTCAGGTACTCCTCCCCGCTCTCCTTCTCCAAATACTTTTACCAGTCGTCCCCATCCCCGCCCCTTACCCGAATGCAGCCCCTCCCTCGTATCCACCCCCTCCGTATTCGGCTTTCCCACAGTACTCCCCCCCGGTCCGTATTTAGGTAAGTGCCAGTTGTGTGGTGTTCATGGACACTCGGCCAAGAGATGCCCCACCTATCCATTTTTTCAGCAGCTTCCCCGTCCTCCTTCCAATTCCTCTCGTCCAGCTCCTCCCCAGGCCAATCCTGCTCAGGCTTCCAACTCCTGGTTACTTGATAGTGGTGCCTCTCATCTTATGACGCATGATCTCAGCCTCTTCTCACTGCATGCTCTTTATTCAAGTTCGGAAAATATTATTATTGGCGATGGTCGTACTCTATCTATTAGTCATATTTGTGATTCCTCTATTTCCTCTTTTTGCTTATCTAATGTTTTGTGTGTCCCTCAACTTTCTCAAAATCTGCTATCTGTCTCAAATTTTGTTCTGACAATTAAGTTCTTACCCGATTCCCTTTTGGTGAAGGATTCAAAGACAGGGAATTGCCTCCACCAGGGACAGGCTAAAGATGGTGTCTACGCCTGGTCCTCTAGTCGTTTATTTGCCTTTTCTGCTAATAAGACATCCACCTCTACCTGGCATCTCCGTTGTGGACATCCTGCGTTTCCTGTTATTCAGCATTTAGCTAAAAATAATTATTTAGAACTGTCTTCAGTTATTTCCTTTCCTTGTACTGAATGTTTAAGTAATAAATGCCATCGGCTTCCATTTTCTGATTCTACATTATGTTCAACCCATCCCCTTGAGATTGTGTTCTCTGATGTATGGACAGCTCATATTTACTCTATTGATGGTTTTAAATATTACATTATTTTCGTGGATCACTTTACTCGATTTACTTGGCTTTTCCCCTTAACTCGAAAATTTGATGTCCCCATGGTGTTTGAAAAATTTAAATTGCATGTTGAAAAGCTTTTCTCTACGTCCATCAAAATAGTGTATTATGACAATGGCACTGAGTACATCGCCTTACGTCCTTTCTTCACTGCCCACAGCATTTCTCACCACACTTCCCCTCCGTACACTCCTCAACACAACGGTATTTTAGAACGCCGCCACTTACATATAGTTGAAATTGCACTCACCCTACTTAAACAAGCCTCTGTGCCTATTACTTATTGGTCATATGCTGTTGGCACGGCTGTTTATCTTATTAATCGCATGCCCACGAAACTCCAAACCATGATTTCTCTTTATGAAAAACTTTACTCCTCGTCCCCCAACTATTCCAAGCTGCGTGCGTTTGGTTGTCTCTGCTATCCCTGGATAAAATTTTATAACCAACATAAGTTGGAGTCCTCGTCTATACCTTGTGTTTTCCTCGGCTACTCTCTTACCCAAAGCGCCTATCTCTGCTATGATCTCGCTGGAGCTCGGTTGTATACATCTCGTGATGTACGCTTTGTCGAGGATATTTTTCCTTTTGCTAGTCACCCTATTGATGATGATCTTCCTTCCCTTGATCACCTGCTTCTCCCCAATCTTCCCTACCCCCATCCGCCCCTTCCCAACCACCTCAGCCTTCCTCACCCACTCCCCATCCCTCTCCTTCCTCCACCAGACCATCTTCTGCTGCCTCGTCCACCTCACCGGAGCCCTCTACCACTTCTGCTCCTCGTCCACCTCACCCTCTCCCTCTCCCTCTTCAATCTCACCTGTGACCTCTCCCTCACCTGCCCCCTCTCATCCTATGGTTATCCGCGCCTGCAATAATATTTACAAAACCTCGTCAACTCCTCAACCTCACAGCCCAATTGGATTCTCAATACTCTGATACTGAACCTACCATCGTTAAACAAGCTTTACAAATCTCTCACTGGAGGCACACTATGTCTGCTGAGTTTGATGCTCTTGTCAGTAATGGTGCGTGGTCTTTGGTTCCCTCTGATCCTTCACTCAATGTTGTGGGTTGCAAATGGGTGTTTCGTATCAAACACAATCCAGATGGGTGTTTCGTATCAAACGCAATCCTGACTCCGAACGTGCACTTCTTGGGATTAAGCTTCATCTGGAATTATGGGTTATATCTAAAGGTTGATCATGTAACCGTGTACTAAGTGTCATTGAAAATAATAACTAGCAGCGTAACATTTTCCTCTATTTGTTGTTTTGTAAAAATTTCAAAAATCTTTTGCCTAATGATGATTGTCGAATGAAATTCGGATAAACTGAACCAGTTCCATGAAATTGTTTGTGTTTGTTTCATGTATTTGGTTGATTTTACTTTTAAGTTGGTAATCTTTTACTTTTGGATTTTGATATATCTGCTCCCAGACTTGCATCGCCGACCCAGATGAAGCTTAATCCCAAGAAGTGCACATTCGGAGTCAGGACCGGAAAGTTCTTAGGATACATGATCTCCAAGGAAGGAATCAGAGCCAATCCAGATAAAATTGAAGCATTGAGGACTATGCCCCCACCAAGAAATGTTAAAGAAGTTCAAAAGTTGACGGGCAGGATGGCTGCCTTAGGCCGGTTTTTATCCAGATCGGCACAACGAGCCCTTTTTCAAAATCCTCAGGCAAGCCAACCCGTTCAAATGGGACGCGGAATGCCCACAAGCCTTCAAAGACCTAAAAACCTACCTAGACGAACTACCTACGCTCTCCTCTCCGCAGGAGGGAGATACGCTATTGGCTTATTTATCAGTATGCGATGAAGCCGTAAGCGTTGTCCTTGGCAGAGAACAAGATAACCTACAGAGGCCGATCTTCTACGTTAGCAAAGCACTCCACGGTCCAGAGTCAGATATTCGAATGCTGAAAAATTAGCGCTCGCCTTAGTCCATGCCTCTAAAAAATTATGACCTTATTTCCGAGCTTATCCGATAGTCGTGATTACGGACCGGCCGCTTCGGCAAATATTAGCCCGACCAGAGACATCAGTCTGAATAGAAAAATAGGTGGTTGAGCTAGCAGAGTATGATTTGGACTTCCGCCCCCAAACTGCAGTTAAAGCTCAGGCACTAGCAGACTTTTTAGCAGAATGAGCGGCTATAACCATCGACCAGAGTCAGCCGAACTGCAAAACTGAACAATGGACTTTATACGTCGATGGAGCCTCGAGTAAAGAAGGGGCCGGAGCAGGACTCCTACTTATCAGCCCTAAGGGCGAGAAGTTCTCATATGCTCTTCGATTCAGTTTTCAGGCCACCAACAACGAAGCTGAGTATGAAGCGTTAATCACCAGGCTCGATTTGGTAGCTAGGCTAGGAGCACAAAATTTGCAAGTCTACAGCGATTCCCAGCTGATCGTTAACCATGTTAAAAGAGATTATTATGCCAAGGAAGAGCCCATGAAAAAGTACTTGGCTGCTGCTCGCACTCGGCTGCAGGCCTTCCAAATCATTCATATCGAGCAGGTTTCCCGATCCCAGAACCGGCGAGCCGACGCTTTTTCTAAGTTAGCATCTAACTTTCTTTCTAACAAAAGGGTGCTAGTAGAGCTACTGCGAGAAAGAAGCTACGAGACTAAGGAAATTCAACCCATCACACAGAATGATACTTGGATGGATCCCATAGTATCCTACCTTAGGAATGGGATACTTCCCGAGGACAGAACACTGGCTAGAAAATTGAGGCACAGAGTGATCAGGTACTAACCTTGGCTTAGGTGTGCATCAGAAGAAGAAGAGAACTATCTACTCCGAGATATCCACTTAGAAATATGCGGAAATCACGCCGGAGCACAGGTATTAGCATGGAAATGTCGCATGTTCGGCTACTATTGGCCTACCATGCAGCAAGATGCCGAGGAACTTGTCCGCCGATGTAAACCATGCCAAGTGCACAATAACATATCGCACCAAGCCTCTCAACAAATGGTCCATGTTGTTGCAGCATGGCCGTTTGACCAGTGGGGGGTCGACCTGATCGTGCCCCTACCATGAGCTCCGAGAAACCTCAGATTCCTAGTTGTTGCAGTAGATTACTTCACCAAGTGGGTTGAAGCCGAGGCCCTCACCACGATCACGGCTAAAACAATTCAGAAATTTCTTTGGAAGAATATAGTGTGCCGATACGGGATACCCAAAACACTGATTTCAGATAACGGCACGTAGTTTGACGACAAAAGAGTCCGGTTATGGTGTGCCGAGCTTGGGATATCCCAACACTTTAAGTCAGTTGGTCACCCACAAGCAAACGGGTAGGTGGAACAAATCAATCGGCAAATCAAAGTTGGTCTAAGGAAAAGACTTGAATAAAAATGGGAGAACTGGGTAGAACACCTGCCCAACATCCTGTGGGCATATCGGACGACGCCGAACTCGGCAACCGTAGAAGCACATTTGTCCTTAGCATACGGAAGTGAGTCAGTCATACCTGCTGGGATCGGGCTACCTTCACCAAGAGCCGAGTTGTTGACGTGTCCCTACTAGGTGTTCAGTCTAACCGGCAGTGTACCGGGTCAACTGTAGCCTAGTTGGTGAGTCAAGGTCGTATCCCACAAGGAGTGTATTGGTTAACCACCGATTAGGTTCATATTTTCGATCCAAGTCGCAATTTTTTCAAAAGATAAGTGTCACTTAATAAGTAAACTCAAATGAAAGATGGAACTAACCAAGACAATGCTTTGATCCAATGGACTTTCTTGACTATGATAGAGTTGCCTACCTTCCTTCCTCCTTAAAATGCTCAAGAGTGTGGACCGGTGTGTTTCTCAACTAGCAACCCCCTTATCTCGAATGAATGAGATCACTCTATGCCTCCTCCTTGACTTAGGTACCCTAAGTATAATGATTCAACATGATATGCACTTGAACACAAGCCGAAGCTACCCTCGGATAAGAAACCGAATTCCACTTAAGGTCGATTTTACCTTCTAATTCTTCTACCTCTTTCCCACACTCAATATATCATGTCGGTTTCTACCAAGTGTGTGTGTGCAAACTAGGGTTAATTACTTCCTAGATTGCTATCAACCATATCAAGTAGAAGAAGGCTGAACACTACAAGAAACAAATGCAAAACCACCAACTCATTCACAATCAAAAGAATCCACCTTCACTTCACATTATCTTGGCTAGTGTGAAACTAGCCACTCATAGTTATGAGTTCGAACATGTTAAGGTTAGAATTCATAACAATAAGAACAATTAAATCAAAGTAAAGGCTAAGAATTATACCAATCACAAGCTAACAACTTGAAAGAGGAAAACTTGCATTTCAACCTTCAAAAGCTCCAATGGAGAGAATGTATCCCAAAATCTACAACCTTTTCCAACTAGAATTCATCCAAGAATCAATTCAAGAATTCTTAATACACTTGCAATTTAAAATCTAAAGTTATGATAATTTTGGCTAGAAGAGCCTTGAAAGTGGAAGTGCCTTCAAGTCTAAAGAAAAAGTTATGTTATTTCCGCCTCCTCTGAAATGAAGTCAAGAATAAGCTTTAAAACTTGAAATCCGAGATTTTCGGCGTCCGTCGTCTGTGCACTCGGCGTGCGCCGACTTCCGGCAGGTTGCTGGGTGAGTCAGAATCATTAAATGCTTCTCAGACTTCCAACTGTCAAAATCCACCGTCCACCGTCTGTATACTCGGCGTGCGCCGACTTTCTAATCTTGGCTTGATTCTTTAACTTCTTAAACAAGAAACCTCGCTAAAGCTCGATGGTCTACTCCAAGCTCTTCCAAAACTAATACCTAACCTGGGTATCTGCAAAACAAAGCCAAAAACGATACCCCGCATAATTCCGACCACAAAACTTGGCATAAAAGCCTAAAATATGGGATTAGATAATTAAAACTTATTTACAACTTTTGATCTATTTCGTCACATAATTGCATGAATTTGATATAAATGTGCCACTAAAAGCTTAAGAATTGGGATAAAAATACATCATTCGGTTGACTTACATCAACCACTCCCCACTTAGCTTTTGGTCATCCTCGAGCAAATAAGCGACAATACAACTCATGCATACAAAATGGTGATGTGATTATCAAGAACAAGTGTCAACGGAATGATGCGATCGAATGGTAGTCATGATCACATGGTAGTCAAAGTCTACAAGAATAGAGTGGTGCGTGTGTGCGTGCATAATTCAGACCTCTCACCAAGCAATTCATCATAAAATCGAATTCTTACAAAGTCATCTTGGTATAGTCTAGATACATAAGCATGGACTCACTCTCCACTAATTGAGGCAATAGGAGTCTAGGAATAAGTCAAGTAGTTGGCAAAAAGGGCTTGTAATGTTTAAGCTAGGGTGGTGGCTAACCGAAGAGTAATCAAGGAAAATCAAAGAGAATAAGGCAAGATAGCAAGAATCTACACCTTCGTCTCCCCATCAACTAGTGCTTTGATTAGTTATACCCCGTATCAACATCACCAAAGGATTGTATACTTGAATTCTCAAAATTCGCCCTCATTGACTTGCCATTTATTTGATAGTATTTACGCTTCAATCTAGCTCCTTTTCAATTTGAATTTTTTGGATTTTGGAAACTAAATTGAACAATGTACATAAAATTTGAATGAGAACCTCTTTATTTTTTTTTATTTTTTATTTTACAACTTGTAAGGTGGGGAAACACCAACTCGAGCCGACTAAAACCGTCTAATCACTACTCCGCACTATGACCACCCACACAATCCATAGATACTTGCTATACTTGCGGGAAGCCAAGGGAATGTAGACCAAAATTGGGTTAAGGTTCAGATTATCATGAGGTTAAATACAATGGCTAGTTCGAGTGGGGTCTCGCCACTCTACAAAGGTTGAGGTGGGGACAAAAATGTAATTTATGTACAGGTAGGCCATTTGGCTATGGTCGAGTCAAAGTAATGCCAAAAATCATCATCCCTATTCCGATTCCAATGCCTATTATTCGTCTCAAATGAGTGACAAACTTATGGTCTAGACTCTATCATGATGTTTGCTTGAAGAATTTCACAACAATTTGCAATGCAAGAAAATCAAAATCATATGTGCATAGGGGTTCACACTACCCTTTAAGATTAGACTTACATGTTCTCATGTATCACTCAAATCACATTTTCCATTTAGTTTGCACAATCAAATGACTACACCTTTTCATCTACCCCTGGGGTATTATATGCTTGTAATGCACAAAAGCGAACAAAGTCTAGGTGTTTCTTGAGTATTTAGTGACATTTCCCTCTGTCCGACTAACTACGGCTCCACTCCCCACTTACGAACTTGCAATGTCCTCAATGCGAAGTGAGTGTGAAGGAGTAGTTAGGAGGAAAGAGAGTAATCAAAACGAGCAGTTACGAGACAAAAGAAGATCAGAGCAAAACTGCCGGCGTGGGCCGACTTGGCAATCGGCATACGCCGAAAAGGCCAGTTTGCTACAGAGATATTCAGCATTTTGCCAGCGTACACAGAACTGGTCAGCCAAGCGTCGATTATGCTGAAAATCAAGTGGCTTGGTGATCAAAGTGGCGTAGGCCGGGAAAATGCGAATACAAAGCAAAATGAGGGAAAATGCATGCATGGGGAAAGTAATCAAGCAAGGCATCTCATAAGAAGGAGCTAAGCACAAATGCCCATAACAAAATAACATACAATACCATAGATAGAACAAATAACGTGCAAATCAAATCCAAACAAATCAACCGGGAATGAAAAATTTGGGCTCACGGAGAGCATTATTACACATCAAGTCAAATGGAAAGAAAACAACATAACCAAACAGAAGGGAAACCGGCACTGGGCAAAGCGTCAGACATCACTCCGTATCAGAAGCATCCTCGGGAGACTTGATGAGAGTCAACTTTACTTTGCTCCGGTGCATATTTCAACCCCAGTTTACGGCACTTTTGGCTCATTCCGGGCAATTCTAGGCCATGTGAAGGGAGAATACACACAATGTAGGTAAACCATCATATAGATGGCAAACCTTGCTATTTGATGATGTTTTTAGTCCTTTCGAGTCCTATTTATCTTGCGATATTATGCTCGGTATATGTTTAGGTGTCATGACATAAGATATAGGTGCTCGTAAGCCAGAAGGGTAAGGTATTGAGCTCATAAAGGCAAGACCGAGGTTTGAGGATGGGAGAAGCTGAAGAAAAGTGCAGAAGCTGAAGGAATGCAGTCAATGCGTACGCATTCTAAGCTATGTGTACGCATCATTGGTACAGGATGCAAAGGTTTGGAGAAATGCAGCTAATGCGTACGCATTCCATGTTATGCGTACGCATCCTTCATACAGGATGCTCAGCT
Organism: Gentiana straminea; assembly: GCA_036785695.1. NCBI lineage: Eukaryota > Viridiplantae > Streptophyta > Magnoliopsida > Gentianales > Gentianaceae > Gentiana > Gentiana straminea. The sequence continues at coordinate 1,103,259 of JAVUPR010000160.1, forward strand.
TTGAAGAATCATTAACAATGCGTACGAATGGAGTATAATGCGTACGCATCCCAGAAGCAGCAGCAAGCTAAGGAATTGGGGGCAAATTGTTCAATGCGTACGCATGTAGGGCAATGCGTACGCATCCATCTCAGCAGGATCAAAATTACCCAGACAGCCATAGAGCAATGCGTGCGCATTCAGACAGGAATGTGTACGCATTGGATAGTTTAAAGAGCAATTTTTAGGCACATATAAATAGAGATTTTGCACAGATTTGATACTACACTTTACCTAGAATTCTCTTCCTCATACCCTTTCACCCCTTTAGGTCAAAATTCCCTATTTTCATCCTTAGATGCATTTCTACACTAGTAATTACATAGAAGTTGCTTAATCTAGCTCAAGTTTCTTCTTCACTCTTGGATTTTGTAATTTTGGGGCTTCTTCATCATCAATTGACATTGGATGGTGTTGGAACTTGATATAACTCAGTTTTGCTACGATTTTGGTAATTAATTTCAATTTCCATTTTACTTATGGTTCTAATTCTTGTTTTGATTGTTATGTCTTGTCTTATTATGAGTAGCTAAACATTTCATAGTCAAATCATATGAAGATTGAAGAAATCACCCTCTAATTGATGAAATTGGGAATGGGTAGTGCTTAATTGATGTTGTATCGACGAATTCATGTCTTAAAACTTGTTCTTAAAGCTTGAATTAGACTGTACACCTAGTTCATGACCACACACACCACTTTTATAAATGTATGTTGCGAAGGGATGTGGGAAAAGAGGTTTTAAGATCATTTCTTATAATAAACTGAGTTGTTTAGATTGATTAGAGAGTGAGGTTCAATCGGTTGTGAAATCGAGCAACTCTAGCGCGTTAATCTTGTTTCGGTCAATTAAATCATTAAAGGCGGACTGTTGAACCGGGCAAAGGGTGTTTGATTGTTGCATGGCTTCTTACATTAGCTTAGGAGTTTGCACCCATGAATGAGTCGATATAAGTATAGGTTGGTAGGTTGGTTAAGCCCATTCCCGAGTTAATCGATTGGAGGGGCGAAAGTAATCAATTGGATCATGGTTTGGCTATGTCTCTCTATTCTTGGTATCTTTAGTTTATATTACGTTTTAGTGTAATTGAACTTGAAACATTGTGATTGACTTAAAATAAATCTGAAAACGACTTTGGTATTCGATAAATTCCTCATGGGATACGACCTTGCTCGCTACTATAGTGCATCCGACTCGGTACACTGCCGATCAAAGTTGGACCGTCACTATTTTGGCCATCAACTTTTCTGGCGCCGTTGCCGGGGAATTGATCAATATCTTTTAAATCATTGGAAGACTTAGGCTTACGTTGTTTTTATTTTACTGTTTTCGTGTTGTTTGCTCCTTGTAGTGTATGACCCGAAGCTCAAAGGAACCATTACTTCCATACAATCCTGCGATTGAGGCTTTGCTAGACACTGAAACGCCTTGCGAAACAAGGGGATTCTAGTTGAAGAAGTTACTCAAGAGTTGGAAAGTGAGAGTTCTAGTTCCGAGAGCTCTAATATGGCTACGGAAAATGAAGATCGTGAGTTTGACCGGGGTATGGAACGAGAAAGAAGTGTGAATCCGTTTGAGGAAAGGGATACTACTCAATATCAAGGTCAACCATCAAATTCGCTTTCCTCAAGAATGGGACCTCTACCTAGAGAAGGGAATATTGTGCGCAGTCCCTCATTGACCAATCACTTTCAACAAAGAACCAATATCCCTCTCCAAACTCCACAAATCCCTCAAACACAACAACCTCCACAAATGGACCCCCAATTCCTTCAACAATATCAACAAATGATGATGCAAATGGCTCAATTTAATCCTATGATGAATCCCATGATGAACCCTATGATGAACCAATTCTCTCAAATGGCCAACCCCTATGCCCAAAAGTTTATCCCTCAAGCTAATCCTCAAGCCAATCCTCAACCGAATCCCATAGTGAACCCTCAACCATGTATTCCTCAAGCTCAAGTAAACCAAGTGGGAAATCGACCGGTAAGACTTTGTAGAGATTATGTGACACCAATGGCTACGTCGGGCCATAGTCCCATTCGAGTACCGGCCGTTGCGGCTAATAACTTGAAGATAAGGCAACATGTTTGGCATTTACTTGGGGACAATGCTCAATTTGAAGGAAATGCGACAGATGACCCGAATACCTTCATCAATAATTTTCTTGAGGTATGCAAAACAGTGAAGATAAATGGGGTTGGTGAGGAAGCGGTTCGGCTACTTTTGTTCCCTTTTGCTCTAAAAGGAAAAGCGAGGGAGTGGTATTCATCTTTGGATCATGACTCTCTCCATACATGGGAGCAAGTGGCAAGCACATTCTTGCTCAAGTACTTCCCACCATCGAAGGCTATTGACTTGAAATCCGATATTTCCAATTTTGAGCAACTATTGGGTGAAGACTTGTTTGAGGAATGGGATCGGTTCAAAACTATGTTACGGAAATGCCCTCAACATGGATTCGAAGCATGGGACCAAGTGCATCTATTCTATAGAAATTTGGATGGCAGTTCAATGCAACAACTAAATGGGGCATGTGGAGGATCTATCATGGATGTAGCACCGGATGTGGCATTGTCCACCATTGAGAGGATTTGTGAGAATAAAAGGCAATGGAGTTTGGGAAGAAGGCAATTGAAGCATAAAAAGCCACTTGTGACCGCCGTGGTACATGAGCCCGAAAGGAACTCCGAGTTGCATAACAAGGTGTTAGCCATGCAACAAAAAGTTGATGATTTAGCTGTAGAGAACAAGAAGGGTCGGTTATGTCAACTTTGTGGTGGTGAACATTCGGCTACAAATTGTACATCTCCAAATACACCACCAACAACTGGGCCAATGAAAGCTCAAGTAGCACCTCAAGCCGGTACCTTAGTGGCTAATCCGAACTCATTGCAACAATCTTTGATGAATGCCTACGCCTTAGGGCAATTGAATGCGGGGCAAATGGAATTCAACCCTCTCACCACATATGGAAATCTGGTGGTTGAACCTATGGATATGAGCTTGATGTTGGACACACAACCCTATGATGCTAATTACGTGGGGCAAGGGCGTGTCCAAAACTATGACTTCCAAGGAGCTCCAATAAATTGGCGAGAGAATCCTAATTTGACTTAGGGTCATGGTCTGAATCAAGGACAATCCTCTAGGCCCTAACAAGGCCCTTATTATCAAGGCAATCAAGCTCCACGACAACAACAATCCGGAACTTACCAATATCTGAATGATCATCAAAACTACTCTCAAGGAAGCTATTCTCAACCCCCACCAATGGCTCCTATTCCATAAAAGAGCTCTACCGATATTCTCTTGGAGCAAATTAACAAGACATTGCAAGATTATGGGAGAATGCTCCAAGATCAAGGTCGGGAATTGAGAGACATCAAGACAAGTGCCAATAACACCACAGCCACATTCCAATCAGCAATACGGAATCTTGAGACTCAAGTGGGTCAATTGACTGAAAATGCAAATACCGCACCGGTTGGAGGCTTGCCAAGTAACACCGTGAGAAATCCCAAGGGTGTGAATTGTTAGGAAATCACTAGTTTAACGCAGCGGAATTTAAAATTTGATTTCCGTTTTCTAGATCGTTCTTCGTTTAATGCAATAAACACGTTAAGTAGTTTGACGGTTATACCTTAGATGATCTATAAAATCGTCGCTTTGACCGTCAAAGGAGAGTAGTACAGTGCGCAAGCCGTCCACGCGTCCGGCCTCTATCGCTAATCCACACGAACTCCTCGCCGGAATCCTCCTTGGATTGCTATTGGAAAAACTCCGGTTGCTAGACCGGCCTTTTTCCTCCCTCACAAACTCACTATAGGTTGCTCTCTATTTTACACAAGAACTATGAGCTCTTGCAATTATGATGTACAAAAGAGATTTACACCCACCTCCTATTTATAGGTAGGGGCGCCCCAACCTAGAGTGGAGGAAAAGAAAACATTTTCCCAATAAAATAAGGAAAATCAATTAGATTAATTTATCTCTTTAATTATAATTAATCTTGCCAATATCTTATATTGAATATAATTATCTTATTACCATAAATCTATTTTTCCAAAATCAATTAATATCTTATATTAATATTATGGTAATCTTATTAATTAAAGTGCACAATCCAAGTGTATCTTATACACTTATATGTGGCGCCCCAAATGCCAATTAATTGGCTTCCGGAATATTCTTTAATTAATATATTTTATATATAATTTATATCTTGTATTTTATTTATTCATAATAAATAAATACCGCCATATTAATTTACCACTATAACCTTTATAGTCTAGAGATAAACTTTCCTTATTTGGTTATCAACTATAACCGCATTTTAATCCGACTCGATGTTCATATGTGTGTGACCCGATAGGCTTCCGAATATGTTGGCCGTAGACACAAAGTGCAATTTACTAAAATTCCCTTCATGCCTAACGATCACGGGATAGCGTCTAGAAACACACCGTGACCCCCAATTATCGGAAGAGTCAAAAGCAATGACTACTACCTTTCATGTGAAGCAGTTACCGTGTAACTTACAATCCAATCGTTGTAATAATATCCATACGATCGTATCTCGAGTGTCAATACATTAATGATCGTATCTTATAATCTGGATATCATGCTCTCTCAGGATAACACATTTACTCCCACTTTGCAAAGATTCTCGAGAGCTAGACATTCCTTATAAGAAGTCCATTTCGGATATTCGATCCCAATCATAGGATACGCGATTCCCGGACGACCAATCACGTATACTCCGCATGCTTCAATATCATACCCAATCACTACCGCATGATCGCCTCGTGGCTAGGGGAAATCTCAATAGTGTCAAAGCATGACAATCCACACCGTGATGCCATGAAGACTCCGGTCAAAAGGATAATTACACAACCGCCACATAGTGTGACACTTAATGTAAGTTGGTCAGTCTAACATACGCAATCTCTAATACACGTCCATGTACAGTCCAAGTGTCTCTACACTTCGATATACGAGATCTATCCCTACCTTCTATAAGATAGAAGACATCCAATACGTGCTAGTCTGGTTATACTATCAATGTCCCATTTGACAGTATGTTTGATATGATGGGGTTATACCCCCCACTCACCTCAAGAAACGTCCACATTTAGAGTTGATGGACGATGACGTCTCGATTACCGGGACTGTTGTAATGGCGTTCCCACCTGGCACTCTAAGTTCAAAAACCTACAAGTATTTGGCGATCGAACCGAGTTGAAATCTAGGCAGACCCGAGCCGACCTTCCACAGGCTCGGCAGGGTCTGGAGGGCTTATGACGAAGATCGGATAAGCACCTCGCCATGTGTCATCCCCATAATAATCTAACGATAAACGAAGATAGAGGAAAGGTCCCCCTTAAGGGTCGGGACCCCTCAGAATCCGAACCGTACTAGCTCGGTCACCTTCCTCCTACCTCTGAAGGTCAGATGGTGCATACGATCAGCCTACTCGTGCCCGACCTCGTTAGTTCGGCCTAAGTCCCTTTCGTGTCAAACTTCCCACGAGCATATTAAAATCAAATAAACACGGAAATAATCCTCATTCATAATTACTCTGATCCTGACATTCAAATATGTCAATAATTATCTCCTAAAATCAAGAGGATCAAATCATAATTATCTTTTCCTTAGGGACCACGAAATAAGAGGCCCACTTGGACACGCCACGCGCAATTGCTAGGGCACAAGCCCCTCTATATAAACCATCCCTAAGAAACTACAAAGACTTGATTCCAAATCCTATATTGGATACGTAGGCAACTTGAGATACAGTTCTCAAGTGCAGTCTAAACCATTACCAAATCACCCCACCTCTTTGTTGTTTTTGCTATTCTTGAGGTTTTGGCAAATTGTCACAAGAAGGAAAAACCCCGGATTATCACCCGACGATTTCCAGCATCGTCACTACATGTGCACCACAATAGAATCGGCCTAGTGAAAGTCGGTTTTAAAGCCAATAACCGACATCCCGTTGGTGAATTGTGAGAACCGATATTGGGAAAGTTGGTTCTTGCTCCAGAACCAAAGATAATTCGGCTCTTGGCTCCTGAACTGACTTTCGTAATGTCGATTGTACTGTGGTGCACAAGTAAAATGGTGCACGAATAGCATCAGCGTAATACACAAATATACGTTATGTATTTTATTTGTTTTCTTTCAAAATTTTCATTTGTCGTGTAATTTTTTTCTTATCCAACGTCTTGCGTCGGCTGTGGTAGATATTGCCCAAATTCAATATATACACATGGTCAGTTGCTACAAAATCAAATCCATTTTTATTTGAGCTACTATCACCTCAACATCATCATAGATAAAGTTAAGAGTATCAATGACTAATTATGTGTGACAAGTGTATGTCTAAGATGAATGCCAAGTGTCATTGTATTAGTGGTTGCACTAGATTCTTTTATCCAAATTTGTACATGGCATATCTACTGCCAAAAACACTTAATCAGTTATTCATTGAATGAGAATAATCATCTTCTACCTTTGAGCTTGAGCTCCTTCAATGGAGATGTCTTTCGATTTTTCTTAAATCAAACTTGGTATCAGAGCAATAGACTTGCATCATGAGTACTGGGACCTCAACTCCTCCGACGTCGGTACCACCATACTCTGGAGAGAACCATGGAAGCACTGGACCAGAAAACACCACCCCGCTTTCAGCAAATGCTAGCACTACTCCGATTCCGGAAAACGTCAGCTCCATTGTTACTACAACCAATCTTGGTGCATTTTCTCAGTACCGAGCTGCTTTTGGATCAGTTCCATACCAGGTTTCATGTTTTCTTCCTCAAACATTCCTGGGCTCCATTCCTCTCTCAGATGTAAGGTACTGTCTTACCGCCTACTATACCTGCTGATCCAACGTTTCTCCGATCACCATCTCCGAGTGCACTGAGTCACACTGGATCCCCTTTTCAAGAGCACTTGAATCAGACCTGCATTGTGAAACTTACTAAAGATAATTATTTGTTGTGGAAGTTCACTATTTTGCCTATAGTTAAAGGTCACAAACTGGATGGTTTCTTGTTTGGTACTGTTGGAAGTAGCGCCCGAAAGACAATTTATGTAATTGTTTTTATAATTAATGAATGACTGATTTATTCTCATCTTATTACTTGCTTCATGCTTGTAAATAATAAATTGCTGAAAACCCCAAGTCGTATCTTATGTAGCCATATAACTTAGTGTGTGTCACACATGAGGATTAAGTTTATGGTGATACACTTGAAATGTTAGTCTGTGGTGAACTTAATCAAAGTATGGGGTCGATTGATTAAACCACAATTAATGCATCCAGAACACTTTATGGTATGACCGATTTATCCGGACCGTCGATATTGGTTATCTAAGTGGGGCATTTACATATGATGTAGTCATATAGGACTGGACCGATTTAATCGGAATTTCTCATATAATTCCGTGATTGAGAAATCTTATTAAATCACAAGATGATCATAAATGGATTAACCTTAATCCTGAAGTGATTGCATACTCCTACTTGTTTCAAGATAGGGTTTGATGTGTTCGTTAAGGATCGCTAAGAGGCACGGTCTGAATCACTTTCACGTTGGCACTATTCTGGAATGAGTGAGGAGTGTGTGTCACAGATATGGAATCCATTCCTTCCTACGGGAAGTAAAAAGACAATCCTCTTATTTGTTGATCCTAGAAACTGATCGATCGGCCGAGTTCGTAATAGTTATGAACTAATTGATCACTAGTGGGTTAATGGTAAATAATGGTGAGATGTAATGAAGAAGGTTTGCGGAAATATTCCCGCTTTGTTACGGATAGTCTATGGAGGGTTAGGTCCATGGTCCCCGGGTTGGCTCCTAACATGCGATTGTTTTCTCGTTTTGTGGAACTTCGAGAATAAATTAAATAGTTGTTCTATTTAATGAATATGCAATACTATTTATTTGGTAAATAATATATAAAATAGAAATGTCATTTTCTATTAAATATATTGGCTAAAAGTGGCGCCATATTTTGTGATAAAATTATGAAAAGAAATTTTCCTAGATTATGTCACATGTGTAATTAGTTAATTATTTAGGTGGGTTCTATTGGCACATATCAAATTACTTTTGGCACCCACTTACTTCCAGCACCACAAAAAATTACTTCGGCACCACATTGTTTTCAAAAAGATGAACGTCATTCCCACTGGTGTTCCTCCTTGAACACCAACGTCAGTGTCACTGACGTTGGTGTTCAAAGAGGAACACCAGTGTCACTGACATTCACGTTATAAAAGTGGCACAACTTAAGGACGTCAGTCCACTGGTGTTTCTCCTTCAGCACCAACGTCAGTGACACTGACGTTGGTGTTGAAGGAGGAACACCAGTGGGGATGACGTTTTGTTTAGCAGAAAAAATATTCAATAAATAGGTGCCAAAAGTAATTATGCGTGTGCCGATAGAATCCGCCATTATTTATTTGTTAGATAATTAATGGAAAAGAGATAAGAGAATGATTTTTTGGGAATTATCTCTTATTTTATGGCAAATATTTTTTCCTTATGGAAATAGGTAATTTTAGTGTGAAAATGATAACCCTCTCTTGACTAGTTAATTTCCTATATAAAGAGAGTTCCTCCCAAAACAATCTATATCAGAAATTGTGCCACACTCATTAAAAAAGAAGAGAAAAATTAGTTTCTTATTCTAGCCATTAAGAGGAGAAAAACTTGGAGTTTTTTTGGAGCATATTCGAGGAGGTTCTACTTCGAGGATCGACGTCCACCAGTCGTCGCTTAGAGATACAACTCGGAAGATCCCGGCTTCTCTCCGGTTGGGGTAAATCTACTAACCTTCTTGTAGATTAATTTATTATGCGAATCATATCGTGGTAAATCGAAAAATGAATTTCGATTCGTAGCTTCCGATGTGCATGATCGAGCGTCTCGATCGGTGCTGTGAATCAGATCTGATGATCCAACTATAGATCAGATCCAGATTCGGGTTTCTGTATATCCAGCATGTGGTATCGGAGCCAGGTTAAAGAGATTTTGCGATGTTGATTGCATAATTAATTAATAAGAAGTGGAATTGAATAAATATTGCATTTTTTATATGTTTATTATATATATGCGTGGTTGAATGTTTATGGTTGACGAGATGGATTGGGGTTAGTACTTGTTTACCGTTAGATCTATTGTAAACCCAAATTTTTCTGGGTGTAGGAAATTATGTAATTTATTTGTCGTAATTTAATTTCCTAGTAATTAGAATTATCTAGAATTCGGCCCCTCTGTAGCCGTGATTCGAACCCTGAATGCCACGGTAAAGGAACAGCGTGTCAACCAACTCGGCAGGAGCTTCTCTGTTCAATAATCGGGGCGGCTAATTAATAGACAGAGCGGCGGCAGATTAATTAGAAGATTAGTAAATCCTTTGAACGTAAGGTTTATTTATCTATTTAATTTTAATTTTATAGATTAGATACGGGGGTACCAACGGACCATCTCAGTGGTTTATTTTTCGCATTTATTTTCTTATGTGATTATTTATGTGATATAACCATGTCATGCATCATATTCATGAATTCCAGTCCTAGCATATGTATACATGTAGAAAATTAATTTTGACATTAATTAGACATGTATGAAAACGATAATTAATTTAGATTAATAATAAATTAAATTAATTAAAGGAAACAAAATTTTATTGGGATATAAAATCACATGATAAATTTAATTTAGGATGATGAATCCTCCGGGGTTTTGGTTATGTTGTGTCTACATAAATTAGAATTTTGATAATAAAAAAAATGGAAAATCGTGAAAAATTGGACTCCAACTAGACGGTATTTGAAACCGATAAGTTGGTGGTTATTTTTCTGGATTTATTATTTTTCGAGTAATTGGAAAATTCTGTAATCCTAGAACCTTTATCATGACAAGATTAGGATTTTAAAATTCTTTACTGAATTTTAATTGTGTAGTGTCTACACAAGAATTTTCTATCGAAAAATTGGAAATAATGAATAGGTGACATTAGTTAGACGGTATTTGGAACCGATAAACTTGTGGGAGCTTATAATTTTGTGATTTATTGTTTTTCGAATTAATGAAAAATCATAAGTCCTAATGTATTAGGATTACAAAAATTTTGGTGAATTTTATTTGTGGTGTCTACACAAAGAATTTATAAATCCATAAAATGGAAAATCGTGAATATAGTGACACTAGTTAGATGGTATTTGGAACCAATAAACTAGTGGGAGTGTTAAGGGTGATTTTATACGTTTTATAAGGATATATTTTATGTCAATATTCCCCATATTCTTAGGATTTTCATAGAAATCGAGCTTATAATCGATTAATTGAGTAAATGGTGTTTTTAATAGCTAAATTGCAAAACGTAGCGATTTATGTGTTTAAATCATGATTTTATATTATTTTAGGATTGTGTTACGCTTTGGTATGTTTTTCCTACATTGTAGATACACATTGTTGATGAAAAGGATGATTTTAAAGAGATAAATTCGAGTGGAAAAGAAATCAAGCAAGATAAATGTCGGAAAATCAGGATTCCGGGTAGTGACGACCTTGCAACGCAGTTCTTGATATGATAACAACCGATTTGACTCCGGACCTCAAGATAAGAGTTGTAGGGCTTGAAGGGAGAATTCTACAGGATTTTGAATCACTCCATTCCGACTTACGAGGCCCGAGATATGAGCGTTACACGTTTGGATGTTGTTGCTGGAAATAGTGAACGGGCGTCCGACCTTATGGACGGGCGTCCGGCACCGTTACCGTAGCAACCGCCTCGATTTTCTATAAATAGCAGCAGCTTTTCAACCCTAATATCATACCATATCGAATTTACACACAAGCAGCCGCAAGAACACCTTATTTTTCGAGGCTTCCAAGGCCGGTCACCCGAGCCTTGTGCTCGGGTGATCGGGGTTAGATTAGGTTTTATTTTTCGTTTCGTTTTCTTTTCTTGTTCGAATTATGATGAAGGCTTGGAGCTTTCATCCATGGAGCAGCCATGGAGACCTGTTTCTGCAGCACTTTAATTTCAGTTCATGGATGGTTTTGTAAGTTGATTTTATTCAAAGTTGTTTCTTTTCCTATGATTAATTGTTATCGTGCAATTCATATCGGAAGATTATTGCTTGTTGATGCTACCGCATGACGGAAGTCGGTGTAGTTTAGATCACCATAGGAAAGATTAGATTTTTAATCTATACATAACGGAAGTTCGTAGGTTAAATATCTAGGTTTACGAGAGGATCACAATTTAATTAATTCGATGCAAGATTATCTTAGATTAAAGTTGAGGGATATCACCGTTACCGGATAAATAGGATTTTTCATGTGTTTAATTCATTATGTTGTTCTTGTTCTCTTTCATGTTTTGTATGCTTTATGTTAATCGAATTTAGATAACGGAAGTTAATAGATTCATTAGATTATCGTGAGGAGATTGACAATAATTATTCCAACAAACGGAAGTTGAGGGATAATGTTGTTAGATTAGGATTTAATCCATATCTTTGATTTGTATCGATATTAGTTAAGACCGGAAGGTAAACTAATTAATGGCGTGATAAATCGGAAGAGGAAACGCTTCATTAGAAAAGATAATAATCCAAGATAACTAGTGAATGAATGCGTGTTAATCTTATTTCCTTCGGTGGGATGATGGTTGTTGGAAATTGGTTGATCATGGTTTGTTTATGGTTGGTCAGTTGATAGTTAGTTTTACTGTTTTCGTAGATGTAGTTTTATTTATTTTGTCCGCAACTATATTTCCTGGCTTTGGATTAACAATCCTCCGTCCATTATTTTTCCGTTCTAGTTTAGGTTTAGGTTTAGTTAATAAAGAGGAATTAATGAAGTTAGATTCAATGTACCCAATTCCCTGAGGATCGATACCCGTACTTATCCAACTTTACTAGCAACTACCCGGTATTCGGCCGGTTAGGAGGTAGTTTTGCATGGTAGTATAGGTTTTATAAATTTTATTTTGTTTTAATGATGCAAAATCTCCCCAACAAAAGTGCAAAAACTTGTCACGGATTTATCTAGCACAGCAAACAAGTAATAAATATTTATAAATCCGGTTTCCCTCAAGTATAAGGATCGTAGTAAAGAGGTTGATACCGGGTCGATCTTACGGGGAACTAAACGATTGTGATTCTAGCTTTTTGTCTAACCTAAACTATGTCACGAAACTAATCTAAGCAGTGAATAAAAACCGAACAAAACAGAAAATAAAACTAGACAGAGGATGTAATCCAAAGCTAGGAAGGATACGGGCTGCGAACCAATTCAATACTAAACTAAACTAAGATGCAAATAAAAGTAAACTAACTAAACGAATTCAAGTTTTAAGGATTTAAATCAAGTGTGTAATGAACAAACGAGGATTGATCCACCTATCCAACAAGCATTGATTTCCTATCTCGATTATATTGTGGTTTTTATCTAGGTTGTGATTCACCTTATCTAAACATGAACCCTAATTCCTTAGAAAGTTCATCTATTAATCTATTATCTTCCAATGCAAGATTAACGCGTTTCCTAACCAAAGGTGTAAACTTTATGTTTATAATCTAGCAATTAAACCTATTAACTTCCGTTATGATAGATTCAAATCACTACTCTTATTCACGATGATCTAGGGTTCATTAAGATTTCCATCAACAATAAACAATCACACATGCAGATCTTCCGATATAAAAGCAATTAAACGTAATAAACATGAATAAGAAACAACCTTTAAATAAAAACTCACAGTATAACCGAAGAAAACGAAATCAACAATCGTTGGATGGCTTCACAATACTCGTTTTGATGAAGCTTTTAGCCTCTCGGACATCCTCGCAACTCAAATTTGTATAAACAAGGCATAAAAAGTAACTAGTTTAATCTAGATCTAAAGTGCATAAAACCGGAATAAAAAGGAGAAAAACGCAGCCTAAAGCCGCCCCTAGGTTTAGTGGTTTTGAATAATGAGTGTATTGTGTCCTTGTGTGGAGAAAATGTACCGACTATATATAGATTTTAAAGTCGGTTTCAAAGCAAGTCGGCTACCGGACGCCCGTCCGGATCCTTGAACGCCCGTCCACTCTTCATATGAACTTCAAATCGGGCCGAGTCACGATCAAACGCTCGTCCAACCGCGTCCACCTCGCGTCCAAACTTCCCGAATCAACTTTCCATCCCCGGACGCTCGTTCAGGTTCAGCAAACGCCCGTCCACTGGACGGGACCTGGACGCCAGTCCAATATGACTGAATTTTGATTTCTTGATCTCTATCTCTTTTTCATCTTGTCAATTCCTTCATTATCTCTTTTAATCATCATTTATGTCGACTCTTATCTCTTTTGATCATCATTTGAGCCTTGAAAAGTGCATCTACATCATATAAAAACACCACAAAATGTAATATCGCTCAAATAATCGTAAAAACATAATTAAAGCACATAAATCAACCTATTTTGCAATTAACTCTTTTGAAATATCATTTACTCAATATATTCATTAAACACATTCTTCTTATGCAATTTAGTACGAATACGGGGAAAAATATCATAGAATAAAACGTTATAAATCGTATAAATTCACCCTTAACAACTCCCCCACACTTAAGCTTTTGCTCGTCCCGAGCAAAACAAAAATTAGGCTCGAGAAAAGAACAGACATCTAAACATACATAACACATATCCAATAAATCAGAAGTTCACCATTGTGCGTGTGCATAGCCATAGAAAACTTCCACTATATCCAAACTCGAGAAACTCAAAGCAAAACTAGCTAATACCCCCTTGTAGACTAGTAATAAATGACACTCATAAGATGCACCCTACAAACGTGATATATCCCGAAAAAGATGATAGAATATATCTAGGGGCCTTTTTGAAATACTCAGAGGATAATCCCTACAACATATCTGTCAGTTTCTACTGGGGATAAGGTAGACGATAACTTAGTCTTATATACATTTCATAACACTTCATTAATCGATTTAACTTTTTCACTTTTAAACACACATCGAATGAGCTATTGCCTGTCATAGCAGTAATAGGACATTTCAAGATAATCCCCTACCTTACTCAAATCATAAGGCAAAGCTTCTTCGACCGTCGTGAGCTTTTAGTCATCATAGTGGTATAGACATACGTGGTATACCCTATCGCACTCAAATCATCGACTAGCTTTCGACACACCCAATTAATTCATATTTTTTTCAACTTTTTCATTTGACAATAAGTTACGTGTTACTTATCACATTCAAACTTTCGTATATTCACAAGATATCATACTCCAGATCTAAATACAAACTATCATAATTCGCGAGATATATACGTAGCACTAAGCACATGACTTATAAGAAAACACAAATCACTAATCCAAAAGCGGGTATAACTTTATAAATAGCTCATCATTTACTATGGCTCGTGAAAAATATCGATCTCGGGTGAAACAACTAACTCATCAAACATATGATATACAACTTAAATGACTATAAAAAAAACGAACATTGAATCGAATTGCCTACTCGGGACAAAACAGAAACAAAAGTGTCGAAAAATTTCGAAAATTTTAGCTCATTTGCATAGAAACATTACGAATTAAGCACATGTGTAGTACATATCGAAACATTCCCCTCCCCCACACTTAAAAACTCAACATGTCCTCATGTTGTGCAGATCGAAAGAAAAAGGAAAAGACTTAGCTGATTGAAACCGAAACGCGAATCGTCGGTCAGGCCGGAGCCTACATAATGACACTTTAGAATGCGTAACCAGACAATGTAGCTCGACGAAACCGCTAAAAATATACCTGCACGTCTTGACAAACATGGAACCATCTCGGGGAAAACGGGGAGTTATACCAAAATGAAAAGAGATATCAAAAATGAAGATAAAGCAAAAGTGAAAGCATTCAATACATCCAGAAAGTATAAACACAAAGTAGAAGTGAAAGTACGGTGCCTTATGGCTTACATGATCCATCGGGAAAAGTAACAAAGTAGTAATATCAAAATTACAACGAATCATATAAGAAAAAGTATCAATAACATACATCCATCGAATCAAAGAAAAAGAAAAACTAGAATCGAAAAATAAAATCAAGGCCGGCTCGGTGTCCCGTAATCATCGGCCGGAGGATCGGAGGAGGGTCCGTGAAGGTGGTGCCGTAGCCCTAGCCGCCGAGTCGTCGCTCCTCATCCGAAGATGTCTCGTTGTCGTGTAGAACATCCGCAATGACCGCTCGATCTCATCGGCAAAAAGATAATCAACGGAGCTCGGATTGAATGTCCCGTCGTCCCTCGGCCGCCGGCCCTCACGTATACACCGAAGAATCGACAAAATGTTGTTCGCGTATCCCGGATATCACTCAGCCCATTCCCGGAAACTATTGGCCATGCTCAACCGCATCCTAACCGCGGGAGATAAAGTAGGAAGGGAGGATGCACGAGGCGGTGCCGAAGAACCAGGCTCCCGAGGTGTCTCCGTCTCGCCCGTCCCGAAGGCTTGCCTTTTTCTCGCCGGATCGGCCTTGGATTCTTCGGTTTGTGATCGGCTCCATACTCGTGCACACCGGCATCGATACGTAGACCGTGGATCGGTGAGGGATAATCAAGCATCGGGTATAGATCTTCTGATTAATAGCCACCTCATCATATAACGCCTGCCCCACATCCACGTTCATGCCAAATGTCAATGCGTATAACATGCCTAGGTCACCAATGTGAAAGTGCGTCAAGTTGTTCTTAGGCAACAACCGACTCTGAATAAACCGACACTGGACCTTCCAGTCCTCCGTCCAGGTCGTGGTAACCAACTCCTTCCGGTCGCCTCCCGGCCTTAATGTCCATGCCACATCCGGACACACTCTCGCCGCAACTCCTCCAAAGGATCCCCGCCCCAAACTCGCCGATGTACAATCTCTTCCTTGTAATCCCTACCCTCGAAAGCCGCCAAGTTGTATTTTGCATTGATCACCTCCGGTGTAAAAGGACTTCTACCCCTCGAACCACAACTACCTTTGTCCCCAAGTCGGTTTCCGAACAAGTTTGCATAAAATTCCCGAACTAGGGAGCTATTCACCGGGGTAGTTGGGATTGTCATCAAAGCTTCCCATTTCCGGTCCTTGAGCAACTTAACGAACCCCGGATCGACTTTGGCCTCCAAAATGGCCCGCTCAATCAACATCGTCCTCGAGAAATAATGCTTAGAATAGACGTCACGAGCTCTAGTGGTTTATGAATCTACGAGGCAATGGCATCGGGGCAACGGTTTTAGATTTCTTTCTAGGCGGGGCAGCCCTAGGTACAACCGGTTCCTCTTCCCGGGTAGCATCGACAGCTTCTCGCCCCTAGACGAACCTCCACCTCTCTCGAACTCTAGGCATCCGTACCAAAGGCACATCGTCATCGGGCCTCGAGTCGAGGTCGGCTCATCTCTCAAAGTAGCCCTAGTTTGGGTGGCTCTGTAGGAGGTTGTTCTCGTATACTCACACCCCGGTTAGGATCAACTAAAGTAGGATCAAACTCCTTGCGTTTCTTTCCGGCCTCCCTAGCCACTTCCTTACCATGCCTCTTAACCACTCCCTTCTTACGAACCATATTCGAAACCTAGACTACACGAAAGCAATCCCAATTCACAACAAGAGATACCCGTTTAACATCCAAAGCGGGATTTCAAAACAACCAAACCACAACTACAATCATCACCAACCAACCCATTCACCATCCATCATAACACCACATCACCATACCAGAGCAGAAAGAAACACAAAACCAAAAAAAAAAAAACGAATTAAGATGACATTCAAGGGAACGAGCCGACCCAAAGATCGAACTCGCAAAAACGTGAATAAAATCTAGAAAAGTTGTTACTAACTTACCAAGTAGGATGAGTAGATGCTGATTGATGTGAAGATTAGTCCAAACAACACCAAATGGCCTCCAAAAATCGGATTTTCCTCTTAAAAGTCGGACTACAAAGGGTGCTGATTCTCCAAAAATATGGCGTGTTGGGAGTTTTGGTTATGAAAATCGAAGAGAGGGTATCAATAGCGGTCTATAGCACTTTGAATCGCTCAAAATGGTTTAGAAATGAAGATTTTAGGGCAAAAGGAGGGGAAAAGTCGGTTTTGGTTTTTTTTGAAAATCTGAGAAATAAAGGTTCATCGAAGCTGGGGGTATATATAGGCGATGTTGGACGCTCGTCCAACTCGCGTGGACGGGCGTCCACCGAGAAATCGATGAACCGGACGGGCGTCCGCCCGCAGACGCTCGTCCAAGAATTTAAATCACATACAAGATTGGAGGGAAAATATCGACGGGCGTCCGTGCGTAGTGGACGTCCGTCTAAGGATTTGTCATAGCGGACGGGCGTCCGTGTTTCGGACGGGCGTCCCCTGGGCAAAAGTGCAAAAATCAGAAAATTTCATACACCCCAAATTCAAAAGTACATCTCTTATTAAACTGAATTAAAACTTCAAAAATACAACTTGAAATCAAACAAAGTACATAAAGTGACTAGAAAATAAATAAAAACAAATAGAAAACAGTGGGTTGCCTCCCACAAAGCGCTTTTGTTTTACGTCGTTTGCTCGACGAAACAAACCTAACTAACGCTAGTCTGCATAAATCTCGTCCCAATCCACCAAACGGATGAGACGACGAAGCATATATAATAGCAGGAGGGAAATCATAGTCGTCTTGTATGCCCTAGTCATCTCCCCTACCTCTAAACCTCTAAAATGTGAATCCCGTAGTACCGCCGCTAGATCCGTCAACATAGGGTCATTTAGGATCGTATATGGACGTCCTATAGCTTCCCGTAGCTCCTCGCAGTGAAGTCACTACCTCCCGAACATCGGGGTACAATGAGAACATAGGTGATGGTCTTCGTACGGGTACTAAGCTCAAAATCTACGTGCAAGACTATAGTGCCTCCCGGTCCATCGCCCATCGTAATCGTGGGATCCGACTAATGATGGGGAACTCCTCAGAAGAACTCCGTAATCCATATCTAAAAAGCACACTAACCGACGATATAAATAGAAAAACTTAGTCACTAAAACTTAATTAAACTAAAACTTAAATAAATAAAACACTAACAGCGTGAACAGAACTTAACTAATATAATAAGGGATATCTAGGATGCCTCCTAGTGGCGCTTTTGGTTAATGTCGTTAGCTCGACACCGTTGAAAACTCACCGGGTCAAAGCCATTTGACTTTTCTGCCAGCCACTACCTCGTGTAAGCTCTGATCAGTAGTGTGGCTGCAGAAACAACATCTCACACATGGGGTGAAATCTTTAATAGTTTTCCACATACGCTTGAACTTCCCCATGGGTGACCTCTTCACTCTCTGAGTCCTCTGATGACGCTTCAACTGACGCTCCCTCTCCAATTCTTCCATATCCCAACTACCGCCTAGAACTTCTTCGTAAGGACCACTACGCCCATCCTCTCGAAACAAAGTTGAGTGAAGACTCGTCGAATTCTTCGTCTTCCGTAGCACCACACCCTAGGATGTCGAGGCAACGGACATTCGAAGGTCTCTCTTTAGGTTCACCAATATAGTGCTTGCACCTTTGGCCATTCACTCGAAACGGGTCTCCACTATAACCACGAAGTTCTAGAACGCCTCCAGGAATGATTCGGAGAATCTCGAAAGGGCCGGACCAACGTGTCCTTAACTTTCCAGGAAACAGATGTAACCTAGAATTGTATAGAAGAACTTGTTCGCCGACTAGAAATTCTCTCTTCTTAATCTTAGCATCGTGGAGTAGCTTCATCTTATCTTTACTAATCCTGGCACTTTCATAGGCCTGGAGTCTGAATTCGTCTAGCTCATGTAATCGCCGTAGTCGATGTTGTCCACAAGATTGGGAATCAAAGTTCAGAAACTTTGTAGCCCAATAAGCTCTATGCTCTAACTCGACATGCAGATGACATGGTTTCCCGTAGACCATTTGATATGGAGATGTACCCATAGGGGTTTTATAGGCAGCTTCGTAAGCCCGCAGTACATCATCCAATTTCAAACTCCGGCCCTTTCTATGATCGTTTACCGTTTTCTCCAGGATTTTCTTGATGCTCGGTTGCTCCTTTCAACCCGACCACTAGTCATCGGATGATATGGTGTGCCGCTTTATGACGAACACCATACTTTTCAAGTACTTTCTCTAGGGGTCGGTTGCAGAAATGCGTCCCTTCATCACTGATCAAGGCACGTGGACATCCAAACCTCACGAAGATATTTTTCTTTAGAAATTTCATCACCGTCTTATGATCATTGTGAGGAGTGGCTTGGGCCTCCACCCATTTAGACACGTAGTCTACGCAGACTAAGATGTATTTATTACCGCAAGATGATGGGAATGGTCCCATAAAATCGATACCCCATACATCAAAGACTTCGCATTCGAGGATGGGTTTTAAAGGCATGTCAAAACGCCTTGTCAGAGTTCCGGTCCTTTGGCACCTATCACAAGCTTTACATAAAGCTTCTGTATCTTTAAAGATCGTAGGCCAATAGAAACCGGATTGAAAGATCTTAGCAACGGTTTTCCACGGACCAAAGTGACCTCCTGTGGGTCCACTGTGGCATTGCTCAATAATATCGCGTTGCTCGGATTCTGGAACACATCTCCTAAGCAACCCATCTTTACAGATCTTGAAAAGATAAGGTTCATCCCAAACGAAATATTTCAAATCAGAGAAGAACTTTTTCTTCTCCTGATAAGACATTTCGGGATCGAGATAACGGGCATGAAGGTAGTTCACAATGGAAGAATACCACGGAACATCGGGAGGACAACCATCTATCAACATAATGTTTTCTAGAGGAAAGTAAAGATCTATATCATCTGGTTCATCCTTTTCCTCATTTAACATTCTAGAAACGTGATCCGCCACTACATTTTCACCGCCTTTTTGTCCTTAATTTGAACGTCAAACTCTTGTGGTCGTATCCAACGCAAGAGGCGCGGTTTAGCCTCTTTCTTAGTCATCGATAACGCAAAGCGGCGTGATCGGTCCACACGATCACTTGAGCTCCTAACAAGTAACTACGAAACTTGTCCATAGCAAAGACTACGGCCAAAAGCTCCTTTTCGTAGTAGTATAGTTAACTTGAGAGGGGTTCAATGTGTGACGGCGTAATAGATAGGTCGGAACTTCCCTTGATCTTTTGCCCTAGAACAAAGCACCAACAAAGATAGTTTGATGCGTCGCACATAAGCTCAAATGGTAGGTTCCAAATGTCGGGCGATATAAGAATTGGAGCAGATATTAAACGATCCTTGAGCTCCTCAAACGCTTGCTTGCGCTTCTCATCAAAATTAAACTCAACGTCTTCCTTTAGTAAAGTGGATGGGGCTTGGCTATCTTGGAGAAGTTTTGAATGAACCTTCGTAAAAACCGACATGTCCAAGAAAGCCTCTAACTTCCCGCACATTCTTAGGGTAGCTCATCTTCTCGATAGCTTCTACTTTTGCCCCGTCAACTTCTATACCTTTGGCGGAGATCTTGTGGCCAAGAACTATTCCCTCATCTACCATGAAATGGCATTTTTCCCAATTCAAGTACTAAGTTCTTTTCCACACATCCGGATAACACTTGATCAAGATTGTCGAGGCAATCATCGAAGGATCGACCAAAAACCGAAAAATCGTCCATAAAGATCTCCATACACTTCTCTACAAGCCCGTCAAAGATAGCCAAGCATACATCGTTGAAATGTAGTCGGGGCATTGCAGAGACCGAATGGCATTCGTCCGTAAGCGAATGTACCATAAGTAAGGTGTGAAGGTGGTCTTTTCTTGGTCACCGGATCAATGGGTATCCGGAAGTATCCCGAATATCCATCTAGGAAGCAAGAGAATGCGTGCCCCGCCGTACGCTCAAGCATCCGATCAATGAACGGAATGGGAAAGTGATCTTTCATGGTTACCTCATTGAGCTTTCGATAATCGATGCGTACTCGTAACCAAAGTGACAAGTCTCAATGCTATCTCCTCTCCCTTCTCATTCTTCTCAATCGTAATTCCACCTTTCTTGGGAACTACTTGAGTTGGGGAAACCCATTCACTATCCGCGATGGCATAAATGATTCCCATGTCCGTAAGTTTAATGATTTCTTTCTTAACCACCTCTTGCATACGAGGGTTGAGCCTTCTCCGAGGTTGTCTAACACATTTTGCACCCTCATTCGTCTTGATCTTGTGCATACAGATGTCCGGAGATATCCCTCTCGATATCTCCTACTTGCCAACCAAAGGCTTTTTCATTCTTTTTCAAGACGTTGATAAGTTTCATTTCCTCTAAACGAGAAAGCTTGCGTATATAATTAGTGGAAGCTTGTCACCTTCTCTTAAAAACACATACTTGAGATGTTTAGGCAACGGCTTAAGTACTAAATCGCAGGGGGTCTTCTAAACTAGACTTGAGATCTCCACTTTTCAACTCAACATCGCCGAGTTTACTCGTGGTCCCACCGCCAAAGCTTCTCCTTCCAACAATTCTTCCTCAAAATCACCGCTAATTGGTCTAGATTAACCACACCATGAGTATTCGTGTTGTCAACCAATCGCTCATATTCTCGCTTCTACACCATGACTTGCTTATCCATATAATCGGTAAAATCATCCGTCATATAATCAATGGAAAAGCCGGTTGGGGGTCCAGAGGGTACTTGAATGGACTTTAAGACATTGTAACACACCTCTTGATCACCAACTCGGATAGTCACTTGCCCACCATCGCAATCGATGAGGGCCCTAGCCGTAGATAAGAAAGGTCTTCCAAGAATCGGGGGACGTTTTCATCTTTCTCCATATCTAAAACATACCAATCGACCGGAAAGGTAAATCTATCAATCGAACCAAAACGTCTTTTAGATCCCCGAAGCTTTCTTAGAAGATCTATCGAATTGTAAACTCATAGTAGTAGGTTCTAGAAGGCTTTGTAAACCGAGTCGTTTGCATACGTACATTGGCATAAGGCTTATAGAGGCACCCGATCACACAAAGAATTAGGGAAGACTAGACCTCCCATTACTACTGTAAGTACGAACTTCCCAGGGTCACCTCTTTTAATTGGCAAGTCTTCATAATTAATCATGGAACAATCCTCGCCAATTTGCCTTTCCATGCCTGCTAGTTTCTTTTTTGAAGACACAACATCCTTGATAAATTTTGTATACTTAGGCATCTCGACCAAGACGTCTGATAATGGAAGATTCACCTGAGTATTTTTTAAAAGGTTTAGCACCTTTTCATACTTTTTGTCCTCAATCAAGGGAATGTTGCTCTTTCTCGGTGGAAATGGAAGTTTCTTAAGGTCATTCTCAGAAAAAACTTTCTTTGAGGATGCACTTACAGCTCTGTCTTCCAGATCTTTCCATCGAACAACTTTCTCAGATTTCTTAGTAGTCAGGGGATCAGCCTCCTGACTATCGATTGCTTTTTCGTCCTCGAGGGATCACCACTTGAGGATCACCAACTTCTTCACCTCTCGGGGATCGCCACCCGAGTTTTCTTTTGCGGTTGAGGGGAGTGTAGGTGCTCAGCCTTCCCCTCCCCGCCTTATCAATGGCGGGCAGAGGGGCTAGTGGTTTCCCGGATGGGAAAGACCACTAACTTGAGTACCGCTCCTCGCATTCATGCACCGGCTTCCTCTTTACCGTATTGAATTGATGGCACGAGGTCAAGACATGGGCCTTTGTTCAAGTCGCCCGAGCAACTTGACCACCCTTTGGATTCTTCTCAAAGTGAAACCGGGCGGTACCTCGGCCCTGGGGTCTGAAGCCAACCGCTCAGCCCGGTTGCCCAATTTGTCTCTCGAGATTCTTCATTGACTCGCTTTGCTCCTCTAACTTGGCTTCAAGATTGTTAGATTGGGAGGAGCTTTGAGAGTTTTGGAGATTTGGAGCATAGGGCTGGCTGGGCCGACTTTGAAATTGAGAGTTTGAATTGGAAGGCCAATTCTGATTGAATTTTTGCGTAGGATTGGAAAAATTCGAGTTTTGATTCTGATTAAACCCAGGGTTTCTATTGAAATTCTGATTCGAATTAAAATTCGAATTAGGATTGAAATTTGAAGATGGATTAAACCCTTGGTTTTGAAAATTGCCCTGGCCAGGAAACTGATTGAACCTTTGATTGTTCTGGCCATAGAATGCATTCACTTCCGCATTCTGTCCGTTCATAGGGCAGAATTTAGAAGTGTGCCCCACCTCGTCACAATTCTGACATGTGACTTGATTGTACTGTCCATAGTCATGAACATCATTTACTTGATAAGGTGCAGGGGGATTAAATTGGCACTGGCCATTCATATGGCCCGTCTGACAGCAATTTTCACAGTACAGAACCTGAGGGTTCTGTGGAAAAGAAGAAGTTTGATTTATTGGATTTGAAACTTGAGGTGGTACCATCTGCTTCTGTAGCATGGCGATCAAACTTTGCAAATTGACTTCCTCAACCTTGGGAGGAGGAGGTGCTTGAATTGCTTGATAAGAGGGGGCATAGTTATACTTTGCAATGTCCTCAAACAATGCCCATCCCTCATCGCGTTTTCTTCGTAAATGCCCCACCGTAAGAGCTATTAACCATGCCTTTTGTAAGCTCGGTCAATCCACTAAAGAATGTATTGACTTGCCTTTCCAGTGGCAAGCCATGATGGGGACACTTTCGAGAAGAGACTTGAATCTCTTCCAACATTCAAAGAACGACTCATTTTCTTTCTGATAGAATGTAAAGATGTCGTTCAAACACTGGGCTGTCTTTGAAGGCGGAAAGTATTGACTTAGAAATTCTCTTTCAAGTTCAGCCCAAATTTTGTGGTGATAGATTCGAGAGGGGAGAGAGGTGTACCACTCTTTAGCCTCTCCCTTCAAAGAAAATGGGAAAAGTTTCAGCTTGATAGCATCCTCACTCACTCCTTGGATGCGTGTAGTCCCGCATATCTCTAGGAATGTATGTAAGTGGGTATGCGGATTCTCCGATTGATAACCGTGAAAATGGATGGATGCATGCCGCATCATCCGAATAAGTCCCGGTTTTAACTCAAAGGTTTGTGCAAGAATGGCCGGAATAACAATAGCCGGGTTGACTTTGACTTCGCCCGGCATGGCGTAGTCCGCCAACGTACGTCTATTATTAGCGGCCATTATCACAAAATCGTGATTTCTCTAGCTAGTTGTTCTTCAAGATCTCGCTCGGCTCGTCTCGCGAACCGCGTAACGAAAATTCCGCCCGTTTGGCCGGACTACGGTTCGCTCGGGGTCGGGGTGTATATTAACGGTCCCTTTTGACTCCGAGTTTGCATAAACCGGACCAAAAACAAGTGGAACGAAACCTAAAAGCTAAGAAAGTAAAAGCCTAAACTAAAATTAAAAGCCTAAAGAAAAGGATGGGAAACAAAAGGAAACTGAAGTGTTGAAGAAAACAAGACCAGACGGACGTCCAAAAGATTGGACGGGCGTCCAGATGAAATTGAGATCGGACGGGCGTTTAGTGATCTAAACGCTCGTCTGACAGACGGAATACCTGAACGGGCGTCCAAATATTATGGACGCTCGTCTAAGTGAAACAAAACACAATTGATAATTTTCCAGCGGACGGGCGTCCAATATCCCAGACGCCCGTTTGCTCACGGGAAAACTAGAACAGAAGCAGAAATTTGCAGAGAATAAAAGAAGGTAAGAAAGAACGACAGAAAAATAGAAAGACAGACGATCTAATCTCCAAGGAAACTACTAAGGGAAAGTCTTAAACCCTAATTATCTACTTAACAACTACCTAAAACAATTATCAACTAAAAACAGGAATTTAAAACGAAATAAAACAAGAAAAACAAACAGAAAAACAGAAAACAAAAACTAGACAACCGTCCGGTTCCCCGGCAACGGCGCCAAAAACTTGTCACGGATTTATCTAGCACAGCAAACAAGTAATAAATATTTATAAATCCGGTTTCCCTCAAGTATAAGGATCGTAGTAAAGAGGTTGATACCGGGTCGATCTTACGGGGAACTAAACGATTGTGATTCTAGCTTTTTGTCTAACCTAAACTATGTCACGAAACTAATCTAAGCAATGAATAAAAACCGAACAAAACAGAAAATAAAACTAGACAGAGGATGTAATCCAAAGCTAGGAAGGATACGGGCTGCGAACCAATTCAATACTAAACTAAACTAAGATGCAAATAAAAGTAAACTAACTAAACGAATTCAAGTTTTAAGGATTTAAATCAAGTGTGTAATGAACAAACGAGGATTGATCCACCTATCCAACAAGCATTGATTTCCTATCTCGATTATATTGTGGTTTTTATCTAGGTTGTGATTCACCTTATCTAAACATGAACCCTAATTCCTTAGAAAGTTCATCTATTAATCTATTATCTTCCAATGCAAGATTAACGCGTTTCCTAACCAAAGGTGTAAACTTTATGTTTATAATCTAGCAATTAAACCTATTAACTTCCGTTATGATAGATTCAAATCACTACTCTTATTCACGATGATCTAGGGTTTATTAAGATTTCCATCAACTATAAACAATCACACATGCAGATCTTCCGATATAAAAGCAATTAAACGTAATAAACATGAATAAGAAACAACCTTTAAATAAAAACTCACAGTATAACCGAAGAAAACGAAATCAACAATCGTTGGATGGCTTCACAATACTCGTTCGATGAAGCTTTTAGCCTCTGGACATCCTCAGCAACTCAAATTTGTATAAACAGTGCATAATAAGTAACTAGTTTAATCTAGATCTAAAGTGCATAAAAACCGGAATAAAAAGGAGAAAAACGCAGCCTAAAGCCGCCCCTAGGTTTAGGGTTTTGAATAATGAGTGTATTGTGTCCTTGTGTGGAGAAAAAAAACCGACTATATATAGATTTTAAAGTCGGTTTCAAAGCAAGTCGGCTACCGGACGCCCGTCTGGATCCTTGAACGCCCGTCCACTCTTCATATGAACTTCAAATCGGGCCGAGTCACGATCAAACGCTCGTCCAACCCGCGTCCACCTCAGCGTCCAAACTTCCTGAATCAACTTTCCATCCCCGGACGCTCGTTCGTGTTCAAGAAACGCCCGTCCACCGGACGGGACTCCGGACGCCGATCCAATATGACCGAATTTTGATTTCTTGATCTCTATCTCTTTTTCATCTTGTCAATTCCTTCATTATCTCTTTTAATCATCATTTATGTCGACTCTTATCTCTTTTGATCATCATTTGAGCCTTGAAAAGTGCATCTACATCATATAAAAACACCACAAAATGTAATATCGCTCAAATAATCGTAAAAACATAATTAAAGCACATAAATCAACCTATTTTGCAATTAACTCTTTTGAAATATCATTTACTCAATATATTCATTAAACACATGCTTCTTATGCAATTTAGTACGAATACGGGGAAAAATATCATAGAATATAGCGTTATAAATCGTATAAATTCTCCCTTAACAGGGAGGATTAACTTAAATATTCATCATTTATTGTTTTTCGGATTATGAAGAAATTCTGAAAATCCTAATGAGACTACCTAATTTTCAAACTAACGAGTGGGAACGGGGAAGGTGACAACCGACCCCATGGCCTCTACTGTTGACACAAGCGCGTGAGAGAAGGGTGACGCCTCGTGCCGCTTTGATTTCGGCCTCCTGAGGGTGGCTTTCACCCCAATCAAAATTCAAGGCTTGGTCTCCGAAAGGATATGATCTTGGGGTACTCGTCGAGTCACTGACCGGCCCTGAGGTGGCATACTCGGGGCGTACTTTAAGATCTGAAACAGTAGGTAACACTCTAAAGGATGTTTTAGGAAATATCTTGGCTGAAAGAGGAAGGTAATCAGCCATAAAATAGAAATGTCCGATTCTCAGTTAGTTGTTGAAAGAGATTGTCTCAATTTAATCGTCACATCTTTGACCTACCCTGAGGCAGCACTGTAGGTGTGAGATTAAATCGTTGGAATGGTAGGATAAACTGCATGCATGACATCACGTTTATAATTCCTAAAATCATTATTTGTTGTGGTGTATAATTTGATTTATATTTCTGTCACAATTTATTTTCGCAACTACATATCATCCCAATGTATCTAAACTGCTAAACATGATTAAAATTGACTAATAATGACTTCGTAAAAGTGGAAAAGTAACAAGAACGTTGAACTCATTAATCGAATGCATTTAATTTTCGGTATAGGATTCTCCTCTTGAGCCTACGAACTTAAGTGACATTGATAAGTGTGTCACTGCTGTCAATCGTGTTGAATGGGAGACAAATTAAAATTAGTTCAAAGATGATGAGAATGATTTGGTATCAATCTCACTAGACATCCCACAGTTCACGAGTAGTGCCTACTCAAATGAACTGCTAGTTCACGGCCATTTCCTTTAAAGAAAGCCAAGAATGGGAAGGTAAATGTCTACAAGTGTAAGTCATTTAAACTAAATAAGTTAAAGGCTAAACCGAAATATTGAGAAAAGAAAGTAAAGGCTAAGGAAAGTGATTTCGGATCACGAACCTATGAATCCTTAGAGACTTTCTTAACCGAGTAATTTGACTCAAAGCTAAAGTTCTTTTGTAAGAACAAGGTAGCTGGGTATTCATGATGAAGAGTAGACAACGGACAGTTATTTCAGCTAAGATAGTGGGAGTGATATAAGGAAAGAAATTTCAGGTTTTAATCCTTCAACACAACAGAAATTCAATTTCTGTTTTCAGATTCGTTGGAACAAATGGATTCACTTTCACATCGATAACTTAGTTGCCTTAAAGAAAGTGAATATGATATTTGTATACGATTCTGAGACTTGGACTTTTGTTTGATAAAGTCAGAACCACTAAGTAATGATGAAAAGGTATATGTAACACATCATAAACTATTAAGACAAATGGTTTCCGTATTTAGATAAATGATTCTTTAGCATCCATTAATTAGTGCATATATCCTCAAGATAAGATCTTAAGAATGGCTATGGGTGATTCCTATCTCCCAGTCTAAGAACACTATCTCAAAGGAAAAATGACTAAGTATCCTTTCAATTAGGAAAGGGTAATAGAGCTATAGGAGTATCATAGCTTGTTCATATTGACCTTCGGGGTCATATGAATGATACAAGCTAGTGGGATCTTTTGAGTAATAGACATTTTGTCTAATGGCTACTCAAAACGCCGATTAGTTTATCTAAATATTTGGAGGAATCTCTGATATTACCAGAGAAACGAGTATTCCATGCTCAGATATAAGCTATAGCATATTTTGGCACTGATGCTCGGCCTACCTCCGAGTGAAATGATTTCACTAAAAGGATAAACCATGAATTGCCATATATTGTTATTGATATGATACAATACACGGCTTAACTCGATCAGTGGCGGAACCAGGAAAAATTTTCGGGGTGGTCTTGGTATATAAACTGCAAAGCTAAAAAAAATTCGGGAAAAAAAATAAAAAATGTTGGTAGTGGGATTTGAACTTACAACCTAGAATTATGAAGACTGAAAAAAGTTTGTTCTTAAACCACTAGGATATAAGATCTTTTGTTCAAGAAAAAGACGCATAACATACTAATATTAACACTACTACTACAATAATAAAAATTTGGGGGGAGGGGGGGTGCTTGTGACCATTTGGGGGGGCTTGAGACCACCCCGTGCATAGGGTGGGTCCGCCCCTGAACTCGATTAAGATATTGGTTGCAAAATAACTGTACATTATTATGTAATACCAAGAAGTCTACCTAGAAGATGCTTATGAATTTATGGATAAGGAGTCAAATACGTTTACTCCACTTCCGTAAATAGAGGCATTGAGCACTTGGTGCTTGAAGGTAGGATTGGAGATTTTGCATACACGTTCAGATGGTGACTGTTCGTGAAATATCTTAATGCAATGAGTGAAGGTTGGTTATAAGATTCTTAAGATAGGATAATGACGGTTGAACTGTCACAACCTTTCTAAAAGAATGTTTAAATAACAACCGTAGACCTTAAAGTACAGTTACTCAAGGAGTTACTCTCTAATTTAATCAGACCACATCCAACATTGGTTGTTGGGGATTACGCTGATAAATACTACTGAACCAGATCAGAATATCAAACCACCCAAATACAGTGGGAGTATGGTTTATCCATTGACTCGCTGTGATTATGCAAACTTTACAGTCTGCTGTGGGTGATTGATAACATATGGCCTTTTGGAAGGACTATATAAGATTGTGAAAATAAAAGGTTGGTTTAAAGCCATATGCCTGTAAATGGAGTTTTGGTACTCCAGTTCTGTTCATACTCTTGTAGATCCACCTGAGTGTCTCAGGCCCAATCGGAGAAATTGGATCTATGTGAAAAGAGTCGAATGAATGAGAAATTGTATTTTTCAAGGCAAAGCCAAGTGGTCTAGGGGTAATTCCCTGAGAAGTATATAGTTCAATTGGGGTGATGCCCTGAACTCTCTCACCATTCAGCCATGCTTGACTCCATGGAAAGCAGAAAGATTACCAAGGGTGATGCCCTGAAACTTTCTTGCCGAACAACGGAGCTTGAACTCATTCGGAACATAAGGGTTTTATCTTAAAGCCAATGGCAGATTGGCTGCCTATGCTTATATCCATTGGTGGATTAAAGTAAACCTTCAGGTCATTAAAATTCACATGTTTTGAAATATGTAGGCTTGACCAAAATTTTGATGAGTCTCTCGTAGACCAGAGAATCAATATTGGTAAAGAGTAAACGTTAGTGTAAATGCAAGGTAACACTGAAACAGTTGTAATCAACATGGGTGTGTTATCTGAAGTCAAGAACTGACGAGCCAAAACTTCTCTAAATTAAAGAAGTGGACTATATTCTTAGAAATCAATTCGGTTGAATTCATGAGAACAAGTTGTTGGCCGTATCCCATCCGTCTTATTGATTAAGATAAAAATGCGTATTCATATGCGATATTCAACGAGAGGTTTCCTACCCAACCCCTCACGGAATAATTCTCTCAATATTTGGATATAGAGAAAATGGGATAAATTCTCTTTTGGATAGAGAATGTCAAGTTATTAAAAGTCAATTGTAATCGAATCTTGGATTCGAGTATTGATAGCAGTATAAGTGCATCCTCAAGTATCTTAAGAGAACGATGAATCACATGCTTGTGTATTCGGGTGCAAACCTGAGTGTTGTTGACTGCACTGATTCTGATTTTTAGTCAGATTAAGGATGATCGTGAATCGATCTCAGGCTCAGTGTTTACTCATAGTGATGGAGCTATAGTCTGGAGCAATCCAACACTGCCAATTTGACTCTGTTAGTCGAATACATAACAGCTAAAGCGGCAGTGTGGCTTGAGAAGTTCTTTGTTGGATCAGGAAGTGATTCCAGGTCTCGATGAGCCGATACCATTTTACTGTGAAACAGTTGAGAGGTAGCTTATGCAAATGATCTTCGCAATCACAAGAGGTCAAAAGCATATTGAGAGGAAGTACCACCTGATCAGACAGACCTTGAGAAGAGGCGACATTTCGGTCCTAAAGATCGCCTCGAGCCGACAACCTAGCTAATCAGTTTACCAAGTCGCGTGGCATCTAATGTCACTCATAAGACTTGGCGGGTATGAAATTGGGAGATATGTCTCATCTGCTTTAGAGCAAGTGGGAGAATGTTGTGGATAGAAATAATAGGGGTGTGGTGCTCTAAAAACAATTGTTGCTTGTCTTTACGGGCAAGTGGGAGATTGTTGGATGTAGTGCCCGAAAGACAATTGTTGCTTGTCTATACGGGCAAGTGGGAGATTGTTGGAAGTAGCGCCTGAAATACAATTTATGTAATTTTTTTTCCATAATTAATGAATGACAGATTTATTCTCATCTTATTACTTGCTTCGTGCTTGTAAATAATGCACTGCTGAAAACCCCAAGTCGTATCATATGTAGCCATATAACTTAGTGTGTGTCACACATGAGGATTAAGTTTATGGAGATACACTTGAAATGTTAGTCCGTGGTGAACTTAATCAAAGTATGGGGTCTATTGATTAAACCACCATTAATACGCCCAGAACACTTTATGGTGTGATAGTCTTATCCGGACCGTCGATAATGGTTATCTAAGTGGGGCATTTATATATGATGTAGTCATATAGCACTGGACCGATTTAATCTGAATTTCTCATATAATTTCGTGATTGAGAAATCTTATTAAATCACAAGATGATCATAAATGGATTAACCTTAATCCTGAAGTGATTGCATACTCCTACTTGTTTCAAGATAGGGTTTGATGTGTTCGTTAAGGATCGCTAAGAGGCGCGGTCCAAATCACTTTCACGTTGGCACTATTCTGGAATGAGTGAGGAGTCTGTGTCTCACAGATATGGAATCCATTCCTTCCTACGGGAAGTAGAAAAACAATCCCCTTATTTGTTGATCCTAGAAACTGATCGATCGGCTGAGTTCGTATTGGTTATGAACTAATTGATCACTAGTGGGTTAATGGTAAATAAGGATGAGATGTAATGAATAAGGTTTACGGAAATATTCCCGTTTCATTATGGATAGTCTATGGAGGGTTAGTCTGTATGTAATGATTATATCAATGGACACTTATTGACTCGGCTTTTTGAGAATAAGTTATATCTATAATCGATAGAGTTCAGTTTCGGATTTATGGTGGCGTAATTCCGGAATTAATAATTTGAGTAGAAATATTCTATTTGATGAATATCTTATTCAATTTATTGTAGCTACTGGTTATAGGTCCATGGTCACCGGGTTGGCTCCTAACACGCGAGTGTTTTCTCATTTTGTGGAACTTCGAGAATAAATTAAATAGTTGGTATATATAATGAATATGCAATATTATTTATTTGGTAATAATATGTAAAATAGAAAAGATATTTTCTATTAAATATAATGGCTAAAAGTGGCGCCATATTTTGTGATAAAATTAGGAAAAGAAATTTTCCTAGATTATGTCACATGTGTAATTAGTTAATTATTTATTTGTTAGATAATTAATGGAAAAGAGATAAGAGATTGATTTTTTTGGGAATTATCTCTTATTTTATGGCAAATGTCTTTTCCTTATGGAAATAGGTAATTGTAGTGTGAAAATGATAACTCTCTATTGACTAGTTAATTTCCTATATAAAGAGAGTTCCTCCCAACACAATCTATATCAGAAATTGCACCACACTCATTAAAAAAGAAGAGAAAAATTAGTTTCTTGTTCTAGCCATTAGGAGAAGAAAAACTTGGATTTTTTCTTGGAGCATATTCGAGGAGGTTCTACTTCGAGGATCGATGTCCATCAGTCGTCGCTTGGAGATACAACTCGGAAGATCACGGCTTCTCTCTGGTTGGGGTAAATCTACTAACCTTCTTGTAGATTAATTTATTATGCGAATCATATCATGGTAAAATCAAAAACTAATTTCGATTCGTAGCTTTGATGTGCATGATCGAGCGTCTCGATCGGTGCTGTGAATCAGATCTGACGATCCAACTATGGATCGGATCCAGATTCGGGTTTCTGTATATCCAGCAAGTACCACACCTAGACCTCTAAGCACGAATCTGTACACTGGTATTTCAAATCCTGCTTCTGATGAGTGGGATACTGTGGATCAATTGTTGATGGGATAGCTCCTAAGTTCTATGACCGAACAGACTCTTGTAGAAGTAATGGGTTGTAGCACATCCCATGAGATCTGGACCACTCTAGAGACACTCTTTAATAGCCAATCTGAAGCAAGAATGTTGGAATTTAAGAGTGCTCTTACCATATGTTAAGGGTGAAAATCTATGAATTTTAAGGATATATTTTACGATGATTTTCTTCTATATTGTGTAATTTGCATAATAATTGGTCTTTATATTAAAATATTGAGCAAACGGTATCTTTTGAAGACTCAATCGCAATAATGATATATTTATGTGATTTCATGGTTAAATTATAATTATTTGAATACTATTACAGTTTGCGATGTTTTCCATGTGTTATAGGTATGTTCATTGTGCTCAAATGATGGTCAAAAGGGAGAGAATTCGAGCTATAAAGATTTAAGAAAGAGATAATGATCGAATGGAGTGGAGAAAAAGGAGATAGAGATGATTTAATCAAGTTTCATTTCCAGCAACCGGCGTTCAAGTCCCGTCCAGAGTGGACGGGCGTCCGACAATCCAAACGGGCGTCTAGGGGAAGGATTCAATACCGAGGCTTCATGAACCTACCGAACGAGCGTCCGTAAGAAGCGACGAGCGTCCAAGGTGCAAAAAGAAGATCGAGAGTTTGGACGCTATCCGGACGAACGTCTACATTGGAGTTCAGAACACTTGGACGAGAGTCCACTTCATCGGACGAGCGTCCGGATTGCCGACTTAGTGAAACCGCCTCAAATCTCTATAAATACTTGCCTATTTTTCACACATGGAGAGACCAATTGACAATCTTCGAACCCTAAACCCTAGGGGCGGCTATAGGCTGCGTTTTTACTCAGTTTTTACCGCTTTTATGTTCTTCAATTCCTAGATAAAATTAGTTTAATTTATGCAATTTACTTCAACAATTCGAGCTATTCAAGGATGCTAAGAGGCTAGGCTTCAATCAAACAAGCATTGTGAAGCCATCCAACTTTCATTAATTTTGATTCTCCGGTTATATTGTAAGTTTTAAATCAAGTTGTTTCCTTTACCATGTCTTATGTTGATTAATTGCATTTATATCGAAAGATGTGCATGTATGATGTTTTATATTTGATGAAAGTCTTTATAAACATTAGATCACCATGATTTAGGAATAGATCTTTGATCTATGTC
This sequence comes from Gentiana straminea, assembly GCA_036785695.1. NCBI lineage: Eukaryota > Viridiplantae > Streptophyta > Magnoliopsida > Gentianales > Gentianaceae > Gentiana > Gentiana straminea. The sequence goes on from JAVUPR010000160.1 coordinate 1,137,159, forward strand.
AAACGGAAGTTGATAGGTTGAATATCTAGGTTAAAACGTTAAAGTTTACATCTTTGTTTATGTTATAACGCGTTAATTTCCGTAAATCGAAAGATAGAAATTAATAGGCGAATCATCTACGAAAGTAGGATTCATACCTTTGATAAGATGAATCACAACTTGACAGAAACTGCAATATAATCGGGATGAGAGATTAGTGTTTGTTGGATAGGTGGATCAATACTCGTTTGTCCGTTTTAAACTTGATTTAACCCTTGAAACTTGAACTCGTTTAGTTAGTTTATTTTCTATTGCACCTTTAGATTAATTTGTTCGCAACCAAACCTTCCTAGCTTTGGATTTTCGTCCTCTCGTCTAGTTTATTTTCAAAGCATATATGTGTAGTTCAGTTTTGTTTTACTCGCCGTTTAGTTTAGTTTTTCGTGACATAGTTTAGTTAGACAAAAACTAGGAACCACAATCGTCTAGTTCCCCGTAGGATCGACCCGGCATTAACCACTAGTACTACGATCCTTATACTTGGGGTTAACCGGATTATAAATTTATTACTTGTTTGTTTTGCATAGATAAAATCCGTAGACAAGTTTTTGGCGCCGTTGCCGGGGAACCGGACGGTTGCTTAGTTTTTGTTCTAGTTTTTGTTTTGTTTTCAATTCCTGTTTTTAGGTTAGATCTTTTCGCTCGTTTGTGGTTAATAGTTTAGTTGTTTTTTGTTCAATTGTCCGTCGTTTTAATTGTGTTTTTGTTAGTAGTCAATATAAAATCTTTGCTCCTAATTTATACTCGTTTTCGTTTACCACGCTCTCGTTTTCTAATCGTTTCGCGCAGTTGGACGAGCGTCCGTTTTACCGTACGCCCGTCCAGCTCTTGCTTCGGCCGGACGAGCGTTTAGTTCACCGGACGCCCGTCCGCCGAAAATTCTTCAATCTCGTATCAATTCGATCCGCGTACGAGCGTTCATACTTCGGACGCCCGTCCAAAGGAATTCTGAAAAAGAGGACGAGCGTTCATATTTTGAACGCCCGTCCATTCTGAAAACTGGTCAGACGCTCGTCCATAATTGTGGACGTCCGTCCGATCCTCTTTCCTCCTATCATCTTCTTCTTTTCTTCTTTTCTTTTCTCTAGGTTTTGATCTTAGATTAGATTATAAGTCTTTAGTTTAAGTTGTTAGTTTCGTAGTTTATAGTTCTCTTTCTCTCCTTCTTTCTTTCTTGCTCAACAACTTGATCTTGGATCTCGGTGTATGCAAACTCGTAGTCAGAAGGGACCACTAATCTACTCTCCTGACCCCGAGCGGACCATAGTCCGACCCAATAGGCGGAGACTTCGTTTTGACGAAGGAAACGCTCTTGATCAAGAATTTGAGCAAAATCTTGCGAAGAAATCAAAGAAATAGTAATAATGGCGGCGGAAGATAGACGGACGTTGGCCGATTATGCCATGCCCGGTACAAGTCACCATCAACCCGGCTATCGTTATGCCGGCCATTACCGCTCCAACTTTCGAGCTAAAGCCGGGACTTATTCGATGATGCAAAGCATGCATCGATTTTTCACGGCTATCAATCAGAGAACCCCCACACTCACCTACACACATTTCTACATATATGCGGTACTACCCGTATCCAAGGTGTAAGTGAGGACGCAATCAAGCTCAAACTTTTCCCATTTTCCTTGCGAGGGGAAGCACTAGAGTGGTATCACTCTCTCCCTTCGGAATCCATTACAACCTGGGCCGGTCTTGAAAAAGAATTTCTGAGTCAATATTTCCCTCCATCAAAGACGGCCCAGTGTTTGAACGAAATCTTCACTTTCCGTCAGCAGGAAAATGAGTCTTTCTTTGATTGCTGGAAAAGGTTCAAGTCCCTCCTCCGGAAATGTCCCCACCATGGCTTGCCGATGCAAAGGCAAGTCCATACATTCTTTAGCGGATTGACCGAGCTCACTAAGGGCATGGTCAATAGTTCATCAGGTGGGGCGTTTTTTAAGAAGACTCCAGACGAAGGATGGGCATTGTTTGAAGACATTGCCAAATATAACTATGCCCCATCCTATCAAGCTATTCAGGCACCTCCTCCTCCTCCCAAGGTCGAGGAAGTGACTATGCAGAATCTGATTGCCATGTTGCAAAAGCAAATGGCTAATTCTCACCGACAACATCCCAAACCGTTCCTAATCCGAGTAATCGACTCTTTCGTTTCCACAAAACTCTCGTGTTCGTATTGCGAAAATTGTTGTCGATTGGCCACATGTCCGGCCGGTGTCAACCCCCTTCGTTCATCAAGTCAACGATGTTCATAATAATGGACAAGTATAACCCAATCACATGCCAAGTGTGTGATGATCCGGGGCACATCGCTTTTTCTCGTCCCATGATTGGACAAAATGCAGAAGTGAATGCCTTTTCTGGCCAGTCTAATCCGAGGTTCAATAACCAATTCTCTGGCCAGAATAATGCTCAAAATCAGGGCGTCGGCCAGAATCCAAGCTTTAATCAGAATCCAAACTTCAACGAAACCCCGGATTTAATCAAAACTCGAATTTTTCCAATTCCACACCAAGGTTCAATCGAATTGGCCTTCTAATTCCAGTTCTAATTATCAAAGTCGGCCTAGCCAGCCATACCCTTCAAATTTCCCAAACTCTCAAGGCACTTCAAGTTCAACTGATCTTAAAGCCGAATGGAACTCATTTAGAGAGGAGCAAAACAAGAATATTCAACTCCTAATGAGTACGAATAAAAATCTTGAGAGACAGATAGGTACCGGGCCGAGCGCTTAGCATCGAGACCCCAAGGGCACCGCCCGCTTTACCGAGAAAAATCCTAAGGGTGGTCATGTTGCTCAGCCGACTTAAGCAAGCGGCGTGTACCGACCTCGTGCCATCAATGCAATATGGTAAAGAGGAGGAGGCCGCACCATGAGTTTAAGAAGCGGTACACGCCTTAGTGGTCCCCCCGGCTTTCGGGAAACCACTAGCCCCTCCTGCCACTGATAAGGCAGGAGGGGAAGCTGAGCACCAACAATCCCCTTCGCTGCAAAGAAATACTCAGGTGGCTGACCCCCTGAGAGGTGCAGAAGAAATAGGTCCTCAAGTGGCTGACCCCTTGAGGACTGAGAACTCAAGAGAAAGTCAGGAGGTTGATCCCCTGACTAAGAAAAATTCTGAAAAGACTGTTCGGTGGAAAGACTTGGAGGATAAAGCCGTAAGTGCATCCTCAAAGAAGATTTTTTTTGAGAGTGATCTGAAGAAACTCCCTTTTCCACCGAGAAAGAGCAACATCCCTCTGAGTGAAGATAAGAAATATGAAAAAGTGCTTAACCTTTTGAAAAATACTCAAGTAAATCTGCCATTATCCGAGGTCTTGGTCGAGATGCCTAAGTATACAAAATTCATCAAGGATGTTGTATCTTCGAAAAAGAAGTTAGCAGGCATGGAAAGGCAAATTGGTGAGGATTGTTCCCTGATAAATTATGAAGACTTACCAACAAAACGAGGTGACCCTGGAAAGTTCGTGCTTACAGTGTTAATGGGAGGCCTAGTCTTCCCTAATTCTTTGTGCGATCTAGGTGCCTCTATAAGCCTTATGCCCATGTCTGTGTGCAAACAGCTCGGTCTGCAAAGCCTTCTAGAACCCACAACTATGAGCTTACAATTCGCCGATCGATCTTCTAAGAAAGCTTCGGGATCCCGAAGGACGTTCTAGTTCGATTGATAGATTTACCTTTCCAAGTAGATTGGTACGTCTTAGATATAGAGAAAGATGAAAACGTTCCCCCGATTCTTGGAAGACCTTTCCCGTCTACGCCGAGCCCTCATCGATTGTGATGGTGGGCAAGTGACAATCCGAGTTGGTGACAAAGAGGTGAGTTACAATGTTACCAAATCTAGTCAAGTACCTCCGGATCCCCAACCAGCTTTTCCATAGATGATATGACTGACGATTTCACTGATTTTATGGATCAACAAGTCATGGCCGTAGAGGGAGAATATGAGCGACTAATGGATAAATTGAATACTCATGGTGTGGTAAGTCTAGAAAATCTAGAAGCTGATGAGTTGTTATACGGAGAAGCTGAGGCGGTGGGACCACTAAGTAAGCTCAGTGATGTTGAGTTGAAAGGTGGAGATCTTAAATCGAGTTTAGAGGACCCCCCCTGCTGATTTTGTTCTGAAGCCGTTGCCCAAGCATTTGAAATATGTGTTTTTAAGAGGAGGCGACAAGCTTCCACTAATTATTTCCGCCAAGTTGTCTCGCTTAGAGGAGATGAAATTAATCAACGTCTTGAAGAGAAATGAAAAAGCTTTTGGTTGGCAAGTAGGAGATATAAGAGGTATATCGCCTGACATCTGCATGCACAAGATCAAGACGAATGAGGGTGCGAAGTGTGTACGATAGCCCCAGAGGAGGCTCAACCCTCATATGCAGGAAGTTGTTAAAAAGGAAATCATCAAACTTCTGGACATGGGAATCATTTATGCTATAGCTGATAGTGAATGGGTTTCCCCGACTCAAGTAGTTCCCAAGAAAGGTGGAATTACTATTGAGAAGAATGAGAAGGGAGAGGAGATAGCATTGAGGCTCGTTACTGGATACAGAGTATGTATCGATTATCGAAAGCTCAATGAGGTCACACTGAAAGATCATTTCCCCCTTCCATTCATTGACCAGATGCTTGAGCGTCTGGCGGGGCACGCATTCTACTATTTCCTGGATGGTTATTCAGGATATTTTCAGATACCCATTGATCCTGTTGACCAAGAGAAGACCACTTTCACTTGCCCTTATGGGACATTCGCCTACAGGCGGATGCCATTTGGTCTCTGTAATGCCCCAGCCACCTTTCAAAGGTGTATGATGGCAATCTTTGACGGGCTAGTTGAAAAATGCATGGAGATTTTTATGGATGATTTCTCGGTCTTTGGTCAATCCTTCGATGATTGCCTCGATAATCTTGATCGTGTGTTGTCTAGATGTGTGGAAAAGGACTTAGTGCTTAATTGGGAAAAATGCCATTTTATGGTAGATGAAGGCATAGTCCTTGGTCACAAAGTGTCACCAAAGGTATAGTAAGTAGATAGGGCCAAGGTAGAAGCCATTGAGAAGATGAGTTATCCTAAGAATGTACGTGAAGTCGAGGTTTCCTCGGACATGTCGGTTTCTATAGGAGATTCATCCAAGATTTTTCCAAAGTAGCCAAGCCCCTATCTACTCGCTCAAGGAAGACGTTGAGTTCAATTTCGATGAAAACTGCAAGCAAGCGTTCGAGGAGCTCAAGAATCGGTTAATATCCGCTCCAATTCTTATTTCACCTGACTGGAACTTACCCTTTGAGCTTATGTGTGACGCATCAAACTATGCAAGCTTGGTGCGTCTTAGGGCAAAAGCTTAATGGAAAGTTCCAACCTATCTATTACGCCAGTCACACACTGAATCCTTCTCAAGTTAACTACACGACAACTGAAAAGGAATTATTAGCCGTAGTCTTTGCTATGGATAAGTTTCGTAGTTACTTGCCGGGTGCTCAAGTGATTGTGTGGACCGACCACGCCGCTTTGCGTTATCTCATGACCAAAAAGGAAGCTAAACCGCGCTTATCGCGTTGGATACCGACCCTCCAAGAGTTTGACGTTCAAATTAAAGATAAAAAGGGCAAGTGAGAACGTAGTGGCGATCATGTTTCTAGGATGTTAAGTGAGGAAAAGGGTGATCCTGATGATATAGATCTTTACTTTCCTCTAGAAAACATCATGTTAATTGATGGCCGCTCTCCAGACGTCCCATGGTATTCTTCCATCGTCAATTATCTTCATTCCCAATATCTTGACCCTGAAATGTCTTATCAAGAGAAGAAGAAGTTCTTCTCTGATATGAAATATTTCGTTTGGGATGAACCTTATCTTTTTAAAATCTGCAAGGATGGTTTGCTTAGGAGATGCGTTCCTGAATCTGAGCAACAAGAGATTATCGAGCAATGCCACAGTGGACCCACTGGAGGTCACTTTGGTCCTTGGAAAACGGATGCTAAGATCTTCCAGTCCGGTTTCTATTGGCCTACGATCTTTAAGGATACGAAGCCTTCGTAAAGCTTGCGATAGGTGTCAAAGAACCGGAACTCGACAAGGCGTTTTGACATGCCTTTAAAACCCATCTTAGAGTGCGAAGTCTTTGATGTATGGGGCATCGATTTTATGGGACCCTTCCCATCATCGTGTGGCAACAAATACATCTTAGTCTCGCGTCGACTATGTTTCGAAATGGGTGGAGGCTCAAGCCACAACTCACAATGACCATAAAACGGTCATGAAATTCCTAAAGAAAAATATCTTTGTGAGATTTGGATGTCCTCGAGCCTTGATCGTTGATGAAGGAACGCATTTCGCAACCGACCTCAGAGAAAGTTCTTGAAAAGTATGGTGTTCGCCATAAGACCGGCACACCATATCATCCGATGACTAGTGGTCGTTGAGCGAAGCAACCGAGCATCAAGCAAATCTCGGAAAAGACAAAGTGAACATCATAGAAAGGACCGGAGTTTGAAATTGGATGATGCACTATGGGCATATAGAATCGCCTATAAAACCCCTATGGGTACATCTCCATATCGATGGTTTACGGCAAGCCATGTCATCGCGCAGTTGAGTTAGAGCATAGGGCTTATTGGGCGACAAAGTTTCTTAACTTTGATTCCCAAACTTGTGGAAAACATCGATCGCAAAGAACTCGTACGAGTTAGACGAGTTCCGACTCCAGGCTTACGAAAGCGCCAGGATAAGCAAGGATAAGATGAAACTCCTCCATGACGCCAAAATTAAGAAAAGAGAATTCCAAGTAGGGGAACAAGTTCTTCTTTATAATTCCAGATTACATTTGTTTTCTGGAAAGCTGAGGACACGATGGTCCGGCCCCTTTACGATTCTCAAAATCATTCCTGGAGGCGTTCTAGAACTACTCGGTTATAAAGATCAGCCGTTTCGAGTTAATGGTCAGAGGTGCAAACACTATATTGGTGAACCTACAGACAAGCCTTTGATTGTTAAATTTCTCGACATCCTTGGATGTGGTGTTAATGAAGTCGATGACTCGACGAGATCTCACCTAATCTCGTTTTTCGAGGATAACGGAAGTGGTCTATCACAAGAAGTTCTAGCCGGTAGTTGGGATATGGAGGAATATGAAAGGGAGCAACAACTTAAACGTCATCGAGAAATCTACAAAGGAGAAAATCAACCATGGGGAAGGTCCAACGTAGTCCGGAAAACTCGTCAAAGCTTTAATCCCATGCGTTAAGTGTCGTTTCGCAGCCACAATCCCGATCGAACTTAGACGAAGTAATGGCGGCGTAAAAATAAAATGGCCCGATCCAGCCGAGCTTAAATGGTGTCGAGCTAACGACATAAACCAAAAGCGCCACTAGGGGGCACCCGATATCCAATCTTGTTTTAGTTTTCCTTAGTTCTTTTTGCTTTCGTATGTTGTTTTAGTTAGTTTTACTAAGCTTTTATGTTTCTATCTGTCAGTAGTTGCTTTCTAGATATGGATCTTTACGGAGTTCGCCCTGAGGAGTTCCCACTCATTAGTCGGATCCCGCTGATCACAGTAGTTGATGGACCGGGAGGCACTATAGTTCTTCATGTAGATTTTGACATTAGCACTCAGGTTAAGACCATCACGTACGTTATCATAGTTCCACCTTGTTCGGGAGGCAGCGATTTCACGACTGAGGAGTTGCAGGAGGCCATAGGACGTCCTTACATGATCCTCAATGATCCTATGCTGACGGATTTGGCACTAGTGCTGCGGGCTGAGCATTTCAGAGGTGTTGAGATAGCTGGTGAAGATTGGTGTTTGCAGGATGAGTACGACTTTCCTCCGGCTATCGACATGCTTCGGCGTCTGATTCGCTTAGTGGATTGGGACGAGATCTATGCAGATTAGTGATGTCTTAGTTAGTTTTGCTTTCGTCGAGCCCCGACGTAAAACGGAAGCGCTAGGTGGGAGGCAACCCACTGCTTTATTTGTGTTTGTTTTATTTTCAAGTTCTTTTAAGTTCGTTGCGTTTCCGTATTGTACTTTTGAATTTGAGATTATCGATAAAAAAAGTTTCGCATTTATTTGTTTTATATGATAATTTAAAAAAAAAAAAAAAAAAAAAGAGAAGAAAGGGACAATTTTGCATTTTTCCTGACTGGACGCCCGTTCATGAATATGAACGCCCGTCCGGACTACTGTTTTTATGGACGTTCGTCCAATATAATGGACGCCCGTCTATAAAAGTTCCTCCTATCCTGTATTCAAAACTGCCCCATGGACGAGCGTCTGAATTTATGGACGCCCGTCCCGCTCATGCGGTTACTAGTGAACGCCCGTCCGTAAGGATGGACGAGCGTCCACTCGAGCCTATATATACCGTTCTAGGCGTGAACCCTCATTTCCCCGCGATTTTCAAACGTGAAACCCGACTTTCCCCTTCTCCACACCTAGAATCTTCGTTTCGAACCAAATTTGGCGATTCTTGTTGCAAAAGAACGGTCTTTGCACCCTCTTTTCAACTATCCGGTCCATTCCCTCCAACGATCAACGAGATTTGAAGAATCGTTGTTTGTTCATTGCGGCCATTTTGACAAAAGTTGGCATTTTGGTGGCCAATCTTGGTGTTTCTGGGCCTCTAATCTGTTCAATCATCATCCTCTCATAGCGTTGGGTAAGTCTATAGCAACTTTTCTCGTTTCTATTCAAGTTTTTGTGAGTTCGATCTTCGGCTCGACTCATTTTCTTGAATATGCACTCATATTGTTATATTTTCTGTTTGTTGCCCTTTTCTTCCCCGAATTCTCGGTTGTGATGATGTGGTGCGTTTGTGGTGGTTGTTGGTGGTATGCTTTGTTTGAAATCCCGATTTGGACGATAAACGGGTAACCATTTGTGTGCATTGTTTGGCTTAGATAGAAGTTTGACAATGGGGCGTGAGAAGGCGGTTGTGAAACGTTATGGTAAAGGGTTAGCTAGGGAGAGCGGTAAGCGGAAGCGTTTAGAGTTTGATCCCTCCACAATTGTTCCAAACAAAGGTGTTGTCCTCCGAGAGCAACCTCCTAGGGCGTCTCAGCAACGTAGGACTGAATTAAGAGATGATTCCCCTTCCGATTCTGAAACTGAGGAAGATGATGAGGTCCCTCTCGTTAGGATGTCTCGAGGCACTCGGGGTGGTGAATCTTCTAGGGCTGAGGTTGGTACTGAGGATGTCGTTGGGGAGGAGGCTGAAACCGAAGCTACACATGCACCCCCTAAGAAGAAAGCTAAGAATGTTGTCCCTCTTGCTATGCCCCGTCGATTCGTAAATCCACGAGCTCATAGTGCCTACACTAAGGATTACGTGACTAGGAGTATGATCTTTGACAGAGAGGTCAAGACACAACAAGTTGATCCCGCCTTCGTAAAGATGTTAAAGGCTCGGAAATGGGATGAATTACTGAAAATTCCTACTACCCCGGTCAATGATTCTATAGTGAGAGAGTTTTATGCGAATTGTTCGAGACGGATTTGGATGGCGGTTTTGTGATGGTTCGAGGTGTCAAAGTTCCTTTTTCCGCCAAGGTGATCAACCGGAAATATAAGTTGCCGGCGTTTAGCGGCTTGGATTACAAGGAGGAGATCGCTAGACGGCAAAATGAGGAGGGTAAGGATCCGATGGAGGAGCTGCGATTGAAAGTTTGTCCGGATGTGGCATGGGTGTTGAGACCGAATGGTGATAGGAATGAGTTAATCACCACGACTTGGACTGAGGATTGGAGGGTCTACTGTCGGTTTATCCAGAGTCGGTTGATTCCTAAGAATAATCTCACTCATTTCTATATCAGTGATCTTGGGATGTTGTATGCATTGGTTTTCGGGTTGAATGTTGATGTCGGGCAAGCTTTGTTTGATGACATTTTGGCGAACCAGAAGGTATCTACCCGGAGTTTGATAGTGCCCCATTTGATACATCAGTTATGTTTGGATGCTGGGGTTGCTGAGTATACATCGGATCACAAGACAAAGAGTTACCCCCCCATTCGTAGAGAGAAAGCTCCGCCTGCGGGTGCGTCTGCGGCAGCCCCACCTCCGGTACCTCCTGTCCCTACCATTTCTCCATCAGTGCGGATGCGGCTCAGCATGGCCCACAGTTTTAGGCAGTGGATGCTTGATCAGCGGAACATACAGAACAACCTTGTCACCTTACTTCAGTGTGTGATTGAGGGTAGACTGCCGAGGGATGAGCGGATTTATGGCCACAGCTTGATGGATTATAGTTTCGATGACGACATAGAGCGTGCGATTGCAAACCGTGATTCGAGAGTCATCGACGATGAGGAGGATGAGTCCCCGGTAGACCCTACTACTTCTTCTACTACACACACGGCCCGGGACCTTTTCGACTACCGCCGTCGCTATTCCTCCGTCTGATGATCCGCTTCCTCCGCCCGAGCAATCTTGAGATTTTTAGGCATTTTCTGCTTGTTGTATTTCTTATTTTTCTCCACGTTCGATTTGGTTGTACGATGACTTTGACTACTTCACTTTTGATGCTTTCATGATTTCTGTACCTTCTACTTTTCTCGCTACTGTCGTTTATCGTAGGCGTGATTTTATTTGCTGAAATCATGTAAGCTGTCTAGCATCCCGTGTTTAGGTTTGAACTTGGTTGCCATTATGATGATTTTTGGAGGACGCTTATTGTTATATCTCTTTATTCTATTCCGTTTCACTTTATTATTGTGTTATTATACCCCGTTTTTTTCCCCGAGATTCTGTTGTTTTGTCGAGTGTTGCGTATATAGTTTTTGTCGGGCTCTCGGTTGAGTTCGGTTTGGACGTTTTTTCCGACGCTTTTAAGAGCGTTGTTTCTTTCATGCTCCGGCCCGACCAACATCTCGGTTTTCTATGCGCATACGGTGAGTTTCTTCTCCTTTTATTTTTTCGCACAACATGAGGACATGTTGCATTTTTAAGTGTGGGGGAGGGGATAGTTCGATTTGTACCTATGCGTATACGTTTGTTTACTACGTCGATTGTTTATTATGCACAATGAGCTAATTTTCGAAATTTTCCGACACTTTTGTCGTTGTTTGGTCCCGAGTAGGCAATTCAATTTGAAGTTCGTTGTTTTTATAGTCATTTAAGCTATATATCATATGTTTGGTAAGTTAGTTGTTTCACCTGAACACTATTTTTCACGAGCCATAGTGAATGATGAGCTAATTTATAAAGTTATACCCCGTTTTGGATTAGTAATTTTTGATTTTCTTATAAGTCATGTGCTTAGTGCTACGTATATATCTCGCGAATTATGATCGTTTGTATTTAGTTCCGTAGTATGTTATACTGTGAATATCTAGAAGTTTGAATGTGATAAGTAACACGGGGCTAATGTCAATTAAAAGGATAAGTTAATAGTTGATTAAAAAGGGTGTGTCGAAAGCTAGTCGATGATTTGAGTGAGGTAGGGTGTACCACGTATGTCCTATTCCACCATGATGACCAAGAGCTCACGACAGTTAGAAAAAGCTGCCTTATGATTGGAGTACGGTAGGGGATTATCTCGAAATGTCCTATTCTCGCTGGCGAGGGCAATAGCTTCTTCTAATGTGTGTTCAAAAAAGTGAATGAATTCAATCAACTTAAGATGTGTTATGAAATGAATAAGGCTTAGTTTTCGTTAATCTTATCCCCAGTATAAACTGATAGATATGCTGTAGGGATTGTCCTCTGAGTATTTCGGAAAGGCCCTAGATTCATTCGATCATCTTTTTCGGGATATGTCACGTTTGTAGGGTACATCTTATGAGTGTCATTTATTGCTATTCTACGAGGGGGTATTAGCTAGTTTTACTTTGAGTTTCTCAAGTTTGGTTTTAGTGGAAGTTTTCTATGGCTATGCACACACACCGGTGAACCTCTAAGTTATTGAATGTATGTTATATCTGTTTAGATGCCTGTTTTCCTTTCTCGAGCCTAATTTTTCGTTTTGTTTTGCTCGGGACGAGCAAAAGCTAAGTGTGGGGGAGTTGTTAAGGGTGAAAATCTATGAATTTTAAGGATATATTTTACGATGATTTTCTTCTATATTGTGTAATTTGCATAATAATTGGTCTTTATATTAAAATATTGAGCAAACGGTATCTTTTGAAGACTCAATCGCAATAATGATATATTTATGTGATTTCATGGTTAAATTATAATTATTTGAATACTATTACAGTTTGCGATGTTTTCCATGTGTTATAGGTATGTTCATTGTGCTCAAATGATGGTCAAAAGGAGAGAATTCGAGCTATAAAGATTTAAGAAAGAGATAATGATCGAATGGAGTGGAGAAAAAGGAGATAGAGATGATTTAATCAAGTTTCATTCCAGCTAAACGGCGGCATTCAAGTCCCGTCCAGAGTGGACGGGCGTCCGACAATCCAAACGGGCGTCTGGGGAAGGATTCAATACTGAGGCTTCATGAACCTACTGAACGAGCGTCCAGAAGAAGCAGACGAGCGTCCAAGGTGCAAAAAGAAGATCAGAGAGTTTGGACGCTATCCAGACGAACGTCTACATTGGAGTTCAGAACACTTGGACGAGAGTCCACTTCATCGGACGAGCGTCCGGATTGCCGACTTAGTGAAACCGCCTCAAATCTCTATAAATACTTGCCTATTTTTCACACATGGAGAGACCAATTGACAATCTTCGAACCCTAAACCCTAGGGGCGGCTATAGGCTGCGTTTTTACTCAGTTTTTACCAGTTTTTATGTTCTTCAATTCCTAGATAAAATTAGTTTAATTTATGCAATTTACTTCAACAATTCGAGCTATTCAAGGATGCTAAGAGGCTAGGCTTCAATCAAACGAGCATTGTGAAGCCATCCAACTTTCATTAATTTTGATTCTCCGGTTATATTGTAAGTTTTAAATCAAGTTGTTTCCTTTACCATGTCTTATGTTGATTAATTGCATTTATATCGAAAGATGTGCATGTATGATGTTTTATATTTGATGAAAGTCTTTATAAACATTAGATCACCATGATTTAGGAATAGATCTTTGATCTATGTCAAACGGAAGTTGATAGGTTGAATATCTAGGTTAAAACGTTAAAGTTTACATCTTTGTTTATGTTATGACGCGTTAATTTCCGTAAATCGAAAGATAGAAATTAATAGGCGAATCATCTACGAAAGTAGGATTCATACCTTTGATAAGATGAATCACAACTTGATAGAAACTGCAATATAATCGGGATGAGAGATTAGTGTTTGTTGGATAGGTGGATCAATACTCGTTTGTCCGTTTTAAACTTGATTTAACCCTTGAAACTTGAACTCGTTTAGTTAGTTTATTTTCTATTGCACCTTTAGATTAATTTGTTCGCAACCAAACCTTCCTAGCTTTGGATTTTCGTCCTCTCGTCTAGTTTATTTTCGCATATATGTGTAGTTCAGTTTTGTTTTACTCGCCGTTTAGTTTAGTTTTTCGTGACATAGTTTAGTTAGACAAAAACTAGGAACCACAATCGTCTAGTTCCCCGTAGGATCGACCCGGCATTAACCACTAGTACTACGATCCTTATACTTGGGGTTAACCGGATTATAAATTTATTACTTGTTTGTTTTGCATAGATAAAATCCGTAGACACCATATTTGAGAAAGATAGCAAAACTATGAGTGATTACTTGGCTCAAATGAAGTCCTACAGTGACAGTTTGGCAACAGCTGGATATCCGGTATCCAAAGCAGAACTGATACTTGCCACATTAAGAGGTCTGGATAAAGATTATAAAGCTGTGATTGTAAACATCACTTCCCGGATTGGATCACTTACATGTGGCCTGAAGTGCAATCTTAGTTGTTGACACATAAAAGGCTTCTGGCAAGGTTCAATCCTTCTATTAACTTAACAAATGGATATATGACTGGACAATCAAATCCCTCTGCTCACCTGGTTGCTTATGGTTCTGGTAGTTCATTTACTGGAAAACCACATAACATAAACAACAACAATTCCCCTCAAGGCAATAATAGGGGCATGGAGGGTTAGAGATGTGGAAGAAATAGAGGTGGAAGAGGTGGTGCCATGTCTGGACCAAGGATGACATGTCAGTTGTGTGGTAAAAATTGGCACACAGTTGTTGACTGTTGGCATAGATTTGAGCATGACTTTAGGGACCAAACGCAAACACCAATAACAGTGGATGAAAGCAAAACTCAGCATTCATTGCCACTCCTAGCACAGTTTCTGATCACTCTTGGTACTTGGATAGTGGAGCAACAAATCATGTCACTGCTGATATGGGAAATATGAGTATCAACTCCAACTACAATGGTAATGACACATTGACTGTAGGCAATGGTGAGAAATTACCAGTAGCACACATTGGCCATTCATTCCTTCACCCACCACATGGCACCCTGCACCTACACAATATCCTTCATGTCCCATAGATCACAAGAAATCTTCTTCGTATCTCCCAACTTATTTCTGATAACCCAGTGTCTATAGAATTTGATGGTTTGTTTTGTTTTGTCAAGGACAAACATACATGGACAATGCTTCTCAAGGGTCAACTTCAGGATGGCCTTTACAAGATTCATCAACTTGAAGTTGTCAACCAGAACTCCCCTCAATCCAAAATTGGTTCTGCTTGTTTTTATGTTTCCAAAAACTCAATCTCTTGTAATAATTCTGATTTTAGCCTTGATGTGTGGCATAGAAGACTTGATCATCCCTCAAATCATGTTTTAACTACTATTTTGAAATGTTGCAATGTAAAAACTGTTGGTGCTTTATCTTTTTGTGAGTCTTGTCAGTTTGGTAAAGCACATAATTTATTTCATCCCTTGTCAGGTTCTCATGCCACTGCACCTTTTGATCTTATTCACACAGATTTATGGGGTCATGTACCCATAAAATCTTCAGAAGGTTACACATATTATGTGCATTTTATAGATGATCACACCAGACACACTTGGATATATCCACTGAAATCCAAGTCTGAGACCTTTAGTGTTTTTCAAAAGTTTAAGGCTCTGGTTGAAACTCAGTTTCCTGTCAAAATCAAGTGTTTACAGTCTAATTGGGGAGGGGAGTATAGATCCTTTCAGGAGTATCTCACAACAGAAGGCATTATTTTTAGACATCCTTGTCCCCATGATCATGCTCAACATGGTAGAGCAGAGAGGAAGCACAGACACATTGTGGAGACTGGCCTTACCCTTCTTGCTCAAGATAGCATGCCCTTAAGGTACTGGTGGCACAATTTTCAAGCCTCAGTTCACCTCATTAATACCCTTCCCACCCCTGTTCTTAAGAACAAATCCCCAGTGGAGTGTATTTTTCAGACTCAACCTAATTATAAATCCTTTAGAGTGTTTGGTTGTGTTGTGTATCCTAATCTCAGACCTTTTCATACCACCAAGTTCCAGTTTCACACAAAAATATGTGTAAACTTAGGTCTAAGTCCTTGTCACAAGGGTTTTAAGTGTCTTGATGACACAGGGAGAATCTATATCTCCAACAACGTCATTTTTTTTATGAAACACACTTCCCTTTTTCACAAGGCTTCACACAAGGACCTTCCACACAAGTTCTCACTGATTATTCTTCCTTTTCCTTTGTTCCAACACCCTCATCCACTCAGGCAGAGGGGGAGAAAGGCATCCTGAGTAGATCCACTGGTGAGGGCATTGTTGTAAGTCCTACAAATCAGGTAACTCATCATTTCAATGCTTCCATGTCTGATGATTTAACTTGTGTACATAGTCCTACACCCATTAGTTCATTTAATAGTCATACCGGTTCACCACAGAAATCACAACATAGCTCGCCACAGATATCACAACTTGGCACTCAGTCACCACAACAAACCTCCTCCACTTCCAAAAATCACACGGATGACCAACCACAAAGTGCTTACCCAGTTTTTAACACACAACCCTTAAATCCTGCCAATCCTCAAACCTCACAAATTGCTCAAACCAAGCATCACCATATGCAAACTAGATCCAAAAGTGGCATATTCAAACCTAATGCTTATACTGTTGCTATTGATAATGCTCAATCATTTCCTACTGAACCAACAAGTGTGTCACAAGCATTGCAGTCAGAGGATTGGAAGGATGCCATGTCAGCAGAATACAAAGCCCTTATGCATAACTAAACTTGGGAATTGGTCAGACTGCCCCCAGGAAAGAATATTGTTGGAAACAGATGGATTTTCAAACTGAAATTGAGGCCAGATGGAACTGTTCTGAAGCATAAGGCAAGGCTAGTGAGAAAAGGGTACAGCCAAAACTATGGTATAGACTTCACAGAAACCTTCAGTCATGTGGCAAAGTCAACAACAATCAGAATAATCCTAACTTTGGCAGTGTCTATGGGTTGGCCAGTGAACCAAATAGACATTAATAATGCATTCTTAAATGGTCCTTTGCATGAACTAGTTTATATGGAGCAACACCTGAAGGATTTGTGGATAAGACTAGACATGGTTATGTGTGCAAGCTGCACAAGGCTTTGTATGGCCTGAAACAGGCACCCAGGGCATGGTTTGATGCCTTCAGGTCACAGATGGTTAGCTGGGGTTTTACACAGTCTGTGTCAGACAATTCCTTGTTTATGCTGCATTTGGATGATAAAGTGTTGTTTGCCTTGGTGTATGTAGATGATATACCGCTCACAAGCAACTCTCCCTCCTTGATTCAAAAGTTTATCAAGCAGCTGAACTCAAAGTTCTCACTTAAAGGTTTAGGCCATGTCTCACATTTTCTGGGAATGCAAGTTGCAAGGGATCAGTCTGGATTGTACTTAACTCAATCCTACTATGCCTCACAGCTTCTCAAGATATTGAACATGGAGCATCTTAAACCTTGTCCCGCACCAATGGTGGCTAGAAAGCAGTTGAGTCCTTATCAGGGTGAACATTTGTCCAACCCTAACATATACAAGAGTGCTATAGGAGCACTGCAGTACTTGACAATAACCAGGCCTAATATAGCATATACAGTGAATACCTTGAGTCAGTTCATGCAAGAACCTTGCACAGAACACTGGCAGGGATTAAAAAGGTTATTGAGGTTTGTATAAGGCACACTGAAGCAGGGATTACATTTCATACCTAGTGACAATTTGTCTCTTCAAGGCTTCACTGATGCAAATTGGGATGCTGATCCTCATGATAGAAAATCAATTGGGGGTTATTGTGTCTACCTGGGTAAGTCTCTCCTCACTTGGAGTTCTAAGAAACAACATGTTGTGGATAGATCCAGTTGTGAATCTGAATATAGGGCACTGTCTAATTTGGGAGCTGAGATCCAATGGATAATTCAGATTCTGAGGGAAATGAGATTCAAGTTGCCTGATGTTCCAGTGCTGTGGTGTGACAACACAGGAGCTACTACCTTGGCCCAAAATCCTGTGTATCATCCTAGGACAAAACACATTGAGGTGGATGTACACTACATTAGAAATCTGATCTTAGACAAAAAGATCAAAGTTTGCTACACACCATCCTCAGCCCAGGTTGCTGACATATTCACAAAGTCCTTACCTATATCTACTTTCTGCAACTTCAAGAACAAACTAAATGTGATTGATCCACATGTTAGTTTGAGAGGGAGAGATGATGTAAGTCAACCTGATGATACAATTTCCGATGATCCACCCATTTTTCTAATGCAATTAATGATATTTTGACATCAACTTGAGCAGATTTTACGATGATTTGAACCATTTTTGTGTACATAGAAACTCTCAGAAGAACCACGCTTTTACTTTTATTTTAGTAGTTATTAGCCGATTTTGTTATCAGATTTACGCGTGGTATCTTTGTGTCTATTTTGCAGCACAGGTATCACGGCGGGAGCGTGGATTTTTGACTTTATAGTGCCATGGATTATTGAGTGATGATTTTGCTGATTGAGGCAAGGATTTCAACCCACGAGGATCGCTGACACACGTTAGCGGGTTCGATCCATGCCAAGTGAAGAATAAATTTGATCATAGTGCTTTTAGATACAAACGTGCGCCATGTGACCTTGACCCGCGCCAAGTGAAGCCACACACTCTGCTGAGCATTTAATACGAATGTCATTCAGCCAACTACTACATATTGGACTTGACGCGCGCCAAAGATCAGTGACCTGCGCTAATACCACAATTGCACATGACGCGCGCCAGTTAGCTTTGACCTGCGCCAAATTTGCAGAGTCAGCAAAGATTGGTCTCTTTTATTCTTCCATTCACACAAAATAACAAATACACTTCATCTTTCTCAACTTTTCCATCTTGAAGGCACCTCCACCCCCCAGGCTCTTATAGCCGAATTTTAGTAGAAATTAGCAATTGAACTTGATTGTAAGGGCTAAGGATTCTAGTTTAACTCTATCACTTGATTGGATTCAACACATTAGTGTCAGTCCATTGAAGCTTTTGGAAGTTGGATGAAGAACACCAACTCGAAATTGTACTCTTTGGTTTGGTAATTCTTAATCTTTATTGTAATTCAATTGTTCTCATGGTTATGAATATTAATTTTGAGATGTTGATATTCGTAGACATGAGTGGCTAGACTTATCTAGCCAAGATTATGTTGTACCTCTAGTTTATCCTCTTATGTTGATTGAGAATGATTGTTTGTGTTGTTAGTTTTGATTGTTGTGAAGCTTTTCCTACTTGTGTTGTATTGATTGCTTGCATTGGAATAATTGCCTAGTGTTAGCATTTACACGTTTGACGGAGACCGAAAGGAGATGTTAGTCGTGGGAAGAGGGTAGGAAAAACTGGAAGGTAAAATCGACCCTTCGTGGCATTCGATTTCTTATCTGAGGATAGTTGACATTGTCATTGCGTAGCATACCAAATCATTAGGTTTATGACCCCTAAACCGAGGAGGAGGTAGAGAGTGGTTTCGTACACTCGTATGAGGGGAAACTACTTGCTTAGGAATACACCGTTTCACACTTTCAAATACCAATGATAGGACGGTAGGAAATCATTCTCATGATACTACAAGAGGATGGCTAGGTTACACGTTGTCTTAGTTAGTTTCTTTTATTGTTTATCATCTTTATTATCACAAGCACTTTATTTATGAATGCTATTACTCTCTTGTAATTTGTGACCTAGATCGAATTAATATAGATTTTTTAGTGTGTAATCTCACAAGTGAGTTCCCCGTGGATTCGACATTGACCCACCGTACTAAATTACAGTCAACCTGATACACTGTCGGTTAGATTGGACATCTAAGATTTGGCCATCAAGAGATAAAGTTAAGAGTATCAATGACTAATTATATACGACAAGTGTATGTCTAAGATAAATACCAAATGTCATTGTATTAGTGGTTGCACTAGATTCTGTTATCCAAAATTGTACATGGCACATATACTGCCAAAAACACTGAATCACTTATTCATTGAATGAGTATAATCATCTTCTTCGTTTGAGCTTGAGCTCCTTCAATGGAGATGTCTTTCGATTTTGCTTAATCAAACTATCATTATTTACAATGGCCTTCCAAGATGATAGCACCACAGAAAAACAAGTGGTTGTGGTAATGGTTCCCTTGCCGGCACAAGGCCATCTCAACCAGCTCCTCCACCTCTCCCGCCTCATCTCCGCCTTCAACATCCCCGTCCATTACGTCAGCTCCGCCACCCACAACCGCCAAGCAAAAGCTCGAGCCCAAGGTTGGAACCCTGTTTCAAATTCCAACATCATCTTCCATGAATTCCATGTCCCTGAATTCAACAACCCAAATCCGGACCCGAATGCGAATACGAAATTCCCCACTCATATCTTGCCTTCATTTTATGCTGCTCTTCATCTTCGTGAGCCCATATTTGAACTTGTGGTAGATCTTTCGAGTACAGCGAAAAGGGTCGTTGTTATACATGATTCTTTTATGACATATCATGTTCAAGATGTGCCCAATGTTCAAAATGCAGAGTCCTATTGCTTTCGAAGTATCTCTGCTTTTACTCTTTACTCTATGTTTTGGGATTCTGCTGGGAAACCAAGTATTCCGGAATCCCAGATATTTGAAGATCTTCCTCCTCGTGAAAGTCTCATCAATACAGGTGCATATGAATTGACAAATTTGAATAGAGAAAGCAAGAAAGTGAATTCTGGGAATCTCTATAACACCTGCAGAGAAATAGAGGGTCGTTATATTGATCTTGTAGCTCAATTTCTTCAATCAGAGACGGATAAGAATTGGGCTATTGGTCCATTCAATCCTGTGGTGATAAGGGGTGACGATCAAGGCTCGAATAAGCGCCATGAGTGTTTGGAGTGGCTCGATAAGCAACCTGCGAATTCGACGATTTTCGTGTCGTTTGGTTCGACAACCACGTTAACGGATGAAGAAATCGATGAAATTGCGGATGGATTAGAAAGGAGTGGGCAAAAGTTTATCTGGGTTCTGAGAGAAGCGGATAAAGGAGATATCTTTACGGGAGAATCCAGGAAAGCTCGGTTGCCAGAAGGGTATGAAGAAAGGATCAAAGATAAAGGAATAATAATAAGAGAATGGGCACCCCAGTTGGAAATTCTCGGACACCCATCGACGGGCGGTTTCATGAGTCATTGCGGATGGAATTCTTGCATTGAAAGCATTTCGTTGGGTGTTCCGATTGCTGCATGGCCTATGCATTCGGATCAGCCAAGAAACGCTATACTGATCACTAATCTGTTGAAGATCGGAATCCTTGTAAGGGATTGGGATCATCGAGATGAAGTTGTGAAAGCGGAAACTATTGAGAATGTTGTGAGAAGATTGATGGATTCAAGTGAAGGGAAAGAGATACAGAATAGAACAATAAAATTGAGCGAAGATGTCAAAAAATCTGTGATGGAAGGAGGGCAGTCTCACTTTGAAATGAAATCTTTTATTGCTCACATCCGTAGATAGATAATATGTTTCTACGTAATTGGGTACTCTTTTTTAGTAAATTGTATCTCAACTACTTATTTATAAGATCAACATATTTTGGCATTATAAAATATTATTCTATCATCTATTACCGGCCTCACATATCGTGCCTCATTGTTTGAATGTAGACCTAACCTACGATGATCATCCCAACTCAGGTCTTGAAGGACTTTTGATAGGAATATAACCCGGAAGTCGTAAACGTAACACTCTTTAGGCCTCTACCGGGTCGTAATTAGTATATGGCCCGACTCAAGCTCAGCCCAATATCAGGCCTCACACGTGGATATTTTAGTAGAACTCTAGTGACAACTTTCTAGTCGCTCTCCGAGTTCGAGTCACCTACAGAGGTTAGATCATTAACTCGTTTCATTATCATCCACTCTCAGCTCATACAGTCGTCATAACCCAAAGTACACATGGTCATATATTGCCGACCTGATGACCCGTTCATTTTGGTTGCTAATGAATAGAACATGTCATCTCCGACATTTAAAGGCGGTTAATGGGCAGATCCCAATATTTAATCTCCATAAACTGTCACAATCCATGATTGATCACATCCCACGATTCAAGATTAATTGAGCCATAATTGCCCCATGATTGAAATCATTCTGGCCCTCAATCAAAGGCCCTACGATTAGAGATTCTTACATTCACTTCCCACGATGGAGGTCTATAAAATAATTATTATCCTCGGAATTTAAAACTATGTTTATTGGTTCAATCACATACAACTTATGGTATATAGGCAGTCTCAAATGACGCAACCATAAATTATCGCAAACACCATCAAATTGCTAATTCGAATTCTTTCAAAAGGATCCAGTCACATGTTTATAACATGTTATCAAGGTGGCTTGATCTCTGCGCCTAAATATGACATAACTAGAATATGGGGTCAGCTGAGTAAAGTCTTCAAGTCTGGGAAGTTAGTTGACGGAAATGTCAGCTGAGTCTGTTGAACATGTCTTAATTGGTTCTGCATCTGAGCTGATTACGTTGGTGACTCAGTTGAGCTGAGACACGTCTGGGTATTTATAGGAATTCTAACAGTTGTCATAAATTCATAATAGAGGCTGAGTTAGGTTTCCAAGGTTATAAATATCAGTATTGTTGAAACATAGTGTGTGTGATTCTTCTTGTAATTCTGTGCATAATAAAAATTCTCTTTTCCTGCCTGTGGAATAGTCGGCACAACGCCAGAAACTTCGTTAAATCTCTGTGTTCTCTTTGTTTCAGTTCTTATTGATTGTTATTGCGTTTGATTGCATCTATATTCATGTTCTTTAATTGACATATGTTACAACAATAACACTCGGCGATTTTCCAGCATCGTCAGTACATACTATATAATGTCTCGTGACGGCGATTGTTATGTAGGGAGTGTGTATTAAACCTAAGGGTGTAAACGATCCGAGCAACTCGTAAGCATCTTGACACTCGGTTTATGAAATTATTCTCATATATGATTTAACCGAATACAAGCAATTCATGATTCGAGCTTGAGTCGAATAACATTTTTAACAATCCGAATGTCTAACATTTTTTTTCAAGATGCTCGAGCTCAGATTCGAGCTTGATTCGAATAACATCGTTTACACCCCGGAAAAAAAAAAAAAAAAAAAAAAAAAGAGAGGATGTTTTACCTTTAATAACACGCGTGTCCATCTCACCTTGACGGAGACAGAGGGCCTTTTCCGGTCAACTTTGTATTCCTTTTCATACTACACCGACCAGTCGGAGGAAACTTTTACTGCAATCCGTAATTATTTGAAGAAGAAGCAGTAATCGGAAAAGAAGAAGTAAAGTTATGGCTTCTGCAGCGATCTTTCAACTCTCATGCTTCTCTTCCATCTACCGTGGTTCGGTGTACCGTTTACCTACCCGATCATTTTCCAATTTTCGCCCAAAGGTAAAGTCTTTTTGCTGCTAAACTTCAGCAATAATTTCTGTGAATTTCGTGGTTTTTTTTTTTTTTTTTCTATTGATTTGTTTGCTTTGTGCTAATCTTATAGCTGATTTCATGAAATTTGTGGAAATGTTTAGCTAGTTGAATTGATTCTGACAATTTATGTGAGATTAGCTGATACAGCTTTAATATGCAATTGGGTCTTTTTGGATTGAACAATTATACGTCAGAAAACAAGTATTGCTGTATAATGATAATGTTTTTGATCAGATATTAGACATTAGCCTGAGCCAAATATTGTCCATTATGTTATATGATTTGAAGATAAAAACTGCTTTTGGATTAACCTATATCTGTATGTATCTTTAACCGATATCGTTGTGGCAGCACATTGACAATCGATTCTACTATTCTTGAGCTAGAGAATTGACTTTCCATCAAGTAGATCGTCATAATAACAATCAACCAGGTGAAAGTCAATCCTGTGCCGAGAATCGACCTCACGCCAGGTGAAAGTAGATGTTGAGCTAAGCATTTACTTTCCGCCAGTTGATTGTTTTTGGTGTGAAAGTCGATCTTGAGCTAAGAATTGACTTCCCGCCGATTGATTGTTTTTGGTTATGACAGTAAAAACACTGTGATACCAATAAAGACGCAATATCTATATGACTACATAATGTTTTATACATCTTCAGTTAAGCTTTATGGATTCAAAACGGTTCATTGTATGGATTTTTATGCACTCTTATACTGATTTGTGTTTTTTTGTCCCAAAGTTTGTAACTTTGTTCATTTTTGGTCGTGTATTTTTTTATATGTTCTTGTAAATAATGCTGCTAAAGGGACTATTGTATCAGCCAGTATTGTTAATATTTGAAAATAAACTATTTTTTATCGTCGTCGTAGGTTCTATTGACTGGAAATTTCCATACGCCCTCATGCCCGGTATTAATAGGAATTTTCAAATTCTTGTAATGCAGATCTTAGTTATTACGAGCAATGATGAGCGTGCCACAAATAGGTCCAAGCTGGAGACTAAAGCGGCATTAAGCTACACAGATGAGGCATCAGTATCACAAAACGGAAGTTCTTCAACTTCGAATTCTGCTATCGAGGCACCTGTGCCTGCTGCAGGGCAGAGTGAAGATGTACAAGAAGAACCTAGTGCTGCTACCGAGCATCAAAGAGCAGCAAAGATTCATGATTTTTGTCTCGGAATTCCTTACGGTTAGAAATCGTACCTTTGAATTGTTAATTTCTTAATTCTACTTAAACGAGGGATTTGTTCCAAGGTAGAAGGCATATTTGGAGAAAGGCCCAATTCTATGATGCATGGATTCTTCAGTCTGGTAATGTGTCCCGTATCTGATATGTATCCTACAACCGATATTCATCGGATACTTGGGATACACACCTACGGGACGAATTTGTAATTTTTAAAAGTTGGATATGGGATTCATATATGTATGCCAATGATGCGGATAGGTGAAATGAAAAATCATGTTGAAAACTGAGTAATTACAATCAAATAATCAATGAAGAGCTATCCAGAATTATGAAATACTCCTGAAAATGAAAATGAAGGGAACCGGTTTTTATAATATTTACACAAATGCTCCCATACCCGTATCTTGTATTTTTCAAAATTCACGCACCCGTGTATCCCATATCCACGTGTCCGTATCATGCAACCTAGAGGCACATTTTGTTTCGCATTACCCTTCTGTTTGTCCTTAGAGTCTTATGAAGATATTACTTTCAACGCCATATTTATTTGTAGTTATTACATCATGGTTGTATGTTTTCAGGTGGGCTTGTTCTAACCAGCGGGCTAATCAGTTTTGCTGTATCGAGAAACCCTGCGATTCTACGTACCGGCGTGTTCTTTGGTGGCCCTCTATTGGCTCTCAGCACTCTCAGTTTGAAAGTTTGGAGAAAAGGAAAATCTAGCTTGCCATTCATGCTAGGTCAAGCCGGTATGTATTGTCTCTGGACTAAATATCATAATAGACTTTTCTGGTTTAAATTGTGTGTTATTCGGTAATATTCTTTTTTATTCCTTGGCTGGGTTTCGAACCAATGTTGCTGTTGTTCTTTTGTTTGTTATTTCTACCTCCGTCCCTCTGTATGCAACCCATTTTCGGGTTTTTTTTTTTTTGTTACTTATTATGTGTCATTTTTATATACCAAGAGAGCACAATCAAAAGGTAAAATGCACGTTAAGGCATGCGTACGCGTACAGGGGCTGATGTAATGCGGTTCCACTGGGGCTCATGCCCATGTGGATTTTCGAGTTTTCTTTCGTGCTCAGTGCCTTCGATCTGTGGATCCCACCACTGCATGCCCTCCTTCACGGGAATATACAACCTAATAATTTTCATAAGAAGTAACTAGAACAAGAATAAATTTTGTTACTTTAATAGAATGTAAATTACATATTTGCTTCTCTTCTTTGGGGTCACCCTTTTGATTGTTCTGTTATCTGTTAATTGTTTAGTGTTCGTGAAACGTATAGATAGTAAACAATTCTGAAGAAAAAATAAAAAACGAAAGATAAGGAACCGGTCATGCATATTTGGAGTAATTCTGTAATGAAATTAAAACCAAAATCAAAGAAGAGATGGATAGATCACAAATTTTGAAAAAACATCGGGAGCTCAGTGCTTTTACCTTATTTATTTATTTATTAATTCTCCTTTTTATTGTGGATATTATTTTGTAGTGCTATCAGCAGTACTCATGTGGAAGAGTGGACAAACTTACTCCTTGGTAATTCTGATACCGCTTTCATATAGTTCTATTCGTTTAATTTCATGTTTTAGTAAGTATGGTCTGCAAAACGTCTCAACAAACGCACGACATGTACACTTATCGTTACTCTCGTGAGTGTGAGACGTACTGATTGATATGAGTTGTAATTAGCAAAGACTTATAAGTATGTATATTACGTCGTGTATGTATCGCTTTTGATTTGCTTTTCTGCAGACAAAGACGGTATTTCCAACAGGCTTATATGCTGCCATTAGGTACAGCATCTTACCCCCCCCCCCCCCCCTTAACATTTTTGTTTTCTTTTTCTGGGTAATAATGGCTATGTATTGCTGTTTCGATTATGATAGCGCGGCAATGCTGCTGTTCTATTCGTACGTGGTGTTGTCCGGAGGTAACCCACCGCCAAAGAAGAAGAAGAACCTATCCTCTGCAGCTGTTTAGTTGCACCGGAAATAGGGAAATTTTACCGTATGGACACTCCTTATCGAGGAAGCACTTGCTCCAATCGTATTACGACAGGTGTCTTATCTCTTTCATACCTGGGAAATTCTAAGGCGGAGACTTCCATATCAGGAGTCTCCTACGTCGCTTCATCCGGACCACATATCTTAATGTGAATGAAGCAAGTGATAACTCCTCAATAGGGAGTCTCTGCAGGCGGTTTAGTTGCAAGTTCGTCAGCATTGGTTTATTTGTCACGCAATTTTTAAATATGACGTCACCTAGTGAGAATAAGACTCGAGTAAACAACCTCGAGCGGTGGTATGATACAAATCACTTGTTACAATTACACAAATACGGTTGGAAGTTCATGTTTAATGGCTTATTTGAACAACATTAGTAGAAATAAATTTGGCTAATTTGTGTACCTATTAACGATCAACGGACGGGTTTTTTTTCGTTTTCTTGGTTCATTTTTTGTATTGATGATACAAATTTAATGTTTGATGGAAGTGTTTTTGATATATACATCTCTTAATGTGTGTTATTTATTAGACAAGGATTCTTTCTGTTAATTACTTTTGAAAATCCATTGTGTTTAGCGCAAATGGACAAATCACATTTTCTCCAACATTAAAGATTGGGAGTGTAATCGAGTCGATATTTTTTAGGGTTCGAGCTTGACTCGATTGAAAAAGCCGTGGGTTCAAACTGGATTGAGTTATATCGAACTTAATTCGTTTCATACTCGATAACACGTGGTTTTGGGCACTCTTCTAAGGGTGTTGGGAACTCCCAATGATTCATAGCATTTCATCATTTTGTATTCATCAGACTCGGGTCCACCGTTGTGGTAGTGCAACCCACCGCAGCAGCGTTCTAAAAACGGGCAAATAAATAAAAAAAACCGGCATGGTGCCCGATTCTTTTTTTATTTTAATTTTTTATGTAATTTATTTTTACAATTTTCTTTTAATATAATATGTATAGGTTTTAAGGGGGTCCATACACCCTTATAGTAAAACATAAATCTGTCACCATCTATATCCACAAGCAAAATGAAACAATTGTTATGTATATTATGTGGATGCCCATCCTTTGGACACTTGGTATGACATGCAAGATGCCATACACATAGATGATTCAACATAGCCAACATGTGGCTTATACTTACCAAGCCAAATTTAAATCATTATAGGGCGACACTTGTTTCGCAAAGATGACTAACTATTGTACTATATATGTGGCTATAAAAGTCATGATTTCATATGTGAGAAATATACACAAGAATAAATATATTTCTAAGTTTGCTAGTGTATTTTATTTAACATGTTATCAGCACAAGTCTCTACCGATTGAGTCGTGTGATAAAATCTCCTTGTTCCGATAAACTGTAGAGTGTCTATCCTTATCTATATATCCATATATGGTGGTGCCCGTTGAATCAACAAATTAAGCAACAACCTTGGATTAGCCAGGTTAAATGCAAGTGGTCTAAACACATGGTGATATGATATTTAAAACTCTCCACCCTATTATTATTATTACTAGTGAGAATGTTTACGCCGTGCAAGGTCCATTAAAGCCGTGAATTTTTATAGAAATGTATACGATACAATTATATTTTTATACGTCATCATATAATTCAAAAGATACATAATAGTTACAAAAGATAGTGGAATACAATCATTATGTTATGATTTTTATTAATAATGGTGGTAAAGCTATAAACATTAAGGTTCTTTTGGAATGACCGTATTATTAATACATAAACATGGATACTCCTTGTTGTCTTCTTTGTCCTTCATCTTTTTGGTTTTTCAACTTCATTAACCATAGGTGGAATATCAACTCGAGAACTTTTCTTCGTATATAACCAAACATTAAGGTTCTTTTGGAATGTGGCGGCTGGAAAATTCGGTTGTTTCTTTTGTTGGTTGTTTCTTTTGTTGGTTGTTGCACCACATGCATTACTAACTGAGGATCATCTATGTGCATCTCGGTAGCTTGAGAGGCAAGAACGGCTTCTTCTGTGTACAATAGCACAATTGTGTAGTTTTTATCAGCCATTAAAAACTTCAGAAAACAGAAAACTTTCTTTCCAAATATAGTTGCTTCTACTTCCTTCATCAATGGTTGGCCTTGTAAAACAGATTGTGTATAAATTGTAGTTGTAATGCAATGACGGATGAAAGAATTTTATTCATAGATGTCCTTAAATATTTACTATAAAACAAAAAAAGAAAATTTCAAGAGGCCCACAATATTTTTCTAGAGGTAAAATGCAAAATATTACATCTTTTAACAGGGTCTATAAACCCATTTAGGTATATATATATATATATATATATATATATATATATATATATATATATATATTGGTAAAGCTACTCAATTGTTTTTTAATAATAGTTAGTAGTTAACAATTGGCCCTATCCCCACTCCCACCACCGACCCATTCTATGTAGTCTACTATGCTTATAATCCTTATCCACCAGCAAAAGTAAATAGCTGGCCCATCCCCCCCCCCCCCCCCCCCCCCAAGCTCTTCCCTCCCCTTCCTTAACCCAACATGTATATATCACATCATCACATATCTAATATTTAATATAAGATTTTATTTTGTTATATATATATATATATATATATATATATATATATATATATATATATATATATATATATATATATATATATATATATATATATATATAGATAGATTATATTATATAGATCATCTGTGTGCATCTTGGTAGCTTGAGAGACAAGAACGGCTTCTTCTGTGTACAATTGCACAACTGTGTAGTTTTTATCAGCCATGAAAAACTTCAGAAAACAGAAAAATTTCTTTCCAAATATAGCTGCTTCTACTTCCTTCATCAATGGTTGGCCCTGTAAAACAGATTGTGTATAAATTGTACTTGTAATGTAATGAATAGTTCAATGACAGATGAAAGAATTTTATTCATAGAGGTCCTTAAATATTCACTATAAAACAAAACAAAAAAATTCACGAGGAACACAATATTTTTCTAGAGGTAAAATGCAAAATATTACATCTTTTAACAGGGTCTATAAACCCATTTAGGGTAAATGTAGATCAGTGAATAATTGTATATATCTATAAATAATTCTATGCCTACAATATTTTTATAGAGGTAAAATGCAAAACATCGCAAATTTCAAACATCTGTATATATATATATATATAAATTATAATATATATATATATATATATATATATATATATATATATATACATATATTTTGGTAAAGCTACTCAATTTTTTTTTAAAAATAGTTAGTAGTTAACAGCTAGCCCTATCCCCACTCCCACCAGCGACCCCTTCTATGTGGAACTGGATCACCAGCTTTTGGACCGTTGTTTCTACCCAGCTTTTGCTCACGTGGCCGCCCCCTGACCACCCAAATGTGTTGTGGTCGACCCCCGACCTCCGACCGCCGACTCTCGAACGGGCGGCTGTGAGCCGGCCACGTCCCCAAAGCAGGGGAGAAGCCGGGATCTCAAAGCCGAGGATCCGGATCCCTTCTATGTAGTCTACTATGCCTATAATCCTTATCCACCAGCAAAAGTAAACAGCTGGCCCATTCCCCCCCCCCCCCCCCCCACCCCACCCCCTGGGTCTTCCCTACCCTTCCTTAACCCAACACGTATATATCACATCACATATCCAATATTTAACATAAGATTTTTTTATTATATATATATATATATATATATATATATAGATTATATTTTTATATTATGTGTATACATAATATTCTTTAATCTATTAAATAAGCAAGTATAATCCTTTTGTTATATATATCACATCAGATATCCATTATTTAAGATAAGATTTTATTTTGTTATATATAGTATTATATTATGTGTATACCTAATATTCTTTAATCTATAAAATGAGCAAGTATAATCCTTTTGTTATATATATATCGGGGGTTCTAAAGGCATCATGTTTTTTTACTTCTGACACCTATTATTTGATTGTTTTTCCGAATGTAATAAACGTCAGTGTCACTGGTGTTCGTTGTTAAACACCCCCGTAAGGGTCACTGACGTTGTTATTAAACAACGAACACCAGTGGAAAGTTAGTGGATTGACATTTCTAAGTTGTGACACTTTAATAAAGTGAAATATAACAATAAAAAACAACATAATCATAACTATTTACAGCGACGAATGAAAGAATTTTATTCAGAGAGATCATTAAATATTTAATAAAGCAAAAAAAAGAAAATTTCACGAGATCCGTAATATTTTTGTAGAGGTTAAATAAAAAATATTGCATATTTTAACGGTATGTGTGCCACCGAGAGTTTGCCACGTCTGAAGCTGGCAAGTGTCACTGACGTTGTTGTTAAACAATTTCCACAAGTGCAAAGTTAGTGAATTGACGTTTATAAATCGTCACACTTTAATAAAGAGAAGTATAACAATGGAAAATAACATAATCATAACTATATACAATGACGGATGAAAGAATTTTATTCATGGAGGTCCTTAAATACTTACTTTAAAAAAAAAAAAAATTTCACGAATCCCACAAATTTTTTCTAGACGTAAAATGCAAAATATCGCATCTTTTAACGGAGTCCATAATATTTTTCTCTAGTTTTACCAGAAATATTGCATAATTTAATGGTGTTTGTTTACATATATATATATTGGTAAAGCAACCCTCTAAATTTTTTTTTAAGTTAGTAGCTGACACGTGTCAAGCCAACAGCTTGCCACGTGTAAGCTTTTCAAAACACCTAGAATTGGAAAAGAGGGCGACGTGGACCGGTTTTTAGGTCTTTGCCTCTCTTTTAATAAGATTATTATTATTATTATTATTATTATTATTCATTTCTAATAATCGAAGGACTACATATGGCGAGAGAGAAGCATCACAACTTATACAAATCGGCGAGTGAACATGCCATAAGGCTACGATTGAGGTAAAGTATTGAGGTAAAATTTCATTTATTTCAATTTATATGATTATAAAATGATATCATTTTTATCAAATGATTTAGCACTTGAAGAATGAGATACTTGAAATCTATATCTATTATATTATTTCTTTTCACTTTTATAACATATATTATATATGTTCAAAATATGTTTGAAATATCATTGAAAATGATAATACAAGTCCGTTCCTAAAAGCGAACGTGACCGATAATTGATGAGACAAGTCTGTTCCCAGAAGTGAACGTGACTAAATGATTTTTTTAGATTAAACAAGTATGTTTCCATAAAAGAACGAGACAAAATGAAATACTTGAGATGTGTTAGATCGTACGAGTCTGTTTATTGAGGTGAACATGACTGGATCTAATTATATCAGTTACCGTGGTTAAAAATTATGATTTTAAGGCCATCATGATAAATCCAACCGAAATTGGGTTGATGACACGAGAATGAAAGAACGTTGATACAACCTGGTACACTATAAATATTCTTTGAATAAAAGATATTTTTTGAGGGTTGAATAAAAGATTTGATCACTTGAAAGATGGTCAATTCTCTTGAGATATACAGAAGCTCATCTAAAGCTCCCGAAATCTTGCAAAAGTGAATATGAAATTCACTGGGATAAAAACAGACATGAAGTCCGAGAACTAAAAGTTTAAAAAGGCCGTAAGCCAAAATATCCCTGACAAATATGACAAAGGCTCATTTTTGAAAAAAAACCCGTCCTCTAAAAAACAAGACAATGATGAAGCTGAGTACCAGAGGAATAATGAAAATATATATTATTGACATGACAAGTCACTTGTTATGTAATTGTGGTACAGTTACGATAAAATATTTGGTGAAACTCGATAAAGTTTCACAAAAGACATCAGTCATGAAATGAATCGTGATGTCACGGTCATCTTGAAGATGACGCGGAAATAATGAGCTTTTTTTATCATATTATTTTCCATGTCTCAAACTAAAAGGACATCCCCTGAAGTGGATATCAAAAGGAGACAATGGATCAAAAGATATTAATCTCCAGAAGAGACAATATACTTTTCCTTGATTGAGTAAATATCTCGTTATGTTTGTTGATACTCATGTAAGAGGATATCACATTTAAATGTTGAATCCCACAAAGGGTTATTGCAAACTTAGTAGATATAAAT
This sequence comes from Gentiana straminea, assembly GCA_036785695.1. Lineage (NCBI taxonomy): Eukaryota > Viridiplantae > Streptophyta > Magnoliopsida > Gentianales > Gentianaceae > Gentiana > Gentiana straminea. The sequence goes on from JAVUPR010000160.1 coordinate 1,169,383, forward strand.
TGTGATGAAAATATTTTTCCGAGATCAGGGGGAGGAAGTAAAACGTGAAATTTATAGATCTCGTGGAAAAATAATACATGAACTTGATGTGCACAGAAGAATAATTTGTGAAAAATAATCAGATGCATTTAATTACTCCAGAAGAGTTAGAAGCTTGGAAATCTCTGATTAATATAGATGTCCTAGAAGGACAAAATATGATATAATAAAGTACCCCGGAAGCGTTATAAGACCAACTGATTCAAAGATATAAATCCTCAGAAGAGGTTATGACTATAATGAGAACTCTAAAAGAGTTATAATGTGCTCGAGCTAATGAAAATACAGTCAAAGAAAATTTGGTAAACTCCAGAAGATAAATGTTATACTTCTGTAGAGTATAATGAAAACGAAATCATTAAACCCTGATGGGGTTAATGCAATAGATTCAACATGACTATGTTGATAATGAGAATGTGTGGAATTGAGAAAAACGCAATTATCTATGATTCGTAGATCGTGATTAAAATGGTTAACCATACACAAGGGCGAGAAAACGAACTTGAAGTTCATTGATTCGTGATACCTCTGAATAAAATGTAATGATTCCTGAGGAATCATATATAGCATAATGTTGTATTGATATTGATGATAAACGCTTGAAGCATGAAAGGCATAATTATTACCACATATATAAATCTCATAGCTTTGAGATAACTTAATTAATTTATCCTTTTTTGGAAAGATGAAATATGATTATAGCAATTGTGCTTATGAACGAGGTTCATAAAATGAGGCAGATATGCTTAGTAGTATATAAATCGTGTGCAAGATACAAATGTAGATGTTTGTCTGATTGATAGTGCTACTACGCATACGATACTCAAACATGAGAAATATTTTTCTTTCTTGAGGAAAGAAAAGATAAACGTTAATACTATACGTGGCAGTGCAAAACTGATCGAAGGCTTCGGAAGAACCACGATATTTCTCCCTGGGGGAGCGAAATTTATGTTCGATCATGCTTTATATTCTCCGAAATCCCGAAGAAATTTATTGAGTTTTAAAGATATCCGCCAGAATGGATATCATATTGAGACAATGAATGAGAGAAATACTGAATATTTGTATATAAAAGTAATGATGAAAAGAATCATTGAGAACTCACATGATCACATACTAAAAACCTGAAGTTTTTAAATATTAATGAATTGTTATATACGGCATGTTCTCAAGGAAAGTTTATTACAAGGCCATTAGTCACGAAAGTGGCAACTCAATTATTCGCCAGTATTTTTAGAGAGGATTCATGGCGACATATATGGACCTATACATCACATAGTGGACAGTTCAAATATTTTATGGTCCTAATTGACACATCCAGTAGATGGTCACTTGTATCATTGTTATCAACTCGCAACCCGGCGTTTGAAAAATTACTTGCGCAAATAATCCGTTTACGAGCACAATTTCCGGATTATCCAATTAGAGATATCCGTTTGGATAATGCTGCAGAATATTCATCACGTGCTTTTGATGATTATTACATGTCTGTGGGAATTATTGTGGAACATCTGGTTGCTCATGTCTAGCCGAGTCATGTATTAAATGACTATAGTTAATTGCTAGACCAATGTTAATGAGAACAAATTTACCCATATCTGCTTGGGAACATGCTATTGTACATGCAGCAGCGCTTTTGCAAATCAGACCATCGAGCTATAATAAATACTCCCCGATGCATTTGGCTATGGGCCATGAGCTCAATATATCTCATCTAAGAATTTTTTGTTGCGCGGTATATGTACCAATATTGCCTGTAGCAAAACGCACCAAAATGGGCCCCCAAAGATGATTGGAAATTTACATGGGATATAATTCCCCGTCTATTATTAGATATCTCGAACCCTTGATGGGTGACTTATTTACTGCAAGATTTGCATATTGTCATTTTAATGAGAATGTTTTCCCGAGATTAGGGGGAGGAAATGGACTTGAAAAAGAACTGCTACAAGAGGAAATCTCTTGGAAAATACCGTTAAATTTATTTTCTTGATCCTCGTATAAGTGCATGTGAACTTGAAGTTCAAAGAATAATTCATTTGCAAAATATAGTTAATAAATTACCGGATGCATTTAATGACTCCAATAGAGCCACTAAATCTTATATAGAAGCCGCGAATGCTCCGGCTCGTGTTTCAGTCCCGAAGGACTTGAAAAGAATAATATAGCAAATGAATCGAAACCACGCCAGAAGCGTGGTAGGTCGATTGGTGCGAAAGATAAAAATCCTCAACATAAGAGAGGACAAAACGATCAAAGTGATCAAAACGATGATTCTAAACTTGATGATAAGATCCAAGAGAACGAGAAAATTACAAATCCCGAAAGCAGGATAAATGATTTGATCTGAGAAAGTATGGATCTATTGTGAAACTCCTGAAGAGGTAGAAAATATAATTGAATATGAGTAATTGGCTTATATTATAAAGATCCATTACATGCACAAGAAAGATATATTTTGATCCCGAAGACCAATGGTTGTACTCTTTTTCCCTTTAGCCAAGTTTTTCCTACTGGGTTTTCTTAGTTGAAGGTTTTTAACGAGGCAACCAATGCAATAAGAAAGCATATGTCATGAATCTTTTTTACCTTGACTGGTTTTTCTCACTGGGTTTTTTCCAAGCAAGGTTTTTGGTACATACCATATATGTTATGCAACCCAGATCAAACAAGAGCAAGTCATGGACTTGTGTTGGTTACGCAGAAGCACGTTATTTATATGGCCCCCACAAAGCAAGGTCTCAAACTGCTTATTTATTTACAAGCGGCAGTACATCAAATTCATGGTGCTCAACTTTATGTAATTCTGTGGTCTCTGCGTCTTCAAATCATGCCGAGATAATTGCTATTCATGAAGCAAACCGAGAATGTGTCTGGTTGAGATCACTGACGTGTTATATCCAAGAAACTTGTGGCTTGTTCATTGAGAAAGAGAAGCCGACTACATTATATGAAGACAATGCAAAATGTATAGCACAACTAAAGGGAGGATACATAAAAAAGGCGATCGAACGAAACATAATTCACCAAAATTCTTCTTCAGAAGAAATGCGACATTGATGTTCAACAGATCAGATCAAGTGACAATTCAGCAGATTTATTCACGAAGTCATTACATACCGCTACGTTTGAGAAATTGATAAAGAAGATCGGAATGCGCCGGCTTAAAGACCTGAAGAGATGCTCAAATCTAGGGGAGTGTAACACAAATGAAGGCCGTACTCTTTTTCCTTCATTATGATTTTTTTTCATAGGTTTTTTTTTCATAATGAAGACTTTAACGAGGCAGATTCATTGTGTAATGGACATCAAGAGGGAGTGTTATGTATATTTTGTGGATGTCCATCCTTTGGACACTTGGTATGACACGCAAGATGACATACACATGGATGATTCAACATAACCAACATGTATACTTACCAAGCCAAATGTAAATCATTATAGGGTGATACTTATTTCACAAAGATGACTCACCATTGTACTTTGTGGCTATAAAAGTCATGCTTTCATATGAGAGAAATATACACAAGAATAAATATGTTTCAAAGTTTGCCTATTTTATTTAACATCAATATCATTATATTAAATATAGCCATCTCATCCTAGGCCTATACTCACACTACCCCGACCCCTACCACCCTATCACCCCCACTTCTTTATGTATCTCCACCGCTCATCACTCTTTATGTCACATCTTATGTAATCTCATCAATTTTATTTAATCGTGTGTCAACTGTCAAGTACAGTAATGAATTCCTTCATTATATAATATTATATTAAATGAATTCCTTTAATTCCATGCTATTGTATTATTGTATTCAATCAATTTAAACTAACCATTTTCATCTTAGAAATTCATAAACAATTGACTAATTTTAAAAGCTACCATTCAAAATAATAATAATATGACAAATGTTTGGTAAAATAAAATAAAAAAAGACAAATGGTAACACGACAAAACTAAAAAAATGATGCACCTTTGAAATTCATCAACAATATGCTAGTTTTTAAAGGTAGCATTCAATATATTTAAACTAAGGATAAGACACTTTTCATCGAGACCTTTGCCGAAATACCACTATTGAGGCAAGGCAATTTCTGGAAAACCATTCCTTTGTCGAAATACCACTCTGTTTTTCGCGTTTTAGGTGTTTTTGGAACCAAACTAAACCCTAATTGGGAAGGGGAACCCCAATAGGGGATTTGTGTACCTTAAGATCGTACACATTTGTGAAAAAAATGGGAGAAAATCGCGAACCAAAATCGTGAAAATTACACTAAAGTGGTATTTCCACATTTACACCACAGAATGGTGGCATTCCGAAATAATCCCCTTTTCATCAGCGTTGTTTCATGATTTCTGGATTTTTTTAATAGGTTTGTGTCAGCAAGGACATATTAATAAATAAATCAGGATCCAAGGATACTGATAATTAATCAGGACAAAACCTGTGTAAATTTCCCAAAACACTCTTAACCTAATAATTCTATCCCTAAAACACTCAACCTATTCAGCCGAATCATTTCTCTTTCACATTGTCAATTTCGTTTTTGGAAAAGTCACATAGCCACACGTATCTCGTGAAGGCTTCAAAGCTGTGATTTCTTTTTGGATTATCTGCAACCGAATCATCTCGATTATGGAAGGCATTTGCAGCTATGGATTCGTGGCTCTTCATTTCGATGCGGGCTTGGTGATTCTGTGGTAAAAATCGGAGCTTTGAATGTCCGATTCTCTGATTCTGGCCGCCTGTGCGCAAATGCCGGAGATGCCCTCAGAAAGGGGCGGTGACAGAGCATCAACATCGATGAATTAAAGAGGGATGCTGCAGAGTTGTGTTCTGTTCTTTTTGGAAACACCCGAATCAGATCGATGGACTCGACGGAATCAGATCGGTGTTACTGAGTGGATCCACACATGGCTTTCACTGTCCTCAACGGAATGGAAGATGGGTGACTCGACGGAGATTTCTCGTCGATTGGTGGTGACGATTCCCGCGGCCGGAATAGTCCATGGGAAGCAGTATATAGATAGTGTTTGAGGGGACGGACAGAATGGATTTGCACCAGATTGAACGATTGAACGATAGGCACCAGATTGATGGCGGCGGAGACGGTGCTTATAGGCAGTCGGGCTGGGGCCATGTGCACCGGAGAAGAGTTAACGGCGGCCATAGTTTCCGGAGAAGCAGGCTGTATTTTTTTTATTTTTTTATTTTAAAGTTTAGGGTTTAGGGTTGTTACTATTAATTTTTTAACGTTACTACATTTTTTTGATGTAACTTTATCTATTTTATGGGCTGTTACTATTTGTTTATTGGCCGTTACTACATTTTATGGGCTGTTACAACTTTGTTCGTTGACTGTTACTATTTTTCATTGGATGTTACTACATTTTATGGGCTGTTACTACCTGTTTATTGGCTGTTAATAACGGTACTACATTTTTTGAGGTAACTTTATCTATTTTATGGGCTGTTACTATTTGTTTATTGGTTGTTACTACTTTTTCATTGGATATTACTATATTTTATGGGCTGTTACTACTTGTTTCTTGGTTGTTACTATTTGTTTTTTTGGCTGTTACTACATTTTATCTAGCGTTACTACGTGGTTAATGTGTAAAAGGGTATTTTTGTCCATATATTATGAGTTTATCATTTTTAATCACATAAAATGTAGTAGCGTCCTTCTGGACCCATTTATGATTTTTTTTTTGTCCTTCTGGCCCATTTTCCCTTGTAGATTTTTGCATTTTTATCTCAAATATTTTATCTGGTATTTTTATTTTTGGGTATATGGTACTTTTATCATTCATCTATACATTTTTTTTTATTTATTTATTTATATTTTTTGGCTAAAAGTGTCACATGTCACACAACCAGTATTAAATATACGACACGCTTCAACCATTAAATAAAAATTTGAGACATAGAAAAATGAACTTATTCCCTCAAAAAAAAAAAAAAAAAAAAAAAACTTAAAATGGAATAATATACTTATATGGAAACCAAAAACCAAAAGTGTCAAAATAAAGATAAAATTAAGAGCATGATCATAGAAATTTTCAAAGTAGTTCTGATCAAGAATGTCTTCATCTCGAATAAACAAACTAATAAAATGACAAATAGGTACATGTCAAAACTAATTAACGTCCTTTTAATTAGGGAAAGAAATGACAAAACTAAAATCGGATTAATTGCCGGAGATCCCGCGAAAGTTCTTGCTCATCACTTTCAACAATAATAGAAGTGATCTAAAATGATAGCAACGCATGATTAGAATATACATTTCATGAATCCAATCATCATCAACAGGGGCGGACGTAAGAAATTTGACATTAGTCAGAAATTTCTTAATTTTTTTTTCCCGTATCACACATATATTTAGATATTCAATTCTATACATCTAATTATGAGACAATAGATAAAAATAGAGGGTCAATACATAACAATAAGGAGACATATATATGCGTTTATAAAAAAAATTCTCTAATATTTTTATATAATATTTTTATTTAAGGGGTCGGCCGCACCCCCAATTCATAATGTAGAGCCGCCCTTGATCATCAATACATAGGCATCATCGAAATAAAAAAAAAACATAGTAATCATCTATGTATCAATCCCAAAACAAAACTTTTTTTTAGAATACCCTCATAAATATAAGCGGTAATTAGCCAAAAGGACAATAGTAATTCAATAATTAGGGAATATTACAGCTTTCAAAAAATGTTGCATTAAGGACAAAATTGTAGTAAAAAAGACTAATTTACCCTTATTATAAAACAAACCCTGCTGAACATCATTCGCGAAATTCACGCCATTACCGCACAATTAGGTTCAGGAAATTGAAGTTCTCCCATTCACTGCGATTTCCAAAAAGGGAGCAGAATTCATCGCACAAATTTGACGAGAATTCAGGAGTACGCAATCTTTCTTCCCTAATTTGCAACCATTTATAATCAATCGATCTGATTTCGAAGATTTACAATCTCAGATAAGCTTCCAATTCTGGAGAATTCAATTTCTTCTAAAAATAAAGGTTCGAATTCACTTTTCCATCTTCCTTTCACCTGTTCATGGAGGCATACAAGTAAATCAAGTGCTCGAACATGGCCAAAACAAGATCGAAGGTGGCTGGGAAGCAGAAATCTGATCAATGCAGTAATAAGTGAGTACTAAATTGACGAATTCACTGCTCTGTTTTACTTAATTTGCTGGATAGGATTTCTGGAATTTTGATTGTTCTCTTAGTGAACATATACTCAAATTCACTGTAATATGCAATCAATTTTTACATCGAATCATGGTGATGTTGTTAGGGTTTTTTACTACAGCAACTTTTCATAGTAACATTTACTACTATTATTCCCTTAAATTAGTGGACGAGAAATCTATAAGCTCGATTGCTTTCTCGGTGAGAAATCAAAGAGAATTCTGTTTATTCACAGTGAATGTTTAGAAATCTTTATTCACTGTATATTTTGGGTGCTTTGTGGAACATATATGTTATGATGTGCTTATGATTTTCACTCAACTTTATTTAAAAGAACACTTGTGGTTATGTTGGACTTAATTAAAAACAAGAGCATTGAAAGATAATGTCTAAGTTTTCTGTTATGTTAGAAAAGATTTAACATGTTTCTGTCGCTTGTTAAACATTAATTTGGCTCTTTTCTCCTCTCTCGATTTTTATGTTTTAGTTATTAATGGGTTCTAGCCTAGGCCATACTCTCATTCGATCCCTATAGTCAAGTAGTCTAACGTAGGAGATGGTGGGAAAAGGGGATTCCACGTGCCCCATGCTACTCGGGTCAAAGCGTAAGCGAGTGATGTAGCAAACTTATTCTCTTTCTCAGTCAGAATTTCTATTCTGTCCAAATGAAATTAAATTCCTACTTCTTCTCCTCTCTTTTTTCCCCTACTAAACTGATATGTGTGCTGCTTGTGTTTTCCTACTGAAGCTGTAAGAAAGAGGTTGAATTCCTTCTGTTTGTTTAGCGTTATTTGTCAAATTGGTTGCATGGTTTAACTATGAGTAACATTATTGGCTTCTTTTTATTCTTCCTTTTAGGAGTATTTTCTCACGTCTGTCAAATCTCCTGATTATTTCATTAATCTCCCTGCTTTTGCTCCACTTCTGAAATTTATTAAATTCCTTGATGTTCTTGCTTTGATTGGTAATCGTAATTGCTGTTTCTTAAATTGTTTGAGGTTATTATCATGCACTTAGACGCAGATTTTTGATCAAGAAGGTTTATCATTGCATATTTTCTATGATGAAGTTATCAATTTCTAAAGTTTTTGTGTCGTTGTTGATGGTTTTATGATTTTTTTTGGTATTAATGAATTAAGTTTATACATGGAGCAGGAGGGCCTGGTTTTGTTGATGATGATAACACATGGCCACCATTCTTGAAGCCTCTATTGGAAGAACAGTTTTTGGGTCACTGCAGAATACATGCTGACTCACATAAGAATGAATGCAATATGTATTGTCTTGATTGTATGAATGAGGCTCTCTGTTATCTCTGCTTGGACTATCACAAGGACCACCTTTCTCTTCAGGTTTTGATTTTCTTTCTATAATTTCTTGAATCTTTTTGTCCTATCACTAGTCATTACTCCCGATCTGAAGCACCCTTTTGCCATTAATTGATAAATCCTAGATCAAACCGCCGAATGCGAAAATTGGATGCTATCATATAGATTTGTATTGGCTAAGTTAGTCTGATTCATTGAGAAAATTCACTAAGCCAAGTGTTGAATATTGACTCAAATTCACTTTAGCATTCATTCATTGTTTACATGCTATGATGCTGATGTTGTTCAGCTTTCTTATAGCAGCAAGTTTTGGTTCTTTAAATTCACTAAGTCATGTATTGAATATTCACTCAATTGTTTTGTTTTAGTTTCTAAAAGTCTGTTCTAGCACTTATGTTCTTGAAAGTTTAATTCACTGTGAATATTCACTACAGTGAATACTGACAGTACATGTATGTGAATGTCGTATAAGCATTACTAACTTTGATTCATAACCCAAACATATTAACTAACCAAAAATGTGTTGTCTACATTGATCTTTCGCAGGTATGATCAATACCGAAACAAAATCACTTACCTATTGGATGCATATGAGATCATAAGGGGAAAATTAACAAACAGTCACAAGACCCTTACGCAAGAAACACCTTTCAAGATTTTCTTCAAAATTATTGAAGAGAACACCATATGTTGCAACAAACGAAAAGACCAAGTGTTAGACAACGCAATGTAGGCCAACATCACTAGTAATGTGTAGATGCCAAGTGAACACCATGGCTTACTTTCATATGTATGTTCTAAATTGAATCACTGGGGAGAAGGAAAAAACTATTTTAATCAATGTTTACATATTTCAATTAATTATACAATCTTTTTTTTTTGTCTCTTGTTTGATTAGTACATTTATGATTTTGAGTCATAACTTCTGTAACTACAATGCTACAGTCAAAATTATGTTTGTTCGAAATTCATTGTCAAAATTCATTGTTATTCGAAAAAATCACTATTAATATTCACTAGTGAATTTCGACAGTGAATCTCCTGAAAAATAGAGTAACATTATCAAACAAACTGTCAAAACGAAACAAAGACTATTGAAACAAATGTTTGTGAAATTGTTTGGCTGCATCTATTTTCTACATAACATATAATACGAAATGAACATATTTCTACAAACACAAAAAGATAGAACACCCAAAATAAAATGTAGAAAAGACAAACATATACTCGATCCGAGGACAAAACATAGGCAACAAATCGATCTCCTTATCATCAAATTCAGTAATAGATGATGATGCAGCTGATTCAATACAAGTAGAAGCCACACTAAAACCATTACAAACAACATATGCATGTACACGTGATGCGCCAAACGAAGTAGATACAGCCAACATGATTTCAACATCTTCATTATTGATCAGAAACCAATTTACTTGTTCAGGTAATGAGTAATACAAGCTATCTTCTCTCAATCAGAACCTCTCTAGTTTGAACTCCCTAATAATTTCTAGAGCAGCCTGACGTCTACCGCCCGGGTCGAATACAAACATAATTACTTTACTATTACCAACTTCAATGTGAGGCTTGAAACGTAGCATGTACTGTGAATCATTACTGACCTTGTTGTAGAAAATTCATACCCCAAGTCTTTATAACTATCAACCATAATATCATGCTTAACTGACAACGGTTTCAGCATTTCGTCGAACAGTTGTCGGGTATCATTCAAACCTTCAAGCTTCAGCGAATGCAGCTTTTCCTCCTCATCAAACAAGTAATTCCCAGCCTTAGGTGAATTAGAATTTACAACCTCCTGTCGAGTTAAGGTGGCAATAGAAGGCAAAGGCCATCAGCTGAATGCATAACAGTCGACCAAAAGAATATGTTTGATAGCTTGAATCCTGCAAAAGATATGAGCAGGTTTTGAAGAAGTTCAAGTGATATTATAATACATTTATAGATCTGTAACAAAACAAAGGAAGAAATAAATCTACATGCTTCATCTATCTTCTACAAGGCAAATAAGTAGAGCATCAGACAATGAAAAACTACAGTAAAATTGAGCATACCCCATTTACCAATACCGCAAAGAAGGTTCAGCAATTCAACCATGCCAGTAAACACAGTCTTGAATTGATATAACAAAATCTCCAAGAACGAATATAAAAAGCAGCCCGAAAGAGCCAAACGTATTGGTAACGATCATATTCCTTCCCAATGCTGCACAGAGGCGAAACATTGCTGAAGACACATGGCTTAAAGCTACAAGTGTAAGGTATTGCTTTAAACAGCTGCAAATGTAAGCATCAATATTTTCATTAGCATAATTTCAAGGTTTTTAACTTCTTGACATTTTCTTGAAACTGGATGATCTTACCTCAGTCATAAGCACAAATACAGCAGCTTCCATAAATGAATAGGGAATCTTGATCATCCATTTGGCAAAGCATAAGCCAACATGCCAGTAAAAACACAGACTTGAATTGAATAAAGTACCTGAAAATAATAATTTCAAACTATTAAGATATAAGTTGTATTATATAGGTGATTGAAAACCAGTTGGAACTGGTTCAGTCAATTTGTCAAACATCTTGTGTTGTTCATTTTCCAGTACATTTGGAAGAGAAACGAGTTGTTGGACTGAATGTGGCATTTCAGCGAACACCTTGCAGGCACCATCTGCATCTCTTCCTCAACTGAATTTTTGGTTGCTTCTGTTGTTTGGGCTGAAGCATAATCACCAGCATTGGAAAATGGAAGCTGCTCCACCGGAAGGATCACGACACTGGACTTCTCATGATTTTTGAACGCTGATTCTATCATTACACTGATGCATATGCGATGGCATCTGTACTTGCATAAATGCCTGAAATGATGACTGCATTGAAGATTGCAATTCATTTAACCTCGATTGAAATGATCTATCTTGATCTTCGAGCCTAAAACACATCCCTCGCAGTTCCTCCTCGAACTTGTTCTATTTTGCGTAATTTCTTCCATCATTTTCGAATGCGAAGCAGACATAGGAAACACAAAACACATGACTCTCCACTGTAAGTACAAATGAGAAATATCATCTTCAAAAACCTACATAGTACATAACAAAGGAATCAGAGAAAATCAACAGTGAATCAACAAAGTAATCAGAGAAAATTAGCAGTGAATCACGCTATTTGTCATCAAAACACACAATTTTCAGAAAACAACCATCAAACTCGGGATAAGAATGAATTAAACTTAAAAAACTCAGATTTATGTTCAATTTCACTACGAAGATTGAAATTCATCTTATAAAACTCAGATTTATGATCTACAAATCATCAAACAATAAGAAAAAAATGGCAAATACACCTGTTGAATCAATGATCTGATGAGAAAGAATCATTTGAATTCGATGATGGACGATGCAAATTTGGAAGAGAATTAAGGCAGATCGTGAATCACGATGAAGTTCGTCAGTGCCATTTTTTTCGTCTTTGAAGCGAGGAAGGATAGGCTGAAACTTAGGAATAGGTTAACTAAGGGCAATTTAGTCATGTAATTAAAATTTTGTCCTTCAACCTATAAAAAATGTTAAGTAGGACAGTTAATTAAAAAAAATGTGTAAAGTGTCCTTTTGCCTAATTTTCTATAAATATAACCAGGTTGTGATTCGCTTAATTGATATCATGAGGATAAGCTAAACATGTGGATTTGTTAATGATTTATAATTGAATCAACTCTGATTAACTACCTACGTACCGAGAGATTTTAAGAATAAGCTAATATCATAGTTCTGATTTGTGAGGATTATGATTCTTTTATAGGCCTTTCTTGTGTGGAGTTGATTGTTTTGCCATTCAATGACATGAAGGAGTTATGAGGGCAGTAATGGTGTAATCATGTACATGTATACATGAATTATAGAATTGTTATGACAGCGTGGGTTTATGCAATGTTGACTGTATAGCCATCGTTTCCAGGTCGATGCCGACATGCACTGACCCGTGAGTCTGAAACCTAGGTGAACATGCGCTATGTCGGCTGTATGAACTAGTAAGCATTTTGTGCCGAGTTGATGACTAGTGTCATGCCGAATTAACATGCCATAGGGGAGTATAGACTTTATATCTTAAACAACAAAGGGTGAAGCATATATTATTAAACCAAAATAGGGTAAAAGCTTTATATGCTAAACCTTAAGGGGACAAACCGTCATTTCCCGTTCTTTTATGGCTAAGGACTCTTTGTTTCCTGCATTACATCAATAATTGGTCGGGCATTACAGTGTTCGAATGACTAATCATAATAGCAAAGGCAATACACAATGTTTGGTAATTGAATACATGTTCGTTTTTCGATAGGTATAATCTAAAGGTTTTTGGTTGTCTTTCTTTTGTTTCTACTTGTTGGATGTAGTGCCCGAAAAGCAATTTTTGTAATTTTTTTATTATTAATAAATAAAATATTTATTCAACATCTTATTACTTGTTTCATGCTCATAAGAAATACACCGCTGAAAACCCCAAGTTGTATCATATGTAGCCATATAACTTAGTGGGTGTTACACGCGATGATTAAGTTTATGGTGATACACTTGAACAGTTAGTCCGTGGTGAACTTAATCAAAGTATGTGGTCTATTGATTAACTATCATTAATGCGTCCAAAACACTTTATGATGTGACCATCTTATCCAGACCGTCGATATTGGTTATCTAAATGGGGTATTTATATATGATGTAGTCATATATGACTGGTCCGATTTAATATGTATTTCTCATATAATTTCGTGATTGAAAAAATTTAATAAATTACAAAATGATCATCTATGGGTTAAATTTAATCCTGAAGCAATCGCAGACTCCTGCTTGTTTCGAGATAGAGTTTGATGTGTTTATTAAGTATTGCTAAGAGGTGCGGTCTGGATCACTTTCACGTTGGCACTATCAGGAAAGTGTCTCACATATACGATATACATTCCTTCATTCGGGAAGTAGAAAAACAATCTACTTATTTGTTAATCCTAGAAATTGATCGATCCCGGGAGTTCATATTGGTTATGAATTAATTGATCACTAGTGGGTTAATGGTAAGTAAGGATAAGATGTAATGAAGAAGGTTTACGGAAACAAAAATGCGCTTCATTACTAATAGTCTATGGAGGGTTAGTCTCTATGTAATGATTATATCAATGGATGCTTATTGACTCGACATATTGAGAATAAATATATTTATAATCGATAGAGTTCAGTTTCAGATTTATGGTGGCGTAATTCCGGAATTAATAAGTTGAATACAAATGTTCTCTTCGATTAATATTTTATTCAATTTATTGTAGCTACTGGTTATAGTCCATGGTCCCCGGGTTGGCTCCTAACACGCGAGTGAATTCTCGTATTTTGGAACCTCGAGAAATGATAAAATAATTGGTGTATTTAATGAATATGCGAAATATTATTTGTTCGGTAAATAATATGTAAAATATAAAAGACATTTTGTATTATTCCATGACACATTATTGGCGCCACATGTGTAGAAAATTGGGAAAAGAAATATTCCTGAATTATATCACACATGTAATTAATTATTTGATTGTTAAATAATTAATGGATAAAGTAAGAGATTGATATTCTCATTTAATGATGATTATCTATTATTTAATGAAGATTATTTTTTTCCTTAAAGAAAAGATAATTGTCGTGTAAAAATGATAACACTCTTTGCCTTGTTATTTTTCTATATAAACAGAGTTTCTCCGAACACAATAGACAGACATCTTTTGCGCCATTTAGTGAGAAAAAGAGAGAAAAATTAGTTTTTTGCCTTAGCTATCGGAGAAGAAAAACTAGGGTTTTTCTACGCCATTTAATGAGAAAAGGGAGAAAAATTAGGGTTTTTTCGCGTTTCGGGTTTTTCGGGTTTTTTCGCGTTTCGGATACTGATTCGGGTTTCTGTATATTATGCACAACTGCCTCGCGGGATAGAGGAAAACTTGAAAACATAAGTAATAAAAATTTGTGTTTCTAGGGTTTGAACCGAATATTAAGGGGTATAAAGTCATGGACATACATAGTATGTATACATGAATCTTATGTTTCATGAACATACTTTCCCTTTTCATGAGTACAATGATCAAGTATCATGAGTGTATTACATGAGTACTTAATCTTCCCTAACCTGCCATGCAATCTCATGAGTACAATGATCAGTGTATTACATAGCATCACAATGTTGGTCAACGAGATCTACATGTGACCAACAAGATCAAAATAATCATCAGACTATTAGAAGATTTGCAAGAACTATATATATGCCACATATCTTGTTGGAGAAATACAAAGGGGAACGAACAATGCCGAACCAGAAATGAATGTGCTGCAATGAAAATAACCGGATATACACGTAGAGTCGATTTGAGAATCTTTCCTGCGAAAACTATTCGCCCCCAAATGATTGTCTCCGGGTAAACACGAATATTTTCACGAGATAAAACTACGTTCCACTTTCGCCTAGACAATATAGACGAAAGAAAGCTACAGGAGTTTGGTGATATTTTGTGTGTATCGAACTAGAGGTTTCAAGCAATCATACAAAGAACATGTATCTTGCTTTCAAGTGTTCTTCTTATTTTTCAAATGTGGTTCCAAGTGTTCTATATATCTCTCCTTCTTTTATACCGCAAGAAAACCAAGATATATATCCCTTCCAACCCTTCAAAAACCGAGTTAAGAGGGTGTTTTAACCGAAAGGGTACCAACCAAAACCGCCAAAAAACTGCTCTACAACTGAAAATTTTGCATACTGGACGCCCGTTTAGAATCCTGGACGCCCGTCTGAAGCATACTGGACGGGCGTCCAGTTTCTTCAGACGCTCGTCCATCTGAACAGGTCACATCCTGTATGTAAATTCACCCTTCAGACGCCCGTTTAGTGAATCTAGACGCTCGTCCATATGAAATGGACGCCCGTCCAATAAGCAGCAGAATCTGGTTTTGTTCAACACTTGATCTAACACTCCCGTAAGCTTGTAAATATCAATTGTAAGCATGCACCCCGCATCTCCTAACTCATATCGATTGTTTCAAGCTTACCAAACCTCAAACTAAATCCAATTACACTAAATCACATTGGTGATTCTACCGAAATCACCAACATTCCTCCCCCATTTAGTGTAATCCCCGATTTAGTTGAAAACTTACCAACACACAAACGAGTTCATCTTTTAATGATAATGTCACGAAGATTGAATTACCACCTAGTGTATTACACATTCCAAAATATTCGAGTATTGGGGTGTGTCTAAGCATTGAACCCCTTTACCCATTTGAATACTTCAAAGATAACACACAAATGAACCAAGATACAACTTCTATAGCTACTTGACACCAATTATCCAGGCCTTGTGTCCATATCCATTTCATGAGTATATAGAAAGTCAACCCCACTTTCTTGAAGCGGCCAAACTTCATACTCATATAGGTGAATCTTTCCAATCATGTACCGAAACACTTTTCCAAAAGATATCACCTTCACAAAGGTAATGCACATACTTTCGGGACTTTTTCATGTGCCAAATCTTCGAGAATGGGCCTTCCACATTGAATTTCGCCTATGGCGTTGTACCATAAGGGAATTGGGTATCCCACCCCAAAGATTTAATGGGTTCTACACATCCCGATAACAAACTTTTTACCAAGTTTCAAGTCAATCTATATTTGGTCAAACAAGATTGACTAAATCATGAGTACTCTTTGAACAACCACCATCATCCTTAGAGTTATAAACTCACAATCCAATTTTTCATTAATACATTGGTGTCTAGATCATCATTGTAACATTTGACAATTTTCCTGCCAAACACATTGGATAACTGGGATGAACTTGGTTAATAATTGCAAGGGAATTCCGAACTTCTAAGTCATCAACAAAGAAATCCAACTCCATAGTCCGGCCGAGAAATTTATGAACATAGAAGCTCATAAATGATACTTCATCCTAGCACAAATTACTAGTTAACCGAGGATTCTTCTAAATCGAAGGAATCTCATATAACTTTACTATAGAGTTTAAACCTCCCCCATGTTGTAGTTTAAAACCTTGATGACAATACCGTCCAATTATGAACAACATGATTTGGTTAATACCAAAATCAACATGTCAATAATGTAAACTACTGCATCACCTTATATTCCAAGGCAAATCCAATCTTTGTAGATCGAGCATGTTTCACTTTTAGTATCATGAATAGATACTAAACCAAAGCAAAACACCAAACATGTAGTCAACATACATCAAAGGACAAAGTCATTTCCTTAGACATCAAACACATATAAGACATATAATATGTAAAACATATATAAGAATTGTATAGTTACGAACAAGGTATTATAAACAACTTTAAATTAAACTAATCTTCAAGCTAAGATGTCTATCAAGTTTAATTTAGCACCTTGAACCAAAATAACATATACACTCCTTATGTTAATTTTAACATAACAAGACCCTCCAGTTGTTTCAAATACAATGCCCATTCCAATCTCCATTCTAAAACCGAAGTTTTACCATCCATGTAATGGATTACAAAATTTGTTTAACAGTTGTTAAAACAAACAACAACAATTAATCCGAGGAGATTTCATTAACCGGTGCCATGGTATCAAAATAACCAATACCTAAAAACGTACAAAACCTTACATTATTAATCAGGATTTATACATGTTGACTTACATCAACTTTCATCTTTCATTGAAAGATTCACCGCACCATTTGCTCTCATTGAGCTTTACCGGCATATTTAGAAAACAAATTTATTGTTTTCTTTCACTCCAACATTGGTAGGAGTTTCATACTTCAAACTTTGTACAACATTATAAATGTCCAAAGATGGCATACCAATGATCAACAACATATTAAACTGTACTAGAATCATTCAGCTCCATTATATGGAACCAAAGAACATTGGAATGCATAGCAATTCCAATAAACATAGTTTCAATGCCTCTTTTACTCAAGGAATTAACTTTAACCTCGGAAAGTCACAAGACCTTCTCACACCTCCAAACCTCAAGTTCGGATTTCATTATACCAAAGTTCAAGTAATTTAGCAAACAAACAACTGTTGGAGGCGTAGGAGTATAAACAAAAGCTTAAAACTTATGCTTAAATACTTTCCAATAAAACTCATTAAAACATACACTCTTTTCATTTACCTTTTGGAGGACATGATAGTTATTTACTACAAAGTAACGCAAATAAACGATGTATCTATTAAATAAAAGAGTTACAACTTTTCCAACCAAGGATTCATAATCTTCTAAACGGAAGAACTACAACTCTTACAACCAAGAGTTACAACTTTCTATATCGGAAAGTCTCAAATTTTCAAACAAAAGTTACATCCTTCTGAACCGAAGAATCACAACTTTTCAAAACAAGTCACAACTCTTAAACCAAGAGTTGTAATCTTTAAAACTGAAAAGTTTCTACCTTTAAATTAAAAGTTATAACCGTTCAAAAGAATACAAACTCTAATGAGTTGTATTCTTTCACCAAACCGATACATTCTTTAACAAATCAATAACATGATTTTTCAAAACATTCACTTAAAATCAAAGTGAAAATTCATGATACTGATCATGTTTCCGAAAAGAATAAGTTCAAAACAAGTTAAAACCATATATTACATATATATATTACCAAATAACAAGTATAACACATGAAAGACTAAATACATAAACATTTTAGTCATAGGAGTAAAACGCAGAAGTATAATAAAGCAATTATACTGAACCAAAACACTCATATATAAGTCCTATAGCATATCAACAGATCTCATATACATATAAGTATCACTTAAGCATACCAATAAACATACATGTATAGTTATTTCAAAATATACAAACCATGTACAACTAATGTTTAAACTATATAGTTTCAAGAGCCAAATGATATACTTAAATCTCTTAACAATGACAACCTTGACTCCATTTCATGAATGTCACGGATCAACAATCCACCGGTTCACAACTTCAAACCAAGTTGATCCTTACACTCACAATTTTCCAAACCGGAGTCAAAACTCAAAACAACATTTTATTAGTTGTTTCACCAAAACTTAGTTTACAGTCATTATTCTATCCTTTGTTTGATCTTACATACTAGGCATTCAACCTAGTAAAACAAGATTTTCGTAAATCCAAATTTCTTTAGATTTGCAAACTCTTCATTACAAATGTTCTATCAAGGATAGACATTTAAAAACATTATCTCTTCAACATGATTTCCATCTATTTGTATCATTAGAAAACATCTAACTACAATAGACATCAAGTTTTCCAAGAGATAACACTTGATTTATCCCAATATTAGTTATACACAAACACTTAAAATTTCTAAACATTAACATGATTTTATCACCAAGATCAATGAACATTAAACATTAAACACGCAGCAAGTTTCATCATTGATTCAATCATGTCTAGAAATATCAAGCCAAACAACATATATGTATAATCAAACAACATCCAAGAACAAATCTTAGACACTACAATCAAAATTTATATTGATTGTAGTTACTTGTTCTTGGACACCACAAACTTGCATGAAATAATGTAAATAAACATACATACCATTCATTCGTAGTCATAGCAACATCACAAAGCAATTTTTACAAAGTCATTCCAATGAACTTTTACTTACCAAAAGATTATAATCAACTTTGCATCAATCAAAAAACCGCAGCAACTTCTCAGAATTTCTGACAACTGTCAACATCGAACCAGACTGCAAACTTGATATCACTGCGATCCTCGTCTCGCCACGATTCTAACGGTATCTCCGGATTTTCAAACCGATTCCTGAATCAAGAGTTATGCCCAAAATACTAGGACACAACCTTTGATAAAATTCTGGAAAATGCAACTCTTCATTTTGAAACCGACATTGTTTTACAAAATCAAAATAGTTTTCGCAGATTGTTGGAGAAATACAAAGGGGAACGAACAATGCCGAACCAGAAATGAATGTGCTGCAATGAAAATAACCGGATATACACGTAGAGTCGATTTGAGAATCTTTCCTGCGAAAACTATTCGCCCCCAAATGATTGTCTCCGGGTAAACACGAATATTTTCACGAGATAAAACTACGTTCCACTTTCAGTCTAGACAATATAGACAGAAAGAAAGCTACAGGAGTTTGGTGATATTTTGTGTGTATCGAACTAGAGGTTTCAAGCAATCATACAAAGAACATGTATCTTGCTTTCAAGTGTTCTTCTTATTTTTCAAATGTGGTTCCAAGTGTTCTATATATCTCTCCTTCTTTTATACTGCAAGAAAACCAAGATATATATCCCTTCCAACCCTTCAAAAACCGATTACGAGGGTGTTTTAACCGAAAGGGTACCAACCAAAACCGCCAAAAACTCGCTCTACAACCGAAAATTTTGCATACCGGACGCCCGTTTAGAATCCGGACGCCCGTCCGAAGCATACCGGACGGGCGTCCGGTTTCTTCGAACGCTCGTCCATCCGAACAGTCACATCCCGTATGTAAATTCACCCTTCGTACGCCCGTTTAGTGAATCTAGACGCTCGTCCATATGAAATGGACGCCCGTCCAATAAGCGACGAGAATCCGGTTTTGTTCAACACTTGATCTAACACTCCCGTAAGCTTGTAAATATCAATTGTAAGCATGCACCCCGCATCTCCTAACTCATATCGATTGTTTCAAGCTTACCAAACCTCAAACTAAATCCAATTACACTAAATCACATTGGTGATTCTACCGAAATCACCAACATATCTTATCTGAATAATCATATGTTCCATAATGCCACTAAGAGCAACCCTAGTGGGACTCTTCTAGCCATATTCTCTTCACTATTGTTCAGAATAGAGAACAACATATTTTAAATAGCAAAATAACAGTTATCAAATGGAGAGGATTTTTCAGATAATGTCTACATGGTATTCCATTTGTGGAGACCGTACAAGAAGCCTCTCTCTGACCAAAGTTGCATCACATGGTGAATAAAGTGCCAAATATACGAATGGGCCTGAGCTGTGTCTTTGGTAAAAGAGTGAAAGGAATATAGAATTTGACTACTACGACATCTTGTAATCCAAACTAAACAATATAATTTTTTTATAAAATTAAATTAACCATTCAAAATAAGTCATGTGTCAAAATTTGTTAGATTGGAGAATGTCTATTAGCTTTATTACTACGATTGCTCTAAGAGAACTTCTTCCCATACTCTTGATATTGTTATGTCTTATGTTAATATTTCTACAAGTAATCAAGGATTTCTCTACAATATCAATCAAGGCACAGAGCCAATAACATACAAAGTAGTAGTTAAGAATACTAATTGCCAGAAGGCTATGGATCAAGAATTAACCGACATATGAACTCTAATGCATCTACCTCCCAACAAGAAACCTATTGGTTGCAAATGGGTATATTGAGCTTAGAAAGAGAAAAAAGAAGGATAATTATGTTAAGTAGTTGGGATAGCAATCATATTGGATGTGTCTACTAGAATTTCACCCTACATCATCTCTAAACAACTTAAGCTTTCATATGTATGTCATATCTCAACTTTCAATCACCTATCACTATCAATAAAACCATAGAATAGTGTTAATTACGTAATAAAGTTATCACAAAAAGCGATATAATATATTTTTACACTATTGTATATCATATTGTTTGATACGAGTTTCATTATGATTTTTGACGTAATACCTTATGAAAAATTGCTATAAAAGGGGAAGGATTGCAATAGCAAACTAATTAAGAAACTGCAAATAATTATTTCCAATGGCCATCAACCACACTCCTGATAATGATAGCCAAGAAAAACATGTAGTAGTAGTGATGATTCCATATCCGGCACAGGGCCATCTTAACCAGCTCCTCCACCTCTCCCGCCTCATCTCCGCCTACGACATCCCCGTCCACTACGTCGGCACCACCACCCACAGCCGCCAAGCAAAACTTCGAGTCCAAGGTTGGAATCCTCTTGCAAACTCCAACATTTTCTTCCATGAATTCCCTGTCCCTGAATTCCACAACCCGGCTCTGAACCCGAATGCCAATTCGAAATTCCCCTCTCATATATTGTCTTCATACTATGCTACTCTTAAACTTCGTGAGCCGATATACGAACTTTTGTTGGATCTTTCGAGTACAGCGAAAAGGGTTGTTGTTATACATGATTCTTTTATGATATATCATGTTCAAGATGTGCCCAATGTTCCAAATGCAGAGTCCTATTGCTTTCACAGCATCTCAGCTTTCACACTTTCTTCTTTCATTTGGGATTATGCTGGGAAACCAAGCATTCCGAAAGCCGAGATATTTGAAGATCTTCCTTCCATTGAGACTCTCATCAATTCAGATGTAAATGAAATTGCAAAACTGAATGAAGAATGCAAGAAAGTGAACTCTGGGAATCTTTACAACACCTGCAGAGAGATAGAGGGTAGTTATCTTGATCTCTTGGCTCAATTTCTTCAATCAGAGACAGACAAGAATTGGGCTATTGGTCCGTTCAATCCTTTGGTGATAAGTGATGATGAGGAGAAAGGTTCGAATAAGCGTCATAAGTGTCTGGAATGGCTCGATGAACAACCTGCTAACTCCGTGATATTCGTATCTTTTGGCACGACCACCTCGTTTTCGGATGAAGAAGTGGATGAAATCGCTGTTGGATTAGAGAAAAGTGGGCAAAAGTTCATCTGGGTTCTGAGAGAAGCGGATAAATGCGATATCTTTACAGGAGAATTCAAGAATGCACAATTACCAGAAGGCTATGAAGAAAGAATCAAAGAAAGAGGAATAATAGTAAGGGATTGGGCACCCCAGTTGAATATTCTTGGACACCCTTCAACCGGAGGTTTCATGAGCCATTGCGGATGGAATTCGAGCATTGAAAGCATTTCTTTGGGTGTTCCGATTGCAGCTTGGCCTATGCATTCAGACCAGCCAAGAAACGCTATACTGATCACTGAGCTGTTGAAGATCGGAATCCTTGTAAGGGATTGGGAGAATCGAGATGAAGTTGTGAAAGCAGACACCATTGAGAATGTTGTGAGAAGATTGATGGATTCAAGTGAAGGAGAAGAAATACGGAAAACATCTGTAAAATTAAGCAAAGATATCAAGAATACAGTGACTAAAGGAGGGCAGTCTCACGTAGAGATGGAATTTTTCATTGCACACGTCCGGAGATAGATCTCATTTCATATATCTGGTTTTACATAATCGGTCACTTTCAGTCGGTAATTGTATTCCACAAGTAATGTATGACAAATGATTTGACCACTTACATGTTGAAAGAAATAAATATGAATACAAATGGAATAAGGGTCGTATCTCCAACAATGGCGTATATACATAAAAAGGGGAACATGTCCATAGTGGAATAAAAACAAAGAGTTCAACATTTGAACAATATAATTGAGCGGCTTTGATATCATGTTAAAGATATATGCTAAACACATGTACGAGGAGAGACATACACTTCTTAATATGATAAATGAAACAATAACAGGGTCCAATATTAGATAAAATTTTACATAATTACCCAAAGAATTTCACGACTAGTACATAACACATATATATAAAGATTGTATCAACAACATTTTGGCAAAGCCCAACACATTGCAAGTTCCAATAATGGCAAAAGTTGTACTATATATTACATGACTTCTTGATATGTACCACATCCAATCAAACTACTCACTTACTATGTTCAAATGAGAAGATTTACTATGTAACATGTATTTGGAGATATATCAGCGTTTGGATGTGATAACGTACTCCCCTACTATGTGAGAATATATGTAAGAAAACATGAGTATGTCTCACATTTATATTGTGGTGATGTGTTTCCCTCACTTCCGATAAAGGAAATTGTTAAAGCTGTCACACATTGAGTATTTACTATTGTTTCATCCATTATAATAAGTGACGGATTTCTCTCACCTCATAACCTAAGTTCAATTCCCATAATTATAAAATGACTCCGAAAAGGTTTTACAATGATTTTTACTATTAGATGAGATCCGATTGAAATTTGCATCTATTCATGATGAAGTTTTTGTGTGGTACATCCACATATATCTAATTGACCGGTAAATAAATTTAGACCACACAGTTTGAATTTTGTTTAAAAATAAAATGTGTACAGTTTGTCATATAGGTGCACTCCACATATGACGGATGCACCCAATAACTTCCCCCATTCATATGTACATTCATATCAATTCCTAACTTGTGTGATTTATTTATTTATTTGAATTCTTAAAGCCATAACCTTTTTGGACTTCTTTCCACAAAGCCCAAGTTGTATAAAGTAATGTGTACAGTGTTGTGTTAGTCTGAACCTATGTTGCACGGACGACACGCGGACGCGGACACGCGCGCGCGACACGACACGGACACGCGACACGGCGACACCCGGCTAATTTAAAATTTAAGGACACGACACGGCCTCGACACGTTACATATAATATATATATACACACATATATGTGTATATACACACATATATACATCTATATATACATATATATAAGATATGTAATACTTAAACTCTATCAATATCTAAAATAGATATTTGTTATCTATACGGTGTCAAAAGTAAAAAGAAAATTATGATTTGACTTTCAAAATATTGTCTATAACAAAAAAACATATAAACATAATACGAGTAATCAAAATAGTAATTGTATATTTTCGGGTTTCATCAAAAAAAACATTGAAAAAATTGTGTTCGAGGTGTCGGGAGGTGTCGGCGCCGTGTCGGAGGTGTGTCGACAACGTGTCGGAGGTGTGTCGGATATTAAAATTTTAAATAATATTAATTTAATCGACCGACACGTGTCGGACGCGGTGTCGGAGCGTGTCGTAGCGTGTCGTGTCGTGTCTTGTGTCGGACACGGCGCACGGCGCCCATATTGAAGTGTCGGTGCATCATAGGTCTGAACTGAAGTCATTGGACATGTGGACTAGGCCATTGGATTGAAATCCAATTTTGTTTTTTTCTTTTTTCTTTTTTTGGGTTTCAATGCATATGTTTTAGTATTTGAGAGGATTTGTTGTGTTTATTAATTCTGAAAACACATATTCAACAAACTTTAATACAATGATTGTTTATACAGTTACTGTGTATATAACCGGACACATTGCATTAATCTCATATTTTATTGTATAACGTTTACGGCGAGTTGTGAGTTTTTACCTGTTACTTCTTTTTGTTTCGTACGTTTACTCTCATCACAACAAATTTTATATCATTGAATATAGTAAATGGTATATCGATTAATGAATCATAAGATACAATTAATTATATAAAAGTGTGTTGTATTATCTGTACGAATAATAAAATGCTCTTCAAAAAGTCAAATTAAACAAGGAATTAGGTCATACCTTTTTGACACAACCGCAAAGTGACAATTCTTAAAGGCCAAAAATACCGAGGAATGACTTCTAAAGAAACTGAAACTACAAATTAAACTTTTAAAAATTCTACATACATTTGACTTGTACAATTATACATGTAATTAAGTAATTTTAGGCAGAGTTAGGACGGTCTGCATTAGACTTTTGTGCTTTAATTTTTAGTTTTTAGTTTTTTTTTTTTTTTTTTTTTTTTGGTTTTGTTTTGTTTACTTTTATAATCAAGGGGAGTGGATTTTATCTCACTAGCTAGATAATATTGTAGCTTCATTCACATTGCCATTTTTTACGATGATCGCGTTGCTAATCGGGTAATTGGGTTTCGTGGAGATAACTCAGTTACTTTATAAGAAGATTTGAGGGTGAATTATAGTTGAGCCAATGTGGATTGACTGCCAACATACCTAGATCAAGCTGTTAACGTAGTTCAGAATTGTGATGATAATGATCATTTCATAAGCCTTCTTGTGTTGTGGGGAGTTAATTGTGTGAGCATTGAAGTCGTGGTCAAATGATTGAGAACCGGTCTGAATTGAAGGCATTTACGGTGTAATAATGGCCCTATAGGTGTGAATCATAGAACGTTACGAGATCATGTGTTAAAATCATGTTGACTAGATAGCCTCTACTTGAGTTCGTTGAAGACTTTTATCGAGCTGTGAGTCTCAGATTAAGGTGAACATGCACCATGTCGGTGGTATGAGCTGGTGAGTATCCTACTTCAAATAGTTATCAGATCCGGCCCGGCCCGGCGGTCGAACCGGCCGACCCGGTGACCCGGTCCCAAACCCGGGCCGGGTCAAGCATTCGACCGTTTAAGCAGGTGAACCGTTCTGGCCCGGCCAACCCGGCGGTCGGACCGGTCGACCCGGCGGTCGGACCGGTCGACCCGGCGGTCGGACCGGTCGACCCGGCGGTCGGACCGGTCGACCCGGGCGGTTTTCCATCTGCCCAGTTTTTTTTTTTTTTTTTGGTCATCAGGATTTCATTCACCTTTAGCCGGTTCTAAAAAAAATCTTCAGTTCTAAATAGTATAAATCTCAAAATATCGAGCAAATTTTGTCAAAAAAAAAAAAAAAGAACATCGAGCAGATCTCTATCCAAAAATAAATCAAACAGAAGTATGTATTCTTTTTTGTTTTATAGG
Organism: Gentiana straminea; assembly: GCA_036785695.1. Classification (NCBI taxonomy): domain Eukaryota; kingdom Viridiplantae; phylum Streptophyta; class Magnoliopsida; order Gentianales; family Gentianaceae; genus Gentiana; species Gentiana straminea. The sequence goes on from JAVUPR010000160.1 coordinate 1,195,572, forward strand.
AAATAATTATTTGTATTTATGGGTATTTGTACTCTTTTTACGGTCAAAAACTTGAAGTGAAGATAATGAACTTGTTTTCATTATGGATTGAATGTATTGCTGTGTTTTTTTAAGGAATGTATGAAATTGTAGCAATAGCTACAATACACCTAAAGAAAAGACTAATTATTTGCGCTCGACTTGAACAACAGATAATCATTTGAGCATTTTATGTTGTCTAATTTGTAATTGTGTTTATTGAAGTATTTTGAAAATAATTATGGTTGTCATATTTTATTTTATCTTTATGTTTTGAATATTCAATTATATTTTTTAAGTATATGATGTGACCCACCGGTTGAACCACTGACCCGGTGACCCGGTGTCTTTTCCGGGTCAATGATGGGACCGATCATAGGAGACGGTAGACGACTTGCACCTTGTCGGACAGAGAACGACTTGTGTTATGTCAATGCAATAGGGCCGAACTACTTCACGTCGATGTGCTTTAGTTGGCATGCACTTCATGAAGTCTACTTTACTGAGACCAATGTTTGGCCAATGCCCGATGTCGAGTTGAACTCATTAGACCTGTTTTGCTTAGAATACCTAAACTGAACATTTAAATTCCACGTGTATCACACATTAGAAGAACTGGCAAAAGAAAACATTACTACGACATAATGTTAAAACATAATTGACTTTATATATAACTGGGTTGATCATTTTAGTGCCAGCGTAGACGATAAGATATATAGATACAATATCTATTATGGCTCAAAGTAACACCGTTGGCTCTAAGTTTTAGGCCATTTCAACAGAAAACAATGCATTTTTTAAATGCAAGTTAAAAAGAACGACATTTATTTGTATCACATCTATTTTATTTGTGCGTCACACTTAATCAATATTTTGAAAAATGACTTTTGACTCTGATGTATACGAAATATTAATTATTTCATGGGCCAATTATTTAAAATGACTGATTTTCAACTTATTAGGGGTAATAGGACACTCCAAAATCTTATTTAGTTATAAGGACATTCTAATTTCAAGTGGATAAAGAGGAAGAAGGAAAAAAAAGAAGGAAAGGAAAAAAAAAAAATGAAGCATCGCTGAAAGGAAAAAAATTCGCTGAAAGCATCGCTGAATTTTTTTTTTTAAATTTTTAATTTACCATATTTCTAAAGATTATATATTTTGATCAAAAACTCGGATCGTCAAAATTTTTTCACTAAAATTCATATTTTTTCGTCTTCTTTATTCTAAAATCAAATTCGATATTTTTTTCCTACTAAATTTCATAAAATCGATTTTTTCTTCATAAATATCGACGTGACATATTGATCACCGTCATGCATTGACCACCTACCCGGATGCATTGGCCACCGGAATCCATTAACCACCCCGATGCATTGACCGCCGCGATTCATTGGCTACCATTATGTATTGACCGCCGCGATCCATTGACAACCTTGATCAGTGACATCTCATTGTAGCGATTTATGCAATGACATCTCATTGTAACGATTTATGCAGTGACTTTTTATTGTAGCGATCTATGCAGTGATGTCTTATTGTATCGAACTATGCAGTGACGTGTTATTGTAACGATTTATGCAGTGACGTGTTATTGTAACAATTTATGCATACATTTGGTTGAAAAAATATGCCTTTAAACCAAAAAAACAAAAGAAATACAGTTATTTTACAAAGTTATCGAAAATTTAAACCAACACTAATCAAATAAACCAACATCAATCAAATATTTAAAGATAACAAAGAAATAAAGTTACTTTACAAAGTTATCAAATGTGTGTATCAAGTTGTATATGCGGTGACATCAATATCATTGCATCAGTTATCTAATTGTAAATACAGTCATCAATGTCACTGCTTCAGACATCAATGTCACTGCATAAGTCATCAATGTCACTGCTTCAGACATCAATGTCACTGCAAAAGTCGTCAATGTCCCTGCATCAGACATCAATGTCACTGCATAAGTCGTCAATGTCACTGCATAAGTCGTCAATGTCATTGCATAAAACCTAACAACTGCATCAGTCAGCTCTGCTCTTGTTTTGCATTTCTCCAAATGTGGAGCTTTTAATATGGATAGAAGTACAAGTTTGGTGAAACTACAAAGACTCTTCAGTATGACTCTTGTAATGGCCACACGTTGTTTGTGCCCTCCTGATAATTGGATTCATTGGGGAATCCCTCAATTCTTTAACACGATCTTGAATGTTTAGCTTAATGTCCCTGCATCGGACATCAATGTCACTGCATAAGTCATCAATGTCACTGCTTCAGAAATCAATGTCACTGCATAAGTCATCAATGTCACTGCTTCAGACATCAATGTCACTGCATCTTAAAAAAAAAAAATCAATGTCACCAGCGGTTTTTTTTTTTTTTTTTTTTTGTGTGTTCCAGCGCTTTTTTTTTTATTCCTTCCTTCATTATTCCTCTTTATCCACTTGAAATTAGAATGTCCTTATAACTAAATAAGTTTCCTTCTTAAAATTAGAATGTCCTTATAACTAAATAAGATTTCGGAGTGTCCTAAATGATCATTAATTCTCTAACGACGGCCTTATAACTAATTTGCACTTATTTCATTTTGGTATGCATATGTAGTTTTCATTTGCAAAATGATTAAAAGAACCCAAAATAACCAAATGGTCCATTCAACATGTGACAACTAACAACATAGAACAATAAAGTATACTCTAAATCCATAAAAGTGGAGACTTTTTGAATTGTCTCAAACTACAAGAACAAAAACCATCAAACAATAGAAAGGCAACTTGGCGGGTATGAAATTGAGAAATATATCTCAACTGGGAAATATATCTCAACTGCTTGGTGGGTATGAAATTGGGAAATATATCTCAACTGCTTTTAAGCAAGTGGGAGAATGTTGTGGATAGAAAGAATAAGGGTGTGGTGCTCTAAAAACAATTGTTGCTTGTCTTTACGGGCAAGTGGGAGATTGTTAGATGCAGAGTGTCCGAAAGACAATTGTTGCTTGTCAATACGGGCAAGTGGGAGATTGTTGGAAGTAAGGCCCGAAAGACAATTTACGTAATTGTTTTTATAATTAATAAATGACAGATTTATTCTTATTTTATTATTTGCTTCGTGCTTATAAGTAATACACTACTGAAAACCCCAAGTCGTATCATATGTAGCCATATAACTTAGTGTGTGTCACACATGAGGATTAAGTTTATGGTGATACACTTGAAATGTTAGTCCGTGGTGAACTTAATCAAAGTATTGGGTCTATTGATTAAACCACCATTAATGGGCCCAAAACACTTTATGGTGTGACCGTCCTATCCGGACCGTCGACATTGGTTGTCTAAGTGGGGTATTTATATATGATGAGAGTCATATAGGACTGGACCGATTTAATATGAGTTTCTCATATAATTCCGTGATTGAGAAATCTTATTAAATCACAAGATGATTATATATGGATTAACCTTAATCCTGAAGTGATTACAGACTCCTACTTGTTTCAGGATAGGGTTTGATGTGTTGCTAAGAGGCGCGGTCCGAATCACTTTCACGTTGGCACTATTCTGGGATGAGTGAGAAGTGTATCTCACAGATATGAAATCCATTCCTTCCTGCGGGAAGCAGAAAGACAATCCCTTTATTTGTTAATCCTTGAAACTGATCGATCCCGGGAGTTCGTATTGGTTATGAACTAATTGATCACTAGTGGGTTAATGGTAAATAAGTATAAGATGTATTGAACAAGGTTTACGGAAATAATCCTGCTTCATTACGGATAGTCTATGGAGGGTTAGTTTATATGTAATGATTATATCAATGGACACTTATCTACTCGACTCGACGTTTTGAGAATAAGTTATATCTATAATCGATAGAGTTCAGTTTCGGATTTATGGTGGCGTAATTCCGGAAATAATAAGTTAAGTAGAAATATTTTGTTCGATGAATATTTTGTTTAATTTATTGTAGCTACTGGTTATAGGTCAATGGTCCCCGGGTTGGCTCCTAACACGCGAGTGTTTTTTCTCGTTTCATGGAACCTCGAGAATAAATTAAATAGTTGGTCTATTTAATGAATATGCAATATTTTTTATTTGATAAATAATATGTAAAATAGAAAAGACATTTTCTATTAAAAAATGACTAAAGTGGCGCCATACATAGTGGATAATTTTGGAGAAGAAATTTTCCTAAATTATGTCACATGTGTAATTAGTTAATTAACTATTTGTTGGATAATTAATGAAAAAATGAGAGATTAATTTTTTGGGAATTATCTCTTATTTTGTGGGAAAAATATCTTTTCCTTATGGTAATAGGTTTTGTGGTGTGAAAAGGATAACTCTCTTGACTAGTTATTTTCCTATATAAAGAGAGTTCCTCCCAACACAATACACACTTCATAATTGCGCCACTTACAAATTAAAAGGAAGAAAAATTAGTTTCTTGCCTTAGTCATTTAGAGAAGAAAAACCTAGGGTTTTTCTTATGCATATTCGAGGAGGTTTTACGGCGAGGATCGACGTCCACCAGTCGTTGCTAGGAGATACAATCCGAAAGACTGCGGCTTCTCCCTTGGTCGATTGCTTCTCTCTCCGGGTGGGTAAATCTACTAACTTTCTCGTATGATTAATTAGTTATGTCTCATATCGTAAATCGCATAAGCTTTCACTGTGCAAAAATCGAGTGTCTCGATCGGTGCTATTACTTCTAGCATGTGTATCAGAGACATGTTCAATTTTTACGATACCGAGAGCATAATTAATTAAAATTAGGAGTGAAATTGCATATTAGATTGCATATTTTATTTTGTTGAATGATTGAATGTTGTGGTTGACGAGATGGATTGGGCCATTGAGGGTGGTATTTGTTTACTATTAGATCTATTGAATATATGTAATTTATTTTTACAATTAAAATTTCATAATAGTATTTTTTTCCGGATCCGTCGGCCAAAAAGAAAAAGGGACGCTGCAAAATCTTTCATTAGAAAATATGATATATGAATGTTATACATTCAATATCCTGCTAAATAAAGGGGACGGCTGCTAAAAATAAAAAAAAAAAAGAAAATACGGACGGCTGCTGTATGAGAGGAGAAAAGAAGGAAAAGGCATCAAATTTTTTTTCAAGATCAAAGTTGCTTCATATGAAAGGTTTAATTTTTTTGGCTTTTCCTAGTATAAATAGGTTAGATACGGGAGTAATCAACGGTTCACCTTAGTGGTTTACTTTTACGCATTTATTTTCATGTTTGATAATTTATGTGAGATAACCATGCCATAACATGCATCATCTTCATGAATTCCACTCCCTAAAGATATGTATACATGTAGATAATTAATCGTGATATTAATTAGGCATGTATGAGACGTAATTAATTTAGATTAATTAGGTAATTAATTAAAACGAACGGAATTTCGGGATATAAAATTCACACGATAAACTTAATTTGGGAAAATAAATCCTACGGGGTTTAGGTTATGTAGTGTCTACATAAATTTTGAATTTTGATAATCAAAAATTGGAAAATCGGGAAAAGTTGGACACCAACTGAGCAAAAGCTTCAAAAATTTGTTTTTCGATTTATTCGAAAAATTCTACAATCCCAGAACTTTTATCGTGACACATTTATGATAATAAAATTCTTTGAAAATTTTATTTGTGTAGTGTCTACACAAGAGATTTTATAAATATTCGAAAAAATGGAAAATCGTGAATAAGTTGTCGCTAGTTAGACGGTATTTGGAACCGATAAACTAGTGGGAGCTTTTAATTTTGTGATTTATTGTTTTTGGAATTATTAAAAGAATTTCATAAAGTCCTAATGTATTAGGATTATAAAATTCATGGTGAATTTTAATTGTGTAGTGTCTACACAAAGATTTTATAAATCCGAGAAATTGGAAAGTCGTGAATAAGTGACACTAGTTAGACGGTATTTGGAACTAATGAACTAGTGGGAGGATTAATTTATGTATTCATGATTTATTGTTTTGCGGATTGTGAATAAATTCTGAAAATCCTAAAAGACTACCTATTTTCAAAATAACGAGTGGGAGCGGGGAAGGGGACAACCGACCCCACGGCCTATACCGTTGACACAAGCAAGTGAGAGAATGGTGAAGCCTCGTGCCGCTTTGATTTCGGCCCCCTAAGGATGGCCTTCACCACTATCAAAATGCCTGGCTTGGTCTCTGAAAGGATATGATTTTGGGTACTCGTCGGGTCACTGACCGACCCTAAGGCGGCATACTCGGGGCGTACTTTGAGATCTAAAACAGTAGGTCACACTCACAAGGATATTTTGGATATATCTTGGCTGAAAAGGAAGGTAATCAACAATTAAATGGAGATGTCCGATTCTCAGTTAATTGTTGAGAGAGATTGTCTCAATTTAATCGTCACCTCTTTGACTACCCTAAGGCGGCACTGTAGGTGTGAGATTAAATCCTTGGAATGGTAGGATAAACTGCATGCATGACATCACGTTTATAATTCCTAAAATTATTATATGTTGTAGTGTATGATTTGATTTATATTTTTGTCATAATTTATTTTGCAACTACATATCATCTCAAGGTATCTAAATTGCTAAACATATTATATTGACTAATAACGACTTCGTAAAACTGGAAAAGTAACAAGAACGTTGAACTCATAAATCGAGAATGCAAATTAATTTTTCGGAAGAGGATGTTCCTCCTAAGCCTTCAAACTTAAGTGACACTAATGAGCATGTCACTCGTGTTGAACGAGAGACAACCAATATTAGTTCAAAGATGACGAGAATGATTTGATATCAATCTCACCAAACATCCCACAGTTTACGAGTAGTGTCTACTCTGATAGACTGCTAGTTCACGGCCATTTCCTTTATAGAAAGCCAAGAATGGGAAAGTAAAAGTCTAAAAGTGTAAGTCATCAAAACTAAACAAGTTTAAGGCTAAACCAAAATATTTCTAAAAGAAAGCATAGGATAAGGAAAGTGATTTCGGATCACTAATATATGAATCCTAATAGACTTTCTTAACCGAGTAATTTGACTCAGTAGCTAAAATTCTTTTGTAAGAACAAGGTAGCTGGGCATTCATGATGAAGAGTAGACAACGGGCAGTTATTTCAGCTAAGATAGTGGGAGTGATATTAGGAAACAAAATTGCGGATTTTAATCCTTGAATATCACAGAAATTTAATTTATGTTTTCATATTCATTGGAACAAATGGATTCACTTTCAAATCGATAAAAAATAGTTGCCTTAAAGAAAGTGAATATGACATTTGTATACGATTCTGAGACTCGGACTTTTGTTTGACAGAGTCAGAACCACTAAGTAATGCTGAAAAGATATATGTAACACATCATAAGCTATTAAGACATATGGTTTCCATATTAAGATAAACGATTCTTCAACATCTATTAATTAGTGCATATATCCTAAAGATAAGATCTGAAGACTGGCTAAGGGTGATTCCTATCTCCCTGTCTAAGAACACTATCTCAAAGGAAAAATGACTAAGTAATCTTTCAATTAGGAAAAGGTAATAGAGCTAAAGAAATATCACAACTTGTTCATATTGACCTTCAGGGTCTTATGAAGGATACAAGCTAGTGGGAGCTTTTGAGTGGTAGACATTTTGTCTGAAGACTACTCGAAACGCCGATTAGTTTATCTAAATATTTGGAGGAATCTATGATATTACAAGTGAAACGATTATTCCATGCTCAGATATAGGCTATAGTATAGATTTGGCACTGATGCTTGGCCTACCTCCGGGTGAAACGATTTCACTGAAAGGATAAACCATGTATTGTCTTGTATAGTTATTGATATGCTACATTACACTGCTTAACTCAATTAAGCTATTGATTGCAAAATAACGGTTCACATTATTATGTAATACCGAGAAGTCTACCTAGAAGATGCTTATGAATTTGTGGAAAAAGAGTGAAGTGCATTTACTCCACTTCCGCAAATAGAGGCATTTAGCACTAATGCTTGAAGATAGGACTGGAGATTTTACATACACGTGCAGATGGTGACTGTTCGTGAAATATCTTAATGCAATGAGTAAAGGCTGGTTATAAAATTCTTAAGATCGGATTGTGAAGGTAACACTATTACATCCTTTCTAAAAGAATGATTGAATAACAACCTTAGAGCTTGAAGTACAGTTACTCAAGGAGTTACTATCTGATTTAATCAGACCACATCCAACATTGGTTGTTGGGGATTACGCTGATTAATACTACTGAACTAGATCAGAATATCAATCCACCCAAATGCAGTGGGAGTATGGTTTAACCATTGACCCACTATGATCATGCAGACTTTATAGTTTACTGGGAGTGATTGATCACCTATGGTCTTTGTTGGGAAGACTGTATAGGATTCTAACAATTGGAGGTTGGTTTAAAGCCATAAACTTGTATATGGAGTTTTGGTACTCTAGTACTGTTCATACTCTTGAAGAACCACCTGAGTGTCTCAGGCCCAGTAAGAGTAATTGGATCTACATGGAAAAGAGTCGAATGAATGGGAAAGTTTAACTTTATAAGCAAAGCCAAGTGGTCTAGGGGTAATTCTCTGAGAAGTAGATAGTTTAAATGGGGGTGATGCCCTGAAGCTTTCTCACCACTCAGCCTTGCTTAACTCTCTGAAAAGCAGAAAGACTAACGGGGGTGATGACCTGAAACTTTCTTGCCGTACAAAGGAGCTTGAATTCTTCCGGAACATAAGGGTTTTTAGCTTAAAGCCAATGGCAGATTGACTGCCTATGCTTATATCCATTGGTGGATTAAAGTAAACATTCAGGTCATTGAAATTCACATGTTTAACCCGAACATTGATGAGTCTTTCGTAGACTAGGATATCAATATTGGTAAAGTAGTGAGTATTAGTGTTAATAAGAAATATAACACTGCAACAGTTGGAAACAACATGAGTGTGTTATCTGAAGCCAAGTGACGAGACAAAGCTTCTCTGAATCAGAAAAGTGGACTATATTCTTAGAATTTGATTCGGTTGAATTCATGAGAACAAGTTGTAGGCAATATCCCATCCATCTTATTGGTTAAAAATGATAATGCATTTTTGAATGCAAAGTTCAACAAGAGGTTTCCTACCCAGCCCCTCACGGAATAATTCTCTTAGTCTTCGGATATAGAGAAAATGGGATAGATTCTCTTTTAGATAGAGAAAGTCAGGTTATTAAAAGTCAATAAAAGTCGAGTATTGGATTCGGACATTGAATGCAGTATAGTGCATCCTCAAGTATCTTGAGAGAATGAGGAATCATATGCTTGTGCATTCGGGTGCGAACCTGAATGTCATTGACTACACTGATTCTGATTTTGTGTCAGACTAAGGATGATCGTGAATCGATCTCAGGCTTAGTGTTTACTCATAGTGATGGAGCTATAGTCTGGAGCAATCCAAAGCACTGCCAGTTTGACTCTGTTAGTCGAATACATAGCAGCTTTCGAAGGAGCTAAAGAGGCAGTGTGGCTTGAGAAGTTCTTTGTTAGATCGGGAAGTAATTCCAGGTCTCGATGAGCCGATACCATTTTACTGTGAAAATAGTAGAGCGGTAGCTCAAGCAAATGATCTTCGCAATCACAAGAGGTCAAAAGTATATTGAGAGAAAGTACCACCTGATCAGACAGACCGTGCAGAGAGGCGACATTTCGGTCATAAAGATCGCCTCGAACCAACAACCTAGCTGATCAGTTTACCAAGACGTGTGGCATCTAATGTCACTGATAAACGCTTGGCGGGTATGAAATTGAGAAATATATCTCAACTGCTTTAGAGCAAGTGGGAGAATGTTGTGGATAGAAAGAATATGGGTGTGGTGCTCTTAAAACAATTGTTGCTTGTCTTTACGGGCAAGTGGGAGATTGTTAGATGTAGAGTGTCCGAAAGACAATTGTTGCTTGTCAATACGGGCAAGTGGGAGATTGTTGGAAGTAGGGCCCGCAAGACAATTTTTGTAATTGTTTTTATAATTAATAAATGACAGATTTATTCTCATCTTATTATTTGCTTCGTGCTTATAAGTAATACACTACTGAAAACCCCAAGTCGTATCATATGTAGCCATATAACTTAGTGTGTGTCACACATGAGGATTAAGTTTATGGTGATACACTTGAAATGTTAGTCCGTGGTGAACTTAATCAAAGTATGTGGTCTATTGATTAAACCACCATTAATGCGCCCAGAACACTTTATGGTGTGACCGTCCTATCCGGACCGTCGACATTGGTTGTCTAAGTGGGATATTTATATATGATGAGAGTCATATAGGACTGGACCGATTTAATATGAGTTTCTAATATAATTCCGTGATTGAGAAATCTTATTAAATCACAAGATGATCATATATGGATTAATCTTAATCCTGAAGTGATTACAGACTCCTACTTGTTTCAGGATAGGGTTTGATGTGTTCGTTAAGGGTCGCTAAGAGGCGCGGTCCGAATCACTTTCACGTTGGCACTATTCTGGGATGAGTGAGAAATGTGTGTCTCACAGATATGGAATCCATTCCTTCCTGTGGGAAGCAGAAAGACAATCCGTTTATTTGTTAATCCTAGAAACTGATCTATCCCGAGAGTTTGTATTGGTTATGAACTAATTGATCACTAGTGGGTTAATGGTAAATAAGGATAAGATGTATTGAAGAAGGTTTAAGGAAATAATCCTGCTTCATTACGGATAGTCTATGGAGGGTTAGTTTATATGTAATGATTATATCAATGGACACTTATCGACTCGACTCGACGTTTTGAGAATAAGTTATATCTATAATCGATAGAGTTCAGTTTCGGATTTATGGTGGCTTAATTCCGGAATTAATAAGTTAAGTAGAAATATTCTGTTCGATGAATATTTTATTTAATTTATTGTAGCTACTGGTTATATGTCCATGGGCCCCGGGTTGGCTCCTAACACGCGAGTGTTTTCTCGTTTTATGGAACCTTGAGAATAAATTAAATTGTTGGTCTATTTAATGAATATGCAATATTTTTTATTTGGTAAATAATATGTAAAATAGAAAAGACATTTTCTATTAAAAAATGACTAAGTGGCGCCATACATAGTGGATAATTTAGGAGAAGAAATTTTCCTAAATTATGTCACATGTGTAATTACTTAATTATCTACTTGTTGGATAATTAATGGAAAAATGAGAGATTGATTTTTTGGGAATTATCTCTTATTTTGTGGGAAAAATATCTTTTCCTTTTGGGAATTGGTTTTGTGATGTGAAAAGGATAACTCTCTTGACTATTTATTTTCCTATATAAAGAGATTTCTCCCAACACAATACACACTTCATAATTGCGCCACTTACAAATTAAAAGGAAGAAAAATTATTTTCTTGCCTAAGTCATTTAGAGAAGAAAAACCTAGGGCTTTTCTTGTGCATATTCGAGGACGTTCTCCGGCGAGGATCGACGTCTACCAGTCGTCGCTAGGAGATACAATCCGGAAGACTGTGGCTTCTCCCTTGGTCGATTGATTCTCTCTCCGGTTGGGTAAATCTACTAACTTTCTCGTAGGATAAATTAGTTATGTCTCATATCGTAAATCGCATAAGATTCCGCTGTGAAAAGATCGAGTGTCTCGATCGGTGCTATTACTCCTAGAAGACTTGAGCTCGCCCGAGCCATGAAAGTTGAAAATATGGAGGTATTATGTGATTCGCAATTGGTGGTCAATCAAGTAACAGGGTCGTTCGGGATTCATTGCGAAATTTTACAACAATATATTGATCTCATCAAAAAGCTCGAAGGGAGCTTCAAATATAGTAAGTTCACCAACATCTCTCGAGAGGAAAATCTCATAGCAGACTACCTATCAAAGTTAACTAGCGACGACGAAATTAGTAACCTAGCGGTCATGGTGCAACACCTGTCAGGGCCCGCCATTAATCGAGCCAAGGTCATGGATTTCCAACCCGCTAATCCATGTTGGATCGACACAATGAAGGCCTATATTGAATCGGGGGCACTTCCCGATGACCCAAAGGAGGCTAAGGCCCTGTTCAGAAGAGCCGCAAGGTACTCCATCTTAGAAAGCATTCTATACCGAATGTCATTCTCCAAACCTTTGTCACGATGTGTGCGACCTGAGGAGGTTGAAGGAATTCTTATGGAGCTGCATGAGGGGATGTGCGGCGGCCATCCGGCTAGCTGCACTCTCGCTCAGAAAATTTTGTTAGCTAGTTACTACTACGCCAGAAAGTGCGATAAATGTCAAAAAATTATGGACAATCCCAAGCTACCATCCGTCGAACAAAGCATCGTCGTCGCCGCCTGGCCGTTCAACATGTGGCCTATCGACCTCATTGGACCGCTCAAAAGAGGTCGCTCTGGATGCGAATACGTGGTCATCGCTGTCGATTATTTCACCAAATGGATCGAGGCCAAAGCCTTGGTCAAAATCAATACTAGAGATATTATATATTTCTTGCTCGATCAAGTTTGGACCAGATTTGGCATCCCAAGAGTGATAGTATCAGATCACGGACCTCAATTCAGGGAAGAGTTCGACGCATTTTGCCGAGAGAATAACGTTAAGCATTAGCAATCGTCAGTATGCTACCCGCAAGGCAATGGTCAGGCTGAAAATGCCAACAACAGGTACTAAGCGTGCTTAAAAAGAGTTTGGACAAGAAAGCGGGAAAATGACCGGATCACTTGCCAGCGGCCTTATGGGCCCTCAGAACATCAAGGAAAACAACCACAGGGGAAACTCCCTTTGCTTTAACCTATGGGTCAGAAGCAATGGCCCTACCAAGCTTAAGGGTCGCTCATTTCAGCGAGGCTGAAAACCCGCTGACCAGGCAGCTCGACCTTGATCAATTGGAAGAAAAACGAATCAACTCGTATGGCCGTTTGCTCAATTTCAAACAAGCGGCCAAACGCCACCACGACAAACATGTCCACAATCATCACTTCACCGTGGGAGATTATGTTCTACGGAAAAGACAGGCGACCGGGCATGAGGCCAAGAAAGGCAAGCTATCCGAGAACTGGGAAGGCCCACTTCGGGTCGCAAAGATAGTAAAGAAAGGAACTTATATCCTACAGGAGAACCAAGGCCGCGAATACGACAGGCCTTGGCACGCCGACAACTTGAAAAAATATTACACGTGAGCCATCTATCTGCTTTATGCAAGAAACAAGCGTATTTTGGAAGCCACATCGAATGAAAAAGACTCGTTTTTACTCAAAATAAAGAGGGCCGACCGTTCTGTTCTCGGCAAACTACAAATCCCTTCGGTCTAACCAAAAACAAGGGGGTCGATGAAATTTTCAAAGCTACTATTTCAAACGAATCCGAAGTGATCCAACGAATGAATCAGCAGTCGAGAGTGCCAACGTGAGCTTTTCCCCAATCGTCAACGCCCTCGAAATTTTCAAAGCTCACGAATTGCACAACAAAGGCGGACTTGCCTACTTTCCTCTTCACCAAGATTCCAGGAAACCTCATAATGAGCAGAGGGGTCGATAGCAGGAATACGAAGAACCCCATTGATAGACTCCGGGGTAAAATTGACCGAAACACCCCGAATGAGGACAAAGCTAACAGCTTCCTCGGGAGAAATCTCTGACAGGACGGAATAAAATTCCCTCACCATCGTAAGGTTGAAGGGTTTCATATGTGGGGAACCAAAATCCAACCACCCAGAAAGCCGAACCCGGAGCAAAGATCCATCACCTTCAACTTTGTCCTCGTTCAAACCTCTCTCCTTCACAGGCTTGACCACATCAAAGTAACGCCGGAAATGGGACTTGGCAGTGTTAGAGGCAGTGAGGAAGAAAGGAGAAACATCACGCATAGGGCGGGATTTATACACTCGTACCGATCTACCCTCGCCGGACCAAAAAGACATCAGAAAATGAAGATTTGTGCTAGAAGGGAGTGAAGAAAGACCAGGGAAACCCCCCTCTTATAGAGAATCAAAAAAGGAATAAGCGGTCAAGATCAACAAAATCAGACGGTCAGCATTCACGCGGTCTAACAAAATTTTGAATTTCAAAAGGTGCATTTAAGCTCCTAACAGTTATCGAAACGTGATTCAAGGCTACAGTCATTGTGCAGTTCCCAAAACGATCAAAAGCCTGCCAATGATCTGTCCAATCAAGTCAGAACTTTAGCTTTTCAGCAGCACGCCCACTACTTACCTCAGGCCAAAGGATTTTTCATTCCAGTCATGGAGGTTAGTCCTGTTTCACTCCAGCTCGCCCTCGCCTTACTTAAAATAAAAGGGGCCGGATAAATGAAAATTTTAAATTGAAGTAATTATGCCTTATATTTCTGGCGAGCCCACCATTGCAGACTCGCCAAAAAATAAGGGGGTCGCATATTGGAATTTTCAAAACTTCAAAACAAAGTTCAGACAGCGTATTTCAACGAGGTCACCATAGGTCGTAACTCAAATAAGGGCGCCGCAGTTGGAATTTTCAATCCATCATTTGAAACAAGTCCGCAGTGACCTCGATTGATACAACGGGGCCGCATACGGAAATTTGTTTCGATCAAACCCATTAAGGCTTCGCTCAAAACAAGGGAGCCGCATATTGGAATTTTCGAACTAAAAAACACAACGATAGTTCAGAGGTTCTATTATTTTAGCAAGCCATTCTCTCAACCTCGCCAAAATAAAGTGGGGCGCATAAATACAAGAGAGCAAATCCAAAAAGCAAGTGCATAAAGCGGAAGGTGCATAAGTAACAACAATTGTGCCAAAAAGGGCCACAAATCAAGAACTATTACAAAATAACAACAAAGGAAAGCATCGAAATAGTTCAAACCAAAAGCAAAGTTGAATTATTACAGATCACAGAAATTGTTTCAAAAAACAGAAAGCTTAAAATCCTTAGTTTGAGCTGGGAGGAGCGTCAATATACTCATCGCCGGGTTGAACATTTGCAACATGAGGAGGGTTCAAAATGGCCAAGTTTACAGGGTTAACTGGGGATGGTCCCAAATCGGCTCGCCATCCTTCATCTGCCCAGCTTGGATATCGAGAATGTGGTCGTCATCATAAGGAATATCCCGATGAAGGGCCAACAACTCCGGATTTCACTGGGACATAGCAATCCACCGGACCATCTCCTCAAGGCCAACTGTTTCTCTACCATGATACGTCCATAGTCAGCGGGTGAAGTGATTAAAGCCCTAATATCAAATCTCGCCTCTTGCGTATCTAAGAATTCCTCAGGAAGCTTATAGGTAGCAATGGCCGCAGGACCGGCTTCCTCAGCAGCCTTTTTGGCAGCGACGAGTTGCTCTTATAAGTTCGCGACGGCAGCAAGCTGCTCTCTCAAGTTCGCGATCTCCTCATAGCTCCCTTTAACTCCTCGGTGGATTTTTTAGCAGTCTCGTTCAAGATCGCCACTTTCTGCTGCAACTCAGCATCCAATTTCGCACTCGCATGCATGGCCGCCTTCAGACGATCTATCTCCACCAAAGCTTTCACATTCTTGGCTTCAGCAGCGAATCCAGCTTTGTCTGGAGTGCCAAGGGCTGCGGTTGCCTTTTTGAACTCCGCCCTGCGTTTCTCAACAGCCTCTGTAGCCTTGTAGATGCGAGTTCCAAGCTGAAATAGAGAAAAAAAGGATAAGTTCGCAGGAAAATAAAGTTGGAAAAATACAGACATGAGCTAACACTTACCATAGAGGACGCGATCCAGAACTTGCCGGTGAGGTTTTTCAGCTCTGCGATCTCATCTTTGGCAGGGGCATCATCTTGAACCACCACGCGAGCAGTGATTCCCCTACCAATCTCCATCTGGACTCCAGGTGGTGAGTCCCATGAAAGACGACCCAAAGGAATGACATCAGCTATAGCTTCCCTGATCTGGCTCGCCTTCTCCATATAAAGAGGACCTTGGATAAACTCAGCGTCCAGCCAAAGAGCCTCCTTCCCTTTATACCCACGAGGCAGTGATCCTGTTGGCATTGCCCCCATCACCTCGGTGACCTCTTCAGCAATCACTTCAGGTCACGACGTTGGCTTCTCATCAGGTCGCTTATCAGAGCGACCAGTACCCTTGGAGGTTTGAGACTTGCCAGCAGTCTTGGGCTTTTCAACTCTGGATCGCTTAGAGGCCTGAGGCACTTTAGCAGGTGCATCATCTTGCGGCCTCTTTTGGGCCCGCCAGCCTGACTTGAGCCCGCGCCTATAAGCGCCGCCGGTTGTGGCTGAGTAGGATCATACGTCTCATCAATAATGGAGGCATCCACAGTATGTGGTATCCTTCCTGGAGCCTGTTTTAACAGCCCCTGCCATGCCTTGGCGGCTTCTTCCGCAAGCCTTTACTTTTGAGCTCGACGTTCATTCACATCCACCATGTCTGCAAAAAGAGTTCGTCAAAAGCGATAAGGTATGAAAAGTAAAGATATAAAAAAACAATGAGAAGAAAATTACGGCGGGGTCTTCTGTTAGGGTCGCCAAAGCATCTGGTACACTCAGAGGGGAAACATTTACCCAGATGGCATTCTCCTATCCAGTCAAGATCGATGTCCTCCGGTTCTATGGCGACTAGGACATGTGCCTTGCGCGGACCAACTATCCCCGCATTGCACGCATACGGAAAACCCACGTCAATAAGGTCGACCCAAGCCACATTTCTCAAAGAAGGCTCAATTCCGTCAGAATTTATAAGGGTCATAAGCCTTTTAACGAATTGAAGCTCAGTAACAAGGGGCTCGCCATTCGAGAGAGTAGACTTTCCTTGACGTGGGGCGGTGTGAGAAAACGGCCAACCGACCTTTGATTCCACCTTAAACACGCGCTCCTGCCAGTGATGAATTTTGTTGGGCAGCAAGAAGAGTAGGCGAGGGGTCTTGGTCCTCAGATATATCTGCCCCGAAATAATAGTCCCGCAGAAAAGATGAAACTGACCCAAAAGGGTAAGAGTGGGCTCTCACTTCATTGTTCGGCACATCACAATGTAGGCCATAAGCTGGGTCACGGCTCCAACTGCAAAATCACTTGGCAGCGCTCCTATGAGCTCAAATATCTTCACCAAAAATAGGTCAAAGGGGGGCCTGAACCCCGTATAAAAATGGTCAAAATAAAGGACTAAGCAATCACCGGGACGACGAGCGTCGACAAGTTCTCGCAATCTCCAGGTTTGCGTTTGTCCTCGTCCTTTGAATAGTCAAACAAGGAGAACCTGTAAGTGTCTGTGTCGATCCTATATCGACGTCTGAGGAAATTGTTGAGGTCATCACTGTCTCGGAGCCGAGCCCACTCTTCCTCCAGAGCTTTCTCATATTCAGCCTGGAGGGCAAACTCTCTCAGCGCCTCCGGATTATTGGGCTTGGGATTTTTCACTTTCGACGCCACCTCGGCGATAGTTGTTGGCTTTGGATCCCTTTTCCCCTTGGGTTTCTTAGGGACGTGCCAAGCGAGCTTACAGGGTAAGGGCGCATTTTCATCTTCACTTGAGCCCATCAGCTCATGAAGAGTGGTGTCATCAGCTAAAGTTACATCATCACCCCCAGCGGCTCCGCTAGTACTGACTTCAGCGGCCTGATCTTCGGCATCAGAATCCTCATCACCTCCAGCGGCGCTAGTACTAGTTCCTTCACCCCGACTACGGGTGGCTTCTTTGCGACTCTTCTTACATCGCGACCTTGGATCGGGAAGAAAAATGTCGATATCAAAAAGGTCATCATCTACTTGAGCAACGGCCTCCATCTCGGCCAACTCATCAGCCAGGTCATCCCTAGCGACCACCTCAGGGCTAGAAGGGTAATCCTCCACTTCATCCTATGCATAATCAAACACCTATTGATCTTCATAAGAGCCGCCCTTCAAAGAATACTCACTGTCGGACATCCTATAAAACAAGAGGGAAAGGCGGAGCTCTTTAGTCGCCTGGGATAATGAAGATTAAACCAAAGAGGTTATCGCACCCGACTCGACACCTTTCCCTCCGATTTTACAGGAGAAATGGAACGCAACGGGAAAAGAGAAATGCAATGGAAACACAGATACAAGAGCAAAAGTAAGGAGGAGTACAAGGGGTCTCAGCTAAATATACAGGTATATCTTACCCAGAGAACTATCTTTGATAGCAAAAACATGCTCATTTCATACCATTTCGAAGAAAAACCATACCAAAACAAGAACACCTACTCAAAAAGTCCCGACTTTTACCCCATACAACATCCTAAATCGAGCGTACGTTGCCATAAACAGAACGAGCTTGAAAAAAAGAGTCGAAATACAAAAAGAAAAGTAAAGAAAGAAGCTTAAGGGAGGAAGATTTACCTGTTTTTAAGGCAAAAACCGAGCCGGAAACTGGAATAACACGCCGGTATCCTCAGACTCGTAGCCGGAATCTTCAAATCCTCACCGCAATACCCTAAATCCTTGCCTAAAACCCCAAACTTGCTACCGCAACCTCCGAATCCTCTTCAAAGCTCTCAAAGGAATCCCTAACCCTCACCGGAAAACCCTTACGCTCACAGAAAACACACAAAATTGAGAGAAGAAAAGCTAAAGAGAACGGGGTAGGCGAAAAGTGTTGGAAGATTTGAGGGTTGGAACCTTATATAGGCAAGGGAAGTTTGATCGTGCGGCCAAGGATCGATCCATCCTACGGTCTGGATTTGCGCGGTGGTTTAGGATTTCGAATTTCGAAAACCGTAATCATTATGGGTGTCAATCAATGCCCACGTGTTTACTCGGGCGGTTACCAAGATGGCGTCAATGCCCACATAATTGCGGTTATCAAGAAGGCTGACGACACCCACGATCCGACGGTTCAACTACTCCACTACTCATGAACTGATAGATCACCTCGCCAAGACAAGCTCGCCGTCAACAGGTTATCAGCCAAGCGCTTTGAGGCCGTCCGCTTGATAGCGCGGTCCTAAGTAAGGTTGTTACAAACGACGAGGTCGCCAAAGACCCAAAAGAGCGCTTTGAGGCCGTCCGCTTGATAGCACGGTCCTAAGTAAGGTCGTTACAAACGACGAGGTCGCCAAAGACCCAAACAAGGGATAATCCATGTGTACATCTTACTCCACGCTTGACATTTCGCAAAAATGCCTAAGACATAGAGTAGGGGGCCATTGATATGTCTAAATAGGATCGCCACCTATGAGCCCGGAAAAAGTCTATCTAGCCACCAGGTCAGATAAGGTTTGTGGCCATAGCATCCGCGACGCCAGTCAAGTCGAGGTCGCCGCAGTCAGGTCCCCGCCAAGAGCCCTCAAACCTACAAGGTCATTAGTAGCTCAAGGGACCGGCCTGTGACCTTGGACCATAAATCCATAAGAGACCGCACAAGACTTAAGGGAAGCAACGTAAGGCGAGGCAGGATAAGCAGGCGGCGTTATTAATAGAGACCCCGCGAGGCACCGCCCAGATATTTAATCCACTTACCAATTAGATATTTAGTCTACTTGACTCCTAAGATATTATCCGCTTACCTGTCTTACTTAACCCTTAAGCTTCCCTTCTTCTATAAAAGGAGGCTTGTGTAACCACAAAGATATATATTCTAATTACAAAAGAGAACTCAACTCTCCAAAAGCATAAACTCTCTCAAGTATTCATACTCTCCACCATAGCACCGCCGAGTACTACCGGTCATATACACTTCAAACACAATCAAATAAGCCAGATATCCATTCAATATACACCGCAGAGCCACCGTGATAATAATCCGCATTATCATATTGTTTATTAAACTATACCAATACTTGATTTGAGCTTAATTCGCTATCAAAAATATTCAAACAAATTTAAATTTACATTTATAAATCTCGAACATGTTTGCAAGCATTTCGGCTCGTTAAGAAACCCTAGTTATAACTAAAATCTTGGTATTAAGTTTCAGATTCAACTTTCCTCAACAATATTTATAGGTTGTGTATTGTGTAACATATGCTAATCATTTTTGCTAAGGGAAATAAATAATTAATGTGTTTTATAGCATTAGCAATTGATTATGATATTAGTCAATTAATTCTTCATATAAATACGTACAATAAAAATTGAAAAAAGTGACTCTACAATAGGGCCATTAAGATTTCGGAAAATCTTTTCTCAGTCATTAGCATTGTTGACAACATTATTAACTTTTAATTACAATAATAATAAATGGACAAGAAAATCCAGCACAAATAAAAACAAACCTAGAAGCTAAGCTATAGCTAGTCGTTAGATTAGCCCTTTTTAGCTTCTGAGTCTTTAATCTTGTTCACACAACATGGCGTATTATAGCCTAACATGTAAGGGATCTTTTATCGTGAAAATGATGAAAAAAATTTATGGGGTCAATTATTACTTATTACGGAGATATATAAAGTATACTGTAATAATGTGTTTGGATTTTGTTGAAATGAAATTAAATATAATTGAATAAACAAAATGTTTGAAATGAAATATAATTAAATGGGGATTGAGGGAAAATGACAAAAATATTTACAAAATAAATAAATAGGACACACTTCTTTTTTTAGTTGCAAAAAGGACAAAAAAAAAATTCAGTTAGACAAAATTACCCTTCATTAACTCATAAACGGAAAAGCCTTCAATTTCTAAACCCACGATTCTAAACCCAGACACTTTCTAATTTCATGTTTCTACACACTTTCTTCGCCCACGATTCCAAAGTCGAATAAATAACAGCGAGATTTACCGGAAATCAATCAGGAATTCGAAGATTATAACCAAAAGCATCGATTTCATACATTTGCAGAGATTTTAGCAAAAATGTCTAAAAGGAAGAGGACCGATGGAAGTAGCAGTGAAGAAGAGGAGAAAAATAAGCTAAGGTAAGATCTAACAACTGAAACATAGCTGATTTTGACAGTTGTAAACAGTATTCTACAAGTGATATGAAGTTGTTACTCCAAAACCAATAAATGCAAGAAGGTTTTCTCATTCTATGGTGTTGAATTTAGGGCAAATTGGTATTGAACTTCTGAAAAATGGAAAACATTACAGAAATCATAGTAATTTCTGGAATATGTCAATTCTATATTGGTTTGTAAATAATTTCATAATGTAATAACTATTTCTGATGATAATCTTACTGATAATGTTAACAATACTCTGCTTCTGTGTTACTGTGTTGATGTGTGGATGTGTTGATGTGTTGGTGTGTTGCTGTGTTAGTATGTTGCTCTGTTGCTCTGTTTTTGTGTTGATCTGTTGTTGTGTTGCTGTGTTAGTGTGTTACTGAGTTAATATGTTGCAAATTTGGCTTTTTAATTGCAGGTACATATTACAATATAGGTCAAACTTGAATGCTATAAAACAAATGTTAAAGGAAATAAAAAATGACCTAAAAAAACATGAAGATGCATTCAATGGAAATCCATTCAAGCACATGCTAATTGCATTGAAACAAGAAGAGATTATTTACAAGAAGAGAAAGAATGAAATGATGGATGAATTTATCAATAGCTACAACAAATCAAAAAAAGGTTCAACATTGGTGGTCAATTTTGCATTCCAAAAACAATGGATGTGAAACTGATTTTTGGCATAGAGGATGGTGAAGAAGAAGTTGGAGATATGAAAATACATGGAAGGGGAGAAACGAAATTAGAAGAAAGGTACTTTAAGAAAGAAAAAAGACTAACTGCAAGCCTTGTGAAACTTAAAGTCAAGCAACTGGTTACAAAAGAGGACAAACAATCAATTGATGATTTGTGTGAAGCTACTTTGTCTAATACTACTACATACGATCTTCCCGCCAAATACGGGAGCATATATACCATGGGGATTCTTATACTATGTTGATGACATTGATAGATTGAAAACTTACAACCGGTCACAACATATATTAGACCAACTCATTGAAGGGTTAAATAAAGATTGGGACCATCCAACAAAAGTCAATGGATGCACTCGATATTACAAGTATGTTACTTTTAAATTCATGATCTCATATTATGCTCTAATCATATAAAAGAACTAACAAACGTAATGAATGTAGTATCTTGGTTTTGTGAGCACTCAAATGCAATTAGACCAAGAAATACAAGTGGTAAAGCTCAAGAGCCAAAAATGAAGGGGAAGCTAGGACTTACATTGAAGGGGATCCCCCGAATTACAAAATGGGACAACAAAGAACTTGAAAACTCGGTTGTCCCAAACAAAAAAGGAGGAAAAGGCATTCTTAAGAAAAAGAATAAGCAAAGTTGGTAAGAATTTCAACAATTTCACACAAGAACACGGTAACAGTAACACGAGTAGCAGAAACAGTAACACGTACATTACTAAACTAATATAACCTCTATTTGATGCAATATAGTTCAACAAAGAAGCATTGACTCCTACCATTGCTGAAAAATACTTGATTAAAGGCCTGCATGATGAAGAAGACACAGAAGAGGAAGAAGATGAGGAGGAGGAAGAAAATGATGAGGAGGAAGAAGATGAGGAGGAGGAAGAACAAGATGAAGAGGAAGAACATGATGAGGAGGAAGAACAGGCTGAGGAGGAAGAACAGCAAGGGGAAGAAGGAGAGGAAGAAGAGCAAGGGGAGAAGGAGAGCAAGAAATGCAAGCATGGAAATGACAAGTAAAACAGCAAGAACAAGAGCAGACAGGGAAAGAAGTCAAAGCAGATGAAGAAGATAATATAGAACAAGAGGCTGAATATTTTCAAGAAGTTGATCCAATGGATCAGGATCAAATGCATGATGATAGTGAAGGTATACAAGACATTGAAGTCGGCAAAGAGGCGATATACCTTCTTTCTCAATAGATATCACAAAGAATCAAATGAGGTTGAAAAAACAACAACCAATCGGTATGAATAAATACTCAAAATAGTCAAACATACTCTATTGTCATCAACACAGTAACACAGTAACAGAGGCCTATTTGTGTAGGCTAATGAAGAACAGATATCAATCCTGCAACAGATGTTGAAGGAAAAAGAAGCAGAAATCAAAAATCTTCAACAGATGGTGCACGACAACCAAAAACAAATATCAGACCTTGAAGCACGTGTGGGGTCTTATCAAACGAATGAAGTCAGCCTAATTGGGAAGACATAATCAATTGTAGTTGAGAATGATAACATGAGAACAGCATTGGAAGAACAAGCTGCTAGGCAAGCTGAATTGATAGCAGAAGTGCGAAATTTCAAGAAACTTTATGGATTAGAAAAACTACACAATGAACACCTTGAGGATGTCTTAGCAAAGAAGGATGAATACATTACAAGACTTCAGGACGACATTAACCCAAACAAAGAGCAAGATGAACAACAAAGGATGCAGCAGCAAGAGCAAGATAGAATGGAGATTCAATTTCTGTCAGAGAAAGTTGCTAAGCTCGAAAATGAAAATTTTCAAAAAGATTCTGAAATCGGCAACATGAAAGGAAGACTTGAGGAGCAGACAGAAAATATACAACTGCTCAAGTTGAAGATACAACAAAACAAGGAGATGCATTCAAACGAAACTGTTAAGGGTGAATTTATACGATTTATAACGTTATATTTTATGATAATTTCCCTCATATTTGCATAAATTTGCATAAGAAACGAGTGTTTAATGGATTTATTGAGTAAATGGTATTTTAAATGAGTTATTCACAAAATAGGTTAATTTTGGTGTTTTAATTGTGATTTTATGATTATTTGGATGATATTACATTTTGCGATGTTTTGATGTGTTATAGATACATATTTGAGGCTCAAGAGATGATCAAAAGAAGATAAAAGACGAATTTTATGATAAAGAAGAGATAATGATGGATTTGGATTGAATTAAAAAGAGATAGAGATGAGGCAATCAAGTTTTCAAAGTCAATCAAGCGGCGTCCAAAGTCCCGTCCGAGTGGACGGGCGTCTACCATTTCAAACGGGCGTACAGGAGGATATTTTTGATTCAGAGTTTGGATGAAATTGCTGGACGAGCGTCCAATTTAAAGAAGGACGGGCGTCTGATCATGGCTCGGCCCGACTCGAAGAAATTTACACAAGTTGGACGGGCGTTCAACCATTCAGACGGGCGTCCAGTAGCCGACTTAGCTGAACCGACTTGAAAATCTATATATAGGCGGCAGTTTCTCAACCCAAAGGATACCAATTACACAATACTCAAAACCCTAATCCTAGGGGCGGCTTTAGGCTGCGATTTTCCTTAGTTTACAAACAGTTTTTCTTTAGATACTTTTATGCACTTTTATTCAAACAATTCCAAGTTTCAAGAGGATGCTTAGAGGCTAAAAGCCTTGAACGAGCGTTGTGAAGCCGTCCGACTCAACAATTCAG
The DNA here is from genome assembly GCA_036785695.1 of Gentiana straminea. Lineage (NCBI taxonomy): Eukaryota > Viridiplantae > Streptophyta > Magnoliopsida > Gentianales > Gentianaceae > Gentiana > Gentiana straminea. The sequence goes on from JAVUPR010000160.1 coordinate 1,219,859, forward strand.
TTCCGTTCTTGATTATTTTGTGAGTTTTTTAATATAAGTTGTTTCTTTTATCATGCTTATTGTTATTTATGCAATTTCATATCGAAAGATCGTTGCTTGTTGATTGTTTTATTTGATGAAAATCATCTAAACGTTAGATCACCATGATAAGAGAATAGTTATTTGATCTATATAACGAGAGTTAATAGGTTAGATTTCTAGATTAAAAACGTTAAAGTTTACATCTTTGGTTAGAAGAAGCGTTAATCTTAGATCGAAAGATAGAGATTAATAGATGAACTATCTAAGAAATTAGGGTTCGTACTTTAGATGAGATGAATCACAACTTGGTTAGAAATCACGAAATAATCTGAATTGGAATTGAATGTTGATAGGATAGGTGGATCAATTGCTCGTTTGCTCGTTATAATTTGATCAAATCCCTTAGAACTTGAATTGTTTAGTTAATCAATTTCCTTTATTGCATACTAGGTTTAGTTTAGTTTAAATTGGTTCGAAACTATCTTTCCTGGCTTTAGATCTTATCTTCTGTCCAGTTTCATTTATTGTTATCCTTCGTTTTAGTTATTCCCTGTTTAGTTTATTTGCTGTTTAGTTTTAGTAATCGTGACATAGGTTAGTTAGTTAAACAAAGACTAGGATTCCCAATCGTTAGTTCCCCGTAAGATCGACCCGGTATCAACCTCTTTACTACGATCCTTGCACTTGAGGTATATCGGATTATAAATTTATTACTTGTTAATAAAATCCGTGACAAGTTTTTGGCGCCGTTGCCGGGGAACCAAACGGTTGCCTAGTGTTTGTTTTTGTTTTTCTGTGTTTAATTATTTCTTGTTCTTGTTTTAGGTAGATTTTAATTAGGTAATTAGGGTTTTAGTTTAGGGTTTAAGGGCCTTCCTTTGTAGTTCCCTCGGGATTAGTTTTTCTTTTCTATTTCTTCTTTTTTTCCATCTGTTTTCCTTTTTTCGTTTCTGTTCTTTTCTTCTTTCCCCCTTTCTTTTCTGCAAATTTTCTGCTTCTGTTCTAGTTTTCCCGCTACCAAACGGGCGTCTGGGATCTTGGACGCCCGTCCGCTGGAAAATTTTCAATCCTGTAGCGTTTTCACTCACTTAGACGAGCGTCCATAAAATTTGGACGCCCGTTCAAGTTTTCTGAAGACCAGACGAGCGTTTGGGCATCCGAACGCCCGTCCAGTCCAAAAGTTGGGCAGACGCCCGTCCAAACCTTTGGACGCCCGTCTGTTTCATCTTTTCACTTAATAATCATGTCTCTCTTTCTTCCTTTCCTTTCTTTTCTTTTATTAGGCTTTTAATTTCTTAGTCTTTAGGTTGCTTTCACTTGTTTTTGGTCCGGTTTATGCAAACTCGGAGTCAAAAGGGACCGTTACTATACACCCCTGACCCCGAGCGAACCGTAGTCCGGCCAAACAGGCGGATTTTCCGTTCTGCGGCTCCTTCTGAAGAAGCCGATCAAGATCTAGAGGATCGTTTAGCCGAAGAATTCGAAAACTTCGTAATTATGGCTGCTAACGATAGACGTACGTTGGCAGACTACGCCATGCCTGGCGAAGTCAAAGTCAACCCGGCTATTGTTATTCCAAACATTACCGCACAGACCTTCGAGCTAAAGCCGGGACTTATTCAGATGATGCAGCATGCATCTATTTTCCACGGTTATCAGTCAGAGAATCCCCATACTCACTTACATACATTCTTAGAGATATGCGGTACTACACGCATCCAAGGAGTAAGTGAGGATGCTATAAAATTGAAACTATTTCCATTTTCATTGAAGGGAGAAGCTAAAGAGTGGTACACCTCTCTCCCATTGAATCTATTACTACTGGTCCGAACTTGAAAAAGAATTTTTAAGTCAATATTTTCCACCTTCAAAGACGACCCGGTGTTTAAACGAGATATTCACTTTCTATCGAAAGAGAATGAATCCTTTTCGAGTGTTGGAAAAGATTCAAGTCTCTCGCTTAGAAAGTGTCCCCACCATGGCTTGCCCTTTGGAAAGGCAAGTCAACACGTTCTTTAGTGGATTGACCGAGCGACAAAAGGCATGGTCAATAGTTCATCGGTGGGGCGTTTTTGAAGAAAACGCGATGAGGGTGGGCACTTGTTCGAGGACATTGCCAAATACAACTATGCTCCCTCTTATCAAGCCATTCAAGCACCTCCTCCTCCTAAGGTTGAGGAAGTCAACATGCAAAGTTTGATTGCCATCTTTGCGAAGCGAGATGGCAACTTCTCAAGTTTCAAATCGGATGAATCAAACTTCTTTTTCCACAGAACCCTCAGGTTCTGTATTGTGAGAGCTGTTGTCAGACTGGCCACGTGATTGGCCAGTGTCAATTCAATCCCCCTGCACCTTATCAAGTGAATGTTGTTCATGATTATGGACAGTATAATCAAGTCACATGTCAGAATTGTGACGAGGTGGGACACACATCTAGATTCTGTCCTATGAACGGACAGAATGCTGAAGTAAATGCATTCTATGGCCAGAACAATCAAAGGTTTAATCAATTTTCGGCGAATAATCTCCAAAACCAAGGGTTCAATCAATCTTCAAGTTTCAATCCAAATTCTAATTTCAATCAGAATCAAAACTCCAATAGAAACCCTGGTTTTCCTCAGAACCAGAATTCCAATTTTTCTAATTCTAATCAAAGGTTCAATCAGAATTGGCCCGCCAATTCTAATCTCGTCGTCCAAAGTCGGCCCGGCCCAGCCCTATTCTCAAAATTTCCAAAACTCTCAAGGCCCCTCCCAATCTAACAATCTTGAAGCTAAATTGGAGGAGCAAAGTAGATCAATGAAAAATCTTGAGAGGCAAATTGGGCAACTGGCTGAGCAGCTAGCTTCAAGACCCCTAGGGCAACTGCCCAGTTTCACTGAGAAAAATCCAAAGGGTGGTCAAGTTGCTCAAACCGACTTGAACAATGGCCAATGTCCGACCTCGTACCATCAATTCCATACGGTAGGGAGGAGGCCAGTGCAATGAATTTAAGAAGTGGTACTCAAGTTAGTGGTCCTTCCCACCGGGGAAACCACTAGCCCCTCCCCGCCCGGTGATAAGGCGGGGAGGGAAGCCGAGCACCTACACTCCCCTTGGCCGAAAGAGAATACTCGGGTGGCGATCCCCCGAGAGGTGAAAAAGTTGGAAGTCCTCGGGTGGGCGATCCCCGAGGAATGAAGAATCAAGTGTGAGTCGGGAGGTGATCCACGACTAATAAAAAGATTGAAAAAGCTGTTCGGTGGAAGGATGCGGAAGACAAAGCTATCAGTGCATCTTCAAAGAAAGTCTTTTCTGAGAATGACCTGAAAAAGCTTCCATTTCCACCAAGAAAGAGCAACATCCCTTTGAGTGAAGATAAGAAGTATGAAAAGGTGCTGAACCTTTTGAAAAATACTCAGGTAAATCTTCCATTATCAGAGGTCTTGGTTGAAATGCCTAAGTATACAAAATTTATCAAGGATGTTGTTTCTTCAAAAAGGAAGTTGTCAGACATGGAAAGGCTGATTGGTGAGGATTGTTCAATGATCAATTATGAAGACTTACCAACCAAGAGAGGTGACCCTGGAAAGTTCGTGCTTACAGTGTTAATGGGAGGCCTGGTCTTCCCTAACTCTTTGTGTGACCTGGGTGCATCTATAAGCCTCATGCCATTGTCTGTGTGCAAACAAGCTGGGTTTAATTGATCTTCTAGAACCCACTACCATGAATTTGCAATTCGTTGATAGATCTTCTAAGAAAGCAGCGGGAATCTTAAAAGACATACTAGTTCAAATCGATAGATTTACCTTTCCCGTGGACTGGTACGTCCTAGACATTGAAAAAGATGAAAATGTCCCCCTGATTCTTGGAAGACCTTTTCTGTCTACAGCTCGAGCCCTCATTGATTTGCGATGGTGGGCGAGTGACGATACGTGTTGGTGATCAAGAGGTAAGCTATAATGTCTCCGGATCCACTCAAATACCCTACGGGCCTCCAACCGGTTTTTCCATTGAGGATACGTCGACGACTTCGATGATTTGATGGAAAAGCAAGTCATGGTGTTGCAAGCGAGTATGAGCGGCGGTTGATAATTTGAATAATCATGGTGTGGTAAGTCTAGAGCAGTTAGAAGCTGAATTCAAGGATGAGTTGTTGAAAGGAGAAGCTTTGGCGGTGGGACCACTAAGTAAACTCAACGATGTTGAGTTGAAGAGTGGAGAGCTCAAATCTAGTTTAGAAGACCCCCCTGCAGATTTGGTGTTGAAGCCGTTGCCTAAACATCTTAAGTATGTGTTTTTAAGAGAAGGTGACAAGCTTCCATTGATTATATCTGCCAAGCTGTCTCGTTTAGAGGAAATGAAATTAATCAACGTCTTGAAGAAAAACGAAAAAGCCTTTGGGTGGCAAGTAGGAGATATCAGAGGGATATCTCCTGACATCTGTATGCATAAGATCAAGACAAATGAGGGTGCGAAATGTGTTAGACAGCCCCAGAGGAGGCTCAACCCTCATATGCAAGAGGTGGTTAAGAAAGAAATCATCAAACTTGGACATGGGAATCATCTATGCCATCGCTGATAGTGAATGGGTTTCCCCGACTCAGGTAGTTCCCAAAAAGGGTGGAATTACGATTGAGAAGAATGAGAAGGGAGAGGAAATAGCATTGAGACTTGTCACTGGTTACAGAGTCTGCATCGATTATCGAAAGCTCAATGAGGTAACCATGAAGGATCACTTTCCCCTTCCATTCATTGACCAGATGCTTGAACGTCTGGCGGGACACGCATTCTACTGCTTCCTGGATGGATATTCAGGATACTTTCAGATACCCATTGATCCAAGTCGACCAAGAAAAAACCACTTTCACCGCCTTATGGTACATTCGCCTACAGGCGAATGCCATTTGGTCTGTGCAATGCCCCAGCTACTTTTCAAAGATGTATGCTGGCTATCTTTGACGGGCTAGTAGAAAAGTGTATGGAAATCTTTATGGATGATTTTTCGGTCTTTGGTCAGTCTTTTGATGATTGTCTTGACAACCTTGACCAGGTCTTATCCAGATGCGTGGAAAAGAACTTAGTACTCAATTGGGAAAAATGCCATTTCATGGTTGATGAGGGAATAGTTCTTGGCCACAAAATCTCCGCCAAAGGTATAGAAGTTGACAGGGCAAAAGTAGAAGCTATCGAGAAGATGAGTTATCCCAAGAGTGTGCGTGAAGTGAGAGGCCTTTTTGGACATGTCGGTTTCTACAGAAGATTCATTCAAGACTTCTCCAAGATAGCCAAGCCCCTGTCTACTTTATTTAAAGAAGACGTTGAGTTCAATTTCGATGAGAGCTGCAAGCAAGCGTTTGAGGAGCTTAAGGACCGTTTGATCTCTGCTCCAATTCTCATATCGCCTGACTGGAATCTACCTTTTGAGCTTATGTGCGACGCATCCAACTATGTAGTTGGTGTTGTTCTAGGACAAAAAATCAAAGGGAAATTCCAGCCAATCTATTACGCCAGTCACACATTTAATCCCTCTCAAGTTAACTATACTACTACTGAAAAGGAATTATTGGCCGTAGTCTTTGCTATGGACAAGTTTCGTAGCTACTTGTTAGGTGCTCAAGTGATTGTGTGGACTGATCACGCTGCTTTGCGATATCTGATGACTAAGAAAGAGGCCAAACCGCGCCTACTGCGTTGGATATTGACCCTACAAGAGTTTGATGTTCAAATTAAAGACAAAAAGGGCAGTGAAAACGTCGTGGCGGATCATGTTTCAAGAATGTTAAGTGAGGAAAAGGATGATCCAGATGATATAGATCTTTACTTTCCTCTAGAGAACATTATGCTTATCGACGGTTGTCCTCCTGATGTTCCATGGTATTCTTCCATTATCAATTACCTTCATGCCCGATATCTCGATCCAGAATTATCCTATCAGGAGAAGAAAAAGTTCTTCTCTGATTTGAAATCTTTCGTTTGGGATGAACCTTATCTGTTTAAGATCTGTAAAGATGGTTTGCTTAGGAGATGTGTTCCAGAATCTGAGCAGCGCGATATTATTGAGCAGTGCCACAGTGGACCCACTGGAGGTCACTTTGGTCCGTGGAAAACCGTTGCTAAGATTTTCCAATCCGGTTTCTATTGGCCTACGATCTTTAAGGACACAGAAGCTTTCTGTAAAGCTTGTGATAGGTGCCAAAGAACCGGTACTCTGACAAGGCGTTTTGACATGCCTTTGACGCCCATATTAGAATGCGAAGTCTTTGATGTATGGGGTATCGATTTTATGGGACCATTCCCATCATCTTGTGGTAACAAGTACATCTTAGTTTGCGTGGATTACGTGTCGAAATGGGTAGAGGCTCAAGCCACTCCTCACAATGATCATAAGACGGTCATGAAATTCTTAAAGAAGAACATCTTTGTGAGATTTGTATGTCCACGTGCCTTGATCAGTGATGAAGGGACACATTTCTGCAACCGACCCCTAAAGAAAGTGCTTGAGAAGTATGGTGTTCGTCACAAAACTGGCACACCATATCACCCGATGACTAGCGGTCAGGTTGAAAGGAGCAACCAAAGTATTAGGAAGATCCCGGAAAAAACGGTCAACAGTCATAGAAAAGACTGGAGTTTGAAGTTGGATGATGTACTATGGGCATATAGAACCGCCTATAAGACTCCTATGGGTACATCTCCATATCAAATGGTTTATGGTAAGCCATGTCATCTGCCAGTCGAGTTAGAGCACAGAGCTTATTGGGCTACGAAGTTTTTAAACTTCGATACCCAATCTTGTGGAAAACATCGATTGCAACAGTTGCATGAGTTAGACGAATTCAGACTCCAGGCCTACGAAAGTGCCAGGATCAGTAAAGAAAAGACGAAACTCCTTCACGATGCTAAAATTAAGAAGAGAGAATTTCAAGTTGGGGAACAAGTTTTATTATATAATTCCAGGTTACATCTGTTCCCTGGTAAGCCGAGGACACGATGGTCCGGTCCCTTTGAGATTCTCCAAATTATTCCTGGAGGCGTTCTAGAACTACGCGGTTATGGTGACCAACCGTTTCGAGTAAATGGTCAAAGGTGTAAGCACTACATTGGTGAACCTAAGGAAAAGCCTTTGATTGTTCGTTTCCTCGATATCCTCGGGTGTGGTGCTACAAAAGTCGAGGAATTTGACGAGTTTTCACCCGACCTATTCTCAGAGGATGACGGTAGTGGTCGATCTGAAGAAGTTCTAGCAGGTAGTTGGGATATGAAAGAGTATGAGAGGGAGCGTCAGCTGAAACGTCATCAGAAGACTCAGAAGATGAAGAAGTCAACCATGGGGAGGTTCAAACGTGTTTGGAAAGCTATCAAAGATTTCACCCCATGTGTTAAGTGCTGTTTCTGCAGCCGAACTGCTAACCACAGTTTCGACGAGGTAGTGGCTGGCAGAAAAGTCAAATGGCCTGATCCAGGCTGAGCTTTAAACGTGTCGAGCTAACGACATTAACCAACAGCACTACTAGGAGGCATCCTAGATACCCTTTTTATATTAGTTATTTTTGTTTTGTGCTTTTTATTGATTCAGTTATTTAGGATTTAGCTTTACTAAGTTTTTGTTTATATCTGTCAGTTAGTTGTGCTTTCTAGATATGGATTTCGGAGTTCTACCAGAGGAGTTACCTTTCCTTAGGAGGATCCCACTAATCACCGTAGATGACGGACCGGGAGGGACTATAGTTTTGCACGTAGACTTTGATATTAGTACCCGCATCAGGACTGTCACCTATGTTCTTATTGTTCCCCGATGTTCGGGAGGTGGAGACTTTACTGCGAGGAGTTGCGGGCGGCTCTAGGCCGTCCATACACAATCCCGAATGATCCGATGCCGTGATTTAGCGCTAGTGCCGCAAGTGAACATTTTCGAGGTGTTGATGTAGCTGGTGAGGATTGGGGTTTGCAGGATGAGTATGACTTCCCTCCGGCAATTGACATGCTCCGCCGTCTTATCCAGGTGATAGATTGGTCGGAAATTTACGATGACTAGCGTTGTTAAGTTGTTTCGTCGAGCAAACGACGTAAAACAAAAGCGCTCGGTGGGAGGCAACCCACTATTTTCTATTGTTTTTACCTATTTTCTAGTAATTTTGTGTAACTCGTCGTTTTTCATTTGTATTTTTGAGGTTTTGTTTAAGTAATGAGAAAATGCGAATTTGAATTTAAATTGTATGAAATTTTATAATTTTTGCATTTTTCCGTCTTGGACGCCCGTCCGCCATGCACAATTGTTGAACGAGCGTCCAACATTCTTGGACGCCCGTCTGAGAAACTCCTTCCAACTCTGTACGTAAAGTAAGCATCTGGACGAGCGTCTGTTTATATGGACGCCCGTCCAGTTCATATGATCTCCAGCTGAACGCCCGTCCGATCTCATGGACGCCCGTTCAGACCTGCACCTATATATACCCCCTGCTTCCATTTGTTTATTCGAATCAGAAAATTCGAATTGGCAACCCGACTTTTGCCCTCCTCTTACCCTAAAATCCTCATTTCTAAACCAAATTGGGCGATTCAAGGCCCTACAAACAGCTCTCAATCCCCTCTTTTTGATTTTTCAAACGCAATCCACCAACATACAACCGTTGTTTTGAATCAGCAACCTAGCTTGTGCGGTTTTCTTGGGAAAAAAATCCAAACTTTCGGTCATTCGTGCGTTGTTAGGGCTGCAAATCACCATTATCATCATCCTATCATCGTACTTGGTAAGAATCCATAAACTTTTCTGGGGTTAATTCACGTTTTTTTTAGTTCGATTTTCGAATCGACTTTTTCATACGAATTTCACCTTATTGGTTTTTTTTTCTTGTTTTGTTTATTTGTCTTGCTTCGTTGACGATCTGGGATGGTTATGAATGATGATGGATGGGCTGCATTGTGATTTGTTGTGGTTTGGTGTTGTGTTATTTGGGAAATCCCGTTGGACGATAAACGGGTGGTTTTGTTTGATTTTGGGATTGGGGTTGTTGTGTGTAGCTTTAGTTGAGTCATGGTCCATAAAAAGGCAGTGGTTAAGAGGCATGGTAAGGGTGTGGCTCAGGAGCCCAGGAAGAAACGGAAAGTTGTTGATCCTACTGAGGTAAATCCTACTCAAGGTATTCGGATTGGTGCGAGACACAACCCTCCTAGGACTACACAAGCTCAGTCTAGGGCCCCGTTAAGAGATGAGTCGCCATCTGGTTCCGATACAGAGGATGATGTCCCTTTAGCGCGTTTCCCTAGGAGTCAACGGAGTGGTGACCCATCTAGAGTCGAACCTGCGAGAATGTCCCTAGACGGGGAGGAGGCAAGTACACGAGCCGAACCGGTTAGGACGATCGTTAGACCTTTCGCTCCTCCTATTCCTTTGGCTCGTCGATTTATCAGCCCTAAGGCTTACGAGGTTTATACTAAGCACTATCAGTCGAGGACGATGTTGATCGAGAGGGCGGTTATGGAAACGAAGGTTGATGAGGCGTTTGTGAAGCTTTTGAGGGATAGGAAATGGGATGCATTGATGAGAATCCCGCTTACCCCGGTAAATGATACACTAGTTCGCGAGTTTTATAGCAACTGTTCAGAAACGGACTTAGAAACCGGAGGTGTGGTGGTGAGAGGAGTCAAGGTCCCGTTCACCCCGAAAGTCATTAACGAAAAGTACGGTTTAGCGCCTTTTGAGGGTTTGGATTACAAGGAGGAGATTAAGAGGAGGCAGGATGCCGGCCAGGATCCGTTAGAGGAGTTGCGTTTGAAAGTGTGTCCGGATGTTCCGTGGACACTGAGGCCGGGTGGAGACCGGAAGGAGTTAGTAACTACGACTTGGTCGAGGATTTGGAAGGTCCAAAGTGTCGATTCATTCAGAGTAGGTTACTGCCAAAGAACAACCTCACACATTTCCACATTGGTGATATTGGGATGTTATACGCGTTGAATTTCGGGTTAAAAGTCGATGTCGGCCAAGCCTTATTTGATGAGATTGCGACCAATCAGAAAGTCTATACCCGGTGTTTGATTGTTCCCCATTTGATACATGGCCTGTGTGTGGATGCCGGTGTTCTTGAGTATAGGCTGGATCTTAAACCAAAGAACCCGAGGGCAATTCAACGAGAAAAGGTTCGGACTTCGGGAGCATTCGAGACGAGAGGCACCACGGGAGCCCGGTTCATCTTCGGCACCGCCTCGACCATCCTCCCTTCCTACTTTATCTCCCTCGGTCCGGATGAGGTTGAGTATGGGCAACAAGTGTGCGGGCTGGATGGAGGATATTCGGACTTCCCGAATAACATCTTGACTATTTTGAAGTGTCGAGTGAGGGCCGGCCTGTAAGGGACGACATAATCTTCGCTCCGAGCGTTATCGATTACACTTATTCAGACGAGGTTGAGCGGGCGATTGCGGATGTCCTGGACGAGTCTGAGTCGTCTTCTGATGAGGAGCAGCCCGACTCCCCTGCGGGTGGACCACCTCCGGCTGATGATTCTGCGGCACCGGGTGATCTTATTTTTCTTATTTTAGCTTTTGATTTGTCCTAGATGGATGGGCTGTTTAATTTTGGCTACATTTCATTACTTGATTCGTTGTACTTTTGATATTGCTACTGTTTGTTTTTCCGATTGAATCATGTATGCCATAAGGCGTCTGTACCTTCATTTTTACCCTGTTTCAACTTTTGGATGTATTGAATGCTTTATCTTTTGCTATTACTCGATTTTGCTATCTCTTTTCATTTTGGTATGATTCCCCGTTTTCCCCGAGATTTTTCCGTGTTTGTCGAGTAGTGCAGGTGTATTTTTAGCGGTATTTTCGAGCTACATTGTATGGTTACGAGTTCTAAGTGTCACTATGTAGGCTCCGGCCTGACCAACGATTCGAGTATCTACTACAATCAGCTAAGTTCTTTATCTTTTCTTTAATTCTGCACAACATGAGGACATGTTGATCTTTAAGTGTGGGGGAGGGGAATGGTTTATGTGTATCGAACATTTGCTTAATTCGTTATGTTTCTATGCAAAATGAGCTAAAAATGAGCTAGCATTTTCAAAATTTTCGACATTTTTGTTTTTTGTTTTGTCCCGAGTAGGCAATTCAATTCAATGCTCGTTATTTTTATAGTCATTGATGCTGTATATCATATGTTTGATAAGTTAGTTGTTTCACCTGAGATCTATTTTTCACGAGCCATAGTGAATGATGAGCTATAATATAAAGTTATACCCCTTTTGGACGAGTGATTTCTGATTTTCTTATAAGTCATGTGCTTAGTGCTACGTATATATCTTGAGATTTATGATAGTTTGTATTTAGATCCGAAGTATGTTATATTGTGAATATCTAAGGTTTGAATGTGATGAGTAACACGTAACTTATTGTCAAATGAAAAAGTTGAGTTTATAATGAATTAATTGGGTGTGTCGAAAGCTAGTCAATGATTTGAGTGCGATAGGGTATACCACGTATGTCCTATACCACTATGATGACTAACAAGCCCACGACAGTCAGAAAAAGCTGCCTTATGATTGGAGTAAGGTAGGGTATATCTCGAATATCCTATTCTGCTATGACAGGGCAAGAGCTCATTCTGATGTGCGTTTAAATGTGAAAATAGTTAAATCAACTAATGAATTGTTATGAAATGAATATAAGACTAAGTTATCGTCTATCTTATCCCCAGTATAAACTGATAGATATGCTGTAGGGATTATCCTCTGAGTATTTCAGAAAGGCCCTAGATATAATCGATCATTCTTTTCGGGATATTTCACGTTTGTAGGGTACATCTTATGAGTGTCATTTATTGCTAGTCTATGAGGGGGTATTAGCTAGTTTTGCTTTGAGTTTCTCAAGTTTGGATTTAGTGGAAGTTTTCTATGGCTTTGCACACACACAATGGTGAACCTCTGATTTATTGGATCTATGCTATATTGTCTGAGATGTCTGTTTTTGTCTCGAGCCTTAGCTTTCGTTTTGTTTTGCTCGGGACGAGCAAAAGCTAAGTGTGGGGGAGTTGTTAAGGGTGAATTTATACGATTTATAACGTTATATTTTATGATAATTTCCCTCATATTTGCATAAATTTGCATAAGAAACGAGTGTTTAATGGTTTTATTGAGTAAATGGTATTTTAAATGAGTTATTCACAAAATAGGTTAATTTTGGTGTTTTAATTGTGATTTTATGATTATTTGGATGATATTACATTTTGCGATGTTTTGATGTGTTATAGATACATATTTGAGGCTCAAGAGATGATCAAAAGAAGATAAAAGACGAATTTTATGAAAAAGAAGAGATAATGATGGATTTGGATTGAATTAAAAAGAGATAGAGATGAGGCAATCAAGTTTTCAAAGTCACTCAGACTGGCGTCCAAGTCCCGTCCAGAGCGGACGGGCGTCTACCATTTCAAACGGGCGTCCAGGAGGATATTTTTGATTCAGAGTTTGGATGAAATTGCTGGACGAGCGTCCAATTTAAAGAAGGACGGGCGTCTGATCATGGCTCGGCCCGACTCGAAGAAATTTACACAAGCTGGACGGGCGTTCAACCATTCAGACGGGCGTCCAGTAGCCGACTTAGCTAAACCGACTTGAAAATCTATATATAGGCGGCAGTTTCTCAACCCAAAGGATACCAATTACACAATACTCAAAACCCTAATCCTAGGGGCGGCTTTAGGCTGCGATTTTCCTTAGTTTACAAACAGTTTTTCTTTAGATACTTTTATGCACTTTTATTCAAACAATTCCAAGTTTCAAGAGGATGCTTAGAGGCTAAAAGCCTTGAACGAGCGTTGTGAAGCCGTCCGACTCAACAATTCAGTTCCGTTCTTGATTATTTTGTGAGTTTTTTAATATAAGTTGTTTCTTTTATCATGCTTATTGTTATTTATGCAATTTCATATCGAAAGATCGTTGCTTGTTGATTGTTTTACTTGATGAAAATCATCTAAACGTTAGATCACCATGATAAGAGAATAGTTATTTGATTTATATAACGAGAGTTAATAGGTTAGATTTCTAGATTAAAAACGTTAAAGTTTACATCTTTGGTTAGAAGAAGCGTTAATCTTAGATCGAAAGATAGAGATTAATAGATGAACTATCTAAGAAATTAGGGTTCGTACTTTAGATGAGATGAATCACAACTTGGTTAGAAATCACGAAATAATCTGAATTGGAATTGAATGTTGATAGGATAGGTGGATCAATCGCTCGTTTGCTCGTTATAATTTGATCAAATCCCTTAGAACTTGAATTGTTTAGTTAATCAATTTCCTTTATTGCATACTAGGTTTAGTTTAGTTTAAATTGGTTCGAAACTATCTTTCCTGGCTTTAGATCTTATCTTCGTCAGTTTCATTTATTGTTATCCTTCGTTTTAGTTATTCCCTGTTTAGTTTATTTGCTGTTTAGTTTTAGTAATCGTGACATAGGTTAGTTAGTTAAACAAAGACTAGGATTCCCAATCGTTAGTTCCCCGTAAGATCGACCCGGTATCAACCTCTTTACTACGATCCTTGCACTTGAGGTATATCGGATTATAAATTTATTACTTGTTAATAAAATCCGTGACAGAAACATCAGAACTGAAAAAGACAGTTTTACAACTCCAAACAGAGCTGTCTAACAAAGAGGCTGACATAATTGAGTTAAAAAGAATAGCCGAAGAAGCAAAAACAACAGCAAGAATATTTAAAGAAACTGCAGAACTGAGAAAAAAACACTTGGATGCACAAGAAAAACTAATCGAAAATCTGAAAGCTCAGGCAGAGAAATTGGCTGAAGAGAATACAGAGCTTGAAGTTCAAAAAGTGACTCAAGAATGTAAGCAAACAACCGGTCAGTCATCATTGATAAGAAGATTGCATGAAAATCCAAGAAAAAAGAAGGCAATCCAGGATGAAGCATTTGAATACAACATTGGGAAAGGGAAGAAAAAACAAACTGAAGAATCTGAAGAAGAATACAATCCTGCAGAAGATAATGAATGCATCAATGGGAAAGTAATCATGGAAGAATCAAAGAATGAATACAAATGTGGAAAACATGTCATGGAGGACGCATATCAACGAATCTGGAATCATAATCAGGAGGGTGGCAAAAAGTAAGTATCTCTACATAAATAATTACTGTAATATTGTTTACATAACAATGACTAATGTGAGGCCTATAATTATACACAGCAAAGAAGTGTGGGCAAAATCAATTGGAGACTACCCTTTCGTGACTGTAAACTCACTCATGGCTGTAATGAATGAATTATTCATTGATGAATCGGTATGAAGTTGATTATATCATTGCAATATCAACTTTAATTTGCACTCCAATTTAGTTACTAACACAATAAATTCAAACACAGATAATAGATGGAATGTGTGAAATCATGAAAATGGCAGAAGTAGTAAAAAATCAGTACCAAATTATTCAAGCAGCACCATTGGTAAGATAGATAAAATTCTGAATGCGATACTTGTATACCTGCTTCTATTACAAACTATTACTAAGAAGATTAACATTTGCAGGTGGATTTCTTGAGGTTCTACAGAACACCAGGTTATGACGATATGGAACCCATCAATGAAATTGTCAGACACATAGAAAAAGGAAAAAAGTGTTAATGCCAATTTTGGCCGGTGGAAAAAGCAAATTTGGAAATCATTGGTGTGCTGCCGCCGACTCACAACAAAGAACAAGATACCGGAATATGTACCATTCACCGAAATCTCCAAGAGGAAAGGACCCTTACTTGAAGGATTGTGAGAATCGAGTAGCGATTATATCGTGTTGATGTGTGACCGTGTTACCGTGTTTCTTGTGATTGTGTGTGACCGAGTGATCGAGTGATCGTGTTACTGTGTTACTGTGTTGATGTGATGATGTGTTGATGTGTTGATGTCTTCATGTGTTACTGTTTTAATGTTGGATAGTAATATTCTGCAAACTAATCAATCTGAGATACACATTGAATCACAGCAAGCAATTATTTGGAACTGCATGTGGCCAAATGAAGCAACAAAAACAAAGAACAAAAGAACAAAACCTTCACCAGTAAAGAAAGTTCCCAACCTGCCAGTACAAGCCATTGAATCGTAAGAGACTATTCAACACACTGTATTTAATTACTAGTATAAGTACTAATAATTTGAACTAAAACTGATGCAGGTATGACTGTGCTATTTATGTGACATACTACATTAACAGGATCGCAACGGGAAATGAAATTGAAAGAAAAATAACAGATGGACAAGTGCAACAAATGAAAGGAATGATTATAAATAGCATTACAATGAATGAAATGCTTCTAGTCATGTAGCATTCTTGTCATAATACTCTCAACTATTGATTTACTTCTCATTGTGTAGATTTTGAAATGTGACTATGAATGACAGTATGATGGAATATTACTTACATGGAATATTAATATGATCCTCTTTATAATATGATATTATTGTTGTCCAAATCTTTCTCTGCATATTTTCTTATCTCTACATTCTTATATTATTCAAAATAGTTACAACAATGAGTATGGCGGTTTTGTAATTGCAATTCTGCTGATTCAAAACATTATTATCAAATTTTGTAAAAGCAATTCTACTCATTGAACACATTATTATGAATAAAAATCAAGTCTCAGTACAAAATCATGATCATCATGAAACTACAAAACATATTGATAGGTGAATACAAAAATAAAAGATATTACAAAAAAATTACTCAATCAAAAATATATAATGAGCATTCAACACAAGAATAAAGACCAACACAAGAATAAACACCAACACGAATAACACGATCAATCCAAAAACAAACAATCCAAAAACAAACGACCTACCGAAAACATCATCAATACAAAGATCAATCCAAGCGCACGGCAAAGACTACATGTACGCTTATTGTGACGACTAGAAGAACCACAACGACTACATCTATATGCACGTTTCGAACGTTGGGATGACTCTCTACGTGAAGCAAACCGTTTAGTCCGAGGTCTTCCAGGCTGCCTCCTAGATAAATGAGGTAATACAGGAACTGCAGCTGATATCTGAGCTTTTAGATAAGTATCTTGAACAGGATATAGCGCATATTGATAAGTATCCAGAAAGGAGCTTGTCCGGTACCACACGTCGACATAATCATGTAGAAACAATCGTGTGCTCATCACAGCAGCAACTCCATGACGACACGGATAACCATTCCTTTCCCAAAGAGAGCAAGAGCAGGTACGATCCATCAAATTAACCGAAGCACTCGGTGAAGATTGAACCTCATAAATAAAAAGCAAGATAGAACTCACAACATTCCACTCCTTAGATTGATCCATCATATGCGAAAGAATGGCATCAATTGCAGGGCAAATAGCAGTAGAAAAAGATGCAGCTAAAGTTCTCTTTTCTGCACAACAAAATCATATAACTAAGGAAAGATAAATAAACACGACAACATGAAACCAATAACAACAAAAGAAGTACAAACCTGTGAATCGCTGCATAAGTTTAATACGGATAGCATCAACCAAGTTAACAACAGGTAGATGACGCTCTGTCAAAACCCACGAATTAAAGGATTCAGCTGTACTAGATGTTATGTAACCATACCGACTACCCTTGAAGTGCACATTAGCCCAATTCGCATGATTCAGATTTATAAAAAAATCTTTTACAACATTTCCACCCTCAACAAGCATTAGTTGCATATTAGAATCAAACTCCAATTCAGTAGAAGCATAAGCACACCGATCAAGCAAGGCAACCATTCGCTCATGAAAAAACTTACTTTTCGAATATTCAGAACATTTCACACGTAAATTAAGCTTCAAATGATATAAGCAATATGAATGATAAGCATTTGGGAAAACAGTACGGACCCCATCAATCAAGCCAGAATTTCTATCACTAATAAACGTAATCGGCCGCATTGGATCCAAAATAGACTTCAAATGTATGAGAAACCATTCCCAATTACAAGTGTCCTCAGAATCAACAACAGCAAAACAAAGTGGGTAGATACCTAACATACAAAAAAAGAATCTCACGGTTAGAGTTCATTATAATGCTAATGTGTGACTGTTACTGTGTTAATCTGTGACTGTTACTGTGTTAATGTGTGACTGTGTTATTGTGTTTTTGTGTTCCTCAACAATATGAAAACAACACACAACTCAAAACATACCTTGGTTACCATCCTTCCCCGTAGTGACCAATAAATGACCCCTAAATTGCCCTTTCAAATGTGCTCCATCCAAAAAAAGAAGAGGACGGCAAGAGTTGAAACCACGTATGCAACAATCAAAAGCAACAAACAATCGCCTAAACCGACATGATCCAGGATCAACTTCATAAACAACACGAGAGCCAGGATTTGAATCCAAGAGGCATTGAACATATGAAGGCAGTCTCTTGAAGGATTCACGCACATCACCATATAAAGCTGATTTCGCTTTCGACACACCAATTCTTGCTCTGAAATAAGTTACCTTAAACTTAAATAGTGAGAATAGATCACGCTTAACGACACAAGCACGCAAATTAGGAGTATCACGAACCATACTTTCAATAACCTCTACAACAAGATCAGAGCTGATTCGTGTTCCATGAAAAGACCGACCAGCCGAACCACAAACATGAACAATGCATGACTTCTTCACATAAAAATACCCATTCACATTCAATTTAACACCATGTACATGCCATACACACTTATATTGATCCTTGAAAGGACAATAAGCCGTTATTCTATTTCCATCATTCTTTTTTAAAACATATTGAAATCCAATATCAATAGATACCTTTTGCAGAGATAATCTAAACTGTGAGACACCACCATAAAAGACCGTTCCTTGTTTAAAAGATATCTTATCCCAACCTAGCTTAATTGTAGCAGCCTTCCTAAGCAAAAACAAAGAATCCTCATCATCAACAGCATCAAGAGGAGGTATACAAGTACTGGAGCTTGAGGAAACAGCATCATCAACATTAGGTAGGACTGTAATGGAACTTGAGGAAGGAGCATTGCTTTCGTCTAGCACATCCACATGAATACCATTCCCATTCAAGGATTGAGACACAACGAACAACGTAACCAAATCTTCATCACCAGACAAAAAACATCTAGAACAACCAGGTAACTTATAGAACAACCTAAGAGACGATGAATTCAAACTAGGCCATCGTCGACAAATCTTATCGACAATAAACTTGAAGGAATCAGTCTCACAAACAGACAAAACATAAGTATCGAACGCATAGGTGCAAAACAAAAGCACCATCCTCAA
This sequence comes from Gentiana straminea, assembly GCA_036785695.1. Taxonomy (NCBI): domain Eukaryota; kingdom Viridiplantae; phylum Streptophyta; class Magnoliopsida; order Gentianales; family Gentianaceae; genus Gentiana; species Gentiana straminea. The sequence goes on from JAVUPR010000160.1 coordinate 1,238,156, forward strand.
AAAATCTGCAAATAAACAAAAGAACAAATTACAACAAAAAAACTAAAGAAACAACGCATTCTCACTAATAATAACGATGTTACTGTGTTGGGGTTAATATGTTACTGTTACTGTGTTACTAACACAGTAACACAGTAAAACCACAGTGCATTGTATACATACAACACAACAACATTCTTAATAAGACAATGACAATCAAAAAGAACAAATCAGAATCAGCATACACATGTAATAATGATAGTTGAGGATTATACAATGACATCAGAATGCAAGTTGACACAGATCACAGTAACAGATGTAATGCAAATTCAAAACTCAAATAAAATCAACAATGATCTGAATAAAAACAATTCAACATATTCACAGGAACAGGGCAGGGTCAACAATCAGAAAATAGATGTGAATAGATAAACAAAGTGAAGAAACAACATAAAAACACAATGTCATTTGATTCCAATAACAAAACTAAAAAAACGCGTAAAAGAAGATTATTAGATAAGGAAACCAGATTGCAAACAAAAACAAAAATCAACGCATAAAACGAAGAGCATTACCTTCGAAAATCTTCAAAATAGGAGAAGAACGACTAGCTTAAAGCGATTGAAACAAAAACAAAAACCTTCGACTGGAAACAGATATGAAATTGCAACCACAAAATCAAGAGACCTCTGCAATTAAAGTGACCGAACGAAGAAGAAATCAAAGCATAGCAACAATTAATATGGAGAATCAGTGAAATACGGAAGAAATAGAGAAAGAATAAGAACGTATCAAACGAGAGAAGCAATTAATGGTTTGGATAGTGTATTACACGGAATAAAGCAGACAAAGATTTGGCGTTATAAATTAAGGGCAAAACAGTCCATCAGAAAATGTTTTGTCCTTATTGCAACAAAAAAAATAAGTGTGGATTAAAATTTATATACAGGGGAGAAAGTGGACTAAAACCTAATATTCCCTTAAATGAATTTCGATCATTTCATTCTATTAAAAATGTATGGAATTGGCGGAATAATTTCATTATATGAAATTAAAAAAACAAGCTTCTAAAAAATTGTAACGCTCTCAGACCTGGTAGCATTAATGGTCCGGTCAGCTGTTTAGACCGTTGTCATCGTTTGGTAGAAAATGGCTAACCCGAATTTACAATACTTTTATGTCTCATACTTATATAGTGGTGATACGTTTCCCCCACTTCCATTGTGGGATATTGTAATGTCCCACATAGGAAAAATAGTAGAATGATCACCCCCATATAAGTGTGAGACATAAATGTCTTGTCAACTCGGGTTAGCCCTTTTAGACCAAGCGAGGACGGCGGTCTAAGCAGTTGACCGGACATGTATGACTCATTTAGCGCTACCAGGCCCGGGGTTTGGGGGCGTTACAGAATGGTATTCAGAGCCGACTATCAGACGGAACTATGCGCTGCACCGTACAAGAAGACGGTGTAAGGATGGCCTCTAGTTACCTCTGGTAGGGACGATCCGGGAACAGTCTTGGCCGTCCTGGCGAGGACGCCAGTCCCTTATAAGGGGGGGAGAATGTAATGTCCCACATAGGAAAAATAGTAGAATGATCACCCCCATATAAGTGTGAGACAAAAAGGTCTTGTCAACTCGGGTTAGCCCTTTTAGACCAAGCGAGGACGGCGGTCTAAGCAGTTGACCGGACATTTATGACTCATTTAGCGCTACCAGGCCCGGGGTTTGGGGGCGTTACAGATATCACAAAAATATGCCACCACCCACCTACCACCCGCCACCATCTCCACCCCACTGCAATCCACCACCACCACCACATCCCACCGTCTTCTACCTTGTCACAAGCCTCGTCACAACTCAATATCATTCCCATCACAACCCAACCCACCATCATACAGCACTCTAGCTCCCTTTATCACCCACATCACCACTACCTCCTGCCACCATTCATCTTACCATATCTTCCTCATCCTTATACATAACCTACTCTACCACCACCCCTGCTACAATCTGCCACCACAACCAACTCCATTATCACCATTCCCTACTTGGGCACCACCGCCCACCCCACCCGTACACATCACTGCACAGCACACCATCATCATCACCACCCACCGTTGCCACCACCTCCAGCGCCATCGCACACCCACACCATTTTCCACCACCCACCACCGCATACCCCACCACCCTCGTATACCCGCCTCCCCCCACCAGCAAACCCGTCATCACACACCACCATCAACCACCATGTTACTTGTCACAACCTATAGATTTTTATACATTTCATTCCATCGTGTGCTAAACGTAGGAATGAAATCACGTTCATTGCATTTCATTCCTTCAGTATCATTGGACTCCAACAATCCAAACGCACTATATAAGTATTTAGTACAAAGTCCTGTATTTCTATGTGTTAAAATTGAGTTACGTAATAAGGACGTAGCCAGAGGTGACTTATGGAGGCTAAGTCTAGACGGGTTTTTTTATTTTTAATACCCTACGAAACCGATATAATTTAGAGTAACACAATCAGTTATTTTCATCCAACATACCCAACAATAGAAATATAGTCAACTAATCCACCCTCCGTCATTTGTAATAAGTTACATAATAGAATTTCATCAATAATCGAGGAACTCAATGTTGAGAGTACTCGATAAATCGTTAATAAATATACACACTGTATTTTTCGTTTTTTGATAAGTATAAATTGAATTTAATGCTCAATAACTACCGTGAAATTTACGTTATTGTACTTTTTGATTAAAAATAATAATGGAATTATAACTTTCATACAAAAAGAGACCATCATGATGCTGGGAACTTTTGAATTTTTTTGCACGTTTTGTTCATAAAAGTAATCTTTCTAAGATATGGCTCAAATAGTTGATCATTATTTAGCAATATTTCCTGCAATTATGTTATGAAGCTATAGCTATATAATACTATTGTTACCTAAATTTCATAAAGAAAATAAGACCTAATTCTCTTTAGTAGTTGTTTATAATACGGATATAGCCGAGGTTAGGATCCAATCAACTACTTTTACACCCTAGTCGTTTTTTGAAAATGGAATCAATCTTACCAACCTATCATTTATTCTCTTGATATATATAATTACGGGTGAAGTCCAATGGGCCCCCCGAAAAAAAAAATTATTCCATATTAAAAAAATTGGCTAGCGAAAAAATTTCGAAAGAAAACTCTCATTTTATGAAAAATAACAACGCTCGAAAATTATGTTCGTAATTTCCAATTATGGCTAGCAAAACACTCTCATGAAACAACGCTCTATGTTCGATTCAATGGCCCGTCTGTAAAAGCCTAATTGGCCAAACACTTATTAATTTACTTTGAAATGCTCAACCTAGAATAAAAATCTTGTTTAAAAAATCGAATCTATCTCTAGTATATTATTCCTACAACGTTTTGCAATTCTCGTTTTTAAAATGCATATGAAATTGTTCATTGATTAGCTACTTCAACAAATGCATTAATTATAAATATTATTACGCAGAGTTCACTTCCATTAATTAGTAATGGCAAAATTTCGTATACCTTTACATAGTTTCAGCTATAAAAGATTCATCAACTCATGTTGTTGTCAAGAACACGAGAAATAACACAAATCAATTCCAACATAATCAAATAGAAAGAAAGAAAATTATCAATTGTATTTATAAATGCAAGAGAAATGTACAATCTTTGAGTTGCTTTTGCCGAAAACTCAATGAACGTACGGTCGTCAGGGATAATCAAGGATCGAAAATACGTAGTTTAATCTAAGATAAACTTAAAGAAATCAAGTTGCAAGGGTAATACATGGCTAAGAAACTAAGAAAATTGAAAAAGAGTTTTTAGTTCTAGACTATCTCTTTCTAATATTTGATAATTGGGTATTAAGTAGTCAAAACCCGCCATTAAGCTATAATCTCTTCGCACATGTAATTATACGCATGAGTTTTGGGCTTCGAATTGGTCAGAAAGTTGAACTTCAAATGCGTTCACATCTGTTTGAGGTTCAATTTTCAATTGTTTTCTGAAAAGTCAAACCACGCGTCTTAAAATCGATTTTCTAAATATCGAATATCAATATGGTATACCCAAAATAGATTTTGTATAACATCGATAAAGACCTTGTCACAATTTCATTACCTTTTGCTAGACAAAGAACACACCAAAAAGAATATAATCAATCAAATAGATATATAATATTATTTGGGAATATTGTCCTAAGTTGCAGACTACAAGATTATCAATTTCTTTTTGAATTGTTCCCCTCCAATTAAAAAGCTTTAATCTTCTTTGTGGATTATTATTATTTCCCTTTGCTTTGCTTTCTGGCCTTTGCTCGTGTGGAGGATCAAAGGACACGCAGGGCCCTATACAAAACACAAGGTCAAACAAATTGTTTCATTGCCAAGGGACACTCAAAGAATAATATGATCATGTTTGTGTTGAAAATATTTCCATTATGTCGGAGCTCTACATATATTAATGTGGATACACTATTGTTAAATTAAAAAAAAACTTGAGGCCCATGACTCAAGAGTCCCCACTGTCCCGCCTCTAAAGTGTTTTGAAAGAGTCTTTATTTGTTTTAGTGATAATGACAAGATTGAGTCAATATATTGTTTAAATAATTTTATTTGAGATGAATTATGATAAAGTTGTTAGGATAAATTATTTAGTTTAAATAGATTTCTATTTGAATAGATATTAGTCTATAAATTTTGTATTCATGTTCATTATTATCAATCAATGCAATCAAAATTATATTTATCTATTATGCTAGCGGAGTTTTTTGACTAACGTCTTTCAGATCTTGGTCAATCGTAAATGAATTCGTTTAGGCGTGGGTTCGTTACCGTAATCTATACAAACCCTCACTCCTCACCCGTCTTCTTTCACATAGGTTTTTTTCCGTTGATTTTTTTTTAGTCATCAAATTAAATTGCTTTATTGTCATTATGATCTCCCCCAAATATTCACGCAGATCCAACGTCCCTTCCCTTTGGATCACCAATTTGGATGTGATGAGAACAACTGGATGAAGGAGAGTAGTAGCAGCAACACAAACACAACACGCAGCGACGGAGCTTATAGTGCGCAGGAAGCCGCAATTGTTTCAATCATGTTTTCTTCCTCTATTATTTTCTCCCATTTATAATCACTTTATTTTATTTTATTTTCTCCTAAAAGAAGTTTTATCTATCGGCAAACTTCTTTCCAAATCCGGTTTTCTTTTAAGGCTTTTACGATGCTCAATTCCAATTTTTCTTAAGGGTTTTTACAATCATTCATTCCAAATTTTCTTAATTAGGGTTCAACCCTTCCTTCCAACTTTCATTAAGTTTTGTCCCAACCATGTGTTGATCAGAAGGGTGACCACATCAAATATTTTCTATTCAGCTATAAATTTTTCTATTTTTTAGGGTATCAAATCCGATAATATTCCCTCCAAATATTTCTTCCTCTCTATCACTTCTTCTATGACTCTTCACAAAATTTTGAGTCATCTATTACTGATTCAAGGAATATCAGGTTGATGTGGAGCAGTTTGTTGCAAACGCCATATGACGGAAACCAGATTTATTCATTACGAATCAATCCCATGTTCATTATCTTGGGATTGCGGGGGCGTGTTAGAGATAATGAAAAGATTAAGTCAATAGATTATTTAGATAATGTTATTTGAATATGAATTATGATAATGTTGTTAGGATAAATTATTTAATTTAGATAGAGTTCTATTTGAATAGATCTCTATCCTCTATTAGTCTATAAATATTGTATTCATATTCATTATTATCAATCAATGCAATCAAAATTATATTTCTCTATTAATTTGCACCACGCTCAATCTACCCATTCACCATTTTACCTGTGTATAACAGCAGAACCGGCTTTGTGAAAGTCGGTTCCTGGAGTCTAGAACCGACTTTCACAAAATCGATTCTACTGTCGTACGCAGGTAGAATGGTTCACGACTAGATTGAATGTTGTGTAAATAATAATGCCCTTTTTGAATGATGTAAATTGAAGATTGTGTTGGCTAGTGTGTAACGGGCTCTGACGATGCTCCACATCAGGCTCCATGCTTTGGGCTAGTGGCGGATCCACAATTATTACGGTGGGAGTCAATTCCTCCACTGAGATCCAGAAATTCATTATTTTAATATTAAAACGATATAGTTTAGTTTTTTAAAAATGTAAAATTACCATTAATACCCACGATGGATCTTCGGATTTGCTCTAGTGTCCCAACTGAAAAAAAAATTAATTGGATCTGCCACTGGCCGTATGTACACATCTATTTGCTGAGATAAGTCGACCATTTATGGAATCGAACATATACACATTTTATTGCTAAGAGAAATCGACTCCTTACATAATCGAACATCTCTGTTCAAAAGCAAATTTTTTACTATAACATGCACCCCGTTTTTTTATCATTGAGTTATGTGTCTCGAGATGAGATTATAAGATGTAATTTTAACAGTATGGTATATCTAACATATTATATATGCATTTGTCCATTATTTAAATTTTTTAGTTTTAAAATCACCATTCGAGTTTAATAGTAAAATATAAATTTGTCCAAATCTTTCACCTTTTTTTGGTGACATCGTGCTTCCTTCTAGGAAGTATACTTGTGATGCCCCCTCGTGCATCAATAAAGAAGGAACAACAAACTCATACAATAAGTGTATAAAGTCATTTTTGGGGTTAGTGGTTAATTCAGGCTAAGATATGGCGTGCCACAAAGTTCATTTTGTGTTTCCATTGTTACCTTAGTGCCTTTAGGCCGAAATTTTAGTACTTAAGAGAATGATACCAAAATCAAGAAAAGTTTTTGTGTGGTGAGTGCTTTTAGAGTGAAGTTACTGGCGAGTTGATCAGAGCTACACAGTTTATATCCAACATGTAAATTGTATGGCTCTGATTAACCACCGGTCATTTCGGTGCATGTGAATATACTAAGCAAGAACATTCCCAAACGGAAATGATAGTGCCACACCCATGTGCGCCACACCCGGCCACATCGGATGATCGCACCGTTGATCGGTGTTAGATCTATATTATAATATAGATCTAACACCGATCAACGATGCACCGACGTGGCCGGGTGAATATACTAAGAAAGAACATTCCCAAAATCAACTACCGAAGGTAACTATGGCCTTTGTTTTGTTGTAAATTAATATCCTCTAATGACTTTTCATTTCATTACATCGTTTTAGTATGATAGTATGAATTGGTGAATGGTGAATGAAAAAGGCTCACCACCTAGCCCACCCCTACCCCATCCCCAACTCACCTACCTCTTACTCCTTACACCACCATCCATCACCACATACTCATTTGTCTCTCACCCTACCAATGACATACCTCACCCCACCTTACCCCGTCCACTTTGTCCATACCCACCCCTACATTTACCCTAGGCTCATCCATCCATCACCTTGTTAATTACAACCTATGTATCACCCTTATCATCCGTCTGCTTTTACCCCGACCCCACCCCTACACGTTCTCCGTCCTCATCCACCCGTCACATATACCCCATCTACCCTTCATGCATACTACACTTACCCATCACCCCTGCCTACTTATACTTACACCCAACATTTCCCTTATCTCATTCCTACCCACATTTACATTTACCTTACCTCTACATGTGCCCCCACCGTCATCTACCCATCACTCTTACCTCATCCACACATTACCCCTACTCACCATCACCCACATCCACCACTGTCATCTACCCATCACTCTTACCTCACATTACCCTTGCTCACCATCACCCACATCCACCACCACCAGCATCACATCTACCCTTGCACACACGTCATATCTATCTCACCGTATCACCATTTACATCACACACTCATTTGCCCCACGACATGAGTATTACCCAAAACTTATACACGTGACACTCAGTAGACTTATACGAGTTTTACCAGCAGATGGGCCAACATGGATCAGCTCTATATTGGGCCTTATACATCAGTTGACTTCAACAAAGTTTGCCTTTTTAGAGTACATGTCACCATTATTATTGGAATATCGACATGACGCGGGTCGTCCTCTGTCCGACATGGCACATGTCGTCATCTGTCTTCTATGATAAGCTCGAGACAAGATGTCTACCAGCTCATATTACCGACATGGTGAATGTTCACCTCGGCCTTGGATTCTCAGCTCAATACAAGTCATTGTCGACCTCAACTAATACTTACACTCAATCATCAGGGCACTAACCCACAATTTTATAATTGTTCCGACAATCACACCGTAAGAGCCATGACTGCACCACGATTCACTCATAACGGCTCCATATTATTGACCGCGTCTTTAACGTCAACATAATCAACTCCCTCATGAGCTAATGAGGGGATCCCATTTAATGATTATTATTCTCACAGTCAGAACTATGTTATAGCTTGACAACATTCTAGGTACGTACGCAGTCATTACTTACTCAGTTAATTATCATCAACCAAACCACCAAATTATTAGTTGAGATGCCCAATTACGTGATTCATAATCCGATTTCATACTTGACGATTTTGAGCAACGTCGCCCCACTCACACTCATACCCCCACCATAATCCGATTCCCTACCCCCCCCCCCCTCACCGCCTATACATCACAGTCACCTTAATACCCCATCCACTCTTCACTATTACCCACCCCAACCCCAAGCTCTACCCTCACCCTTATTATACATCTATCGCTCACCCTCACCTATTTACAACCCACTCCCACCTTACCCTAATCACCCACCTTACATTTACCACCTATTTTACCCATACTACATACCTCTACTCACCCTTACCCCACCTTACCCTTATCATTTCCTTAATCAAGTGCTACATTTAGAACGCTACCACATCCTTATCACCAGGGCCGGCCCTATCACAAGCCAGGCGAGCCAGTCGGCTTGGCCCAATGAATCCCGATAGGCCCAATCGGTACATGTTTTGCTTATCCGAAATTTTTTTTTATAGAGTTAATCCGATCGATTTATAAAAAAAATCGTATATTAAAAAGTTCTCGATTTGATAACAAATAGGCCGATTCTTTAAAAAAAAAAAATACCCAACCCAATAAAAAAATTTATATATAGGCCCGATTCTTTAAAAAAAATATCCAACCCAATAAAACAATTTATATGTTACATTAAACGTTACTTCGTGAAGAAAGTAGCGAGATAAAAAGAATTCGAAAAAAATCGAAAGCTACTTTATATATGAAGACAAATAAAGCTAGTCATAAAGGGAAAAAAATAAGCGGATGAACGTCTCCAAATTTTGCTCGAAGAAGCGGATGAACCTCTCCAAATTTTGAAATTCTTGAAAACATTTGATCTAAGTTATGTAAACACGGAGATTGTTTACCGAATATTGTTGACTATTCCGGTAACGGCCGTATACAGTGAACGGAGTTTTTCGAAGTTGAAGCTAATAAAGAACCATCTTCGAAGACGATGAGTCAAGAACGCTTGAATGGGTTAGCGATAATATCCATTGAGCGAAATTGGTTGATGAAATTGATGATTATACATTGATTAGTGATTTCGCTCCAAATGTCTTCAAGAAAGATTGTTGAATTAGTATTTAGTATTAATATATATGTATGTTTTGTGTTTGCATTATGAATTTGATGTTTGTATATGAATGTATTAGAAAAAAAATCGTATTTTCGGTCGATTTTTTTTTTTTTTTTTTTGTACATGTTTCAATTTTTTTAACCCAGGCCGCCCTAAAAAACGTAGGACCGCCCTGCTTATCACCCACCTACCTCACCCTGTACACTATTATTCCCGCTCCCACTATTATATATGTAATAATTTGTCTATATTTATGTTGTTCACTTCTCTCTCAACGCATTTCCTATATACTTGTTCATGTAATCATGCTATCATGATGTAACCTAACTTCATGGCTATTATGAGATATCTCAATGAAACTATGGATGGATGTGTATACTTAGGGTAAGGGGCTAAGCTCATCCAACATTATTTATACTTAAAAAAAACTTATAATATCATCACTCAATGAAATCTTCCTAACCCAACCTACCAAGCTATTCGTCCAGCTCAGCCCATCAGTCAATCTTAAGAATGCCCAATTTCTTCGAAAACTCATGTTCTTATTATGGACTTAGGTTGATTTCTGGCTCCGTTCTTGTGTAAAAACGTAAAAGTGACGATATTATATTTATATATCAAGATATGTAACATTGTTACACTAAATTAATTATAATAAATATATCATTCGCCTCATAAAATACTCACATGTGACTGTCGAAGCATGCTTGCATCACAATAGCGCCAAAAATAAACACGAAATCAAAGCCATAAAAACCAACCTGTTGAGGATTTCCTATGATCTTTCTTTGGTCATACACAAATACAAAACAATGGGAAAAAAATCATCAAGAAATCGTCAGCAAATCAAGGATTCAGCCACAAGGCCTTTTTTTTCATTATGACAAGAGCCTCTATATATATATATATATATATATATATATATATATATATATATATACACACACACACGGCAAGTTTGTTGGAAAAAAAAAGTTATTAAAGATTTATGATTTACGCACCAAAAAAACCATAACTATTGGATGCAAAAGCAGGGTCGTCCCGGTGTAATCGAGGGTCACCAAGGAGAGGAGGGAAAGTATATGCTTATGGGTTGTGGCGGACCCGGAAGTATTCTCAGTGGGGGACCAGATCAAATTCAAAGATGTAGTTGGGACATTAGTACTGTTTTTATGTTTTTCTAACATCAAAATACATTGTTATAATAAAAATCTAGATCTCAATGGAGACACTGACCCTCAACCTAACTTCTTTTGGTCCGCCCATGCTAATGGGGGCTAGGCCCACCCTGAGAAAAAAATGTGTTAAAATGACTCGTATAATTCAGTTTAATCCATATATTATACATCTTAATTCATCTCACCCCAATATCCTAACTAAAAAAATGACCGAAAATACACTATAAACATATCAAAGTGATGGTGCTTTAATTAGTTGATTTGGGGGATAGGTGTCCTAGTTCGTGGCCCGGTGGACCTTCCCCTAGGGACGGCTCTACATGCAATAAATGACGGTGATCATATTCAATTCGTACGGGGAACTTTACAAATATCATACCGAATCTACATGATGTAACACCACACATGTAGATTCAATTTTGTGTAAAGTCAAACCAAAGGTTAAGACGTCGATTCTCGAGTTGAAAAACGACCATGAAAAAGTCGTTTCTCACTTTGGCGCCCAAATAATAAGTTTAGTGTGATGTATTTAAGAATCGTCTATTTATACTTTAAATGATAGTTTTTAAAGGACAACCGAGTCTTTGTGTCTTCATTTGTAACCCTCTACATTTCGAATACCTATTTCAATATTATGTGAATTACAAAATTATTCGTGTCATCGTGTCGGTGTTGAATCGTGTTGTGTGTCATGTCCGTATTATTGACTGAACACATGACATTGATTGACTAAGAGAGATTACATGTGTCAAACTCTAAAGTAACTCCATAAATAATGTTGTAAAGCAAAATATTTTATTTGATTTCATGGATTAATAACTATCAAAACTAGATTCAGTTGAGAGCAAGTAAGATAAATGTGGATGATATTGGCCATATTTTTACTTTATAATACACTTTATGGTACGTTTGTTATGACGGAATGGAATGGAATGAAATGAAATGATTTTTCATTCAATTCCAATATTTGTGTATGATTATGAGGAAATGGAATGGAATGAAATTTTATTCCAATGAATAAAAAATGTCAATTTTCATTTCTTCCAAAAATAGATGGAATGCGATGGAATAAAATGAAAATCGACAAAACACGTTGGTGGTAGGGTAGGTTATGGTAGGTGATGAAAGTAGGGTGGGTTGAGTAGGGTAAAGTAGGTGGTGGGGTAATGTAGGTAAGATGCGTAAGGTAGGATTGGGTGAAATAGGGTATGATGGGATGGGGTGGTGGGTAGGGTAAAGAATGGTAAAGTAGGGTGGGGTGGGGTGGTGGGTTAGGGTAGGGTGGGTAAGGTCTGGTAGGGTAGGGTGGGTAGGGTAGGGTATGTGGGTGGTGGGTAGGGTAAGTAGTGTGGAGTGGTAGTAAGGTAGGGTGGGTAGAGAGGTAGGGTGCAGTGGGGTGTGGGGTAGGGCTACCCCGCTACTTCCACCATATCCTACATTTTATTCTATTCTTTCATATCTCAAACATAGAAATGGAATGAATTTATTTCATTCCATTCCATTCTTATTACTTTATTTATTTCATTTCATTTCTGCGTAACAAACATACCATTATTCCAATAACAAATTTTTTCCTATAAATAGTATTGTTCGATCAATGCAATAATTACATGCTGTAAAGTAATAAAATGACTCATTAATTTGCCTTATTTCTTTGTCAAATTTTGTTTTTTTGCCTTATTTGTTGTCTTCTTTAATATAAACAAAATAAATTTGCCTTATTTGTTGTCTTATTTGTTGTCTTCTTTAACAAAATAAATCATGCGCTAAAGTTGAAATAATTGATTCAACTGTGTAGAACTATTTCACTAGTTTTATTTTGATGTCGCGACCTCTACATTAATTTTGTGGATATGATCATTATTGGGAAATGGTATGTGCACTACATATTTATGTAGTGTTTTTTCTACTACATTTTTACTTTCCATTGATTAAAGTGAAGAATGATTTATTGTGATGGGTCTCAACAAAATATATGGTTTTGATTGTGTTGTATAGGATATTGTGGTAAAATAAGTAGTGGATGTATCACTACTCTAATCTGTTTGCATCATCTCATATATTAGTTTGGTGGGTAATGATATATAATACCACACGCGTTCAACCACAACAAATGATGCAATTTACATTTATACCCTTGATTATGATGTAGAATTCGTTATAATTAATGTAAACTCAAGTCAACATAATTAAAGGTGCAAAAGTAAATTGTATCATTCATTATGATTGATTGATTGTTGCAGTAACATTACCCTAGTTTGGTTGTCATTCAACTCAAGTTTGATATTGGCGGCCTCTATTTTTACCACATTGATTCTACCAGTGCATTACGTTTACCATATTTACCATACAATACACTGAAACGACTTTTTAAAAGTCAATTTTCAGAAGTTGATTCTCACTAGAGGTGTAAAACGAGCCGACCCATAAGCAGATTGATGTTCGACACGTGAAATGCTCACTTAAATATGATTTAATCTATCTTGAGACGAACTCGAGCAGTTCATCAAGGTTAACGAGCTAAACGCAAGCACTTGAATGCTTACTTCGAATTATTCACAAGCTTTATCATGCATTTTTAAATTATATATATATATATATATATCATATATATATATATATATATATATATATATATATATATATATGTTCTTGTTTATTTCTTTGATGAGCCGAACTCGAGCACTTTCAAACTCAACATTTTTTCGAGTTTCTCGAGCTAGAGTTCAAGCTTAAAAGAGCTCAAAAATTTGTCTAGAATAACTGAGCTGATCTTGAGTACTTTTTTCTCTGCTTGAACGAACTCGGGCCGAGTTCGAGCATCATTGGTTAAAGGGCCACTAAACTCGACAAGTAAAATGTTGTTTCTATTTGGATTGTTCACACCCTTATTTCTCACATTCGACCTCCGTAAATTCGATTCCTGACTCAAGAATAATTTTTGAAATGGTCGTATCTAATGTGATACTCATATAGTGTGATATTTGATAAGTTCGTTGTGGTGAAAATAAATGCTCCCTTAATATTAATCTACAAGAGAGACTTTGATGTATATTACTCTAATTAGATAAGAAGAATCCTGTTTTTATCAACTTATAAAAAATGATATGTTGTGCAATTTAATGTTTATTTGGTTCAACTTATATATAGATAAAGGATGTTATTATCAATAAAGATGATTTTTTTTTCTCTTAGAGATTATTGAGGTACAATATGTGTTCCTACAAGTTTTATTATCATTAATCACGCTGTAAGACTCGTTGATTAATATGATTTTCTTCATAATCAATGATCATTTAATGATTTGCTTATGTCATCTCATATGTTAGTTAGGTCGGAGTTAAGAGTGTTTAAATTTTTACTATTCAAAACCAAGCGAACCCCAACCCAAAGGCCCTGTTTGGTTTCGGGTTGGATTGGGGTTGAACTGAGTTATGAGAGAGAAAATAAAATAAAATAATGTAAAGTAATGATTATAAAGTTGAAATGTTGTATTGAAATTTGTGTTGATGAAGAAATGATTGGTTTTAGAAATTTTAATGAAATATCATATTGATAAAGTAATGGTTGAATAGTGTAGGTGGTGAATAAAATGAATTGATTAATATTATTTTATTTGTTGATGGTGAAATGATTGGTGAGAGAAATATTATTAAATTAATAAAATTAATAAAATAATAGTAAATAAGATAGTGGGTGAATAAAATATTAAGTTGGATCCAAATAGTAAAAACCAAATTTTTACTATTCAAAACCAAACGAACCCCAACCCAACCCTTGTTTGGTTTGGGACTAGGTTGATCCATTTGGATCCCAAACCAATATTTTATTCACCACACTAACTTATTTATTATTATTTTATTAATTCTATTATTTTATTATAAATTTACTATCAATCAACAAAACAAATAAAATAATAATCACTTTATACATTCATTACCTTTTTCAATATAATATTTCAAATCAACAATCATTACTTTAACTACATTTCAATACAACTTTTCAACTCTTCACTATATTTTATATTCCTCTTTCTTGGATCCAAATGGATCCGATATCCGAAACCAAACGGAGATGGTATATATGGTGTATATTGATGGATGTGATTCATTGTTTCAGTGTATTCAAACAGCTTTTCGTTGAAAGATGTCGCTTTATATAGGATTCGAACCCTAACACTCTAACTGAGTTAGATGTCACTGAACACTCTATCTCTTTAACCACTAATATATGCCCCGGGGACGAGGATGTATTTTATTACTTGGTAATGTAGTTGAGTTATAATTAAGTCAATTACATTTTCGGTCTCCTATTTTCCTTTTCTTTTCTTTTTTAAAAAGTAGACCTTGTATATCTTACATAATGATATTTTTTTCTCCTAAGTCATAACTAAATATATTTGTTACTCTTTTAGGACGCTTATTAATTGGCCCAAAGTCGAATCCTCTAAGTGTCATAAGAGTGTATCACATGGTGTACAATAGGGACAAAGTGCTATGGCCTCTCATCCTTACTATTGAAAAAAATTCCAGAGAATGTCTCATTACCGGATGCACATTAAACACATTTTTCGAGAGGCTAATTCTATTGTTAATGCATGTGCGGCCCTCAATGTTACTTCGCTTCCCATATTTACTGATTAGTCATCCCTACATGACAATATATGGATATGTCTTCGCTATGATACGTTGGGATTTCCAACGATCAAACATGGAAGAGACCCTTTATAACCATGAGGGGTGCCAAACAACTGGTGGCTTGCGTTTTTCTTGGAGTAGTAGTCGTCATGTGCCTTTTTTGCTCTCTGTTGTGTGTTGCTTCATTTTCAAGGGAGGGAGACATATTGATCACTTTGGGCAATAATACCTGGAAATCATGAGCTATTGATAATAGCGATGGACATCATTGGACACACCCTACCCTACCTGGTTAGGGTGCAAATCAAGATGGCTAACGAGGCCTACGGTAACGAGGAAGAGACATATTTCGCGGATGACCGTTCTTAGGCTAAGGCAGGATCCCAGTAGTGTTGGAACTCAAAAAAAGTTATTTCCATTATAGTAATTTTATTTTGGGGTTTTCGGACATTTGTACCGGGACATAAGGTGTTGTACTTTTTCCTACATCTGAATTTTCCCACTAAGTTTTTCAGATAGGTTTTAAAGAGGCAGTGTTATGTCCCGATGACGCATTTCATAGGGGGGCAAAACACGACATGTACGGATTTTATTTTTCAACAATAAAAGAAAATAATTTTCCGTCAAAAAAATGAAAAATAAAAAATGTTATAATGAAAAAAGATAGGAGCTATTTGTGGGACAAGAAGAAATAAGAAAATACAAGGGACCAAAACGTCGTATTTTAATTAATTTTCAACCAATAGTAACATGACACTTGACACATACAATAGAATTATATTGTCAGACTTTTTTTTTTTTGTTAAGTATCCTGAAAATGTAACAAAAAGTGTAGTTAGGCGACTAAAAGTGTCACTGAAAAATAGGGGCTATTTTTTATAAAATAAGGAAAACATAAGACCAAAATATAATAATAATTATAATAATAACAACAATAATAACATGTTTTTTGTGGAGGAGTAGTTAAATTCCCTTTATTGAAATTCTAAGGACCAATACCACATGGCATGTGCTTGATTCAATTCCTTCATAGTAGCACCAAACTCAAACTGCAGGGCTTCTGGTAGGGGCCTCATCAAGTTTTAATCCCCCTTGGAAACATCTCAAATTCTATTCTGCATAATCTGATAAAGTCATTTTAACTATCAAAAGTGATTGGTCCCTGGAAAAGAGTAACTATCATAGTAGAATAATCGACTTTTTCAATCATATCCTTCATGATATGCGGTAAAAAAACGTTTGATTTGTGATAGTTATTGAATAGTGTAGTTTATAAGATACTGTTTTTTTTTCTTCTTTTCATTCAACAATTGAAGTGATGTAGTTTTATGGATTGATCGATGATATAGTTAATACATTTTTTTTTAAAACTTTATGAGTTAATAAAGTTATACTTACGGGTTTGAACTCGGAGAATTCGAGTTTCTTTTTCTTTTTAATATTTCAAAAGACTCAACTGTATTCAAGATGATAAAACGGGTATGGACGTCTTTACCCCTTGAAAATACATGATTTTCCTCTGAAAATGAATATTTTTCAGAGTATATTCTCTATATATATTCGTTGAAATGGCCAAAATGTTAGGTTTTAAACACTTTAAAGGGGAAAATGTTAGGCGATGTATTTTATTGCAGCATAATGTAGTTCCATTATAATTAACGATAATTACACTATTGGTCTTCTAATTTATTTATTTTTAAAATAGTCTCTATCTTTCATAATTAAATTTTTGGTCCCCTAACTATATTTTGTTTTGTTACAATTTTAAGATACTTACCTAACCCAACATCAGATTAGTTAAGTGTGCAAGAAGTGTAAAAAAATATATACTTAGTGAACCCAAGGTGTCATTATGAAAAAGATACAGACTATTTCAGAGAGTATAAGAAAATAAAAAAGACCAACATCATAATGTATTTCAATCGTTTCTCAATACAGAGTAGTGTGACACGTGATGCGTACAGTAGGGTTAAAAATCATGCATTATGATTCCGTTAAATGTCTTAAAAGTGTATCAAAACAATATAGCCAGAGAACATAAAATGTTAATATAAAATATAGAGGCCAGTTTTGATATATAAAATAAAGCCATGTTTTTTTTTTGGTCTGAAAGGGGTAGTTGATTTCTCTTTGTTGAAATTCAAAGGACCAATAATACGGACCCCGATCCCCGCCGGTACACGATGCACAGCTCGCCCGGCTGTGCATCAAAACGACACCGTATCGACCCGAAACGACATCGTTTGGTTCCGATCTAAAATATAAATAAAAAAAAAACATAATCAAAACGGCGTCGTTTCGACCCGAAACGACGCCGTTTCAGGTGTACAGCTCGGTACAGCTGGGGGCTGTACCGTCGGGGATCTTTTTCCCAATAATACCACATGGCATTTGCTTGTTTCCTTCATAGTTCATAGTAGCACCAAACTTAAACTGCAGGGCTTCTAGCAGGGGCCCTCATCAAGCTTTAATCTCATTCTTCTTCTTTTTTTGGGTAGGGAAAGTTTTGATATCCGTTCATAATAAATCATAGTTGAAATGGCTTTGTCAGATTATATAGAATTGAATTTGAGATGTTTTAAACTTCATAATCTGACAAAGTCATTTCAACTATCAAAAGTGATTGGGTCCCTGAAAAAAAAACATCGAAGTGACAAAGAATACACGCAAGGGCCCGAACCTAGTTTGCGGACGAGGCTTTCTTGATTTTCCGTATAAATTATTTTGTTTTTTTTTAATTTTATATTATGTTGAACTACCATTATATTATTTTATTTTAAGTAGATAAAATCATAAAGATAGTAACAGAAACACCTCATTATCGATTCACGGTAATAACCGCATGGAATAATCTCTTCTCACGTCGTTTTTTCTACCACATATACAAGCAAAAATTTTAATCACAGTAAAATAATCGACTTTTTAAACTGTATTCTTCACGATATGCAGCAAGAAAGACTTTGATTTGTGATAGTGATGGAATAGCGTATCGTATAAAATATTGATTCTTTATATCAATAATAATTGAAGTGGTAAAAAATTTATGGCTTGATGATATAGTTAGTTCTGTTTGTTTCTTTTTTTTTTTTTTTTTTTCAAAATTCGGAGTTAAGAAAACTACACTTATGGTTTTGAACTTGGAGAATTTGAATTTTTTTTTTCCTTCTTATAAATAAAACTGAATTGTATAAATAAGGGTCTCAAATAATCATTTTATAAGATGATAAATAAATTTTATAGCCCATAATATAAATATTTTCCTGGGACCTAAGGCTGCAGCCTAGTTCGCCTTATGGCAAGGCCGGCCTTGAATGTAGAATAATATTATTTTGTTATAAAGTAAGATTACTTCGCGTGTGTTCTGAGTTGTGCTTAACTTTTCGTTACAACAACAATTGGTTTGGATAATTGGTCTCTGTATTCACGGATTGTTAGATAGATGTGATGTATTAAAGACTCTTTGTAACGAACTAATTTTAAAGACCCGAGCATTTTCAGAAAAATGATTGCTCTGCATGTTTTGAAATAAAATTGTCGTAGATCAATGTTTTTATAACTAAAACTATTGAGTAAAAATGTAAAAGACACCAAGAGCCCTTAAACTATTCATATCGTAAAATGATTTGAGATGGTTCAGGTTTGAGCTACAAGATGATAAATCCGGTATGGACATCTTTACCTCTTGAAAATACATTTGTAAATGAATATTCCTCAAATTATTCTCTTTATATTCATTGAAATGATCAAAATGTTACGTTTTAAACAGTTTAGGAGTCAAAAGGTTAAAAAGAAAGTTTTAAGGGTTAGAATGTTAAATCTACTCTATTCTGACATTAAACCAAACAACAATTCGATCGACTGTACTTTATTCGTATCAAATCGAAATATTTCATTTTCAAACGTTAATTATTTTATTAATCAGTATGAAAACTCCTAAAACGTAAATTATTTTTTAAGATCATTTATTGACTGAGACCTCTCAACCAGAAAATCAGCAAAGACAAACCGCACTGCACCGCACCGCAAGAGCATATATAGTCCTATTATCTAAGGCACTTGCAAAAGTACAAGGAAGCAACAAACAGTATCATTTTAAGCCAAAAGTGAAGTCATAAAATGGATGAATTTTTGTGTATAGTGATAATATACCATTTTGGTACACTTTAGGAAAAATGTTCCAATAATATTCTCCTAACAAAATAATTCAAAAAAAAAGTGTGCCAAAAAACTTAAGCTGAAAATTGGAAATAAATATATAAGATCCTCTTCCCCTTTATTCCAACCCCCTACTGAAATCAACCAAAAATAGAAACAGAAAAGTACATGTCAAAATCTCCATCATCTCATATAATTGAAGCCCTTAGAATTTTTTTTTACAGGGTACATATTCACTTTTCTTCTTGGGTTGGTATTGCTAGAATTCTCACTCAATCCTGGGTGGATCATTGAGTGCTCATAGTGTTTGACTTTTTTGAAGTTTTGATCCAGACCATAACTCTTTAACACGGTGAAGTCATCAGATAATCCGACAAAGAATCGAACCCGTAACCTCAAGCCTCATTGTTGTGGATCTTCCGGTATCAAGATTCAAGAACCACCACCGTCCCGGCTACATCCTGATCTACCCCATAACTCTTTCGCACGTTGAAATCCTTAACCTCAAGCCTCCTTATTGTGGATCTTCCGTTATCCGAAACAACTACCGCCCTGGCTACAACCGAAGTCGATCTTTGAATACTTCCATAGTTTGACTATTGTCTCATAGCCCTTTAGCACGTTGAAGCCATAAGGAAATCTAGCATTCGATTCCTTGAAAATAATCGAACACTTGACCTCTGAAACATCTGTCACTCAAGTCACTCACCATCTGAGTCGGACTACTGTATAATAGAAAAAGATTGAATCTTTATAATGCATGTGACGTGCCTAATTGGTTAAACTCAGAGAGATATTTATGTGTTTAGGGACCACCACAAGTATTATGTATCATAATCAAAGGTTTCATATTTTAGCCACCTGTTTTTCTTTCCTTCTATATATTCTAACCACTTCTCACTTAAGCTATTCTCCACATCTTTTCCTACTTTGCTCTCTTATTCAAGAAAACTAAAAAGACTCCCCCAATTTTTTTCCCATCCCTCTTCATTTATAAACAAAAAAATCTTCTACAAATGATGATGAGTTATGCAAACACCATCATCATACACATGAAAATGCTCCTCACATTTCTTACTCTTTTGTTGATCAGTTACAGTATGGATCAAAACCACATTTTCTCTAAGGGCTCATCAAGAATCAATCTTTTTTCATCACTCAAACTCCATGGAGAACTCGATTTCAACAACGTTAAACACGCGGCGAAAGATTTCGGAAACAGGGTTCATTTCACACCATCTGCAGTGCTGTATCCAAAATCAGTATCTGATATTTCATCAATCATTAAACTGGTTTTTGGGACTGGGATTACAGTGGCTGCTAAAGGGCATTCACATTCACTTGAAGGACAAGCACAGAGTAATGGTGGGGTGGTTATAAATATGGAATCTTTGAAGAAAGAAATGGTTTTTAATACAGGGGAAGATTGTCCTTATGTTGATGTTTCTGGTGGGGAGCTTTGGATTAATGTCCTAAATGAGAGTCTTAAACATGGGCTTTCTCCAAAATCTTGGACTGATTATCTTCATTTAAGTGTTGGTGGGACTTTGTCTAATGCTGGTGTAAGTGGTCAAGCTTTTAAACATGGTCCTCAAATCAATAATGTCTACCAACTTGAAGTGGTTACAGGTTAGTTTCTTGAAAGATCATCTTAGGCTATAACATGTTTCGATATTACGGATTTGACCTTTTCCAAGTCGATTATACTTTCGGCCCTGTAGTTGCCTTTCGAAAGGTGGTGGATTCTGATGTCAAAAATGGATTTTTGTAAAGGTCAAATGGGTAGTGCTATAGTCAAATGCTTAGTGGCACTATACCGGAGGTATGAGGTTCGATTTTCTGATATCTGAAAAATCAAACCTCATTTATGGTCAGTTGTAATGTCATAAAAAAATCCCTCAACTTACTGTGATATTATACCACATTACTACACATTCGACCTTTACAAAGTCGATTCTAGAGTCTATAATCAAACTTTGAAAATATTGATTATGATAATCGACCTTTCGAAATCAGATTCGACATTCGCAAAAAAAATTGATAAAAATTGGATTTAGATGCATGGATAGTTTTCGATAGCGTGTTCCTAATATGATACGTATACAAATGCACCGAATACTTATGATACACACATGGGGCGTATATACATGTCCGTAACTCAGATATGTGAAACGAAGAACTACCAGAAATGAAGGGAACACTAAAAATTTATTTTATGTTGTTAATTTTTTTATTTGGTTCTTATGTTCTTATTATGTACAGTTTAGTACTTATGTTTTTAATGTTTACGTACATGTCCTTCCCGCGTATTCCCCTATATGTACCCGTTTTACCAAAACAACAAGTTTCAAAAAGTGGATTCTTGACTATATAATAGTGCCACGGTTATGACAACACGTTCAGTGTTACTGTAAGTTTTACGTGATGTTATTAAAGGCTCCCTTATTTTTTTTCCCTTGATGTTTGGGATGAAGGGGTTAGGTAAAATGTGTTGTATAGTGCAATTGACACATACAATTCATATAGTGGTCCCCACATTATGGAATTGACAATTTTTTTATTGGTGTATGTATATATATATATAGGTACAGGAGAAGTATTTAATTGCTCAGATGAAGAGAATTCAGACCTTTTTCATAGTGTATTAGGTGGATTAGGACAATTTGGCATCATTACAAAGGCTAGGATTGCTCTTGAACCAGCTCCTAAAATGGTAAGAAAAAGGAAGTCTTTAATGGAATTGCACTACATTTATTAGGGCACAACACCTGAGTATGATGTTTTACTTTTCAGAAGTCGAATGTTGACATTCGATCTCTGGAAGGTCAAACCTCATGCAACGATTGAACCTTGTGGTGCCCGAAAACAAGTCTGGTATGGTGCCATTAAAGAATCACAGGAAAAAAAAATCATTGCATAATACAGTTCCTAAACGGCAGTTGTTATTGGCAACACATCGATCTACTTTCGGGGCACTCATTGACATTCAACACCTCAAAATTCAACTCTGTATAGATCGAATGTCTATCTCGACCTTGTAAAGTCAATTTCTTCCCGAAGTGTGGTGTCACGATAGATTCACTTTGATATCAATAACCGTGCCCCAACCTCCTAAAATGGTAAAGAAAAAAAAAGAGCCAATGGCACCATACTACGGTCTACATCTTTACCGTGGTACCACATCTGAGCGTGACGTTCGTCTTTCAAGATGTCGAATATTCCTATTTGGCCTCTGGAAAGTCGAACCTCACATACGAGGTTCGGCTTTCCAACGGTTGAACCTTTCAACGGTGCCCCGAAAGAAAAAATCATTACAAAATACATATGCATACGTGTCCAAGTTCTTGAAAATTGTCTAGAATTTAATACATAAAGATTGATGGTTTTTTCTTTTCTGCAGGCAAAATGGATAAGAGTTTTATACTCAGATTTCTCCACATTCTCTCTTGATCAAGAACTTCTGATTTCATCAGAGACAACCTTCGATTACATCGAAGGTTTCGTGATCATAAACCGAACCGGATTATTGAACAATTGGAGGTATTTTTTCAATCCAAAAGACCCTCTTGAAGCCAGCAAGTTCAAATCTGAAGGCAAAGTGTTGTTCTGTCTTGAAGTTGTTAAGTACTTCAATCCCAATGATCAACAACACTTAGATCAGGTTTGTATTACATCCACTAATAATTTGACACGTGTTCGTGTTCGTGTTGCGTATCTAGACTGATGTACGGATACTTTTGTTTGGTTGTTTGTCCAGTATGTATACGATTACTCCTGTTTGGTAGTTTGTCCCGTATCTAATATATATTCGATACGGATACACACATTGATTTGTTATCGTATCAGGTACACATAGGATACTTAGGGTACACCTTGGGGCGAAATTGCAAATTCTAAAATTAGATACGTGATCTGAATATACACATTCATAACTCGAATACATGAAATGAAGAATCCTGTTGGAAATTGAAGACAAACCAATAAAAAAAAAAATTAAAGAAAATCTAACAAAAACGAAGAAATACTATAAAAACCGAAGAAAAACCTCTAAAATTTGCTTTGATTTAAGATTTTAGTATTTACAGTTTGATCCTTATAGTATTACTATGTACAGGTTGGTCTCGGTACTTTTAATATTTACGCTTATCACATCCTGTATTTTCTAAAATCTCACACTCACCACTACCCACGGAAATTGGAGACAAACCAATAATAAATTGACGAAAAAAGCTATGAAAAACAAAAAAAACTAACAAAATTGAAGAAACCCCTCTAAAATTGCTTTAATTTAAGATTTTCAATACTTACAATTTCATCCTTATAGATTTACTCTGTTCATGTTGGCCCCTATACTTTAAATATTTACACATCTCTCGTATCCAATATTTTCGAAAATCCCCCGCTCGTGTATCTCGTACTCAATTCATGTATCCATACTCAGATATTATATATATCCATACCCATGCAACCTAGATGCTGCTAGTGACAACCAAATTGGCTATTACAAAGTTCATTTTATATAACATCTGATTATCTCTCTATTTTTGCAGGATATTGATGCAGTTTTATCAAAGTTAAACTTCATCCGCTCGACTCGATTCGAATCAGAAGTCCAATATGTTCAATTTCTTGATAGGGTTCATGCATCAGAAGTCAAACTCAAAGAAAAAGGCTTATGGGATGTCCCTCACCCATGGTTAAATCTCTTAGTACCAAAAACCAAGATCCATGAATTTTCAGACCAAGTGTTTAAAAAAATCCTTACAGTCACTAGCAATGGTCCTATAATAATCTACCCTGTTAACCAATCCACGTGGCGAAACGGGACGTCGATGATCACCCCGGACGAACCCGTCTTTTATTTAGTCACGTTCTTGTCAACCGCGATGCCGGATTCGAAAGGAGAGGATGGGTTGGAATATATATTGGATAAGAATAAACGTATTTTACAGTTTTGTGCAGAGAGAAAACTAGGGGTGAAGCAGTATTTGCCGCATTATACTAAACAAGAAGAGTGGAAAGTACATTTTGGTGAGAAATGGGAGGTTTTTAATAGGAGAAAATATATGTATGATCCTTTAGCAATATTGGCTCCTGGTCAAAGGATTTTTGAAAAAGGTGTTGAATTTGAATGACAATTAATGAATTATGTATGTTAGAATTGTTGTGTATAGATTAGAGAAGTGAGAGTACATAAATTGTAATTTTGTTAATTGGCATATTAGTTTTCAATATCAAGAATTTTGCTTTTTAATGCTCATTGTGTACAATTTTAGATGATGTTAAATCGGCTTAAACTTGTTTTTTTTTAATGGTAAACTTGATTTTTGTCTCATTAATAATAAACTTCCCGAAAGTCGATTCAGTGTGATGAGCAATAATAAACATCCCGAAAATCGAATCGTCATAGTCGATTCAATGTGATGTGCGATAATAAACGTTCCGAAAGTTGATTCAGTGTGGCGTGCAAGTAGTATTGTGGACCAGTAAAAACACGGTGATGCAAGCAAAAGATCAAATGAAATCCGGTTGCTTGCCTGAATACCAAAAGAATAAAGAGAGTTAGTGTCACCACAACAAATCTACTCTCGAACAAAAATCACACTGAAATTCAATCTTTGAAAAATCGAAGATAAGTTCAACATTCGACTTTCTTAAGGTCTAAGGTCCATTTTCGTCCTCGGCAAAATCAAATATAACCTAAAATGATGCTACAATTAATGACAAAATATCAAATCTACTCAAAGTCGAATATAAACGTAGCATGCAACTTTCCATAGGTCGAATGTCCATTTCGATCTCTGTAAAGTCGAACCTAAACCAAGATCGAATGTCCATTCCGACCTCTATAAATTCAAACATAACCCAAAAACATAACCCAAAGTGTGAAGTTATAGTATATTCACTATGATGCCAATAACAAGATCAAAAAAAAGAAGGGAAAAAAAAATATAAAACAATGTAGTGATACATAAATACCATTTGCTTTTACACAAAATCTAATCCAGCTTGAAATTTGAGTTAAATAAAACATGTCAAAAACAATCAAAAACAAGAAATGGAACTTCTTCTCTTCTCAATAAAAACTACAATAACAGCTTCTTCTTTTTTAACGGGTCGCCTGCACTTGGGCTTGTTCCAAAACTTGGCTCACTAACTTGTAGGTTCGACCCGAGAGGTTTTTCGTGTGGTCGATAAGCTGCTCGTACCTGAAACCGATCATTTTGTATTAGTGTCTTTAACATTAAAAAAAAAAGGTGTTCAAGTCTATAGAATATATGAGTCTGTTATAAGAAACCGATGCAAGTGCTCTTATAGCACACGAAATACGCAATCGCTAGTCAGATTATGCATTATAGAGATTCTGATACATTTCACTATAACCAAGGATTCTGTTAAGTGTAAAGAAATAGTGTGAGTATGTGAAATAAAGAAGCTGTAAAACGGGGAAAAATAGTGTTTTTTAAGTCTGTTTGAGAAACTACTTACACATTGGGATGGTTGGGTTCCATGATAACAGTTCCGGTATTCGAATCGATCTTAGCATCCAGCTTGGAGGTCCTAATAAGATTCACAATCCATCTCTCTGCATCCTCATGGTTTAGATTGAGTTTCTCAGCAAGAACTCTGCCACAATTATAGTAAAACATCACCAGAAATCCACATATACATAAACTAAAATATATTATATATTTATATATAACAATACAAAGGACTTTATATACTAGAGAAAGAACATACCCCATGTCAATACGCTGATGAATGCGACAGTAGGTTTCAAAGATAAAAAGACGCGCATTCTCAAGGAATTCATCTCTCAACGGCACGGTTGAAAAGTTTCCCTCCTCAACTCGTTTCCCGAGGAATGGATCGTTCAAAATTACCTGCACAAAAGGTATCCATTTAAGTAAAGGAAGATGCACAAACGAACCGATCAGCTGAATACGAGAAAACTTACTTCTTCACACTCTTTCATCTTCTTTTGAGCTGCATCAAAGTCGTAATTGACGTAGATGCATACTAAGAACTCTGTGATGGGATCTTCGTTAGAGTACTGTTCTTGCTGAAGAACTTTGATGAAATCTTTGAATTGAGGCCTCCTCCTTTTGTTCACGACGAAAGCACTTGCAAGATATCGCAGAAGATGGGGTGCCTTTGTCTGAATGGCATTTAAGTACCTGTCCGAATTATTTTTTTTTCATAAATTAAAAACCGCTCAAAACCGACCAGACATATAACCAGTATGCATACATAAGGATCACAAACGTTTTGCATGTTACGGACTTATGACCAAGGGCAAGCTTGAACTTTGAAGAGCTCGATAATACTTAGAAAGCTCAAATATATATTTTTGAAAGCCCAAAAGAAGAACAACGTAGACATATCACTAGGATATAGATGTACATCAAACAATATATTTGAAAAATATTTTACTCCTACGACAACGGATACGAATATAAATAGACTCGAAAGAAACCAATAAGCACGAGACGGATTGTTACTTGTCCTGATTGAAAAGATCAATGATCAGTGTCCTCCCGTTATCATGGTTGAAGAATATAAAAAGACTCCAATGCATCAGCCATATTCTGCTCTGAACTTGATTCAAAGGAGATGAAAAACTCTGCAAAACGAAACAAATTACAAACGTAAGACAGTTTATACACAAAAATAACAACACAAGCAATACGGATGAATAAAGCTTTTACCTTTGAATCAAAGATTTCCTTCAAGCGGTTAAGCTCTTCGAGTGCAACGTCCCAATTCTGCATTAGTATCTCAGCCGCTAGCTTCCCCCATAGGGCACTGAGACTCCTTTCGGAATTGGTGGACAAAGCTCGGTACTGATACAGATAATCAGCAGCCCCAGAGTAGTTTCCACATTCAAACTGAAACTTGGCATATTGATACAAAGCCTCAATCTGATCTGGACCAATCTGCACAACTCCCACAAAGTTATAGTATTTCCAAAAAGGTGTTCATATTCATAAATGCAAGAAAATATGATGTACTACAGTCCTCTCACACAGCAAAGTTTCATCATAAACTCCAAAGTACATATATATATATATAATACTAAAAACAACAAATGTAGATAGAACTGCTGCATCTTTATCTTTACTTCACCCACAGTAATAACAACCAAACAGTTTGATTTTGCACATAAATGCATAAAAATTCAGATTCACAATTCACAACAAACGTGAGCTATACCTGGTATCGGTCACTAAGCATATGAAGATTATACTGCTTGTCGGATCTCAGTTCTTGAACAGCACTGGGATTCTGCAGAAAAGTAATCAGTGGAGCTGCTCCCTCTTCTAATGATTTCAATCTTGCCACAACTTCTCCTCTCCTCTCGATCATGTCTGAAATTTACAAACTTTATTATGAAAACATCCACAAACCAGGATATTTTTTGGAAAAAAATAAAAGCAAAACAATCAACGGGAGAAAAATGCAAAATGCATTACCACGAACATATGAAATTACAAACTTTATTATGAAAACATCCACAAACCAGGATAGTTTTTGGTAAAAAAAAATAAAAGCAAAACAATCCACCGCTAAAAAAACAAAATAAAATTTACAAATTTATTATGAAAACATCCACAAACCAGGATAGGTTTTGGAAAAAACAAAATAAAAAACCGGGAAAAAAATGCAAAATGCATTACCAGCTGGAACATCATCAGTATGATAAAGAGATTTGTGAATATCCATGGCGTAATCAACCATATTAGTATGATTGAGAAGCTCAATTTTAGCCTTCAAAAGATCTTCATCAGGATATAGCTCCCTCTCCTGTAAGAATTCCAATAATGGAAAAACCAAATGCCTGTCAAGATTCAAAGCGATTCTCGCCGTTAAATCGTAAGTCGCCATCGGTTTCTGCCTGCTATTTCTCCTCTTCAGACAGTGGTTCTCGACTGTTGCAACGATTCTTGTTCTCTAGGGTTCTAAAGTAAATTGTCTCTAATTGAGAACTTGTAAATTAGTATATCCGTAGTCTTATTGGTATTGGACTGCAATGGACCGTATTTTAAAAAGATACATTGGGCTTCAATTTGCATAGAGTTAAAAAAGATATTTATCCCCTCAAAAAAAGAGATATTTATTGGGCTCACAAAGCTAATTGGAATAGGACAAAATTATTCAATAATTCGTCTTGATAAAAAGAAAGATGAGGAAATAAACATCATTAGAAGAAATTTTAGATTCCATATAAAAGAAAAAACTCCGCAAATAGAGAATTAATATCCGCCCCAATGAGGATGAAAACATTGAATGGTGCACCATCTTAGACTTTATTGTAAAATGTCACAAATATTTATCTGTCTTTTAATAAAGGGGAGTGATACATTTACAGAAAAAATATACAGAATTTTTACAGAAAATACATCATCACCACTCACTTTTTGTTTATAACAAATAAAAAGAAAAGGAGAAGAGAATGCAGCCGTTGGATTACGCATTCTGTTAACATTCTGTAAGTTTGTTTCTGTAAACGTATCATTACCTTTAATAAAAGAGAAAGAAACTAAAATAAAAGCTGGCATAACCGGCGGAAGTCTTCTATAATATTACCCAGTGGAGAAAAGTCTTCAGATTGAACTAATAGTAAAATAGTCGTCTTCAACAATCATCCGAAAGTAAGTCCATGTGACTACGTAATACAATGCATGGTAGACGGCTAATGCTTCCCCAACCAAAATATTGTGTCCACCGTCAAGCCGAGAAGAGAAGCTATTTACGAGATGCCCTTGGGAATTACATATTAACCCCTTAATTGCCGCTCTGTCCACCCTAAATGTCGCATAATCATTGAACTTTAATAGATTAGACCCCGAGAGGAGATGTAGTACTAGTTGAACGGTGTTTCATCATGCTATGATAGTGCTCGTATGCTTCACAATAAGATTCCATCAGAATACTGTTGATAAAGACAACTTCCGAGCTCCATTCAAATCACCTGCATTCACAATCAATCAATCATCATCAAAATTTACAAGCTAATTTCTCACCAGGCTTGTTAAATATGGTTAAAGACTAACGACGAGGACCATCACTCCCATGTCCAAAGCTAATTTCTCACCAGGCTTGTTAAATATGGTTAAAGACTAACGACGAGGACCATCACTCCCCTGTCCAATGGAATGATTGAAGATATTAATCAGGTAACGTAATGGCTCAGAATCAATTCATTGCTATTATACCAATGAATTGAAACAAGTCACCCTTTACGGGGTTTGAACCTCCACACTTCAGCTTAAAGTCCATGTGCCTTTTTAAGACGCTCACGCCCATTACCACTAGGACATATCCCGGGGACTCACAAGGCTTATTGAAGCACCATAATATGCGCAAGAATCATGCAACAACCGTCCTTCCTTGTCCCGAATAAGGAAAGACACACCTGAGGAACCTGGGTTACCAATTAAGGAGCCGTCTTGGCTTAAGCTTAAGAATAGCCATGAGGAGGTTTCATCCATTCAACATGAATGGCCTTTTTCATTATCCGACTTCCAGAGCAAGGCATAAAATTATTACGAAGAAAACAATCATCATCGGCGTCTTGCCATTAAAGGGGCTAGATTTTGTACTTTTAATTCCTCTTTTTTTTTTAAATGTTTCACAAAATATGATTTATCATGTTTAAAAATTGGGGTCAGAGGCCGGAGGACAAAATAAGATACAAAATGGGAAAAAATGACAAGAAAAAAAAATTGTTGAGAAGGACAAAAACGCGCTTGTTACTACATATGGTTGTAGCAACATGTAGTAACACATGTAGTAACATGCGCGTTTTTGTCCTTCTCAACCACTATCTTTTTTTCTTGTCCTTTTTTCTCATTTTAGATCAAAAACAGTCCTCCACAACCTTTAACCTTTAAAATTTTGATTTTTGGGCTTTTAGTGAGAGTTATGTGTGACATTTACACATTATTAACAACTTTAGAACATTTGCATCATTTAGAATAAATAGTAAACATTATACACTTTAAAATCAAACCTCTCCCTTTTTTGGGGTTCCATTTATATTTTGACACATATACGAGCTTGACGGGATACCCATGGGATTGGTGCTAAGCCCCGGGCTACCCAGGGGATCGGTGCTAAGCCTTTCCAACTTCACCTCTCCTCATTTACAAACTCTATCATCATCAAAACATCCACAAAACCAAATACATAAGCTTACTCCAAGCCAAAAAAGCACCAACTTTACAAAAATACCACCACGAACATCATCGTGATATAGCGATTTATGAATATCCATTGCATTGAGAAGCTCAATCTTGGAAGGTCATCATCAGGATATAACTCCCTCTCTTGTATGAATTCCAGTAAAGAAAAACCCAAATTCAATGCTTCTCTCACCGTCAAATCGTATGTCGTCATCGAGAGTTCTTCGCTTCCTACCACCCGATCAAAAGATTTATTCGCTTTTGCCGCCTCCCACCTAATTTTGATTCTCGATTTTAAAAAAAGTTCTATATTCTCTATGATTATAATAATAAGAAACTGAATCAGTGAAGAGGTGGAGGTATAGGTTAGTCAACTCATGTTTTCCCTCGTGGGCTCGGTATGCCGTCTGGCCCAATATTTACTCGGGATTTTTTTTTAAAGTGAAACAACTATCTAAATGGCCTTACATTTGGGTTTTTTTTTTAAAGTAAACAAATATCTTAAATGGAGGAAGGAATGTGGTTGGGGTTTGACTGCAGGCCGGCTCGTAGAAATATCTATGTACAAGGTTAATCCGTAGAAATTTCCATCGGACGGTAGAATTTACAATGGTTAACTTAGAAGTTAAAATTTTTTTTTATTAGAAGGAAGATAAGAAGAAGTTAATATCAATGGACAAGGTTAATGCGTAGAAATTTCCATCGGACGGTAGAATTTACCATGGTTAACTTAGAAGTTAAAT
Source organism: Gentiana straminea (assembly GCA_036785695.1). Taxonomy (NCBI): domain Eukaryota; kingdom Viridiplantae; phylum Streptophyta; class Magnoliopsida; order Gentianales; family Gentianaceae; genus Gentiana; species Gentiana straminea. The sequence continues at coordinate 1,269,655 of JAVUPR010000160.1, forward strand.
ATTTTTATTTTTTGGGGCAGTGGTTTAAAAAGAAAAAAATAGATATCAGGACAGTGGAAATATAAAATGGATAATAAGGACAAATCCACTGTTTATAACCCTAAATCCACTGTTTTCTGTAGTGGAACTGTTAAGATCAAGCGCTTACCATTCTACTAAGACCAATTGATGCCAGTAAATGTGCTACTTTATTTCTTATATATTAAGAGTGTGGGCAATCCGTCCCAACACCCCCCTTAAGTGTTGGCAATCTGTCCAACACTTACACAATTTTCATTCAAGAGTGTGGGCAATATTTCTCAACACCCCCACTCAAGTGTTGGCTCCAAAAGCGTGAAGATGACTGGTGATGGCATTCCGATCACACTTCAACGGACGAACTCGGGCAAAGCAGCCATTTTCTAAATGCTCCCATTGCCATAGAGATGGCCATGATGTTGATTTATGCTACCAGCTCCACGGATACCTGGAGCGGTGGGGTGATCCTCCCCGTGGAGAGCGAGGCAATGGAACTGTTAAGATCAAGCGTTTACCATTCTACTAAGACCAATTGGTGCCAGTAAATGTGCTACTTTATTTCTTATAAATTAAGAGTTTGGGCAATCTGTCCCAACACCCCCCTCAAGTGTTGGCAATCTGTCTCAACACCCCCTACTCAAGTGTTGGCTTCAATGGGCTCCAAAAGCGTGAAGATGACCCGGTGATGGCATTCCGATCACACTCTAACGGACGAACTCGGGCAAAGCAGCCCTCTTCTAAATGCTCCCATTGCATAGAGATGGCCATGATGTTGATTTCTGCTACCAGTTCCACGGATACCTGCTGCGGTGGGGTGATCCTCCCCGTGGGTGCGAGGCAATGGACGGGGAGCAACGGGGTCCGGACTTGTGCTTCGGGACGTGAGGGAGGTACGGCTCAATGTGGATTTTTGTGGGTCGAGAGAAGGTGAATAAAACGAGCCGATTGGCATGGTGAGCTCGGCTCAGCCCATTGCTCCAGCTCATTCTAAAAATTTGGAAGAATCAGGACTTTTTAACATTACCGAAGCTCAATGGAAGGTCATTTTAGATCTTTTGAATGTCTCTAAATCGCATGATCGTTTGACTAGTAAATACACATGGATTATTGACACCGGGGAAACTCACCATGTGACGGGTGACCGAACTTTATTTGTACAACTACGACCGATTGAGGAGTGTCCGATTTTTTTCAATAAAATATCCTGTTTATACGAAAAAAATATTATGATGATACATTTACATTTCCATCTTTAATAACCCTAATGAGTAAGACGTTATATTTACTTTTTGGTTTGTCCCGTAATAAGGATCCAATTTGTATATTAATTGTCTAATTTATTTCAATGTCATTTTATCTTTTATATTATTCACAATAAAAATATGTAGCATTAAATACTCCAGCAACTTGTTGAGGGTATATATGTAAAACATTGAATCATTTAATGAGATTCAAAATATTAACTATATTTGTTCTTAATTTATGAAAAGACAAATAAGACACTTAAAATGTGACGGGTGGAGTATTACCGAATGATATAAAAACGATTCGGGATATTACACACTCGCTTTCATGTGCCCAACAATGCCAACGTAAAAATGAAGAGCACCAAACAGTGGAGGATCCAGAAATTTTATCCAACGGGGTCCGTAAATATTTAACACTAAATATTTACGGGGTCCGAAATATTTTTTTTCACGGGGTCCGAAATATTTTTCTATAGGTAAAATATAAAGTATTTCTATTTTTAACGGGGTCCACAGACCCCCTTTGTGTAGATCCACCTATGGCACCAAATCAAATAGTAGTATAAAAGATTGGTTTTTGTAGATAAACATATGGTAGAAAAAATCATTGTAAACTGTAATCATGAAAAATCATATAGATTAAGAAAATGAGTATTTTCTTTGCCTTTAACGATAAAAATGAGAATGCATTAATCATTTAGGACTTGTTACTATGGCTCATTCATTATTTGAACCTTTGAATTTTCGGTTATTCGATTTTTCGTTCTAGAGTTGACTTTTACCATTTAGAAACTGTCTTAAAAATCGATTTTTTACCTCTAAAATCGACTTTCAACATAAATAAAACAAATACAAGAAGTGAGTTTTTAACTTTAGAATTGACTTTCACCGTTAAAACAACAATAACACACAACAAATCAATTGTTAACTTTTTTTTTTTGATAAATCGATTATTAACTTTAGAATCGATTTTTACTATCATAAAATCGATTTTTAGCTCTATAAATTGGCTTTGACCGTCTATAAAATCGATTTTTAATCCTAGATTTGACTTTCACAAGACAATCAGAAAACATGAGTGTCTTTTTTTTCTCTGATTGCATTGAAAAATATAATAGACGAGAAGTCAATTCTTAACTTGAGAATTGACATTTTATCACTGATTAAGTCGATTTTAACTTAAAAAATGACTTTTACCTGACAATAGAAAGTCGATTTTAGAATTGACTGTAGAAATTGATTTTCCCTTTTTTTTTATTAAATTAGCTGCATTGTGATTGGTGCTTCTCCTCTGTCCTTTTGTTTTTTATTTGATGCATCTTCACTGTTCTTTCGTTTTTTAGGTTTGACTTCTTGTTTCTTTTGAGGTAAATTTTTTGATTTCTTGTTATGATGTTGTTACATGCAATTGGAAAGCCCAATGGTCGTTCCGAATTTGTTCTTTTTCTTTATCGGTGTCGTATCCAAATTTTAAAATTACAAATTTGCCCTTATGTGTTTATCTAAGTATTTGATATATATACATCATAGATCTTGATGTTTTGCTAGTGAAAGTCAATATCCAATAACCGCTCATAGGTACGAATACGTGGATATACGGAATACCAAGGGTGTGGAATTTGAATAAAATATAAGATTTCCAAGGTTACTATGTACTGGCTAAATAGTAGGAAGCAGACTACGAAGATGGTTATGTAATGCACCACGCGTTGGCCAAACTAACGAATGCTTAATTAGTACATGGAGGAAAAATTCTATCCTGGAGACTTCCTATTAGGAAACTGTTTACGTGGCAGCATCTGGACCACACAATTTTCACACACGAGGCACTGTGTATTTCACCCTCCGAAAAGCGCGTGGCCCGAGATCCTCGCCACGCGTAGCTCCCTACTGATAGAACGACCCTGCATGGAGGCCTTTTTTGCCGGTTAAAAAAACACTGAATTCCATGAATCCCATTACACCTTCCAAGGAATCTCTTAATCACTTTGACTCATCTTGATAATCAGTCTCAACCTTGACTCATCTTGAGAATCATTTTCAATAATCATAGGAGAAATCATGTTATTTTGATGTAAAACAAAATTCCATCACTCAAAGTCAAAGCCCTTGATTAGGCCACAAGGCTTGTTGAAACACCGTAATATGCGCAAGAAGCATGCGATAACCGACCGTCCTTGTTCCGAATAAGGAAAGACCCACGTGAGGAACCTGGGTTATCAATTGAGGAGCAGCCTGAGTTAAGTTTAAAATAGCCATGAGAAGTTTCACCCATTTAACATGAATGGCCTTTCTAATTATTCGAGGCATAAAATTATTGGGAACAAGACGATCATCAACGGCGACTTGCCAATAAAGGGCCTAGATTTTATATTTTTCTTTATTTCTCTGTTTTTTTTTACAATGTTTCACAAAAATATGATTTATCATGTTTAATAATTTGATTTGGGATTTTAGTCAGAGTTATGTGCAACATTTACACATTATTAACAACTTTTAGAACATTTAAATCATTCTGAATAAATAGTAAATATTATACACTCTTAAATCAAACCTCTCTTTTTTTTGGGTGGGTTGTATTTATATTTTGACCCCTATCTTCTTCCGATCAGGCCTCCCGTTCGGCCATCCATGGCAGCCCGGCCTCCCGACTCAAGCGTCCACGACAATGGCAAGCAGCCACAGCAGCAATCAGCACCTCCAACCGCAACATGCACCGCTTCTCCGGTGCTTAGCTACGCTCAAATAACTGGCCAAGGCTCGGCTTCCTCCTTCAAGACCGGCAGCCTGAAATCTTCAACTTTCAAGGGGGAACCTTCCATAATCATTCCAGCTGAGACAGAGACTGCCCTTGCGGCTGGATTTCAACGGTCGCTGGTTGGGAAATTTTCCCATGGTCGCCCACAATTGGATAAGATTCGGAAATTTCTCACAGTCCAAAATTTCAAAGGTAACTATGCTCTCGGTCTTTTAGATAACAAGCATGCTTTAATTCGTTTTCAACATGATGAAGATTACATCAGATTATTTTCCAAAGCGTCTTGGCAAGTTGGTAACAAGATTATGAGGGTGTTTAAATGGACAGTTGATTTTCATGTAGATAAAGAACCCTCCATAATTCCTGTTTGGATTTCGCTCCCCAAGCTCCCAGTCCATCTCATGAACAAGGATTTCATTTTTAAATTAATGCAAACTGTTGGGAAACCTCTTCGTATTGATGCGGCTACGGCGGAGCTGAGAAGGCCCTATTTAGCTCGGGTTCAGGTAGAAGTTGATATTCTAAAAAACCTCCCTTCCCGTATTTGGATTCAAAAAGAAAATGGTGACGGGTTCTGGCAACCCATTCTCCCCGAAGTGCTCGCCCATCCTATTGCACACATTGTTGGCGAATGGGGCATAACTGAAGGATGCAGGTTCTTAGATCTAAGCGAGTTAGATCTACGCGCAGCGGATGGATCACGACTTATATATCACAATACATAATTAAAGGACTTAAACTACTACAAGGGGGTTAAGATCAAGTTACCAATAGTAGGAAGAGAAGCCAAGATCTTCCGATGTGTTTTCCAAACGGCGGTTGGTGGACACCCTTCTTGATACACGAACCTCCTCGATATGCAACACCAAGAAAAACTTGTAGTTTTTCTTTTTCTAAAACCCAAGACAAGAAAAAACAATTTTCTCTCTTTTTATGGTGATGTGGTCGAAATTTTCAATGCCATCTACACTTGGAATAACTCTCCTTTTATAGGAGAGTAAATCATTGGTCTTCAAGTTTTAATTAATTAAATAAATAAATAATTAAACAAAATAAAAAGATATTTTCCTTAATGAATAATTGTGACATATTATTGACCAATAGGAAACCAAATAACATGTCATACAACCAATCACATAACAAGAATATATTTTATTTTCCATAACATAAGAAAATTAATTCTTGTGCTAATTAAGACCATAATGGCGCCACCCCTAGGGTTTAAAAGCCCACATAAAATGTCTTTTATGTGTATTATATTATTTAGCCCAATTAAATAATATCCATGCATATCAATTAATTAGCCCAGCCAATTAATTATCACTGAGGCCCAAATAACAAGATTATTAGTCCGAATTACGAAGCCGGATCGGGGACCATGGACCTATAACCAAGTAGCTCCAATAATTAATTATTCATCGAACGAATAAGTACATTAATTATTAATTCCGGGATTACGCCACCATAAACCCGAAACCGAACTCTACCGATTATAGATGTATACTTATACTCAACCCATAGAGTGAATAAGCGTCCATTGATATAATCACTACATACGGATTAACCCTCCATAAATCGTCCATTACGAGTGGGAAGTCTCCGTGAACCCGACTCGAATATCTTATCCTTATTTACCATTAACCCCCGATGATCAATTAGTTCACATATCGACTAGTGATCAATTAGTCTAATATGAACTCCCGGGATCGATCACTTTCTTAAGGCTAACAAATAAGGGGATCTGTCTCTCTACTTCCCGCGGGAAGGAATGGATTCTATGTCCGTGAAAATCGAACTACTCACTCATCCGGAGATAGTGCCAATGAGAAGTGGCTTGGAACACATATTTAAGTGAACCGTAACTAACACATCAAACACTACCCCGGGACAAGCAAAGCACTCCGTGATCACCTCGGGATTAAGGTTGATCCATATATGATCATCTAATGATTTAATAAGATTCCTCGATTACGGAATTATATCGAGAAATACGATTAAATCGGTCCGATCTATATGAATGCCATCATATATAAATGCCCCACGTAGGTACCCTCTACCGACGAGTCCGGATAAGACTATCACGCCCTAAGGTGTTCGGGCGCATTATTGGTGTCTTAATCAAGAGACCCTAAACTCGATTAAGTTCACCACGGACTAACGATTTAAGCATATCTCCACTAACTCAATCCTCACGTGTAATCCATACACTGAGTTAAGTGGTTACATACAGATATACTTAGGGTTTGCAGCAGTGTATTACTTTACAAGCACCAAGCAAGTAACTAAGATGAGATAAATTCTGTCATCCATTATTAAAAACAATTACACAAATTGTCTTTCGGGCACTACATCTAACAATAACCAGGATCAATGTCTTGTTAAACATCCGGACTTGGCCACTATTACTAAAGCCAATCTCGCCAAACCTACTCAAGTTTATGTCGCAAAAACGGCGGTCGCCCCAAAAAAACCACAGCTTGAAAATGTAGAAGAAACAGTTAGAGCAGCTCATGATTCTAACAAGGACCCTCCTCGTCTGGAACCCCCTTTCATACCGGCTCCAGTTGAAACTAAAGATGACAAACTAGAACGGCAACGGCTAATATCTCATCGCCAGGCTAATGGTTATGGTTCAGACTCCGACTCCAAGAAAAAGGCTCTTCTGTTGGTTAGTCGTTTAGATTGAAAGTCCCAAGCCACAGCTGTTGAGAGCTCGGCCTCTGAGGATGAAAGTAGCCAGGATGAGAATTTGCAGGGATCAGACGCAGAAAAATAGATGGACACTTTACAAGGCTCTGAAGTTGAGCGTCCTTTCATCCCAGTTTCCAAAGGTCGCAAAAATAAAAATAAAAATAAAGAGGTTGTGTCAAATGTTTCAGGGGTTCAAACCCGCGCCACCAAGACTCCTAAAAAATGGTTTCCCAATGAATAACATCATTTTTTGGAATATTCCGGGGGTCGGAAACTCTTCCTCCATGACTCGTCTCAAGCGTCTGGTAAATTCTTATCACATAGATTTCTTGGCTATTTCGGAACCCATGTTGACCAATGACAATAAACGGCTCTTTATTGCTAACCGTCTCAATTTTAAATTCTCGGCTGCTTCTCCTAATAATAAAATTTGGCTTTTTTGGAATACTTCTCTCTCTTGGGATATCTTACTGGCTACGGATCAATCGATACATGTTAAATTCAATGACACTACTCCTTTTGTTATTTCGGCCATTTATGCTAAATGTAGCAGAGTTGAACGTGTTGTTCTTTGGGATGAGCTCCAATCTTTACATGTTCTTGGCCTCCCTTGGCTGCTTGGAGGGGATTTCAATACTCTCCGGTTTCGGGAAGAATACAAAGGCAATCGGACACCGGATTGTCGCTCCATGTAGGATTTTAATGACTTTATTTCGGCTTGCTCTCTTATTGATCAACCGATTCAAAATGGAGACTTTAATTGGTCGGGCACTAGACCTAATGGCCTTGTTCATGTTAAGCTTGATCGTATATTTCACAATTCCAATTGGCTGGACATCCATCCTACCTTCACTATAGTTTGACTCGTCTGAATTCTGGACCCAAGCCGTTTCGCTTTCAAAACATGTGGCTTCGTCGGGATGATCTTAAATCTTTAGTTACAGATAATTGGGCTCTCCCTCTTTATGGTTTGGGTATGGATGTGTTAATGGGCAAACTAAAGCGTCTTAAGAATGTTTTGATGTTCAATGCGAAGCTAAGCGGAAATACGCTCTCAAAGAGAAAAAATCGTCCGAAGAAGAGAATCTCCGAGCCTCGCTAATGCTCATTACATCTGGTCTATGCTCGAGGAGGAGGATTCCTGGAAGCAGAAGTCTAGTTACAAATGGTTCGAAGATGGGAATCGTAATTCGAAATTTTTTCATGCTTCGGTTAAGACTTATGGGGCGAAAGGTCATATTAGCGGATTCGCAATTCTGCTGGAGATTGGATAACGGAAGAGCGGGACATTAGTCAGGAGGCTATTCAGTTCTTCAGCTCTCTTTTTTCTCAAGGGGACCTCAGGATGAATCGGCTATGTAGGCTCTTCTTTCTCATGTTACGGCTTTAATCACTGAAGAGGATAATGCTCTTCTCGGGGCGGATATTTCTATGGAAGAAATAAAACAGGCTGTTTTTTATCTTGATCCTAATAGTGCACCAGGACCGGGTGGTTTCTCTAGCAACTTCTTTCAAGTCTTTTGGGAAGTGGTTCAAATCGATGTCCTAAATGCAGTTAAAGACTTTTTTACTGGCCGCCCTTTGCCCCGAGCTGTGGGGTCCAATTTCATTACCTTGATTCCCAAGACGGATGCTCCTTCTAGATTTGGAGACTTCAGACCCATCTCTCTCTGCACGGTTATTAATAAAATCTTCACCTTTGACGCATAGACTGCAGCCCCTGCTTGGTAAACTTATTCCAGATGAGCAATCGGCTTTTGTCAAGGGTAAAGATATTGCGGATAATATTCTTTTCGTGCAAGAGATCATTCAGCATTAAAAAGGTTCGCGGTCACAATATGGTTTTCAAATTGGATATTGTTAAGGCCTTTGACAGAGTCTCCTGGACGTTTCTTTCGCAACATCTTCAATCTTTCGGGTTCAATAATTCCTTCATTAACCTTATTATGAACAATCTGTGGGGATGTTACTCCTCTATTTTGCTAAATGGCACTCCCACTGGCTTCTTCCAATCTTCGCGCGGCATCAAGCAGGGTGATCCTCTTTCCCCGTATCTTTTTATCTTGATCAGTGAAGCCTTCAACCGCGGTCTTAAAGTTATTTTCCAAGATCCGGTCATGCAGCACTACTCTCTTCCTCGGCATTTCCTTCAAGTTACTTATTGCAGGTATACGGATGATCTAATTATTTTTTGCAGGGGGCTTAAACGTAACATTGATAAAATTATTGCTTTCATTCAGACTTATGAGAAGGGCACAGGCCAAAAAGTGAACCTCGATAAAAGTTTCTTTGTGGTTTCGAAACACTGTCCTCCTGGATCGATACGAAGGCTCACTGCTATGACTGGCATCCGGAGAACCACTTGCCCTTTCACTTACTTGGGTTGCCCGATATTTGTTGGCCGCCCGAAAAGGTCTCACTTTGACTATCTTATTGATAAAATTCAGAAAAGACTTGAAGGCTGGCAATCGAAACTGATCTCTATAGGTGGTCGCCTCATTCTCATCAAGCATGTTTTATCCTCCATTCCGATACACACCATAGCTGCTTTGCAGGTTCCCCACTCGGTGCTTAATCAAATTCATCGCATTTTTGGAAACTTCTTGTGGGATAACTCTGCGCAAGCGAAGAGACGTATCTGGAGATCCTGGGAGAACATCTGTGGGCCAACTGAGGAGAATGGTCTGGGGGTTCATAATATTAAAGATGTTCAACTCGCCTTTGCTTGCAAGCTTTGGTGGAAAATTTGAAACCGTGTGGGCTTATGGGGTATGAGTTTTTCCATGTTGCCTCACTTGAGGGTCCTGCATCCTTGGCGAATAATGCAAAAAGTAGAAACTATGGTTAATCTCCACTTGAGGCCGATAAAGCCAATGGGATTGGGTCTAGGCTCCTACTGCCTCCGGAAATTTTACCGTTGCTTCTGCCTACAACACAATTCGCAGAAGGATAGATATCGTTGCTGAACTTAAAGAGATCTGGAAGCCCAACTTACCTATTAAAAATTTCGGTTTTCATGTAAGGTTCCTCAATAAGTTGCTCCCTCTACCTAGTATGCTGCGCGTTTTTGGACAACACGGTCCCTTTAAATGCCCCTTCTGCTGTGAGGAGGTTACTAGCTAGAGACCATACTTTTTATAATTGTTCCTTCTCTCGAACCATTTGGGACTTCTTCCAGTCGCTTCTGCATTTTCATCCTCTTGCAGCGGATTTTTGGTCTTATCTCCGGTGTTGGTGGTACCCGGACATGAATGGCTCTGTGAAGAAAGCTTGCAAGCTGGTTCCTTCTTTGATTCTTTGGGAAATTTGGAAATGCAAAAATCGGATCATTTTTTACGATTCCACACATTCTCTTCAAACTTCTATCCTCAACATCCGGCAAAACTTATTTTATGCTCTGCTCAATAGTCGGCTCATCCGAGTGGATAAGGATACTTACTATGCACACCATTTTGGTGAGTTGGCAAAACCCCCGGCTCATTTGGTTAAATTGAATACTGATGGATCTTCCTTAGGCAACCCTGGCCCTGCTAGTGGTGGTTTTCTTATTCGCGACTCTCATGGTCATCTTCTTAATGCTGTCAGTGAACCTTACGCTAATTGCACCAGTCTCATTGCGGAAACGAAGGCCCTCCTAGCCGGTCTTACCTTTTGTTTGGAGCACCATCTTTTTTCGGTTCTGGTGGAAACGGATTCTTTAGTGCTTACCAACATCGTCTCAGGGACTTCTGCGACCCCTTGGCAGCTAGATGATGATATTCGATCTATCAGAGATCTCCTCCGCAAGCACCCTATGCAGATTTCCCATATTTTCCGTGAAGCTAACAAAGCTGCAGATTTTCTTGCCACTTTGGCCTCATCTAGCAAAAGGAGAGCCACCTACACGTCACAGTATAACACCCCCTCGGCTCTCAAGCTTATTCTTCATGGTGATCGGCTTGCCATTCCTGCCATTCGTCGAGTACGTGTCTCTGCATAATCATCTGGACGCATCCGTCAATTTATTGATGGGTGCAAACCAGGTTGTCCCTATTCCTTTGGATAGTTTAAACATATATGATTATTATTTGTGTTACTGCATTGTTCATCACATTACAGGAAGTGGCCCCACCTATGCTGCGTGCTTTCTCTTTAATTCTCAGCTGGCCGGTAGAAGGAACTATCCTTTGTACAGATCGATAATGCTCCCTGAAGATTATAGCCGTGCGGCTTGCCAGACGTTTAATCAAAAACATGGCCTACAAGATCGTGCCTACCTTCGGACGCACCCCTACCGAATTGCTAGGGTGCAATCCAGGTGTTTTTGTTGCTTTTGCTGTCAAACGATGTGCTCATATTTTTTCTAGTTCTTGATATACCTCATTATATACTTGGTACAGCTTCTGGCATGGGTGTAGCTGCTCACTTTACGGACCGGACGTGTCGCATTTTTCTCGGGAAGGACCACAATTCTCTGTTGCTCAAGCAAGTTCAGATGAGGGTGCAAAGAGATCTTCGTCTTAATTTCCTTTGCTCGTACACACAAGGCACAAGACAAAGTGGCAGCATCTATTCCACTTTAATTTCGATTGTTGTAATTATTTATGGGGCAGAGATTTTTTTTTTGGGAGTGCATAGAGCGAGTACTCTTCCCTATGTGATGGATTTACTCTGTTGGGTTTACACACATAGGGTTTAAGGAGGCATCTTAATGACTCTATCACGTAAATTTGGGGCGGGCCGGGATATGACATTGAACTTTGTAGCTCTTTATTTGGTTTCTCAATAAAAATATAGTTGCTTAAAATAAAAATAAAAACATCAATATATACAAGATAAATTTACAGCTAAAAAACAAACAGAAACTAAAAACAAGCAAAAATATGAAACTACAAATTAGGTTAAACTATTGAACGGGAATATGCAATACCAGCTGAGGCATCATCGGTATGATAAAATGATTTGTAAATATCCATAGCATAATCAAACCATATTATATGATTTCAGAAACTCAATTTTAGCTTTTAAAAGATCTTCATCAGGATATAGCTCCCTCTCCTGCAAAATGCCTGTCCAGATTCAAGATCGTGAGTTTAGTTCGCTTAGGTCGTGAGCTTATTCACGATCGTTAACGAACAAAAAAAAAATTTTGTTCACTCGTCGTCTTCGTCACCGTTAATCAGCGTGTATGAATCAATAATTAATGATTCTCAATATAATCAATGTTGATAAAATTATGTACTGATACATAAACTAGTGTATAAAAGCATCATTGTCCCCACATGTATGGTGGTCGGAGAGGAGAGATGGATGTGGTGACAAGTCTCCCCTATTGTGCATATTCGATTCCTTCTAGCAAAAATGACATATAACCACATCTTATACTCCTCCGTTTTTTAAAATGTCAAATTTGAAGAAAAAAAAATAACTGTCATTTTTTGAATGAATCTGGTAATTTTTTAGCTTAAAGTTAATCATTTTTTGACTGAACATGTTTAATTATTTTTCCTCCAAATGTGACAGTTAATAAAGAACGGAGGGAGTACCTTGCAGGTCACGACGTTTGATTTAAGTCGTTCACACCGGCGCGAACCTAAGTGGAAATGGGTGTCCCATTGAAATCTGAAAATCGATTGAATTTTTGTTGTTAAGAAAATATAAAAATACTATTAAGTTTCACTCTATTTTTAAATTTGTTTTAGTGCCTTTACTAAGAATTTTTTCTAGATCCGCCCGTGTTTCACAAACTTATAGAAGCGGAGAGGAAGGGTTATCTGGGTCTGTCTCAAATTTTTTTATTTTATTTTAATACAAAGCATCATTATTCAATAAACAAACATTTTGTTTCTTGAAAGGAAAAAAAAAAATTTATGGTTAAATTGAGAAAGAAAATGAAGGGAGCATTGGGTTCATCGAAATTGATGTTGAAATCATGTACTAGAACCAAACCTGGAAAAGCATAATATATTCGTTCTAAAATATAAGTTATTTTAGATGTTGTAATTGAATATAATAAATTTGATGGTTAGTGTCTAAAATACAAGTAATAAAATATGGTTGGATTGAAAATAAATTAGTGGTAACATAAAAAAAAAAGTAATAAAATTGCATTGATAATGTAAAATGATTTATATTCTGTAATAAAACAAAAAGTATAGACTTATATTTTGAAACGGATGTAGTATTAGATGTATTGCACGAAAAGACAATCTTTAGAATGCTTTAATTAATAATTAATAAATGATAAATTTATCTATCATAATCAATGATGATAAAATATGAAATAATTCTTAAATAAAGTGTACATACATTGTAAATGAATCATTATCAATTAAACAACGAGGTTTTTATTTGTATCATAATTGATATACGGTGTAACACATCATAATTCATCATGTGAAAATCGAATGAAACCGGACAACTTACGGCTCCGAGAAAGTCGAATCAAAATCAACATTGCGAAAAGTCAATATTACACAATGTATTCGACTTTCATTCGATCGATTCTGTGGAAATGACGTGTATCGATAATTAGACCACGAAATAGTAACCCCCTTAAAGAAACAAATGGTTAAGTTACGGAATAAATGTGAAGCCAGCTTTTGGATCTATCAATACTTTCCTCATTAAAGAACTTTCTTCTCCTACCTTTAAAAATCCACACATCAGATCACATCAAATGCAAAAACAGAACTCAGTTGACAAAAACGCTTTCCCTATACAATCAAATTTTACAAACTAATTCCTCAAAATCACAGCTCCAATTTCCCCCCAAATGACAGCAGGAGATCCACCCTTTACAAATCAGTCCCCTTCAAATCCCCAGCAGCAAGCAATTTTCATTACTCTATTAATCATTCTATGGTACTCAAGCAACATCGGTGTCCTTCTATTAAACAAACTCCTGCTCTCGAATTATGGGTTCATATACCCGATTTTCCTCACAATGTGCCATATGTCGGCTTGTGCGATTCTCAGCTACATCTCAATTGTTTTCCTAAAGATCGTACCTTTACAGAGGATCAAATCGAGGGCTCAGTTTCTGAGGATTTGTTGTTTGAGCTTTGTGTTTTGTTTGTCCGTTGTTGGTGGGAATGTTTCGTTGAGGTATCTTCCGGTTTCGTTTAATCAAGCGGTGGGTGCTACGACGCCGTTTTTTACTGCGGTTTTTGCTTATGCTGTGACTTTGAAGAGAGAAGCTTGGGTTACTTATGGCTGTCTCGTTCCTGTGGTTGGTGGTGTCATCATTGCTAGTGGGGTTAGTTTTGTCTTTCCCCCCCCCCCCCTTTTTTTTTTTTCCTTCGGCACACGTATCGAAACTATTTTCGGGGTATTAAAGGGTAACGTTCGATCGGCCTAAAGTTGAATTTAAAGCTCGGAATTCGATTTTAGAGATGTCAAATGTCTATTTCGACCTTTATGAAGCTCGGTTTCTTTTAAAATATTGTATCACGGTAGATTCATTGTTTGAACCTTTGAATTTACGTTTTTTTTTTAATTTATATTTTTATAGCTTTAGAATTGACTTTCAACGTCTAAAACCGTCCAAAAAGCTGATTTTTAGTGATAGAATGAATTTTACCGTACAAAACAACCACTCACAAGAAGCGATTTTTAACTTTAGAATTGATTTTTTCAACGATTTTTAGCTCGAGAATAGACTTTCACGGTTAAAGAAAACAATAACACACAAGAAGTCGATTATTATCTTTAATATCGACTTTCAATGCCATAAAGTCGATTTTTAATTCTGTAATGGACTTTGGCCATAAAGTCGATTTTTAATTCTGTAATGGACTTTGACAGTCTATTAAGTCTATTTTAACGATACATTTGACTTTCACGTTACAATCACAAAAAGAGTTTTTGTTTTTGTTTTTTTTTCTTTTTTTCTTTGACAGCACTGAAAAGTATGGGAGATTATTGTGTGGTGTCTCCATACGGTGCGGAGACATCGTATGGTATCACACACCTTCATTCCAGTGTTCTAAAAATCGCCCTGGGCGATCGCCTAGGCGCCGCCTAGGCCCTGGACGACCCCCAGGCGTCTCGACTTGGCTCTAGGCGATTTATCCGGGCGACAAAGTGTCTTTGGGCGATTTTCGGGCGCTCATGGGCCCTTCTAGGCGCTCTAGGCCCTTGGGGTTCCATCGGGCGAACATCCAAGTTTTCCCAAATGTATAGACAAGAAAGAGGCATAAAACCCTAAACCCCTCTGTAAAAACCCTAAAACCCCCCTTAAAACCCTAAAATCCCCCCTTAAAACCCTAAAACCGCTTAGGCGCCGCCTAGGCGCCCTAGGCCCTAGGCGCCCCTGTAGCGTACCAACTTCGCCTAGCGAGTTTTAGAACATTGCTTCATTCTGTATTAAAACTGTGTGGTTCTGATCGTTTCACCCGTCACTTCACCACAAATTCTCTCACCACATAATAACTTCCCGAAAAGTATAACTAAGAGAAGTCAACTCTTAACTTGAGAATTGACATTTTTAGCTTAAGAAGGACTTTCACTGGACAATAGAAAGTATTCTCAATTTTAATATTGTCCGTCAAAATTGATTTCCCTCTGTTTTGTGTTATTAATTAGCTGCATTGTGATTGGTGCTTCTCCTTTGTTCTTTTGTTTTTTTTAGTTTTGATTTCTTGTTTCCTTTTGAAGGAAAATAAATTTCTTTTTGATTTCTTGTTATGATGTTATTGTTGATACATGCAATTAGAAAACCCAATGGCGGTACCTGAATTTGTTCTTTTTCTGTATCGATCCCGTATCCAACTTTTGAAATTACAAAATTGTCCTTGGATGTGTATCTTAAGTATTCGATACGTATCGGATACGAGACGTATTACCAGACATAAGTATCCGTACATCATAGATCTTGATGTTTTGCTACTGAAAGTCAATATCCAATAGTTGCTCACGGGTATAATACGTGGATATGGGATACCACGGGTGTAAAATTTCAATAAAATATAAGATTCGTAAATATTAGAAGTATATGGACTGAAATGTACATAATAAACTATAACATTTAGTGAATTTCATGCACAAGCATGTGCAGTTTGCTGAATTTGCATGTGAAGTACTTTAAATTTAAAAAATTGCAAAATTACGCAATGATTTGTGTAGGCTTTCTTCTTCTTCTAGTTGAAGTAAAGATTTTGTTCCTTCAAATGTAGTAAATCCCATGTGCCCATATTTCCTCCACATGTTATTTACAAAGTCAATGTCAACAAATTATGTAAATTCAAAACTAAATAGACGAGGGTTAAAAGTGTCGAGAGATGAAATTTCGGGATACAAGTGTAAAAATAGTGAAACAAAAGGGATCAAAAGTGCATTTATCCCCTATTTAGAATGCTCTGTGTATTTGTTGTATATTTCTGTCCCGTTATTGTAATTTTCACTCGTAAAAAAAGCGCGATTATAAAATGTGGATTTTTATTATATATGCAGGGTGAACCAAGCTTCCATTTATTTGGATTCATCATGTGTATTAGTGCAACTGCTGCTAGAGCCTTCAAATCTGTTTTGCAGGGTGTCCTACTTTCTTCTGAAGGGTAAATATGTAATTTTACATCTTGTTTTTTAACCTCAGATTTGTACATTTTTGCCTTACTTTGCATTGTGGGGTCCAAACATGTAGATTTTTGACCTGAAAAGGACTTGCATTAACGTCTCGTAATAGTTTCTCTATTTTACCGACTCAAAAGTCATAATTCACCATTTTTAGAATCTCTATATTCAGAGTACGTGCGGTGCATAATTTTGAGTAGAGATTCTGTATTTACGTGCTACAAATGGCATAGAAATTCAAAGTATGTTATCACACCATATTTTTATTTCCAATTTTGCCCTCTAATTTTTTGTTTTCCTTGCACCCAAGTTTTACCAGAATATTGGAAATTAAATTGAACAGATTTTAGTCAGAAGCGGACCAGTATTGAGCCTCGAAAACACCCGGAATCTAACTTAAATTAGATCATAATAATCATCACTTTTTAATGGTTTTTCACTCGGAACAGTATGTTGTGTGAAAATATGTTCTCGAGATTTCTCATTGGGATTATTTATAACTTTTTTTTCAGGGAAAAGTTGAACTCAATGAACTTGTTGCTATACATGGCCCCAATAGCTGTTGTAGCATTATTGCCAGCTGCCATAATAATGGAGCCAAATGTGTTTGAAGTAACATTTTCATTAGCATTGGAAAACAAGTTTATGCTTTTACTCCTTTTTCTCAACTCAACCATGGCTTATGGAGCTAATTTATGCAACTTTTTAGTTACTAAGCATACAAGTGCCCTTACTCTCCAGGTATTTACGCCCCGAGCGCGATCTCTCTCTCTCTCTCTCTCTCTCTCTCGATAAATATGCATTGCGATAACGACACTTTTGGTCCCCTGACTTTTCTCAGTGTCTCAAGACTAGTCACTATCTTCTGGAATGACAAATTTTTTTTTTATCATCCTTAACTATATGTTTTTGTTACACTTTTAGGACAATTAACAGATCCAACGTGATGATCGATGTTCGACTCAATCGTCGGATGCGCTAAGTGTCTGAAAAGTGTTGAGAAAATGTATTGTTAGGGGTGAAAATTGTCATTATGAAAAAGAGAAAGGTTAGTTACGAGACAATAAAAAAATGACTGACTTGGCATATTTAACGTTTTACTCCTGTTTTTGCTCCGGTTGTAATTTTAGTCCTCAGTCGACGGAGGAGGCTGAATTTGGGGGGAAACCAAATTGTAGCAGGAAAATGCCTCGACGTGCCGCTAACAAGGCGAAAAATCGGGAATCAATGTCAAAATTCGTCCTATAACTTGGCCTAAATAAGAGATGAAGTTGCTTTCTGTGCAAGCAAAAGGAGTATTAATTTTGCAAATTTTCGCGTCAAAATTGAATTTTTTCCTATTTCAAAGACACGTTAGCAAAAATCTGGCCATAATTTTTCCATTTTAGCATTCTTTGGCGACGGGAGATTAAAATTGCAAAAAAAAAAAAAAAAAAAAAAAAGAAGAAAGAAAATCCATGTTACAAGACTGATATTGCAACCGGAACAAAAACAGGATTGAAACGCTAAATCGGCCAAGTAAAAGGACCAGTTTTGTAATTTAGCCGTAGGAAAATACATGGGACCGAAACTGTTTTCTCTAACTTATATTCTAACATGCCGGAAATGCCTTTTGCAGGTTCTAGGCAATGCAAAAGGAGCTGTTGCTGTCGTTATCTCGATTCTAATTTTCCGTAATCCCGTAACGTTTATCGGAATCGCAGGCTACACGATGACCGTCTTGGGTGTGGTTGCTTACGGGGAAGCCAAACGCCAAAGCAAATGATTAATTAACCAGCACGCGGCGTTATTAATTCTCCATTTGACATGCTCTTAACTGAAGTTTCAGATTAATTAAGTCTAAAGGCTTCTTACAATACAGTGAAACACCGGGATCTTAGGCCCCGGTTTTTCTTCAGACTCGGTATACACGGGATGTTTTTTTTTTTTTCTTTTTCCCCCTTCCTTTGAGAATGTAAGTGGTTAAATTGCAGTAAAACTACAAGCTTGGCTCAAGTCTAGTGACTAAATCCAATGTGATATTGTATCAAGAAGGTTTTGTTATAAAGAGTATTAACCAAGTGAGTTTTTAAGTTTAGCCCTGAGCTTATCGAGTTGAACGTATTTCAATTTTTACATACTCGAATCCAAGTATGAGTTTGACTCCTTCCAAAAAAAAAAAGTATGAGTTTGACATGAGTATAAACTTTAAGCTTGATTACAAGCACCTTTGAACTCAAGTTAAATTCAAGTTTGCTTTGAATTAAATAAGTATGTGTTTTTATGTAAAACCAACAATCTTGATTAAGTTCATTTTAAGCTAATATTCTAAAAGAAAATTCATCATTTAAATGAAACATCTAAATGAAAAGTTAGAGTACCAATTAAAGTATGTTAAAAGAGAGCGGATTAGTCTTTCAAGTCGTCCAATCAATACTGATATTACTTTTTCTAATGGTTATTTAAGTGAAGATTTTACTTTGAATTTCCCCAAACAAATTGTTCATATTCAGATCTGTTGAGTCAAAAACAATTTGATTCTTAGTCATCCAGATAGTCCAAATAACAACTTTTTTTTTATTTATAGTATTTCATACTTTGACTTTGTCACCTTGTCCATCAGGAAAAAAGAGATGATTGAATGAACGAATCTCAATCTATAAGTAACGCTCTTGGAATAAAGATCCAATCAACAATCTTACGCCAAATAGAATAAGCAAAGGGACAATGAAAGAGTAAATGCGAGATGTCCTCATTCACCACTTTGCAAACGTGACACACCAAACTGTCAAGATGAATACCACTTTTCGCCGTATCGATAGTGGGAATACGGTTGTGAGCAACCCCAACCGAAGATGTTGCCCTTCGAGGGAATGGCAGAATTCCACCTCCATGGGAAGGTAACCGACGGAGCACCAATATATGCAATGCCAAGAAGACTTTTTTTTTAATCCGAGCCACTAGAAAGATACCATTAGAGCAAAGTTTCAAATATATGGGGTATCTAAATTACCTGCAATGGGACAGATGTTTAAGAGCAAAGCAATAATGTCTACAAACTCTCCCACTCCATATACCTCATCTCTCTTCTTCACCTCCACTCTCAAGACAATCCCCCATCCACAAATAAATCTCCCTCTATCGCTCACCAAACACTCACCAAATTCCTCAAGTCGAAAGAGTCTATGGAAACACGCATCAAGAGAACTCCCTCCAATCCAGGAATCCTTCCAAAACCTCACTTTATTCCCCGAACCCAACTTAATGTTAATTATATGTATATATTGATCGCGTGTAAGTCGCTTAATACTAGCAAAAGGACTAGGTCAATTGTAGTATAGCAAGAGCGAGTTAAGGTCGATCCCACAGAGACTATTATTTAATAATGTTAAACACAACCACAATTCATAGGTCAACTGGATAGGGTGTCTTTGACCAACATAAACAAACAATAAATAAAAGAGATGCAAATAAACCCATGGTCAATCATATATTGAAAAGGCATTAACCAAACTATTCACAACTAATCTCCCCTTAATCCTTATATGATCCATATTTGTAATTAAGCTACGGGTGCAATCTCCTAACCCTATCTACTTCCACTGTAAGGACATCAGACAATCTATATGCAACTAACCTTCTTCGTTGGTTGTATTAGTTCATACGCAATAAGTTCTAGATATGCCGGCTCAAGATTGAAAACCTCCCTAAGCAGCTATCGACTATGACTAGCACGTTGATGTAAGTAAACTTTATGATGCATTTTATTATGTTTTTAGCCCCATTTCCTGTGATTTTCATAGTAATTTTGCATCTTTCGGACATCGATTTGCACATTTTTCATAAGGATACAATAAGTCGTAAGTAGTAACAAATAAATTAGTTTTTATAGTACTTTTGGGCCATTAAGACCAATATTTTGTAGGCGGGTTTATGTTTGGTATTTTTGGCGAGTCATTGCAGGATCTTAGGTTGACCAGGCCTCGGGAGAGATGATTTTGATTCTGACAAGACGCGTTTGTACGGTGCGAAGTGTGTAGCCGAAGCCACAGAGTTCTTATGGATCAATTGTCTCGAGCATTTCTACTCAGAGCTGACTTAAAGCGACATTTGACCCATCTTAGAGACATAATTCGGTTTGTACTCCTTCACAATAGTTGTAGATCTTCGAACAAGCTTTCCAACGCATCTTGAATCACTCAAATCGGAGGTCTACACACAAAGTTATGGTCAATTTAATGAAGACAATGTACTACCGAATCATCTGTCGAGCTGAACTTAGCACAGCTCGACTCGTTATGCGTTTTTCACCTCTATTTTGCTTGCATGATTACAACTAACATGCTTGGATTACATTTTTTATAGACTATTCACACAGACACCTCGTAGCACAACTACTTATAGATTAATTTGTTGTTACATGATTCTTGACGCATTGCATCATTTACTCTATCTATTGCATCTTCCATTTGTTTAAGTATATTTCTTGTTCTAAATCATTTTGATCGCTCCTTTTTGCACGATGATGATTAAGAACTAAGTGGGGAGTGGTCACCCTCCCTTGATACCCACCATACTTTTCTACCTCTTACTTCACATTGGAAACAATGTGTTTTTCAAGTGGGGAGTGGATATGTAGTGTGGACGTTAAATGAGTTTGATTATCGTAATAATCATAAATTTTGCATCATTTTATTGACTTACATTTCTTTTTTCTCACTTTCTTGATCGAGGGCGATCAAGAGCTAAGTGGGGGGTAGTTGAAGTAAGTAAACTTTATGATGCATTTTATTATGTTTTTAGCCTCATTTCCCGTTATTCTCATAGTAATTTTGCATCTTTCGGACATCGATTTGCACATTTTTCATAAGGATACAATAAGTCGTAAGTAGTAACAAATAAATTAGTTTTTATAGTACTTTTGGGCCATTAGGACCAATATTTTGTAGGCGGGTTTATGTTTGGTATTTTTGGCGAGTCATTGCAGGATCTTAGGTTGACCAGGTCTCGGGAGAGATGATTTTGATGTTGACAAGACGCGTTTGTACGGTGCAAAGTGTGTAGCCGAAGCCACGGAGTTCTTACGAATCAATTGTCTCGAGCATTTCTACTCACAACTGACTTAAAGCGACATTTGACCCATCTTAGAGACAAAATTCGGTTTGGACTCCTTCACAAGAGTTGTAGATCTTCGAACAAGATTTCCAACGCATCTTGAATCACTCAAATCGGAGGAATATACGCAAAGTTATGGTTAATTTAATGAAGACAATGTACTACCGAACCATCTGTCTAGCTGAACTTCGTACAGCTCGACTCGGTATGCGTTTTTCACCATAAAAACGGGATTTTTCAGCAGATTTCTCATCTCCCCCCTTCCCCCAAACCCTTAGAGCCGAAATTCCTCCATTAGTGACCTTAGGGGAGATCACTCTATCACAAAAACAAGTAATTAAAGTATATTTTGGCTAGATAATATGAATCATTGTGTTCTTCTTCAAGCTTTTTCTTTTTTCATCAATGATGTAAGGTGACTCTTGTACTTGGAGAAGATGAAGTTGTTGAAGATGGATTTTCATAGGTAATCTTTTATTTAGCTAATTGCTCTTTAATTTCTTCTCTTTTTGTGGTAGTTTTAGTTAGATTTTTAATTGGAATCTTCATCTTCTTGGAATGGTGTAAAAGTCAATTTGGAGAAGATGAAATGTAGAAGTCTAACCCAAGAAATGTGAATTGTGATATTGTAGTTTCTTGTGATTTGTGAGAATGATTGTTTAGATTTCAAGCACTTTGTGGAATTATTTCTCATTGCTTGACCTTAATGCTTGTGTTGGATTAAGCACCTAATACATGATTTAACACACTTTGTTGAGATCGAGAGAAGATACTTAGTGTGAAAAAATGGGTAATGAGACCACTTAGTAAAATCGACTAGAGATAGATTCGGTTTCTAGAGTGAGGTTCACTAATCGTGGTTAGGCAACCCAATAAGTGTAATGCATATCGATTCTTCTAGACCTATTTTAGTTAATTAGGCCGTTGAAGAGATATAGAGTGGTTGTATCATGCGAGAGCGCGCAATCACTAAAGCTGGGGTTCGCACCAATAATTTATCACAAAGTCACAAATGGATGGAGGGTAGGTCAAATCATTTCTTAACGAATCATAACTTCTACTTTATCACTTTGACCATTATCTTGGCTAACAATAGATTTTATTTCTTTTGTTTTCTCTTTTTGTGGCATTTAGGTGGTGAGTTGTGGAGTGACACCATGGCTCACCTTAGTTTTAAAATTCATCTTTTATGTTTTGTCTAAACCAAACGTGCTAGTGATTTTGGTACTTAACCGGTATCCTCGTGGGAAACGACCCTGCTCACCAATTCTAGGCTACAATTGACCCGGTGCACTTGCCGGTAATATTGATCACTTTGAAAAGGTCGATCACACGTTCCTAGGGATCCATCAAGACAATGTCCTAATTAACACTTCACTAACAGTCCTTCATTTTAATTTACGATGTACGAAAATTAGATTGGCCAAACCTAAGTAATCGTTTTAATTAATCATGTCGATCAACGTAGTTGACGCCGAACCACAAAATTAGGATTCAATAGGTGTCTCGATCAATCGATAAAGACCGTCGTCTAATCGAGAGAACACAACCCATAATTCTGCGTATAATATGAACGAATCGAAGAATAAAGATTAAGGTTCGTTTAATTAATTCATATTTGATTAGATGCAAGCATAATCTAGATCTATCACAAGAACAATCATGAATCTAAGATGAAAAATAAAATATTGGAATAGATCTTACCCATAACGAAGAACAGATCTAACCTCAATCCTATGTCCCTCCGGCGATTCGAATCGATCTATGAAGAACGTAAACCAAGCACAATTCAATAATGAAAGACTCATGACTTACTAACAAGAAGAAAAGAATAAAATAAAAGAAGACTTTAATGACCAAAGGACTACATTGTATCTAGTTGATGAAAGAAAGAATAAGAATAATGATTGCATGAGGTGAATACAAATCCGCAGCTCTGATGGCCTCATATAGATGTATAAAACGACCTAAGGTAAACCCTAATCCTTGGAGGACAAGAAAACGCGTTTCTAGAAGATTCTGGGGCTCGATTAATTTACGGCAACTCCCGATTAATGGTGGGTATTTTTGTACTTTTACTTCTGCCGACTTAACTTGGAAGGTTCTGGAATGCCCTAGGCTCAATCCTTTCACCAGCTTCGGTATTTGGACCATAACTTGGCCTATGTAACTCCGATTTAAGTGATTAAAGTGCGATGGAATACTTGTTTCAAGACCTGCAACTTTTATGTAGAAGTCCAAGCCCAATTAGTCTTGTAAGTCTTCGGAAACTGCGTTGAAAGATCACCAATCAGATTCTCGGGTCCAATCTCCACTCGAAACACTCCAACCTTCAGCTCCGTTCAGTTCTTTATCAATTGACTCTTTCATTCAGCCCAAATGATGCTCCATATACTCGTTAATCTGTCAATAAAATCATAGCACACATAGTAGCTTCTATATCTTGCAAATAAAGCATATAATACACGGTTAATACGCATAATACCAATTTAGTCACACCGGACATGGCTTAATCATATTTAGCTAATTAACCCATGATTTCATACATATTATCACCATTGAGAACACAAATCCGGGATAAGTTGATGGTAAAATATGATATCAAGTTGACCGTCATCAACTATCCCCCACTTAGCTTTTGATCGTCCCGAGTAAAAACCAAATCAAACAAATCCCATAAACAATTACAAACTAATTAATAACAGACTCATTCAAGAATTCTAAATAAGATGAGGGTCAACACATATCCATCAGTAATCCATTAAGCACTATCTCGTAGTAGAACCGACGTGTGTGTGAATAATTCTCAAACAACAGTGACACAGACAGAATCACATTATATCAATAAAGATATCATGCAAAACATGCATTATGCACAAATCCATAAGTTCCCCATTAGTCATCACCTACCAATGCATCAATGTGTCGTGTGATAAATCTTCTGTGATAATGAATCCAAGAAAAGAATGAAGTTATAGCGACCTCACCTTTACTTATCAATGTGTACACTCGCTCCTCTTGTCTTCAGACTCAGGCAAACAACATGAAACCTTACTTGGGCCGGGCGGACTTGGGGGCCGAATATTTACTCTTAGGTCCTCGTTTGTTTCTTTTTCATGCGAGAGTCGTGCCCTTTTTGCTACGAGTTCGCTTCCCCCACTGCCTTTATTATATATTTTTTTCTTTTTTTCTTTTGGGCAGATTTCTCATAATTTTTTTGCTCTCACTCGCAAGTCCGCTTTGTCCTGGTTTACCTTGTTTGGCATTCAAGTTGCTACCATCATCCTACAACGATTGGTTAAAGTGTATCCACCGACAGATATCGATTCCCGGTCTTCATCTTATCCAAATACTGCTCACTCAGATTACGTGCTCAAAAATTGAATGCAATGGTAAAATAATAATTAATAAGTCACTACTTCATGCAACATAACACATGCTCATTCTTCCTTACTAAATTGAATAATGCGTCATCTATACTACCTACTGAAGAAGTGAGTTATACGTGCTTAAAAAAGTCGATTCCACAACAAGATAGATGATTAATAAACTACTACTTCAAATAGTTGACAAACCCCTTATTCATCATTAATGAATTAAGTATGTAATTAAGCAGTTTCAACGGTTGAAAAATTCTATCTCATTCAATTCAAAAAATCGAAATTCACAAAAGTAAGCGTATAAATGTGTCTCAAATTTTCAAACTAAGTGTTGCCTACCCCCACTTTAAAACTCAACATTGTCTCCAATGTGAAAAGTAAAGCAAATAAAAGTAGGAAGAAGAAGAACACTTAGCTTTGGAAAATAGAAAAACACGGCTAACTGTCTGAAGCAAATCATATCACTGAACTGGAACCAAAGTTGTCTTCTCCAAAGGACTAATCTGCACTTGGTCAGCTAATACATACAATTCTTGCACAAAGGCCGTTAGTACCGCGAGACGCGAATAAGTAACAAAGTAATCATGTCATGTGGTAGTAAATAGCACAACTAAAAAGAAGAAGTGCAATAAACAATTTAAGCCAATACATAACAACTTAATTACTTAAACACAACAAAACTATTACAAGGCTCCAAATAAAAATAAAAAGACTCAAGACTCAAAATAATAACCGAATAATCATGCGAAGTAAAAAAAACTCTCGCACATCGTTTGCTCAACATGCTTAGGAACATGGCGATGAAAAAAAACCTTCCCATTTTTATTCGATCATCGAAAATAAAAAAAATTAACAAAAAGGTTAACTATAAATTAATGGCTATGCCTAACAATTAAATAAATAGTCCCTGGCAACGACGCCAAAAACATGATCGCGTGTAAGTCGCATAATACTAGCAAGAGGACTAGGTCAATCGTAGTATAGCAAGGCCGAGTCAAGGTCGATCCCACAGAGACTATTATTTAATAATGTTAAACACAACCACAATTCATATAGGTCAACCGGATAGGGTGTCTTTGACCAACATAAACAAACAGTAAATAAAAGAGATGTAAATAAACCCATGGTCAATCATATATTAAAAATGCATTAACCAAACTATTCACAACTAATCTCCCCTTAATCCTTATCGGATCCATATTTGTAACTAAGCTACGGGTGCAATCTCCTAACCCTATCTACTTCCACTGTAAGAACAACAGACAATCTATATGCAACTAACCTCATTCGTTGGTTGTATTAGTTCATACGCAATAAGTTCTAGAGATGCCGACTCAAGACCGAAAACCTTCCTAAACAGCTATTGACTATGACTAGCACGTTCCTAGGGATCCATCAAGACAATGTCCTAATTAACACTTTACTAACAGTCCTTCATGTTAATTTACGATGTATGAAAATTAGATTGGCCAGACCTAAGTAATTGTTTTAATTAATCATGTCGATCAACGTAGCTGAAGCCGAACCACAAAATTAGGATTTACTAGGTGTATCACATGTTTACTCTAATCAAATTATTTTGATGAATATATGTTTCAATTGAGAATACATTGTGAATATCGTATTTTTCGTTGTATATGTTTTTCATTAAAAAATTGATTCCAATGAGACTATCATTCCTTCATGATATATCATTACAAATATTTGGTTAACAATTTTCATCTCTCAAAATGTCATATTTTAAATTGGGGTGTCAAATTTCCCGAAAATCCCGACCCGTTCCGAAAAATCCCGATCCCGAAATTTCGGGACTTTTTCCGACCCAAAAAATGCGGGAAAGGGATCGGGTACCCTAAATACTAAAAACATAAACCTACTACACACTCTGCTTCTGTCGTTTCTCACTTTCGCTGCACCTTTTTTCTGCTCTCTAATATTCCAGATTGTTATTCCTCACAAAAGCCACCCGCCTCCACCGGCCGTCGACTCTGACGCCGTTAACTCATTTCTCCGGCCCCCACCTTTTGAACTATTATTTTGGTAAAGTAATTGCTGTCATTTTTTTTATATTAACATGAATATTTTTTAACATCATATGTTCGGGAGATTCATCTCCGACCCGACGGGATCCCGAACATTCAGGTATTCCGATTCATAATTTTTCTAGGGTAAAAAACTCGATAAAGGCGTCCCCTACATCTACTTCGATCTTTTGCTTTGGGTTTAAATTAAATTAATCTTTAAGTATGAGACATAAATCCTCCCGTCCCCCTTCTTTTCTTTTCCTTTTGTTTCCACGAAACCAAACCGAGCCTTAATCTCCATTTCTTTTAAAATGATCATATTGTCATGATAAATAAAACACCTCAAAGACAATATAGTAGTAGATGACTGTTTCTTTATATTGTATATCGGCATTTGTTATTTAAGGTTATCACTTTTTTTAAAACAGCACTTTATTAGCCAGGAAGATACCGGAAAGAAAATCCAAAAACAAAGGAGTTTAATATCATCACAATTCGTATTAATTATAGAATGAATAATTTCTCTTTATTTTAACGTTATTCTAGTGTATTTCATGGGTTTTAGGCGAGCAAACAAATATTTGACAAGGGCATCAAATTATATGGATCGGGTCAATTTGGCATGATTTATTGATTTTTTTTAAGAAACATCTGGCATGAATTTATTTATTTTTTATCAAAAAGGAAACATTTGGCATGATTAAAAATCAACAAATTCTCCAGCCATTCTTAATTCCCCATTGTAGAATATTATAATAAATGTGTTGCTGTCAAAATCATCTGTCGCAAACTCTGTCATTTTATGCACATAATATTGTCCGCAAAATGCCGTCCTAAGGGCACAACTCAATGATAAAATAACAGTGTTGTTATAATGACAGTTTTGTCTATAACCCGGAATGTGAGGTTCAATTTCGTAAAAAACCGACTTCTTTTTAGCAATAAAAGATGTTTAAGTAGCGACCAAGACGTCTCCAATGCGGTTAACCTAGATCCCAAGACAACCCAACAAGAGTTATTTTCACCTCCCCAAATGAATACTAGCACCAAGCAAGCGGATTCTTCACTGGACAAAGATAAAGAAACACGAATTTGAAAGATCGTACGGTAAAATCAAGAAAAAGAAAAACTACAATTCGGATATCGAACACGAAACTTTTGAACTTGAAAACATTCATATTATGACCGGTAGACGATCGAGGAAGAAAAATAATCGTTACGCGAGGATTTTGTTTTTGAAATTTAAGAAACTCGGCTTATGATTTTCACAAAAAACTTTTTTATCTTTTAAAAAATAAAGAGTTATGAAACTCGGCTCGTGAGTTTCAAAATATTTTTAGCTTTCAATAAAATTGCTACAGTGCGACACAACTCTCGATTTATATGTTTCACAAAACTCTGGAAACAGACGGAAAGACCGGCCCCACCCAATGCCAAAGAAATACACTATATAAGGAAGGAGTCATTCCATCTTCTAGACATCCAAACCAAAGAAAAAGAAACAAATATACAATTATCCTATTTTATATTCAAGAAACAGAGAGAGGAAAAGATGGAAGCCATGCTAAAGTATGTTTTCTTCATGATCGTGCTAGCATCTGCAATTGCTTCCACTGCCCACAGGGACGTACAATATACAGCTACATCCGGCTGTCCAAAACCCGGTGAGTGTCAAATTAATTTTGTTTTGAGCATTAATTTCACGTCAATTCTTTTTTTTTTTTCGAGAAAAAGAAATACAACATCGATATTTACAATAAATACGAATAATAATATTATGTTTTATGTGGAAGACACTTCTTGAAGAGGAAAATAAGCCTGAAAACACATCCACATTTATAATGATGTGGTTTTAGTTCTTAAGGGAATATATATATATATATATATATATATATATATATATATATATATATATATATATATATATATATATATATATATATATATATATATATATATATATATATATATATATATATATATATATATATATATATATATATATATATATATATATATATATATTGTGTGTGTGTGTGTGTGTGTGTGTGTGTGTGTGTGTGTGTAACGCCCCGTTCCGGACACCGAGTCTTATCCGGAAATCGAAACGTTCGGCACGCATAATATTAAATAAATAATATTACACGTAAGTCTCTACTACGTCGTATCAAATAAAAGCAAACGGAAGCTAAAAAGGCTCGGGTAATTTTTTTTCAAACATCTCAGAATAGAAGTTCAGGAACTAGAGAAGGAAATGTAAAGTTATTACATCCGAAACGAAACCAACGAATCCAAAAATTGTACGGATTCTAAAGTACTAAAAGTAAACTACTAGTTCCAATAACCTAAATCTATGAAATAAACGTAAATAAACAAATAATAAACAAGGTCTTCAAGTCCGGCGTCCTCAAACGTCGTCATCAAAGTCCTCCTCGAACTCATCATTTACCTATTCGTCTTCTCTCCCCCAAACACATAAATAAACATGCATTTGAGGTAAGTACAATGTACAAAGTAAGAAGTAGAAGCTACAATATAATTAAGGTTTATTATTAAAAGATTTGCCTTACTGAGACCGACTCGATCTAGGGTTCACTACATGCCCATCGACACGTCGTGACTATACGTTTCTAACTAAGCTTATCTTTGTTACATCATTACTCAAGGACACAATGCATGGTGAAAATTCCACCACGAGATATACTTGCCAACTACGGTGATTAGCACCGGTAGTCCCGGGATCTCCCCGGTATGCATATATGTTCGATGGATTTCCTCCACTACCCTTGACCTTTTGAGCCGTAGCGTTGTCCACCTTTTATGAACGTATCACATCGCCGATTTGAATCAGTGCCTAACCAAGAATAGATGACGTTTTAGCTTTTACTACACTTATGTAATTATTAATGTGAATTAACTAGTCACTTAAGTGTTTTCAGAATAATACTCACATTATCAGCTCTACTCCCTCACTTAGACAACTAGACATCACATCCTATCAATTACACAGACATTGATGAACCCTAGTTCATCAAAACACAAGCCCTTTAATGCCCTTCCGACGGATCCGAACTTCAACTCCCTTTAAGAGTACATTCGGTGTTTTAACTGAACGAATCAGAAACTCAATCGGGGCTTGTTCATATTTAATTAGTGTTATTTAATCATGAATTAAGGTTTAAATTCAAAACATAGCTTAAAACAACCTTATATAGAAAACTGGGGCAATGCGTGCACATTACTCTGGAACGCGTACGCATTGAACCTGCTGCACTTATTCTAAGCAATCCTGTATTAGGAATGCGTGCGTATTGCTAGCCAATTCGTACGCATTCTACGCAGAAAAAGCCCTAAAACCTGTTCTTCAACCCTTAACGATCTCTACTCGAATCTAAACATCTTGCACATGAATTATAGCAGAAAAACAATAGAAAAACATGTCTTTTAAGATCCAAAACAAAACTTAATCCTTAAACATCATCTAAGCTAAAAACTTGGTACAATATGCATCCAAAACATGATCTATTCTACTCTAAACCACAATTAGATTGTAGGAAGAGCTTCTTACCTTTAGCAAGCTTATTCCAACAGCAAAAACTCAGAAAAAAGCAGCTAAAACCGATCTTTCTCTTATCAAAGCTTCAACTTTCTGCAATCAAAACGTTGCCTTCTTCACAACGATTCCGGCGCTCTACTCTGATCTGAAAACCGTTGAGAATCGACTTAGCAATTGATGAAAAATCTCTCAGCCCTAATTCCTTGCCCACACACGCAGAACACCATTTAGGAGGTGGAGAAATCTGATTTCTATTAGGTTATGAGAATTGTGGGGATTTACTTTCCTTAAATAACAAATCCAAAAAAAAAAAAGATAAAGATCTTATTATCTTCCTTTATCATAAAAAAAATCAGATTTATCAAATCAAAAAAAAGATAAAGATCTTATTATCTTCCTTTATCATAAAAAATCAGATTTATCAAATCAAAAAAAAAAAAAGGATAAAGATCTTATTATCTTCCTTTATCATAAAAATCAGATTTTCCTCCTTAAATATATACATATATATCTCGAAATATATATATATAATTTAACAAATACTTAAACTCCGAATAAAAGGAACCGAAACCAATATTTCGTTTTCGCAAAATGACACGTCTGCCATTTCCCGAAAATCGGAATATTACAGTGTACGTGTGTGTGTTAACACACACGCGCGTTCTTTCGTGAGAGGTTTAATACCAACTTGGACTAAACTGATGTTTATATAGCTATACTTCCTTTTTTTAAGTTTTTATAGAGTTTTTGGAGTAAGCAAAAAAAATAGTTTCAAAGGTTTTTTTGTGTTTGTATATCTCTCTCTTCAGTTTTGACAGTATAATAAGATATTATTGGAAACCATGGTTTATAGACATGTTTATTACTAGTCTTAATTCGGAATCTTCTAATTATCAATTGATTTATATATTAAATTCTTCAATAACGTATCTTCAATAATAATGTAGTATCGGCTAGGCCTCATATCGGCTTAAACGCGTATCAATTTAATATTAATTCATTGCATGGTGCAGACGAGGTGTGCGCCTCTGTTGCGGATAGCTCCATCAAAACCGCAACGGTTCCTCAGGACCTGTGGACCGGAACTGCCAAAGGGTGTGCTACAATAACGATTTCTGACGAATCGAGTTCTAATTCCATCCAAGTTTTAATCGTTGGTGGTGGAGGCAATGACAATAAATTCATCCTTTCTGCTGCAGCATTCAATGCTATTGCTACTAAAGGTGCTTCATCGGTTAAAATCCTCTATACGCCGCCGCAGTAATTAAGCAAGTGTTCTAAAGAACATGCAAAAGCTTTTGAATTGATGAAATTAAGAATTACAAATCAATCTGACTTTACAGCTTGATGTGTGTGTGTGTGTGTTTGTAATAAATTTTCATGTACAATAGTCGTTCTTTACGGCTATGTAGTTTTCTTGTCGTTTTGTTGTTTTCGAACGTTTCATGGGTAGCAGTTGTGCTAATGGCAGAGCGATTAGAATAATCGCCCTGACAATAGTATTAGTCATCTTTCATGCATCTTTTTAATTTCTATGTGGTGTGTTGTACTTTTGTTTCCTTATATATCCTATTGACTTTCATTGTTCAATTTTCACATATAGGGTTAATGTTTAAAGCTATGCTATAACAAAAGAGTAATGATACGAGCACAATTTGTGAGACATAAGGGTGACACAACCATCATCTGCACCATTGATTATGATGCTCTACATCCTGATCACTAGACCCTTGTTTTACTAACTTACCCGTGCTCCGCCTCCTGTCATTGACCCGCGTGAATATTAGCAGTATATGGACTAAAACATACATAATAAACTATAAGATTTAGTGAATTTCAAGCACAAGCATGTGCAGTTTGCTGTGTTTTTGAAGTACTTTAAATTTCAAAAATTGCGAAATTAAGCAATGATTTGTGTAGGCTTTCTGTTAGATATTTTTTCATAATTTTTTTGTAATCGCTTGCATACGAGTTGCCGAATGAAATAATGTTATCGCAACGAAACGGGGTCGAAGGGGGCAGCGCCAACTCGTGGGGGTTCGGGGGCAACGCCCCCGAAACCTAAACCAATACATGCATCAGTTAATGAAGGGATATGCATTTTCGGATTTTCAGATACATGCATTTTTCGAACTGAAATGTACTTACCCTTTCGTGTAAGGGTTGCATGCTTTCATCCGGTGAACAGTGACAACCCTGCCCTTCTGTGCAAGGAGTATCTCCATTCGTTTATGGGGTACTCAAGGGCGGACCTATGTTAAGACATAGGGGGGCTAAGCCCACCTGAGAAAAAAAATATTACACTAATAAGTGTATGTAGTTCCGTTCGATCCATAAAATATTCTTAATCCAACCCACCCGACGAATTTGATATAGTCTATTAGCCCACCCTAAGTGAAAATCCTGGCTCCGCCCTTGGGGGTACTTGCAGCCTATAAAAGGCACAAGTATGCAGACGAAAATTCATAAGTTCTGACAGCATCATCAAAAAAACTTTGAGTGTCATCGGGTTTGATTCAAACAAGTCACTGTTTGAATCAAACACCTCCATTGTATCCTGAGAGAGATTTTCGTTTGATCCCTTAGTGACAATTCGTGTGGGACGAAACATCTCTTTAAAGATAACGTTTTGCGTGCCTTGAAGTCTTCTACAATTTCTGTCAAATTCTTATTCATCAAAATTTTCCAACACTTTCTTCTTCTTCTTCTAGTTGAAGTAAAAATTTTATTCCTTCAAATGTAGTAAATCCCATGTGCCCATATTTCTTCCACCTGGTTTTTACAAAGTCAATATCAACAAATTATGTAAATTCGAAACTAAATAGCGAGGGGGATAAAAGTGTCATGATGAAATATTGGGATAAAAGTGTAAAAACTGTGAAACAAAAGGGATCAATAGTGTATTTATCCCCTATTTAGAATGCTCCGTGTATTTGTTGTATATTTCTGTCCGGTTATTGTAATTTTCACTGTAAAAAAAGCACGATCACTAAATGGCAATTTTTATATATGCAGGGTGAACCAAGCTTCCATTTATTTGGATTCATCATGTGTATTAGTGCAACTGCTGCTAGAGCCTTCAAATCTGTTTTGCAGGGTGTCCTACTTTCTTCTGAAGGGTAAATATGTAATTTTACATCTTGTTTTTTAACCTCAGATTTGTACATTTTTGCCTTACTTTGCATTGTGGGGTCCAAACATGTAGATTTTTTTAGTGAAAAGGACTTGCATTTGTAAGAATTAAATAGAAAAATAAATATTTGAAGAAACGAGACCTGATTGATTTTTTTTATTCAATGCATAATTGTGCTGCTGAATACATTTATTTATACTACCTTTGTCTACTACTTTCGAAAATAGATAAAGGACCTTATATCTTTTACTAGAATAAAAAGATAACATAATTAATCTGATAGATAAAATAATTAATCTGATATTTGAAACTCTAGCTGTCTCTGTATTTATCTTCTTCAACAGAACCCCTTTTTTTTGACTTTTGGCAAATATCCGACTCTTGGCAATTATCCGTTGAGTGACTTATTCTAACAACATTAACGTCTCGTAATAGCTTCTCTATTTTACCGACTCAAAAGTCATAATTCATCATTTTTAAAATCTCTATTCAGAGTACGTGCGGTGCATAATTTGAATAGAGATTCTATATTTTATCGTGCGCTACAAATGGCATATAAATTCAAAGTATGTTATCCCATCATACTTTTATTTCCAATTTTGCCCTCAAATTTTTTGTTTTCCTCGCACCCAAATATAAGCCGAACGTTGGAAATTAAATTGAACAGATGTTAGTCGGAAGGTATCAAATGTATACCTCGGGTCTTTCTGACGGGTACTGAGCCTCGAAAAACACTCGGAATCTAACTCAAGTTAGATCAGAATAATCATCAGTTTTTAACAGTTTTTTTTCACTCTAAACAGTATGTTGCTCGAGATTTCTCATTGGGATTAATTATAATTTTTTTTTTTTTTGTTTTTTAACAGGGAGAAGTTGAACTCAATGAACTTGTTGCTATACATGGCCCCAATAGCTGTTGTAGCATTATTGCCAGCAGCCATAATAATGGAGCCAAATGTGTTTGAAGTTATGGTGTCATTAGCATTGGAAAACAAGTTTATGCTTTTACTCCTTTTTCTCAACTCAACAATGGCTTATGGAGCTAATTTATGCAACTTTTTAGTTACTAAGCATACAAGTGCCCTTACTCCAGGTATTTACGACCCGAGCGCGATCTCTCTCTCTCTCTCTCGATAAACATGCATAGAGATAATGACACTTTTGGTCTCTTGTCTTTTCTCAGTGTCTTAAAACTAGCTCCTATCTACTGTATTGACACTTTTTTTTTTTATCCTTAACTGTTCATTATTGTTACACTTTTAAGACAGTTAACGAGACAGTTAACGGATCCAACGTGATGATTGATGTCTAACTCAATCGTCGGATCTGTTAAGTGCCCGAAAAGTGTTGAGAAAATGTATTGTTAGGGGTGAAAATGTCATTATAAAAAAGCGAAGGCCTAGTTATGAGACTATAAGAAAATGACTAAATTGCAAAATTATTTCTGTAACTCGACATATTTAGGGTTTTAGAGCATTAGCAATGATTCTTTTATTCACAATGGAAAGTTTACTTTTTGTCTTTTTCTATAACACCCTACGGTGACTCTAATATTAACATTGTGAATATTCACATCGTGGCTAGCATCATGGATCTGATCGCTGTTCACCTCCAACCTTTCTCTCTCCTGGTTATTTTAAAAAATAACACTTTTTTTTTTTTTGTGCCACATGTGACATTTTGTAGATTTCAATGCAAAGTGACAATGTAGATTTGTAACACCATTGAGTTTGCTCTTAGTCCTGTTATTTGTCAAGTGGCAATTTTAGTGCCGTAAAAAAAATTGTCCCCGGTCATCGGAGGAGGTTGAATTTGCGGGGAAAGCTAATATTGGCATGAAAATGCCTAACAAAACGAAAAAATGAAAAAAAAAAAAAAAATTCAAAATTCATCCTATAACTTGGTACAGGCAGAGGCGGCTGCATGATATTTGTGACACGGGTTAGGGATCGAGAACGACACATCGTATTACAAAATTCAAGTATATATACAGGTCAAGTGTTAAAATTTAAAAAATTTAACGGGTCAGTTACTACCTATTATTGGATAAATTTTCAAAAAGGGAAACAAAAAAATACATAGAAATCTTTTTTTTCCTTCCTTTCTTTGAGGTCAAGTGACCCATTCCATTGTGAATGGTGCCGCCTCCGGGTACAGGGGCGAATCTACATAGCTAGAAGGGGGTCACGTGACCCCATGAGATTCAAGGAAGTTTTAGTGTTAAAACGTTGAAGTTTTGTTAGAAAATGTCGTTTTAGTATTCGGTGACCCACCGAGACAAATTTTTGGAAAAAAAAGGGAAAAGACACTTCACCCCCTGTGATTTGGCATATGAAGCGTTTACCCTCTTCTGGTTTTTTTATTATATGGTTCGCTCACCTAGGGTTTGCTGCAAGCCATACATATGTAAAAATATAATTTTTTAGTAAAATATTCTAAGGGAAATGACACTTTACCCCCTGTGGCTTTCCATACAAAACATTATACTCCCTGTGGTTTTTCATACGAAACATTTTACCCCTATGGTTATATAGAAATTTTGTTTTACGGTTTGTGGCAAACCCTAAGGGCAAACCATATAATAAAAAACCATAGGGGTTAAACGCTTCCCATGCCAAACCACAAGGGGGCAAAGTGTCTTTTTCCAAAAAAAAATATTGTTTTAGAGTCCGGTGATTCCACTAGGAAAAAAATCCTGGGTACGCCCCGACTTGGTATAATTAAGAGATGAAGTCCTTTCTTGTGCAAGCTAAAAGACTATTTTTGCATCAAAATTGAATTCTTCCTCGATTTCAAAGACATTTTAGCAAAATCCGGCCAGAATTTTGCCACGTTATCATCCTTTGGTGACAGAGGACTAAAAATGCAATCGGAGTAAAAACATGATTGAAACGCTAATTAGGCCAAGTGAGAGGACTGATATTGCAATTTAAACGTAGGAAAATACAGGGGACTAATATTCATTCTGCAATGGAAATACTTTTTTTTTTTTTTTTTTTTTTTGTTTTTTTTGTTTTTTTTGTTTTTTTCCAGGTTTTAGGCAATGCAAAAAAGGAGCTGTAGCTGTCGTTATCTCGATTCTAATTTTCCGTAATCCCGTAACGTTTATCGGTATCGCGGGCTACACGATGACCGTCTTGGGTGTGGTTGCTTACGGGGAAGCCAAACGCCGAAGCAAATGAATAATTAAGTCTAAAGGCATTGATGTGGTTAGAATATTACAATCGGGTAATTGGGTAATTCTAATTAGGAAAACAATACAAGAACAAAGAGATTTGTGTATAATTTTGGACTGAACTCCTCGAGAGAGCTGCCTACGTATCCAATTTAGATAATAAACTGGAATCAAGTCCCCCTCGTAGTTCAGGGTATTCCCTTTATAGTTGTAGATCGTGATTCTCTTCCTTGCATGGTGGGAGGTTATCACCGGTTCTTTCTGTACGTTACTGGTTGTGGGGTCTACCCACGTCTACAAGCAGTTGAACTGATATTGACTCGGTCTTCGTTATACCCAACCGAACATTCTGCCCAGAAATGCTTCTGCGCAGCCAATCGTTCTGTCTAGGGACACTTCTGTGCATCGCATGATGGAGTCCTGCTCCGCTGACTATTCTGGTCAGCACTTGCGGTCCTGCCTTGCCAATCCATTGTCTTGATTGTCTAATTTGGGGCCTGGCCCAACTATGGATAACCCGGCCCAATGGGCTCACCTATCATCATAAGTCCCCTCAGACTAGGGTGGACTGCTTCACAGCCGCCTTAGTCTGAAACGTTTTAACTTCCGTTATTATTATATCGTGAAACGAGGCTAAGTCACACCTAGTCATTATTATAACTGTGAATTCAACCATTGCGTCGTATCCACTTCTTGTCATATAATCACCCTTCTTGTCAAACAACATGACTATATCATACCTTTGGAATCGCAATTCAGCAACTACAAGTAAGTCTCCTTTCTGTGTTATTCTTCTACTTCTTTACATCTATATTTCGTTCATGAGTCTGAGAGCCAACACAGCCTTTAGTGATTCTGTAGAAAAATTGTTTGAATCGCCAGAGAAAATCTCGATTGCCTTAGAGAGTGAGGAAGTGAGTTCCTCTAATCCCATTCCTAATCCTGAAACTGTGGTAAACATCGATCATCCGTCTTCTTCGATCGATTTGAGAAATACCTCCACTTTTGGGGATAATCCTCTGTGTCTTTTGCCTTCTCACCTTCTTCCCCCTGGGATTTTTACTCCTACTTCCATTGTTAATCAATATTCAGAAGATCATACTGCCTTTTTAAACACTTTAAAGAGGGAGATTAATCGATTTGATAAAACCAAGGCGATAATGGCTTGCCATGGTATCTCTAGTAAGATGACCAAAACTGAGATAGCCGGTTTACTGAAAACCTATAAGATTCGCACTGAACCGTTTGAAGTCCTTCTCCCCAAGCCCACTGAGTATGCTTACAATCCCCCAGCAGGTTTCTGCACAGTATACGCTGATCAGCTTCATAGTGGGTTAAGGTTCCCTCTCCCTCCTGGGTATATTGAGGTAATGAAGTATTATAAGTTGGGGGTTGGTCAAATACACCCAAACAGTGTCAAATTCCTTGTAGGTTTTATGATTTGGTGTCGCATGAACACCACACCCTTCTCTGTAAAGTTATTTAGGAACTTTTATCAATGTAAATTGACACAAGGTAGTGGAGGATGGTACCACTTCTGTCGTAGATCTGGTAAATTAAACCATATCATTCCTCTATCCGGCAAAGACAAAACTAGGAAAAAATGGTCAGAGCGTTTTTTCTTTGTGAAGCACAATACTGAGGCAAATCTGGGTCGTTGGAACACCTCTTCCATGAAAGACAAATTGGAAGACTTTATTGACGCTACCCACGCTGAGTATCTGGCTAGCAACAAGATTTCTTTAACCTTAGACTTCATAAGTTCTGCTCTGATAAATGCTGCGCAGCTTCACACCGCCGTTCCTGTTGATTATGTGGAGTTCTCCAAAGAACAGTATAGAAAATGTATGTTTGTACTTGCTTTCTGCTTTGTTTTTTCAATATATCTTGATTATTCTTCATCCTTGTAGTGGCCAACGTAGACGATTTGCTTAACATTGACATTGATGAGGAGGAGAAGACAGAACAGATGCCAGAAGATTCTGAACGGACCTTGTCCGTTATTCCAGAAGGTGGTGAAATTTCTGGTCAGCAAGAGGATGCAGAGATAGGCACTGGCTCTGGTGCTGCTGCGCAGGAAACAATCCCCACTGCCAATCCTTCTGACCAGAACATTCTGAGCACAGTTAACCCTGTGGATCTGACTATTGAAGAGGATCTCCCCAGTGGTCAGACTACTGGTTTGAATGCAGTGCCCTTCAGGACCGTTTCCCAAAGACAGAAAAGAGGCACAG
The DNA here is from genome assembly GCA_036785695.1 of Gentiana straminea. NCBI lineage: Eukaryota > Viridiplantae > Streptophyta > Magnoliopsida > Gentianales > Gentianaceae > Gentiana > Gentiana straminea. Next base: position 1,308,517 of record JAVUPR010000160.1, read on the forward strand.
GTCCACCTCCTCTGGCAATTCTGCAAGTGATTCTTCCTTTAACTTTGAGGACATGTCTGCTGATGACTTTGCCGATTCTGTAAGTGATTTTTTGAAGGCTTTCATTTTTCCTTTAATTTCTATCTTCTAAGATTTTTTGTTTTGCAGTGCTACCGCCTGGGTAAAGCGTTGAACAAGAAAACCGCTAGCATGCCTAGGGACATTTCTGCCCTGCAACAGAAAGTTACTCTCCTGGATGAGGCTAATGCTAAGGTGGCTAGTTTGGAGTCTTCTAGAGGCTGCTGCTCGCCAGTAAATTGAACAATTGAAAGCCAGTCTTGCTACAGCTGAGGGTCTGATTTTCACCCAAGAAGAGCAAATAAAACTCAGAGATGAGCGGCTGAAGAAAATGACTGAGGAGCATCAACAACATCTTGCCACAGCGAGGAAGATGAAGAATGATTTTGATGAGACTGTGAAGCAGATGGAAGAGACTCATGCCCAGAATGTCATCCAGAAGATCGTTGCAGGATATAAAGCTGCACCTGAGACTTATGAGGAAATCCAGATCATATTGGCTCCCGCTTTGCGCAGAGGATACACACTTGGTGTTGATGAGGCCAAACCTCGCTGACTTGGTAATTAGCGCTCTGCCTAATCATAGGTTGTATGACAAGAAAGCGGGCGAAATCTTCACGAAGCGATACGACGAGTACAAAAGTGGGGAAGACATAATTCGCAAGTATGCAAAAAAGAAGTCTGCTCAGCCCTCAGAGAAGTCTGCTCAGCCCTCAGATCCCCCTGCCTCTTAATTTACATGCTTTCTTGAAAACTTTTACTTTTGCTGCACTTTGCAGCTTTTGATGTGATCACTTTATCTCTTATCTGTTGTTGGCGATACTTTGATCATTTAAACCTTTGGAGTTGCCCCTTTGAATTTGATACCTTTGAATTTGTGCCTTTGAATTTGATATTCTCTGGGTTTAGAGCATTACCTTTTTGTTGCGCTACAAAGAAGTTAGGATTTTTTATCCTTAGCTTCTTAATTTTTATTGTATCTACTGCACATAATTTACTTAATGCATAGAACATTACTGTTTTCTGCCCAGGATATTCTTGCTCTACAAGTTTGATTTTTATATTCTTTAATTGTGTGCTCTGCACAGAATTTTCTTGTGTGCAAGTTTAACACACTCTTTTTATTTCGGTCCTCTGCCCAGAATGCTCCCGCACTGCAAGTTTGTCATTTATATTTTTAATTGTGTGCTCTGCACAGAATTTTCTTGTGTTGCAAGTTTAACACTTGTGTGTTTTTTAATTGGGTCCTTTGCCCAGAATGCCCCTGCACTGCAAGTTTGGCATTTATATTTTTAATTGTGTGCTCTGCACAGAATTTTCTTGCTCTGCAAATTTAACACTTGTGTGTTTTTTAATTGGGTCCTTTGCCCAGAATGCCCCTGCACTGCAAGTTTGGCATTATTATATTTTTAATTGTGTGCTCTGCACAGAATTTTCTTGCGCTGCAATTTTAACACTTGTGTGTTTTTTAATTGGGTCCTTTGCCCGGAATCACTTTGTGCTGCAGATTTACTGATAATCAAAACATCATGTTTTTAATTCCTTGTTCCAGCACAAATTAAAATATTCACATGCATAATCACAAATTTAAAGCTAAAAAAGAAAAAGGATAATAATTCAATGTAATTATCTTAAGGAAAATATTTCCTTAAATGAACAGCATTCCAACTTCTAGGAATGGTTTTTCCAGAAGCATTAGCTAGTTGATAGGATCCTTTTCCATGTACTTTGATAATTTTATAAGGACCTTCCCAATTTGGGTCTAGCTTTCCAGTGGGACCTTGCTTGCTAGCATCATTTCGTCTCAGAACTAAATCGCCTTCTTTAAAATACGTACCTCTAACTTTGGAGTTGTAGTATTGGGCAATCCTCTGCTTGTACTTGGCCATCTGTATCAGTGCAATATCGCGTTTGTGTTCCAGCTCGTCCTTGACATGCAACATGTCTACCTCCTGCGTTTCTGGACAAGTATAATTCTTTCCTGGGAGACTTGTGTCCAATCTCTGCTGGGATTACTGCCTCACATCCATATGCTAAGGAGTATGGAGTTTCCTGCGTAGCATGCGTAGCAGGATTTGGGGTAGTTCTATATGCCCACAAGATATTTAGAAGATGGTCTACCCAATGAGATCCCACTTGTTCCAACCTTTTCTTCAATCCCTGCTTTATCTGCTTGTTGGTCTGCTCTACTTGCCCATTGGCTTGGGGTTAGGCCACTTATGTGAAGTGTTGGGAGATTCCTAGGTTTGTGCACCAGGTTTGCACTCCTTGATCCTCAAACTGTGTGCCATTATCAGAGATGAGTACTTTTGGAATTCCATATCTGCACAGAATATTTCTCCATAGGAATTTCTGTATTTGGTTGGCTGTGATGGTGGTTAAGGGTTCAACTTCCACCCATTTGGTGAAATAATCTACTGCCACCACTAGAAACTTGAAGTTTCCCGGTGCTCTGGGTAATGGTCCCACTAAGTCTACTCCCTATTGATCAAAAGGCCATGGAGATACAATTGCTATCATCTCCCATACAGGATTATGTGATAAATTGCTATGCACCTGGCACGTCCTGCAAGTTCTGACCAGGTTCTCTGCGTCTTCTTGCATTTCTGGCCAGTAATACCCGTAAAGCCTATATTTCCTGGCCAGAGCTCTTGCTCCCAAATGATTTACACAAATTCCGAGATGGATTTCTCTCAGTACATAATCTCCCTCATCTGGAGTAACGCATCTCAACCAAGGTGCTGCATAAGACTTTCTGTACAGAACATCGTTGAACAGATCATACCTGGCTGAGAGTCTTATCAGTTTTCTGGCGCGTATTTTATCTTCAGGAAGTCTTCCATCTCTCAGATACATAACAATTGGATCCATCCATGTTTCTGCCTGTGTTATTGGTTGTACTTCAATTTTATCACAACTCTTCTGCTTCAATTGCTCAACCAACACCTTTTTGTTGGATAAGAAATTCGATCCTAGCTTTGATAAAGCATCTGCTCTGGTATTTTGGGCCCGAGTTATTTGTTCCACTTCTATCATTAAGAAATTTTGCAATTTCCTTTGTGCCACTGCAAGGTACTTTTTCATGGGGCCTTCTTTTGCTTCATACTCTCCCTTGATATGATTTGTTACAAGTTGTGAGTCTGTGTAGACTTTCAAATTTTGCACACCTAACTTCTGTGCTAGGTTTAATCCAGTTATCAAAGCTTCATACTCTGCCTCATTGTTAGTGGCTTGAAAGTCAAAATGAAGAGCGTATGGGAATTATTCACCTTTTGGGCTAATGAGTAGGAGTCCTGCTCCTGCTCCTTCTTTGTTGGAGGCTCCGTCCACATAAAGCCGCCTTTGTTCGCCTTTTTTGTTCTTCTCGCCTTGTTCGCTCGCTCAGCCTTTTGCTCTATATCCAAGGCTTTTTCTTCTGCCAAGAAATCGGCTAACGCTTGGGCTTTAATTGCCGTTCTTGGTTTGTATTCGATATCAAACCCTTCCAATTCAACTACCCATTTTGCTAACCTTCCAGACTTGTCTGGTTTATCCAAAATTTGCTTTAAAGGTTGATTTGTCAACACAATCACCGGATAACTTTGGAAGTATGGCCTTAATTTCCTTCTGGCATGCACTAGGGCTAGGACCAATTTCTCCACCTCAGAATATCTAATCTTAGGTCCTTGTAGGGCTTTGCTTACAAAATATACTGGCCTTTGTATCATGCCATGTTGCTTTACCAACACACACTTACTGCTTCATTGCAAAAAGACAAGTAAAGAAAAAGTATCTCACCTTCCTGAGGAGGAGTTAGAGTTGGCAAGTGACTGATATGATCTTTTAACTCCTGAAAAGCCTGTTTACATTCTTCATTCCACTCAAATGGACTGGCCTTCCTGAGAATTTTGAAGAATGGCAATGACTTATGTGCAGATTTCGACAAGAATCGGTTTAGCGCTGCTAATCTTCCTGTTAATCGCTGAAATTCTTTGATATTCTTCGGTTCAGGCATGGTCTTTAAAGCTTTTAATTTATCAGGGTTGGCCCTGATACCTTCTTTAGATATCATATAACCCAAAAATTTGCCCGATCTTACTCCAAAAGTGCACTTTTTTGGATTCAACTTCATTCCTGTTTGTCTTAAAACTTGACAAACCTCTGCTACATCTTTCAAATATTGATCAAGAGTCCTGCTCTTGATCAATAAGTCATCCATATATACTTCCATTGATTTTCCAATCTGTTGTTTGAAAATGGTGTTGACTGCCATTTGGTAGGTAGCTCCTGCATTCTTTAATCCGAAAGGCATAGACACATAGCAGTAGGAACCAAATTCAGTAATAAAAGCAGTTTTTACAGATCTACAGGGTCCATCATAATATGAGGATATCCCTTATAAGCATCTAAGAAAGCAAAAATTTCATAACCAACTTTAGAATCTACTAGCCTGTCAATTCTAGGGGTAGTATAACTATCTTTTGGACAAGCTTTATTTAGATCTGTGAAGTCCACACACATTCTCCAACTGCCATCTGTCTTTTTGACTAACACTGGGTTTGCTAGCCACTCTGGGTAGATAACTTCTTTGATCATGTTGGCCTGCAACAATTTTTCCACTTCTTGTTGGACAGCCTGTATCCTTTCGGGGGCAAAAGATCTCTTCTTTTGTTTCACCGGTTTCCTGGTTGGATCGATGTTGAGCTTATGGACAGCCAACTCTGTGGACAGTCCAGGCATGTCACTTGCTTTCCATGCAAACACATCGTTGTAATCTTTCAAGGTGCTGACCAGCATCTATTTCTGTTCAGCAGGTATCCACGATCCTATGCTTACTGTGGATTCAGGGTCCGATTCATCTAGCATTATTAATTCCATAGGATCGTTGGACTGCCTACTTTTTTCTTCATCTGGAACTAGATCTTCCATTGTCACCTGTTGCACCTTCATTTTTCCACTGATTGTGGCTGTATAGCAGTTCTTGGCAGCATCCACATCCCCTTTAACAGTGGCTTCTCCTTCAAAAGTTGGGAATTTCATACTGTTATGTGCTGGCGATACCACTGCCCTTAGGTCAATCAATGCTGGTCTTCCCAGAATCACATTATAAGATGATGGAGCTTTTACCACCACATAATTGACCATCAGAGTCCTGCTCTGTGGTCCTTTGCCAAAAGTTGTCAACAGCTTTAACATACCCATAGGATGTATGGGTGGCCCGGTAAATCCAAAAAGAGGAGTTGACACAGGAGTCAATTCCGAGTCCGTTAGCTTCATGGATTGGAACGCACTGTGATACAGCACGTTTACTGCGCTGCCGGTGTCGACGCAGATTCTTCTGACTTGGTTTTTCTGGATAACCGCTTCTATCACCAGTCCTTCGTTGCTCACGACAATTGGTAGCGCATCTCTTGGACCGTACTGAACGGTTCCCATTACTTTCTGTTTTTTCGCTTCTCCGTCCTTTTCGGTCCACCCACAATCGTGTTCCGGTGTTGATTGGGGCCCTTTTATCTTTCGTGTCGAGGTTGTACCCTAATTACCTCCCCTCGGGTCCACCCACAATCGTGTTCACGGTGTTGATTCGGGGGCGCCTTTTTCTCTATGCCCATCCGTATCCGGAGACGGATCTCTCGTGTCTCCTTTGGTTGTACTCGTCATGAAGACGTTATATAAAAAAAGGCATTTTTTAAATTCTCTCCTTCCTCTGGGATTATCTCCCTGCGCTCGATCGATGCACTCATCGATCTTTCCTTCCATTGCTGCTACGTCTATATCTCTGATCAGATCCCTGCACTGTCCGAGTCGTGTCCAATATCTTTATGGTACTTGCACCACCTGGTGTGGTCTCTCTTCTCTCTTGGACCCCTCAATGGAGGAGGAGTCTTAGCGATTCCTTTCTTTTCCATAATCGCCAAAACTTGATCACGAGATCTGTTCAGGGGAATAAGGTCTCTGTCCTGCAAAGCACATTTTTTTCCTAATCTTTCAGAAATGGGAGCGGTTACCCTATCTTAGACATACTTCCTCTTCTTATCGGACCTATCCTCATTCATTCCCTTTTTGGAATCCCTGTGGGATTCCTCTCTTTTGGCTCTGTTAGCCTCTTCTCCCTGGCAATGTCTGTATGCGATTTCTAGACATTCTTCCATTATACTCGGATTTTTGCTGCTCAGTTTTGCATGTAACCGTCCTTCTCTGAGGCCTGCCACGAAGGATGCTACTAAGAATTTATCATCCAGATCTGCTATCTGGGATGATTCACCGTTGAATCTCTTAATAAACTGTAATACTGTTTCATCACTTTTTTGCCTAATGGTCAGCAAATATGTACGGTTTCTCTGGAAAGGCCTTGCTGCGATGAATGCATGCATGAACTTTCTGGTCAGAGTTGGGAAATCTGGTATGGACCTGGGGTTCAACTTGTTGAACCAATCTCTTGATTTTCCTGTTAGAAGAGTTGCAAATGCCCTGCATTTCATCTCTTCTAGAGCATTATATAAATTCATGTGCTGGATGTACTGATGCATATGGTCATTTGGATCCTTAGTTCCATCATATGCTTGAATCTTCGGGATTTTAAATCCTGGAGGACACGGAAACGCATCAATGTCTTCAGTGAAATGAGACACCAGCCTAAATTCATCTTGCTTAGGCTTAAGCATGGCGTCTAATTCTGCTCTGGCGTTATCACCACCGGGTGAGTAACTACCACCGTATGCTAGATTCTGCTTCCTGCTTTTCTTTTTTAGCAGTTTGAAGCAGAGTATGTGCTTCAGAAATATCATTATCTTGATTTCTCGCTTTCAAAACTGCCTCAAATATGGCTTTTATCTCCTCACCTTTGAGATTTGCAAGGTTTTCTACCAACATTTGTTTAACTGCATCTGGATTGTTTGTCTGTCCTTCTTCTAGAATTTTCTTTCCGGTGTCTTGATCATTTCGATTTGGGATTGGGTCATTAGTTTGATTTTCTTTTTCAAGTTGATTTTGATTTTGTTGCTTCTTCGAATTTCATTGATTTCTTGCCATCTTTGCAAACGATCACTCACTAACTAGAATTGAGCCCTCCTTCTAGCGCCAAATGACGTGGTTAGAATATTACAATCGGGTAATTGGGTAATTCTAATTAGGAAAACAATACAAGAACAAAGAGATTTGTGTATAATTTTGGACTGAACTCCTCGAGAGAGCTGCCTACGTATCCAATTTAGATAATAAACTGGAATCAAGTCCCCCTCGTAGTTCAGGGTATTCCCTTTATAGTTGTAGATCGTGATTCTCTTCCTTGCATGGTGGCAGGTTATCACCGGTTCTTTCTGTACGTTACTGGTTGTGGGTCTACCCACGTCTACAAGCAGTTGAACTGATATTGACTCGGTCTTCGTTATACCCAACCGAACATTCTGCCCAGAAATGCTTCTACGCAGCCAATCGTTCTGTCTAGGGACACTTCTGCACATCGCATGATGGAGTCCTGCTCCGCTGACTATTCTGGTCAGCACTTGCGGTCCTGCCTTGCCAATCCATTGTCTTGATTGTCTAATTTGGGGCCTGGCCCAATTATGGATAACCCGGCCCAATGGGCCCACCTATCATCAGGCATGTTACAATACAGTGAAACACCGGGATCTGTGGCCCCGGTTTTTCTTCAGACTCTGTATTGACGGGACGCTTTTTTTTCTTCCATTCCATTGAGAATGTAAGTGGTTAAATTGCAGTAAAAATACAAGCTTGGCTCAAGTCTAGTGACTAAATCCAATGTGATATTGTATCAAGAAGGTTTTGTTATAAAGAGTATGTGTTTGCTCTGAATTAAATAAGTATGTTTTTATGTAAAACCAACAATGGGAAATATAAAATAATCTTGATTAAGTTCATTTTAAGCTAATATTCTAAAAGAAAATGAATCATTTAAATGAAACATCTTAACCTCAAAAAAAAAAAAAAATGAAACATCTACATGAAAAGTTAGAGTATCAACTGAAGTATGTTAAAAGAGAACGGATTAGCCTTTCAAGTCGTCCAATCAATACTGTTGAGATTCAAGAATGAAAAGGGACAAGTGTTTGGAGCTCATTGAGGCACACATCAAACACCTTGATGTCAAGTTAGTTAGGAATGATAGTTAGGCGGTTACAAACTGAATTGTAACTACCTACACTATATATACATAACCACTAAGCACAATAAAGCTCTCTCGATGATTCAGTTCATTTTCCCAATGTCAAATTTATGCAATTCTTAGTTCTTCATTTTCCCGCCAAAATTGTAAATTCAAATCTGTGAAGAACACTTTGAATGTTCTTGATTCTACAGCAGTTTAATCAATCCAATTCTGTTCTTGTTAGTTGATTCTTGTTAGTTGATTCAAAATTCAATAAATACCGAAATTACCTTTTCTATTGATGATTCAAGTGAAGCATTTACTTTGAATTTCCCCAAACAAATTGTCCAAATTCAGATATGTTGAGTCAAAAACAATTTGATTCTTAGTCATCTAGAATTCTAGATAGACCAAATAAATTTTTTTTTAATAGCATTTCATACTTTGAATTTGTCACTTTGTCTATCAGGAAAAAAGAGATGATTGAATGAATGAATCTCAATCTATAAGTAACGCTCTAGGAATAAAGATCCAATCAACAATCTTACGCCAAATAGAATAAGCAAAGGGACAATGAAAGAGTAAATGTGAGGTGTCCTCATTCACCACCTTGCTAATGTGATACACCAAACTGCCAAGAGGAATACCTCTTTTCACGATATCGATCCGAGTGGGAATACGTGATGAGTCCATATTTTGTAGTGTTTTATATGGTTATTTTATATCTATTCTGTTGGGAGATACTCTTTTTTGGGTATGTTTTGGATGATTTCCAGGTTTTGGAAACTCGAGAGAGAAGCTGGAAGATTTTGAGACTTATGGAACAGATTTTAGAAGTTTTATGGAAGATGGAAGAAAAACGGTTTTTAAAACGTTCAGAGTTTCAGTTTTCGTCTATGTCGAGATCTCGACTAATGAAGAGAGAACATAGTCTCTCGAAACCAACCGTGAATTTTCGCTTTTTTATTCATATTGGGCCTTGGCCCAACATTATTACGGAGGCAAAAAGAGAGCTGCATACCTGTGTGTAGCGGCAACTTTGTTGGTACTACATTGTTTTGTTTTGTTTAATTTTTTAAATAATGAATTGTTAGCTTTTTATTTTTCAGTTGATTGATTATTTTACCCCTTGATCCTATGTGGTTGTGAGATCGAATTGTTTTCACTCATCGATTAAATTGTTGGTATTCATTTATTTGTTGATTTATCCGATCAATGATTAGAATGTGTCGTTTGATTATTTAGGCCATGTAGTTAAGCGATTATTTTGATCTAACACAAAAAATCGAGTCTAGAGGATTGTCATAAAGGTTTTATTTTAAGTGGTAAATAACATATTGTCTGCCGGTTCGTAGCTCGTAGGATTTCCTGTTGTGAAAATAAGTGATCTAGGTTAAAATTAACCCGATGTGTGTTAGTACCTGGAATTAGGTTTTAATAAACTTTAATGCGATTGTTCTCACCAAACCTCTGGCGATTGTTGAGAGGTGTGCTACACAATTAGTGAATAAGTAGTGGCGATTGTCCTGCTTATTGGATATAGGAAAAGCTGGTTGCTTGACGATTGTCGGCAACTATAACTAATTTATTAATAATTTAACGAGTCATCTGATCATCAATGATCAATCATAGGAATTGAGGGGGAAATAATTAATTGATTGGAGCTTTATTTGATTTTCTTGATTTTGAAGTTGTTTTATTTTGTTTTAATTCATAGGAAGTAGTTAGATAAAAAAAACCCAAAGAATTGTTATTTTACAAAATTTAGGAGAAAGAAATCTATTGTTCCCTGTGGGTTCGACCCCGCTTCCTCTATACTAGCTATAAAGGTTTTAGGTGATTTTATCTTTGATGGTTTGACGACTCACCAATACGGTTGTGAGCAACCTTCCAACCGAAGATGTTGACATTCAAGCGAATAGCAGCATTCCACCTCAATGGGAGGGTAACCGACGGAGCACCAATAGATGCAATGCCAAGAGGAGTTTTTTATTTTTATTTTTAACTCCGAGCCACTAGAAAGATACCATTATAGCAAAATTTCCAATATATACATATCTAAATTACCTGCAATGGGAGAGATATTTAAAAGCAAAGCAATGATGTCTACAAACTCCCCCACTCCCTACGCCATCTCTCTTCTCCACCTCCACTCTCAAGACCACCCCCAATCCACAAATCTCCCCCTATCGCTCACCAAGCACTCACCAAATTCCTCAAGGCGAAAGTAAGGAAGCACACATCAAGAGAACTCTCTCCAATCCAGGAATCCTTTCAAAACCTCACTTTATTTTCTGAGCCCAGGTAATTAATGTTAATTAAATGTATATATCATTTTGTTTAATTATTCATCCTTATAATACTTTTACGGAATTGCTTTGTGATATCTCACATTGAAAAGTATGAAACATAAATGTCTAGTCAACTCAACTTAGCTAGTCCTTTTTAACCAAATGATGACGACGGTCTAAGCATTTGACCGGTTCATTTATGGCTGCGCTATCTGACACGGGGTTTCGGGGGATTTACTATTAGGAATCTATGCGGGAACGCATCGGAATTCAAAATTTATTTTCTTTGACCAGGATCGACTTCGTTTAAGCAATAAACAAATAAGCTAGTAGGCGGTGGTTACCTTAGTTGATCTAAAATATCGACGCTTTGACCGCCTAAGGAGAGTAGCGATGAACGGAGCCGCCCAAGCGTTCGGCCTCTACTAGTGATCCACACAAACAACCCGTCGGAATCCACCATTGGATTGCAACCAGAAAAACTCGGTTGCTAGATCGACCTTTTCTCTCTCTCAAATCCCTCTCTAAGAAGCTTTATTTTTATCTCACCAAAATTATTACAAGAATATTGTGTTGTAAAAGAGTTGGCATAGCTCCCCATTTAAAGGAAAAAGGGACGCCAGTTTTACTACCCAATTTGATTGGGAAATATGGATAGAGGAGAAAGAAAACCAATTTCCAATAAAATAAGGAAAATATATTTGATTGATTTATCTCATTAATATCTAATATCTTATATTAAATATTTTCCATGATATATATTGTCAATATCTTATATTGAATATATCTTTATCTTTTATTATATTACCATAAATCAATTTACACATGTGTATATATCACACATATATATTACACATATAAATCTAGGGAGATTGAGGGAAAAGTTCATTTTTAATTACAAAATAAATAAACAGGACACACTTCTTTTTTAAGTTGAAATAAGGACAAATAAATTCCATGTCACACAAATGCCCTTACTGATGAATACGTGCGGCAACAAACAGATACTGATGTTGCTGGTTTGTTTCTTTTTTCAAACACTCATAACTTTTGATTTATAACTCCGATCATCGAAATTTTTTCACCAAAATTCATATTTTTTGTGCTCTTTAATTTGAGCACAGCCGAAAAAATATTTGCATTAACCGGATCGTTTTTCTTATAAACGACTGTACTTTTGATTTAGAACACCGATCATCAAAATTGTTTCACCAAAGTTCATATTTTTTTAATCTTCATTTTGAGACCTCATTTGATACATTTTTGTCGTAGTATTTGAAAGACGAATTTAATCACAACATTTACACTAACACAGTATCAGTAAACAGTATCGTATCAGTAAACAGTATCAGTAATAGTAAATAGTATCAGGCTCATTTAAGGTTTAATTCTAGTGACTACTTCAAGGCACACATATCCGGCTCATTTAAGGCTTAATTCAAGGGACACAATATCATATCTGGCTCATATAAGGCTCATATAAGGCACACAATATGAGTAACAATATCATATAAGACACACAGTATCAGTATCAATATCAGTATCAGTAAACAATATCATGCTCATTTAAGGTTTAATTCAAGCGACTACTTCAAGACACACATATCTGGCTCATATAAGGCTCATTTAAGGTATACAATATCACTAACAGTATCATATAAGGCACACAGTATCTGTAAACAGTATCAGGCTCATTTAAGGCTTAATTCAAGTGACTACTTCAAGCACACATATCTGGCTCATTTAAGGCTTAATTCAAGGGACACAATATCATATCTTGCTCATATAAGGCTCATATAGTAATATGATGCAGATGCTGGTTCTCATAAACAGAGGGTAATCAAAACTGATACAAAACGATTAATACAGAAAAACATGTTTTAGATAAAACAAAAATCTATGATCAATATAATACTGCAAATTCAGAATTACAAGATGCTCTAATACAACAGATTAAACAAGACAGAAGATTAGAGCTGATCAAGGCACTAGGCTGACCACTCGGTAGATTACAGAAATGATAACTAAATCCAAGAGATAATAATTATCTGGCCCGTTAATCTATCGTGAGTACACTAAGGGTATAGCAGATCAGTCAAAACAAAACTATGCCTATTACAAACTACGACTACAGATAAAGGAGCTTGGTAAATAGCAAAAACTTAGCAGCAGGTTTGTAGTAGCAGGTGCAACAAAAGATCAGTATAGCAGTGATCAGATCACAGCAGGACAACAATGCAACAGCAGCAGATTGCCTGTAATTGTTTTCTTCTTCTTTTTCAGAGACTTTTGACTCCTTGAAATTCAGTATTTCTTCCAAGTAATAACTTGACTTGGTACCATGCTATTATGCTATAATATCCGAGAGCAGTAACATTCATCCAAACATCTGATCGGCAATCAATCTCTATCAGACAGATTCAAATCAATAAGTGATCATCGTCATTATAAATACTCTGTAGATAAAGTGCAAGAATCTTGTGACAAATTTGAAAAGGTAGCTAATCAACAAGCACTGACTAGCTCATAAACAAAAAAGTAAGGAAATACATAAACTATAGCATTTAGAAATCAGTTAAGCTACAAACCCATCCATTTCATAGAAGCTGAAAGGTAGTTAATCGACTGACTAGCTCATAAACAAAATTTTACGAAAATACATAAACTACAACATTTAGAAATCAATTAAGCCACACACCCATCCATTTAACGGTCAAATCCTGATTAAACACTATCAAATTACGAGACAATCGAATAAATGAAATCAAAAGTTCAAGAGAGAATCTTAAATTGAACAAAAGCGACAGACTCTTAACTTATATACGAGGGAACAGAGATGCGAGCAAATAGGAATCACCAGTGATTACATAGTACAATTCGAAATTCAAACTTACCCTGATAGATGATGATGAATGTTAAGCAAATTACGGATAACATTTGGAGCATAATCGATAAAGAGAATCCAGGTTTTGCTATCTCCTTTCTATGCCGAAGTGAAGTATTATTTTCGTGCGTATTTTCAGAGGTGGTTAAATTTGTTTACTAAGGGTAATTTAGTCCGACTGAAATTATTTGTCCTTATTGCAACTAAAAAAAGATGTGTGGATTAGTGCTTAATTAAGGGGGGAGAAGTGGATTTATACCTTATTTTTCCATAAATCTATACTCATATATTCAACACAAATGTGAACATGCACACACATGCATGTAACTCACGTGTATATACATATATAAATATTAATATCTTATATTAATACTAGATAATATAATACAATGATTAATTAATTTGTAAAATACAGGTGTATCAATATATACAAATATATTTCGACACACATATCTAATATATGTATATTTAATTAATCAACATAATTAAAATCTTGTATTTAATTTATTCATAATAAATAAATACCACCATATTAGTTTATCACTATAGTCGAGATAAAACTTTTCTTATTTGGTTATCGCTATAACCGTATTTTAATCCGGCTAAATGTTCTTATGTTTGTGAACCGATAGGATTCCGAATATGTTGGCCGTAGGCACAAAGTGCAAATTACGAAAATGCCTTTCATACCTAACGATCACGGAATAGCGTCTAGCAACACACCGTGACCCCCAATCATCGGAAAAGTCAAATGCAATGACTACTACCTTTCATGTGAAACAATTACCGTGTAAATAGATTCCTATCGCTGTAATAATATCCATACGGTCGTACGTCGAGTGTCAAACATCAACGACCGTATCTTATAATTTGGATATCATGCTCTCTTGAAGTAACTAATTTACTTCCACTTTGCAAAGATTCACGAGAGTAAGACATTCCTTATAAGAAGGCCCTTTCGGATATTCACCCCTACAAATAGGCTACGTGATTTCCAGACAAACAAACATGTATACTCCGCATGCTTCAGTATCACATCCAATCACTACCGTATGATCGCCCCATGGCTAGGGGAAACCTCAATAGTGTCAAAGCATGACAATCCACACCGTGATGCCATGTAGACTCCCGTCCTAAGGATAATTACTCAACCGTCACATTGTGTGACAGTTAACAGTGTAAGTGGGTCAGTCTAACGCATGCATTCTCTAATACACGTCCACGTACAGTCTAAGTGTCTCTACACTTTGATAGACGAGATCTATCCCTGCCCTTAAAGACATGAGACATCTAATACGTGCTAGCATGTTTGTACTATCAATGTCCTGTTCAATAGTACATAAGCCTAGAGACATTTAAGTATCAAACTTATTAAAGTGATTAGAGATCTCATCAACCATAATCGCCTATCATGGTTTCTCTATCACAGTTTAATACTAAAGGCGTTATCATATAAAAATTCATAATTGGTTTTTTAAAAGAACAAATATATGACAACAGAAAAGACATTTAATATATATATATAAACATAAAGAAATAGTAGAAATGATCTGACCCGGTCGGATCCGGTCCAACCCGATTGGGTTTAGGACACTATTTCAACAATCTCCCACTTGGCCTAAAGCCAATCTCTCGTACACAAGACCAAGTTGAAACACAAGAATCTCATGCAATACTCACAACCAGCCTTAGCCATGAATGGATTGCTATCTGTGGGGACTCAGACTATCTTCATACCATGCTCCAAATGACCAAGTCAAAAGGAACTGCCCCAACACACATGAATCTCTGACTAGACCCTGGTCCTTGCCTAAGCAATGAATTCGCTTACTATATCAGCTATATAGAAAAGTTGGAAGAACCACCCAAGGTTCAGGAATGAACCTTCTAGACGCATGTACTGCTCCAGCTGTGCCTCCAAGGGCACTACTGTGCTTTGGCTAAGTTGTAGAATTTACAGCGACCCATAGCCATGAACATTTCCAGCTCACTGTATCACTTAATCAAAGTGACTGCAAACCCAGACTGTAGCTTCCGCTCGCCTTCAAAAGGCTCAGGATATACGTCTGTATAACTTTATTTATCTGATTCCAAGTTTCAATAAACTAGGAAACCATCCTTAACTTGTTTAAGGATATTCTCGACATTCACCAGATTTACTTTCATACTTACTCATGACTCCTCATAAGAGTATGAACATCTGGCATTACTTTTATGATGGTTCCTATCGCAGTAGCAAAGGAATCCTTCCATAAGCATCATCTTTCACCTTATCTTTAGGACTGATGTCCTAACATAGATAGATCTTGAGAACACCGGCTTGCAGACTTACATAACTTTTGAAGTTATCCACAGACTTACATAACTTTTGTGTGCACTGAGCAGTGTTCTACACCTCATCACTATTTGGCGTCTGCTCACATTCCTATGGTTGAATATCTCATTGTGGTTCTCAAACTACCTTTGAGATCTCAATTTACTCTCACTGTTTCTTTTGGAAGAAACACTTCCTCTAGAAGACAGCATGTTTGGAGACAAACATTTTGCTCCACGGACAAGTAAAGAATATCTAGCGTACTTGCTAAAATATTCCACAAAGTTGTATATGTGCCTTTCTGATTGCCTATGACAACTTCAAATCATCGATTAAAATAGATTTGATGTCATCAATTCCATATCTGATATGAAATGTATTCAACCTTTATTCTTTGGAACTCGGTTAAGTATATGTATCGTATAAAGGCACTATCCCGAAACACGTAAGGGATACTTTGCATGGCTTACGTCACACATTTATCATATAAAGTGTTGTTTCTATTTTAGAAGCACAATCTGATTGCGTATCCAAAAATGGTATCCTTCAAGGGGAATCTTATTCCTTTTCAGACAACTTCTGAAACATCCTTCAGGTATTAATTACTTCAATCCAATTGAAGATTAATTCCTAAGTAGTTTATCAATCTCATATTCGTGCTAGCTTGAACCTTTTGGGCTTTCCGAATTATGCACTTCACTGAGTACACTTGACTATTTCTAAAAATAGTCATAGAGATTAACAAAAGTTATTTGTGGCGTTAATTGTCATGAGCCAACAAACATCAATATGTTTAGGCTTTGGACAACTTTCTAGATTTTATAACATTTTCATAAAAAAGGATATTTTAGTCATCTTTATATAAGATACGTATTACCTACATGATTCATAACCACATGGTACAGACGTCATCAGAATGACATCTGATCACACGATTCATAGAGACTATGTCTAGAACGACCACCAAATATTAAGGATAACAGCCATACAAACATTTAATTGAGATTTCATCACATATATCAACTATATAGTAACATCAATCTAGTATGTTAGATTCAGTGACCTTTCAACTTTATTGGATTAACATTTATTCTTTACAATTGAATATATCTACTAAATCCTAACAAGTAACTGAAAATCATGTTCTTCATAAGAACTGGAACATAATAACGTTTATTTTGTTCACTTATCAGTCTACTAGATTCAGAATACAATGCCGAAAATGTTTCAACATTTGCTTCACTTTTCGAATCTTAGTGCATTCCGTATTTAATCTTTCTAGTTTAATCATACTCATAAGATATCATATATCTAAGAGTTGACTTGAACTTAGATGGATTTATCTCAACACACTTGCCTAGAATAAACACTTCGATAAGATCTCTTATTTTAAGCACATGCCCTAACATCCTTTTCAATCCTTTAAGCACTTGTAAATATTTCTTAGTGCAATCTTCATAAGACTTAAGAAAAATCACAAGAGCTATGTCTTCAATTTTCTTTGGTAAAGAAAATCTATAGTTTGTTAAATAGTTTATTTAACCTTTTGAATCGCATTCAAAACATTAACTATTTTATTAACCTTAAGCAATGATTAAAGAGTTAAGTCAATACTTAAATCTTAAAATTTTGAAAACAACCTTTCCAAAATTTGATGCGGTCATTCTTATTCAACGTTTAAATTAATTGTCATCGTATGACAGAATGATCAGATTGGATCATATCCAATATATGATTAGTTCGTTGAAACTTATTTCAAGTGACTTAATCATATCATGAGCTTCCGTTTTCATTAATAATTAAAGTCTTGGAGCACTCTATAAAATACGTAGTCTCTTTGTCTCTAACTACTATAATGGGGTTGCTCGTGTCATTGCTTATTTTAAAAGGATTAAAATTTACTTAACCATTCTTGAGAACGTTTCTCAAATAGTCATAATTTGGTTTTTCTAATCGAGAATAAAAACATAAATATAAAAGTTCACTAAAAACTACAACATAAAATAAAGATAAAAGAATGTTGTTGGTTATACATACAAAATCATAAATGGTCTTATGGTTTACGATTTTTCTCTTACTAGTCAACTACTCCTAATTGACTTTCAAGAATTTTTTCAAAATTCTTTAGCGGCTGAGATCCAATCTAGTTACCTCGATTCCCGGCGGTGGTCGATGAACCAAGATAATTTCGAAAGGTAGGCAACTCTTTACCAATCACATCACTATGTAATTCTCAGTGGTTGACTAGTCAACTCTTTGACGATACACATCACTATGTGTTAGTCAACCCCTTGTCTCTAAAGTCAGACGCCCTGACGGGGGCCAATCACCGAAAGACTTTAGTTAAGTCTTAACCCAATATTCACGAGATCTCATGCGATCATGTCTCAATAACGACGATATACCTGAGGTAGATCAACTCCCGGCGGTGGTTGATCAGTTGGATCCGAACAAGGCTCTTCACTGACGTCATAACATTGTGAGACAATATTTTGACTTGATTTTTGTTGTGAAAGTATTTATGTAAATTAATTCACTTAATTAATTTTATTACGGTCTCATCAAGTATATCTATCTCTTTAGACATACATCCTACACATTCATCTAGATCGTGCATAGTCATACATCTATCGTATCTTACAAAATAAATAAAAGCGTAAAGCAACCGGTATGATCATGAACTTTTCCTAGGTGCAGTTTCGAATAAAAACTGACGAAACCGTAGGTCACAATCTAAAGGCAACTGCAACCACCAATATGATCTTTAATGCGTCATTCTCTAATAGGATCTTTATTTCGTCTTTCTTTGGTCTCCATCTTCCGCTCAATTCTTGTTACATAAATTTTATCTAATAAAATAAGTGCACCCGCCACACACGGAGGGAGCTAACGGGAATGGGATAATGTAGAAAATAATCACGTTCTTCATAACGGCCTAGGACAATTTTTAAACCGACAGAAAAATTTAAATCATTCACATCTATCCTATCGGTCGAGTTCATGATCAATCAGGGTCCATATAATCATATTATATCTATACATCTAATTCATACAATAACATCTTATGAAAAAGATAAAATTAAAACTTAACAACTTGCGTCTTAATTAATCGATTAACGTTTAATATATTAAATAATTTTATTCAATCAATTAACTAATTAACGTTTAATTAATTAATGAGTTTAATCGAAATAAAATTAACAGTTAATTTTAAACGATTTCAATTTTTAATTTTAATCAATTAGAACTATTCCAAAAATAAATCAAAATTAAAATTAAATCTCTTTTGTTTCTTTTCTTTTGATTCCTAATTAAAGGGGCTGCATTTGGTTTCCTAAATCAAAATTTTGAAAAGGGCCTAGGCCGAGGCCTTTTCATAAATCAAATATTTTGAAAAGGGCCTTGGCCTATTCCAAACCAAATTTGGAATGGCCTAGGTTGACCTTAGGTCCACAATTGTGGACCATAGGTCAAACCATTTAACTCAACAAATTGAGTAGTGGTAATTTTCATTCCATGTGGCATCCCAATGGTGCAAACTATTTGTACCATTAGTTGGCCCACATGACATCAACTAAACAACAAGAGATTTTCTATGTACCATAAAATTCACAAAAACACAAAATGGAGTGTTTTAATTTAGCCTTGCTGGCTAAGCAGTCATGGCGATTCCTCACTTGTCCCATCGCCCTTGCGAGACGAGTACTGAATGCGAAGTACCACCTGGGTAGTACTATTATGGCAGCAGGGTTGGGGAGCAGACCATCTTTTTTGTGGAGGAGCTTGCTGGAAGGTAGAGATATGTTAATGCAGGGGGCTGCGGTGGCGAATCGGAGATGGGAATTCTGTCCATGTCTTCCATGATGCTTGGGTCTCTAGGCCACCATCCATTCGGTTAGCTCATTCATCACACTCCTTGCCCACAGATAGTAAGGTTCAGGACTTACTTTTACCAGGTACCAGGCAGTGGAACTTGCCTCTCCTCAGGCAGGAGTTCCAGACTTGGGAGGTGGACACCATCCTTCAGACTCCAATTGCAGGTGGCTCGCATCCGGATAAGCTGATTTGGCATTATGATCGACGGGGAAGATATACTGTGAAGTCAGGCTATTTTTTGGCATTGAACTTGTATGGTGGATTGCCTGATTCGGTACGGGCATCATCGTCTTCAGGGCCGGACAGAGTATGGTAGGATGTTTGGAAAGTCAGTGTGCCGCCGCATGTTCATCATTTCTTGTGGCGATGCCTGCAAAACTGTTTGCCGATTGGGGAGCAACTTGTCAAGCACAATATGGGCTCGGGTATTTGTTTGGCATGTGGTAGGGAGATGGAGTCCTTACATCATGTTCTTTTCGATTGTGATTATGGTTTGGCGATCTGGGAAGCCTCGCCTTTTGGTAGTCAGCGGATTCAACATGGATCGAATTTTAAGGAATTTTTTGGTGCAATGGAAGAGCGTTAGACTCTGGATGAGGTTTCCTCCTTTTGTCTGCTTCTCTAGAACCTCTAAAAAGCCCGATGCGGTGCGGTTTTTGATGATGAGCCTATTTATGTATCCCGCATGGTCTCTGCATCCTTAGCAGGGGCAATGGAGTATCATATGGCCGTGTGCGCTTCGAGCACGGTATCCGAGGGGTTTGCCCACCCGGTCATATGGAGTGTACCTCATGTGGGAAGTTGGAAATGTAATTCAGATGCTTCTGTCACGGATT
Organism: Gentiana straminea; assembly: GCA_036785695.1. NCBI lineage: Eukaryota > Viridiplantae > Streptophyta > Magnoliopsida > Gentianales > Gentianaceae > Gentiana > Gentiana straminea. The sequence goes on from JAVUPR010000160.1 coordinate 1,328,861, forward strand.
CAGGTTCTGGTGTGGGGCTGATTTTCAGAGACAAACTCGGCTCGATTACCACTGTCTTTTCGTTTCATCTCGACCCTGGTCTAAGCCCAGAGACTCTGGAAATGTAGGCGATCCTATTTGCAATGGAAGAGGCTATTCGTTTGGGAATTTCTGCCGTTATCTTTGAGACTAATTGTTTGGCATGTGTTCAAGCCTTACTACGACCGTCGGATGATTTTTCCGTCTTCAGCTGTTTAGCGCAAGACTGTCTTGCACTATAGTCGTCCTTTGCTTCCTCTTCTTTTACATTTGTCAAGCGCACGGGCAATTTTCCGGCGCATTTATTGGCTAGGCATGGGTTGAGTCTTGTTGGTCATGTTGTTTAAGGAGCTTCTCCCCCTCATGATGTAATTTCCGCTGCTATTACGGATTTAGCTTTAAAAAAAGATTTTTTCCTTCAAAAAAAAAAAAAAAACAAAACAAGACTATGCTTGTATAACCGAAAAACCGTCGTAGCTTAGCGGAAACATAATCTTATTATTTCTTAAATTATATACGAATTCATGTTGGCTCTCTTGTTATGAAATTATCTTAGTTTTCAAAAATCATGGATAATTGTCAAGTTTCATAAAAACCAGCTCATAAACTGCCGGTTCAATTAATCGTGAATTGGTTTAAAAGTTCACCCAACCGGCGGTTTAATAGTTCACCCACGGTTCAAGCATGTTGAAATCCGACCCGGCCCGGCCCGCAAACCGGCAGTTTCAAAATTTATTGATTAACCGATAGGTGAACCCACAAACACAACAAAAAAAGAGAGAGAGATATTAAATTGTGAAAATCACACAAATAATTCAACAAGAGAATCAATAGATCTAAGAACGTAAAAAATTGATAGATGTTAAAGCCAATTGAACTGGTTCATGAATGTGTGTGAAGCCAATCGAATTGTGCTTGTGTTTTTAGGTTTTTCAATTGGGATTTGGGATTTGGGGGAAGAACATCTAAGGCGCGTTTGTTTTTGGGATTTCTATGAGAAGGGTACAATGGTCCATTCAGTTAATTTTTTGTTCTTATTGCCTTATGAAAATATCTGTATCCTTAATGAAGGTTGAAATTATAATATTGTCCTTTTAAGCGTTTCTCCCAAGAATAAATGCATATAGCATAATTATATCAACATTGAAGAAAATATTGAGCTTTGTTTATTTATGAATTTGTAAAGTCCCACATTGGTAAATTAGTAGAATCCTCACATCCATATAAGCGTGAGACATAAGGTCTTGTCAATTCGGGTTAGTCCTTTAGACCAGGCGAGGACGGCGGTCTAAGCAGTTGACCGGACCATTTATGACTCATGTAGCGCTACCAGACACATGTCTGGGGGCGTTATAGAATGGTATTCAGAGCCGACTATAAGACGGAACTATGCGATGCACCGTACAAGAAGACGGTGTAAGGATGACCTCTAGTTACCTCTGGTAGGGACGATCCGGGACCAGTCTTGGCCGTCCTGGCAAGGACGCCCCTCCCTTATAAGGGGGGAGTAAAGTCCCACGTCGGTAAATTAATAGAATGCTCACCTCAATATATGTGTGAGACTTAAAGGTCTTGCAACTCGAGTTAGCTCTTTTAGATCAAGCGAGGACGACGGTCTAAGCAATTGACCGGGCCATTTATGACTCATTTAGCGCTACCAGGCCCGGGGTCTGGGGGCGTTATAGTATTGGTGTTTTGATACTGAAATACAATATGGCTAAAAAATGGTTATTCATTTTGTAGACTTATAGTCTTTTTACTTTCTTAGTTTGTACGTTTTATCGTGCATGGAAAATATGTTATAGTGTTTTGTTCAAATGTCTATCTTGAAAGTTGAAAAATTATAAAACCATTCCACTTTCCATTGTCTGGTAATCTAGTTTGTTGCTATATATATATATGTGTGTGTGTGTGTGTTGAGTTGGGTTCAAATATGTTTTTTATGGTACAACTCATACTCAACCCATAAAATGCGGGTCAAAATATATTAAAACCATACATTTTAAACCCGTAATTTCCGGTTAAGTTAAGTTAGAGTTGGTCGTATCGGGTCGGGTTGTGATTTTTTTGTTCACCCATATTATATGGATCGGGTCAATTTGGCATGATTCATTAAATTTTTTTTAGAAACATCTGGCATGAATTTATTTATTTATTTTCAAAAAGGGAACATTTTGGCTTGATTAAAAATCAACAGATTCTCCGGCCATTCTTAATTCCCCATTGTAGAATGCTATAATAAATGCGTTGCCATCAAAATCATCTGTCACAAGCTGCAGTGTCATTTTATGCACATAATATTGTCCGCCAAATGCCGTCCTAAAGGGCGCAGCTCAATGATAAAATAACAGTGATTTTGTAATGACAGTTTTGTCTATAACCCGGAGTGTGGGTTTCAATTTCGTAAAACAACCCGACTTTTTTTAGCAGTAAAAGATATATAAGTAGCCATTTATATACACATTAAACCACTGAGATACAACATTCGATTAATATCTTTCACGAAACTTTGGGACAGACGGTAAGACCGGCCCCATGGCCACCCAATGCCAAAGAAATACACTGTATAAGGAAGGAGTCATTCCATCTTCTAGACATCCAAAACCAAAGAAAAAGAAACATATATACAATTATCCTATTACAGTAAACTCTCGATAAATGCATACATTTGGACCGACCAAAATTATTACTTTAACGAGTTTATTTGTTTATCGATAAATTAATATTTATTACTTTATAAAGAAATAATTAATATTATACATTTCTCGTTTAGGCTATAGAAATGTTATGGGGATAGAACATCTTTTGAACTATCCTAGTGAGAATGATGTTTTGATGGAATCACCTACATATGATGAAATTATTCAAGCTGTGATGAATACGTCTAATGAAGATGAGAATGATCCTGAACCGGACGATAGTTCGGTTTTACCCAATGTTTCATCGAAAGAAGCCTTTCAAGCAACTATCACCTTACAGAACTACTTGCTACAACAGGAACAAAATATTCCTGAAGTGTGTATGCTCGTTAAAGATGTGATCGAATTTGGTTTAGCAACTAAGAAGAAACAAGTTACTCTAGATGCATATTTTCAGAAAATATGAAGTGAAATGTGAAATTTCGAAAATATGTAAGTTTAATATATAAATTTCTATCTGGAATTATGCATTTATTATTTTATATTTTTATTAGGCTTTACTGTATTCAATTTCTTTTTATTACTTAATGCATTTAGCGAAATTATTACTTTAGTACACATGCCCAAGTCGGGACCGGAAGAAATTATTATCATAGTGAGGATATTACTATATCGGATATTCATTTATCGAGAGTTACTGTATATATTCAAGAAACAAAGAGAGGAAAAGATGGAAGCCATGCTAAAGTATGTTTTCCTCATGATCGTGCAAGCATCTGCAATTGCTTCCACTGCTCACGGGGACGTAAAATATACAGCTACATCCGGCTATCCAAAACCCTGTGAGTTTCAAATTAATTTTGTTTTGAGCATTAATTTCACGTCAATTCTTTTTTTTTTTTTTCGAGAAAAAGAAACACAACATCGATATTTACAATAAACACGAATAATATAATGTTGTATGTGGAAGACACTTCTTTGAAGAGGAAAATAAGCCTGAAAACACATCCACAGTTATAATAATGTGGTTTTAGTTCTTAAGGGAATATATATGTGTGTATATACACACAAGTTCTTTTGTGAGAGGTTTAATACCAACTTGGACTAAACCGAAGTTTATATAGCTATACTATCTTTTTTTAAGTTTTTATAGAGTTTTTGGAGTAAGCAAAAAAAAAAAAAAAAAGTTTCAAAGGTTTTTTTGTGTTTGTATATCTCTCTTCAGTTTTGACAGTATAATAAGATATTATTGGAAACCATGGTTTATAGACATGTTTATTACTAGTCTTAATTAGGAATCTTCTAATTATCAATTGATTTATTTATTATAGGGTTTTGTCAGAAAGGACAAAATAATAAAGAAACCAGGATGCAAGGACATTGCTAATTAGAAAGGACAAAACTATGTGACTTTCCAAAAACACCCTTTTCCTATTTATCTATAAAAAAAAAAACCTTCCTTCTAAAAAAACAAAACAACCTGCAACAATAATTGGCAAACATCAGCGTTCAGAAAATTCATGGCCGCCGGAAGTTGCAGACAAAACCCTAGCCGTATCCACCCCTCTATGAAAAAAAAAGGGCATCAGCGTTCAGAAACCTAATTGATGGCCGGCTGAGAGGGAGGTGTTGAGAGATGACCGGATTTTCTGTGATTGATCCGAGAAAACATCCAAGCCGGATTGAAGACGTTTGCTTCTAGGGTTGAAGACGTATTCAAGCCGGATTGAAGACGTTTTGCTTCTAGGGTGAATGAGGAGGCGGTAGCAACTGTGAGGGATGTAATAGGAATTAGGTTTGACGCCGGAAAACATGGCATCCGATGCCGGAAAACATTTTTTTTTTCCTTCTGACATAGATTTGAGAACGGAAAAGAAAAAAAAAGAGGGGAAGATTATTGCTAATGGCCGGACGTGATGGTGGCCGGACGATTATTTTTTTGGTGATGGCCGGACGTGATGGCTGTATTGTTTCTTCATGTTGTATTTTTTTTTTGTTGATAAACTTTAGGGTTTAGGGTTGTTACTATTAATTTTCAGAAGTTACTACAATTTTTGATATAATTTTATCTATTTTACGGGCTGTTACTCCTTGTTTATTGACTGTTACGACCTGTTTATGGGTTGTTACTACATGTTTTTTGGCCGTTACTACATTTTACGGGCTGTTAATACTTGTTTTTAGGCTGTTACTACCTGTTTTTAGGCCGTTACTACTTGTTTGTTGGCTGTTACTACTTTTCCATTGGATGTTACAACATTTTATGGGCTGTTACTTCTTGTTTCTTGGCTGTTACTATATGTTTTCGTGGCTGTTACTACATTTTATCAGTGTTACTGCGTGTTTAATGTGTAAAAGGATATTTTTGTCCATTTATTATGAATTTGTCCTTTCTAATCACGTAACATGTAGTAACGTCCTTTTGGACCCATTTTGGATTTGTTTTGTCCTTGTAGCCCCTTCCCCTATTTATTAAAATCTTCAATAACGTATCTTCAATAATAATGTAATCTTTAGTTTTTACTCTCTTGTTTAGTTTTTATATATATATATATATATATATATATATATATATATATATATATATATATATATATATATATTAAAATCTTCAATTATGTATTCTTCATTTTTTATTCTCTTGTTTGAACGACTGCTAGACATTCTCGAAACAGAGTCAGACGAAGTGGAATCAGAGTGGTGTACTTCAACACGCCCACACCACCTCAAGTGTAGGTTTATTATATTTTTAGAGAGCACAACACGTGATTTATTTTGTTTGTTGGGGAAAATTGTGTTTGGAGCGGGGTTTGAACTCATGACCTTATGCTCTGGTGTCATGTTGAACTAGCATCTCTCCCAAAAGCTTAATCTGTTGGGAATGTAGATAATTAACTTTTATACTTAAAAAAAACACCTCTTCTAGCGTATTCTAAGGAATTAAACTAGGGCTTCAATTCAAATTCTTAGGCTAGGCCTCATATCGGCTTAAATGTGTATCAATTTAATATTAATTCATTACATGGTGTAGACGAGGTGTGCGCCTCTGTAGCAGAGAGTTCCACAAAAACCGCAACGGTTCCTCAGGTCCTGTGGACTGGAACTGCCAACGGGTGTGCTACAATAACGATTTGTAACGAATCGAGTTCTAATTCCATCCAAGTTTTAATCGTTGGTGGTGGAGGCAATGACAATATAAATTCATCCTTTCTGCTGCAGCATTCAATGCTATTGCTACTAAAGGTGCTTCATCGGTTAAAATCCTCTATACGCCGCTGCAGTAATTTAACAAGTGTTCTAAAGAACATGCAAAAGCTTTTGAATTGATGGAATTAAGTATTACAGATAGATCAATCTGACTTTACACCTTGATGTGTGTGTGTGTTTCTAATAAATTTTCATGTACAATAGTCGTTCTTTACGGTTATTTAGTTTTCTCTTCATTTTGTTGTTTTCGAACGTTTCATGGGTAGCAGTTGTGCTAATGCTAGAGCGATTAGAATAATCGTCCTGAAAATTGTATTAGTCATGTTTCATGCATCTTTTTGATTTCTATGTTGTGTGTTGTACTTTGACGATACAGGGTTTCACCCCTCCACGTGTCGTCTACCGATTGGTCCTCACATTATGAATTAACACCAAGGTACTTATGTCGATGCCCAGACTCGAGGCTACGACATTCGACAATCGAGCAGTGCAGGACAATGAGTCCCAGAGTCGAGTACCGCAGGTCGGAAATATCGACATGGAGGACAGAGTCCGCACCAGCTATCCAGGCCCATTAACAGTGTGGTAACTTGGGCAAGGGTTAAGGCCCATTAAGGGTAAATATGACATTAACTCACACCGACCCAGTATTAGGGTTAGGACATGTGTTGTCATTATAAATACCACAATCCATGAACTACATAAGGCTTGATTCCTGGAACCTAATAGGATATGTAGGCAATCTAAGATACATTCTTAGACTCAGCCGCAAACACCAAAACGACACCATCTCATTCTTTAGGCATTAGGGTTTTAGTGTGTGTTCATCACTATATTCAATTAGGGCCCGGATTATCAAGGTGACTCAATCAGTCATCGTCATTGGCGCTAGAAGGAGGGCCTTCTACTGTTGAATACACCAAGATCACGATGCCTCCCAAGGAAAAGAACCCCAGGAAAACCGCATCCAAAGCCGCCGATCAAGGCTCGCAGATTAACGAGCAGGCAGATCCAGAGGTGCTAGGGGGGAAAGATCCAGCCTTGGATCCTGTCTGTGAAGATCCCCAGAGAGAAAAGCAAGGTCTTGCTCCGGAACATCGAGCGCTCGTAGATCAGTTGGCAGGGGCGGACCTTGAATTGATGTCCAGGATTATAGCAGAGGCGGTTATGGTGCAAAAACAAGCAGCCGGCGGCCCGAAAGACGCCGCGGAGGACGGCGGTCTGAAAGACGCTGTAGAAAAGCCCAACCAAACTCCTAGGGATGAAATCAGTGCGTCCTCTAGCTCTGTGGAGAGAAAGAGACGTGAGATCCAACAGAAGCACCAGAAGATGGATGAGGACAGCGTCAGGGAAGAGTTGGACGTTATTTTAGGGAAAAATCAAGTCTTGTTATGGTTGGAGTCCTCTTTCACGAAGGAGATCGAGAGTTTCCCTAAACCCAAGGGGTTTAAGATACCAAAGATAGAGCCTTACGATGGTACTACCGACCCGGAAGACCATCTACACAGGTATCTGTCTCAGATGAGGTTGGACGGCGCACCTGATGCGATGAGATGTCGAGCGTTTGAGACGCTGCTCGTAGGTCGAGCCAGGGAATGGTTTACCAAGCTACAACCCGGGTCAATCTCCAGTTTTGCCGTGCTAGCCCGCAAGTTTCAGGACGCGTTCATCGTCAACAAGAAGTTTCATTTAAGTGCCACGCACGTAATGAACATGAGGCAGCAAAAGGATGAAGCAGTACTAGATTATCTAAAGAGATTTAATCTCGAGGCTATGCAAGTTAAAGATGCCGATGATCGACTTCTGATCACATCGTTCGTGTGGGGACAACGTAATGCAAAATTATATATAAAGTTGAGCAGAGATGTTCCTCACACCATGGACGAGTGTGTTAACGTGGTGCACAGATTCTGTCAAGGGGAAGAGGCAGTGCGTAGGCACACCCAATCCGACTGGATGGATTCGAAGAAGGACAATCGAGGTCCGAACAAGAATCAATCCAAGAGACAAGATGTCGAGAGTAAACCTTCAGTCTGGGATCGTATAGAGACACCCGCCTTAGACCGCGGGGGAAAGAAGGGACCCACGCGTGACAAGGATTTCATTCCACTTAATCGGTCTCAAGCCGAGGTGCTATCGATCATGCTCTCAAAAAACATAGCGAGAAGACCGCCACCATTGAAAAAACATCGAGAAAAGAGGAATTCAAGCAAGTATTGCGAGTTTCATGAAGACATAGGTCACACAACAGAGGATTGTCATGACCTGAAAAAAGACATCGACATCTGCATTCAGGAAGGGAAGGTAGATGAAGTGGTCGATAGATCTCGCTGTGATGGGCCCAGGGGGCGTGGAGAGTATAAAAGGAAAAACTCCGATCAAGATAGGGGTCGAGGCCGAGATGTTCAAAGAAGGAGAGATCGATCACCTCAGCGGAACCGATCTCCAGATCGCGATAGAAATAACATGGATAACTTTGGTCGAGACAGATACGACGATAATCGACCAAACAGCTATGTTAATACAATCTTTGGGCCAGGGGAAAGTGACAAAGACCAAGCTAGTCGAGAGCCAGCTGATAGCTCGAGAGAGCGTAAGCAGCTCAAATTTACAATGGAAGTCGGATACGAACCCCGAGATGATATCCTCAAGTCTAGGAGTCATAGTGAAGGGTTGGTTATTGAGGCTGTGATTAGTCGAGCACGTGTATCGAGAGTCTGCATCGATAACGGTAGCGCAGTAAACATCTTGTATTACTCGGCTTTCCAGGCGATGAAGCTAAAAGAGAAAGATCTAGCTCCTATAGCATCTCCTTTGTTTGGGTTCACAGGGCAAGCAGTTCATCCTATGGGATCAATAAAACTAATCACAACGGTCGGAGATGGCGAGAAAGGAAGAACTGTTAAGGGTGGATTTATACGATTTATAACGCTATATTCTATGATATTTTTCCCCGTATTTGTACTAAATTGCATAAGAAACGAGGGTTTAATGGATATATTGAGCAAATGAGATTTTAGAAGAGTTAATCGCAAAATAGGTTGATTTACGTGTTTTAATTGTGATTTTATGATTATTTGAGCATTATTACATTTTGCGATGTTTTTATGTGTTATAGATACATGTTTGAGGCTCAAAAGATGATCAAAGGTTGATTAAGTTCAAGCTAATTGATGATAAAAGAGATAATGAAGAAGTGGGATAGAGATAGAAGAGATAAAGATCAATAAATCAAAATCGATCATATCAAATCAAGGCCCAAAGATCTCCGTCCAAAGGGACGGGCGTCCGATGCAGCTTGGACGAGCGTCCGTGGTGTCATCTTTGATTCAGAAGTTTGGACGCCGGAGTGGACGCCGGATGGACGAGCGTCTCGGTCATGACTCGGCCCGATTCGAAGTTTTATTGAAGAGTGGACGGGCGTTCGAGGTTTCGTACGGGCGTCCGGTGGCCGACTTAGCGTAACCGACTTTAAAATCTATATATAGTCGGTCGTTTTCTCCACAAAAGAGGATCATACACACATTATTCAAAACCCTAAACCTAGGGGCGGCTCTAGGCTGCGTTTTTCATCTTTTTATTCCTATTTTTATGCTCTTAATTTAGATCAAACACTAGTTACTTTTTTATGTACTTTTTCGCAAATTTGAGTTGCCGAGGATGTTCGTAGGCTAAAAGCTTCATCAAACGAGTATTGTGAAGCCGTCCAACAATTGTTGATTTCGTTTTCTTCGATTATACTGTGAGTTTTTAATAAAGGTTGTTTCTTATTCATGTTTAATTCATGTTTAATTTGCTTTTATATCGGAAGATATGCATGTGTTGATTGTTTATTGTTGATGGAAGTCTTAATAAACCCTAGATCACCATGAATAAGAATAGTAATTCGAATCTATAATAACGGAAGTTAATAGGTCCGATTACTAGGTTATAAACACAAAGTTTGCACCTTTGATTATTGAACGCGTTAATCTTACATCGGAAGATAATAGATTGATAGATGAACTTTCTAAGGAATTAGGGTTCATGTCTAGGTAAGGTGAATCACAATCGAATAAAAACCGCACTATAATCGAGATAGGGAATCAATGCTTGTTGGATAGGTGGATCAATCCTCGTTTGCTCGTTATAAATTTGATTTAAATCCTTAAAAGCTTGAATTTGTCTAGTTAGTTTACTTTTATCCGCATCTTAGATTAGTTAGTTTAAATTGGTTCGCAACCCGTATCTTTCCCGGCTTTAGATCATCTCTTCGTCCAGCTTTTACGTTTTAGTTAAAGTTTAATTTACGTATTCGTTTAGTTTTATCCGTTATTTAGCTTAATAATCGTGACATAGGTTAGTTAGATAAAAACTAGAAATCACAATCGTTTAGTTCCCCGTAAGATCGACCCGGCATTAGCCTCCATACTACGATCCTTATACTTGAGGTTAACCGGATTATTACTTGTTTATTTTGTGTTGATAAAATCCGTGACAAGTTTTTGGCGCCGTTGCCGGGGAACCGGACGGTTGTCTAGTTTTTATTTTCGTTTTCCTTTTTTGTTTTCTGTTTGTTTTTGTTTTCGTTTTCCTGTTTTAATCCGTTTTAAATTCCTGTTTTTAGTTGATAATTGTTTTAGGTAGTTGTTAAGTAGATAATTAGGGTTTAAAATTTTCCCTTAGCATTTTTCTTGAAGTTAGATCTTCTCGTTTTTCTCGTTTTTTCTCGACGTTCTTCCTCCCTTTTTCTCGCAAATTCTCGTTTCGTTCTAAGTTTTCCCGTGAGCAAACGGGCGTCCGGGATATTAGACGCCCGTCCGCCGGGAAATTATCAATTCTCGTTCTATTTTATTCACTTAGACGAGCGTCCATCCCTTTTGGACGCCCGTTCGTATTTCGTCGTCGACGAGCGTTTACATTACTAAACGCCCGTCCGACCTCAATTTCATCCGGACGCCCGTCCAATCTTTTGACGTCCGTCCGGTATTGTTTTCTTTAACACTTTTATTTCCTTTCTTCTTTTCCCTTCCTCTCTTTAGGCTTTTAATTTTTAGTTTAGGCTTTGATCTCTTCGTAGTTTTTAGGTTTTGTTCCACTTGTTTTTGTTCCGGTTTATGCAAACTCGGAGTCAAAAGGGTTTGTTAATATACACCCCCGACCCCGAGCGAACCATAGTCCGGCCAAACAAAGCGGAATTTCCGTTCGCGGTCTCGCGTACGAGCCGAGCGAGATCTTGAAGAACAACTAGCAAGAGAAATCACTGATTTTGTGATAATGGCCGCTGATAATAGACGTACATTGGCAGACTACGCCATGCCGGGCGAAGTCAAGGTCAACCCGGCTATTGTTATTCCAAAGCCATTACCGCACAAACCTTTGAGCCGAAGCCGGACTCATCCGATGATGCAAGACGCATCAATTTTTCACGGCTACCAATCGAGAATCCGCATACCCACTTACACACATTCTTAGAGATATGCGGTACTACACGCATCCAAGGAGTAAGTGAGGATGCTATTAAACTTAAACTTTTTCCGTTTTCTCCGAAAGGAGAGGCTAAAGAGTGGTACACCTCTCTCCCTTCGAATCTATCACCACCGGCGTAACTCGAAAAGGAGTTCTTGAGTCAATATTTTCCACCTTCAAAGACGGCCCAAAGTTGCTTAAATGACATTTTCACATTCTATCGTAAAGAGAATGAATCTTTCTTCGAGTGTTGGAAGAGATTCAAGTCCCTTCTTAGAAAATGCCCCCACCATGGCTTGCCACCGGAAAGGCAAGTCAATACATTCTTCGTGGATTGACCGAGCTTACAAAAGGCATGGTCAATAGTTCTTCCGGCGGGGCCTTTTTGAAGAAAACGCCCGAAGAGGGATGGGCACCGTTTGAGGATATTGCAAAGTACAACTATGCTCCCTCATATCAAGCAATTCAAGCACCCCTCCTCCCAAGGTTGAGGAAGTCAATTTACAAAGTTTGATTGCCATGCCGCAAAAGCAGATGGTACCACCTCAAGTTTCCAATCCTATAAATCAAACTTCCTCTTTTCCGCGTAACCCTCGTGTTCCGTATTGCGAAAATTGTCGTCGGACCGGCCATATGAATGGCCAATGTCAATTTAATCCCCCGCACCTTATCAAGTTAATGTCGTTCATGACTATGGACAAGACAATCAAGTCACATGTCAAAATTGTGACGAGTTGGGGCACACTTCTAAATTCTCGCCCTATGAACGGACGTAATGCGGAAGTGAATGCATTCTATGGCCGTAACAATCAAAGGTTCAATCATTTCCTGTGTCGTGGCAATTTTCAAAACCAAGGGTTTAATCCATCTTCAAATTTCAATCCCAACTCAAATTTTAATTCGAATCGAATTTCAATAGAAACCCCGGGTTTAATCGTAATCAAAACTCGAATTTTTCCAATCCTACGCAAAAATTCAATCGAATTGGCCTTCCAACCCAAATTCTCAATTTCAAAGTCGGCCCAAACAAACCCCTATGCTCCAAATCACCAAAACTCTCAAGGCCCCTCCCAACCTACAAATCTTGAGGCTAAGTTGGAAGAGCAAAGTAGATCGATGAAGAATCTTGAGAGACAAATTGGGCAACCGGGCCGAGCAAGCTAGCTTCTAGACCCCCGGGCACCGCCCGCCACCGAGAAGAATCCGAAGGGTGGTCAAGTTGCTCAGCCGATTTGAACAAAGGCCAATGTACCGACCTCGTGCCGTCAATTCGCACGGTAAGGAGGAGGCCGGTGCAATGAATCTTCGGAGCGGTACTCAAGTTAGTGGTCCTTCCCATCCGGGAAACCACTAGCCCCTCCCCGCCATTGATAAGGCAGAGGGGAAGCCGAGCACCTACACTCCCCTCAACCGCAAGAGAAAACTCGTGTGGCCGATCCCCCGAGAGGTGAAGAATTTGGTGATCCTCAAGTGGCCGATCCTTTGAGGACCGAAAAGCAAGCGAAAGTCGTGAGGCCGATCCCCCGACTACCGAGAAATCTCGAAAAACCGTTCGTTGGAAGGATCCGGAAGACAGTAGCCGTCGCTGCATCCTCGAAAAGGTTTTCTCCGAGGATGACCTTAAGAAACTTCCATTTCCACCGAGAAAGAGCAACATCCCTTTGATTGAGGATAAGAAGTACGAAAAGGTGCTAAACCTTTTGAAAAATACTCGTGTGAATCTTCCATTGTCGGATGTCTTAGTCGAGATGCCTAAGTATACGAAATTTATCAAGGATGTTGTGTCTTCGAAGAAGAAATTAGCAGCATGGAAAGGCAGATTGGTGAGGATTGTTCCATGATTAATTATGAAAACTTACCAATTAAAAGAGGTGACCCCGGCAAATTTGTACTTACAAGCTTTGATGGGAGGTCTAGTCTTCCCAAATTCTTTGTGTGATCTAGGTGCCTCTATAAGCCTTATGCCAATGTCCGTATGCAAACAAATGGCTCGGTTTACAAAGTCTTCTAGAACCCACTACTATGAGTTTACAATTCGCGGATAGATCCTCTAAGAAAGCTTCAGAATCCTAAAAGACGTTTTGGTTCGGATTGATCGATTTACCTTTCCGCTTGATTGGTATGTCTTAGATATAGAGAAAGACGAAAACGTTCCCTTGATTCTAGGAAGACCTTTCTTATCTACGGCTCGAGCTCTCATCGATCGCGATGGTGGGCAAGTGACTATCCGAGTTGGTGACCAAGAGGTGAGTTACAATGTCTTAAAGTCCATTCAAGTACCCTCGGCCCTCCAACCGGCTTTTCCATTGATTATATGACGGATGATTTCACCGACTATATGGATAAGCAAGTCATGGTCGTAGAAGCGTAATATGAGCGATTAGTTGATAATTTGAATACTCATGGTAGGGTGAATCTCGGATCAACTAGCACCTGATTTTGAGGAAGAGTCGTTGGAAGGAGAAGTTTTGGCGGTGGGACCACGAGTAAACTCAATGATATTGAGTTGAAAAGTGGAGATCTCAAGTCTAGTTTAAGCCCCCCGCGGATTTGGTGTTGAAGCCGTTACCTAAACATCTTAAGTATGTGTTCTTAAGAGAGGGCGACAAGCTTCCTTTAATCATATCTCGCCAAGCTTTCCCGTACGTAAGAAATGAAACCGCTTAACGTCTTGAAGAAGAATGAAAAAGCTTTTGGTTGGCAAGTAGGAGATATCGGGGAATATCTCCCGACATCCGCATGCACAAGATCAAGACGAATGAGGGCGCCAAGTGTGTCGACAGCCCCGCCGAAGGCTAAACCCTCATATGCAAGAAGTCGTTAAAAAGGAAATCATTAAACTTCGGACACGGGAATCATTTATGCCATCGCGATAGTGAATGGGTTTCCCCGACTCAAGTAGTTCCCAAAAAGGGTGGAATTACAATTGAAAAGAATGAGAAGGGAGAGGAAATTGCATTGAGGCTTGTTACCGGTTACGTAGTCCGCATCGATTATCGAAAGCTCAATGAGGTAACCATGAAAGATCACTTTCCCCTTCCATTCATTGACCGATGCTCGAGCGTCCGGGTGGCACGCATTTTATCGTTTCCTAGATGGATATTCAGATATTTCCGTATACCCATTGATCCAAATTTCGACCAAGAAAAGACCACATTCACCGCTTCTTATGGTACATTCGCATATAGACGAATGCCGTTCGGTCTCTCGCAATGCCCCGCCTACATTTCGCCGATGTATGTCGGCCATCTTTGACGGGCTTGTAGAAAAGTGTATGGAGATTTTTATGGACGATTTTTCGGTTTTTGGTCGCTCTTTTGATGATTGCCTTGACAATCTTGATCGTGTGTTATCCGATGTGTGGAAAAGAACCTAGTACTTAATTGGGAAAAATGCCATTTCATGGTAGATGAAGGAATAGTTCTTGGCCACAAGATCTCCGCCAAAGGTATAGAAGTAGATAGGGCCAAGGTAGAAGCTATTGAGAAGATGAGTTACCCTAAGAATGTTCGGGAAGTCCGAGGTTTTCTCGGACATGTCGGCTTCTATAGGAGGTTCATTCAAGATTTCTCCAAGATAGCCAAGCCCCTGTCCACTTTACTAAAGGAAGACGTTGAGTTTAATTTTGATGAAAGCTGCAAGCAAGCGTTTGAGGAGCTTAAGGATCGTTTAATATCTGCTCCGATTCTTATATCGCCTGACTGGAACCTACCATTTGAGCTTATGTGCGACGCATCAAACTATGCTGTTGGTGCTGTTCTAGGGCAAAAGATCAAGGGAAAGTTCCAGCCTATCTATTACGCAAGTCACACATTGAACCCCTCTCAAGTTAACTATACTACTACTGAAAAGGAACTACTGGCCGTAGTCTTTGCTATGGACAAGTTTCGTAGTTACTTGTTAGGAGCTCAAGTGATCGTGTGGACTGATCACGCTGCTTTGCGTTATCTGATGACTAAGAAAGAGGCCAAACCGCGCTTACTACGTTGGATATTGACCCTACAAGAGTTTGACGTTCAAATTAAGGACAAAAAGGGCAGTGAGAATGTAGTAGCGGATCATGTGTCTAGGATGTTAACTGAGGAAAAGAATGAACCAGATGATATAGATCTTTACTTTCCTCTAGAGAACATCATGTTGATAGATGGCCGCTCCCCTGATGTTCCATGGTATTCTTCCATTGTAAACTACCTTCATGGCCGTTATCTCGATCCAGAGATGTCTTATCAGGAGAAGAAAAAGTTCTTCTCGGATTTAAAATATTTCGTTTGGGATGAACCTTATCTTTTCAAGATCTCGTAAAGATGGTTTGCTTAGGAGATGTATTCCGTAATCCGAACAACGCGACATCATTGAGCAAAGGCTACGTTGGACCCACAGGAGGTCACTTTGGTCCGTGGAAAACCGTTGCTAAGATCTTTCAATCCGGTTTCTATTGGCCTACGATCTTTAAAGATACGGAAGCTTTCGTAAAGCTTGTGATAGGTGCCAAAGAACCGGTACTCGACAAGGCGTTTTGACATGCCTTTAAAACCCATCCTCGAATGCGAAGTCTTTGATGTATGGGGTATCGATTTTATGGGACCATTCCCATCATCTTGCGGTAATAAATACATCTTAGTCTCGCGTGGATTACGTGTCTAAATGGGTGGAGGCCCAAGCCACTCCTCACAATGATCATAAAACGGTAATGAAATTTCTAAAGAAGAATATTTTCGTGAGGTTTGGATGTCCACGTGCCTTGATCGTTGATGAAGGGACGCATTTCGCAATCGACCCCTAGAGAAAGTACTTGAGAAGTATGGTGTTCGTCATAAAATTGGCACACCGTATCATCCGATGACTAGTGGTCGTTGAAAGGAGCAACCGAGCATTAAGAAAATCCCGGAGAAGATCGTTAACAATCATAGGAAAGATCGGAGTCTAAAGTTGGATGATGTACCGTGGGCATATCGAATCGCCTATAAGACCCCCATGGGTACATCACCATATCGATGGTCTACGGGAAACCATGTCATCCGCCCGTCGAGTTAGAGCATAGAGCTTATTGGGCTACAAAGTTTCGAACTTTGATTCCCAATCGTGTGGGAAGCATCGACTACAAAGCAGCTATACGAGCCGGACGATTCGACTCCGTGCCTATGAAAGTGCCAGGATTAGTAAGGATAAGATGAAGCTACTCCACGATGCTAAGATTAAGAGAAGAGAATTTCATGTCGGCGAACAAGTTCTTCTATATAATTCCAGGTTACATCTGTTTCCTGGAAAGTTAAGGACACGTTGGTCCGGCCCTTTCGAGATTCTCCAAATCATTCCGGGAGGCGTTCTAGAACTTCGTGGTTATAGTGGTGAACCGTTTCGAGTCAACGGTCAAAGATGCAAACACTATATTGGTGAACCTAAAGAGACATCTTTGATTGTTAAATTTCTCGATATTCTCGGATGTGGTGTTACTCAGGTCGAAGAATTTGACGAGTTATCACCCGACTTGTTTTCCGAGGATAACGGTAGTGATCCGTCCGAAGAAGTTCTAGCAGTGTAGTGCCGATATGGAAGAGTTAGAGAGGGAGCGACAACTTAAACGTCATCGAGGAGTCGAGGAGAAAGAACACAACCATGGGGAGACTTAAGAAGGTTTGGAGAGCTTTCAAAGATTTCACCCCATGTGTGAGATGTCGTTTCGCGCCCACACTACCGATCGAGCTTAAACGAGGTAGTGGCGGCGTAAAGGTTAAATGGCCCGATCCAGCCGAGCTTACAATGTGTCGAGCTAACGACATTAACCAAAAGCGCCACTAGGGGGCAACCTAGATATCGTTCTTTTAGTTATTTTGTTTTATGCTTTGATAGTGTTAGTATTTAAGTTTATTCAGCTTTTAGCCTTATTAAGTTTTTGTTTTTATCTCGTCGCTTAGTTGTGCTTTCTAGATATGGATTTCGGTGTTCGGCCCGGAGGAGTTACCTTTCCTTGTGAGGATTCCACTCATTACCGTAGATGACGGACCGGGAGGAACCATCGTTTTGCACGTAGATTTTGACATTAGTACCCGCGTCAAGACGGTCACCTATGTTCTTATTGTTCCCCGTTGTTCGGGAGGTGGAGACTTTACTACCGAGGAGTTACAGCAGCTCTAGACGTCCTTACACCATCCTTAATGATCCGATGCCGACAGATTTAGCGCTAGTGCCGCAAGCCGAGCACTTTCGGGGTGTTGATGTACTCGGTGAGGACCGGGGTTTACAAGATGAGTATGATTTCCCTCCGGCGATTGACATGCTCCGCCGTCTCATTCGAGTGATCGATTGGTCGGACATTTATGATGACTAGCGTTCTTAGGATGTTTCGTCGAGCAAACGACGTGAAACAAAAGCGCCGAGTGGGAGGCAACCCACCGTTTTCCAATTGTCGTTATTTATTAGTAATTTTGTACTTCATGTGCTTTTTATTTGTATTTTTGAAGTTTTATTTAAGTTTAATAAGAAAGGGGAATTTTGAATTTGATGTGTATGGGAATTTTATGATTTTTGCACTTAAATCGTGTGGACGCCCGTCCGTAACTCGGACGCCCGTCCGCCTTGACCAATTTCGGGACGAGCGTCCACTAAGCCTGGACGCCCGTCTGCTTTATTCCCTCCAATCCTGTATGTGATTTCAAATCTTGGACGAGCGTCTGATAAACTGGACGCCCGTCCAGTTCATCTGATTTTCCAGTGGACGCCCGTCCACTGGGTTGGACGAGCGTCCAACATCTGCCTATATATACCCCCTACTTCGATGAACCCTCACTTTTCACTTTTTCAAATCGAAAAACCGTTTTCTCTCCCTCTTCTTGGCCTAAAATCTTCATTTCTAAACCATTTTGAGCGATTTCAAGTGCTATAGACCGCTATTGATACCCTCTTTTCGATTTTCATAACCAAAACTCCCAACACGCGATATTTTTGGAGAATCAGCACCCTCCTTAGTCCGACTTTTAAGAGGAAAAATCCGATTTTGGGAGCCAATTTGGTGTTGTTTGGACTAATCTTCATCTCGATCAGCATCTACTCACCCTACTTGGTAAGTTGGTAACAACTTTTCTGGATTTCATTCACGTTTTTGTGAGTTCGATCTTTGGGTCGGCTCGTTTTCTTGAATGTCACCTTAATTTGTTTTTTTTTCTGGTTTTGGTGTTTCTTTCTCGCTCTCCGTTTTGGTGGTGTGGTGTTGTGATGGGTGATGAATGGGTTGTTTGGTGATGATTATGGATGTGGTTTGTGGTTTGGTTGATTTGAAATCCCGCTTTGGATGATAAACGGGTATCCTTTGTGCACATTTGGATTGTTTGGTTTAGATTAGGCGTGGAAATGGTTCATAAGAAGGCGGTTGTGAAGAGGCATGGTAAGGAAGTGGCCCGGGAGGCGGGGAAGAAGCGTAAAGAGATTGACCCCACCTTAGTTGATCCTAACCGGGGTGTGAGTATTCGTGAGCAACCCCTAGAGCCACCCAAACTAGGGCGACCTTACGAGACGAGCCAACCTCGGAGTCCGAGACGGATGATGATGTGCCTTTGGTACGGATGCCTAGAGTTCGAGAGGTGGAGGTTCGTCTAGTGGCCGAGGAGACCGTCGATGCTACCCGGGAAGAGGAACCGCTTGCACCTAGGTCAGCCCCTCCTAAGAAGAAGTCTAAAACCGTTGCCCCGATGCCATTGCCTCGTCGTTTCGTGAACCCTAGAGCTCACGAGGTCTATACCAAACACTATTTTTCGAGAAACATGTTGGTTGAGAGGGCTATTTTAGAGGCGAAGGTCGATCTGGGGTTCGTTAAGTCGCTTAAGGATAGGAAATGGGAAGCCTTGATGACAATCCCGACTACCCCGGTGAATAGCTCCCTAGTTCGGGAATTTTATGCAAACCGTTCGGAAACCGACTTGGGGACACAGTAGTCGTGGTTCGAGGGGTGGAAGTTCCCTTTACACCGGAGGTGATTAATCGGAAATACAACTTAGCGGCTTTCGAGGGTCGGGACTATAAGGAGGAGATTGTGCATAGGCGTAGTTTGGGACAGATCCTTTGGAGGAGTTGAGATTGCGAGTTTGCCCGGATGTGGCCCGGACGTTGAAACCGGGAGGAGACCGGAAGGAGTTGGTTACCACGACCCGGACGGAGGATCGGAAGGTCCAAAGTGTCGTTTCATTCGAATCGGTTGTTGCCTAAGAACAACTTGACACATTTTCATATAGGACCCGGGAGTGTTGTATGCATTGACATTTGGCTTGAATATGGATGTGGGACAAGCATTGTACGACGAGATCTCGATCAATCGAAGGTTTATACACGGAGCTTGATCGTACCTCATTTGATCCACGCTTGTGTCTCGATGCCGGTGTGCCCGAGTTTGGGGCGGATCATAAACCGAAGAACCCTAGGCCTATACAGAGGAGAAGAGTAAGCCCTCGGGACATTCTCGAGCCGGAGGCACCTACGGAGCCCGGTTCGTCGGCACCACCTCGTGCATCCTCCCTTCCTCCTTTATCTCCCGCCGTCGGGATGCGGTTAAGCATGGCCAATAGTTTCCGGGAATGGCCGAGTGATATCCGGGACTCACGCGAACAATATTTTATCGATTCTTCGTTGTATCCGTGAGGGCCGGCAGCCGAGGGACGAAAGGACGTTCAATCCGAGCTCCGTTGATTATCTTTTTACTGATGAGATTGAGCAGGTCATTGCGGATGCTCTACACGACTCCGAGTCATCTTCAGATGAGGAGCAGCCTGACTCGGCAGCTAGGGATACGGCACCACCTTCTGGACCCTCCTCTGATCCTCCAGCTGATGATTCTGCGGCGCCGAGCCAACCTTGATCTTCTTTTGTCTATTTTTACATTGGTTGTTTTGTATTGACATTTTTACTTTTACGATTCGTTGTAATTTTGATGTTGCTACTATTTATTTTCGATGGACCTTGTAAGCCATAAGGCGAGCGTACTTTCATGTTTCAACTTTCTGGATGTATTGAGTGCTCTCACTTTGATTTATCCGTATTTTTGATATCTCTTTCCATGTTAGTATGACTCCCCGTTTTCCCCGAGATGGTTCCCCGTTGTCTAAGATGTGTGTGTATCTACATTGTCTGGTTGTACATTCGTGGTATTATTATGATGGCTCCGGCCTGACCAACGATTCGCGTTTCGATTTAAATCAGCTAAGTCTTTTCTTTTTCTTTCGTTTTGCACAACATGAGGACATGTTGATTTTTAAGTGTGGGGGAGGGGAATGTTTCGATATGTATCTACACATTTGTTTATTTCATAATGTTTCTATGCAAATGAGCTAAAATTTTTAGAAATGTTCCGACACTGTTGTTTTTGTTTTGTCCCGAGTAGGCAATACATGTTAATGTTCTTTGTTTTCGATAGTCATCTATGCTATGTATCATATATTTGGTAAGTTAGATGTTTCACCTGACACTATTTTTCACGAGCCATAGTAAATGATGAGCTATTTTTATAAAGCTATACTCCTTTTGGATTAGTAGTTTTTGATTATCTCGTAAGTCATGTGCTTAGTGCTACGTATATATCGTGAGATTTATGATAGTTTGTATTTAGATCCGAAGTATGATATACTGTGAATATCTAAGGTTTGAATGTGATAAGTACACGTAACTATTGTCCAATTGAAAAAGTTGAATTAATATGAAATTATTCGTGTGTGTCGAAAGCTAGTCGATGATTTGAGTGAGATAGGGTATACCACGTATGTCCTATACCACTATGATGACTAAAAGCTCACGACAAGCCGAAGAAGTCGCCTTATGATTGGAGTAAGGTAGGGTATTATCTCGAAATGTCCTATTCTCGCTATGACAGGGCAAGAGCTCATTCGATGTGTGTTTTAAGTGAAAGGTTAAATCAACCGATAAAGTGTTATGAAATGTATATAAGACTAAGTTATCGTCTATCTTATCCCCAAGATAAACCGATAGATATGTTGTAGGGATTATCCTCTCGAGTATTTCGTAAAGGCCCTAGATATATTCGATCATTCTTTTCGGGATATATCACGTTTGTAGGGTGCATCTTATGAGTGTCCTTGATTACTAGTCTACAAGGGGGTATTAGCTAGTTTTGCTTTGAGTTTCTCGAGTTTGGATATAGTGGAAGTTTATTATGGCTATGCACACGCAAAAGGGTGAACTTCTGATTTATTGGATATGTGTTATGCACGTTTAGATGCCTGTTCTTTTCTCGAGCCTAACTTTTGTGTTGTTTTGCTCGGGACGAGCAAAAGCTTAAGTGTGGGGGAGTTGTTAAGGGTGGATTTATACGATTTATAACGCTATATTCTATGATATTTTTCCCCGTATTTGTACTAAATTGCATAAGAAACGAGGGTTTAATGGATATATTGAGCAAATGAGATTTTAGAAGAGTTAATCGCAAAATAGGTTGATTTACGTGTTTTAATTGTGATTTTATGATTATTTGAGCATTATTACATTTTGCGATGTTTTTATGTGTTATAGATACATGTTTGAGGCTCAAAAGATGATCAAAGGTTGATTAAGTTCAAGCTAATTGATGATAAAAGAGATAATGAAGAAGTGGGATAGAGATAGAAGAGATAAAGATCAATAAATCAAAATCGATCATATCAAACTCAAGGCGCTCCGCATCTCCGTCCCGTGGACGGGCGTCGATGCAGCTTGGACGAGCGTCCAGGGTGTCATCTTTGATTCAGAAGTTTGGACGCTGGAGTGGACGCTGGATGGACGAGCGTCTGGTCATGACTCGGCCCGATTCGAAGTTTTATTGAAGAGTGGACGGGCGTTCGAGGTTTCAGACGGGCGTCCGGTGGCCGACTTAGCAGAACCGACTTTAAAATCTATATATAGTCGGCTGTTTTCTCCACAAAAGAGGATCATACACACATTATTCAAAACCCTAAACCTAGGGGCGGCTCTAGGCTGCGTTTTTCATCTTTTTATTCCTATTTTTATGCTCTTAATTTAGATCAAACACTAGTTACTTTTTTATGTACTTTTTCTGCAAATTTGAGTTGCTGAGGATGTTCAGAGGCTAAAAGCTTCATCAAACGAGTATTGTGAAGCCGTCCAACAATTGTTGATTTCGTTTTCTTCGATTATACTGTGAGTTTTTAATAAAGGTTGTTTCTTATTCATGTTTAATTCATGTTTAATTTGCTTTTATATCGGAAGATATGCATGTGTTGATTGTTTATTGTTGATGGAAGTCTTAATAAACCCTAGATCACCATGAATAAGAATAGTAATTCGAATCTATAATAACGGAAGTTAATAGGTCCGATTACTAGGTTATAAACACAAAGTTTGCACCTTTGATTATTGAACGCGTTAATCTTACATCGGAAGATAATAGATTGATAGATGAACTTTCTAAGGAATTAGGGTTCATGTCTAGGTAAGGTGAATCACAATCGAATAAAAACCGCACTATAATCGAGATAGGGAATCAATGCTTGTTGGATAGGTGGATCAATCCTCGTTTGCTCGTTATAAATTTGATTTAAATCCTTAAAAGCTTGAATTTGTCTAGTTAGTTTACTTTTATCCGCATCTTAGATTAGTTAGTTTAAATTGGTTCGCAACCCGTATCTTTCCCGGCTTTAGATCATCTCTTCGTCCAGCTTTTACGTTTTAGTTAAAGTTTAATTTACAGTATTCGTTTAGTTTTATCCGTTATTTAGCTTAATAATCGTGACATAGGTTAGTTAGATAAAAACTAGAAATCACAATCGTTTAGTTCCCCGTAAGATCGACCCGGCATTAGCCTCCATACTACGATCCTTATACTTGAGGTTAACCGGATTATTACTTGTTTATTTTGTGTTGATAAAATCCGTGACAAGAACCCTCGAGTTGGGCTATGTAGTGGTCAAAGCTCCCTCTGCTTATAATGTTATTTTAAGGCCGCCCGCTCTCTTCGACCTACGCGCTATCATTTCAACGTTCCATAATAGCATGAAGTTTCCTACCAGGAACGGTTCTCATGAGGTAAAGGGAGAAGTGAAGCCGCGCGGAGTTGTAACTCCGTTGTCATAAATAAGAAAATGGCAGTTCAACAAATCATGGTCGAGGAATTGATTCCAGAGGAAGAAGAGGAGAAGAGCAGGGTCTCCAGTGACGCAGTCGAAAACGTCCGCCTTTGGGAAGGAGAAGCTAATCAGTGTGTGCAGGTCGGGGTTTGGATCCCAGCCAGAGAAAAACAGTCGCTCATCGAGTTATTGATCGAGTTCAGAGATGTCTTTGCCTGGAAGGCTACCGACATGCCGGGGTAATCTACAGACATCGAGGTCCATAAGCTCGAGATAGATCAAGCAAAGAAGCCAGTTAGGCAAAAGAAGAGAAACTTTGCGTCTGATCGACTTGGGGCCATAGAGTTGGAAGTCGGTAAGCTACTGTCGGCCCAGATAGTAAGAGAAGTATTCTATCCAGAGTGGCTAGCCAACCTGGTATTGGTCAAGAAACCCGATGGCAGTTGGTGTATGTGCGTGGACTTCACCGACTTGAACAAAGCATGCCCAAAAGACTTGTACCCATTGCCAAAAATCGACAGGTTAGTAGATCACACCATCAATTTTGAAGTTTTTGGTTTTTTGGACGCGTATAAGGGATACCACTAGATTCTAATGGATCCTCGAGACGCTGAAAAAACAGATTTTATCACGGAGTTCGGCACTTTCCGTTATGTAACCATGCCATTCGGATTGAAAAATGCTGGGGCTACATATCAGAGAGCAGTCAATAAGATCTTCGCCAAACAGATTGGTAGATGCATGGAAGTGTACGTAGACGACTTGCTCATCAAGAGTCGGTCTATGAAACAATACTTGGTTGACGCCCGAGAGGTATTTGAAGTGTTGAGGGATACGCATATGAGGTTAAATCCAAAGAAGTGCACCTTTGGGGTCAGGTCGGGTAAGTTCTTGGGATATATGATTTTGAAGGACGGGATTCGAGCAAACCCGGATAAAATCGACACCTTGAAGAATATGCATCCCTCTCGAAATACAAAGGAAGAACAAAGGCTTACCGGTCGAATGGCCGCCCTCAACAGATTCTTATCGAGATCCGCACAGCGTGCCCTACCATTTTTCAAAATTCTCCGCAAGGCCAGTCCTTTTCATTGGGATGATGAATGTCAGACAGCCTTCAAGGAGTTGAAAGCTTACTTATCAGAGTTACCCACCCTCACTTCACCGAGAAGGGGAGAGGTTGTTAGTCTACTTGGCAGTATGCGAGGAGGCAGTGAGTGCGGTCCTAGTTCGAGAAGGGGTACATGGTCAGGTGCCTATCTATTTTGTCAGTAAAGCATTACATGGCCCCGAGATCCGGTACTCACCAGCCGAGAAGCTTGCATTATGTCTTGTTCATGCCTCAAGAAAGCTGAGGCCCTATTTCCAAGCCCATCCTATTGTGGTAGTCACTGACCAACCACTGAAGCAGATCTTAGCAAAGCCCGATACCTCAGGTCGATTGGCGAAATGGGTAGTAGAAATGGCACAGTACGACATCGAGTTTGTCTCTCGAACAGCGATAAAAGCTCAGGTCTTGGCAGATTTCTTAGCTGTAGGGATTTCCATTCAACTCGACCAAGAGAAGCAAAGTACAGAAGAAAGATGGACCCTCCAGGTAGATGGAGCGTCGACTAAGGAGGGGGCAGGAGCAGGTCTCCTTCTAGTTAGCCCAAAAGTCGAGGAATTCCCCTACGCCCTTCGGTTTGATTTCAAAGCGACGAACAAAGAGGCCGAGTACGAAGCTATGATCACTGGTCTGAAACTTGCTCTGAAGTTAGGTGTCGAGGATTTGTTGGTTTACAGTGACTCACAGTTGGTGGTAAATCACGTGAAAGGGGAGTATGAGGCTAAGGAGGAAACCATGAGGAACTATTTAGCAGTGGTGCAAGGCCTCATACCTAAGTTCAAGACAGTTGAATTCGAGCAGGTTCCTTGAAGTCGGAATAAGAGGGCCGATGAATTATCCAAGCTCGCGTCAAACTTCGTCTCGAGTAATAAAGTTTTAGTCGAACTATTGACAGATAGAAGCTACAAAGAGTCAGAGGCCCAGCCGATCACTCAGCAGGCCACATGGATGGACTCGATCGCCCTCTATCTCAAGGACGGAATTCTCCCTGTTAGGAACATTCTATTATGTTTTGATGATGGCCATACTAGCTGTAATAGCAAGCCTGAAATAAGTTAGAATTCTCTGTATAAGTCTTTACTTAGAGTCTGACAAGTTGTATAAGTTAAGTCAGACAAGTATTGTACTAGTTGGTGGGACGGCAAAGCAAGGACAGATATTCAGCATAGTGAAGCCAGCCAAGCACCAGCAGAGAAGTATAAAGACATTATGGTCTGACTTATAACCAAGGAAGTCTGTGATGACCTTGGATAAGTCTAAGTTATGTTTTAAGTGATGAAACTCAATGTTCAAATATGTTGTACACTGGTCTCACCCAAATCAAGGATCAGTGAAGTACAAAGACTCTCCAAAAACTAGAACAAAGAAGGAAACAGTGAATCGGCTGAGTAAACTGACTTTCGGCAAAGAGAAAGCAAAACAGCAAAGAAAGAACTAACGGCTAAGTCAGAAGGCTCACTCGACCGTTCTAAAAACGGCGAAGAGACAATTATAAGATCAGATTTGATATACGATGAAGATTCAGAAGATCATGCATTAAATGCACAAATCATTAAAGGATCAATCAATGACGGATTTTCTGCTATACGTTTGAAGAAAGAATCCGATCATTGAAATCAAGGAGAATACAATTAAGGGGGAATCAAGAATAAAATCAAGGGTAATTCCCTCATTAATATAGCCAACGGACGGAATTTCAAAAACCAAGGTTATTCAAGGCTATAAATAGAAGGCATTGACAGGAAACGAAAACTATGATCAAGAAAGAAAAATCAAGCAGAAACTCTGTCAATTTGAAAAGCCTTCTCTCTGAACTTACAAAGACATATCTAGTGATCAACTCAAGTATCAGAACTACAAAGTCATACTCAGAATTGAGATTGATCAAGCAAGTGTGTGAATCACATTCACATCAAACTGAAGCAACTGAATCAGAGGCAATTTGAGAAGGAGTTGAATCTGTGATAGCTGTTGAAGGATCTTAATCTTAAGGAACGAAAGAAGAAAAGGAAGACCGAATCACCGAAGCGTTGCGGTCAAGGAGTGATAGTCTTGTAGATTGTGAAGCTTGGGAAGCCAAGGACAATCATACTATTGTATCCGTGAAAACAATAGTGAATTCCTCCAATCATCACGGGAGAAGAGTGGATTAAGGGATTACACCACCCCGAACCACTATAAGCCTTGTGTCAATTTAATTTCTGCAATTTACTTTACATCATTTATTTATTTAGCCTACATCATAACTTATATCTGTGACTGTCTACACTGATTTGAAAACAACATAGTAAGAAGGGACTTATCCGCTGCCTAAAAGCTTTTAAATATAAGAAATTTTTTTGAAACTCCACTATAGTCATTCACCCCCCTCGACTATAGTTTCACCCTTCTACGGGACCAACAATTGGTATCGGAGCAAAGTGTTCCTAGTATCGAACTCGTTCGGATCTAATTTCGGTAACAAGGAGATCACATATTTTCAAAGCGAGTTTTCAAATCGAGTTTTCCATTCACCGTCATTTATATATTCAATTATACCGATGGATTCCTCAAACTTCTTGTCAAAAGTACCGTTTTTAATGTTAACAATTTTGATGAATATAAAATAAGAATCTTTGTCTCATCTTGCAAAGCAACTCATGAAGAGATCTTGGATGTAATCAATGATGGACCGATCACAATCACTACGGTGGTAGGCACAGGAGCGAGATCAAGGAAAGGAAATTGACAAACCTAAAAAGGATTGGACCAAGGATGACCTGGAGAAGAGCAAATCTGGACTTTGTTGCAAAAGACATGATCTTGAAGACCTAGACAAAGACAACATGTTCATGAGAATTAAAGAGCGCAAAACGACAAAGGAGATGTGGGACAAGCTATCATTGATAAATGAAGGATCCGAAGCGATTAAAGAAAACAAATTATCTGTTGCAAAACAGAAGTTTGAGAACTTTAAAATGAAGGCTGGTGAATCCATTGATCAAATGGACAACAGATTCTCAAGCATCATCTAGTGAATTACAATAGCTTGGACACATATATCCCCAAAAAGAAGTATGCTTGAAAATCTTGAGAGGACTACCTGAAAGATGGAAGATCATAACATCAGTAATCAGAGGAACAACAAATCTTGCAAGCACTGACACTCTGACACTGATGTCCCAGTTAAAAGCTCATGAATTCGAATTGAACGGCGAAGATGGTGCTCCGGCAGAGACACACAAAATCACTGCATTAGCTGCACCCCGGCAAAGTAACTTTGCCGAATGCATCAGCAAAGAGACACAAGAACTAAAAGAACAGGTAGCTTTATTAGTTAAACGTTTTGACGGAGTTTAAAAAGAAGCCATTCAAAGGAAATTCGTCATCAAACAAAAAGTCAAGCTCAAACAGAGACATGAAGAAGAAAGATGATGAATACAGATGCTTCAACTGCAACAAGAAAGGTCACTTCAAGGTTGATTGTCCTGAAGAAAATGACAAAGATAATGAAAAGAAGAAATACAGAGCATCTGAAAAGAGAAAGAGCAAGAAGGCACTTAAAGCAGAATCCAGCAGTGAAAAGCATGAAGAATCATCTGACAATGACTCAGATGATAGTGATGAAGAAGACAGCTCCGAAAATGAAAAAGCATGCCTATGCCTCATGACCAAAGAATTGGATGAAGATAAAAGTGATGGCTCAGACACTGAGGAAACAAGCCTATGTTTAATGGCTAAAGAATCGATGGCGAGGTAACATCTAGTTCCTGTTCTTCATCTAATGCATCCACATCTAACACTGCACAATCCTCTAGTCTCCCATTAGATACAGCAGACCTAGTCCAAAATCTCATGACTAAATTTGATGAAATTGAAAAGAATCATGAAATTCGGAAAAGGAATGCAAGGATCTAAGAAAAGAGAATAAGAGGTTAAAGAAAGAAACTGGATGAAGCAAAAGTCGAATTAACTAGTAAGGAGACCTACTTAAATGATCAACAAAAAGCGAGATGATCATACATCCGTTACTAAAAGATCGTTAAGAAAATCTCCTCACCAAAGTGAAGGTATCCACCGCACCACTAAAAGCACCGGCTTACAAACACTCAAAAAGGTTTGGATCCAGATCTGGTCTTGGCTACAACAGTCAGGATGAAAGTAGGAATAATGATCAACACCATTCTAAATTCAGGACCACTAGTGGACCAAAATTTAGAAAGGGACGAACCATGGTTCCAACGGATCATCTGTTCCGGTGAAGTCAAGACCCGGTGTAGTGAAACGACAAACTAAATCCTCCTTCCAATCAATCAAGAACCACGGCTATCCGAAAGGAAAAGGCGGACTTTACCCTTCGAGAGGATGATTGGAATGTTGCACCTCCAAAATACAAGAGGAAACCATTCCACAAAATGCATCATGTGTTTAAGAAAAACCAAACTGTTCCTAGACACATGAAGCAAGAAAGGTTTCCTACCGCATATTGGAAAGTAAAGAAGGATGCAAATGCACCAAAAGGTGGAGAAAAGTATCAGAATACCTTCAGTCTAAATACTAGAAGCTATTCTGCCATGCCTTATACATATGAAGTTGATGACTTCAATTATCCAAAAAGAAGACCTTTTGGATACACCCTTGGTATGGGAGGCATGATTGCTAACAAGCATGGACCCAAACAAGTGTTGGGTACCTAAACTTAATTAATCTGTTTTGTAGGATGTCTGGTATATAGACAGTGGATGTTCCAGACATATGACAGGAAACAAGAAATGGCTCACTGACTTCAAAGCTTTTGATGGACCCAAAGTCACATTTGGAGGTAAATAAAACCCTGGCAAGATTAAGGGGGAAGGCACAATACTCAAGAACAATCTAAAGATTCAAAATGTGGCATATGTCAAGGGACTTAACTTCAATCTGATGAGCATCAGTCAATTCTGTGACAAAGGCTACAATGTGCACTTCAACAAAGAAGGATGCAAAGTGATTCACAAATCAAACCAACACGGTAGTTCTTGCGGGTATAAGACAAGACAACATGTATGTGGTGGATCGGAAAACAACCAAGGCGAGAAACATGCCTACTTGTCAAGAATAAACAATCAACAAGTTTGGATTTGGCACGAGAAGATTAAATCACACGAATTTCAAGACCATCAACAAACTATCAAGGAGCAAGCTAGTTGAAGGCCTGCCATAGATCACATTCAAGAAAGAGAGTCTATGTGATGCTTGTCAAAAAGGAAAACAAATAAAAAGTTCATTCAAGTCAAAGCCTCATCAATCTACAACAAGAGTTCTACATCTGCTGCACATGGACTTGTTTGGACCGATCACACCAAGTAAGTGTGAGTGGTAAGAAATACACACTTGTAGTGGTGGATGACTTCTCAAAGTACACATGGACCATTTTCATGAACAAGAAGAAAGAAACACTCAAGAAGCCGCTGCATTTGTTGAGAAGACTCCGAGAATGAGAAAGAGCTAAAGATTATCAAGATCGATCGATAGAGGCACCGAATTTCTAAATGAAATTATCGAACCTATTGTGAAGAAAATGGAGTATTACATCAACTATACGCAGCAGAACTCCACAACAAAATGGTGTTGCGAAAGAAGAAACAGAACCATCAAGGAAGCAGTCAGGACAATGATAGCAGAAGCATGTTTACCAAAGAGATTTTGGGCTGAAGCAGCAAACACATCATGCCATACACAAAACAGATCAATCATCAACAAATATCATGGAAAAACTCCATATGAAATATGGAATGGTAGAAAACCCAATATCTCATATTTTCATATGTTTGGATCAAAATGTTTTGTCTTAAATAGGAATCAACTGCATACCTTTGATGAGAAGGCTGATGAAGCAATCTTCATGGGATACTCAGACACCAGCAAAGCATTCAGAGTACTAAATAAAAGAACTTTGGTGATTGAAGAATCAATACATGTGGTTTTTCATGAACCAAATACAAATGGTGAAGATCTTCAAGATCAAGAAGAGAAAGCACCACAGAGAGAAATCTATACAAATGCAACCATACCAACTACTATCCTGAATCATCATCTTGAAGATCAAGAGGAGCCACATACCAATACACCGGATGAAGCACCGAAGTTGAAGTTCTTGCTCAAGCATGAAGGTATGGAAGCACCAAGTGAAGATCAACTTCAACCGACCTAAATTGGCTAAGAGACCATCCTGAAGAACAAGTCATTGGAGATATTCACACAGGAGTCAGAACCAGAAGACAACTGGAGCACATGCTAACTTGCTTTCTATCACAAGTGGAACCCAAGACC
This sequence comes from Gentiana straminea, assembly GCA_036785695.1. Lineage (NCBI taxonomy): Eukaryota > Viridiplantae > Streptophyta > Magnoliopsida > Gentianales > Gentianaceae > Gentiana > Gentiana straminea. Next base: position 1,359,631 of record JAVUPR010000160.1, read on the forward strand.
ATTGATGATGCAATCCAAGATGCAGATTGGATCACAGCCATGCAAGAAGAACTAAATGAATTTGAAAGAAATGAAGTCTGGGAACTAGTTGACAGACCTGAAATGGCCAACATCATTGGTGCAAAATGAGTATTCAGGAACAAGATGGATGAGCAAGGAACTGTTATCAGAAACAAAGCAAGGCTAGTTGCAAAAGGCTATTCCCAAGCTGAAGGAATAGATTATGATGAAACATTTGCTCCAGTAGCAAGATTGGAAGCAATCAGACTTTTTCTAGCATTTGATGCACACAAAGACTTCAAAGTCTATCAAATGGATGTAAAGAGTGCATTCCTAAATGGACTTTTGGAAGAAGAAGTTTATGTAGAACAACCTCCTGGATTTCAAATTAAAGGAAAAGAAGACAAAGTATACAAACTCAAGAAGGCCCTCTATGGCCTCAAACAGGCACCTAGAGCCTGGTATGAAGGCTCTTGTCACAGTTTCGATCAAGAATGGATTCAACAAAGGAACTATTGACAAGACTCTATTTAAAGCTGGAGGAAGGAGCAAGCACATTGCTAGTACA